>CM042957.1:33353276-34818276 GCA_023678885.1 Pogostemon cablin
TAACTTAACCTAACAAGTAGATATCGTGGATTGGTTGCCCCCATGGTATAACTCAAATGGTAGAGGGGAGGGTGGAAAGACCTTCCAACTGAGCTTGGTTGCTGCAGGGTGGGGGTTAGAATCCTGCCTTGTGCATGGATTTGGCCCCTTGCAAGCACAAGTTTAACAGTGAGCCTTCTCTATAAGCCACTTGAGGCACATCCTACGATTTACCTCCTCCACCAATCCCCAGGGCAGGGGCGGTAGGGGCCCCTAATGGTGGGGTACACCATTTTTAGATATTGTGGATTGGTGAGTGAGCCTATTAAATGAGATACAAACGCACCCCAAATAAAAAAAAATTCTAGATATTTTATATGATTTTTTTTTAAATAATACCTTTTTTGTACCCTTATTTTTTATTGAAAAATTATAATGCTATGTATTATATCTCCAAGTTCAAAAATCTATACCCACCCATGGTGAAAAAGGGAGTTAAATTCATTTTCGTTCCACAATCAAAGAAGAAGTCATTCGATTTCAACCAACCTTTTAATTTCATTGCGCAACTATCGAAATTGCAAGAGTTTGACCCCAAATTAAACGAAAACTCGATTTTTTTGCAGGAATTGTGCACGTGTGTTTCACATGAGACAAAAAATTGGGGATTTCCAGCTGCTATATCTAAATGCACCCCATAAATAATTTAGACTAAAATATTCTCATTTAATATGACAAAAATATCCTTATGTTCATCTTTGTAAAATGAGGTTTTCTCCACAATCTAATCCTATGTTTCATCGATCCATCTCTTTCTAAAATAATTTTAAATCATATCTTCAAGATTGAACTTTCTATTTTAACAACAATATTGTTACTTTTCCATTGAAGAAAATAATTTTAAATCATATCTCCAAGATTGAACTAACAACGTTGATACTTTTTAATCGAAGAATTGATTTTTGTTGGTCGTTTCGAGTGATCGAGGCAATGGAGATTGCCAAACTGAACCAAAAGAAACTGGTCACATGATCTCACCATTGCATGAATCTCAAATAAAAAAAAATTAGAGAGACAAGATCTTCCTCCCTTCATCATTCCCCCATTAAAGTGTCATCTCTCTTCTATTTATCTCTCTTAGTCTTACCTCTCGATGTATGAGGGAAAGTAATAGTGGATTAGGGGTTCATATTACTTCTCAATGTTCTCATATTAAAAAGGGCGTACAATCATCATTAATTTATTTCTTCTACACTGCATTATATTGTGTGAGAGAGAGAGGATACATTATCTTATGTGAGAGAGAGGAAGAATATGATCTTGAGGTTTTTTTTCCTTAATTAATAATTAAAAGGTAAAAACGTCTCAAATGGGGTGTATTTAGTAGTATGTATATATATAACTAAAATATTTTGGGATATGTTTAGTAAATAGGGTACGATTAGTAAATTCGCAGGTGCGAATAGCCGACACTATCCAATTTACACCGAGACTTTCTAATGATAAATGAATCTGCCACTTCAATTATTTTATTTTAATTTTTTAATTCCACATCACAAAAATATTTAAAAATAAATATAAAATACACAATTTAAATTCTAAAATAATTAACGAAATAATTTCTTTTTGTTATTGAATTAATAAAACAAAGAAATTTAATTAAAAAATGAAAAAATGAAAAGTGGTGGCTATTTGCACCCACCCCCGAACTTACTGAACAAACCCCAAAATTTTTATATTGAATCTTTTAAAAATTAATAAGACTAAAATACCCTATTACTGAATACATCCCAAAATTACTATTGACAAATTCTCTAGTGAGACATTACTTTTGTGAGACGGTTTGTGAGATGTGTTAAAGTATGTCTATTATTTAGATAAAGTATGTTTGATTATGCATTAAAGTATGATTTTAGCGTGTTATAATACAATTTATTATTGACATACTTTAACTACAAATAAGCATACTTTATCTATACAATAAGCACACTTTAGTGATGGATCGACCCGTCTCACACCCATCTCACAAATAACCCGTCTCACAAGAGAGTGTCTCATTACTATTTATCTTATTACTAAATACATTCCAAAATTACTATTTATCCCTCTAAATAATACATCTCATTATCTCCCCTTTCGCGCCGTGTTGTGTGTTCTATGACTACATCCCGTCATTGGAAGAGACGATCGACAAGGAATCCGATGAGAAGGTTCTAAAAACTCTGTCGTTACAAGTGACTCTATTTGTGGGGACGCTGCTTCTGTTTTCGGGTTTATCAAAATCAGGGCCTTCATCAATAATCATTCTTGAAATCTTTGCTTATTTTCGACAGATCTTTCTCTAATTTCCTATTACCCATGAATCGAGTTTAAGCAACGTTCATTCTAACCCAAATCGAGATGAAGAAATTGAAGGATATGGTGGAGACAAGAAATCCAGAATTAGGGCACGTGTCATCCTTCATAGGGATTGTAACGCCCCGGGTTACGCTATGGGGTTGGGACGCTACTAGATATACAATTCTCAATATAATAATAAAGGGGTCAAGAATGCACAACAAAAATAATATAAAAATCTCCAAAGCGATAATATAATAAAGTAAAAATTGCATAGAGATTATTACATATTAGCGTTTACTCACCCGAGTAGAGTGAAATATCCAAAACAAGTATGTTCAGATAATATATCTGAAATAAAGTGCTTAATAAAATACTAAAATATACTCCCTCTGTCCGCCCGAAAGGTCCACATTTTTTCATTTTGGGCGTCCGCACCAAAGGTCCACATTTCCCTTTTTAAACACATGGGACCCACACACATAACTAATACAATAAATTTATGGGACCCATACACCCCACTAATACAACTACCAACTACACCTTAAATAATAATACTCCTTAATCCACGTGCAAAATGCAAATGTCCACCTTTGTGGCGGACAGAGGGAGTAAGACATAATATAAAGTCCTCTATGGGCTTGGGACAACTGCATGAGCCTCTCCATCTTCTAATCCTTGTTCTGAAAATAATAAAGGGGTGAGCATCTAAAATACACTCAGTGGGTTAACTTAAATGATTGCACAGTTAAAAATAAATATGCATGCCAAATATACCATAAAATGTAACATATGCCAATTTTTAATAAAATAATTTTGCACATTGTTGTTCGATAACTCAATAAAAATATTTTAGATCGAACCATCATCGATAACTTGTATTAGTTGGTATATGTACACCGGGCCGTCACCCCAGTACGATGTTAGCATACTTTGAAATACATTTTAGTACTGAATCGACGTTGTTAGTAACTTGTGTTAGTTGGTATATGTGCACCGAGTCGCCACCCCGTACAAGTGTTAGTAAAAATATATTTGTCATCGAACTAAAAGTACACATGACACATAACAGACATATAAGTAACACATATCACATCTTAACATATCAATCATGACATAAAATGTAGCACTCGGTAAAGAGTGAGAGTTACCCCACCTTGAACTTTCTAGGAAATAGTAAGCTGGACTACACTTGCTCTTGGGTCTCAGGTATGCCTGCAAGGATATATTAAATTGAGTTCTACTTCTAATAATAATTCCTATACTAAAACTAAATTTCTAACATTATCATACAATTAAAATAAACTAATTATTAACTTAAAGAAAATATAAATAATTAATCGTTAAATAAAATAATAAATAGAAATACATACTTTAAAATTTTAAAATAACAATTTAACGATCATAGTTTACAAATTTAGTAATAAAATGTAACATTAAAAATATGAATACAAATTACATTAATTATATTAAAAACGGATATTAAATAAATATTTTATAATAATAATAATAGTGGTAAAATTATAATTAATATTTAAAAGAATTAAATCATATAAATAAATAAATAAAAATGTTAAATTAATATATATATATATATATATATATATAATTATAATTATAATATTTAATATAAAAACTATATAAGTCAAAATTATAATTATGAATGAAATGTTAAAGTATATATAAAATTATAATAATACTTAATATAAAATATTAAGTTAAATATATAATTATGATATTAAATAAAGTAAATAAATAAATAAATAAATAGAATAAGCAAAAGCATAACTCCTGCTGCTACTGCGTACGCAGCTTTTAAATTTTGAATTTTTTTAATATATATTTTTATAAATTGCAATCAAGTCCTGCATTATATTAAATTCTTATTTAAACTTACCCTAAATTTTAACCTTATTACAAAATGACCCAATTTGAGTTATACAACTCCATTTGAAAATCCAAAAATACGTATGGAGTCCTCGCAAGGTGAGGATCACATGCATACCAATTTTTCATGAAAATAACGAAGTTTAAGGGGACAAAATTTTCACACGAAGTGGGTCTCTTTCCATCTTCTCCATTTCACGTCCAAACTCAAAATTAATTATATGTTTGTGATCCTCGTGAGGAGGGCTTCAAAATGGCATACAATATCAAAGTTATGTCGCAACGATACAAAATATGCTATTAAAGGGTTAAAACTTTGACTAAATTTTTCGTACTCATACGAAATCCATTTCACAAAAGAGTTATATATTTGGAATCTACGCATTGAGACGATCATTTTGGTATATAACATGATAAAAATAAATTACAAAAAGATAAATGTGAAAGAGGTCAGTGTGTATTAACATATGTATGTATATGTGTGTGCGTGAGTTATATGCATACAAGTCATTTCTTAAGAGTTTTGCAATATAAGCTAACAGGTGAGGTGAGTATATATATGTGTTTGTGTATATATATATATATATATATATATATATATATATATATATATATATATATATATATATATATATAGAAGGTATTGGGTTATGAGGTAAAATTCACTGTAAGATCTAATCAAATCTCCTCCACTTGACTTCCAAGCTCAAGCTTATGTGTGTGTGCTTATGTATGTGTGCTTACGTGTGTGTGCCTTATCCAATTGTAATATATATATATATATATATATATATATATATATATATATATAATATCATATGCAACTTGTATTACAATATATATATAAATATGTATATATGTATATGATAATAATAATAATAATAATAATAATAATAATAATAATAAGACGTATATATAGTGGGTATTACATCCACCCCTACTACATAAAAATTTTGCCCTCGAAATTTCACTTACTAGTTAAGAGAAGACCCGGATATTTATTTCGTATGTCGTCTTCACGTTTCCATATTGCTTCCTCTTCATTGTGTCGACTTCAATGGACTTTGACTAAAACGACTTCACGATTTATTAACTTATGAACTTTTTTGTCAAGAATGACTATAGGAAATTCCTCGTACACTAAGTTGTCGTCGATTGTTCTAACCTCATGGTTAACAACGTGACTTGGATCAAATATATATTTCCATAGCATAGACACGTGAAATACATCATGAACTCCAGCTAGCTCAAGAGGCAAAGCTAAGTTGTACGCCAACTCGCCAATTCACTCCAAAATCTCGTATGGCCCAATGTATCTTGGCTTGAGTTTTTCCTTCTTTCCAAAATGAGAAATTTCTTTCATTGGCGAGACTTTGAGAAAAACTTTATCTCCTTCCTGGAACTGCAAATCCTTGAGTCTCTTATCATCGTATGACTTCTGTCGATTTTGTATTGTAAAGATTCTTCTTCTGATCTTCTCAATCGCTTCCACTGTCTTTTCTACTATCTCTGGTCCTAGAACTTTCTTCTCACCAACTTCATCCCAATAGAGAGGAGATCTACACTTTCTTCTGTAGAGTGCTTTGTAAGGGGCCATACCTATCGTGGCTTGAAAATTATTGTCATAAGCAAACTCTATTAGTGGTATGTATTTCTCCCAACCTTTCCCAAAATTTAGGACGCATGCGCTCAGCATGTCTTCCAATGTTTGAATAGTCCTTTCAGATTGGCCATCAGTTTGTGGATAAAACGCCGTGCTAAACTTTAGCTTCGTGCCCATCGCGTTTTGTAAGCTGTGCCAGAATTTTGATGTAAATCTTTGATCTCGATCCGAAACTATATAAACTGGTACACCATGTAATCTGACAACTTCTTCTAGATAGATTTGTGCAAGCTTATCTATTCCGTGAGTCATTTTGACTGGAAGAAAATGCTCAGACTTGGTCAAACGATCCACTATCACCCATATAACTTGATTTCCTCGCACTGATCTTGGTAAACAAGTAACGAAATCCATTGTGATATGCTCCCATTTCCACTCAGGAATCTCTAATGGCTTCAAGAGCCCTGAGGGTCGTTGATGTTCTGCTTTCACTTGCTGGCAAGTCATATACTTTTCGATAAATAAGCCTATATCCCTCTTCCTATTTCTCGACCAAAATGTATTCTTCAAGTCTTAATACATCTTGATTCCTCCTGGATGTACCGTGTATGGAGTACAATGAGCTTCTGACAAAATTTCCCTAATAAGATTCTCATTTTTAGGAATACATAATCTTTTTCCAAAGACGAGTGCCCCATCTTCAGTGAGAGCAAATCTCTTTTTTTTCCCAATTTTCACGCGTTCCTTAAATTTCCTGAGAAATTCGTCTCCATCTTGAAGTTCCTTGACTATATCTCTTAAGGAGGGTTTAATCAGTAACACAGTTAATACTACTTCAATGCTACTTGGAGGTATCACGACTTTCAAACTCATCCGAGAGAACTCAGCCACCAATAATTCTTGGTTTGTTATAGAGCATGCTAATTCCCCTTTTTCTTTTCTGCTTAGAACATCTGCTACCACATTTGCTTTCCCTGGATGGTACTATATTGTACAATCGTAATCCTTGACTAATTCCAACCATCTCCTTTGCCTCATGTTTAGTTCCTTCTCTTCGAAAAAATATTTTAAGCTCTTGTGATCCGTATAACATTTTGCTCCATACAGATAATGTCTCCAAATTTTCAAGGCATGTACCACCGCTGCCAATTCTAAATCATGAGTTGGATAGTTCTGTTCATGGATCTTGAGTTGTCTAGACGCATATGCAACTACTTTATCACGTTGCATCAGAACACATCCCAGTTGACACGACCCACCTTACATAACTTATAATTCAAATACTAATTAACATAAACATCATCAGTATAAAAACTGCATATATTTTTCTCACATAATATATTTAAAACCAAAATCATCACACCAGTTCGACATGTGTAACTGGTTTCTGACACCGCCTCAATCCACTCAAACTTATCACAATACTTATTATATTATATAACAAAACATCAGCGGAAATAAAATAAACTCACGGCCCAGTCCAACATGTCGTCATCTATGTACATCAGCTCAAAACCCTGAAGGAGCTCCACAGCTTGTACAGTCACATCACAAAATTCAATCATCAACAGGCTCACCTACAATGCACAAACTAGTGAGACAAAAATCTCAGTAAGTAGAAATCATGCATGTCAGTGCATGAAAATGCATTTAGTTTTTTATCGCCTATTTTCTAGTCTTTTTAGTTGGTCTCTTTTATTTTGAAAATTGTTCATGTTGCGGGATCCCCATGACACACTTATGATATGCACCCCAAATGAGCTTAATAGACACACTTAGTGTCGGATCGATTCCGATCCATGAATATAATGCCGGGAATAATTTTTTCGAACCATGGTAGAGTGTTGGGTACGATTTTTCTGAACCACAAATAAAGTACTGAGAATGATTTTTCCAAACTCAGAATAAAGTGTTGGGAATGATTTTTTCCGAACCTTGAAAGAGATGCATATATAGTGGTCGCACACACCATTAGTATCTTATTAATTTTTGGGAAAACACTTTCATGATAATGTATGGTATGCAACCAGGGCAATTAAATATACATCATAAACTATTTACGACATCAATATCAACATTTAATCACAATAAAGCAACAAACTTCAATTCACATATATCCACTTCTAGAACAACAACTTCACCTCAATCAATAGATTCATTTATAGAATAACAACTTCACATTGGATCACACAGATCCCTATAAATGACATCTTCTCAGATCATACATATCTATATTCAACAATTTTCGATCACACAAATCTATATAGGACAATGATATTATTTCAAATCACATAGATCCACAACTTGTATCACAAATTAATCCCAAATAATTCATAACGCAATTAAACTAATCACAAATAATCCATAACATAATTATCACATATTAATCACAAATAATTCACAAACAGCATGTTTATGCATTGTAGTTGGACCTCTACTTACCTGGACTCCAAATAGCAATAATACTATAGACCTCGAGAAGAACTATAACTAATCTCTTTCTTCCCGTTCCAGCACGCTCCTCTTCCCCTCTCTTTTCTTTCTCTCTCTTTTTTTTTACTCACGAATTTATTTTCTCTCGGCTGCTTTCCCCAATTGATTGCCCAAATGAGTAGTATATATAGGTGAGAAGGGGGTCAGTGAATTGGATAAAGAAAAACCCACGTAGTATATATACGTGTACATTTTTTATCACTATTATTATTACGAGAATATGTGTGATACTTAATAATATATTTATACACATAATGCAATTTAATTACATATATTAAATTAATACACGTAAATATTTATGCTTACCTATATTCACATATTATCACCATTTTTATCATGGATGCCTCAAATAAAAATATAAAGATAAATAAATGTAAAGACAGTTACCACATAATTATAAAACGCACATAACACAAATTAAATTATATTGGCACATGAGTAGTGAGAAGCTCGGGTATCACACCAGTCCTTGCTTTGAAGCATCACTGTAGATGATAAATCCTTCTGTCCCATTAAGAATTGTCAGTACAGGTGCAGTGATTAATTTCTATTTAAGAAGACTGAAACTATTTTTACACTCTTCCGTCTAATGAAATTTAACTTCCGTGTGAGTTAAACTAGTTAAAGGCCCTGCAATCTTTGAAAATCCCTCAATAAATCTTCTGAAATATCCAGCCAATCCAATAAAACTCCGTATTTCTCTTACATTAGTAGGTGTCTTCTAATTCTCTACTGCTTCTACCATGGCTGGATCCACCTCGATTCCTCGAGCTGACATAATGTACCCAAGAAAGACAACTTTGTCTAACTAAAACTCACATTTCTTGAATATAGCATACAACTTTTCCTTTCTTAGTGTCTCTAGAACGATTCTCAGATGTTCTTCATGTTGTTGCCAATCTCTAGAATACACTAAGATATCATCAATGAACACGATCATGAATTTGTCCAAGTACGAGTGGAAAATACGATTAATCAAATCCATGAAAATTGCTGGTGCATTGCTGAGACCAAAAGGCATCACTACGAATTCATAATGCCCGTAATGTGTTCTAAAAGCAGTCTTCGAAGTGTCGCTCTGCTTGATTCGCACTTGATGATATCCAGACCTCAGATCTATCTTGGAGAATACGCTTGCACCGCCCAGTTGATCAAATAGATCCTCAATCCTTGGCAATGGATACTTATTCTTGATAGTAAGTTTATTCAGTTCTCAGTAATCGATACATATCCTAAACGAACTATCTTTCTTCTTTATGAACAAAATAGGTGCTCCCCAGGGTGAAACACTAGGATGTATGAAACCCAACTCCAATAGTTCTTGTAATTGGATCTTCAATTCTTGTAACTCCTTTGGTGCCATTCGATAAGGTGCTTTTGAGACTGGTGTTGCTCCCGGCACTAGATCGATTGTGAATTCCACTTGTCTTTCGGGTGGCAATCCTGGTAAGTCTTCTGGGAACATATCTTCGTATTCCCGCACAATAGAAACATCCTCTATGCTCATCTTTCCACCTTCACTTTCCACAATACTCACTAAGAATTCTTGACATCCATCTTTCTTCATCATTTTGATTGCTTTCATTGCAGTTATAACTCTTGGTATTACTCCAGCTTTCGCTCCGTGAAAAGTAAATTTCTCATTTCCTTGGGAGTTGGAACTGTACTTCTTTTTCACGACATCTTATTACAGCATGATTAGCTCTAAGCCAATCCATCCCTAAAATTACATCAAAATCTTTCATCTCAATTACTTGAAGGTCTGCAAGTAGGACTCTGTCATTCATCCCTATCTTTATATTCTTGCACAACTTCATGGTTCGGATTGAGTTACCGGAAGGTATACTAACCTCAAGAGTTGATTTGTCTAACTCCTCACAATTATTTTTTACTCTCTTATACATCTTAGCAGATATGAATGAATGAGTGGCTCCCATATCAAAAAGTATAAGAGCAGGAGTGCCAAATACTGATAGCATACCTGCCATTGTTTCTGGTTCTTCCTCAGCTTCTTATTGTGTCATAGCATATGCACGTGCTGGTCTAACACTCGATCCTCCTCCTGCTTTAGTATTTGGGCATTCCAGTATAGTGTGTCCCAGTTGACGGCATCGATAACATATTTCAGTTCTATATAAGCATGCTCCAAGGTGATTCTTACCATATTTTGGGCAGGGAGAATTTGTTCCGAGTGGAACTGGTCCTAATCCACCTCCGATATTTATTTGCTTGTTATGAATCTTGATTTCCTTTTTTGATCACCGGTCCTCCCCACTTGCACTTTACAGGTATCTCCATCACCGTTTTGTTCTGGTTACTGTTGTCCTTCTGTCGAGACTCAATTTCTTGAGCTCTGGAAAATACTTCAGCAAATGTCATTGTTCCTTGTCCAGCTAAGATAGTACTGATCCTCCGAGTTGACAAGATGTGTGGCAAATCTGGAGAGTCGATTGAATTCTCTTTCATATTCAAGAGCACTCACTGTTTCTTGTTTTAAGTGCAGAAATTCACTTTCTTTTTCATCTCGGATGACTGAGGCATGTGGTTTTGAATGATCACATCCTTGAAGTCTTCTCATGTCATCCTTGCCTTCTGTTCAGGTGTCTTGGTACGTCCATAAGCCTCCCACCAGAAATCAGCTTCACCCACAAACTGAAAAACAACAAACGCGATCTTCTGTGCATCAGTGCAATCGAGATAAGTGAAAATCTTGTCCAACGACCTCAACCATTTCTCAACTTCTGCGGGCGTTTCGTTGAATGTTGGTGGATTGAAACGTCGAAATTGTTCAATTACCAAGGTTGGTTCATTTATAGGAATAGGTTCTGCTGGTGGTGGTTGTGCAGAGTTTGAGTGAAATTGTTGAGCCAATCCCCTAAGGATTGTCACTAAATCATCTCCTTGGTCACCATAAACGTTCTCAAGATTCTCATTTGTAGGTAGGTTTTGTGGTCTTCTCCGACTCATGAACTGGTCAAAATATTACTAATATTATATACTAGTATATAAATTAAACACATATAAAAAAATCCTAAAGTGTAGTCACATCATAGTCATAGAATAGTCAATCCTAGGGTATGGTATAAAATTCTAAATAAGGTACTTGAGTAAGTTTTAGATAGACCGCTCTGATACCACGCTGTAACGTCCCGGGTTACGCTATGGGGTTGGGACGCTACTAGATATACAATTCTCAATATAATAATAAAGGGGTTGAGAATGCACAAATAATATAAAAATCCCCAAAGCGATAATATAATAAAGTAAAAATTGCATAGAGATTATTACATATTAACGTCTACTCACCCGAGTAGAGTGAAATATCCAAAACAAGTACGTTCAGATGATATATCTGAATAAAGTTCTTAACAAAATACTAAAATATAAGACATAATATAAAGTCCTCTATGGGCTTGGAACAACTGCATGAGCCTCTCCATCTTCTAATCCTTATTCTGAAAATCAATAAGGGGGTGAGCATCTAAAATACACTTAGTATGTTAACTTAAATGATTGCACAGTTAAAAATAAATATGCATGCCAAATATACCATTAAATGTAACATATGCCAATTTAATAAAATAATTTTGTACATTGTTGTTCGATAACTCAATGAAAATATTTTAGACCGAACCGTCATCCGATAACTTATGTTAGTTGGTATATGTGTATCGGGCCGTCACCCCAGTACGATGTTAGCATACTTTGAAATGAATTTTAGTACTGAACTGACGTAGTCAGTAACTTGTGTTAGTTGGTATATGTGCACCGAGTCGTCACCCCGTACAAGTGTTAGTAACACATATCACATCTTAACATAGCAATCATGATATAAAAATGTAGCACTTGGTAAAGTGTGAAAGTTACCCCCACCTTGAACTTTCTAGGAAATAGTAAGCTGGACTACACTTGCTCTTGGGTCTCAGGTATGTCTGCAAGGATATACTAAATTGAGTTCTACTTCTAATAATAATTCCTATACTAAAACTAAATTTCTAACATTATCATATACTCTCTCCGTCCCAAAATTTTTTGCAAACTTTCTTTGTAAATTACAAAGAAAGTGTGCAAAAAATTCTGGGACGGAGGAAGTAATTAAAATAAACTAATTATTAACTTAAAGAAAATATAAATAATTAATTGTTAAATAAAATAATAAATATAAATATATACTTTAAAATTTTAAAAATAAAAATTTAACGATCATAGTTTACAAATTTAGTAATAAATCGTAACATTAAAAATATGAATACAAATGACATTAATTATATTAAAAACAGATATTAAATAAATATTTTATACTAATAATAATAATAGTGGTAAAATTATATTTAATATTTAAAAGAATTAAATCATATAAATAAATAAATAAATAAAAATATTAAATATATATATATATATATGTAATTATAATTATAATATTTAATATAAAATCTATATAAGTCAAAATTATAATTATAAATGAAATGTTAAAGTATATATAAAATTATAATAATACTTAATATAAAAATATTAAGTTAAATATATAATTATGATATTAAATAAAGTAAATAAATAAATAAATAAATAAATAGAATAAGCAAAAGCATAACTCCTGCTGCTACTGCCATACGCAGCTTTTAAATTCTGAATTTTTTTAATATATATTTTTATAAATTGCAATTAAGTCCCTGCATTATATTAAATTCTTATTTAAACTTACCTTAAATTTTAACCTTATTACAAAATGACCCAACTTGAGTTATACAACTCCGTTTGAAAATCCGAAAGTACGTATGGAGTCCTCGCAAGGTGAGGATCACATGCATACTAATTTTTTTATGAAAATAACAAAGTTTAAAGGGAATAAAATTTTCACACAATGTGGGTCTCTTCCCATCTTCTCCATTTCACGTCCAAACTCAAAACTAATTACTCTCTCCGTCACGTTTCAATGTTTACATTTCTATTTTGCGTGTCTCATTTCAATATTTTTATTTTTCTTTTTGGAATATGGGACCTACCTAAAATAAATAATATATCATCCAACACTAATACACCTACCCACTTTATATTAAATATTATATTTTTCCACCCCCTATCTATTAAAATATTATACTCCTTCATCGACGTGCAAAAAGTAAATGTAAACATTGAAATGAGACGGAGGGAGTATATGTTTGTGATCCTCGTGAGGAGGGCTTCAAAATGGCATATAATATCTAAGTTATGTCTCAACGATACAAAATACGCTATTAAAAGGTTAAAACTTTGACTAAATTTTTCATACTCATACGAAATTCATTTCACAAAAGAGTAATATATTTGGAATCTACGCATCGAGACGATTATTTTAGTATATAATATGATAAAAATAAATTACAAAAAGATAAATGTGAAAGAGGTCAGTGTGTATTAACATATGTATGTATATGTGTGTGCGTGAGTTATATATATATATATATATATATATATATATATATATATATATTCACCTCACCTGTTAGCTTCTATTGCAAAACTCTTAAGAAATGACAGTGGTAGAAAAGATAGATATATATAGAAGGTATTGGGTTGATGAGGTAAAATTCACAGTAAGATCTAATCAAATCTCCTTCACTTGACTTCCAAGCTCTAGCTTACATGTGTGTGTGCTTACGTATGTATGCTTACGTGTGTGTGCCTTATCCAATTGTAATATATATATAATATCATTTGCAACTTGATATATATATTTAATAATAATAATAAGACATATATACAGTGGGTATTACAGTGATGGCAGCTTACGTGTGGAGTAGTTTGGCAAAATCATTGACATGTGGTGATGATTATGAGCCCGAAGTCTTCGCATTTGCAGTCAACGTCAGGGCCTGCATCAACCCGCCAGTCCCGAAAAATTACTTTGGTAATAGGTTATGAGGGATTGATTGCTGTTGCAAAGAACAGTGTTAATCTGGTGGAGTTGGTGCTTATTGGGGGTGAATCCTAGCTCCGTGAGCTTAACGTCTATGACGTCGAGTTGCCAGAAGTTGAAAAGATTGGTGC
This sequence comes from Pogostemon cablin, assembly GCA_023678885.1. NCBI lineage: Eukaryota > Viridiplantae > Streptophyta > Magnoliopsida > Lamiales > Lamiaceae > Pogostemon > Pogostemon cablin. The sequence goes on from CM042957.1 coordinate 33,367,603, forward strand.
TTTGTGGGAGTGTTCATGTAACGAATTCTGGAATTGAGGCATTCGCCTTTAGATGTCCGAATTTGGTGAAGATTAAGGTGAAGAAGTGTGGAGGAGTGTCGTATGATGTGGTGGATTGGCTGAGGGCAAGGAGAGTGTCATTGGATGTGAACTTAGACGTGGAAGAAGTTGAATTGAACACAATGACGATGGATGATGGTGTGGAGTCGACATCAATGAGCAGTGAGGGCCAACCATCCTCCAATAAGTTGAGATTTAGTCTTTTTGCTGGAAGGAGTTGCTGCTTTTGCTTTCCAGAGATTAATAAATGGCAATGGTGGTTCAAACGATATGCGAATGTCGACTCTTGTTCCATATGTGTTGTGTGTATTTTACTTACACATTGTAAGGGCTTTTCTGGCTCTGTATTTATGCTGTATTTTGCATTGTTTGTATATGATTATTATCTCGCAGAACAAGAAAGGAAGGGCGGGTAGAGAATGTGATGATTTATTTAGGGGAATTTTGGGGGTATATTTAGTAATAAGGGTATTTTAGTTTTATTAATTTTAAAAAGATTAATTAAAATATTTTTGGAGTTTGTTCAGTAAGTTCGGGTGCAAATAACCACCCTCAATGAAAGAAAGAAAAAAAATCAAATAACATAAAGATAATTAGAGTAACTCTAATTGTCATATCTTAATAATATACATCTAATTGACAATTTTTTTATGATGATGTGGCATAGCTAGAATTGCTTGGTGATGACATGTAATTTTTAGGTTAATTTGATTTTATTTCATTTTTTTATTTTAGTTATTCCATTAATGTATTTATTTTTGTTTTGAGTTTTTCCTTAATTGTAATTGAGATGATGATGTGTTATTTTCTTTTTATGAATTATATATAATTTATATATAACTATACTGTTTTAATTTTCTAAGTTATTTATTATCGTTTTAATTTAAATTTAATTTAAATATTATTTACAGTATGTATTTCTTTTAAATTATTAAATTTTAATATATGTTTCATTATTTTACAAAAAAAAAATTATGACAAACACCTTTTTTTTTTTTCTCCATTAATAATATGCATTGACATTTAAAATATTTTTATTTTGAATTAGATTACATTACTTTTTTTTTTTAAAAAAAACATATATTCTTTATCTAAACTTCCTTTCATAAGATAATTTTAATTTTTGTTTTTAACTTTTTTTACTAATAATTAATCCATCAATTGCTAATATTAATCAATCAAAAGCTAATTTTTTGGAAATAATTATGATATACTCCCTCCGTCCCGACGTAAGATGGTCATTTACTTTTTTGCACGTATATTAAGGAGTATTATTATTTAATATGTAGTGGGTAGTTGTATTAGTGAGAGTGTGGATCCCATATTTTAATTGTATTAGAGGGGATGTGTGGGTCCCATGTGTTTAAGAAAAAGAAATGAGACTCTTTGAGTGAGACGACCAAAATGGAAAAATGGCCCTCTTAGCCTGGGACGGATGGAGTATAGTTTAATACTCAATTACTCAACAATGTCTATATATATAAGGTGATTAAATAGAAAAATATGCACACAATCGTGTTTCATTTTGATAACTTCTAACCTTTTTTAATATTTTTTTTAATATGTTTACTTTATTAAGTTCATTTTATCTTTTCCCAAATATAAAAATATTAATTAATTTATTTTTATTATTTTTTCTTATTTTTTTTATCTCTTAATAGCTTCCTTTGTGATATGGAAATTTTAATTTAATTTTTTTTAATAATTTAACTTCGTAAATTTTTGTTTTTATAATCGAATATTAGTATTATAATTTAAAATGCAAAATTTCATATTATATTACAATTTTATTTTACCAAAGTTGTTTATTTTATATTGTTTCATTTTTAATATTTTATATAATACAATATATTTATTTTATTTTCTTAATTCTTCTTTTTTCTTTATTTTTTTTTCTATTCATATGAAAATTTATATATTATTTACGTTAAGGGTTTGCGTATCTTACTCTGCGTAAATTTTCATTTCCTTTCAAATGGTTCTAACTCAATGTATATTTATTTAAAGACATCTATTTAAGAATTATTTTAGTTGATGTGGCATAACTAGAATTATTTGGTAATTACATATGAATTTTAGATTATTTTAATTTTATTTATTTATTTATTTTAATTAATTACATTAATGTGTTGATTTTATTTTACAATTTTCATTAATTGTGTTGAGATTATGAGGTCTAATTAAAATTCTTTTTAGGAATTATATATAATTTATATATACCTATATTATTTTAATTTTCTATGTTATTTATTACCTTTTAAATTTAAATCTAATGTATATATTATTTACCATATATATATATATATATATATATATATATATATATATATATATATATATATATATATATATATATATATATATATATATATATATATTTTTTTTTTTTTTTTAATTTATTAAATTTTAATATACGTTACATTACTTTACTAAAAAAATTAAATATGAAAAACACCTTTTTTTATTTTTTCTTCATTGACATTTAAAATAATTTCAATTTACATTAGATTACATTATTTAAAAAAAAATATATTCATTATACAAACTTACTTGCATAAGATAATTTTAATTTTTTTTGTTTATATTAAATATAAAGACATCTATTTTCTCAGTTTTCTTTTGCTGACTTGACATGCTTCTCTTTTCTCCTTGAAGACATGACATCGTGAGAGTGTTTAGAGCTCTTTTTATAATCTTATTTTAACGTCTCAATTCTCTCCCTCTCTGTTTTCATTGTCTCAACATTGTCTCTTCTCTTTCTTACGTTTCCATTTTTTAATTTTCACATTAATTTGATTTTTTTAACTTTCTATAATTAAACTTTCTTTATTCTGTTTTCTATAATTATATTAATTATTGAATTTAAATACTAATTTTAATCCATTATAACTTAATTCTCGTATAATATTTAAGAAAATAAATAATCACAATCAATTAGTATTTATTACGATGTATCTATATATATAAACACATGATCATACAAATATTTGTATGGCATTGAAATCATTTTGTTTATATTATATATATATAGATTTTGTACCTATATTTTTTAGTTTATGTTATAAATTATATTATTTCTTCTTATATATATTCATATGAGGATTTATATATTATGTGCTTTTAGGATTATGTATTTAGTACATAATCTGATATTATTTTAGTGTCTTTATTTTTTGATTTTTTGCTACTTCTTTTTTATTCTTTATTCTTTTCAATAGCCTCTTCTTCTTGATAGAGTGCCAACGATAGTGCCCCTCCCCCTCCGTTTTTTTTAATAGTTTCAAATTTATCATTCTATCTATGTCAGCATTCTCCGATTAACATCAATGAATTTGATAATTTTTGTGTAGATTTTTTATTTAATTCTTGATTTTCACTCTTAACCCATTTCACATCGCTCATCCCATTTATTATTCTACATGCAATTGAGAAGGACGAGAGTTGTATCAACTATATCCACGCGCTTTGTTTAGGGGATATTTGGTTTGTTTAAAGGAATGAGATTCGAAATAGGAATGATAGTATTGAGGAATAGGAAAGAGTTTGTTCTTTAAAACTATATTGTTTGGTTATGATTGGGAATAACTATAATTACTATTGATTTTGTTTGAATTATTTCAAAATTATTTAAGAATGGAATTAATATAATGTTTTTTAAAGGATTTTTTTGATAAAAGTTAATTTTCTGTTAGAATAATTTATAAATTTAAAAAATAAAAAATAATTTTTAGAGAAAAAAGAAAAAGAAAAAATGAAAGTGGGTTGAGTAAGGGGTTGAATGATAGTCATTCGATCTAGGGAGTGTTTGAATTGATTCCCACCTTTTGAGAAATCAATTCAGTGTAAAATGGAATGATACGTATCCAAACACTCTCATCTTTATTCTTAATGATTAATAAAGATGTTATTGTGATATTCCTATCTTTATTTATTTCTCCCTGCTCTATTTTTTTTTATTCATTTGTTTGATGAGGATAAAAGTTATGTCAATGATATTTGTAACCTAAACATATAATTAAATAAATCTTCTTCCTCATGAAGTTTTTTTTTTTAAAATATTTTGTATAGATTTTATAAAATATTTTATTATATTAAAATTTATCTGAAAAAATTTTAAATCTATTATTTAATTTAATCATTTTATTATCTTTAATTTCTACATATTCACATTATATATTATTTATTTATTATTTATGTGTTTTGTATCAAGAGAATATCATCATTGATCTTGAATATTTTATTGCGTTGACTAAATTTGCAAGAATAGAAGATAAATGGAGAATTTTAATAAATTTAGGTTAAGCTAAAATTTTGTTGTATTATATATTATCCTAATAAAATTAATATTCGTGTTTCGATAATTATTAATGGCTATTAGTTCTCAATCACCCTTATTCTATATTTTATTATAAATTAATTTAAATGTTGATTGGGAAATAATAAATTAATAACAGTGAAATGAAAAGTATATATATTTGTAATGCAATTACCGAATAATAAAAGTGAATGGTTGAAGAATACAAAAAAATTTGAAGAAAGATTTTTAAAATGTTTTTAATACTTTAACTTATTAAAGAAAATTTTGATCAAATTTGCAAAGAATTGAAGAGAAATGGAGAATTATATGTTAATTTGAGGGATGTTATTAGTGCTAAGAGAATTTGGATTAAATTTAGAATAAATTAAAATTTTGTTATCCTAATAAAATAATATATATTCATGGTTCTATATTTGTTAATTTAGTTCTCAATCACCATAATTATATATTTAATTACAAATCTATTCATTTTCAATTATCGTTAATTAATGTTTAGCAGAGAATTTATTGTAAATTAATTTAAATGTTGATAGAGAAATAATAAATTATTGAATAAAGAATGCCAAATATCTTTTTTAATGCAATTTAATAAATTATAAAAGTAAATGGTTGATGAAATTCACACAATTCAACGAAAGTTTTTCAAAATGTTAAGTAACGTATTTAATAGTACTTTAACCTATTAAAGAAAAATTTAATCAATATTTAATTGATAAATTATTATAAGTTTATTTATAGGTTGATAATGAAATAATAAATCAATAAATATTGAGATTTCAAATCTAATTATAACACAAATTAATATATTGAGTTAAGAAAAACTACAAAATATACTCATATTGGAAATTAATCATCACCTTTAAAAAATTACAAAAAAACTTTTACTTTTAAACATTGCTACAAAACGCATCTAACATGGGATATATTTCTCAAAGGTGAGATTAAAAGTAGAATTTTGTTTTAAAAAATTTGGTATGTTTTGTAACAATGTTTAAAGGTGGAAGTCTTTTTTTATATTTTTTTAAAGGTTGTGATTAATTTGCAATAAGAGTAAATTTTATAGGTTTTTTAGCCATTAACCCTTTAATATTTTATAATTGGAAATGTTGATAAAAAGAGAAAAATCCATGATTTGGGTAGTTAATAATATCCTAATTAAAATTCCTTTAAAATTATGTATGATTACTTGATTTTTAATTTTATAAACGAATAATGTATTAATAATAATTATAATTCAAAAATCAATATACTATAATAATACTTATTTACATATTTATTATCAAGTATTAATTATCGATCATCATCAATCAATATTTAATTATTTCAATTATTGAATTTAAAAAATCATCATACAATGCTTAATTAAATAATAGAATAATTTAAATTAATTATTTTTTTTATTTTCAAACAAATCAAACAAATTAAATTAATTGATATTTTATTAATCAATAATTTAATTTTAATAAATTTAATTTTAATTAATAATTCAATGAATTAATTTAAGAATTGGATTATTTTACTTTTATCTTGAAAAATTACAATAATTTTTACTATATTCTTATTTATTTATGCATAATTATTCTCATTCAATACAGAAATTAATCAATAATCTAATTAATGAATTAATCTATTGCAAATGTTAATGATATTGTGTTTATGATCATTAATTTATCATACTCATTGAAAGATTATTATATTCTACTGCTCACGAAAAAATATAAAGTAAGACAAAGTCTCTTGTGAGACGCTACTTTCATGAGACGGTTTGTGAGACGTGTTAAAGTATGTCGATTATTTAAATAAAGTATGTTTAATGGTTGTTAATGTATGTTTTTTAAAGTATGTTGGATTATGTATTAAAGTATGATGTTAGTGTGTTATAATTTGATTTATTATCGACATACTTTAACCACAAATAAGCACACTTTAACCACAAATAAGCATACTTTAGTGACGGGTTGACCCGTCTCACATCCGTCTCACCAATAACCCGTCTCACAAGAGACTAACTCTTAAAGTAATTATTGTGAGATTGTTCAACTTATATGGATTTGATTATTAATATTAGGGATTTCCATGATTGTATTTAAAATTGAGAGACTGTAGATTGAGATTGTGATGAAAATACTACTGAAATCCTATAAACTTATTTATTTTAGAGGTCGGGGATTCCATTAGAGTTATGGTAAGAGTTATTCATTTAAGAAACAGATTTGATTACACAAAAAAATAGTAAAGACAAATAGTGAATATATTTTATTAGTACTTCTTGAAATTATCCATCCAAGAAACAGATTTGATTAAAAAAAAAGTAGTAGAGAAAAATATTAAATATATTTTATTATTACTTTCTGAAAAAGAGAGGGAGTATTTGAGTTATGATAAGTATTTGTAAATATAGGAATAAATCTGACATTAATGGTGTACCCCACCATTAGGGAAAAATCTGACATTAATATAATTAGTTAGGGGCGTTGAACTTTTAAGTCATTAACTTAATATAAATATTGACATTTCGACAATGTTTAAAAAAAAAAATAGATTAGAGGTCAGAAAGAATTATGTAATGATATAAAATTCATCATAACAAACTTGATGCCTACATGATTGATGTTTATATAATTTTTTAGTATATTTAATTAAGAAATCATTATAAATATTTATTTTTATTTTAAAAATACTCATCATGTCTAATAAAACTATATAATTTAATTAGTTATTAGTTTTCTTTATATATATTTTAGATATGTTAATAAATTATCTTATATAAAAAAAAAATCCTATGCAAACGGGCTCTATATATTTTTTAATTTGTGATTAAAATAGTTTGATACCCACGATATGGTATTTTGTAAGTTGGGATTAACATACGCAATGCACCTGGCATCTACCTCTTCCACATTTTCTAGGCAATGAGAGGGAGTGCACGTTAAAGATTCATTTGTTCTTTTATAATTTTAAAATAGTATATATGGTATGTTGTATTGCAAATATATATGAAATGACCTATTTTAAAGTTTGCAGAAAATTGTACCTCAACTTATGATATATTCTTCATACCAAGTCTGCAATATTGTATCCACACTATGGATTGATTTGGAAATATAACTTGAAAAACTGAATAATAAAGACACATACATGAATAAAGTCCACCAATCATGGCAAAACTGGAAAGCATCAAATGAGAGACACACTAGTGCACAGCCTCTGAATTTTCAAGTAAATTGAGTCAACACAGAATGAGATACAACTGAGATACAACTATTGCGAAACATCATTACACATCATAAAAATACGTACATACAAAGTGCACACATCCAAAAGACATCTAAAAAAGTCAATACAGTTGGATTTAAATAAACCATATCTAAGGAGAAACTTTCTCCAAATACCAAATAGAAACAAAATAATTAGAGTTGATCACATCATAAAAACGATAGACTAAAGAGTATTCAGACTAGATAATAGTTGTTCCACATCACAAATGAATCTGAAAATATCATTGTTGATAATAAGTTCTTAACCTTAGCTTAGGTGATAATCGAGACTTATTAAACACAAAGGATATTCGGAATGATTAGTCGAGCTGTTAATTAGATAGGACGAGGAGTAGCGTAACTAGCTAGTTGCATGTAAATTAAGTCAGAGAATTGACATTGTAGGCAATTAAATTTTATTGCCTAATAAATATAAATGCAAAAGAAAATATATTAAGTATTAATTTAATATTTATTTATTAAGGAATTTAAATAAATTAATTCCTAAAATAAATGAATATATAATTAATAATTAATATAATTATTTGAGCCCAAAATCCAAGTTAAATGGGCTTAATTCAAGTCATATGGGCTTAATTCAAGTCAAGTGGGCCCGACTCAAGTCAGTAGGCCCAGCAAATCAAGTCCAGTAGGCCTAATTAAATTAAATAAGCCCAAGTCAAAATCATACAGACTTAATTAAATTAAATAGGCCCGTATCCAGTCCAGCAGGCTTAATTAAAGGAGAAAAGCCCAACATATCTTTTGAAGGAGAAAATATCTCTCAAGTGGTTATTTTCTCTACCTATAAATAAGGACCTTCAGTCCTCATTCCAGACACTCTGAAAATCCTGAAGACCTGAAGAACTCTGAAGATTCAAGTGAAAATCAAGTTCGATCAAGATCCGGTCAAGTGAAGTTCAAGTCAAGACCAAGTTCAAGATCAAGATCAAGTCGAAGAACACTCAAGATCTTCAAATCAAGTTCAAGTCATCTTCAAGTCAAGAACAACAGCCGATCAAAGACCAAGGTGCTAAACCTCTTCGATCCGGCGTTCTTCATATCAAATTCATCCATCTGTCTCCGTGAAGTCAACGTTCTACCAAATTGAGCGCCATACCTCACAATAAATTTTCAAGTCAACGTTTGATCCGAACAAAGGCTCGACGCCTCCGGATAAACGTTTAAAGCTTCAAGTCAACCTCAAGCTCGGAAAAGCTTCATCCAAAGATCCGACTCCGAAAAGTTGATAAAATCAAGAAAGTCAACTCAAGAGAGGAATCAGAGGGTAGCTAGAGACTGTTCGCTCAAATTCTCAAGCTCAATCCATATCGGATTATCTTTGTAATTTCTTTTGTGTTTATTATTTTATAAATACAATATTTGTTGTTACAAATTTTGGCACGCCCAGTGGGACAGTTTCTACCTCTCATCTCCTCTTCGAGCAAAGTAAGATGGTTCCGCTAAGAGTCAAAGTTAACAGATCAGCTTCTGTCTTCAAGTCTTCAGAATTACAAGTTGAAGACGTTAATGTGACAACTAGAAGTATGTCAAGGAAAGCGCGGTCTGAAGCCTCTTCGGAGACAAATTCTTTAGTAGGAGTTATCCCCAAAGGAATACCTTATGATGCTAAAGACGAGGAGGACAACCTTGTTGGCTCAACTCATCTATCTGAAGAAAGTCCATCATCAGACTCATCCATAGCCTCGACGATGGCAATAAACACTTCGTCTGTCGAAGAACAGTTGGCAAGCTTAACTGAATCCGTTGCTGCACTTGCCAAACAGAACCAAGAACAAAGTACTTTGATTTTCAAACTGATGGAGAAAGTGGCTGGTGCTGAAACTAGCCATGCAAACGAAAAGCAAGATGAAGATGCTGAAAATGAAGTACATAACTCCGCGAAATGCCAGTCGACGGGGAAGAGGGTGATTGAAGAAGAATTGAACATTTCCCATGATGGAATGGTTCCTATCAGCCAACTAAAAAGTATTATACTCGGGACAATGAAGGACCAATTTGAAGAGAGCTCCAAACCTTCATCCATGTATGCTAAACCTTTTACTAGAAGGATTGACAACTTGAAGATGCCATCGAACTATCAACCCCCCAAGTTCCAACAGTTTGATGGAAAAGGTAATCCAAGGCAACATATAGCACATTTCATTGAAACATGCAATGATGCTGGAACTGACGGAGATCATATGGTGAGACAATTTGTTCGTTCTCTAAAGGGAAATGCTTTTGAATGGTACACCGACCTGGAGGCTGATTCTATAGACAGTTGGGATCAGATGGAATATCAATTTCTTAATCGCTTCTATAGCACTAGGAGAACAGTTAGCATGATAGAGTTGACTAACACTCGTCAGTTAAAAGAAGAGCCATTAATTGAGTACATTAATCGATGGAGAAATTTGAGCCTAAATTGTAAAGATCGATTGTCTGAAGTTTCTGGCATTGAGATGTGCATAGCAGAAATGCAATGGAGCCTTCGTTACATACTTCAAGGGATTAAACCTAAAACCTTTGAAGATTTAGCCACAAGAGCTCATGACATGGAGCTAAGCATGGGGATAAGTGGAGTGGTTGAACCACCGATTCCCGGATCCTACAAGTATAAAGAAAAGCAAGAGGCCAGGAAAGGGGGCAAACCCTACAACAAATCTTCTGAAAAGGAGTCCATGGCGACAAATGCACCAACTGTCAAGTTTCGAAGGAATGAGAACGAAAAGGAAGATAAAGTGAGGAGTGATCCCCAAGAAAGGGGGCAAAGAAGATTGACCTTGAAAGAGATGCAAGAAAGGAAGTACCCATTCCTTGATTCAGATGTCCCAGGCATATTTGATGATCTGTTCAAAGATAAACTTATCGAGCTTCCTGTAATGAAGCGACCAGAAGAGGCGGGACAAACTGACAATCCGAAATATTGCAAGTATCATAGACTGGTGGGTCATTCTATTAAATATTGCTTTGTCTTTAAAGACAAAGTTATGCGATTGGTTGAGCAAGGGAAGATCTTTCTAGATGAAGATGCAACTGCAAACTCTATTTCTGCAGGCGGTGATTCTTCATGTCATATGGCAAGCGAAGTTCAGCTACTTAAGGGTGAATCTGGGAATGAAAGTGAGACCCATGTTATAAAAATAACCTTTACAGAGGAAGACTTACTGCTCGGTTCACAACTTCATAACCGACTTTTATTCGAAACTGGTTATACTCAAGAGCAAAGGGTTAATCGAATATTGATTGATGGAGGTCCAGCTGTCAATATCTTGCCCTTATCCACGCTTAAGAAGTTAGGAATTCCCACCAACGAGCTCGGCAGTAGTCGATTGACAATTCATGGGTTCAATCAAGAGGGCCAGAGAACACTTGGTACAACGGTCTTGGACTTAATGATAGATGAGATGGTCTCAACAGTTCTGTTCCATGTCATTGATGCTAAAACATCATATAACATGCTCTTGGGGCGCCCATGGTTGCACGAAAATGGAGTGATTCCTTCTACGCTACATCAATGCTTCAAATACTGCGATGGAGGCAACATAAAAAAGATGCTTGGCGATGAAAGGCCATTCACAGAAGCTGAGTCATATTTTGCAGATGCTAGATATTTTCTGAAGAGTAGCAAGGCTGTCAAGCCAGAAGGAAGTTCATCGCAAGAGAAAAGTGATGATAAACAAGAAAGAGAGAATGCAGATGATGTTTCATCCACAAAGTGTATTGAAAGTAAACAGTTGATCAAGACTGTAGAAGGGTTGACACTACCTCTAACTAAGGTTGACACTAAGAAGCCCTCTCTTCCTCCACTCAAAGGGTTCACTCGCCCAATTCAAGGAGCTAAAACTGAGCATGGAGATGCATTCGAGGCGGCAGTTTCCAAATCATATAGCCCGCAAGCTTACAAACTTTTTGTGAAAGCTGGTTATAACCCTCAAGAAAAAGCTATGATAAATGAACAGTCTCATAAGACTCCTAGTGAATTTAATATCACTCAAGAGACATTGAAGGGTAATGGTCGCACTTCCAAGTATACTAGGACAGGGTTGGGATATGTTCCACAGAAACCTGTTCGCATTGCGATCAAAAGGGCAAACACGAACTACATCACTGAAGATGAAATTCTTTCTGAAGAAGAAGAGTCTCATGAAGAGGATAGAAAGGCAGAAAGAATCTCAGTATTCAAAAGACTCAAACCAGTTGGAGCTAAAGGGACTTCCAAGCTCCCAAGGTTCCCAAGGATACGTAGTAGGATCCCATCTCGCATGAAAAGACGACATTTCCTGACTATATCATGTGACACAGTGTTGAAAGCTAAGAAGCGAACAATAATCTTCACCCAAAGTGAAGAAGATGATCGGGAAAGTATAGGCTCATCAGATATTGTTCATTCCGTTATCATGCAAACAAATCTACACAATGCAGAAAGAGATCTACGAGGCAAGATTGTCGAAATGAGGAGAGATGGTTATGTAGTGGAGAGCATTGTTAAAGTGGGAGAAAATGAACAAGTTAGGTCTAATCCACATTTTCAAAGGCAAGAATTTCTGAAGGACGTTGCTGCAGTAAATCATGTCACTATACAAGAAGAAACCTCAACTGAAGAGGAAGATGCCGATGATGCTCCCCCAGAATTTGAGGAGGGTATTAAATCTACTGTTGATCAATTGAAGGAGATTAATTTAGGTGATGCTAATGATCCACGTCCAACCTATATAAGTGTTTTGTTGACATCTGAGGAAGAAAAAGCTTACATTGAGCTTCTTCAAGAGTTTATAGACGTGTTTGCATGGTCATTCAAGGAGATGCCCGGATTAGATCCAAAAGTGGCAGTTCATCATCTAGCAGTAAAGAAAGGAGTCAAGCTAGTTAAGCAGATGCAGCGTCGATTTCGACTAGAGCTAGTTCCATTGATTGAAGCTGAGGTTAATAAGCTCCTTGAAATGGGAAAGATACGAGAAGTCAAGTATCCCACTTGGCTCTCTAACATTGTGCCAGTAAGGAAGACAAATGGGCAGCTTAGAGTGTGTGTTGACTTCCGTGACTTGAACTTGGCATGCCCAAAAGATGATTTTCCACTACCAATCACAGAACTTATTATTGATGCAACGACCGCGCATGAAGTGCTTTCATTTATGGATGGATCATCTGGTTATAATCAAATTAGCCTAGCTCCGAAAGATCAAGAGAAAATAGCCTTCCGCACTCCTAAAGGTATATACTGCTATAATGTTATGCCGTTTGGCTTGAGGAATGCTGGCGTTACGTATCAACGAGCTATGCAAAAGATATTTGATGACATGCTTCATAAGAATGTCGAATGTTATGTGGATGACATTGTAGTGAAATCAAAGAAGAAAAAGGACCATCTTAAGGATCTAAGGCAAATATTTGAACGTCTCAGAAAATTCCAACTCAAAATGAACCCGCTTAAGTGCGCATTCGGAGTTTCTTCTGGTAAGTTCCTTGGATTCATTGTCCAACATCGTGGCATTGAGATTGACAAAGCGAAGATTGATGCGATAATGAAGATGCAGGTGCCCCGAAACATACATGAGCTCAAGAGTTTGCAAGGTAAGCTGGCGTACTTAAGAAGATTCATAGCAAATTTGGCCGGCCGATGCCAACCATTTAGCCATCTTATGAAAAAAGGAAGCCCATTTGAATGGGATGAAGCTTGCACTAATGCATTTAACAGCATTAAAGCATATTTGATGAAGCCGCCAGTGTTGGTTGCTCCAATAGCCGGACGTCCATTAATTCTCTACATATCTGCTCAAGAAAAATCAGTTGGAGCCCTGCTTGCACAAAATAATGATGAAGGAAAGGAGTGTGCGTTGTACTATTTGAGTAGAACAATGACTCCAAATGAGTTAAAGTACTCACCAATTGAGAAGCTCTGTCTTGCTCTCATATTTGCGATTCAGAAGTTAAGGCATTACTTTCAAGCTCATACTGTTTACTTGGTCTCGAGGGCCAACCCATTAAAGTTCGTAATGTCAAAGCCAGTGCTCTCTGATAGGCTCGCAAGGTGGTATCTCCAATTGCAGCAATTTAAAATTATCTACGTCCCTCAAAAAGCGGTGAAAGGGCAAGTGCTGGCAGATTTCTTGGCTGATCATCCCATGCCTGCCGAATGGGAATTGTCTGATGATTTTCCCGATGAAGATATATTGGCTATTGAAATCACTCCGCCTTGGAAGATGTATTTCGATGGAGCTGCTCACAGAGAAGGAGCCGGCGCAGGAGTAATATTTGTAACCTCAGATGGAGGAGTTCTGCCATATTCATTTAGTCTAACTGAAAATTGTTCTAACAATGTAGCTGAATATCAAGCTCTTATACTTGGTTTGGAGATGGCAGTGGATGTAAAGCAGCGACACCTTAAGGTATATGGAGATTCGTTGTTGATAATCAACCAGCTGATTGGCTTATATGAGGTTAAGAAAGCTGAACTACTTCCATATTATAACTATGCTCAGAGGCTATTGAATTGGCTTGGAGACGTAGAGATTGAACATTTACCAAGGAGCAAGAACAAGCAAGCCGATGCTTTGGCAAAGCTAGCATCAACCATAGCAATGCCCAAAGCATATTTTCAAGTACCGATCTGCAAAAGTTGGGTGGTACCTCCCTTCTTCGAAGATGAAGATGGTGAAGAAGTTGAGTATTGCGCCATAGAGGTTTTTGATATTGAAAAAGAAGACTGGCGTCAACCGTTCGTGGATTACTTGAAGAATGATAAGCTTCCTAATGATCCACACCTAAAGGTTGATGTCCGACGTAGAGCACCACGATTCTTCTATTACAAAGATACACTCTATAGAAGATCGTTTGATGGTATTCTCTTAAGATGCTTAAGTGATGAAGAAGCTCTTCAAGCTATGGAGGAAACTCATTCTGGAATATGTGGCGCCCATCAGTCTGGACCCAAGTTACATTTCAGAATCAAGAGGATGGGATATTACTGGCCTTCTATGGTGAAGGATTACATAGATTATGCACAAAAGTGTCAGCCATGCCAGTTTCATGCAAATCTCATTCATCAGCCTCCCGAGCCATTACATCCAACAGTTTCTTCGTGGCCATTTGATGCATGGGGCTTAGATGTGGTGGGGCCATTAACAAAGTCTTCCGGAGGTCATCTTTATATTCTGGCTGCCACTGATTACTTTTCCAAGTGGACGGAAGTTGTACCCTTGAGAGAAGTGAAGAAAGAAAATGTGGTTGATTTCATCCGCATCAACATCATATATAGATATGGAGTGCCTCGATACATTATCACAGACAATGGGAGGCCATTCAGTAACTCTTTGATTGATAAGCTTTGTGAGAAGTTTGACTTCAAGCAAAGAAAATCTTCTATGTATAATGCAGCAGCTAATGGGCTTGCCGAAGCCTTCAACAAAATACTGTGTAATCTGTTGAAGAAGGTGGTCTCTAATTCAAAGCGAGACTGGCATGAAAGGATTCATGAAGCTTTATGGGCGTATCGAACTACTTATAGAACGCCTACTCAAGCTACTCCGTACTCTCTTGTATATGGGGTTGAAGCTGTGGTGCCCCTTGAAAAGCAAATACCATCTTTGAGAATAGCCATACAAGAAGGTTTAACTGAAGAAGAGAACGCACGACTGCGTCTCGAAGAATTAGAGGCACTTGATGAGAAGAGGTTAGAAGCACAACAGAGACTTGAGTGCTATCAAGCTCGCCTCTCCAGAACGTTTAACAAGAAAGTAAAGATACGTTCTTTTCAAGTTGGAGACTTAGTCCTTGCTGTAAGGAGGCCTATTGTCATCACTCACCGAGTTGGAAATAAATTCTTGCCCATGTAGGATGGTCCACATGTTGTGAAAGAAGTGTATACAAATGGTGCATACAAGTTGATATCTGAAGATGGTGTAGGAATTGGCCCCATAAATGGCAAATTCCTGAAATGCTACTATGTGTAATCCAGTCAAATCCAAGGGATGCTCCGTGACGCACGAGCCTAAACTGCATGTTACTCCTGGTCCGCATAAGTATAAACTGTGTACGACAAACTCCTGGTCCGCATGAGTATAAACTGTGCACGACACCCACCAAAGGTAATTATGCGTGGTTAAACTGCTAATTCACCCCACTCAGGTATTTTAAGTGGTAAAAGCATTAAGTACCCTACTTTGTCTAAAGTGGTTAAAGAATAGTCACTCCTGGCCCGCACGAGTATAAACTGTGTACGGCACCCTCCCATTTCAAATCTTATCATGTCTCTTTGAACTACGTTATGACTTGATCCTCTGCAATGAGGTATGTAGGCAGCTTAGTATTTTGCTAAGTTCAGTCATAATTCAGTTCATTGTCATCAAGTTGGTGAGACAAGCGACAAGTTGAAGCATGAAGGAGATAAGAAAAGGTTGATAAAGGGAAGACAATGATTGAAAAATGCGAGCGAAGAAAACAAAAAGTTTGTGATGGTTAGAGAAATCTGAATTCTTATTATATTGAAGAAGATCCAAATTTTCGAAGATCTTGAGAATCCTGAAATAAAAAAGAAGAAGAAAAAGGAGTTGGATTGAAAATTGTTAAATTAAGAGTTGTTGATTGAATTATTATTTAATTCACTCAAAAGCTCTCTTAATTTAGCCTGATAGGCTTATTTTATGGGGTATAAATTGATGTGATCGTAAGTTAATTAGACCCATCATATTAGTAGTCTAACAAAGTTAAGGGAAATCAAGATAAGTTGATGCAATTGGAGCCCAAGAAATATTTGGTTCAATGCAACCAATTGGCCCAAATAGTTGAGTACTAGCAATTGATCAAATTTATTTGAAGCCCAAAGTTGAATAGTCTTACTATAATGGGCCTAGCACAAATAAAGGAGAATTGATCAAAGCCCAAGTTGAGAAAATAAATGGTTTCAAATAAAAGTCAAAATTAGTACAAGAAAGTCAAAATTGAGGGTCACTTTTCTTTCTCTTTTGCTCCACACTGACGGAGAACAGACCTCCCCCAAATTAAAAAACAGAATACTCCATCTCTTGTTCATAGAGAGACTCCTCATCGCTGCTGGAAGCGTGAAGCCAGCTGATGCATCACTAACGATCACCATTCCACCATGGATTTCATCGCCGAATCCGGCCACCCATCTATCGCCGTCACTTGCCTAATCCGCCACCGCCGGAGCCCGACAACCACGCGTCGGAAACACAACACCATCGCATCCTGTTGTCGGATCTCTCATCGCCAGCCATGCCGCTGCACACGGGCTCCAGTTGCCACTGCACACGGGCTCCAGTTGCCGCTGCAAATCGTCGTACAGCCACCCGACACAGCCGCAACCTTCTGCTGCCGGAAGCGCGACGCGACCACCACCGCTCAGCCATCCCCAAAGCTTGCCGATGGGATCGTGAAGTCGCACTCCTCGCCACTAGAATTTCTGCTGCCGGAATAGCAATGCAATCCAGACTCATGGCTCAACCGCCGCTCGCCACGCACAGCCGAAGTCGCGGGTTGCTGCCAAAGTTTGGCACCCTTCCAGAGACGTAAACGAGAGGCCTTACTAAGCCACCGCTGGTCTGATTGTTGTCTTCATCAGCATGCTCCCTCGACTTCACTCGTCGACCCCCTCCCGCTCTTCAAATCAATGCTGCCAGAGGCATGAGCTCGATAAGCAACTACCATGGGTAGTCTGCTCTCGCTGCACCAACATCGTCGGAGATGAGAGCCCAACAAGTAACTACCATGGGTAGCCTACCATTGATTGCTCTCCACCTCATGGTACGAGCCCGACAAGCAACCACCATGGGTGGTCCGCCGTCGATTGCTCTTCACCTCGACACTATTGGTTTAACTTCAGCCTTCAAATCAGTCTTCGGAGGTTTGTAACACCTCTCCACCCACTTCCGTCGGAGGTGCGAGCCTAACAAGCAGCTACCATGGATAGCCCGTTGTTGACCGCTCTCTACCTCACAGTGTGAGCCCGACAAGCAACCACCATAGGTGGTCCGCCATCGATCGCTCCCCACCTCGACGTCACTAGTCTTGACTCCTTGTGTATGTTAATGTCTTCTCTTCTCTTTTGCGTGGAAAGGAATCTGCACAAAAAGGGGAAGCAAATCAGGTGATGAAAATTGCTTTATCAAACTATTATTTAGTTGGCTGTGATGTGAGAATTGGAGGGTTTGAGCTCATCTTACATAGTGGTGAAGTTTCATACGAATAAGTCCTTTGTGAATATGGATTTCTCTTTGTGATATGTTATCTAGGATGTTGGATATATTTTCATACCGATATCTCTTGTGAAGGGTAGATGAATAGTTGAGTTTATCTTCAAGATAATGTGAAATTATTTCTTGGAGGCCAAGTATTGAGCTGTGCTAGCGAATATATGAAGATCGTAACAGATTGATGTCAATAAGGATTTGTGGATATTTGATTTTCAATTCTATGACGTGTTTGGCAGCTGCATTATTTACTAAATTTTGGAGGTTTGTTTGTTACTTGGCCAGAAGTAGTGAAATAAAAAAGGTCAATGAAATAATGGGCCAAGAAAAAAAATCGAAAGCCCAACCCAAGAATTAGCCAGACTGATAAAAAAGGATGTGTGTATTGCAATTTGTCCACTTCAAGAATAAAATTCAGTGAACAAAATGCAAGGGGGCATTTGTAGGCAATTAAATTTTATTGCCTAATAAATATAAATGCAAAAGAAAATATATTAAGTATTAATTTAATATTTATTTATTAAGGAATTTAAATAAATTAATTCCTAAAATAAATGAATATATAATTAATAATTAATATAATTATTTGAGCCCAAAATCCAAGTTAAATGGGCTTAATTCAAGTCATATGGGCTTAATTCAAGTCAAGTGGGCCCGACTCAAGTCAGTAGGCCCAGCAAATCAAGTCCAGTAGGCCTAATTAAATTAAATAAGCCCAAGTCAAAATCATATAGACTTAATTAAATTAAATAGGCCCGTATCCAGTCCAGCAGACTTAATTAAAGGAGAAAAGCCCAACATATCTTTTGAAGGAGAAAATATCTCTCAAGTGGTTATTTTCTCTACCTATAAATAAGGACCTTCAGTCCTCATTCCAGACACTCTGAAAATCCTGAAGACCTGAAGAACTCTGAAGATTCAAGTGAAAATCAAGTTCGATCAAGATCCGGTCAAGTGAAGTTCAAGTCAAGACCAAGTTCAAGTTCAAGATCAAGATCAAGTCGAAGAACACTCAAGATCTTCAAATCAAGTTCAAGTCATCTTCAAGTCAAGAACAACAGCCGATCAAAGACCAAGGTGCTAAACCTCTTCGATCCGGCGTTCTTCATATCAAATTCATCCATCTGTCTCCGTGAAGTCAACGTTCTACCAAATTGAGCGCCATACCTCACAACAAATTTTCAAGTCAACGTTTGATCCGAACAAAGGCTCGACGCCTCCGGATAAACGTTTAAAGCTTCAAGTCAACCTCGAGCTCGGAAAAGCTTCATCCAAAGATCCGACTCCGAAAAGTTGATAAAATCAAGAAAGTCAACTCAAGAGAGGAATCAGAGGGTAGCTAGAGACTGTTCGCTCAAATTCTCAAGCTCAATCCATATCGGATTATCTTTGTAATTTTTTTTGTGTTTATTATTTTATAAATACAATATTTGTTGTTACAGACATGATATCCACTACTTTGCAAATTTTTCCATTCAATCCTTATTACACAAGGGGGACTATTTATGGGCAAAAAAAGCCTAGAAAGTGCAATCATTAGGTCTATAACCATAGACCCCTAGACTATATGAGTCAGCACTCTCAGATGATGCCAAACTAGCCAGCTGTCACCTAAGCCTGGACATGTGGCGCGATGGTATTCAATGGAGTTTGCATGATTTGGCTGAGCTGAACCACCTTAGCTGGTCAAGTCGAGCTGAACCACCTGAGTTGAGGTCGATTGAGTTGAGCTAGCGAAGCTGAACTAGCCTAGCTAGGTCAGCTAGACTGAACTAGTCGGGCTGGACCACCTGAGGTGAGGTGGATTGAGTTGAGCTAGCGAAGCTGAATTAGTTGATCTGGATCACCTGAACTGAGGTTGATTGAGTTGAGCAAACAGAGCTGAACTAGTTGAGCTGACCACTTGAGCTGGACCATAGGTCGAATGGGAGGTCTCTTAGTCGAACAGCCTTGCGCAGTTTCACCGGTTTGAGCATAATTTTCACATTCAAACTCCGATTTGAGTTATTTTTACACCAAAATGATCTTTTCTTCTGTGAATTTTCAACCATGTACGACATGATAAGTTTTTAATTCCACATGGACACAGAAAAATTAAGCAAGGTGAGCGTGCATTATTTAACATTTTTGCACAAGTTACTCATTTTCTCAAACTATACACTTTTGTGCCCTTTTTCCTGGAGCCTAGGACCGAGCTTGGTGAAGTGCTTGAGAAGATTTCTCGAATTACCTAAGCTAGTTCAAGCTACACTGTATTTTCGAATTAATGCTTAATTAATCTGAGTAATTGCGTAATTAACAGCATCTTATCCACACTAGCTCCAAAAGTCGAGCCCCGAAGTGATTCGGGGGTTGAGTTCACCATATGAATAAGGTTATAAAAATAGCTCCTGAAAAATACTCTTGGTTGAGTGTTGAAGAATATCTCCAAGTGGAGGTGTTGAAGACTAGCTCCAGGTGGAGGTATTGAAAACTAGCTCCAGAACAAGTTTCTTGATGGAGGTGTTGAAAACTAGCTCTAGAACGAGCTCCTTGATGGAGATGTTGAAGACTAGCTCCAGGTGGAGGTGTTGAAGACTATCTCCAGAACGAGCTCATTGATGGAGGTTTTGAAAACTAGCTCCAGAACAAGCTTCTTGATGGAGGTGTTGAAAACTAGCTCCAGAACGAATTTCTTGATGGAGATGTTGAAGACTAGCTCTAGGTGGAGGTGTTGAAGACTAGCTCCAGAACGGGCTCCTTGGTGGAGGAGTTGAAGACTAGCTCCAGAATAAATCCTTTGGAGGAGGTGTTGAAAACTAGCTCCAGAACGAGCTCCTTGGTGGAGGTGTTAAATACTAGCTCCAGAACAAACTTCTTGGTGGAGGTGTTGAAAACTAGATCCCGAACAAGCTCATTAGTGGAGGTGTCGAAAACTTGCTCCAGGTCAAGCTCCTTGGTAGAAGTGTTAAAAACTTGCTACAGGCCAAGCTCCTTAGTGGACCTTTTAAAAACTAGCTAACAGGCAAGCTCCTTGGTGAAGGTGTTGAAAAGTAGCTCCAGACCAAGCTCCTAGGTGGAAGTGTTGAAAACTTGCTCCAGGCCAAGCTTCTTGGTGGAGGTGTTGAAAACTTGCTCCAGGCCAAGCTTCTTGGTGGAGGTGTTGAAAACATGCTCCAGGCCAAGCTCCTTGGTGGATATGTTGAAATCTAGTTTTAGGCTTGGCTCCTTGGTGGAGGTGGTGAAATCTAGCTCTAGATGGAGGTGTTGAAGACTAGCTCAAGAGCGAGCTCCTTGGTGGAGGTGTTGAAGACTAGCTCCAGAATGAGCTCCATAGTAGAGGTGTTAAAGACTAGCTCCGGAACGAGCTCCTTAGTGGAGGTATTGAAAACTTGCTCCAAGTAGAGTTGTTGAAGCTAGCTCTAGAACGAGCTCCTTGGTAGAGGTGTTGAAGACTAACTCCAGAAAAAGCTCCTAGTGGAGGTGTTTAAAACTAGCTCCAGAACGAGCTCCTTGGTGGAGGTGTTAAAAACTAGCTGCAGTAAAAGCTCTTTGGTGGAAGTGTTGAAAACTAGATCACGAACAAGCTCATTGGTGGAGGTGTTGAAAACTTACTCCAGGCTAAGCTCCTTGGTGGAGGTGTTGAAAACCTTTTCCACACCAAGCCCCTTGGTGGAATTTTTAAAAACTAACTCCAGGCCAAGCTCTTTGGTGAAGGTGTTGAAAACTAGCTCCAGAACAAGCTCCTTGGTGGAGGTATTGAAAAGTAGCTCCGGACCAAGCTTCTTGGTGAAGGTGTTGAAAACTTGCTCTAGGCCAAGCTCCTTGGGTGAGGTGTTGAAATCTAGTTCTAGGCCAAGCTTCATGGTGGAGGTGGTGAAAACTAGCTCCAAGTGGAGGTGTTGAAGACTAGCTCTAGAGCAAGCTACTTGTGGATATGTTGAAGACTAGCTCTAAGTGGAGGTGTTGAGACTAGCTCCAGAACGAACTCCTTGGTGGAGGTGTGAAAAACTAGCTCCAGGTAGGATGTTGAAGACTAGCTCCAGAATGAGTTCCTTGATGGAGGTATTGAAAACTAGCTCCAGAACGAGCTTCTTGGTAGAGGTGTTGAAGACTAACTCCAGAACGAGCTTCTTGGTGGAGGTGTTGAAGACCAGCTTCAAAATAAATTTCTTGGTGGAGGTGTTGAAGACAAGCTCCAGAACAAGCTCCTTGGTAAAGGTGTTAAAAACTAGCTACAGAACAAGCTTCTTGGTGGAGGTGTTGAAAACTAGATCCCGAACAAGCTTATTGGTGGAGGTGTGAAAACTTGCTCTAGGCCAAGTTCCTTGGTGAAGGTGTTGAGAACCTTCTCCAAACCAAGCTCCTTGGTGAAAGTTGTAAAAACTAGCTCCAGGCCAAGCTCATTGGTGTAGGTGTTGAAAACTAGCTCCAGAACAAGCTCATTGGTGGAGATGTTGAAAAGTAGCTCCGGACCAAGCTCCTCGGTAGAGGTGTTGAAAACTTGCTCTAGGCCAAGCTTCTTGGTGGAGGTGTTGAAATCTGTTCTAGGCTAAGCTCCTTGGTGGAGGTAGTGAAGACTAGCTCCAGGTGGAGGTGTTGAAGGCTAGCTCTAGAACGAGCACCTTGGTGGAAGTGTTGAAGACTAGCTCCAGAACGAGCTCCTTGCTGGAGGTGTTGAAAACTAGCTCCATGTAGAGGTGTTGAAGGCTAGCTCCAGAACGAGCTCCTTGATGGAGGTATTGAAGACTAGCTCCAGGTGGAGGTGTTGAAAACTAGCTCTGGGCTAAGCTCCTTGGTGGAGGTATTGAAAAGTAGCTCCAGGCCAAGCTCCTTGGTGGAGGTGTTGAAGAGTGGCTCCAAGCTAAGCTCCTTGGTGGAGGTGTTGAGAACTAGCACTAAAACAAGCCTCTTGGTGGAGGTTTTGAGAATTAGCTCCTTACTTGAAAAGGTGATGGGAGCTAAGCTCTTTGCTAGAGAGTCGATGGAAATATATTAGTTGAGGTGGAACTCCATGGAGTTGGAAGTGAGGAATATGATCCACATAACCCTTTAGCATTTAGATAGACTCGCAATGTCTGTTCAGCTGACTTTGTGTTCTTAGTATCGACTCTCACTCAACTTAGATCGAGGCTAGCTCGACTCATCTGTAAACTTAGTCTATGATTGTTTAGCTTAAGCTCGGTTAATTTATAAACTTTATTTGTATCAAGTTTGTCTTGACCTTATTAGTATAAACTCTCGTCCAACTTAGATCGAGGCTAGCTCGACTCATCTGTGAACATAGACAATGACTGTTCAACTTAGATTCTTGATTCATTTGTGAACTTGCGTTGTAGTGAGTTTGACCTAGCCTTATTAGTATCAACTCTCGTCCAACTTAGATCGAGGCTAGCTCGACTCATCTGTGAACATAGTCGATGACTGTTCAACTTAAACTGAGGCCAGCTAGGTTCATTTGTGAACTTGATTTGTATTGAGTTTGACCTGGCCTTATTAGTATCGACTCTCGTCCAACTTAGATCGAGGCTAGCTCGACTCATATGTGAACATGGTTGATGATTGTTCGACTTAGACCGAGGCTAGTTCGTTTCATCTGCAAACTTTATTTATATTGAGCTCAGCTAGTGGTTGTTACTAACCCAACTTAAGTTTAAAGCAAAACTGTTTGTAGGATTTCACAGCACTCTCGAAACCCAGAGCTTGGTTAGCAGGTTGGAACCCTTCTAACCAGCCATATTCTTTGCCAGGTCCATGAGCTTATTTAGTATAGTGATATTTTCATAGCCTTAATAACACGGAAATATCATAAAAATTTCATCACCAACTAAGCTAATATGTCATAGTTAGAAAAAGCTGATATAAGCAACTTTTGTTAAATTTAAGCCAGGCTAAAATATAATTTTTGGAGAAATAATTAGCAACGCTGATATGAGTGCGTTTGAATTTTTATCAGCTAAGCTAAAATTTAATATTTGGAAAAATAAATAGTTAGACTGATATGAGCATGTTTGAACTTTATCATCTAGGCTAAAACTTGATTTCTGAAAAAATTATTAGCTAGGCTAATATGAGCATGTTAAGACTTTATCATCTAAGCTAAAGCTTGATTTTTGGAAAAATTATTAGCTAGGCTGATATTATCCTTTTAAGACTTTATCACCTAGGCTAAAACTTGATTTTTGGAAAAATTATTAGCTAGGCTGACATGAGCATGTTAAAACTTTATAAGCTAGGCTAAGCTTGATTTTTGAAAAAATTAATTAGCTAGGCTGCTAAAGCTTGATTTTTGGAAAAATTATTAGCTAGGCTGATATAAGCATATTGAAACTTTCTCAACTAGGCTAAAACTTGATTTTTGGAAAAATTAGTAGCTAGGCTGATATGAGCATGTTAAGACTTTATCAGCTTGGCTAAAACTTGAATTTTGGAAAAATTATTAGCTAGGCTGATATGAGCATGTTAAGACTTTATCAGCTAGATTTAAACTTGATTTTCGGAAAAATTATTAGCTAGGCTGATATGAGCATGTTAAGACTTTATCAGCTAGGCTTAAACTTGATTTTTGGAAAAATTATTAGCTAGGCTGATATGAGCATGTTAAGACTTTATCAGTTAGGTTAAAAATTTGATTTTTGGAAAAATAATTAGCTAGGCTGATATGAGCATGTTAAGATTTTATCAGCTAGGCTAAAATTTGATTTTTGGAAAAATTATTAGCTAGACTGATATGAGCATGTTAAGACTTTATCAGTTAGGATAAAACTTGATTTCTGGAAAAATTATTAGCTATGCTGATATGAACATGTTAAGACTTTATCAGCTAGGCTAAAACTTGATATTTAGAAAAAATATTAGCCAGGCTAAAATGAGAATGTTGACTTTATCAGTTAGACTAAAACTTAAACATTAGGAAAAAATTTAAGCTAGGATAATATTGATACATTTGGAGGAATATCAGCTAGGCTGAAATGTTTGGAGAAATTACCAGCTATGCTGAATAATAATTTTTGAAAATTAATCAGCTAGGCTGAACGTGAAATTGGAGAATGATCAGCTAAGTTGAATATTAATTTATGAAAATTAAACAGCTAGACTGAACTTGAAATTGGAGAAATTATTAGCTAAGCTGAATATTAATAAGAAAATTAATCAGCTAGGCTGAAACGTGAAATTGGAGAAATTATCAGCTAAGTTGAATATTAATTTAAGAAAATTAATCAGCTAGACTGAAACGTGAAATTGGAGAAATGATCAGCTAAGCTGAATATTAATTTATGAAAATTAATCAGCTAGGCTGAAACGTGTAATTGGAGAAATGATCAGCTAAGTTTAATATTAATTTAAGAAAATTAATCAGTTAGGTTGAAACGTGAAATTGGAAAAATTAATCAGTTAAGATGAAACGTGAACTTGGAGAAATTATCAGCTAAACTGAGTATTAATTTATGAAAATTAATCAGCTAGGTTGAAACGCGAAATTGGAGAAATTATCAGCTAAGCTGAATATTAATTTATTATAATTAATAAGCTAGGTTGAAACGTGAACTTGGATAAATTATCAGCTAATCGAATATTAAATTTTGAAAATTAATCAACTAGGCTGAAACGTTAACTTATAGAAATTATCAGCTAAGCTGAATAATAATTTTTAAAAACTAAACAGTTAGGCTGAAACGTGAAATTAAAAAAACTTATCAGCTAAGCTGAACATTAATTTTTAATTTTTGAATATTAATCAGTTAGGTTGAAACATGAACTTGGAGAAATGATCAGCTAAGCTAATATTAATTTATAAAAATTAATCAGCTAGGCTGAAACATGAATTTGTAGAAATTAGCTGTAAATTGAATGATAATTTTTGAAAATTATTCAGTTAGGCTGAAACATGAATTTAGTGAACTTAG
Source organism: Pogostemon cablin (assembly GCA_023678885.1). Taxonomy (NCBI): domain Eukaryota; kingdom Viridiplantae; phylum Streptophyta; class Magnoliopsida; order Lamiales; family Lamiaceae; genus Pogostemon; species Pogostemon cablin. The sequence continues at coordinate 33,393,335 of CM042957.1, forward strand.
TAGCTATGCTAAATAATAATTTTTGAAAATTATTTAGTTAGGCTGAAACATGAATTTGTAGAGATTAGCATCTAAGTTGAATGATAATTTTTGAAAATTATTTAGTTAGGCTGAGACATGAATTTGTAGAAATTAGAAGCTAAGCTTAATGATAATTTTTAAAAATTATTCAACTAGGCTGAAACTTGAATTTGTTGAAATTAGCAGTTAAGTTGAATAATAACTTTTGGAAATTATTTAGCTAGACTGAAACATGAATTTATAGAGATTAGAAGCTAAGCTGAAAGATAATTTTTTAAAATTATTCTGCTAGGCTGAAACATGAATTTGTAGAAATTATCAGCTAAGCCTAATTATAATTTTTTTTAAATTATTCAGTTAAACTGAAACATGAATTTGCAGAAATTAGCAACTAAGCGTAATGATAATTTTTTTAAAATTATTCAGCTAGGCTAAAATATGAATTTGTAGAAATTAGTAGCTAAGCTGAATAATAACTTTTGAAAATTATTCTGCTAGGCTGATACATGAATTTGTAGAGATTAGCAACTAAGTTGAATGATGAAAATTATTCAACTAGGCTGAAATATGAATTTGTAGAAATTAGAAGCTAAGCTAAGTGTTAGTTTTTGAAAATTAAATTGCTAGGTTGAAACATGAATTTGTAGAAATTAGCAGCTAAGCTAAATAATACTCCCTCCGTCCATCCCCAATCTATCAATTGGCTTTTTGCACGTGGATTAAGGAGTATTATTATTTAATGTGTGGTAGTTGTATTAGTGGGGTGTGTAGTTCCCATATTTTAATTGTATTAGTGGGTGAGTGGGTCTCATGTGTCTAAAAGTGGAAATAGATAGATTAATATTGGACGGCCCAAAATGGTAAAATGGATAGATTGACGTGGGCAGAGGGAGTAATTAACTTTTTAATATATAAAAATTGGGAATTATTTATATGAAAAACTATAAGATGAGTCGATGTATTACCTTTGAGAAATTTGTGAACCTCCCTGATGTGCCCTTGATTACATAGCTCAACTACTGAAATTGGTGAAGGGCCAGCTAAGCTAATAACTCTGGTTAGAACTAGCTTAGCTGTCAAAATTAGTGAAAGGCCAACTGAGCTGCTAATTTTTGTGAAAAGCTAGCTCAACTGCTAAAATTGGTAAAGTTCGAGCTGAGCTGATAACTTTGGTAAAGAACCAGCTCAACTGTTGAAATTGGTGAAGGGCGAGCTGAGCTGATAACTTTGGTGAGATACCAGCTCAGATGCTGAAACTGGTGAAGGTCTAGCTGAGCATATAAATTTGGTGAGGAACCAGCTCAGCTGCCAAAACTGGTGAAGGAGCGAGCTGGGCTGATAACTTTGGTAAGGTACCAGCTTAGCTACAGAAACTGGTGATGGTCGAGCTGAACTGATAACTTTGGTGAGGAACCAGCTCAACTGATAAAACTGGTGAAGGGCGAGCTGAGCTATTATCTTTGGTGATGAACCAGCTCATCTGCTGAAACTGGTGAGGTCGAGCTAGCTGATATCTTTGGTGAAGAACTAGCTCAGCTGCTGAAACTGTTGAAGGGCAAGCTGAGCTGATAACTTTGGTGATGTACCATCTCAGCTGCTGAAACTGGTGAAGGTTGAGCTGAGCTGATAACTTTGGTGAAGAACCAGGTCAGCTGCAGAAACTGGTGAAGGGCGAGATGAGCTGATATCTTTGGTGAAAAACCAGCTCAGCTGCAGAATCGAGTGAAGGGCGAGCTGAGCTAATAGCTTGGGTGAGGTACCAGCTCAACTACTGAAACTGGTGATGGTCGATCTAAGCTGATACCTTCGATAAAGAACAAGCTCTGCTACTAAAATTGGTGAAGGGCGAGATGAGCTGATATCTTTGGTAAAGAACCAGCTCAGTTGCAGAAACTGGTGAAGGACGAGCTGAGCTGACAAATTTGGTGAGTTACCAGCTCAGCTGATAAAACTGGTGATGGTCGAGCTGAGCTGATAACTTTGGTAAGGTACCAGCTCAGCTGCTGAAACTGGTGAATGTCGAGTAGAGCTGATAACTATAGTGAGGAACCAGCTCAGTTGTCGAAACTAGTGAAGGGCGAGTTGAGCTGATGACTTTGGTGAGGTACTAGCTCAACTGCTGAAACTGGTGATGGTCGAGCTGAGCTAATAACTTTAGTGAAGAACCAGCTCAGCTTCTGAAACTGATGAATGTCGAGCTGAGCTGATAACTTTGGTGAAGAACCAGCTCTGTTGCTGAAACTAGTGAAGGACGAGCTGAGCTGTTAACTTTGGTGAATAACCAGCTCAGCTGTTGGAATTGGTGAAGGGTCAATTGAGCTGATAAGGTTCTATAGCAATTATCTCCATCATTCCCAACAATAATGATCTCGAACAACTTCTTTGCACAAAAGCCTTTTTTATTCCCATATTTACAACATATATGTACATAATCAGACTGACTAGCGAAATTGACTAGCATGCATGTACAGACAAATCTAGCTTATATGTACATAGTCAGACTGAATTATTTTACTTGTAGTTGACCTTCAAGTTTTGCACATTCTTTCGCTCTTTTTGTCTAAACCTTTAATTTATATACCCCATTTTCAAGGCTACGTGTAACTCTATATTGGCCTTTCAAATTTTGCTTGAGGATAACTTTTTCGACCTCAAAATTTTCTAAAGGACTATGTCACCAACGTGAGATTTACATGCTTTAAAATCTCTATTTTTCTTATGATTCTTCCAATATGTACATGTCTTATTTCCTTTATTTCGTCCTTTACTATTCTACTGTAATGTTTCATGAATTTCACTAGCTTGCTCAGCACGTTGCATGAATTCAACAAATGTTTTAGGATAATTCTTGCTTACAAACTTCCATAATCGGGTGCCCACTCGTAGTCCCAAGGTTACAAGAGGGATTGCAGCTTCGTCTCCTATTTTTTACCATCAAGGAGTAGATGGTTAAAGCGGTCGAAATATACTTTAGTCGACTCACCTGCTCCTTGCTTAATATTAGCTAAGTGCAGGTGTTCTACGAACACTGGATCTAGAGAATTGTTACAAGAACAAGTGTGCAAGTTCCGTCCAGCTAGTGATCGAGCTTGGACTCAGAGAATAAAACCATTGGTGCACTCGATCAACCAGCGTGAGTGGAAAGTTTTTACATTGTGTAGCCTCAGAGCTACCATGAGCCATCATCCAAGACACGTACTTGTTTTAATATACGTGAGGATCAGAATCACCATTGTACACCGAAATCTGAGGGACCTGTAGTTTCTGCTGCACTGGCTCAAGTAATATATTAGAAGCAAAAGGTGATTGTCCTGGTACCAAGGTGGGAAAACCGAACTCATGTCGTTTCCGTTCTTCAGTTTCTTCCATTCTCTTCTTTAAGAGGTGGAATTCCTCCATCTCACTTCTTACCTCCTGCGATTGAGGTAGAATTTGCACCAGAACGTTATTCACTCTATGGACTATGCTTGGGTCATCAATACCCTTATTTTTCTTTCCTTTAACCACTGACCTTACTTCATCTACTTGATCCAGAATAAATTGAGTTGTCCAAGATCCCTCTCTATGCTCGCCAATTACTTGACGAGCATCTTTTATTTTTTTTTCCAGTCTTGCCAAAGCTGACTCTCTAACTGGTATTCCTGATTCAGCTGTTCCACTTCGAACTTCGTCGAGGTCTATACACTTCTTTGCTTTGGCGTAGTAGTGGCTCATTCCTCAACCTCTGGCCTTAGCTTAGTTGTTCGCTCTACCTTAGAAAGATGTAACACATCCATCATCTTTTTAAGGACCTCAGGATTCTAAGGTAAGTCTTTCGTGTCAAGGTTAGGGATGGTATCTTGCTCAACTGTCTGGGATATTTGTGGGTCGAGCTGATCTTTTCCAAGGGTGGTATTCACGTGTTCTTGCTGATCTGCCATTCTGAATAAGTTCCTTACGGGTTCACTCTCAAACTTTAGCAAGTTCAAGTTGATGTGGCCCTCATTAATCTAGCACCAAATATTGATAATCAGTTCTTAACCTTAGCTTAGGTGATAATCGAGACTGATTAAATACAAAGGATATTCAGAATGATTAGTCGATGTGTTGATTAGATAGGACGAAGAATAGTGTAACTAGCTAGTTGAACGTAAATTAAGCCAGAGAATTGATATGGTATCCACTACTTTGCAAATTTTCCCATTCAATTCTTTTGTACACAAGGGGGACTATTTATAGGCAAAAAAGCCTAGGAAGTGCTATCATTAGGTCTATAGCCATAGATCCCTAGCCTCTATGAGTCAGCACACTCAGATGATGCCAAACCAGCTAGCTGCCACCTAAGCCTGGACATGTGGCGTGATGGTATTCAACAGAGTTTGCATGATTTGACTGAGCTGAACCACCTTAGCTGGTCAAGCCAAGCTGAACCACCTGAGTTGAGGTCGATTGAGTTGAGCTAGCGGAGCTGAAATAGTCGAGCTAGGTCAGCTTGGCTGAACTAGTTGGGTTGGATCACCTGAGCTGAGGTGGACTGAGTTGAGCTAGCGGAGCTAAACTAGTTGAGCTGGACCGCCTGAACTGAGGTCGATTGAGTTGAGTGATGAGAGTGAAAATAAGTGTGTGTTAGTGTCCGATTTAACACCTTCTTAATGAAAATTATTGTCACATATTATCACAAGTGTCTTATATTTGATAAATGAGAGAAAAAGGTGCATTTGAGGTGTTTCATTGTGTTTTCGGTGAAAAATGATCAAAAGAGCAAAGTTGGAGAAAAGGTGCAACTTGTGCAAGAATGCTAAAAACGTACGTCCAACTTGTGTAATTTTTTTATGTTCATATGGAGCTTTGAACTATAAGTCTAATACATAATTGGAAAGTCACAGAAGAGAGGATCATTTTTGCGTAAGAAACACCTCAATTAAAATCCAAACGAGAAAGTTATGATCAAAATGGTGACGCCGCGCAAGCTGTTCCTGCTCAGCACGGTTGTGTCACTTTGTATTACTTGTTATATATTCAATTTTTTTTTATTTCTTTATATAGATAGAAAGACAAGAAAAATAATATCGCGTGAGCACAAGAATCACTCAAATTGGAGTTTGGATGTGGAAGTTATACGCAAAATGGTGAGACTGCGCAAGTTGGTTCGACCTCACTGATCTGGTTTGACCAATGGTTCGACCCGAACCAGGAACCTGAAAGTTTGTTATAGTGTGGTTCAACCTCGATTACATGGTTCGACCATCCATTAAGATCGAACCATGGTCGAACCAAATGCCTGATTTTCGTATTTTTCAAGAAAAAGCCCATCCAAGGTCCATAAGGAGAGCTTAGAAGTATAAAAGGGGATGTAGATCATACCAAGAAGAACCGCAACACAATCATCCTACACCCCACAAGGGGGGATCACCCACAACCATCATCCACATCATTTCCTCCATCCATCTAACACTTTGAAGATTTGTCTGTTGAATCAAGAGGAGAACCAAGAGGATTTGAAGAGATGGAAGAAAGAAGGAAGGAGATCGCTACATCAAGGATTTTCCTAATTCTTTTCTTCTATATTCTATTTTTCATGACATATGGGTAAAATCTATCTAACCTCCATGATTGTTCTTCACAACATCATGGGCTAGAATCTTTTTGGTAGATCTAGGGTTTTGAAGGTTTTTATGAATTAATTGAACTTTCGTGTATGCTCCGTACAACACTACTTGTAGATTTATTTTATATAAGACTTTGTGTTTTTAATTCATACTCAGAGTTGTTTTGTGCATTATTAACTGTTATGTAGAGTCTGCATACATATCTTGGTTATTGATTGAGTGCGTTCACTGCTGAGCAGGATTCTATGTTATGATTTTAATAAGGGGACTCCGAAACTTCATTAGAACTATCTTATATGAATACTTATTAATTGAATTGGATTCGGGTTGATAAGTAGGATAAAGAGGGTAATTTTATAGTACCTATAAAGGGAGATCATATCGGGTTAGAGTACCAATTGGCCAGGAAAATAATTGATACTGATAGTACCTAGAAAAGGGGGTGAAATTATATCTCTTGCTCCAAGGTTATTCACACGTGTTACACACATATTTACTTGTGTCTATAGAGTAGATTTGCATGGCTTAGTGATGCGTCCATATTCCACAAAGTATAGTCGGAGATTGATACACGAAAGGGAAATTAATGAGTGAAACTGAATTATTCTAGAGCTACCTATTCTCACTTGATTCACTTTCGTATTTTCCTAGTTTCTTATTTATTTTATTTGTTATTTAAATTAATTGTTTAGTAGTTGATAATTAAAATCCCAACTTTTATTACCATTCGTCTTAATTAATTAGTTAATAATTAAATTGATAATACGCCATCCATTGGGTTTGATATTTAACTTGGTCGCTTACTTAAACTGCAATTGATATTCCCAAGATTACCCGTTGCTCATTCCGAGGCAACAAAATAAAAATAAAGAGAGAGAGAGAGAGAGAGAGAGAAAATTAGCGAGGAAACAAGGACTATAACAAATACTCCCTTCAAAATACACTTGTCCTCAACTTAGGTCATGCAACTCTCATTACATGTGATAATCAATTCATAGCATACAAGATAAGACAATCACCACCAATTCAAATGCTCCATTTACATGTTCTCACGGGAAGTATATATCACTCGCACTCAAGTGTAAAAGATGTACATTTATGGATTAAGGTGTTTACGCTCGAATTCAATTCAAGTGTATGCGAAACCATAAGCTTGCCCATTGTCTCAACTCTCCTTTTACTTGTAGCTAGCAAATCATGGATCAAAAAGGTCTTTTATTAGTTGTAATGTGGGCTCTTTGGAAAAGGTGGGAAATATATTGATAAGTGACTCAAAACTCGGATCAATCAAGTGCGCATTCCATCATGATCTTTTATTCTTCTTACTCACTTCAATTAAGCACAACATCCTCCTCAACTCTTTTACTTTTTTTTTCTTTCTAACACAACATTTTTTTTCCTTCTCTTTTCTTCTTTTTTTTTTCTTTTTCTTGAGGTACCAGTTTTGGGCACTACCTCTCACATCCTGCATAGGGTACTAGATTTAAGCACTACCCTAGGGTATTTGATTCAATATAGTATTAGATTTAAGCACTACTCCATGATTTTTCCTTAGATGTATTTTCAAGCTCAATCATTACTTCAACATTAATTTCATTCCTTCCCAAACTGTTATCAAACTCCATCAACACACTTTGAAAAGCCATTAATTCTCCACTAGATAAAGGGCAATCAAGGCTAAAAAAATTCAGATGCTCAAAGTGGTTATTTCTTGTAGGCTACCAAAGAATGAGGTTTTCAGGCTCAACGGAGTTAACCACGGATAAACATCATTCGGTAGGGAATTATTTGGTTAAGTGACTTATACATTCAAGGATGGCCTAAAATTATCTCCCATCATCGCCCATAACTTTCGCATCCGATCTCCGATTGAGGTGATTCTCACGCGAAAATGATCTTCTCTTCTGTAGCTTTCTGTTAAACTATCTTAGGAGTTGGTTCGACCGAGGCAGAACCGATCATCGATGATCTCCTGAATGTTCTCAGGTGCTTGGTTCGACTTATTATGGGTGGTTCGACCAAGGGTCTTGGTCGAACCGGGGTCGAACCAACTTCTTAAAGCTCCAGAATCTGCTGCTGGTATCATCAGTCCCTCATACTGCATTCCATACCCCAACATGATGATTTCGCACTCTTTCGAGTTCATTATGCCTTGAGACAGGAACTTTCCTTTCTCCAACTTCTGCGTCAGCTGATTCACATTCTCGGCTAACTGCCCAATCAATAAAGTTAGGTCATTCAGTTGTATAGACAAATCTACATGGGTAGAAGTCATAGAAGCCTCAAGTCTATCCACTCTTGCATCATTCTTAGCCATGTATCGATTGAAGATATCTTCAATACTGGCCTTCACTTCGTGCTGCTACATACTAGGCCCTCTTTGTGACAACTTTGTAATCTGCTTCTGCTGGGACTCAAAAACTTGTTGATGTTAGTTAGACTAGTGACGATCTCATCATCCCTATTCGGCTTCACCGTTTGATGTTCAACCTGTGCTACCTTGCCAAGTACATATGATCCTCTTACTCTCTCCGTAGGCTAGTTAGGTGAATTCATATAGATGTCTTCAAATAACCTTTCTACTTCAAGTGCTGTCTTAGATAACAGCGCTTCTCCTGATGATGCATCAATAAGAATTCGCGACTCACAATCCAATCCATAATAGAAGATACTTATATATTGAGCCTTAGTCATTCCGTGTTGTGGGCACTATTTGAGCATGTCTTTAAACCTATCCCACGCCTCATAAAATTTCTCACCCTGATTCATAACAAACTAGATGATGTCTTGTCTCATTCTTAAGATCCTTGAGGGTGGCATGTATCTGTCTAAGAACTTCTGCTGCAGTTGGTCCCATGTAGTGCAGTCTGCTGCATCAAGAGTCTCATACTAAGCCTCTGCCCTATCAATCAAGAAAAACTTAAATAGGGTGATTCGTCTAGCGTTATCAATAGTTCCAGCACCCTTTTGAGTGTTTGCTTAACCAAGGAATCTTTTGAGATACTGATATGGATCTTCAAAACAACCTCCAGAAAAAGAATTCTTCTCCACTATGTTGATAAGAGCGGGATGTATCTCAAAATCATCATCTTGCCCCCTTGCTCCTATCAAACCCATCTTGCCAATCCCATAGTTCGTGAAAATTTCACGTATGACAATATTTTTTGGATTCTGCCTTGCTCCGGCCATATTTAGCACTGTGTGTTATTTTTTCCTTTCCTTCATCTCCTTTTCCTAGTGCACAAGTACCTCAAAAAAATTAGAGGTTAGATAGAAATAAATAATCACAAATAAAAGTCTTAATCAAACTAGAAATAATAAAATCAATAATAACTGCCGTCCCCGGCAATGGAGCCATAAAGGATTTTTCTAATTCTTTTCTTCTATTTTTTAATTTTTCGGACATATGGGTAAGATCTATCCAACCCCCATGATTGTTCTTCGCAACATCATGTGATAGAACCTTTTCAGTAGATCTAGGGTTTTGAAGGTTTTTATGAATTAATTGAACTTTCGTGTGTATACTCCGTACAACACTACTTGTGGATTTATTTTATATAAGACAATGCATTTTTAATTCATACTCAGAGTTATTTTGTGCATCCTTAACTGTTATGTAGAGTCTGAATACATATCTTGACTATTGATTGAGTGTATTCACTGCTGAGCAGAATTCCATGTTATGATTCTAAGTGAGGGGACTCAGAAGCTTCATTAGAACTATCTTATATGAATAAATTATATCTCTTACTCCAAGGTTATTCACACGTGATTTACTTGTGTCTATAGAGTAGATTTACATGTCTTAGTGATGCGTCCATATTCCACAAGGTAGAGTCGGACATTGATACACAAAAGGGAAATTAATGAGTGAAACTGGATTATCCTAGAGCTATCTATTCTCCTACTTGATTCACTTTCATATTTTCCTAGTTTCTTATTTATTTTATTTGTTATTTAAATTAATTATTTAGTAGGTGATAATTAAAATCCCTACTTTATTGCCATTCGTCTTAATTAATTAGTAAATAATTAAATTGATAATACGCCGTTCTTTGAGTTTGATATTTAACTTGGTCGCTTGCTTAAACTGCAACTGATATCCTTAACACTTGGGGATTAATTTTGCTTGCAAAGAAAACGTGCATCATTGAGCAAGTGGAGATGAACTAGTTGAGCTGGACCATAGGTCGAACTGGAGGTCTCTTAGTCGAACAGACTTGTGCAGTTTCACCGTTTTGAGCATAACTTTCATATTCGAACTCCAATTTGAATGATTTTTTTGCCAAAACGATCCTCACTTCCATGGCTTTCCAACCATATATGACATTACCAATTTTTAATTTTACATGAACATAGAAAAATCAAGCAGTCTGAGCGTACGTTATTTAGCATTTTTGCACAAGTTGCTCCTTTTGTCAAACTATACACTTTTGTCCCTTTTTCCTCTGAAGCCTAGGATCGAGCTTGGTGAAGTGCTTGAGAAGATTTCTTGAATTACTTAAGCTAGTTCAAGCTACATCGTATTTTCGGATTAATACTTAATTAATCTGAGTAATTGCATAATTAATTACACCTTATTCACAATCAAATTTCAAGACATAGGATAGGACCTCATTTCGTGAAACTGGAACCGACAATTTTTTATTTATTTTATTTTTTTTATGTTTAAATGCTAAAAATAATAATAAAATTAAAAACCAGAACTGAAACCTTCCTACCTCCGGTTCGATTTCGGCTCCACATTTTCAGAACTGGCTGGTTCCAAATCATTTGAGCGAAGCTTAAAGGAAAATAAGTATTTAAGAAGATTTGAATTTCTATCTAATAAAAGAATTTTGAAAAAATGCATAAGTTTATTAGTCTCTCAGATTAAAATAAAATTGATGCCTTTAATTAAATTGTGTAAAGCATCATCCAATCCCACCACGTCAGCTCCTTCATCTGAAAAGGGAGAAGATAAAGGGGTGAGCGAAACCACAACTCAGTGAGAAATCACTACTTATCAAACCAAACCAAACATCACATGCAATCATAATTAAGCCACGTAATTACCTCAACTGCATTATAATACTTTATTTATTCATCTTCTTATAAATATGTTCCTTTTTATATAGGTCATAAGACCCCTCCTTTAGGTTCAAGACCTCCTCTTTTATTAGGTTCATAAGACCTCCTCCTTTATAAAGGTCCATAAGACCTAGGTACATAAGACCTCTTCCTTTTTTGTCCGGAAGACATATTTTTCTTTTACGTCTCATAAATTTTATATATAGGATTTTCAATATATCATAAGAACTCAAATACCTTCACCTATCCGTAAGACATATTTACTTTATAATCTAAATATCTAATATCTAATTTAATAATATACTTCAAATAATATCAAATGAACTCAAAATCATCGTATATAATACTCAGTAAAAATAAGTAAGAAATCCCTCACCTCAAATAATTTGACCGTAATACCAAATATTAACCTAGTCCATACGTCTAGTCCATACGTTCTCCCTCTCCTACCTCACGTTCTCCCTCTCTCTTCGGTGTTTCAGAGTGTTTCACGATTTCTTATGTGTATATGAGCATATATAAAAGGTTTCTTATGTGTATATGAGCGTATATAAAAGGAGAGAAAAAGAATTGGGAAATGGCTGAGAATTGTATTTGAGGAGTTGGATATTATATGCGTGCGTTGAACCGAATCCCCTTTCTTTTAGTAAAAGGAAAAGTGGAGATAATGGAAAAATCCTACATTGCATACCATCGGATACTAAGTTATGTATCATATATATTTTATAATAATAATATCCATCATCATAAATCCTTAATAATACTATTATTAATTATTATAATATCTTGTAAAAATATCATGGAAAGAATGTCTATGATATAAATATAAATATAATTATATATTAATGAGAGAATTATTAATAGATACGTTGATATAGATATTTTATAAATAATAAAAAGTACATGTATATATTTATTTATATTGAAAATTAAGGTTATTACATTCCTACCTCGTTAGAAAAATTTTGTCCTCAAAATTTAGATTTTATTAGCCGAAGAATGCGTGTATAAATAAAATTTACAAAATTTATAAAGTGAAAAATACATATTATAACACATTTATATGTTGGAAGGAAAGTTTAATTTTTAAAAAATATATACAAAATTGTAAACTATTACAAATATAAAATATCGCGATGCACAATTTTAAATCTATCAAAATTTTATTTTATAAATAAATATATTGAAATTCATAAAAATTGCTAATCTTGCATAAGATGAGCTAATGTAAATTTCATACCTCAATGTAGATGTCGCAGTATGATGGATGGATGCTAGCTTTTTATAAAAAAAAGTTGTATACAGAATCGTATAACTGCTCTTATACCATTTTGTCACATCCTAAATTCTTAATAAAAAAAAACTTAATTTTATTAAATTATTAATAAAAAAAAAACTTAATTTTATTAAATTATTTGAGCGAAGCTTAAAGGAAAATAAGTATTTAAGAAGATTTGAATTTCTATTCAATAAAAGAATTTTGAAATAAATGCATAAGTTTATTAGTCTCTCAAATTAAAATAAAATTATGCCTCTTTAATTAGTCTCTCAAATTAAAATAAAATTATGCCTCTTTAATTAATTTGTGTTGAGCATCATCCAATCCAACCACGTCAACTTCATCTGAAACTTCATCTGAAAAGGGGAGAAGATAAATTTGAAAAGGGGAGAAGATAAAGGGGTGAGCGAAACTAGAGAAATCACTACTTATCAAACCAAACATCACATGCAACCGCAACCATAATTAAAGCCACCTAATTACCTCAACCACATTATAATACTTTACTTATTCATAAATATGTTCCTCCACATTATAATACTTTACTTATTCATCTTCTTATAAATATGTTCCTGTTCATGAAGATCATAAGACATCTCCTATGAAGATCATAAGATCTCCTCTTTTATGAATGTCCATAAGACCTAGGTACATAAGACCTCCTACTTTAATAATGTCCATACGACCTAGGTACATAAGACCTCCTACTTTATTGTGCGGAAGACATATTTTTCTTTCACGTCTCATAAATTTTATATATAGGATTTTCAATATATCATAAGAACTCAAATACCTTCCCATTCCCATATCCGTAAGACATATTTACTTTATAATCCAAATATCTAATATCTAATTTAATAATATACTTCATAAATCACATGAACTCAAAATCATCGCATATAATACTCAGTAAAAAACTCAGTAAAAATAAGTAAGAAATCCCTTACCTCAAATAATTTGATCGTAATACCAAATACTAACGTAGTCCATACGTTCTCCCTCTCCTACTTCACGTTCTCCCTCTCTCTTCGGTGTTCTCCCTCTCTCTAGTCTCTCAAATTAAAATAAAATTATGCCTCTTTAATTAGTCTCTCAAATTAAAATAAAATTATGCCTCTTTAATTAATTAATTTGTGCTGAGCATCATCCAATCCAACCACGTCAACTTCATCTGAAAAGGGGAGAAGATAAATCTGAAAAGGGAAGAAGATAAAGGGGTGAGCGAAACTAGAGAAATCACTACTTATCAAATCAAACATCACACGCAACCGCAACCATAATTAAAGCCACGTAATTACCTCAACCACATTATAATACTTTACTTATTCATAAATATGTTCCTCCACATTATAATACTTTACTTATTCATCTTCTTATAAATATGTTCCTGTTCATGAAGATCATAAGACATCTCCTATGAAGATCATAAGATCTCCTCTTTTATAAATGTCCATAAGACCATCATAAGACATCTCCTATGAAGATCATAAGATCTCCTCTTTTATAAATGTCCATAAGACCTAGGTACATAAGACCTCCTACTTACGACCTAGGTACATAAGACCTCCTACTTTATTGTGCGGAAGACATATTTTTCTTTCACGTCTCATAAATTTTATATATAGGATTTTCAATATATCATAAGAACTCAAATACCTTCCCATATCCGTAAGACATATTTACTTTATAATCCAAATATCTAATATCTAACTTAATAATATACTTCATAAATCACATGAACTCAAAATCATCGCATATAATACTCAGTAAAAAACTCAGTAAAAATAAGTAAGAAATCCCTCACCTCAAATAATTTGATCGTAATACCAAATATTAACGTAGTCCATACGTTCTCCCTCTCCTACTTCACGTTCTCCCTCTCTCTTCGGTGTTCTCCCTCTCTCTTCGGTGTCCCTCTCCTACTTCACGTTCTCCCTCTCTCTTTCTTCGGTGTTTCAGAGTGTTTCACGATTTCTTATGTGTATATGAGCGTATATAAAAGGAGAAAATATTTTTAGGGAAATGGCAAACTAGTTGTCAGGGGTTGAGAATTGTATTTGAGGAGTTGGATATTATATGCGTGCGTTGAACTAAATCACCTTTTTTTTAGGAAAAGGAAAAGTGGAGATAATGGAAAAATCCTACATTGCATAAATCGGATACCATCGGATAATAAGTTATGTATCATATATATTTTATAATAATAATATCCGTCATCATAAATCCTTAATAATAATATTATTAATTATTATAATATCTTGTAAAAATATCATGGAAAGAATGTATATGATATAAATATAAATATAATTATATATTAATGACAGAATTATTAAAAGATACGTTGATATATATATATTTTATAAATAATAAAAAGTACATGTATATATTTATTTATATTAAAAATTAAGGTTATTACAAATATCGATATTTTGAAATAAAAGTACGCTATTAGAGAACAGATAGTAGAAAAACAAGAATGGCTTAAATAGAAGTTGCTTAGATGAAACAAAAATGACTCAAATAGACTGGGTTAAATCGGACGAATGGAAAAAAACTAGGAACAAATGATAAGTAATGAGAAGAAGAAAAAAAAATGAAAAAAGCAATTATGACGGAAAAAAGAGAAACAAATGGAAAAGAAAGAAATAAGAACATGGGGGCGAATAGAGTTATCACATAAAATGAGTATAGAAAAGAACGGTAAAATAATGTTTAATAACTGAGTATTAAATGTTAGTAGTGTATATCACACAAGTGGGGATACTAGAAATATACTGTTATTCGGAACCACCTGTTCAAGTTCTAATTTTAAAAAATGGAAATCGAAATCGAATTAGGGTAGGAAGGTTTCGGTTCCGATTTTGAATATTTTTTTGTTTTTCTATCTAAAAACGTAAAAAAATAAATAAATAAAATTGAGAAACCGGCAGTTCCAATCCACAAACCGCCAGTTCCGATTTCACGAAATGAAGAACTGGAATCGAACCGGAATATATATACTCCCTTCGTCCAGCGTAAGAGGGTCATTTGCTTTTTGCACGTAGGTTAAGGAGTATTATTATTTAATGTGTAGTGGGTAGTTGCATTAGTGTGAGTGTGAGTCCCATATTTTATTGTATTAGAGGGGTGTGTGGGTCCATGTGTGTAAAAAAGGAAATGAGACTCTTTGGGTGGGACGCCCAAAATAAAAAAATGACCTTCTAACCTTGGGACGAAGGGAGTATTTGGTTTCGATTCTATTTTGGTCGATTACGAAACCGCCAGATCCAGTTTCGATTGGAACCGCCAATTTTGGGTTTTTTATGCATGTTTAGGGGATACACAATACAATACCATAAGAAGAATATTAGTAGTTGAGGGCTAAAATTTTCCCGATCTTTACATGTTATGAATACATCGAGACAAACATGATATAAGGAAGAAAACTATATCAATTCCACCCTAATACACCCAAGAAACGAGCTTTTAGGTAAAAAAGCATATAAACTATGTTGTGTGTATTAAAAGTGATGATAATTTTGAGATTAAAGTATATTTTAAATATTTTGAACGGGATGCTATTTTTTTTAGGACGCGAGTTTTATAGTGACACAGGCAAATGATAAACTTAATCTCGATTTGGGTGAGTATAATATCTTATTCACACTCATTAATTTAATTTTAAGACCGGCCCAGCCCTTCTATTATTATTTTAAATTATTACTGTTGTAAACAGCTTGTGGATATTGTCCGCTTTGGTACTTCAGGACCTCACGGGTTTAAAACGCGTCCACAAGTAAAGGCTTCAAGCCCTGCTTATAAGTAGGCACACAATCCCGTGTGCGAGCGATGTGGGAACTTCAGGTTCACAACACACCCTCCCATCGTGAGCATCGTGCTGATAACGTGTTGTAAACAGCTTGTGGATATTGTCCGCTTTGGTACTTCAGGACCTCACGGGTTTAAAACGCGTCCACAAGTAAAGGCTTCAAGCCCTGCTTATAAGTAGGCACACAATCCCGTGTGCGAGCGATGTGGGAACTTCAGGTTCACAACAATTACAACCCCAATAATTGATTCTCAATTATGCGTGGAAATAATTAGTGTAGGTTAAGATTATGGGAATAAAAAAGATTCACCTATATAACTTAACAAGATTTGCTAATAATTAAATTTGTCCTAACTGTTATCCTTTTCTCAAATAGAGGAGGGGAATTTTTTTTTTTTTTTGCTTGAAATAGTCTCAATGATATCATTTTTACTTTTTTTAAATACTTATAATTTTTTTTAAACAAAGATATTATCAGATGAATTTTATTTTTGGATAAATAAAAATACAAAAGAAAATATATTAAATATTTATTTATTAAAGAATTTAAAAAAATTAATTTCTAAAATAAAAAAATAAATAATTATTAATTAGTATAATTCTTTGAGTCCAAATCAAAATCAAATGAACTTTAAAAAAAATCAAGTTGACCTGATCCAAATCACATAAATCCTAAAATAAATTAAGTGGGTCCAGTTCAAATAAACCAATCTCAAATCAAGTACAACATGTCTAATTAAATTAAATAGACTTAAATCCAGTATATCATATTTTTAATTAAATTAGATAGTCCCAATTCAAGTGTGAACACAATCTTTCTTAGAGAAAATATCTCGTAAATAGTTATTTTCTCTACTTATAAATAATGATCTTCAGAGCTCATTTTAAGTATCCTGAATTCCTGAATTCTATGAAGGCAAAAGACTTCAGAATTGTCTGAATTGTTTAGAGATTTTCAGTAGAATTCTTCAAGGAATCAAATTCAGAGTTGTCTGAATTGTTCAGAGATCTTCAATAAAGTTCTTCAAGGGATAAACTCAAGAACGACGTTTGTTCTAAGATTAATGTGCTAATACCCTCAAATTCGACGTTTCTTCAAGTTAAAATCACCAAGCATTTCTTCTTTTGTTTTCGTAAAGAATTAACAGGATTCTTGATTTGATTCTCTTAAAAAACTTTAAAGAACAATTCAGACAACTTTGAAGTCTTTTTGTCTTCGTAAAAATTAAGGGATCCAGGATGCTTCAAATGAGCTTTGAAGACCTTTATTTGTAGGTGGATAAAATAATTACTTATGAGATATTTTCTCCTAGAAAAGATTGTGTTCACACTTGAACTGAGATTATCCAATTTAATTAAGCCTGTTAGAAAATTTGGGCATATTTAATTTAATTAGTCTTACTGGACTTGATTTGGGCTTGCTTGACTTGAATCAGGCCCACTTAATTTATTTTAGAGCTTATGTGATTTGGATCAGACCCACTTGATTTATTTTAAGCCCACTTGATTTGGATTTGGGCTCAAATAATTATATTAATTATCAATTATTTATTCATTTATTTTAATAATTAATTTATTTAAATTTCTTAATAAATAAATATTTAATCAATATTTTCCTTTGCATTTTATTTATCTGACAATAAAATTCAGTTGCTTACAATATCACTTCTTTTTAAAAATGTTACTCCCTCCGTCCCAAAAGAATTGACACATTTTTTTTGGGCACGGAGATTAAGGAGTATAATAATTTAATGTAAAGTGAAGTGAGAGAAATGATATTTAATGTGTAGTGGGTAGTTGTATTAGTGGTGAGTGTGATGTGTGTGTGGGTCCATGTAAATAAATAAATTATTTTTGTGTGGGTCCCATATCCTTTAAAAGGAAATATGTCAATTTCAGTGGGACAACCCAAAAAGGAAAGTGTGTCAATATCTTTAGGACGGAGGGAGTATCAATTTTTATTTATACTACAAATTGTTCGTGAAATAATTTACTGCACCACTATACTTTTCATTAAATTGAGTATCACTTTTAATTAAAATGTTATCAATTCTTATCCGTATCAAGAAAGTTTCTCGTGAGAAGGTCACACAAGTGTATGCTAATAAAAAATGTGCAAAAACTAGCATGAAACTAATTTAATGTTTGAATGATTACTCTTATACAATTGAAGATTACTCTATAGAATAAAAAACGATTACTCTTCTATATTAGTCACCACTCAACACGAAGTACAATTTCTAGCTCATTGTTTTTTTTTTCCTAGCTCATTGTAGTAAGATTAATTTTTTTTTTTTAAATTGCTTAATGATCACCTGTAAGGATTTGGAATTGTGTAGAGATATTTTTCCATCTAGTTTTAGAATTATATGCAAATAGTACTGGTTTTTCTCTGTATTTTCCTAAATATGAAACCAGTTTTTATTTCAATATTATCCATCCCGTTTTCATACTCCCTCCGTCCCAAAGATATTGACACACTTTCCTTTTTGGGTTGTCCCACAGAAATTGACATATTTCCTTTTTAAGAATATGTGACCCACACAAAAATAATTTATTTATTTACATGGACCCACACACCCATCACACTCACCACTAATACAACTACCCACTACACATTAAATATTATTTCTCTCACTTCACTTTACATTAAATTATTATACTCCTTAATCTCCGTGCCCAAAAAAAATGTATCAATACTTCCGGGACGGAGGGAGTATTATTTTTTTGCAGAACATTCATGCATCTGTACTCGTAATTATTGACTTTATTTCTTAATTTTGTAGGATTGATCATGAAGAAAAAATTATCTTGAAGAATAAATATTTACATTTTTAATTCTTTTGTGTGCGACATTGGAATTGTTTGGGCGGTGTTGTGATGGGTAAGATTGCTAATTAGACTTTGAACTTATTTAATCTTGTAATGCAATGCATTTTAAATTCCATCACACATGATTTATAAGAATTTATGACATAAATTTTAGTGGGGTATTTTTCTGTTCTCTCGAGAAATTGTAAGGTTCAATCGAGTCCGTTTAGACGGTGTTCCTGGCTAGTTAGCCACGTGTTCAGGGGCGGATACAGGGGGGTACAAGGGGGTACGGCTGTACCCCCAAAAACCCCCAACCCCCCTACCCCCACCCCTAATTTCTTTTTAAAATTTTATATATATATATATTTATATATATATAAATAGTTATATATTAATTAATTTGTATTCCAAATTATTTAATTAATATAAATTTATAAACAATTTATCATAATTTTTAATAAATTTACACTCTAAACTCATAATAATAATGTCTTACATTGCTTTTTACAAATAAAAAGTAGATGGTGTCAACAATAATTATAACTTTAGGGTGTTATTTAATTATTATACGATTTTGAATATCAAATACTCCCTCCATCCCTCTAATTACTTCACACTTTTTTTATCCGCTTCAGCACAAATATACTTTTCTAAAAATGGTATAAATACATCTCAATAATATCCATTTTTTTACACATATTTCAATAACTTTATACATATTTTCATTAAATTATCTAAAATACTCATTTTTTACACACGTCTAAGCAACTTTAAATATAAAAATTAATTTTTCTTAATTTATGCATACAAAAAACACATGTTACTTACGGAGAGAGTAATATTTTTATAATTACGTCGTACCCCCGAAAAAAATTTCCTGGATCCGCCCCTGCACGTGTTGTATTTATGTTTGAGTTATTAATATAACTATCGATTTAGAAAAAAAACATGATTTATAAGAATTAATGACGTAAATTTTATTTATAAGAGACTAACTCTTTAAATTTTGTGGTGATTTATGTGGTAATTTCTTATTATAATTTTGAATGGTTGCATGTTAAGTAGAGTTTAAACAAGTTCTTAGTTCTAGATTGTTCTATAAAATTCAGGCTTAACCTTAAGAAAAGCCTAGCCTAGGTAGGGTTGGGCAAAAATTTTTGAAAACCGCAAAAATCGCCCACACCGAATTGTACCGCACCGCTATATACAATTATTTAGATAAATCACAATTTATAATATAAGAAAAAATCGCACCGCACTTTATGGTGCGATTTTATTTTTATAGTCGAAACCGCACCGACCGCACCGCTAGTTTTTATTAGTATTATATTATACTTATACATGTTAGTATTTAAATAGTTTAGTCATTATTCATTAGTTATTCACTACTCCTATTTAAAAAAAAATCTATTAATGTTGATCTTCACTTTTACCATACATGTGTCCTAACTTCTATTCTTCTTACTTCAATGGAGTACTTCTTATCTTTATTATTTCTCTCATACATCTATGTAGAATCTCAATTATAAGTCAATCAACTAGTCTAACCTCCTATGTATTGTTAGATCAAGGTTGCAAATATTTTCACTTAACTATAAGTTTCTTTTTATATATTAATGTAAATGGGATCACCTATTATGTTTATAAGTTTCATCACCTATTCTACATATTAAATGTTTGCCATTTGTTATTATCATGGCTAAATTATCGCCAAATGTATAAGGATGTAATGATCATTACTTATGGTATAAGTTTTTTTATTAGAAAATAAGTTGTAAAATACGAAGTGTAATACAATTATAAAATAAGAGATTCGGATAGATATTTATGTAAACTAATCTATTAATAAAACCGCCAAACCGCACCAAAACTGACCGAAACCGTTTAAAATAGCATAATCAACATTACTTGAATAACCACGATTTAAACTTGATTACTAAAGCGAACCGTATATGATAATGTAATTTAAATTATATCCAAAAAACCGCATAACCGCACCGTGCACACCTCTAAGTCTAGGTCTATCAATATAAAGTCTGACTTGGCCTGGGCATAACCTATTTGCACCTACAATGGTACGGGTTTTTGTCGTGGATTTTGCAAGCGAGGTTAGCTTTCAATCCTAAGCACAAGTTAATTAATATCAATTAAAAAAATTAAAATATCATGGACTAATTTGTAAAAAAGGACTCTCTTATGAGATGATATATGAAAGATAAATCGATCTATTATTAAAATATATTTATTGTCTAACTAAATATACTAGTAGTTAAAATATGTTTGTAATGAATCACATATAACAACCTAATATCATATTTTAGTGCATCATTCATCATACATTAAGAAATCATACTTTAACAACTAATATGCATACTTTACCTATATTACAATCATATTTAAACATATCTTACAAACCTTTTTATACAATAACAGTCTCACAAGAGACTTTGTCTTTAAAAAATAGACTACTTAGTAAATTAAAGTTTTAAAAAATAGATAAACTCATCTGACTAATTTTTTTCCCTCAAAACTAAACATAAAAACAATAAAATTGTACTCCCTCCCTTCCGCGTTAACGTTGATGTTTACTTTTGCGAGAAGATTAAGAGATATAATATTTTAATGTGTAGTTAGGTGAGAGAAATAATATTTAATATAAGGTGGGTAGTTGTATTAGTATTGTGTGTGAGCCCTACATAGAATAATTAATTGTTTTGTGTGGGACCAAGTAGACAGAAAAGGAAATGTAAATGTTAACGTGGGATAGTTCAAAATAAAAAACGTAAACCTTAATGCGGGATGAAGGGAGTATACTAAAAAACGATGGATAAATTCTTTCTTAATATTATAACTTTAGCAATGCGAAATAGTCTTACAAAAGCCATTATGTAAAATTGATAAGAAGTGACAACATTTTAATAAAAGTGATAATTGATTCTCCTTCCGTTCCATTTAAAAAGTTTGCACGGAGAATAAAGAATATAATATTTTAATGTGTAATGGATTGAGAGTTGTAGTGAGTTGAGAGTTATAATATTTTAATGCAAAGTGAGTATGTGTATTAGTGTTATGTGTGGATCCTATAAAAATATATTAATTATTTTTGTGGGTCTCATTTGCCAAAAAAAGAAATGTAACTCTTTAGGTGAGACATCCTAATTAGTAAAATGTAACTCTTGTGGAGCGACATATGGAGTATATGAAAAGTGATAACCATCTAAGTGAACTATTAACTATATAAATAATTTATAGTATGGAAAAAAGTGATAACATCTCTTATGAAAATTAATAACTAATTAAAAATAAATAAAATAATCTCACATATATGTTGCTCCATAATTTTAATATATTATAATTATAAATAGAAATAGATGTGGATGGATAGATGTGTTAAACAATGTATCAACATGCGTTTCCTTAATTTTTTTTCAGAGACTCCTGTGAATTGGGTTCACTTTGTACTTTAATTTTATCGAATTTACTTGAAAATTTATTGTTTAGACAAATGAATTATTACTCTTTTAAATAAAAAAACATTACTCCTCGAATTTAGATGAGTTATGAATTTTTATATTGTTGTTAATATATTAAAAAATATTTTTTATTTAGAAGAGTAATAGTGTTTCTTTAAAGAATACTTTTTCATTTATTTGAGAATAATTTTATAAAATTAAGATGCATTTGTAAGCAATGAAAATTTACGGTCCAATCACATAGCGACATGTGGATTTTATTAATTAAATATTAATTTATTTTGGAATTTAAATAAATTAATTCTTAAAGTAAATTAATAAATAATTTGAATTAAATGGGTTTAAATTAAATGAAGCCTGACCCAAGTCAACTAAGCCCAAGTTAAATGATATCTGACCCAAGTCAACTAAGCCCAAGTCAAATGAGGCCTGATCTAAGTCAAACAAGCCCATATAAATTAAATCAGGCCCAAGTCAAATAGGCCCGATTATGGTCCATTCAAGTTGGAGCCCAAGCCCGTTAAGTGAGGCCCAAAAGTGGCCTAGACCTCCTTTCTCACCTATAAAAAGGGGTCTCCGCTATTCATTCGACGGAGACAGACAGACATTCGAGTAGCCGAAGACGAGACGTTCCTGAAGAGATCGAGAACACTAGCAGCTCCCTCAAATATTCAAGTCTTTGAAGCCTCAAGCGAAGAACGAGCTCGAGGATCTTCAAGTCTTCAAGTGATCTTCAAGCTACAAACGAAGAACGAGCTCAAGGATCTTCAAATCTTCAAGTCTTCAAGCTCCAAGCGAAGAACAAGTGAAGGCCTTCAAGCGATCTTCAGATCTTCAAGTCTTCAAGCCTAAAAAACTTCAAGTTCAAGATCTTCAAGCCATTTTCAAGTCTTCAAGCGACCTTCGAAGATCTTCAAACCTTCAAGCGGTCTTCGAGTCTTCAAAGCTTCAAGTGATCTTCAAGTCTTCAAGCCTCCAAAGCTTCAAGCTCAAGATCTTCAAGTCTTCAAGCCTCCAAAGCTTCAAGCTTCAAAGCATCTTCAAGCTCAAGTCAAGATCTTCAAACAAATCTCAAGATCTTCAAGCTTCAAGTGAAGAACAAGTTCAAGCATCTCCAAAGTAACTTCAAGTCAAGAACGACCTTCGATCTTCAAGTTTCAAGTCAAGAAAAGTTCAAGATCATCTACAAAGTAACTTCAAGTCAAAAGCGGCCTCCAGTCTGGGATCAAGGCTCCAAGTCCCCCAGATCAAGCGTTCTTCGCGAAAGGCCCTTCAGTCAACGTTCAATCCAAGTAAAGGTTCAACGCCTCTGGATCAACGTTTAAGACTACACACCCGAGTTCGGTAAAGCTTCGTTTGAAGATCCAACTCACCACACACTGTCAACACAATCAGCGTACACTCCAGTCAAAGAAGTCAAAGTCAAACAGACAAGTCAAGTCAAATTCAAGTCAAGGCCAAATTGGTTCGAGAGAAGAATCAGAGGATTGATTGAGATTATAACCCGCTTACATATTCTCCAAATTAAATCCATCAAGAAATTATCTTTGTACCCAGTTTTGTATTTATTTTATTATTATAAATACAAAATTTGTTGTTATAGCATGGTGAACTTGGTTTACAGGGGATTCTTTCAATTTTTTCTTTTTAATTAACTTTATGTGATAATATAACCCACATCCTCTAAATTGTATTCTACTAAGCCCTTATAATTTTATTAATAGGTTTTTATTAATTTTAAATCATAATATAATCCACATCCTCTAAATTGTATTATAATAGGCCATCATGAATCAAAATAAGTTTAGAAAGTGCAATTAGTATTTCAACCCTTTTATCCTTAAATTTAAAATCTATTAACATAAACTAATTGCTCCATACAATCTTAATATATATAATTGAAAAGTAGCATCAATTTTCTAAAAACACATATGTCACTCTCATTATTTGTTTATACTTTTTTTAACATGTATCGTCTTTTTATTGGTTCAACAATGATGAATGCATTTTTCTTATTAATATAATAATTAATTTTTGAGAAGCACCACTATGGGATTGGTTATTTATAATTTTGATAGGATCGGATCCTCTAATGTTTAAATAAATTTTAGGCCTTCGCTATCCACACCTCACCTTTTACCAAATACACCCCCCTCCCGTTTTGACTTTTTCCAATTTTGACTAAAATTTTACAATTTTACCCTGAATGCCTCAAATTTCTAAATACACTCACTGAGATAAATCCACCAGTTTGACTTAATTTTGATTGGTTAAATTTTGACCAAATAGTTGACTTGAAATTTGCAATTTTGACCAAATTTTGACCAAAATTTTTTTAATCCCTTTACGTTCCTTTTTCTTTCAAAAATGGATATAGTCAATTACGAACATATCAGGTCCAGCATGCTTCGGTAAATTAATTAAACAACATTATTCTCATAACTAACCAACTTGAAATAGTAACCATACCTTTTTTGACCGTTAATCCACCGGATATCCAGGAGAGGTTTTACAGCTGCTCCTCATAGCAAACCACGCGCCCCGCAGTGTGATGGTTCAGTCCCGTTCCTTCAGCAGACCTCAGCACAACTCTGGTTCGTTTCTTACACCGGGTATACAGGATGCTGCTACTGTTTCTCGTCGGAAAGTATGGAGATTAAGATTGTAGAAAAATAGAAGATCACATGCTTCGGGCAGTAGCCCAAGATTATTTATTTATGGAATGGAAATATTTATTACATACTCATACTACTAAAACAAGAGGAGAAGACTCCTCTAGCAACCTATGGTAGCTGAAATGGATACACTCATACAAAGAAATGAAAGAAGCTATAATATTTATTGAAAGAGAAAACAGATGGTGATGGTCGATGCCTTCTGCTTTCTCAGCCCTACTATTTATAAAGGCTTTTGGATTTGAAATTCGGATTTCAAAGCCTCTGAATTCTTTGTGACGTCACTGCATATGTTACCATATTTGTGTCAGCACTTATGTCACCTGCATTGGATTTCAGTTTTAGTGGCTGGCTGGTCCTTTTTCTTTATTGGATGCCTTCTTGTGGGTCATCCTTCTTTTCGGTCACATGTCCTTTACCCTTTTAGAAAAGTCATCTGGCTCTTACTTTTTTGCAGAGTCATTTGTCTTCTTTGATACCTGATGATTCTCCTGGCTCTTGGGTAATTTGAAGAGATTTTACCCTCTAGGTGTTTCAACAATTCTGATTATCCCTATGCCCAACCTTATTCCTTTTCCAAACTCTAGTTCTGTTTGGGTGGAACAACTTGACATATTTTGTTTGACCATTTCCCGAAATGGGTCATGCTACAATATCTTCGATGAGTTTGTTTACTCACAGGGACTTATTTTTCCAAATAAGGTCTTGTTTTTTGGCGAAGGCCTTCTCAGCAAATCATGTCTTCTTCCCTGTTAAAGTGTTTAATAGAAAAGACCCATTACATTTACTTGTGTTCAAACTTGAATGGGAACTTTACCTGAATCATTGCCTAAATGCAAGCATACAAACCCCTCGCTCTTCGCGTAGAGATTTGTTCTTCAGAAAATGTAGAGACAAGACTGGCTCATTTCCAAAAGACCCCTTGACTTTGTTTGATGCTGAAATATCGGGTCTTCTTAGCTTAAAAAATGAAATGCCTCATGGTTGTCTTTTCCAACTGGTTCTGGAGCCGCACTAGTGAAGTAAAGCTCCAATACATCTCCTCTGGATATAGTCGAGTTTTTTCCCATGCCTTGAAAACTATTTTTCCTAGCCACTCTAGCAATTTTGAAAGCTCTAGGAAGCTTGGTGCAACAGTATATATTGAAGCTAGCACCTCAAAATCATACCATTGCTTTACATCATTTGGATTTGAGCCTTCTCACATCCAAATTCGGGAATATTCCCCAGATATATCCACCCGACATTTCTCCAGTTGGATTCCTTGTCTGGTGTTTAATTTCTTTTAGCTGGTCTGGTACTCCTGCCAATAAGAGAAATCAGCTAAATTAATACCAACATTAGCAGTGCCCGTCATAGGCCTAAAGTTGATCTATCACTCTTTGACCCCAGAGGTGCTGGGTTGACTCGTTGACTCTAGATGTGACTCCAGAGCCTCGATTTCTCCTTGGACCGGTTCTTCTTTTGGAAGTTCCAATCTAGGACTCGTGCTAAGGATACTTGAATCCCTTGCTCCAGGTTTAGAGCCCCGTTCTTGACTACTCCCCTTTTGTCGATTGCTATTGCTATCAACAGCTCAGAGGAGTGGCTCTCGTAATGACTCGAATAGACTCGCATTATTGCGAATACAATCTCATATGTGATTGGACACTTTGGTCTGATCGCCTTCCTGTGATCTTCCAGCACGCATTGCATTGAGTGCTAAATTCTCGAATTCCCTTTGGATCAACTCAAGGTTATCCATTAGGTGCCTTAAAACAGTCAGGATAGTGTCTATTTCAGCTCCCTCCATCTCTCGTCAGGAAATCTTCCAAAACATTATCAAAAGATTTAATAATGGTAATATTAAAATCATAATATTGGCATTCAACTTGCCATCTTAATAGTCTAGTCTTTTCTGGTTTTGATTCAATTTTATTTTTAAAACAGACTTTGACACTTGTGTTGTCAATTTTAAGGATGAATTTCTTCGCGAGAAGAAATAGCGGCCATTTCTTGAATGCCTTCCGAACCGCAAAGAACTCCTTTCAATGATGTGCAATCTCTTTGTCTCATACTCTGCAAAGAGTCCGCTACAGTATTTGCATGGCACCTCTCCTTCTGGTGTGGACTTAGTTAGAACCGCCGCCCACCAATAGTCGCTGGCATCTGTATATAATACCAGATCATCCTCGTCATTTGGAATGGCTAACTTCGGGAGCTTTTTGCAAACCTCCTTTAATTGTGTAACCATCTCTCGGTGTAATTCCTCCCATTTGAATTCTGCATCTTTCTTTAATAGAGTACTGAACACCTTCCTGTATTGTGCTAGATTGTTGTTGATAATTCCAGCAAAGTTGACCACTCCTAGAAAGCTTTGGAGTTGCTTCTTGTCTTTGAGATCTTCAGGAAATCTTTGAACCTTTTCTACAATGTGTAGTTGTAGAATAAATCCAGACTCATCAATCTCTACTCCAAGAAACTCGATCTGTCTTGTTGCAATTACTGCCTTCTTTTCAGAAAGTACCAATCATTCCTTGTGACATACTTCTGAAAAGACTTCCAGGTGTGCCAAATATTCCTTCATGTTTTTTGAGGCTAAGAGGATATCATCCACATAGACAAAAAGGAATGAGAAATAATCCTTGTAAAGATTATCCTTCTTTCTTTGGTATATCTGGGGTGCGTTTACCAAGTTCATAAGCATGACATTCTAGATATAATGACCTTGTGGTGTGGAGAAGGTCGTAAACTTCTTGCTTCCTTCTTCCATCATAATCTGTTAGAACCTAAATTTGCAATCGAACTTTGAGAATATCTTGGCATTCTTGATACAGTTGACCAAGTGTTCCCTACCTGGTATGTAGTATCCATCGAACTCCAAGATGTTGTTGATCCCTTTATAGTTGATCACAAGTCTCGGCTTTCCCCACTTGACTTCTTCATGATTTCGAACCAGAAATCCTAGACTGCTGTATGGAGATACTCCTGGAGATATCAACTTATGGTCTAGATGTTCCTTAAGTATTTGCTGCATATCCTTCTGATCTTCTTGATTTATCAGGATAGGCTTGTATCTCACGAACTCATGCTCCTTTCCTTCTTTTACTTTGAGAGAGGCTTTGAGCTCGTTCTTGTCCTACCAGGCTAGAGGATCCTCATTGAAGTTCCTCTGTATCTTCCTTTTGACGTCCTCCAAAGATATTTGCTCTTCGATTGTGGCGTCTTTTTGTAAGATTTTTCCAAGTTTGCTTTGAGAAGGTGGATCATATCTTCCTTTAGGTTCTCCATCTTCCATCCTCCTCTGTCTCGATTCTTATTTGAAGAACTGCTTCGCCATATCTCCTTCGATCATTCATCTTTGGATGGCTAAGTTTTCCTTTATCACCACGCTTGCTGCAAAATTTGATTGGCATTTTTCTTTGAAATGCATTAAGCAGTCTTGGTGCGATGATCTTATATTCACAAAGGGTTGTGAAAATAAGCCTCCTTGTTGCGTTTTCTTAGGTAAAACACTTGAATGTCTGTAGGAAATTGCTTTCCAACAGGATATCCGCTCCTGTGTCGTGAAAATATATTGGTGGAGTTTTCACCTTGTACTATGGGGTACGATACGCTCCTCTGATCATGATTTCTGCTTGCTTGATTCCTCTGTTGAGGATTAGCACCCTCTGAGAGAAATCTTTTCCTAGTACTATTGGAAATTCTTCGTCTGAGCCTTTAGGAAAGACTCCTTCTTTTGCTGTGCAAATGCTGGCTCCTGAATCAATATATGCCACAAAATACTATGCACGATGCTCGTTATATATCATCTCTACGGTGATATATATTTGAATGGACTTATGGTCATGGGTATATCAGAGCTCGTAAGCCAGAGCCTTTACTAGTAAACCTAGTATCTTTTCCCTTTGACTGTGAATTCCATTCTATCTTGTAATCGTTCCCAAGGTTTGTGATCCTCGAGAAACTCCAATTCTAGCACTAGTTATTCTGGGAATCTTCCTGCTATCCCTTCTACTACCAGCTCAAGTTCTCCGAGTTTAAGCTGTCCTTGATATCTCTCAGTTGTTGGCTGTTGGAGATAATATAAGACATCACAAGGAATAAGTTTTTCCTTTTTAGTAATGTCGAAAATTACCTCGACTCCTCTCTATCCTTCTGGGCATTTCATGTCACCTTTAGTTGTGAACTTTTCTGGCTCTTAGATTACCTCCACCATCGGCTTCTTTCCCCATTTTTCACTAATCATTCTATCTTCTTGGAAAGAAATCCTCCTTTGGTCGAATCTGAGGCTATCTTGCCTGCTTCAGACAGGCTTATCTCTGATTCGCAAATCCATGTCATGGATTGGTGGTAACTCCATTATTTCTGGCCTAGTTACACATGCTACCCTCTCGAATACTTCTGGTATCTCAATATACTCCTTCATTTGGAATAGATCCAAATGATGGGTGTTGGATAAAGCATACAAGATACTGTATGTGATCGAGTAAGGCGTATTTCCTTCTTTCATCAAGTCTTTGTTTTTGAAATCTTGATGAAGGGTGAGTGCCCTACTGAAGTCTTTATCTGCTAAATTGTAAGCAATCCTTGGGTATATGTAGGATGCCACCTTGCCTGTGTACAGGTTCCCTAAGATTCCTCCCAGGTATGCTTCTCTTGTATTCTTGATCCTCTTATCAAAGATTGCAATATCGATTGGTGTATCGATCTCTTCTTTAAAAGTTGCTTTGATGAGGATCTGAATTTTTCCGATGTGGATCCAAGACATAGTCTTAGCCATTTCTTCCTTGATCTTACTAAGCTCCCTCTTGATTTCATCAACAGGGACTAGTTGCATTTCCATCACATTATTCGTGAGCTCCATTGGGATGACAATTTCCCCTTCAGTCACTTTATATATGATGTTATGCTTTCTCTTCTTGAAGCTGAGGAACCGCTCTAGTCGTCCTACGGTAAATCCATCGTATAGATTAAGTCTTGAATCCTCCTTCATGATTCTCATAAGGGTCTTATGAGAAATGGATGTCTGGGAAAAGAACCCTGACATGTCCTCCTGCATCTCTTGTCTAAAGTTTTCTTCTTCACTCTGACTCATCTTCGGAGGATTCGTCTTGGCTGAAGAATTCTTCTTCATAGATGCTCTAGTCTGAGGGTATATCTTCAAACTGATATACATGTACCAGATCTTGGAAGTAAACAGCTTCCTCCATCTCTGGAGTGGTTTCGAACAGTCATACTCCTCACTTTAGGTTCTCCAGGCAATCTGGCGGGATATGCTCTCTGGCTCTACACGTGTAGCAGTTACAATCCTTAAATCGTTCATTAACTCGTGTAGCTGCTCTTCGGAACATCTTCTCATGGGAGTTCTTCCTGTACTCCTCTGGTTTGATCCTGAGGATGAGGCTTGACTTCTTGAACTCCATCTGGATGGTCCAGACTTTTGTCCTGATTTATAGCTTCGGGCCTTTTGCTTGGACCAAAAGGATCTTGGTCTTCTGGACCTCCATCCTCCGCTCCGTTGTGTGTAAGGATGATTTTTCTTCATCCTTTTCTTCTTCCTTGGACTCCTTCCAATGATAGTTGGAAGATCGTTATTATCACAGCATAAGGGTACCGTCTTGTTGATTCCCCTTAATCTCTTATTGTTCTTGTGTAGTGATGCTTGATGACACCACTCTGCAATCTTGGCTTTGAGGAAAGACATCCTTCTTGCTATTGAATCCAGCTCACATGGTTCATATTCTTTGATCAGCATTTTCCTCCATGGACTTGGAATCTTGGCAAAGAATAGGTGGAATACTTCCTCCTCCTTGATCTTCAATTTCCATCTATACTCTGTGAAGAGTTTGATGTACTCGTCTACATGACATATGTCAAGTAGTTCCACACTGTATAGGGCATTCCTATACTTCTTCTTCTTTTCCTCTTCCATTCCTTCGAAGTAACCTACTCCGATGAAGTGGATCTTGAAAATCTTGGCCATGCGATCGACAATATTGCCTAGGTCTTTTCCTTCCATGGCCTCCTTTTTTACTTCGTCTGAGAGTACTTCCCAGACATATTTTACTGATCCTTCCAGGCTCATAGTTAGGTATCTTATGAACCCTTCTTTGTCAAGCTCCAGTGCGCCTCCTGCAATCTTTATTGCATTTGTCCATTCATCGATCAAGATATCTCTGTTCTTGAAGTCTAGAGTGTCGCGGTTTAAGATCAACCCATGGATTTATCGGTTCAAGTTGAGACCGACCATATGGGGTGTTGTGTAGGTTAGTTCCTCAAACTCGACTTGCTCTTGTTGACAGTCCCAATGCCTTCATCCTGAAATTTCCTTGGTTTTGGGATGTCTCTTCTTGTCTTGCTTTATGGACTCCATGCGATCCAGAAGTTCCTTTATTTTGGCTCAGATCCTATCAGGTCTGAGGAGCCTGAGATTGTTGTTGAGAGTTCAAAGTCTCTCCAACATTCATTTTTAGATCTACGATGGTTAGTCCTTGGAAGGACTCATATAGATCTTGCAGATCCTCAAGATTCGCTCTTTCCATCCGGGAATGTGGATTCTCCTCGAAGGATAGCGATCATCTTCTTACTCTCCGTCTTCGGCCTTGTGACCTCCGTCGTCTTTCCCTTTTGGTATAAAAGGGGTTCTATTCCGAAGGTGTGTGGCAACCTTCCTCCTGGTCTTCTCCCTGTCACCTTGGTTTCCAGTGACTCTACTTGCTTTATCAACTTTCTGATGAGGTCGAGTTGTTTGTTCTGCAACGCCTCCATCTTATCCATCTTGAGACTGATCTCAAATATCGTCTTGGACATGTTTTGACAATATTCTTCAAAGAATTTCACCATCTTCTGTAATTCTCTAAGATCTTGGTTCATCTTAGAGTTATCTGCCTCGATCTCATTCCACTATGTCATTATGACTGCCATAAAAAGTGATAGGGCTTGCAGATCTCTCTTGGACCTTGATTTGGTCATCTCCTCCATTGATCGTGTCTGGAGACACGTCCATGGATCTCGGTAAAACTTTAGAGTTCCACTGTATTTCTTGATATTTATTTGGAGTATCTTATCTCCATCTGGCGGCTTTCTTCCCCATGTTCCTCCTCTGTATAATTGGCACGGGCATCTGCCAATTTCCATCTTCGGTCGAGACCTTCCCAGAAATGGTCGGCGGTCTCTTCCTTCTTTTTGCTTGTTGTCTATAAAAAATATTATAGTATTGTTGTATAGAGCTGCTTGTTTTGTCATATCCAACTGGCCAGTAGGCGCTGTTGCTCCAGTTTTGAACTGGGCTTATAGTCCTGTCACTCTCGGATGTCGAACTTTCGTTCGCATCCATATTTCTTCAAAACTCTCCTCTCGTTAAGTGATATAAGTATATAATAATGTTTTCATCCATAAATAAAGAAACCTAGGGCTTTGATACCATTTTTAAATTGAATTCGGAACGAAAATAGGGATTAAAAAGCTTTAATTATCATAATGGCAATTATGTAATTTTTTAGAAATTTTCAACCATCAATTTTGACTTTTTCGGTCAAATATTGACTTTCTGACTTTTGGTTGTATTAAGTAAAAATATGAGTGTATTGTGTAATGGCATATTCGTAATTTCTTTAAAATTAAAAGGGTAATTTTGATATTTCAGCAAAAGTTGACCTTTGACTTGGTCTATTAAGTAAAATAGGGGGTGTGGATACTACATACCTAAATTTTATAGGCTTAACAGAAAATGGGCTTCAATTACAAATTAAATTGTTAATGGATCAAAATTAGCTTACAGTAATGGGCTTCAAACAGCACAGCAGAAGACAGCATGAGGTTGTTGAAGAATAGGAAAAGAACAATAATTTCGCCTTTTGATGTTTTCGATCCTACTGCCCTTCCACATCGGAACTTTGGATTGAGGATTTTCTCCAACAAATTATTTTCAATGTCCCTAGTCCTCTCCTCAAAATCAGGAATTTGACACATACAATCATTTATAAGCATACAATCATTTATGATCTGAAAAGAAGCTGGAAAAAGCATACTCTCCAAATTTTAATCTTGTATCATGGGACTTGAGTACCCCTGGTACTGAATTGAATACTGCTCCCTACATCCCACTGAAAGATCTCATTTTACTATATTGAGTATCCCATCCAAATGTTTAATTTCTCACTTTTAATAAAAAGGTACCATATATGGCCCATCACTCACTACTAATACAACTACCCACTACTCATAAAATAATAATACTCCTTAATTTACGCACAAAAAGCAACCGATGACGTTTGGGCTGGACGGAGAGAGTATTATATATTCTCTTTACCTTTAAAAAAAGCATACTCTCCAAATCTTAGCACAGCTCTTGATCCACTCGTCCTAACTCCTAACCTAGATTTCGATCAATGCAACTTTTGAACCGATGAAGATGGATTTTGGGCATTCGTGAAAAAGACTATGGAAAGGTAAAAAGAATTGAACCTAAAAT
This sequence comes from Pogostemon cablin, assembly GCA_023678885.1. NCBI lineage: Eukaryota > Viridiplantae > Streptophyta > Magnoliopsida > Lamiales > Lamiaceae > Pogostemon > Pogostemon cablin. Next base: position 33,426,518 of record CM042957.1, read on the forward strand.
TAGAGAGATTTTTGTCCATCCTAACTTATCTTGTTTGCAAGGTTGCATAACCGTGTCTCAGAGGCTCTTCTGCAAAGCATAAAACATTTTGCTTTCATTCCCCCTTCGAAACTATAAGCTTGAATTGTAACCAGGGTGAGAATTGTTATTTACTTCGTTTTTTTCCCTTAAACTCCTCCCTCTTATTTCTTTAAATATCTTTGATATAACATAGATGTATAAATGAAAATATTCTTTTCATTTATTTATTTATTTACTGAGTTAAATGCATTGAAGTTGCTAAAAACAAAATATGACTGAAGCATATTAGATAACAATCACGTTGCAATAAAAAGAAGACCACCAGCCAAATGGAAACATGGAAAACCATAGCTTTTCATTTAACAAACATTCTTATAAACCCGATTTATATAGCTTATTATGTGTACCCGGGTCTTTTCTCACCTTAAACCTTGCGGTCCCTCCTTCCAATTCTATTATACCTTATGTATTGCTAGGGGATTAAATTAAAGGGGGAACACAATATTTACAACGTAAACCCAGTTCACAGGAGATTAACTCTTTCATTTTGGTAAAGAATCATGGCAAGTATCAAAGTCTGATAATCAATAAGAAGTAAAAGCAAAGATGGATTTAACAAACTTATCAATCTATCTCACGATTCACAGCATTCTACATGTGTAATGTAGCATTACAGCAACAGAATCAACTCCAACAAATTGAGACACTTTATTTCATTAAAGTTCCAACCATGCAAATATGATCCTCTATATGCTGTAATGGTTACATTAGAAACTGGCATAATAAATTATAACTAATATTAATATTTTTTTTGAACTCACATTATACACATACAGGGCTACTAAAATAATTGAAGCCCTTCAGATTGACAGAAGATAAGAATTTTTTCCATGTCACAGAAAAGATTTTTCTTAACATAAATGTATGACATTTTAAGAAGGGTATAAGATTGCTGACTAGAATATGCCTCATAATTCAGAGCGATCATGTGCGTAATGAAGAGTAGCATCACCTTGTAATAATAACAAGAATGATTAAATAACCTCCTTATTTCACATGATGTATGGTCAAGGGTGTAAGAAATACAAGTATTAGAAAAAAAAGCCAGCAGCAAGTTCCAATACAAATGAATTATGAAATGTGCATTTTCTACTGATCTGCGTTCGCATTATCAATTTTTAATCATAAAGGATAATAATTGTCATACACGGGGTTGAAATGATTCAGATTCCCGTTCCACATGAAACCGATTCCATGCAATACTCACTTATTTTTAATAGATTAGATCTAAAACTATTAATAAACTCAGAGGGGGAGATTATTGGTTTATGTGGTGATTAAAAATACGGAAGTAGAAATCTAAATTTTCAGAGCATTACAACGTCAAAGTAGTTGGGCAGAAATAATGCAGTGAATTACAGTTTTAAGGCAAGTTGTTCAGCAGTAGAGAATTCAATATATATTTTGATGGCCATGAATATATGCTGTCAAGCTTCTAAAGTAGTTTTACATTTTTCATTATTTGGAACTATTGATACTTGTTTGCAAATAACAAGTTAAAAACTGGATTACATAGAAAATAACAAGTACTGAAAAGCCATAATAATTTCAAGAAAAGGAAATACTGACAGGGAAAACAAATCAAGGATTACAAACGTGTTTAAATAATCGATTTTAAGTTTTATAGTGTCGAGGATTTCGATGCGGATATCATCAATCAACACACGGAGTTTAGCACTCCGATGAGCATCCAATGCCTCTGTTTGTAAAGTGCAGGTATCAAAATGACCGTCTTCGTCTCCTGAGCTGCTGAGTTGAAGAGGGAAGATGGAAGGGTATGTTAGCTGCATCCAATGAGGAGTATTAGGAGGAGAAAATTTCGATAAGGGAGAAGCCGATGTCCTAACGTGTCCATCATCGTCAAGACAACCATATTCCAGCCAGGTTTTAGCATAAACACGAAACACGAATATATTGTCATCACTTTTAAACGACACTCTCGGAAGCAAAGCAAATTGGCCACCAAACAGCGCTACAAAGTAATCTCTTACAGAGTGAGGCACTTGAACTCGACACGCATTTGATTTGATATCCAGGATAAAGCCTCCAAATGAGAGTGAGTTAAGAAAGTGAATGAAGCCACGAAAACCATATCTCCTAGAGAGGGAGTGGGAGAGTCATTTACAGAGGGCAAGGGAAATCCAGGGAGTGGTATCCAAGTATCATACAACTCAAAAGCAATAAGTATCAGGGGATACTGGATGAGAGCGATCAATATCCCTATCGAACTCAAAATGAGGAGGGATAGGAGGACCCAAGAATACAGAGGAGAAAACCAGAATGTGTCTGCCGTCTGGTGCATGGAGGGCATTAGGCTGGCATTTGATTTGAAACATTTTCAAATATCTCATCTCCTTCCATTGAAGAATCCAATAGATCGGGTGTCAAAGCTATTTTACCAGCAGTTTTTGCCTTAAGATCGGGCTCGGGATCCAGATTGAAAGGGCTTCCTCCCTCGAATAAATACACAGACGCACAAAATGCTTTGTATTTACAAGGATTCTGACTGTGAATTCGAATGGCAGGTCGGATATTCTTAAACTCATCCCCACCGCCATAACAATCTGAATCCGAATTTAGATCCAACAGGTATATTTTGATTTCACCATCGAAAGGCAAAATATTCCGACCTTTCTTGATTTGGGATTTTCAGATTTAGACCACCATCGTTGCTCCAATTTTCCTGATTCTGGATCGTCACATTCGGACGATAATCGTTGCATCTTTTGGGGGTCGTTCATGCCACTGGATTGATGAGCAATTGCTCCGATCTGCACTGCGTCTTGCCGATTTTAATTTTGGAACAATTGTGGGAAGACAGAAAACTGAAGGGATTGTGAGTGTGAGTGTGAGTGTGAGTGTGAGTGTGTGTGGGGGCTAATTCTTCGAAGAATCGGGGGATTTTGGTTTGGGAAATTTACAAAAATGCCACTTTCAATACATTTTTACCCACCATAATTTTTTTCAAAATTGTCACTTTTTATATTTTTGACCTAAATACCCTTTTCACTCATTAAACCCCATTTTTTCTTCTCTTTCAACATTTTGCTTTATTCTCTCTTCTCACTCATCGTTCTTCAAAATTTTTAAAAATTTGAGAAGGCCACGGGACAACGCATCGGCACAATACGAGAAAAGTGATAACGACACAACACAACCCAATATGAATTTAGGTTAGTAAAGCTTACAAGTTGTTTTTCATAAACTAAATTTAGGATTTTTGTGAAAATTAACATGTGAGTACTTATATTGGGATGATGTTATTTTGGTGTTTGATTAGATGAATAAGATTTTTTACATCACCTGACGTGTTTAGAATATTGATTAACACACATATTGTGAATATTTTAGAAAAAATCTAAACTTTGATGTATAAAAATCACAATTTGCAAAGAGTCTCATGACAGGTTGCGTGACAGGTTGCGCGTAAGGTCGCATGAACCTTCAGTAAGTAGTCACTTGTAAGTCGTACGAATGGTTGCGTGAACAGTCGCTAGTGGGTCGCGTAGTTATTTGCGTGCATGGTCACATAAATGGTCTCGTGAATGGTTGCTTGATTAGTTGCATGAGTAGTCAGACACGTGCATGGTCGCTTAGTTAGTCGCGTGTATGGTCGCTGGAGTAGTCGCATGCATTGTCGCTTGATTAATTGCGTGAATAGTTGCATGCGTGAATGGTTCTTGGTTAGTTGCGTTTATGGTGGCATGTGTAATAGCGTGCATATTTGCTTGAGTAGTCGTGCATGGTTGCGTAAATAGTACGTGCAAGGTCGCTTGGTTAGTCGCGTACATAGTCACATATGTAGCCGCATGAATAGTCGCGTGAGTAGTTAATCGCGTGCACATGATTTGTCAAGCATATAAACAAATGAGGCTGCACGTAAATAATGTATATACAATTTTTAATATTTTTTTAATATTAAATATATATTTCAAATTTCATATAAGATTTCTATTCTATGCATTTGGGATAGAAAATGGCTACGTGATTTCGGTCAATGGAAATATGATGGAGAGGAAACCAAGTAAAAAATTGTGTAGGCAGATATAAACACAAATTATGAACAATTGTTAGACAAAATATTTGATGTGAACAAAGTTAACAAATAAAATCATGACATTAAGATGTCATATTAGTTTGGCTAGAAATCAAATGGAATCGAGCCTCCTTGTCCAGTAAATGAGTTTGACTTTATATGACGTGCACATGTTGCTGATGATGAATAAGAAAAATCCATTATCATTGCCCTTGAACTCAAGTACGAGCCCACACTTTCGATTTGATATCCAGGATAAAGCCTCCATGAGTGGTATTCACGAAGAAATGAGAGTGAGTTAAGAAAGTGAACGAAGCCACGGAAACCATATCTCCTAGAGAGGGAGATGGAGAGGAAGAGGGAGAGAGAAACCAATTCATCTCATTTACAGAGGGCAAGGGCAATCTAGGGTGTTGGTAACAGTATCATACAACTCAAAAGCAATAAGTATCAGGGGATGTTGGATGAGAGCGATCAATATCCCTCTCGAACTCAAAATGAACCAGAATGTGTCTGCCGTCAGGTGCAGTGAAGGCATTTGGCTGGCATTTGATTTGAAACCTTTTCAAATATCTCATCTCCTGCCATTGACGAATCCAATAGATCGGGTGTCAAAGCTATTTTGGTAGCAGTTTTTGCCTTAAGATCGGGCTCGGGATCCAGATTGAAAGGGCTTCCTCCCTCGAATAAATACACAGATGCACAAAATGCTTCGTATTCACAAGGATTCTGACCATGAATTTGAATGGCAGGCCAGATATTCTTAAACTCATCCCCACCGCCATAACAATCTGAATCTGAATTTAGATCCAACAGGTATATTTTGATTTCCCCGTCGTAAGGCAAAACATTCTGATCTTTCTTGATTTGGGATTTTCAGATTTAAACCACCATCGTTGCTCCAATTTTTCTGATTCTGGATCATCACATTCGAACGATAATCGTTGCATCTTTTGGGGGTCGTTCATGCCACTGGATTGATGAGCAATTGCTCTGCTCTGCACTGCGTCTTGCCGATTTTAGTTTTGGAACAATTATGGGAAGATAGAAAACTGAAGGGATTGTGAGTGTGAGTGTGAGTGTGGGTTAATTCTTTGAAGAACGTGGGTTAAAAATCATAGGTTTAAGCCCATTCACACATATTTCATTAAAAACACAAAACACAACTAAATAGAATATAAATACGGATAAAATAACACGAAAACACATATAAAAAGTTACTAAAATCTAGGTAAAAATATCAGTCATCACACCCCCAAACTTAAAGTGTTGTGCGTTCTCGAACAACGAAAATAATAAACCAAGGGGTGAGATTTTCACCTAGGAAAAGATGAAACGAACATAAGTTATAACACATCAATAGCAATAAGAATTACAAATCATGTTAATTCATCCTACAACATTAAAATCATAATATGCAAAAAACATTAACAAGTTCAATCACAAGAGAATAATAGTGTAATATAGTCCCCTTTAGTCCAAGCCTCACAAAGGTTATAAATGTCACTCAACACTCTTTAAAGTGGTAATGCAACACTCATCAATCGATTGGCTCGACTCGCTATAAGTTTGCTCGTGGACTACATTCACAAACCACCAAAGTTTCCATTAGTGATCAAAAAGGTCTTTCATTAAGGATGTAATGATAGGCTCTTTGGTAGGGTATGAAGAATATGGATACAAGTGATTAATCAAGTGTAAGCAATCGAAGAGGTAGCTACTTTCTTCCATACTTTCACTTATCTTTTTTCCTTTCTCAACTTTGGTAATCACAATCACTAATCATCAACTTTCCTTAGATTGAGCTTCTTTTGATTCATGCTTTCTTTTTCGAACTTTTAAATACTCGAGCATTTTGTTGGTGCTTTGCTCTTTTTCTTATTTTATGGTTGCATGTCCATTCTTTGCTTGTGCTCTTTTCATCCTTTTTCTTGCTTGTTTACTATTTCCTTTCTTGTCTTTCTTCCTTATCAAACCTTTCTAGTTACCATCTCCTCAATCACTCACACAAAAGGTGAATATATAAGGCTCATGTGGGCAATCAAGGCTTGTAATGTGCTAAATTCACAAGAAATAGGCTTATAGGCTCAAAGTAGTTGACTAGGGATGATGTTCATGGTATGAAAATATATGGCAATGACTATTAATGACAAGGATGACCTTAGATCATGTCACTAATCTCCACAAATCGGGCTTATTCCTATAGTATTTGAGCAAGTTCTAGTTATCAAATACAACCAATCCACTCATGAAGAAAAATCATGTATGCACGGTTGAGGCTTAAATTTTCACAATCTTATGCATTGGACCTTAAGAAACTTATTACACCACATTCATCTCAAAATTAAATAAGTTAAATAAAACATGTTACAATTTGAAAGTGTAGAGATTCTTAATCATAATTTGTCATCACTTATCACCACAACATATCATTACTCATATTCAAAAATGACTCACAACCTCCCTAAATAAATCACCAAACATACCACGACAAAAATAAGAAAATACACAAAACACAAAATAAAGACTCAACAAACAATAAACAAAACAAAAACACATAACATGCAAGAATAAAAATTACCATCATTAACAATAAAGCACACATTCTATATCATCCATGACAATTAAGCTCACAATCATTCCAATCTTTGATTGAAAAGGAAACCCTAAATTACGAAAATAAATCTCCCAAAAACATAACACATGAAGTAACATGCCAATCCATCAATCCAAATCCACATAAATTATGCTAAGCACATAGAAGTAGTAAGGTGTAGAGTGAACTTCCTCAATAGGCTTTTGGTAGTAGACGTTGTTAGCTCCAAACTCCATACATGCTTCCAATACCCTTCATACATGCTCAACAAAACCATTAGCTCAACAATTTCTTTAGAAATATGGATTATCATGCACTTCAATCACCACTAATCATACCAAAATTCAATCAATACTCATGAGAAAATTTTTAAAATTGAGTCAATTTTATAAGAATCACACACTCAAGTGGTGAGTCACACCACACACTCTCCCCCCAAACTTAAATCGAAACAAGTTGAGACTTAAGTTTGCAAAAAGTGGTGGGACTTACCCTTGTAGTTTCCATTAAAAATCTTCTTGTTGAGAAGTGAATGCATCCACATGAGTCAAGAATTAAGTTTGCACAAGTGGTGACATACTTCCTCAAATCCATGAAGCACTTCTCTTTTCTTCAATAAGCCTTCTTCTCATGAGCACAATCCACCTACGAGACCAAAATAAACAAAACAAGCATCAAAATATAAAAAAGAATGGGTTGCCTCCCATTTAGCGCTAAGTTTAACGTCTTCAAGCTGGACGAAATTTTACGATCATTGGACCAAAGGATGATCCATACCATTCTCTCCTTGCATCCTTACTTTGAACATTTGTTTGGCTCTCTTCTTGTCTACAACTCAACTTTACCATTCTTGCTTACGAGCATCAAGTCATCATCAAGGAGTGATTCTAGTGGACTTCCTCTTTCTTCTTTGTCTAATTTCCAATCGAACTCCAATGCTTTCATCCTATCAACATCACAAGAAGATAAGTTAAAACTTGACATTTTCATATAATCATGAAGAAAGGAATTTAAGTTGTCAAAGAGAAGAGAATCATGATCCAATAGATCATCTGGAGGCTTCAAATGAGACTTGGTTCCTTTTTCTTTGTTACACAAAAATGTGACACTTTTTCCTTTTGAGCTCAAGGATAACTCTTCTCTACCAACATCAATTTTTCTCTTCCCGTCGCTAGAAATGACCTTCCCAAAATAAGTAAAATTCGAGGGTCCGCCTTCACTTCTAACACCATGAAGTCGACCGGAAAGGCTAGCCCTTTCACTTTCACCTCCACGTCTTCAACAATCCCTAGTGGCTTCACAACTTCTCCATTTACTACTTCAAGACGGATAGTAGTAGGCTTTAGCTCTTCAATTTCAAGGTCTTTGAACGTGGAATGAGACATCACGTTGACGCTTTCCCCCAAGTCACACAATGCATCAAGGGTACCCTTCCCCTCAAAATCACAAGGAATGATGAATTTTCCCGGATCACCAACTTTTGTAGGCTCCCCTTTTTGCATCGACTCATTTGTTTCAGATTGCTCTTTTTTCTTTTTCTCCTCATACTTCTTCTTAAGATTCTTCACATGCTCTTCAAATTTATTTTTCTTCTCCTCCTTTACAAACATTTGTGGATAGGAAATAGGGAATGGAGTGATCAGAATACCCCAATAATCACGCTTGCACTCCTCTTCTTTGACCTTCTCCTCCACTTTCTTTTCCTCTTGCACCCTCTTCCACTTAGGTATCCATTTAAGACCCTTCTCTTCTTTCATTTCTCCAACAACCTTACTTTCCACCAACCCTTCTTCAACCTTTCGTTCCTCATCCATATCAACAAACAAACATTGAGCCTTCGGATTAACCTCGGGTGTGGCCAAAAATTTTCCTTTTTGTTGAGCGCTCAAAGAACTTGCAATTTGTCCAACATTATACTCCAAAGCCTTGAGTCTCTTTTCATTTGCTTCTTCTGCCTTTTTCAAAGCTTCATCTCGAGCTTTGTTTGATGCTATCAATTTTTCAAGTAGCTCATCGGTTGATGCTCTTCCCTCATTATTCGGTGCCTTGCCCCCCGGTTGATATCCTGGAGGATAAGCAATCGCATTGCTCGGATTAGAGTAGGAAAAGTTACCTTGCCTTTGTCGTTGTTGTGGGTATGAGCTTCCACTACTTGGACCATTAACTCTCCCTTGCCTTGGTGGATAGTTTCCTTGGTTGTGGTTGAAATTACCTTAGTAATTGTTTTGATAATTCCCTTGATAATTTCTTCCTTGCATGTATTGCACATCTTCCACTCGTGGCATTGACATAGCCCATTGTCCTCCATTCACAACATTCGGAGGAAGCACACCTTGCTCACTTTGTGGCCCTTCAACCATGATAGCTCCTTGATTTACACCTTGGTTCAAACTCATTTTCCTCAACATTTCTATCGCTATTGCTTCAATACTTGGCATTTGTGGCAGAATTGGCTCAATATTCAAACTCTTCACACTAAACTATTGCCCTTGATCAAAATTCTCAAAATCATAGCATCCACTTACTCTCTCCGATGGCCATTGGTAGACATTTGTAGCAATCGCATCAAAATTTCTTATAGCCCTTTCCGGAGTCACAGTAAGTACGGATCCACCCGCCGAAGCATCAACATACATTCTTTGACTATTTACCAAACCTTGATAGAAAAATCTAACTTGTTGGTTCTCCGGGAAGCCATTTTATATACACTTGCGTAGCATATCCTTAAACTTTTTCCACGCTTCATAAAAACTCTCTTGAGGTATTTGCTTGAATTGGGTAATCAAGCTCTTCATTTGAAGTGTCTTAGAAGGTAGAAAATACTTGTTCAAGAATATTTGTGAAAGCTCATCCCATGTGTTGCACGTACTCGGAGTAATAGTGGATAGCCATGTTCGTGCGCACTCCCTCAACGAAAACGGAAACAACCTCATTCTTATACAATCTTCACTCACCCCATTCATCTTCACGGTGTTGGCAATCTCAACAAATTGAGCTAGATGAGCATTAGGATCTTCATTTGGGGTTCCACTATATTGTTGCTCTCTCACCATAGAAATCAAGCCCGCCTTAAATTCAAAGTTGTTGGCATTGATTGGTGGTCCCATCATTTATGGCATTGCCCTTGGCATGAAGAAATCTCAGATCACCCTTTGATCATTGTGAATTCCATATTGCACCGGAGGTGGTGGTGGCACATACGCTTGTTGAGGAGGAGCAAAAGCTTGTGGATATCCTTGTTGCCTTAGAACTTGTTGCACCATTTGTTGAAGCAAAGCTTGATTGTTTCTAGCTCCAAAATTTTGTTGAGCTTGATGAGGAGGATTAGCATTGACTTGAGGTGCGTTTTCTTGCACGTTAACATTTTGTCCTCCTTCTCCATCATGCTCTATCTCCACACGATTATCTTCTTGGAAATTCTCCATTAACTCACTATTTTTGGATTTGTTCTCCTTTCTTCTCCTTCTCAACATATGCTCAATCTCTAAATTAATAGGTTCTATTTGTTTCTCTTTGGATCTTGTTTGTATACACCTTCAAAGCAAAAGAAGTTAGAACAAGGTTTTCAAAAGCAAATACAAGTAAACAAATAAAATAAAAAAATATCTCTAGTAAGATTACTCAAAACGATCCTTCTTCAAGCTACTAGCAACCGTTGCCTCCTTGGCAACGGCGCCATTTGATTAGCCATTTTGTAGTAGGGATGACCAATTAAAATAATTTATCAAACCACAGGGAGGTCGGTGCTAGAGCTTAAGCGAGATCACGTTTATCGCAATTTTATAGAGATGAATCATCAATGGTTTGGAAGTTTAAACTAATAAATAACAATAACCAAAGCAAGCAAGCAAGCAATGATTAGCAAACAAGATAGATGGATGAAAAGTGATTTTCCAAATTAAGCAAAAGTGAGATTAACAACAATTAAGAAGTGGCAATCCTAGGATAAATGCATCGAATTCATATGAATTATGGATTGAAGACTAAGGGCCAACACTAAGATCACCTAAACTCCCTCTCAAGATGGATAGGATATGAATATCAAATAGCTCAATGAGTTGGTTCTCATTCAAACAATTCCAACTAGGTACTATGCTTGAAATGAGAGTCCCTTCACACGATTAATCAACTTCTCAATCATACCAATCATATGTTCTATCAAAGGGTTCTAAATTCTAAAGGATTTCTCAATCTCTTTACAATTTACAATGCACATGAAGTGTTTGATGAAATGATTCACTCAATTATCCTAAGCACATAATTAATTTCTCAATCTAATCATATATTTAGAACAACTAAGCACACAAATCATCAATATAAATCAAGCAATTAATAATTAATGATAGAAAATCATAGATCCAATCAACATATGAATTCAAATACACAAATCCCAGAATTATCCAACAACTCTCATGTTGCTAATCTCACAAGGGAGATTAGCCTACCATATTCATAAAGAAATTAACATAGACAATTAAATCCTTACAAATCATGATAAAACTATGAGGTTTAATACAAAGATTGAATGGAAACTCCCTTGATCTATCTTCAATGGAGATCACCTTCCCTTCTTTGCACTTTCCTCTCTTTCTTGATCCTTTTCCTTTACTTGGATGTAGAAATTGATGGTGGGATGATGATAGATCCAAAGGATGAAGAATGGATGAAGATGATGGTGTGGAATGGAAGAAATGCTGTGTGAGGTGTGTGTGCAGGTTACAAAAACCGAATCTCCCTTCAAATATTGAATAAATGGGTATTTATACCCCTTGAGAAGCTTCTAAAAGTTTCTGAAAATTTTTTGATCCCAACACCTACATGGCTCGTGTGCAGCACACGGCCACAGGGGTGGCCGTGTTGGTGTTTTTGATGCTCGCACACATCCTTTCTGGACAGGGCCGTGTTTGGTACACGGGCCATTTTCTGTACACGGCCACAGGGGTGGCCATGTAGGTGTTTCAGGCGATGGAGCATGGCCAATTCCGATAGGGTCGTATTCTGTACACGGTCCGTGTTCTTGCTTCCCTGTTTCCTTTACTGTTTTAGCTCGTTCTTTCTCGTTTTAACTCCGAATTGAAATCCGCTTTTTCCTACATCTTTCTTATCATGTCTAGCATCCATTAAAAACTAAAAATTATAGGTTTAAGCTCATTCACACACATTTCAATAAAAACACAAAATATAAATAAATAGAATATAAATACGGATAAAATAATACGAAAATACATATAAAAAGATAATAAAGTTTAGGTGAAAATATCACTCATCATCCCACAAAAGATTGCACCCCAAATTCGGCACGAAAATTAAGGAAGTGATAACTTTTAGGGGTATAATGGTATTTTTGTAATAAATAAATGATAAAGTATGTTAGGTAGAGATGATTTTTTATAAATAAAGTGTATGTAGAAGGGTGGTTATTTTTTACTTTTTACTTTTTATGGAAATGTGCAAACTTTTGTTGAACAACTCAAAATAGAAAGTGTGCCATCTGAAATGAGACGGAGGGAGTACAATGTTACCCAAATCAATGTCTCTTAATTTTATCCTAATTTTGCAAAAATTATTTGTAATCTATGATAAATCTAAGAATTGGTCTCCTATGTCACTGGGGACATACTGTGCCCCCATAGTATTAAATTCTTGTGTTCCCATGGGCACACAAGTTTTTGCCTAAATCTATTCTATTCCTTTTCTTACTAAATACTACTACTGTTAAATTTCCACCCATTAAATTTCCTCGATGAGCCTTTGTCTACGCCGACGATTCATTAGCAAATGAGTACAACTGCAGGTGGACCCTCATAATATAGCTACAAATGTCTTAATTTCAGTTATGCGATTCTTGATTGAAGAGTGGCTGCAGGTGAATTAGCTATCAGTACAGGGGCCTTTTCTATTCTAATTTCAGAAATGGCACTCAGCAAGTTTTGAGTGGATATTTTCATAATTGCTGTAAGCGGTAGATCATGTAATTCTTATGTTCTTTGGTTTCTTGAACAACTAGATAGCGAGAAGAATTTGTTTAGCCTTGAATTTTTCATTTATAATGCGGCACAGCCAAGTCATAGGACTGGTAATCATCTTGATGAATATAGATGCTTGCATGTGAGATGTATGATTGGTTGAATTGTAGTTCGGATGACCAATTAAAAAATTTATCGTACCACAAGGAGGAAGGCATTAGAGTTTAAGCGATCTCAAGTTTATCGTGATTTTATAAGGACGATCGAATAGGAAGATAGATGCAAATGAATGCAATTAAACTAATGCAAGAAATAAATGATTAAATGAATGCAAGATAAATGGGTTCCAAATGATGCAAGGATGAGATTAGCAACAATCATGGCATAGATAACAAAGTAATCATGCAATTGATTAAAATCTATCACGGCCATGGTATAGGAGCAATAATTAATTCCACCTAAACTCTTTACCAAGAAGTATAGGATGTAAGCCCTCAATAAGGCTCCCAAAAGCACAAAGGATAGAGACCATAGCGAACACCTCCCAATAGGTACTAATTACTCTACGAGTTCCCTGATTAGGTACTAAATCATAGGCAATATTCCCTTTTAAGGTACTATGAATTCACTAATGGCTTGGGCCTCCTTATCTAATCAACTAATCTCTCGATTAAGCTAATAAAATGTTCTATCAAAGGGTTCCAAATTTAGAAGGATATACCTATCTCATTCTAAATTAATGCACATGAAGTGTATGATGAAATGATTCAATGAACTATCTTAAATATATAATTGATCTACCAATCTAATCACATGCTCATGACAATTAATCACACAAATCAATCATACACATCAAGCAATTAACAATCAATGATAGAAATAACAAAAAGCCCATTCAAGATTAAAATCAATTTGCATAAAAACTAAATTATCCAACACCAATCATGGAGCTAATCTCACAAAGGAGATTAGTCTATCATAGTCTTAGAGAAATCAACATAGACAATTGAATCCATAAATTCCATGATAAATCTATAAAGAAGTTCACAAAATTTAGAATTAGATTCCCCTTTGAAGGACTTCAATGGAGATCTCATTCTTCTTCTTTTGAACTTCAATCTCCCCTGCTTCCTTCATCACTTGGATGGTTGATTTGATGGAGGGGATCAAGTGTAGATGGATGGATGAAGAATGGATGAAGATGATGGTGTAAAATGGAGAAAATGGTGTGTGATGTGTGTGTCCCAAGTGAAGCCCTAATCCTCTCAAAAATTGGAGAAAAAGCAGCCAAAAAGGGAGTTAAAACTGATTTTCTGCACAGATGACGATTTTCACAAAAATTCGCTGAATATTTGTGAGTGTTGTCGAATTTTTCTGCAAATCAGTAGAAAAATTCGACCAAATTTTCATAAGCATGGTCGAATTTTTTTGTCAGTATGCTCAGCCTCGGTTGCTCTGTTTCGCCCCAGTTTTTCCTAAAAATTCACAAAAATTTGACCGAATATTTGTGCAAGGGTCGAATTTTTGTGACAGTTTCGCGCTGCTTCACTGTTTTGGCTCGTTCTCCCTCGTTTTAACTCCGTATTGAGTTCTGCTTTTTCCTACATCTTTCTCTTCACTCCTACAATCTATTTACGCCTGAAAATTACATAAAATAAACCAAAGTACCAATTCTCTAAATATTTACAAATGTCACGTAATTCAAGGCACTTAATCATGCAAATCACACATTTATCATTTCAAAGCACAAATCTCCATATGAACATAAAACACCACCAAAAGATATACAAAATGAATAAAAACACATTAAAAAATATTATAAAAGACACTAAAATCTAGGTGAAAAGGACACCGATCATAGTATAAGTGGAAGATGCTATAGTCTAGCTGGAGTTTAGTTCTCTCATGATGCATGAATGCATTTGAATAAGTTGGACCAGTTACAACAGCTCAAACTAGCAAAATAGATTGGAAACTATCTTTTGGAAGCAAGGGTGCGCAGCTGTGTTGTGAGCTGTTATTGGGCAGTTTATTGAGCCACCTGGAACTGGCTAGAAGGCTTCATCTCATCTATTCAGTGAGGGTTATCTAGTGGAGGTTCAACTGGATCAATAGGTTGAAAGGGTAGCAAGATATAAGGACTCAAAGTAGGCTTATCACATCAGTTTTTCATATTAAGAATTGAGTGATCTGTGAGATGATTTATAGTGTGTATAGCTATAGAATTGAGATCAATTTCGATCTAGTTTGTAAGCAATGCTCAATACAAGAGTTCTCTTCTTCCCAAGTGGATGTAAGTTGTAGAATCGAACCAATATAATTCTCTTTGCATTCATTTTCGTTTTGAGTTCTATCATTTTATGTGAGTGTGATATTGAGTGTTTGAGAGTTTCTTGTTCGAATTGCACGTCAATTGGCACCGTCTGTGGGAAGAAGAGACATTCATCAGATGTTCAAAATTAACACCACAACGTTTGATGTTGAAAAGCTCACAGAGAAATCATACTACAACTTATAGAAGTTAAAGATGAAGGCAGTCCTGATGCAGCAAGGCTTGATGGATGCATTGAAACCTCCTCCACCAGTGAAGGCAGAAATAATCATAGATCCTCAAGCTACAATGGGTGGTGTAAGAGGTCCAGTTGATGATCAGGTACTTCAAAGGGCATACTCTACAATTATCTTGTATTTAGGTGATAAAACATTAAGAGAAGTTGCAAAGGAAACAAATGCCATTGGAGTATGGAACAAATTGGAATCCCTGTTTATGGAAAAATCAACTGCAAATAGGTTACATTTGAAGCAAAGATTACATGCCTTAAAGATGACTGATGAAAGGTCTCTGATGGATCAAGCTGATGAGTTTTGCAAGATAATAGAAGATCTTGAAAATTTAGATTTCAAACTGACAAGTGAAGATATGGCCATCATGTTGTTATCTGCTTTGCCAAGATCCAAAAGGTATTTCAAAGAAGCTCTTCTTTATGGGGGAAAGGATGTTGTTCAGTTGGAAGATGTACTGTCAGCACTAAGATCAAAGGATCTAGAGATGGGAGCTGATAACATTGAAAAATTAGGTGCAGAGGGCCTCTTTGCTAAGAAAGGAAACCAAAATAAGAAAGGGAACAAGGGTGATGTTACTGATCAGAAGAAGAAGATAACATGACAATCAAATGCCAAGAAATGCTATTACTGCCATGAACCAGGTCACTTCAAGAGACAATGTGCAAAATGGAAAGCCAACAAGTCAAATAAATCTGATGCACTTAGTGAAAATCAAAGGAACAAGGTAAATCAGGTTAGAGAAATACAAAATAATGCTGGTATTGAAGCTCTGTCCATCACTTCATCAGATGTATCTACTGAGTAGGTACTGGATTCAGGGTGTACATTCCATATGACACCTATGAAGCAATGGTTTGAATAATTGAAGCATCAAGATGTAGGATCAGTGCTATTAGGTAATGATCAATCTTGTAAGATTAAGGGAGTGGGATCCATCAGATTACTCATGTTTGATGGAGTTCAGAGGCTTCTTAGAAATGTAAGATATGTTCCTGAATTAAGAAGGAACCTCATCTCTCTTGTGATGCTTGATTCTCAAGGTTGTATTCAAACTTAAAGGGGGGAGTTCTCACAGTGACTAAGGGAGATAATGTAGTCATAAAGGGAACCAGGAGATCTGATTTGTATTTTTTGGATGGAAGTATAATTGTTAGATAAGTACACAACACTAATGAGCAAGATGATGCCAAGCTGTGGCATGGTAGATTGGGTTATATCAATAAAAGAGGGATGCAAGAATTGGCTAAGCAACAGCTGATTAAATTCAGTTCAGATGGGAAGCTCACTCAATGTGAGCATTGCATTCTTGGTAAGTCCAAGAGACTTAATTTTGGTGAATCAGAACATACAACCAAATCAAGAATGGACTATGTACATTCAGACCTCTACGGACTTTCAAGAATAGCAACTAGAGGTAGAGGGAGATACATCGTGGCCATCATTGATGATTACTCCAGGAAGCTCTAGATTTATATTCTGAAAACAATGGATGAGGCATTTACTACCTTCAAGAATTGGCTGACAGAAACTGAAAATAACACTGGCAGTAGGTTGAAATACTTGAAGACTGACAATGGTCTGGAGTTTGTATCTGAAGAGTTTAATTCATACTACAAGGAAAGAGGGATTAAGAGACACAAGATTGTTCCTGGAACCCCTCAACAGAATGGCATAAGATTAATCAAACACTTCTTCAATGGATCAGATGCATGTTGAGTAGTACATGTTTAAACAAAATGTTTTGGGGAGAATTAGCTGCAACTGCAACTTATTTGATCAACTTATGTCCTACTACAGCTCTGAATTTTAAAACTCGAGAGGAAATGTGGTCTGGTAAGCTCCATACTTACTCACATCTTAAAGTAATAGGGTGTTAGGCTTATGCTTACGTAAAACAGGATAAATTAGAGCCAAGAGCACTTAAATGTGCTATGATAGACTATCCTAAGGGAGTAAAAGGGTACAAGCTATGGTGTTATGATGATAATAAACTCATAGTTAGCAGGGATGTTGTTTTTATTGAGAATAAGATGCCACTGATCAAAGATAATCAGAATAAGAAATTTGAGCATGAGGTGGAGTCTAGAGACATGATTAGGTCTGGTGGAAGTGAGGATGATCTTACTGACAGATATACAGATGAGGTAGCAAGGGCTCAAGGACAACCAAATACTTATCAGCTTGCAAGGGATAGGCAAAAGAGAATAATTGTACCACTTGCAAGGTATGTACAAGCTGATATAGTGTCATTTGCACTATATACAGTAGTTAATGTTGAAGCTTATGAGCCAAGGAACTACACTGAGGCATTGTTTAGTCAAGACAGAAACAAGTGGCTTGTAGCCATGGAGAAGAAGAGTTGTTGTCTTTGAACAAAAATGGGACATGGAAGATAGTTGATAAACTAAAAACTCAGAAGTTAGTTGGATGTAAGTGGATATTCAAGAGGAAACCAGCACTTGCAACTGAAGGTGGAGTCAGATATAAAGCTAGATTAGTAGCTAGAGGGTTCTCACAGAAGCAAGGTGTGGATTACGATGAGATCTTATCTCCTGTGGTCAAACATTACTCAATCAGAGTATTGCTTACTCTAGTTACTCAGTATGATCTTAAGCTTCATCAAATGAATGTCACTACTGCATTTTTACATGGGAAGTTGGAGGAGAGTATTTACATGAAAATACCAGAGGGTGTTACAGTTGAGAGGGCTGATACAATGGCCTGTTTGTTACTCAAATCATTGTATGGTTTGAAACAAAGTCCAAGACAATATTACTTGAGATTTGATTAGCACATAGTAGCAAATGGATTTCAGAGAAGTCTCTATGATAGATGTGTATACATCAAAGAAGAAGACAACTGTTATACATACCTACTTCTCTATGTGGGTGATATCTTAATTGCTTGTAAAAGCATTAAATGTGATGCAGTGAAAGAAGTACTCAAAGCTGAGTTTAAGATAAAGGATCTTGGAGAAGCCAAGATGATCTTAGGCATGAAAATCAACAGAGATAGATCAGCTGGTACTTTAGTGTTGAAACAGCAATCATATTTGACTAAAGTGCTTAAGAGGTAAAATATGGACATGTGCAAGTCTGTTTCAACACCTGTTAAGCAAGGATTGAGTCTGTCACTAATTAATAGAGCAAAACTAGACAACAAAATAGCTTAAATGAGTAGGATTCCATATGCAAGTTCAGTGGGGAGTCTTATGTATGCTATGGTTTGCATTAGGCCTGATCTTGCTTATGTAATGAGCTTGATCAGTAGGTTCTTGAGTTGTCCAGGTAAGCAACATTGGGAAGTAATAAAATGGGCATTGAGATATGTCAAAGGAACTGAACAAGCAGGGTTGAAGTTCCAGAGAAAGGAATCAGAATCAGAAGTTGTCATTAGATATGTTGATGCTGATTTTACAGCAAACTTAGATTCTAGAAAATCTCTTACAGGGTATGTGTTCAACATGTATGATACATCAGTGAGCTGGAAAGCAAGCCATCAGTCTGTTGTGGCACTATTTACTACAGAAGTTGTGTATATTGCACTCACTGAATCAATTAAAGAAGGCATGTTGCTCACTGGTTTGCTCAAGGAATTAGGAGTATATCAGGACACTGTGGTGGTGTATTATGATAACCAAATTGCAATACACTTAGCTAAGCAATAGGGGTATCATGAACGTACAAAGCACATTGATGTTAAGCTTTACTTTGCAAGGAATATGGTGGAAAGTGGAGTTGTTGCTGTAAGAAAGATAGATACAGCTGTAAATCCAGCTGATGGTCTTACTAAAGCATTTCCAGCAACTAAATTTGAGCTATGCAAGACTTTAGTTGGTATGCATGAAGACATAAAGGTTGCTGCTCCTTAAAAGCAGCAAGATGGGAAAAAAAGGGATCAGATTGAGCATGCAACATCTAAGGTGGAGATTGATGAATATAGATACTTGCATGGGAGGTGTACATGTGGATGATGCTACAGTCTAGCTGGAGCTTAGTTCTCTCGTGATGCATGAATGCATGTGAATCAGTTGGAAGAGTTACAACAGCTCAAACTAGTAAAACAGATTGGAAACTAACTTTTCGAAGCAAGGGTGTACAACTATATTGTGAGCTGTTATTGGGCAGTTTATTGAGCCAACTCGAACTGGATAAGAGGCTGCATCTCATCTATTCAGTGAGGGCTATCTAGTGGAGGTTCAATCGGATCAATAGATTGAAGGGGTAGCAAGATATAAGGGCTCAAAGTAGGCTGATCACATCAGTTTTTCACATTAAAAGTTGAGTGATCTTTGAGTTGATTTACAGTGTGTATAGCTATAGGATTGAGATCAATTTCGACCTAGTTTGTAATCAACGCTCAATAAAAGAGTTCTCTTCTTCCCAAGCGAATGTAGGTTGCTGAACCGAACCACTATAATTCTTTTTGCTTTCGTTTTTCGTTTTGGGTTCTATCATTTTATGTGAGTGTGATCTTGAGTGTTTGAGAGTTTCTTGTTCGAATTGCACGTCATATCTATTCTTAGTTTTTATTTTATGTTTTAATTTGATAATAGTATTTGGCATTAATGGGGAAAATTTTAAGGTTTTCATATATAATGCGATGTATTCCCTCAGTCCTGTTGAATTACAAAGGAAACATAACAATAATTACAAGAAAGGTGGAGTATGAGTTTAACAGACTATATGGAAATTGAATATGTTACTCCTAATGAATAATGTTACCAGCAAGTTATTGATGTATAAAATATAATTTCATTTATGTTAATTATTTAGTGTTTCTTGAGACATTTTCTCTCTATTTTCTTAACTGGGCTATAAGCACAATTATTAAGAGACTATTACAATATCCTAGGCATAAGTAAATGTGCATATCATGATTGAACATATTAGAATTATTATTAGAGCGGTGCTATTGCCACCCAAAACATTACTAAGAGCACCCAATTCTTAAAAAATTGAAAGTAAAATTCCTATTATAACCTTGCCTCTAAACCTGCACCCAAAATAGTCATAACCAACTAATTTTACTAATTGCACCCAAAATCATCACTAATCACCAAAATTATTATTTCATTCTCCAAAATTACTAACGAATTCACAATCTTATCAACTGTTATTGCCAGAGATTGTATGACCCAATTATGCTCTGATTTCCCATGAGCAACAACAATAATTTTTCTGATTTTGAAGATTTAGAGACAGAGGGAATTTGTGGAATATGAGTTGGTGGAGGTGTTGAAGAGGAGTTTGCAGGTTGACCTGAAGTTGATGAGGGTTTTGAGGGGTAATAAGGAGAGGACCCGTTTGAGGAGGTGATCGAGAAAGCTACTCCAGATTTTGTGATCCACGTCGGTTTGTGATGGTGGAGGGTTTTTGATCATGTATTTAGAGAAGATTGATTGATGTTTGTGTAATGAAAATTCTGAGGTTGCTCTTAATATTTAGATTGCATCCTAAGAATATGTTAATCGAGTATAAGACATGGTCAAAAGAATTTTAATGGGTGCATACTTTGTCATATCTGTGATATGGGCAGGTTCTTTCAATTCCCAAAAATGTATTCAAAAATTCTTAGCAACGTGTGATGAGGATGCAGAGAGAGAGAAAGAGGGAGAGGGGTCTTCAATTTTTCACACCTACTAAAGACGAAGATCTTGTGACTTTAATAATTTGGGTGGGCTTAGCAATCTATTGGTTGGGCTTAGCAAAATAATGAAGGCGTGCAGGGTGCGGGTTTAGGGATGGACATAATAGGAATTTCACTACAAATTATTTTGAGAATCGGGTGCCTTTATTAATGTTTCAGGTAGCAATAACACCGCCCTTATTATTGCAAAAACTTGTGTGAGACCATCTTGTGTAAGGGCTTACGTGAGACGGCCAGAAAGTGATAACTTTTACATAAGAAAGTGATAATAAACTAATGAAATGTGATAATGCTATTTCATGAACAATTTATAGTATAAATAAAAAAGTGATAACATTTTATAGCGAAAGTGATAATATTTTATAGCGAAAGTGATAATTATTTTAAAAAGTGAAAAATGGTCTCACGCAAGATCTATCCTATTATTATTATTATGAACTTATATAACTTTGGAAATAATTACTATCTAATACACACTTTATACCTATTATTACTCTAAGGTACATCCTTTAACTAAAATTACTTTTAGATACAAAAGATAAAACCAATTTCTAAATATAACCTTTAGATAACCATTCTTAATAACCACGGCCGATTAATTATGGAATTGGAAGTCCTAGATCACTGATCCCCAAACCACAATCTTCTTCCTAAGTAGTGACTGAGGAAGACTTCATCCTCAATCGTCTCTTCCTTAAAGAAGATGTTGGATCGGGGAAGATAAGGATGCCCACAATACTCTTGATCTGCTTAAGAAGACCGCCGATCCCAAAGATCCAGTCCCCATTCCTCTCACCGCCGACCTTGGATATAAGAACAATTGCAAGAACGTGGTGGATTGGGTGGTTAACAACTTTGGTCAGATCCAACAATGCAGCGGAGCAGCGCGAGAGGTTCCATGAGGAGATTGATGAGCGGAGAATACAGAGGGTTTCAAAAGATGGAATACTTGACTTAGAAATTATTTTACAATTCTCATGCCTACCCCAATTTTCCCTCTTTCCCATCAGTGTCACCCCTGGGTGTTTCCTTTCAATTTATTTAGGATAGTACTGCTCCCAGGTATGTGTAGTTAAAGGAATTAGGGAGTTTTGGTGAGTTCCCATGTGAATTGGTAATTTGATTTTCTTTTAGATTTTTTTGTTATTGAATTAGGTTTTAATTTGGTTTTTTTTGTTGCTTTGTGGGTGTAAATCTAATGCTTGGGAGCTTTGTTAATTTTGTTTAGAGTTAGTCTCTTGTAAATCGGATTTATATCATAAACCCTTGTAAACCTTATTTCTCCCTTTAATTTAAACCCATAACAATATATAGGGTATAATAAAATTGGAAGGGGGAGGGATTAGGGTGAGAAAAAATCAGGATTTACATAATAAGCTATGTAAACCGAGTTTATTTGAGTGTTTGTATTTTGTTTAACAGATTTGATTAATTTTGTTTTCTTCTTCTTGTAATGATTAATCTGGATTGTTTTGATTGTGAAGATGTGGCCATTGAATATTTTGTTAGTTTAGTAGTTTTATCAAAATTGCTCAAATTTTAATTTTGCTCCAAAAAAAATAAAGTTCTTGCAACAAATTTGGAGATAGAAATTCATCATGATTAGTCAATGAGATAGTGTTGGTGAGTATAAGTTACGCTCCACACGCGTTGAAAATAATAAAGAAGTTACAATGCACACAAAATATACGTTGTACATAATAAAGAATATAAATAAGAGATACTTATAGGTATAAATTATATCCTATTATTACGCCTAGGTATGTTATCCTAAAATAAATACTATTAGATACCAAATTACATTGCACAATCCTAAATATACCCTTCCAATATAATTCTTATCACAACCCATAAAAATTAGAACAAATATTATCTTATCCCTTTTGTGCCCGCGCACAATTACAAAAATTCATTTCACCAATTTAACAATTTCATTTCACCACTGTAAGAGAGGTGACACTGCCGATACCAATCCCTTTTCTCTCCAACGCACAACCCCCGCCGCCACCGCCGATATCTCTCTATTTTTCCTTCCATCATTTTTACAATTGGAGCCCATCTTTCTCATATCACAACCGTAAGAGAGGTGACACTGCCGACACCAATCTCTTTCTATCCACCGCACAATCCCCCGCCGCCACCGCCTCCACTTCTCCATTTCTCCTTCCGTCATTTTCATAATTAGAGCCCATCTTTCCCATCTTACAACTACAAAGTTAGAGTCCATCTTAGTTATATGAATTAGAGCTACACCCACCGCCGAGTCGTAACCGCCGAGTCCATCTCTCCCACCACACGACCGTCAAAATTTTGCACAAGGTAATAAGTCTACATAGTTCAGTTTTGTATTTCCCCATTTGGAGCCTAAATTTTAACAACATAGTGTTACTCTCACAATATTCTCTAAATTTTTCCCAATTTCCCCAATTTTTTGTCAAATTTTGAAGCCCTAATTTTGCCCAAGTTGCACAATCCTCTATTATTGAGGTTGTTTTTTCTTCCATTTTCATAGAGTACAATAATGTGTTAACACAGAGATCTCTTCTTATTTTATACTTACACCTTATGATTATCTATAAACTACTTAAAAAATATTGTTATCTAACTTGGGAGTGATCTGTACAACCGAGAAAGATTTGGAGAAATGCAAGCAAGGTTGTGGTAGGAAGAGAATAAAGCCAGGATTCAACATGAATTCCTTTGATCTGCCAATCAAAGGGGAAACAATGCCCATTATCTTTAATTATATCCAGGTAGCTTCTACATTTTCAATTTTCACTCCATAGCCATTCCAGCTTTGTAACTTCGGTGAATTTCGTAAAGATCGTGCCGTGTCGTATTCTTCATCTTGGTTTTCATTTGGGAACCTGAGCAGCTACTGTGGTAGTGAAATAGAGTTGGACTTGATTTAATTTGGGGAGAAGTTGTGTAAATGGACTTGTGAAGTTGAGCCTTTTTTAAGTGCTCCCATTTTCATGTACAATCAAGCAATTTTTATGTAACCAACCTGTTGTCTGTTTCCTAATTGCATTGCATAATTTTATCTTTTTTTTCAGTTTATTGTAAATTATCTCTTTATATGTTATTTTAACACTACATATGTCCATTTTCACATGAGGTGAACATTAAAAAGCTTTTAAGAAACTAAATCAGTGTGTTTTTCTGTTTAGTTCCAGTATTGTACGTTCGTAGTGTAGTGTGGTGTTTAACTAGAGCTATTATGAGATAATTCTTCTTCACCGGACATAAACCGAACAACAACCACCTTAATTTTATCTGCACTGCCCCAATATAACTGAATAATGTTGTGATTTTGATTCTTAGACAGAATTAATATCGTGAGGAAAATGGTAAAATCACCCTACTGCAGAAAGAGAAGAAGGAAATCAATTGGCCCTCATAAAAGGGGAACACTGAGCAAACTGAATCATTCAATCAAAATCGGTAGTCTTATCGTCTTAAAGCGAAAAGGTAATATTAGTAATATAATTGATGTTTACTAGATTGTAATGCTACTTTATAATTCTGATTGTGTTTTTGTTATGATTTATATAATTTATGTAATGTTTTGTACAAATTTGGGAATGTTGTGTAGTAATTATGGATTGTTGTGAAGTAAGCAATAGATGATGTGCAGTACTTATAGAATGTTGTGCAGGAAGGATTAAAATTTATGCAGAACCTAAGGAATGTTGTGTAGTAATTTGGGAAGGTTGTGGATCGATGTGACGGATTATGTGTGAAATGTGAAAAATTGTGCAAGAATATAAATTTGTGCATTAATTTTAAAAATAGTGTAGCAGTTTATTTTTGTTGGGTTTTGAAATTTCTTAAACCATAATATAGGTAAACAACAAATGGTAGCAAGTGATACTACATCCAACTTTGAGATTGAATGTGCTCGAAGAAATAATCCAAGTGGACCCTCAAGTACAAGTTCATATGACACCGCCTCGTCTAATGATGGTTTATGAATATGTGTGTTAGTGAATTAAATCTTGTTCTTGCAATATAATTTTTTTTGAATAAGCAAAGTTAAACATGAGGATTGGTGATCTTTGAAATATATTTTTGTTCGGTAATAACTTTTTCCTCTTATGGGGTAATGGCTGGGGTATTGGACAAAATGGGATAGGTTATCTAAAACAAAAATTAATACTAATATTATTTGTTAATCCTGTTTCATTGTTAGCACTTACCATAAAACTAATAATTCAATAGGATGCAAAAATAAAAAAAATGTAATAGCATTAGCCTTTTGTGATGTGTTATACTGTTTGTCCGATACTTTTGAAGGAAGCCAATAATTAATAACAACAAGTCAATGAATAATGAATAAAAATCTATTACTTACCACAAAAATATATATCATGTGAGTAATAATAAAAGGGTACCTTTGCGAATACGGTCGATCATGTGAGTGATAGGTAAATCTCTAGCGTCGTTTAGCCAGGCATTAAATGACTCAATAGCATTAGAGGTCATTTCACCATATCTTGTAATATGAGGAGAATAAGCCACAGCTCATTTTTCGTATGGTAATTGTGATACCCATTCTTCAACCAATTTCCCACAAAGCTCCTTGAAAGCTACAAGTTTCTCATCAAAAAACTGTTTTGTGGGGGCATATGCACATTCATTGAAAATACACCACAAATCTACACATTTATTTTTACTCAAGCCACGAGAACATTTTCTCTTCAGGTTCATTAATAAATGTAACAAACAAAAATAGTGAACTGACTTGTTAAAAATCAAGGAAAATATTGACATTAACCCAACATTGCGGTCGAATATATAGAAAATCTCTTTGTCATGTGTAATGTTGTCCCTTATTATTGTTAAAAACCACATCCAATTCTTAGTGTTTTCGGTAGAGAAAACAACAATGACTAATGGGAACAGCCCTACAAAATAATATACATAATAGATGTGAAAGTAAAAATAAGAAACTTGTGATAAATTAATATAGATTAAAAAGTATAAATGATACCGTTGTCACCATCTTTCGCGGTGGCTGCTAGTAATGTGCCACTGGCTTGACCTTTCATGAATGTGCACGACAACTCTTAAATCCATCTATGCAGGCTTTGAACGATATAAATAAGCGTTCAAATCGGTGTGATTCCTTATTGTGCTCAAGTACAACGATGCTACCTGGATTGGTGGATTTAATTACAGCACAATACCAATGTAGATCATCATAAGATTCTGCATATGATCCCATATTTGATCCTTAGCTTTTTCCTTCGCTCTCCATGTTTTCCAATAAGGGATCTCGAATCCATATGTGATTAAGAAATCAGATTTTACACCAACTCCCCCCATGTGAGGTTTATCTCTAATTTTGTCCACAAACAAATTTTCAATAATTCTGGGGGAGAAGCATCTTGTTTCGTTCATTGGGAAAATCCCAACACATTTATGGACCAAATTTACCTCATAAACCTGGAACTTTGATGACAGCGTAAGAAGTTTTGCTTTTATAAACTACTGACAAACACCTGAATTACTACAGATAGCATGAATATATCTTGCATTATTAATGCGATATTTGAAGCTGAATCCTACTCGTGCAGTGTACTTTATTAGCTTCTCCCAAAATTCCCTAGCCCCTCTTTGAAACACCAACCCAACACCATCTTTTATGATGCTGGACCAAGGATCTGATAATAATGATTTCTTTTCCAAAAGTGGACAGATATCAAAACATGGCATGCTTGAGTTTTCAGCAAACTCTTCATATTGTCGATCATTCAGATTTGATTCATTTGAGTTTGCATTCTCTAAAACTAGACGAATGGCCTTAGAATTTATAGAACCCATGCACGGTAGAGCAGGCTGAGAATTGTTTCTTAAACATGGTTCATTTACTGACACATCTGCTGACACAAAATTCAAGGATGTGCGCTTGCAAATGGAGATATTGTTCTTCAAATCTGCATCCGAAGACAAAGAGATTCTACGACATTCACCAAAGCAACAAATGCATTTAAATTTTACTTTCTCTAAATCAACCAACTTCTTATAAATTTCATAGTGCAAATCAAACCATGACGTCTCTGACACTACAAAGATGAATTTGCATATTTTCTGATGTCTCACACTAAACATTATGGAATCCTCAATAATTTGAAGAACCTACAAGAGAGTGTAATTTAGCACAATCTTCTGATTTCCAATTTCATTCATCAAATATACAAAATTCAATTAGTCGCCTAAAAGATGTAATTATGAAGAATTAGAATTGCTAGCGAGGATAAACCTGAGCTGAACTCATTCAATAAACTAAATTTTATATCAAAATAAAAAATAATAACACGTAATCAACAGTTTCAGGAACACGAAATGAACAATTTCAGAAATCAAATGAAAAATAAATAAACAAATGTATGCATGTTTCTACTAGTACCTACCCGCATCTTGGAGTTGCCGAAGAACCTACAAGAGAGTGTAATTTAGCATAAAATTGAACCATTACAATCGTATGGATGTGTTTGCACAACTAACATGTACAACATAAACTTTTCTTCGAATATACAAATTTTCAGATATTCTAATTTTACACAGGCTAACATGTACAACATATACAAAATTTTAATTCCAACATTGTTAATCGTTTATTTTTAGAAATAAATTCAAGAATTGTAAACTTACCTTCGAATATTTGACGCAGAAAACGAACTCTTGCTGCTAATTAATATGGAAATTTCCGACTAGATGTGAAGATATAACCTGCAAAATTCGTGAGATGACCACCGTACTACTCAATAAGAAGACGATAGTATGCCCAATAAACACATCGACGATGAAGGGTATCAAACTCCAACTGTTGAACAAAGCAAGATGGTGCTGCTAAATTGCCTAAATGGCAACCATCACTATCCCAAACAATTATAACCGAACGTACGTGATGTTTTAAGGATTTAAAAGAGTAAAATAAGTTAGATTTATTAGGTAAGATTATGTTTTTAAATTTAAATTATTTAAGGGTAATTTGAGTACTTTGTTATATCTTTTTGTATCCCATAGTAATATTTTCTTATGAATGTATCTTATAATAATAATCATGTTGACCTTGTATCTCAGAGTAATTAATCCTATAAATAATTAAGCCACACGCTACACATAAAATTTAAAAAAAAATTACTGCATCGATTCACATAACATTTGCTGCACATAAATTTTTTACTGCGCATAATGTAAATGATTATGTGCAACGTAACTGTTTGTGTGCAACACATTGTAACTGTAAAGTTGAAATATCACTATATATTTATGTAGTTAATAATACTTTAATTAAGAAGATTCCAATATAGCATTGTACCCCTTAACTTTGTAATGCAATGTATTTTAAATTTTGTGGTGATTTAAATGTGGTAATTGCTTATTATAACTTTAAATTGTTGCATGTTAAGTAGACTTTGTTTAATAAAATTCCATGCTTATCCTTAAAAAAAGGCCAATCATATTAAATAGGTTTGGGCCAAAAATATTTATTAACAGGCTCACGGCTATTAATACAAAGTCTGACATTGCCTGGCCTATTTCCACACTTAGTGGGACAGGTTTTTGTTGTGGATTTTTGCACGTTTGTGAGGTTTAGCTTGCGATGCTAAGCACATTTTCTAAGTTAATTAAATAATCAATTTTAAAAAAAAATTATCATAGACTAATTTAAAAAAGAGGAATTCTGTGGATATATGCGAAACGGATCGTGAGATATATCGGCCAATTGTTAAAATATGTTTATTATATATGTAAAATATACTTATTAATAGTTAAAGTATAGTTTTAGTGAATCATATTATAATAATTTAAAATCATACTTTAATGTATCATTCATCTTATTTTAAAAAATTATACTTTAACAACTAATAAACATATTTTATCTATACAACAATCATATTTTAGCATATCTTACAAACCATCTTACACAAGCATCATCTCATAATAGAGTTTGTTTTTAAAAAAATAGGCTAACTTAGCAAATTAAAGTTTTTATTTCTTGCCAGACAAATTTAAAAAATAGATCAACTTAATGATTAATTTTTTCCCCTAAAACTTAACATCAAAACAATAAAATTGTATATTAAAAAATCGATGGATAGAATTTTTTTTTTTAACATTATAACTTTGGCAAACACTTGAGATTGCTTCACATAAGTCATTAAAAAATTATGTGAAACGAATAAGAAGTGATAATATTTCAATAAAAGAGTTAAATGATAAATGAAAATTAATAATCATCTAAGTGAACTATTTTATAAATAACTTGTAGCATAGAAAAAAGTGATAACATCTTTAATGAAAATTAATAACTAATTAAGAAAAATAAAATGATCTCACTTAAATATTGTTCTATAATTTCAATATCATACTCCCTTTGTTAGCTTAAAAGAGACTTATTTACTTTTTTGCACGTGTATTAATAAGTATTATTATTTAATATGTAGAGTATGTGTGTGGACCTCATATTTTAATTGTATTAATTGATGTGTTTGGCCTCATATCTATATAAAGGAAAATGAGACCCTTAGGATAGACGCCCAAAATAATAAAATGAGTCTCTCTTAAGCAACACGAATGTAGTACAATCTTAATACATCTAATCGTGAAGTATTTCTTAAAATAATTTTTTAAAAAAAACATGTGTCATCATGTGATTATTGTTGACTTATTTTTTATATGTGGTTGCTCTACTATTGGTTGGTCTCCATTTAATACAATTTAATATTTATAAATGAAGGTTTCTTTTAATTTGATTTTTCTAATTTAATATATGTATTCTGTATTTCCAAAAAAAAATTACTTATAAAGAAAATATGTTTATTTAATTTATTTTTCTAAATATAAAAATTAATTAAAAAATTAAGTATCATTTATAATTAAAGTTTCATATTTTGTTGAATAAATCAAAATTTTTTATTTTTAAAAAATAAATTTAAATAACTATAATCATTAATTTACAAAGATTTTTTAAATTTAAATTTATAAATATATTGTTAAAAATAAATGCGTTTCTAAACCATCGGAAGCAAGAACATAGAAACGTATTACCTTTCACCAGGGTATGTTGAAGAGAACAGGTGCAGAAAACAACCTCTTAATCTTTTGCTGTATTCCTAAGTCCAATCTTGACGTCGTGTGGGCGACGATCTTCAAGATCCTCTCAATCTGCTCTCCTCCCTAATTTAACGTTTATTAGGCGTGTCTATTAGGATTTTCGCATCACTGAGATGACTTATATATAGGCTACAGTAGGGACCAGGAGGAGAAATTAGAGTCGGACCTCCATTGGGCTTAAGTATCCAAGTTTAGCCCAAAACTTATACTTAAGTTCAGTAATAATAATATATTCCACTAAAATATTATTATTGCACTGCCGCTCCAATCCCAAATTATGTTATGGGTTCTTTCTTGTTATGAGCCCGACAGTTTCCCCATATTTAAGATATTCAATGCTCATTAATTAATTAAGTTACTGACAACTCCATTAATTAATATCTCATCCGAGAGTAGTACCACTCAACCTCATTATCATGCCGGAATTAATCCACTTACAAGATTTACATGATAATCATTATGAGCTCCTCAAGGGGACATTATCAACCTATTTAATAGGACATGGATTCCTTCTACAATCAACAGCACACCATAGAGACAACACTATTTCTCAACTAATTGAGTTTGTTGATTTAATACATGTTAATCTCACCCATTGATGAATTAAATAAATACATACTGATTTACGTGTCGAGGTTATTGTATAGGGATTAAGAGCAAAAATATCCATAATAACAGAGATCAAGTACTTTTATATAGTCAGTATAAGTCGAACGATCTTAAATGGTCATTCTCAATACACACAAAGCATACTAATGTGATTATATAGTCAAGACAAACTAATACCAATTCACACTACAAGTATCCCGATAAATTGTCCCCATCTATCTTGATTGTGAGCATCTGTTTATACTTTATAAGGAAACCGATAATATGATCTTCCGCGTGTGGTCGCTCAACATATTATCTACACTAAAGTAAGTGGACTTTTGCACAGACATATAAATAAATTATAATATGCAAAATATTTGATCATTGATAGGGGTTTTCTCAACACACAAATTAATCCTCAAGTATAAGGATATCAATTGTAGTCGCGAAGATGACCAAGTTACAATATCGAACCCAAGGGACGGTTAAATATCAATTTTGTTATCTTCTGGTATATTTTAGACTATGTTTGGTAATTGTAAAGGTTTAATGGATAATAACTTCTAATCGAAATAGCAAAAAGAAATAGTAAGAGTAGAGAAAAGTGAGTTGTGATCAATAAGAATGATAGGTAGTTCGTCGGGTCATCCAGTTTCACTAGCAATTTGTATTTTCATGTGATGGTGTCCAACTCTGCCCTGTGGTTTGTGGACGCATCACTAAACCATGCATATCTACTCTATAGACACAAGTAAACATGCGTGTAACACGTGTGAATATCCTCGGAGCAAGAGATATACTTCACCCCCTTTCTAGGTACTATCATAATCAATTATCTTCTACGTCTAGAATCTAACCCGATTTGATCTCCCTTTTTAGGTACTATAAAGTTATACTCTTCATCCTATTCATCAACCCGAATTTAATTCAATTCATGAATATTCATATAAGACGGTTCTAATAAGACTTCGGAATCCCTTCACTTAGAATTATAACAATAAACCCTGCTCAGTAGTGAACGCACTCAATCAATAACCATGTTATGTATTCAGACTCTACACAACGATCATTGATGCACAAAACGACTATGAGTATGGATTAAATATGCAATCTTATATAAAACAAACCACAAGTAGTGTTGTACGGAGTTTTACACACGAAATACGAATTACATCATGAAACTTTCATAACCCTAGAACTACCAAGGTGGTTCTAAACCATGATTGATCTAGGAACAATCATGGTTAGATTGATCATTCTTACTTGAACCTTCAGCGAACCTCTGTCACAGCCCTCCGGATGGATCACCACCTCTACTCTTGTCTCTCCTATGATTGATGATCAAAAGATCTCTTTATTCTCTGTATGAGCCTCCTTTTATACTTGTAATCACGTCTCTAGGGCTTGGAATGGGCTTTCTAAGTGATCTAACGCGTTTCGGCCTCGAAAATCTGGATAAGGTAAGTTCTCGCGCATAGGTTCGACCACGTCAAACAGGTCGAACAACTGGCCACAGGTCGAACCCCAGGTCGAACCCCACTACTGGAAGAATTCTGCACAGGTTCGACCTTCTGGACAAGTCGAACCACTTAGGCCTTGGTCGAACCCCAGGTCGAACCTCATCACTGGACAACTCCCGCTCCCGATTCGACCAACTGGCAAGTCGAACTCAAATGTCATGGTCGAATCCTCTTTCCTGCGAACTGGTTCGACCATGGTTCGACCTGATGGACAGGTCGAACCACTCGAGTCGTGGTCGAATCCTCTTCTGCAAGCTCAGCAATGTTGGTTCGACCTGCTGGAGAGGTCGAACCCTCCTCCAACCAGGTCGAACCCACCTAATTCTTGGGCGGTTCGCATGGCTTCGACTCCGTCTCTTCGATTCTTGGCTCTTTCACTCCGTTTTTGCTAAGAAAACACTCAAATAGCTCCATTAACACCTGATTCATGCTAACTCACAATATATATAGGTTTTCCACCTACTTTCACATCAAAACTCTCCAAAACTAGCACAAAACATAGCGCCAAACTTGTGAATTTACACACTCATCAAACCCCCAAACTTGCATGTTGCTTGTCCCGAGGCAACCAATTTAAACCACAGGAGTCGTGTATAATTCAACAAGATCTAGTACAACACATATTACACATGCCACTTCAGTGAATCAAACAAGAATTACTTGCATTATATATTTCACTCATAAAAAATCAATCCAATCACACACCATTCGGAGTACTAAGTAATCTCTCTGACAAGATAAGTCTTTACTCTCTTTCGCTCGTGCGTGAGGCACTATATGCTAGTATAAACACTCATATCAATTCATATTCACGCATAACCATAAGCTTGGCAAAGGTCTCAAAAATCAACTTACATTAGATTAATACTAGGATCACAAAGGACTTGTTTCTAGGTTGTAATGTTGGCTCTTTGGAAAGGATAGGAAAATTTGGTCATAGTGACTTAAGACACTAGTAGAGAGTTACCTTGGAGGTTCTTGATTTCTCATTCGGCTTCACATTCTCCTCCAATTCTTCTCTTGCACTTGCAATTTTCAATTTTCCTTCTCTTCCTTGAATCAACATCATTCTTCTTTTGATCGCTCGGGTACCAGTTGTAGGTACTACCCTTCTCGAACATCGTTCGGCTGCTTCTTAAAAAGTTCAAGCCCCATGTATAAGCAATTCGGGGTACCAATTTCAGGCACTACCCTTAACAAGATTTAACCATGCACTTTTCTTACTAAACCTCATTCCATCTTCCTTTTCTTCTTCCACACTTATTCACCTTACTCTCTCTACCAATGAATAGGGTATTTTCAAAGCTCAAACAAGGTAATTAAGGCTCTTATATTTGGCTTGCCAAAGAAAAAGCTTTTAAAAAGGCTCAAACAGGGCTACCAAAGATTTATAAAATCATTAAGAAAGGTAAAATTTGGCTAAGTGACTCAATTAATCAAAAATGGCCTAAGATCATATCCTAATATTTCATCAATTGTAAGTTTCACACAAGACTCCAAGCCAAGTTCTAGAATACGTTCATACGAATGATTCTCTCAAAAATAAACTATCATGATTAATCATGATAAAGGCTCAAATCCTCACATAGGTAATCAATTCCTAATACTCCTCATAGCACATAATCAAAATCAATTCCTCATGAATTCTATATACTTAACAAATTATTCATGCTCTTTCCAATGAAAATAAACACGTAAACACATGAATACACAGAATCAATAACCCATATACAAAACAATGATACAAGATCAACTATATCAAGTACATGCCACTCACACATAAATCACACCCCAATCTGTAAAAATAAAAAGAAGAATGGGACATAAGATGAATCGGAGAAGGGAAAAGAAAACCTGAAACTACTCCCTAGGAGCATCATCATCCTCATCATCATCCTCATCCTCATCCATCCTATTTTCCACAGCTCGGCACAGACTGGTAATGTGCATATCCATCATATCCACTCAACTACTCACTCTACCAACACGCTCATCCAAGGCAGAGTACCTTTCGTTCAGCGTGGTGTAGTTGGCGTTAGCGAGGGCGAGCTGCTTGTTCGTCTCCTGCTGTGCAGCTACCACCGTGATCAGCTGCTCATGAATCAAGCGAAGCTGCTCCCGGGTACCTGGAACTGCTCGCCGCTGCTGCGGTACCGGAGCATGCTGAGGCGCATCATGCTGCTCTTCTTCCGGAATCTCCATCTCCGGCTGCTCATCTACCTGATCCTCCTCTTCAGGCTGCTGTGGCTGAGGTGGACGGAACTCTCCTTGATCAACGATCTGCTGTAACTCAGCCATCCTCCCCTCAGCACACATCTGCGCTACCGCTCTCCAATCACCACCCGACTTCACTGCCACGGATAAGGCGGTATGTCCAAGAGAATTCATTAACTTATTCCTTGCTTCCCGAATAGTTGTCAAGTTGCTCACGTTGAAGGGGAACATAAATTCGAAAGGCTTGAGACCCCTCGTGAAAAACCAATCTCCATTTCTAAAATGGGCAAATCCTCCCTTCACGCACGTGCTCAGCATCAAATCGGGTTCTCCTTCTACTGGTGTAAAGCCGGTGAGATCCAAGTTGTAATGCTCAGCCACGATCGTCAATAACCCTCCTATATTCACCTTTTGAAATCCAATGGTCTTGAATCGATTCAGCTGCGCAATAAAATAAGCTCCAACATTGAACTTCACCCCGTTTAGCATACACCACAGGGCGTAAAGCTCTTCTCTAGACACAACACTCCCCTCCGAGCGGGCGAATAACGTGTTGCTCAGGACGCGGTCCATGTACCTCAAGACTGGGTTCTTTATTGCGGAAGCACGAGCCTGTCTGGTCTTATAATCACGAATCTCCCCGGTGATCTCCCTCCAAAACCGTTTTGCACTGAATGCAGCATTTTCTAAACGAGGGATCTCTAAAGGCGTCTCAAACAGCTCATTGAAATCCTCAGACGTCCATCTCCTACTCACTCCGCCAAGCTGAAACGTACACTGATATGGGTACCCAAGCGGGTCCTTCTCCATCTCAAATGAGCAAACTACTTCCGCTGTAACATGGAAGTACGTCGGCCTCTTCAACTCCATGAATCTTCGGATCCCTACTTGATCAAACATCCAAAATATATCATCCCCTATTCTCATTATCCTCATCGCTTCATCATCTTGGTATCGAGTACGAGCTATCTTGTCTGAAACTTCTTCCCACTTCTCTTTGATCTCATCCCAATCTTGCATCTGAATCTTGAAGTTATCGGGTAAACGATCTTGTAGCCTCAGTTTCCTTGTCACTTTGTCCAAATTCGAAGGCCTGTCATGCCTCTTCTTCGATCTTTCCTCCTCTGCCTTTCCTTTACCTTTACTTGATCCTTGTCCCTTTCCTGAAAACAAATACTTCAATCCAACCAACAAGACAAGAAAGCAAGTATTTTACTAGCACATCACATACTCTACTCAAGACTTCAAGCATCAATGCATATTCACACAAACTATCATCTCAACACCACTTGCTTATTCAACATGCTCAAAACATCTTCAATCACACCTTCCTTAATCATCAAAACATAACCAACAAGCATGCATTAATCAATTCAAGCAATTCAATCAAAAATTCAACATGTTTCTCTCAATGAACTACTTCAATTTCATCAATTTCAAACCAAATCAACATGCTCATTCTTCCTTGATCAATCCACATAAAAATTCGAGTTCTATCAATAATCAAACAACCAAAAACCAAGAAACAAGAATTCATATGAACAAGTCACAATATCAACATTCACCATGAAATTCAACCATACTCAACATCAATCCTCTTATTCACATCGAATTTTCTTACCTAAACCTTCAATCCTAGAGTAATTGAGTTGGAAAAACATACCTTTTGACTTGCCCATGGTGAACAACCGATCAAGAACACACAACAACCAAAAATTGCGATTTCAGCCCTAACTCGCGATGAAACCCGCCCAAATCCGCGACCGGATTGAAAATTCAAGGTGTAGTGTTATGTAATCGGTGTGAAATCAAGTGTAATTGAAGAATTTGTGCAAGGGTGTAGAGGTTCGAAGAGGGTTCGAGGTTTGGTGTTTCGAAAAAGTGATTGAACCCCTCTGAAAAATCGAACTTAAATCACGTACCTGGTTTGGTTCGACCTCAGGTTGGACCTCCTGAACAGGTCGAACCATGGATGACGAGGTCGAACCTCTCTTTTGAACAAATGATCTTCTCGGTTCGACCTGGGTTCGACTTGCTGATCAGGTCGAACCATCCTTGAATTGGTCGAACCCCTCTTCTGAAAAACAGAGTGCTTTGAACTAACTGGTTCGACCTTCTGAACAGGTCGAACAACTATGGCTTAGGTCGAACCACCTCACTGGACAACTTCCGACGCCGGTTTGACCTCCTCTGCTTTTGTTCGACCTCTGGCACTGGTCGAACCACTCCTAGTGTTGGTCGAACAATCCTCCTGATTTTCAAAACTGAGTGTTCTTCATTCACTATACACTTCAAGCTTAACACAACTTCATTAGGTACAATCTAGAGCACAACTTCAAAAATTGTTCCACAAAACATCATTCATGAGTAACTCCGTAAAAGAAAACACAACCAAAAACCACTGAACATTAGGCAAGTTGTAAAAAATCGTCACATCAAAATCGATTAAAATTTCAATATGGCCGCAAAAACCAACTCCCCTAACAAACAATACAAAGAAAAGATTATACTCTTAATGCTTCAATGAGGTAATAACATCACACCCCCCCAAACTTAGTAAAAACGTAAGTCGAAACTAAGTTTGAAAAGAGATGTAATTGCCGATTAGTAAGCATCTTAAATATAAAAATTTCTTACTCACACAAAAGAAATAAAGCAATAAAACGGAAGAGTAAGCTCTCAACAAGTGCTCATGTTTAACGTCGGAGAGTCACAACGGTACCAAATCAGATCAAGGTATCATCAAAAATGACACACGCATCATCCGGCGACCTATAATGCTTCAACCGATGCCCATTCGCCACGATAACGTCTCCATCTTTGTCAATAAGCTCAAAACTCCCCCTCCTAAGGCTCGATGAATCATGAACGGTCCCGTCCACTTAGAATTCAACTTGCCTGCAAAAAGCTTCAAACGAGAGTTAAAAAGTAGTACCTCATCTCCTTGCTTGAACTCCTTATATGAGATCTTAGAATCATGCCACCTTTTCATTCTTTCCTTATAAATCTCTGAACTCTTGTAAGCACGACTCCTAAACTCATCCAATTGATTCATGTGAGTTATCCTCAACTCCTTCACATCCTTAAGGGTCAAGTTCAAGCGTCGCAAAGCCCAAAACGCTTTGTGTTGAATCTCTACAGGTAAGTGGCACGGCTTCCCATAGACAATTTGATACGGTGACATATCTAACACCGTCTTGTAAGCGGTCCGGAACCCCCATAACACATCATCAAGCTTCATAGCCCAATCCTTTCTATTCGTTCCTACCACTTTCTCCAGAATCTGTTTGACTTGACGGTTGGAGACCTCTGCTTGTCCATTCGCTTGCGGATGATAGGGTGTAGTAACCCTATGCTTAACACCATAATCCTTAAGCACCTTCTCAAGAAATTTATTGACGAAGTGGGAACCTCCATCACTAACTAGTGCTCTAGGAACTCCATAACGGGCAAAAATATGCTTCTTCAAGAAAGATAAAACAATTTTCGAGTCATTAACATGAGTAGGAATCGTTTCCATCCACTTTGAAACATAATCCACCGCAAGAAAAATATAGAGAAACCCATTCGACGGGGGAAAAGGCCCCATAAAATCGATCCCCCATACATCAAATATCTCCACAACTATGCTAGGCTGCATTGGCATCTCATCTCTCCTACCTATATTTCCCATGCGCTGACATCTATCACAAGACGCCACATAGCTCTCACTATCTCTAAACAATGTAGGCCAATAAAGAGCGGATTGAAGTACCTTAGCTGCAGTCTTTTGCGCTCCGAAATGCCCCCCAATTGGTTGTGCATGGCAGAACTCAAGCACACTCTCCATTTCCATCTCGGGTACACATCTTCGGACAATAGAATCTGTACAAATCTTGTAAACAAACGGATCATACCATATAAATGTCTCAACTTCCCTCCAAAATTTCGCAAGTTGATATTGGTTGAGATCCCTTGGAATTTCTCCAATGACAATGTAATTAACATAATCCGCGTACCATGGATCCATACCTTGCGCTGCGACCACACACGCTCGCTCAGTTCCTTCAACAGCCACAGCCATGATCTTTTCATCAGGGAACATTTCTTCAATATACTCAAAAGAATTATCACAATGCTCTCTAGTCTCCAACCTTGACAAGTGATCTGCCAATACATTTTCTGTTCCTTTCTTATCCCGAATCTCCATGTCAAACTCCTGAAGTAGTAGAATCCACCTTATAATCCTAGGCTTCGTCTCCTTCTTCTCCATCAAATACCGAATCGCTGAATGATCCGTATACACAATCGTCTTCATGCCAACCAAATACTGACAAAACTTATCGAATGCATACACAACAGCCAAAAACTCCTTTTCAGTCACCGTGTAATTCTTCTGTGCCGCATCAAAAGTCTTACTCGCGTAGTAAATGGCGCAGAACTTCTTCTCCCTTAGCTGCCCGAGCACCACACCCAGTGCTACATCACTTGCATCACACATAAGTACAAACGGTTGAGTCCAGTCCGGTGTGATCAAGATAGGGGCAGTAATAAGTGCCTCCTTCAAAACTTGAAAAGTTGTTAGACACTCATCATTAAACACAAAAGGAATATCCTTTTCAAGTAAATGAGATAAGGGCTTAGAGTATTTTGAGAAGTCTTTTATGAATCTCCTGTAAAAACCGGCGTGTCCAAGGAAGGACCGCACTCCTCTTTCATTGGTCGGTGGTGGAAGCTTCTCAATTGCCACCACTTTAGCACGATCTACTTATAATCCCTTGGCGGAAACATGATGCCCAAGAACAATCCCATCTTTCACCATGAAGTGGCACTTCTCCTAATTCAAGACAAGATTAGTTTCTTGACACCTCTTCAAAACAATAGCAAGGTTAGACAAACAAATATCAAAAGAAGAACCAAAAACTGAAAAATCATCCATGAATACTTCCATGATCTTCTCTATCAAACCATCAAAAATCGCCATCATGCATCTCTGAAAAGTAGCAGGCGCATTACACAATTCAAATGGCATCTTCCTAAAAGCAAAGGTCCCGTAGAGGCAAGTAAAAGTGGTCTTTTCTTGATCCTCGGGAGCAATCATGATTTGATTGTACCCCGAGTATCCATCCAAGAAATAATAAAACTCATACCCTGCAAGACGATCCAACATTTGATCCAAAAAAGGAAGAGGAAAATGGTCCTTACACGTGTTCTCATTTAATTTCCTGTAATCCACACATGTACGCCATCCCGTAGGAATTCTCGTGGCTATAGCTTCTCCATCCTCAGCTTTCACTACAGTCATGCCCCCCTTTTTAGCAACTACATGCAATGGACTCACATGGGGACTATCACTAATAGGATATATAATTCCAGCATCCAACCACATAAGGATTTGCTTCCTTATCACCTCTTGAATTGCGGGATTCACCCTATGCTGATTTTGAACACTCGCCTTGGCTTCATCCAACAACCTAATCCGATGCATACAATACGAAGGACTAATACCTTTCAAATCATCAAGTGACCACCCTATTGCAGACTTGTACTTCCTTAAGACATCTAATAACTCCTCAAGTTGATCCTCATTAAGGGAAGATGATACAATTACCGGATATTGTGCATTATCACCAAGAAAGGCGTACTTCAAGTGTTCTGGCAATGGTTTCAACTCCTCTTTTCTTTCTTCCACTGGAGTGTTTTCGTTATCCAAAAGCAAGTACTTCCTGGTCCATTTGACTTCTTCCACCTTATTTCTTTCCAATGCAAACCTGTAATCACCCAAAGCAAGTAAGTTTTCAAGAAATTCAATACATACCTCGTTAGAAAGTCCGTCAAGCTCCGTAGTGGGATAAGTAAGAGACTCCATCAAACATGTCTCAAGAGGATCCTTTGACAAGATCAGAGACATATCCTCCTTCACAATCTCCTCCACCACGTCAATACTATAACACTGGGACTCCATTGGCATCTTCATTGCTTTGTCCAAGTTGAAAAGTACTTCTTCTTTGTCCATTCGCAACTTCAGTTCTCCCTTCCGAACATCTATCATAGCTCCAGCCGTAGCAAGGAATGGCCTCCCCAAGATTAAAGGAACATTATCCTTGTCATCATCCATTTCTAGTACAAGGAAATCCACGGGAAAGACTAGCTTCTCCACCTTTACAAGAACATCTTCAACAATACCTTTCGGAAACATCATTGATCTATCTGCCAATTGGAGAGCAACAGTTGTCAGAATCAGCTCCCCCAAACTAAGCTTCTGAAAGATGGACAACGGCATCAAATTGATGCTTGCCCCTAGATCGCACAAAGCTCGCCGTGCTGGCCCCTTCCCGATCTCACATAGAATAGTAAAGCTCCCCGGATCTTTCATCTTTGGTGGCAACTTCTTTTGAATAATTGAGCTACACTTCTCAGATAAGTTTACCGTTTCAACTCCGGTTAAGCTTCGCTTCTTCATCAATATGTCTTTAAGGAATCGAGAATAATATGGCATCTCCATGATTGCCTCTGAAAAAGGGATGTTCAAGCTTATCTTGTTCATTATCTCTGAAAACTTCTTGAACTTCTCTTCCAATCCCTTCTTCACTAGCTTGTAGGGAAACGGTGGAGGTATCTTTGTTTTGGGAATCCCCCATTCATCACGATCAACCTTCTCCGCTTTCTCCTTTTCGGCTCTTAATCGCTTAGCTCTTTCCCATTTTTTTTCAGCTATTATGTCTGTACTTTGCTCATTCCGTACCACTGGAGTTGCATCAACATCAAAAGGAACATCAAGTGCATCAATCAAAACATCTTGGCGAGGTTCGACTAGGGTTCGACCAGTTTGAGAGGTCGAACCAGGATTGTATTGGTCGAACCTCTCTCCTGGAAGACTGATCTCATTCTGCTCCAGAGGTTCGACTTGGGTTCGACCAGCATTGGAGGTCGAACAATTGCCCCCGAGGTCAAACCGCTTCACTGTATAATCTCTATCCTCCGGTTCGACCTGGGTTCGACCTGAAGGGTTGGTCGAACCATTTCGATCGTGGTCGAACCGTTCCTGCGTCAAAATAGAGTGCTCTTGCCAATGAGGTTCGACCATGGTTCGACCTGTATGCCAGGTCAGACCCTCTGAGTGTTGGTCGAACCGTTCCTGTGACAAAACAGAGTGTTTTTGTTGATGAGGTTCGACCATGATTCGACCTGTATGCCAGGTCAAACCTTCTGAATTTTGGTCAAACCGAGGCTTAGAAAATTCCAACTTTGATTCCGGCCTCATCGGTCCCTCGTACTGCGTTCCCAACCTCAGTGTGATGGCATTACACGACTTCGGATTCTCTATACTCTGAGAAGGAAACTTCCCTTTTCCTACAGTTTGAGTCAATGTGTTCACATTCTCTGTAATTGTACCCATCAACAACGTGAGATCTTTCACTTGAGTGGACAAATCTCTGTGGTGATCATCAATCTTTTTCTCAAGTTTTTGCCTCAAGGCGGTTCACTCTTTCATCATTCTTTACCATGTACCGGTTCACAGTATCCTCAAAACCAGGCTTCCCTTCTTCCATCTTTTCTCCCAGATCAACACCCATCGGAAGTTGCACTGCATTGTTCGTATTGCTCCATGAAAATTCAGGCCTCCTTGGTTGCTTCTGATAACTACCAGAGGGACCACGATTATTAAAGTTCCCTCGATAGTTCCCTTGGTAATTCCGGTTTCCTTGATTTGGGTACCTCGTTCCTTGAATACTTTGACCCATGGCATAATTTGCTTCCTCCAATTCTTCTTGGATGGTTCCATTATTCATCATCTCTTGCTGCATGATTGGCACTCGTTGAGATATCTCGCTGATTTGCTTCTGTTGAGACTCAAGTAGCTTGTTGATATTGGACAAGCTCGAAACGATCTCATCCTCTCTCTTTGTTTTCACCATTGCTTGTTCAACCTGAGCTACCTTTCCAAGAACATACGTACCTCTAACTCTATCAGTAGGTCAATCCCTCGAATTCATCGATATGTCTTCAAATAATCTCTCGGCCTCAACGGATGACTTTGTAAGCAATGCTCCATTAGAAGAAGCATCAAGTAGCACTCTTGATTCATAGTCCAATCCATTATAGA
The DNA here is from genome assembly GCA_023678885.1 of Pogostemon cablin. Taxonomy (NCBI): domain Eukaryota; kingdom Viridiplantae; phylum Streptophyta; class Magnoliopsida; order Lamiales; family Lamiaceae; genus Pogostemon; species Pogostemon cablin. The sequence continues at coordinate 33,468,948 of CM042957.1, forward strand.
ATATACTGATATATTGGACTTTAGATAACCCATGTTGAGGGCACTTCCTGAACATGTCCTTGAATCTATCCCACGCTTCATGAAATTTCTCACCTCCACTGATAGCGAATTGGCTAATATCTTGCTTCATCTTAAACACCTTCGAAGGTGGCATATACCTTTCCAAGAACCTTAACTTGAATTGCTCCCACGTGGTGCACTCAGCTGCGTTAATAGTATCATACCAATCCCTCGCCTTTTCAGTAAGCGAGAATTTGAACAAAAGGATCTTCCTAGCATCTTTATGTTCTCCTACGTCTTTTTGAGTACTTGCATAGCCTAAGAACTTGTTCAGATGCTGCTGCGGATCCTCGAAAGACCCTCCTGAAAAGGGGTTTCTTTCTATCATGCTAATAAGAGCGGGATGAAGATCGAATGCTGTGTTAGTTCCCCTTGCTCCTAAAAGCTCATAATTTCCAGCCCCATTATTTCTGAAAACCTCTCGGATGGCTAGATTATCCGGATTCGCTGCCATGTTGACTGTTTCTACTTCTAAATTAACTTCAGTTGTAGCCTTAATCGTTTGCGAAATCTGCTCGTCAACCTCGACTCCAAAATTCAGAGCTTCAGTTGGGTCAATTGTCTTTGCCTTGCTCTTTTTCTTCTTCTTCTTTCTTGATGATGCTCCAATCTCAGGATTATACGGTTCAAGATTACCTTTCTTTGATCTTGTGAGCATACACCTAAAACGAATAAGAAAGAAAACAACAAAACAAGGTAAATAGTCCTAATAAACTAGAAATAATACAAAAAAGATATTTTACGCCGTCCCCGGCAACGGCGCCAAGAACTTGATAGGGGTTTTCTCAACACACAAATTAATCCTCAAGTATAAGGATATCAATTGTAGTCGCGAAGATGACCAAGTTACAATATCGAACCCAAGGGACGGTTAAATATCAATTTTGTTATCTTCTGGTATATTTTAGACTATGTTTGGTAATTGTAAAGGTTTAATGGATAATAACTTCTAATCGAAATAGCAAAAAGAAATAGTAAGAGTAGAGAAAAGTGAGTTATGATCAATAAGAATGATAGGTAGTTCGTCGGGTCATCCAGTTTCACTAGCAATTCGTATTTTCATGTGATGGTGTCCGACTCTGCCCTGTGGTTTGTGGACGCATCACTAAACCATGCATATCTACTCTATAGACACAAGTAAACATGTGTGTAACACGTGTGAATATCCTCGGAGCAAGAGATATACTTCACCCCCCTTTCTAGGTACTATCATAATCAATTATCTTCTACGTCTAGAATCTAACCCGATTTGATCTCCCTTTTTAGGTACTATAAAGTTATACTCTTCATACTATTCATCAACCCGAATTTAATTCAATTCATGAATATTCATATAAGATGGTTCTAATAAGACTTCGGAATCCCTTCACTTAGAATTATAACAATAAACCCTGCTCAGTAGTGAACGCACTCAATCAATAACCATGTTATGTATTCAGACTCTACACAACGATCATTGATGCACAAAACGACTATGAGTATGGATTAAATATGCAATCTTATATAAAACAAACCACAAGTAGTGTTGTACGGAGTTTTACACACGAAATACGAATTACATCATGAAACTTTCATAACCCTAGAACTACCAAGGTGGTTCTAGCCCATGATTGATCTAGGAACAATCATGGTTAGATTGATCATTCTTACTTGAACCTTCAGCGAACCTCTGTCACAGCCCTCCGGATGGATCACCACCTCTACTCTTGTCTCTCCTATGATTGATGATCAAAAGCTCTCTTTATTCTCTGTATGAGCCTCCTTTTATACTTGTAATCACGTCTCTAGGGCTTGGAATGGGCTTTCTAAGTGATCTAATGCGTTTCGGCCTCGAAAATCCGAATAAGGTAAGTTCTTGTGCATAGGTTCGACCACGTCAAACAGGTCGAACAACTGGCCACAGGTCGAACCCCAGGTCGAACTCCACTACTGGAAGAATTCTGCACATGTTCGACCTTCTGGACAGGTTGAACCACTTAGGCCTTGGTCGAACCCCAGGTCGAACCTCATCACTGGACAACTCCCGCTCCCAATTCGACCAACTGGCAAGTCGAACTCAAACGTCGTGGTCGAATCCTCTTTCCTGGGAACTGGTTCGACCATGATTCGACCTGATAGACAGGTCGAACCACTCGAGTCGTGGTCGAATCCTCTTCTGCAAGATCAGTAATGTTGGTTTGACCTGCTGGAGAGGTCGAAGCCTCCTCCAACCAGGTCGAACCCATCTAATTCTTGGGCGGTTCGCATGGCTTCAACTCCGTCTCTTCGATTCTTGGCTCTTTCACTCTATTTTTGCTAAGAAAACACTCAAATAGCTCCACTAACACCTGATTCATGCTAACTCACAATATATATAGGTTTTCCACCTATTTCCACATCAAAACTCTCCAAAACTAGCACAAAACATAGCGCCAAACTTGTGAATTTACACACTCATCAATCATATGATTTTCATTTCAAATAAATTGTTATAACATTGTTCATACAAAAGCTAAACTTTTAGTATACAATTTAACAATCTTCCACTTATACTAAAAGACTACGCTGCCATATCTGCTAACACGCATCTAATCCCCATTCTTTCAACATGCCCATCAAACGCTTTCGCTGGAAGGCTCTTAGTAAAAGGATCAGCTAGATTATCCTCAGATGCAATCTTAGCGACAACGACCTCCCCTCTTCTAGCTAGGTTAACTTGATGATGTCCAGTGTTCTGGCTACCCTTGAGTAGTCATCATCCAGTTGTACCTCAGTTCCAATTCCGGTGTAACCGGAATCAGTGTCCCCATGAGAACCCAGCAATCAGCCAAGGCTCCATCTTCCTCATCTAGCAGGAAGAAGAACAATGGGACGAGAGCTAAGAAATCCAAGGTTAGCACCAACACTGTTTCAAGAGCTAATCTTTTATCTCCCTTGTGTATGGAATGTTCGTTGAATACCCAGCTGTCCATTCTGGATTTTTCTCCAACCATCGCCGCTGTTGAGGATATTCTAAGAGAAGAAGATGAGGAAGATGCTGTTGATAATCAAATATGACCACGGACGGATTTAGTAGAAGAGAAACCCAATGCTGTGATGTATAATCCGGAACCAGTTTCAGGAGAAGCAGATCTGGAAGAAATCTCTCTAATCCAAAAATAAAATCAACAATTAAATCTGCAGTTGCCTTCATCCTTGGAAGCGGAGAATAACTGTACTTTTGTTGAGGAAAATAAGGAAGATGAGGATTTGGATTATCACTGTAATATTGGAAATATGGTTTTAGAAGAAAAAATCAGAGGAGAGATATTCTGATTCTGCTAATACTCGATGTGAATCAATCCTAGATTGTGAAGATCTGTTGGATAATTCAACGCCCCAAATCTCAATTTTGATTCTAAAATTGCTTTCAGCAGTGGATGTGGTGACTAATGGTACAATAGGTGCTGCTAAAACAGACATCTGTACGCAAGATGCTCAAATTGAACAAGAAAAGTTTGACACGTATCCACCTTTATCCATTGAGTCAAACTTAATTCCCTTTTCTTCCACCTGCCACAGTATACCCACAAAAAGTCCCACCAACTCTATCTCTTTCAAATAAAAAATATTAGAAACCACACCTCTCTCCTCGTCTCTTCCATTCCCATCTCTCCCTGATCTGATGCATCCGACCACTAGCTCCTCCCGATTTTAGTTACCGGAAGTTCGACTATGGCCCTCACTCCTTTCAATCCTAACCCCCGATCACATCCTCCCACCAAATTTTATGTCCGACCCATTCCCCTCCCTTCACAACCCCCACATCTGTCACCTGGAGCATCCACCTCTCATCCCCTTCTCTTGTTGTACAAGTCTCATGATACTCACAACTCCACTCCCCCCTCTATCAACCCTATCCCCCCATCCACCAAAATGCCGCAAACCTCTCCCTCTAACCCCCCCTGTGCATACGAGTCCTTCTCCCCCATCCTTGAACCCCAATAGCTATACTCGCCGGCCCCATCCTAAATATACCCTCAAATTCATCCCCCCTCAAGAACCCGGTATTGCCTTAATTCTAGACGATGAAGATGATTAATGGAACTATTCCTTAATTGGATGTTTTGCGGGTAGATATCTGGGTTTTCAAGTAGTTAAAGACATTATCAATCGATGGGGAGTTCAAGTTCAAGTTTTCAGTCACGACAGCGGGTGGATTATCTTCAAATTGAGCTATGAGGAAGATGTCCAGAAGGTCCTTCTTAATGGACCATACGATGGAAATTTAGTTTACCTCATGCTGAGAAGAATGCCTGAGGACTTCCAGTTTGATGAAGTAGGACTCTCGATCATTACGGTTTGGCACAGATTCCCCTCACTCCCTCTCAAATACTAGTCCTCTGATCGATTGAGTCTTATTGCTTTAACCATCGGTGAGCCTGTTATGATGGATTACTACACAACAAACAAAGAACGAGTATCCTTTGCTCGGGTCTTGGTCCATATTGATGCTACTAAGCCCCTGCCGGATGAAATATGTGTTCAAAGTCGATTTGGAGGCTTCAAACAAAAGTGTTTTATGAATTCCGACCCAAGTTCTGCTCCGATTGCAATTCTATGGGACACCATACTGTTGAATGCCGTCGGCGTGATCCACAACAACCGGAGAATCATACAGCAGCGGAGCCCCCATACCAACAAGGCAAGCAAAAGAGAAATAGAAATCGTCAGGGCCGACCCAATAGCCCAAATCCCAGGCCTAACGACTCGAAACCCAAGCACAATCCACCCTACAACCCCCCAAATTTAAACGGGCCCAATCCTACCCCCAATAACTACTGTGAGCCCATCTCTAATAATCCTAAGCCCAATTCTACTCCCAATTTAAATCCCTCTCATCTCAGCCACGTTCCCACCCTTGAGCCCAATAAATATAACTAATCCAGCCCAATCTTCCCTTACCGTTTTGACCTCCTAACCAATCTTGAACCCCTCACTTCTCCAGAAGACTTAACTCCCCATCTCCGCTCTCTTCAAGACCGAGTTCTTGAAACCTCCCTCCCCAACCTTCACTCCACTCTGATCCAGGGCCATACACCCAACCAAATTTTGAAACTAGTGTACAGTAGTGAATCCTCAGACTCCACAAGCAGAAATTATAAACACAAGAAGAACAAAGCAGTGGGTAGCTTAAGCACAGAGGAAGAGGAACATGATAAGAACTTCCAGGATTATGGAGATTGGATTAGCAAGAAAATTGCAGAAGAGGGCATTCCGTCCTCTGAATATTCTTCATAACTCTTCTGTTATGGAATGTGCGTGGGATGGGGCACACGCCAACCCACAACGCACTGAAAAAACTGGTGTGTAACTATGATGTGAGTATTGAAGGTTTGGTGGAAACTAAACTTTCTGTACAAAAAGTGGATGATGTTGTCAAGAGAGTCTTCCTTGGTTGGAATCACATTCATAATTTTGAGCTTTGTAATGGTTGAAGGATTATGGTCGTCTGGAATCCAATGCGGTTGGAATTGGATAACTTTGTCTTAAGTGATCAATCTATCTCGATGAATGCTAAATGTCTTACAACCTTAAAACAGTTCGTTGTTTCGATCCTCTATGCCCACAACCGATACATTGCTAGGAGAAACTTATGGCATCACCTCCACTCTCTTTTTCACTCAAACTCGTTACCATAGAACTTAGGAGGTGATTTCAACTGTATAAGATTTGAGTGTGAAAGAAATACTTCTTCACAGAATATGGGGACTAAGGAAATGCATGAAACTTATTCTATTTTGGGATTGGAAGATACTTACTCGACAGGTTGTTTCTATACTTGGTCGAATGGAACTTCTTGTTCAAAACTTGATAGAGTGATGACGTCCAAAATTTGGAGGAGTATGGGTTGGGATCTGCAAACCAATTTTCTTCCACAGGGCACTCATTCTGATCATTGCCCTTCCAACACCTCCTTCCAAAATCCAAAGCCCCACTATATAAGACCATTCAGATTCTGTAATTTTTGAACTAAACATGATAATTTTATTGCACTTGATACTTCTTATTGGCAGGTACACGTTGCAGGTACAAAGCAGTTCATCTTTTGCCAGAAGTTGAAAACTCTAAAAAAACCACTGAAAGAGTTGCACAAATAGAACTATTACCATATTTCTGAAAGAGTAGCTAGAGGAATCGAACACCTGCATCATCTCCAGACTCTTTTTATGTCAAACTTGAATAATCATGAGCTATACCTGGAGATCAGTGAGGAGCTAATAAAACAGAAGCATTTGGAGGATTGCGAGACTAACTTTCTTATGCAGGTTCTCAAACACAAGCACATTAAGAACCAGGACTGCGCTACAAAGTACTTCTATTCTCTTATCCGAAGCAATGGAGCGAGGAATGGTATTCATTCTCTTCAAACTGAGAGTGGATCCACTTCTTCATACGAAGAATTGATTGATACTTTTCTCTCTTATTATCAATTAATACTTGGTGAGGAGGGTTTGACATCCCAGTCAGTGGAGCAGGAGGTGTTGGATAGAGGACCAAAACTCTCTTCTGTGGATGCTAATAATCTTGAAGCACCAGTAGATGAGGCATAGATTAAGGAAGCATTATGGTTAATGAACAAAAATAAATCTCCTGGTCCTGATGGCTACACCTCAGCTTTCTTTCAGAGTGCATGGAATGTGGTTGGTGGTGATATAGTGGCAGCGGTGAAAGAATTCTTTTGGAAAGGGAAATTGCTAAAACAGTTGAATGCTACTTTTATCTCCTTGATTCCCAAAAAGAGACATGAGCCGAGAGTCCAAGATTTTGGACTCATTTCATGTTGCAACACGGTGTACAAAATTATCTCTAAAATCTTGGCAGCTTGGTTCAGAATTTATCTTCCTTCCTTAATAAATCAATCTCAATTTGGATTTATTAAAGGACGGAAATTAAGAGACTGTGTCATGCTTGTAGAAGAGATCTTTAGGGGCTATGGACAGAGAGTTGGGACTATCTCCCCTAGGATAGCAGTCAAATTTGACATCTCCAACACTTATGACTCTGTTAGCTGAAAATATCTCTTTGAATTGCTTATGGGATTAGGTTTTTCCCCTATTTTTCGTACTTGGATTGAGCAGTGTGTTACTACGACTTCCTACTCCTTACTCATCAATGGCAAACCAGAAGGTTTTTTTAAAGGCAAGAGGGGTCTTTGACAAGGTGATCCGATTTCATCACTCCTCTTTGTGATTTGCATGGAGTACCTTAGTAGATTGATGAGTAGAGCAGTAGATCTTCATGAGTGCATATTTCATTCTAGAATCTGTATGTGTGTAGATGTCTCACATCTGATATTTGCGGATGATCTTCTGATTGTGGAATATGGAGATGTAGCAACTGCAAGGTGTATTGAAAGGATATTAAAAGGATTCTCTGAAGTCTCTGGGTTAACTGTAAATCCTCAGAAATCTAACCTCATTACCTCGGGACTTTTGGCTCGTGTCCGACGCAGAATTGCCTAGATTCTTCCTTTCAATACAGGTAACATTCCTTTCAAATACTTGGGCATCCCTATTTGTAGCAAGAGAATAGGAGTGGAGGATTTTACACCCCTTTTGAATGACATTAACAACATGATACAAACTTGGTCTTCTAACCTGTTGTCATTCACGGGTCGTTTGGAACTTATCACTTCTGGGATATATGGTATTCTATCTTTTTGGTGTGGTATTTTCAAAATTCCAATTGTGATTGTCAAGAAGGTGGAGACCATTATTCGCAGATTCTTATGGGGAACGAAGGTGAGCCCGGTGAGCTGGAATGATATCCTTCAACCTAAGAATGCAGGGGGGCTAGGGTTGAAGGACATCATTACTTGGAATAAGGCCCTTTTGGCAGGAGCACTATGGGATGTACACAGGGAAGCCTCATCTCTCTGGGTGAAATGAACCCACTCTGTCTACCTCTCATCTTCCCAATGGACAGTGATCTCTCCCGTTAATAATTCTACATACTTATGGAGAGTTCTCATTGCCATTAGGAATGCCATAGAGAAGAAGTGTTGTGATAATGGAATATTCAAAGCCAGCTGTATGTATGATCATCTGAGGAGCAGATACACAGCGTACTCAAGCTTTGTCCATAAACAAATTTGGCATAAATGGATTGTGAGGAAGTTCAGCTTCAGACTATGGTTAGTGCGTAGAGACAGAGTTGCTACAAAGGACAGGATTTGGTGTACAGAAGAAGACAAACAATGTGGTTTTTGCTTCGATTAGGAAACTACATTGCATCTCTTCTTTCGCTGTCCTTATACTACACACATTTGGAATGAAGTTAGAAGATGGATTGGGTGGAGAAGAGGAAGGCTAACTTCAGTCACAGATGCCTTCCGTAAGATTCTGCAGGATACCAGAAACAAAAACAAGGCAAGAATACTTCTTTTCATCACATTTGCTGCCATGATCTACTACATTTGGATGAAAAGAAATGCACTTCAGTTTGACACAAAGATGTTGTCCCCGAACTACATTGCTAACAGAACCAAACTTCAGATAGCATCTTTGTATATGAATCCATGATGTATTTTATTATTCACCATAGGCATTTTGCTTAAGTAGGTTGGATAGATTGGTTAGATTTTATATTCGCATCATACATAAGTAATTGATGTAACCATTTTCAGTGAAATAATATTTACCAATTTCACTACATGAGGTTTGAACCAGCTTCATTTCCTCTATATCCTTTTATGTCTTTGGACACATTTCCTTAGACAGAGGAATTCCATGTCTGAAATGTAGGAAACCTTTCTTGGAGTCTTGCATGCTAAAACGAGCTAGGATTGTATCAATGTATGAAGCTTGGGACAAGCATAACATTTTTTCTTGCGATCCCTTATTAATTTGATCCCTAGAATGTGTCCGGCTTCTCCTAAGTCCTTCATCTCAAACAGCTTGGATAGCCATACCCTTACGCCCGATAATACCTTTACATTGTTTCTAATGAGTAGGATATCATCCACGTAAAGTACAAGAAACACCACTACGTATCCATCACACTTCTTGTACACACATGATTCATCCGGACATTGAATAAATCCATAAAACTGGATTACTTCATCAAAATGAATGTTCCATGATCTAGAAGCTTGTTTCAATCCATAAATGGATCTATTAAGCTTACACACAAGATGCTCTTCCCTTTCCGCAATGAATCCCTCTGGTTGCTTCATATAAATGTTTTCCTCAAGACTTCCATTCAGGAAAGTTGTCTTGATATCCATTTGCCATATCTCATAGTCCATATGAGCGGCAACAGACAAAAGAATCTGTATTGATTTAAGCATAACGACGCGCGAGAAGGTTTCCTCATAATCGATTTCCTCTTTCTAAGTATATCCCTTCGCAACGAGCCTTGCTTTAAAGGTTCCCACCTTACCTTCAGATCCTCTTTTTCTTTTGTAGACCCACTTGCATCCAATAGCTTTTACACCATTAGGCGGTTCTACAAGTGATAGGCCTTTTTCTGCGCACTATAATTTAATCCCCAAGTATGAAGGATATCAATTGTAGCGGTAAGTGACCAAGTTAAATTATCGAACCCAAGGGACAGCTAACTATTTATTTCCTAATTATACTAGCTTAATCAGAATAAGGTAACCGATTTTCAATATTTTGTTGCGAATTGACTAAAATACTTAAATAATAAATTGCAGAATAATTAAAAGCAATAAAATAAAATAAAAGCAAGTTTCTAATCAAGAGATGACGAACAGTTCTAAGGTATCAGGTAGAGACCAATCAATTTGGGTTATTAAACTTACGATTGTTCATTCATGCAGTTTCACTGAAAATACACCACATATCCCTGTTATCCCACCGAATATGATTCGATTCAAAGCTAACAGTATAATCTGGTTTAAATCCTAAGGTGCGCAAATATTACCAAGCCTTATTCCTAGATACTAATCCAGCGAACAACAATACCTCCGGATGGTAAGTTCGACTAACAAGATATTTTCTGGAATTACTACAAGGTTCTATTCACTTCCTACTTGATTGTCTAATTGCATTGTTCCACTAAACTAATCAAGTATTTGACATACCAGTTCATGAAATTAAAGTGCTTATAGCGGAGCTACTCTAATCTCTAACAGATAGACAATACCAATCATGAACGCACACAAGCTAACACAATAATCCAAGCATTATAGCGGATGTCATGAATGTATTATGAAGACGTTACGAAGCAGAAAAGCATGTCTTAGTAAAATAAGTAAAATCAAAAGCTCAACTGCATAAAATCCCAATCTTTGGTCTAAATCCCCAAATCAATTAAATCAATCCATCAAACCCTAGAACTGTATAGGAAATTAGCCCATGAGATTACAAGCAATCCTCATGGCTAAGCAATTCATAACAATAATCAAAGTAATAGAAAGAGAAAGATAGGAATTATGAAACCCTAGTGTAGACGTAGTCTTTCGTTCCTTCTCCGTCTCTCCAATTGCTCGATTCTCCCTTGATTAGCACTTGGAACCCTCTTGGAAGTGCATGGATGATGAAATCAGGTTGTTAATCTGATATGGAGGTGTTGGAGGTGTGAATTGATGATGGGTTATGGATGGGTTCTCTCCAATTTGTGTCTTGATCTCCCTAATTGTTTCTTGGACTGATGCAGGGCTTTTTCGCGATCAAAACTGCTTCAGAATCACGTCTGGAAGGTATTTATACAGTGTTGAATCGAACAGGCCCCGTCTGGGCTCTGAACTGGGCCGCTCGGCACCCAGCTCGGCTCGAGCTGGGTCTGGACCCAGCCGAGCGGCCTGCCACGTACTGGCCACGTCACTGGGGTCCAAGTGGGACCCCACTCGGCACTGTTTACCGCCGCTCGGCACCCAGCTCGGCTCGAGCGGCTCGCCGAGCTGCTCCCGAGCTGGGCCGTTCCGGGTCTGTTTTGCTCCTCTTCCGATCCTGCCCTGTTTTACCCTGTTTTCTGCCTTCGAAACTCACAAAAACACCTTAATAGCCTTAAAATCGTGTAAATACTTAAACATACACAATTCCATGCAAAAACGATCAATTTCCTAAGCAAAATGGTGTAATGTGCACACATAAAATGCGTGAAATTCCACTCTCAACAAATCCCCAAACTTACCTGTTGCTCGTCCCGAGGCAACAACATCAAAAACCAATAGATTAACTGAGAGGAAATTTCACAGCAGAAAAACATTCAAGACAATATAGCAATTTAAATATCATACTTTGGATACAAGATAACCATCCATTTAAAAACATACAATTCAAATCAACTAATTCACCTTTTCGGAATGCTCATCCACCCATTCTCACGGGTAGTATTTACGCTCAACACTCAAGTGCGAGATATACACTTTAGGGTAAGGTGTTTACACTCAAAATCAATCCAAACACACGCGTAACCATAAGCTTGGCAATCATCTCAACTCTCGACTAAAGGAATAATTTCAACAATAGGATCACAAAGGTCTTGCATTAGGTTGTAATGTTGGCTCTTTGGTAAAGGTAGGGAGTATATGGATAAGGTGACTCAATCACTAGTAGAGAATCAAAGAAGACTTACAGCTTATCAACAAACAGCTTTACTTTCTTCTTTCTTCTTCAATGCTCTTCAATGCTTCTTGAAATTTGATTCCTCCTTCACTTTTGAACACCACATCCTTACTTGAAAATTTATATTCTTCTTTCCTCTTTTCTTTTCTTTTCTCTTTTTTTTTTCTTTTTCAAATAAGGGTACCAGTTTCAGGCACTACTCTTTTCATGGGGTACCAGTTTCGGGCACTACCCCTTTATGCAATAATTTAACTACTCTTTTCAACAATTTTTATCACTTCCAACTTATTCTCCTTTTATGTTTCTTCTCAAGATACCAAATTGACTCCTTCAACTCTCTACTAGGTAGGAATTTTTAAGGCTAGCAAATGGATCAATTGGCTAATCACGTAGGCTTCCACAAAAATAAGGCTTTTAGGCTCAAAAGGGTTAACTACGGATAGTTTCAATAGGTAGGATAATAATTTGGCTAGTGACTAATAAACAACAAAGATGGCCTAAGATCATTTCCTATTATTTAATTAAACACGTAGCTTCAAGCAAGATACAAAGCCAAGTTCTAGAATACGTGTGTATGAACGACACTCACAAGAATAAACTGAATCATGAAATTTCTCATGATTTTAAAAGGCTCAAAATCTCACATGGCTATACGAATGAACGAGCAATCCTAATAAAGTTACATAGCTAATCTTTCATGTACATAAGTAAACTTCAAGCATCTCAATATCCAAGCACAATCTCAAACTGCTTCTCAAACACAATCACACATATAATCAAGTGCCATGAAAAATCAGAAAATCATCATAGAGAACCAAAAATCAACTATACCGACACTAGGATTAACACAAAACAAACAATAAACACCACAAAACACGAAACCTGAAAAATCGCAAAAAATCGAACCCTCAATATTCTCAAATAAATCAAAAATATTAAGAATCCGCAAAAAATCGACTCTCCAAGCAACAACACAATGTAAAAATTCTATTTCGACACTGCAAGACAAGGTATGCACGTTACCCCCCCAAACTTAGATTAAACGAAGTGAGAAACTAAGTTTGCAAAGAAGTATATACCGCAGTCAAGCAACACCTAATAAAACTCCTACACCAACACAGACATATAAAAGCAATAAAACGGAAGGGACAGCCCCCAACAGGCGCTCATGTTTAACGTCGGAGAGTCACGACGTATTACCTCAAGCTCATCGGAATGGCCATGGATATCTTTCATCCTTGCCATCATATTCTAATCGCTGTGCTTCTTCATCAATCCAATACTTATGGCGAGGGATGGCCTCATTGGCATTCTTAAAATTTATCTTGACCTTGCCAACCATGTTAAGATCAAATTTCATCAACCTCTTCATTCTACTCCACCACTTATTCCTTCTTCCGACGAAAATTCCCAACTTCTCTTCTAGTTCCTTTCTATCCCTAAGAATATGAGAGGAATCATAAGGTGAAACAAAGTCAACAGAAACAATATCATTAAATTCAATGCAACTTAAAGAGTTTAAAGGTTTAGAAATGCTCATTTCATTCTTCAAGTCCTCTTCGGTTGCTTCATGACTTTGCTCTTCTTCTTTCTTTTCTTTTTCAACATCGTCAAATTCTTCATCAATCACTTCCTTTGCCTCAAAAATTGTCTCCAGTTGATAGCTCAATTCGAGTGGAGCCGCTTGACTTAATCGAGTGGACTCCTCTTCGAGTTCTACTTCCTCAAACGACAGCATAGGACCTTCAAATTGCATTCCAGGGCACAATGGAACAACAATATCTTCCTCAAACTCCTCTTCATCCATTCTTTCCTCTTGTTGACCTTGAGAATTTAAACTTGAAGTGATGTTCGCAAGAAGATTGTTTATGTCTCTCGTTCTTTGATCAAACTCCTGCGATGCAACTTCCCTCTCCTGCGATTGAACTTTCATCTTTCTTTCTAGAGCTTCCAATATTCCCATGTTTTCTTCATGCTTCTTGATGGAAGTATCAAACGCGTCTTGTAATTCTTGGGAAACTCCGATCGATCCAGAATAAGTGTTCTCTTGATAAGGTTGATATAAATTTTCATTGTAAGCACAAGACCATTCATCTTCATATCTGACTTGATTGTAGTACTGAGAATGACTTTGATTCACTAAAGAATCATAACCATAATTCCTCTCATCCATGTAATATGGAGAAGGAACCATAGCATTATGATTTTCATAGCGTTTCAATATTTTGTCTATGCATGAAGAAGGATCCATAACATTCTGATTTCCATATCTTTTCAATATGTCGTCCATCTCAGTACCTCAAAGATAATTTAAAGTCAGAATATATCCAAATAAGAAAAATAAAAAAAACAATAAAAAGTCCTAATTAAACTAGCAATAAAAGAAAATAAATAATTAAGCCGTCCCCGGCAACGGCGCCAAAAACTTGATAGGCCTTTTTCTGCGCACTATAATTTAATCCCCAAGTATGAAGGATATCAATTGTAGCGGTAAGTGACCAAGTTAAATTATCGAACCCAAGGGACAACTAACTATTTATTTCCTAATTATACTAGCTTAATCAGAATAAGGTAACCGATTTTCAATATTTTGTTGCGAATTGACTAAAATACTTAAATAATAAATTGCAGAATAATTAAAAGCAATAAAATAAAATAAAAGCAAGTTTCTAATCAAGAGATGACGAACAGTTCTAAGGTATCAGGTAGAGACCAATCAATTTGGGTTATTAAACTTACGATTGTTCATTCATGCAGTTTCACTGAAAATACACCACATATCCCTGTTATCCCACCGAATATGATTCGATTCAAAGCTAACAGTATAATCTGGTTTAAATCCTAAGGTGCGCAAATATTACCAAGCCTTATTCCTAGATACTAATCCAGCGAACAACAATACCTCCGGATGGTAAGTTCGACTAACAAGATATTTTCTGGAATTACTACAAGGTTCTATTCACTTCCTACTTGATTGTCTAATTGCATTGTTCCACTAAACTAATCAAGTATTTGACATACCAGTTCATGAAATTAAAGTGCTTATAGCGGAGCTACTCTAATCTCTAACAGATAGACAATACCAATCATGAACGCACACAAGCTAACACAATAATCCAAGCATTATAGCGGATGTCATGAATGTATTATGAAGACGTTACGAAGCAGAAAAGCATGTCTTAGTAAAATAAGTAAAATCAAAAGCTCAACTGCATAAAATCCCAATCTTTGGTCTAAATCCCCAAATCAATTAAATCAATCCATCAAACCCTAGAACTGTATAGGAAATTAGCCCATGAGATTACAAGCAATCCTCATGGCTAAGCAATTCATAACAATAATCAAAGTAATAGAAAGAGAAAGATAGGAATTATGAAACCCTAGTGTAGACGTAGTCTTTCGTTCCTTCTCCGTCTCTCCAATTGCTCGATTCTCCCTTGATTAGCACTTGGAACCCTCTTGGAAGTGCATGGATGATGAAATCAGGTTGTTAATCTGATATGGAGGTGTTGGAGGTGTGAATTGATGATGGGTTATGGATGGGTTCTCTCCAATTTGTGTCTTGATCTCCCTAATTGTTTCTTGGACTGATGCAGGGCTTTTTCGCGATCAAAACTGCTTCAGAATCACGTCTGGAAGGTATTTATACAGTGTTGAATCGAACAGGCCCCGTCTGGGCTCTGAACTGGGCCGCTCGGCACCCAGCTCGGCTCGAGCTGGGTCTGGACCCAGCCGAGCGGCCTGCCACGTACTGGCCACGTCACTGGGGTCCAAGTGGGACCCCACTCGGCACTGTTTACCGCCGCTCGGCACCCAGCT
Source organism: Pogostemon cablin (assembly GCA_023678885.1). Taxonomy (NCBI): domain Eukaryota; kingdom Viridiplantae; phylum Streptophyta; class Magnoliopsida; order Lamiales; family Lamiaceae; genus Pogostemon; species Pogostemon cablin. Next base: position 33,484,382 of record CM042957.1, read on the forward strand.
CGGCTCGAGCGGCTCGCCGAGCTGCTCCCGAGCTGGGCCGTTCCGGGTCTGTTTTGCTCCTCTTCCGATCCTGCCCTGTTTTACCCTGTTTTCTGCCTTCGAAACTCACAAAAACACCTTAATAGCCTTAAAATCGTGTAAATACTTAAACATACACAATTCCATGCAAAAACGATCAATTTCCTAAGCAAAATGGTGTAATGTGCACACATAAAATGCGTGAAATTCCACTCTCAACAACAAGCTCCCAAACTTGATTAGAATACATGGATTCTATTTCAGAGTTTATTACTTTTTGCCATGATTGAGCATCTTTATCATGCAGCGCTTTGTTGTAATTCCATGGGTCAATTTCATGTTCACCAGGGACCAAGTCGGATGACTCTCCCAATCCCATGAATCTATCAGGCTGTCTGACAACCCTCCCACTACGACGAGGCTCCGCAGGCAATTGTGTATCAGGTGTTTTGTGGCATATCCTCTTGTACAGTTGGTATTGCATTTGGTGTTTTTCCTCTTACTTCTTCTAGAATATTTTTACTCATAGGTTTGTGGTTCATCACATAATCCTCTTCCAAAAATTTGGCGTTCGTGCTAACGATCACCTTTTGATCATTTGAATTATAAAACAAACCACCTTTCATTCCTCTAGGATATCCTATAAATAGATAAACTTCAGTATGTGACTCTAACTTATCAGCATCCACCTTCAACACATGTGCTGGAGCACCCCAAATCTGAATCTATTTCAGAACAGGCTTTCACCCGGTCCATAGTTCTGTGGGTGTGCAGGCTACCGACTTAGAATGTACTAAGTTCAAGATGTAAGTTGATGTTTCTAAGGCATATCCCCAGAACGAATTTAGTAATTCCGAATAATTTATCATTGATCTTACCATTTCCATAAGAATCCTATTCCTTCTTTCCGCTACACCATTCTGCTGGGTGTTAGACTGAAGAGAGTTTAAATTCACATGTTTTGGGCGCTGATTTGCGTGGAAATAGAGTACTATTTAGTCTTTTATTGAGACGAATCGATACATTTATGGAAAAGACACAAATGAGAGAGTACAAGGACTATTTGAGCATATTTGTATAGAAAAATTGGTGAAAAAGGCTCGGAATTGGAAGACACGATTTTGGAGGCGAGATTAAGGTGTTGTTCGACCTCTGATGGCTTGTTCGACCAATAACAGGTGGTCGAACGGGAGGTAAAAAGTTGAGCAGATTGTCAGAGCCCATCCAGTGAGCCAGTTCAACTTGGAGATGTTGCTCGACCAACACTAGCTTGGTCGAGCAGATGAGAGAAAGTCGAGCAAAGTGGAGAACTTATAGTGAGCTCATTCGACTTGGAGGAGTTGCTTGACCAAGATCAATCTGGTCGAGCAAGAGCGGTTTGGTTGAGCAAAATGCCAAATTTGTCCAGAACGTTTGCTCGACCAGAAGCTCCTTGTTCGACTGGCATGCCATGGTCGAACGGCGTGTCGCTGAGGCTATGTATGGTATTTTCGGATGTCTTTCACCAAATTTGACGTGTGCTTCAAGCAAAGGCCCATCCTAAGCCCATAAGGAGGTCCTATGTGTATAAAAGAAGGGCTTTTGCAGGAGAAAAACACATGAACAGATCCATCCTACAACACACATATTCTTCATCCACCAAACCCTACCAACATCCGAAGGGGTTAAGAGAGAGGTTTGTCTTGCGAGTCAAGTAAGATCATACCAACTAGCCATGATTGTTCTTAGATCAATCATGGGCTAGAACCACCTTGGTAGTTCTAGGGTTATGAAAGTTTTATGAGTTAATCAAATTTCCATGTGTAAACTCCGTACAACACTACTTGTGGTTTATTTTATATAAGATTGTGTTTTTTCAATTCATACTCATGGTCTTTTTGTGCATCATTAACTGTTATGTAAATTCTGAATACATCTCTTAGTTATTGATTGAGTGCTTTCACCGCTGAGCAGAGTCACATGTTATAATTATAAGTGAAGGGATTCTGAAGTCTTATTAGAACTATCTTATATAGATACTTGCTAATTGAATCGTATTCGGGTTAATAAGTAGGATAAAGAGTATTACGTTATAGTACCTAAAAAGGGAGATCAAATCGGGTTAGAGTACTAAGTGCACGGGAAATAATTGATTATGATAGTACTTAGAAAGGAGGGTAAAGTATACGTCTTGCTCCAAGAATATTCACACGTGTCATACGCTTACTTACTTGTGTCTATAGAGTATGCTTGCATGGATTAGTGATGCGTCCATAAACCATAGGGCAGAGTCGAACATCAACGCATGGAAAAAAAATTAACGAATGAAACTGGATTACCTGAAGAACTACTCCATTACTTACTTGATCACAACCGAATTTCTACTCTTATTTGTTTACTTACCTTGCTATATTCATTATATGTTATTTAGTTTCTTAATCAAACCAACTCGAATTTACCAACATAATCTTAGTTAATTAGCACATAATTAGATTGATACTAATCTGTCCCTTGGATTCAATATACACTTGGTCACCTTTCAAAACTACAATTGATATCCTTTTACTTGAGAATTAATTTTGTGTGTTGAGAAAACGCTCATCAAGTTCTTGGCGCTATTGCCGGGGACGACATTAAATATCTTTTGATTATATCTAGTTTAATTGAGATTATTATTCTTGTTTTCGATTTCTAACACTTATTCTTCTTAGGTGTATGCTCACAAGATCAAAGAAAGGTGAATTAGAACCATATAATCTAGAGATCGGAGCGTCGTCAACAAAAAAAAAGAAGAAGAAGAGTAAGAACAAGAACGTTGATCCAACTGAAGATCTTAATTTTGGATTTGAAGTTGACGTGCTAAATTTGCAAATGATTGAAGCTGCAACCGAAGATAATTTGGAAATATAAATAATTAACATGGCAGCGAATCCTGATACACTTGCCATCCGTGAAGTCTTTAAGAACAACGGAGGGGGCAATGCTGGGTTATTTGGAGCAAGAAGGACCGGAGCCGATTTTGATGTACACCCTGCTCTTATAACCTGATTGAGAGGAGTCCCTTCTATGGGGGAACGTTCGAAGATCCTCAACAACATCTTAATAAGTTACTTGGGTATGCAAGTACACAAAAAGATGCAGGAGCTCATAAGGATGCGAGGAAGATCATATTATTTAAGTTCTCGTTGAATGAAAAGGCGAGAGATTGGTATGATAATCTTGAAGCTGCTGAATATGATACATGGGAGAAGTTGAAAGTGAAATTCTTGGAGTGATACATGCCACCTTCTAAGGTGTTCAAGATGAAGCAAAAAATCAATCAATTTTCTATCCATGGGAATGAGAAGTTTCATGAAGCTTGGGACCGGTTCAAAGACATGCTTCGTAAGTGTCCTCAACATGGGCTATCAAAGGCCCAATATATCAGTATATTCTACAATGGGTTGGATTACGACTCTCGAGTTTTGCTTGATGCTTCTTCTAATGGAGCATTGCTTACGAAGTCACCCATTAAGGCCGAGAAGTTTTTTGAAGATATTTTGATGAACTCAAGGGATTGGTCGACTGATAGAGTTCAAGGCACTTATGTTCTTGGAAAAGTAGCATAAGTGAAGCACATGATGTGAAGTCGGGGAGAGATGACGAGATCGTCTCTAGTTTAGCTAACATTAGTAAGCTACTAGAGTCTCAACAAAAGTAGATCACTGGTTTATCCCAGAGAGTACCAATAATGCAGCAAGATGGTGGTTACGAAGGAGCAAGCCAAGAGGCGATCGAGGAGGCAAACTACGCCATGGGTCAAAGTATTCAAGGAACTAGGTACCCAAATCAAGAAAACCAGAATTATCAGGGGAATTACACCAACCGTGGTCCCCCAGTTAATTACCAACAACCTAGCAGGCCGGAGTTCTCATGAGGCAATCCGAACAATGCAATGCAGTCTCCTATTGGTGTTGATCCGGGAGCTAAAGTAGAAGAAGAGAAGTCGGGTTTTGAAGATACAGTGAACCGATACATGGCGAGGAATGATGCGAGAGTAGACCTTCTCAAGGCAAATGTAAACAAATTGACTCAAACTATTGAGAAAGGGAAGTTTCCATCTTAAAGTATTGAGAATCCAAAGTCTTGTCATGCCATCACATTGAGGACGGGAATGCAATATGAGAGTCCGATGTTACCTGCCAGTCAAGTCGAAGGAGACATGAGAGTTGTTCGACCAGACTGAAGTTGCTCGACTAGACTACCTGGTCGAGCATAGGTCGAACAACCTCAGGAAAAGCAGAATTACGATACTCTATTTTTGATTAACCATTCGACCAACACCATGCTGTTCGACCTGACTATCTTGGACGAACGGAGGTCGAACAGAAGCACTGCGATGAGAGTTCATGATCTGGGACATCGTTCTACCAACACCATATTGTTCGACCAAACCATATTGGACAAACGATGGTTGAGCAACATGTTCTGGATAAGAAGGTGCGATCAGACAAGCTGCTCGACAAAAATCAAGTTGTTCAACCAACCTACCCCGGTTGAATTGAGGTTGAGCAGCATAATTCAAAGTCCAATTCGATGCCAAATGCGACTCCTATTGATTAGAACACTCCAGATACATCTCAAGAGCAGAATACCAAGCTTACAGTGGTAGAAATGAAGTGGGAAAGGGCCAAAAGGTTGAGAGCCGAGAAAGATAAAGCGGAGAAGGTTGAACGTGATGAATGGGAGATTCCCAAAACAAAGATACCTCCGCCTTTTCCTCTCAAGCTCATGAAGATGGGGTTAGAAGAAAAGTTCAAGAAGTTTTCAGAGATCATAAACAAAATAAGCTTGGACATTCCCTTCTCTGAAGCAATTCTAGAGATGTCGTATTATGCCAGCTTTCTAAAGGATATTCTTTTAAAAAAGAGAAGCTTGAACAGAATTGAAATGGTTAGTTTGTCTGAGAATTACAGCTCAATTATATAAAAGAAGCTGCCAGCTAAGCTAAAGGATCTAGGAAGCTTCACCATCTTGTGTGAAATTGGAAAGGGACCGGCACATCGAGCCTTGTGTGATCTAGGGGCAAACATTAATATGATGTCATTGTCCACTTTTAAAAGGCTTGGTTTAGGGGAGTTAACTCCCACATCGGTAGCTCTACAGCTAGCTGATAGGTCTATGATGTTTCCGAAAAGCATTATCGACGACGTCCTAGTCAAAGTTGAAAAGCTTGTCTTTCCTGTGGATTTTCTGGTGCTAGAGATGGAAGACGACAAGGATAATGCTCCTTAATCTTGAGAAGACCATTCTTTGCGACTGCTGGAGCCATGATAGATATGCAAAAGGGTGAGCTACGGTTGAGGATGGATAAAGAAAGTCTTGTTTAACTTGGATAAAGTAATAAAGATGCCGATGAAGATGCAGTGTCACAACATTGATGTGGTGGAGGAGATCGTTAATGAAGACATGTCTCTGATTCTTTCCAAAGATCCTCTTGAGATTGAGACATGCTTGATGGAGTCTCTTACTTTTCCCACTACAGAGCTAGATGAACTCTCCAATGAGGTATGTATCGAATTTCTTGAAAACTTGCTTGCTTTAAGTGATGACATGTATGAATCACAAAGAACAAAGGTTGAGGAGGTGAAGTAGACAAGGAAGTATTTGCCTTTGGACAGAGAGAGTACACCTCAAGAAGAGAAGAAAAATGAGTTGAAACCGCTATCAGAACACTTGAAGTATGCTTATCTTGGTGACAATGGAAAATATCTAGTAATTGTATCTTCTTCTCTTGATGATGATCAACTTGAGGAATTGTTGGATGTACTTAGGAAGTATAAGTCTGTGATTGGTTGGTCTCTTGACGATTTGAAAGGTATTAGTCCTTCGTATTGCATGCATCGAATAAGATTGTTAGATGAAGCCAAGAGTAGCATTCAGAATCAGCGGAGGGTGAATCCCACTATTCAAGAAGTGATTAGGAAGCAAATCCTAACGTTGCTAGATGCAGGGATTATTTATCCTATTAGTGATAGTCCCCATGTGAGTCCATTGCATGTTGTTGCTAAAAAAGGGGGCATGACTATAGTGAAAGCCAAAGATAGTGAGACGTTAGCCACTAGGATTTCTATGGGATAGCATGTGTGTACGGACTACAGGAAGTTGAATGAGAATACATGTAAAGACCATTTTTGCCTTCCTTTCATGGATCAAATGCTTGATCGTCTTGCGGGGTGGGTATGAGTATTATTGCTTCTTGGATGGGTACTCAGGTTATAATCAAATCATGATTGCACCCGAGGATCAAGAGAAGACTACTTTCACTTGCCCGTATGAAATATTTGCCTTTAAAAAGGTGCCTTTTGGATTATGTAATGCGCCTGCGACATTTCAGCGTTGCATGATGGCGATATTTGATGAGTTGATAGAAAAGATCATGGAGGTGTTTATGGATGACTTTTCTGTATTTAGTTCCTCTTTTGATGTTTGTTTATCTAACCTTGCTACTGTTTTGAAAAGATGCCAAGAAATGAATCTTGTCTTGAATTGGGAGAAGTGTCACTTCATGGTGAGAGATGGGATTGTTCTTGGTCATCATATCTCTGCCAAAGGATTGCAGGTGGATAGAGCAAAGGTGGTGGCGATCGAGAAGCTTCCACCACCTACGAATGAGAAAGAAGTGTGGTCTTTCCTTGGACACGCTAGTTTTTATAGAAGATTTATAAAAGACTTCTCGAAATACTCCAAGCCCTTATCTCATTTACTTGAAAAGGATGTTCCTTTTGTTTTTGATGAAGAATGTTTAACAGCTTTTTAAGTTTTGAAGGAGGCACTTATTACTGTACCTATCTTGTTCATACCGGATTGGACTCAGCCGTTTATCCTAATGTGTGATGCGAGTGATTTAGCACTTGGAGTGGTGCTTGGGCAGTTGAGGGATAAGAAGTTTTACACCATTTACTATGTGAGTAAGACTTTCGATGCGGTACAAAAGAACTACACGATGACTGAAAAGGAGTTTCTTACTATGGTGTACGCATTCAATAAGTTTCGACAGTACTTGGTTTGCATGAAGACGATAGTGTATACGTATCACTCTACGATTCGGTATTTGATGGAGAAGAAGAAAACGAAGCCGAGGATCATTAGATGGATTCTTCTTCTATAGGAGTTTGACATGGAGATCTGAGATAAGAAAGGTACGGAGAATGTCTTGGCGGATCACCTATCGAGGTTGGAGACAAGAAAACATTGTGATGATTCATTTGATTATATAGAAGAGATGTTCCCTGATGAGAAGATCATGGCGGTGCTTGTTGAAGAAGCTAAAAAAGTATATGTAGTGGCTGCCCAAGGAATGGATCCATGGTATGCGGATTATGTCAATTACAGTGCCGTAAGAGAAATCCCGAGAGATCTCAACCGATACCAACTTGCAAAGTTCAAGCGAGATGTTGAGACCTTCATATGGTATGATCCGTTTGTTTATAAAATATGTATGGATTCTATAGTCTGTAGGTGTGTGCCGGAGATAGAGATGGAGAGTGTTCTTGAGTTTTCCATGCACAACCTAACGCGGGGCACTTCGAGGCTCAAAAGACGACAACGAAGGTACTACAGTTAGCCCTTTATTGGCAGACCTTGTTTAAAGATTGTGAGACCTATGTGGTGTCATGTGATAGATGTCAAAAGATGGGGAACATAAGTCGACGAGATGAGATGCCTGATGAGTGTGTAAATTCACAAGTTTGGCGCTATGTTTTGTGCTAGTTTTGGAGAGTTTTGATGTGGAAATAGGTGGAAAACCTATACATATTGTGAAATAGCATGAATCAGGTATTAGTGGAGCTATTTGAGTATTTTCTTAGCAAAAACGGAGTGAAAGAGCCAAGAATCGAAGAGACGGAGTCGAAGCCACGCGAACCGCCCAAGAAGTAGGTGGGTTCGACCTGGCTGGAAGAGGGTTCGACCTCTCCAGCAGGTCGAACCAACGTTGCTGGACAATACAGAGATGGGTTTGACCACGACTCAGTTGGTTCGACCTGGCCATCAGGTCGAACCATGGTCGAACCAGTTTGCAAGAAGGAGGATTCGACCACGACGTTGGGGTTCGACTTGCCCGTTGGTCGAATCGGGAGCAAGAGTTGTCCAGTGCTAAGGTTCGACCTGGGGTTCGACCAAGACCTAAGTGGTTCGACCTATCCAGAAGGTCGAACCTGTGCAGAATTCTTCCAGTAGCGGGGTTCGACCTGGGGTTCGACCTGTGGCTCGGGGTTCGACCTGCTTGACGTGGTCAAACCTGTGTGCGAGAACTTACCTTATCCGGATTTTCGAGGCCGAAACGCGTGAGATCACTTAGAAAGCCTATTCCAAGCCCTAGAGACGTGATTACAAGTATAAAAGGAGGCTCATACAGAGAATAGAGGAGCTTTTGATCGTCAATCGTAGGAGAGACAAGAGTAGAGGTGGTGATCCATTCGGAGAGTTGTGACAGAGGTTCGCTGAAGGTTCAAGTAAGAATGATTCATCTAACCATGATTGTTCCTAGATCAATCATGGGCTAGAACCACCTTGGTAGTTCTAGGGTTATGAAAGTTTCATGATGTAATTCGTGTTTCGTGTGTAAAACTCCGTACAACACTACCTGTGGTTTGTTTTATATAAGATTGCAAATTTAATCCATACTCATAGTCGTTTTGTGCATCAATGATCGTTGTGTAGAGTCTGAATACATGACATGGTTATTGATTGAGTGCGTTCACTACTGAGCAGCGTTTATCGTTATAATTCTAAGTGAAGGGATTCCGAAGTATTATTAGAACTGTCTTATATGAATATTCATGAATTGAATTGAATTCGGGTTGATGAATAGGATGAAGAGTATAACTTTATAGTACCTAAAAAGGGAGATCAAATCGGGTTAGATTCTAGACGTAGAAGATAATTGATTATGATAGTACCTAGAAAGGGGGGTGAAGCATATCTCTTGCTCCGATGTTATTCACACGTGTCAAGCGCATATTTACTTGTGTCTATAGAGTAAACTTGCATGGTCTAGTGATGCGTCCACAAACCACAGGGCAGAGTCGGACACCATCATACGAAAATACGAATTGCTAGTGAAACTGGATGACCCAATGAACTACCTATCATTCTTATTGATCACAAGTCACTTCTCTCTACTTTTGCTATTTCTTTTGTTAATTCGATTAGAAGTTACTATCCATTAAACCTTTACAATTACCAACATAGTCTAAAATATACTAGAAGATCACAAAATTGATATTTATCCGTCCCGTGGGTTCGATATTGTAACTTGGTCATCTTCGCGACTACAATTGATATCCTTATACTTGAGGATTAATTTGTGTGTTGAGAAAACCCCTATCAAGTTCTTGGCGCCGCTGCCGGGGACGGCGTAAACTATCTTTTTTGTATTATTTCTAGTTTATTAGGACTATTTACCTTGTTTTGTTGTTTTCTTTCTTATTCGTTTTAGGTGTATGCTCACAAGATCAAAGAAAGGTAACCTTGAACCGTATAATCCTGAGATTGGAGCATCATCAAGAAAGAAGAAGAAGAAGAAGAGCAAAGCAAAGGCAATAGACTCAACTGAAGCTCTGAATTTTGGAGTTGAGGTTGACGAGCAGATTTCGCAAGCGATTGAGGCTACAACTGAAGTTAATTTGGAAGTAGTAACAGTCAACATGGCAGCGAATCCGGATAATCTAGCCATCCGTGAGGTTTTCAGAAATAATGGGGCTGGAAATTATGAGCTTTTAGGAGCAAGGGGAACTAACACAGCATTCGATCTTCATCCCGCTCTTATTAGCATGATAGAAAGGAACTCCTTTTCAGGAGGGTCTTTCGAGGATCCGCAGCAGCATCTGAACAAGTTCTTGGGCTATGCAAGTACTCAAAAAGACGTAGGAGAACATGAAGATGCTAGGAAGATCCTTTTGTTCAAATTCTCGCTTACTGAAAAAGCGAGGGATTGGTACGATACTATTAATGCAGCTGAGTGCACCACGTGGGAACAATTGAAGTTAAGATTCTTGGAGAGGTATATGCCACCTTCGAAGGTGTTTAAGATGAAGCAAGATCTTAACCAATTTGCTATCAGTGGAGGTGAGAAATTTCATGAAGCGTGGGATAGATTCAAGGACATGCTCAGGAAGTGTCCTCAACATGGGTTATCTAAAGCCCAATATATCAGTATATTTTATAACGGATTGGACTGTGAATCAAGAGTGCTACTTGATGCTTCTTCTAATGGAGCATTGCTTACAAAGTCATCCGTTGAGGCCGAGAGATTGTTTGAAGACATATCAATGAATTCGAGGGATTGGCCCACTGATAGAGTTAGAGGTACGTATGTTCTTGGGAAGGTAGCTCAGGTTGAACAAGCAATGGTGAAGACTAAGAGAGAGGATGAGATCGTTTCGAGCTTGTCCAATATCAACAAGCTACTTGAGTCTCAACAGAAGCAGATCAGCGAGATATCCCAACGAGTGCCAATCTTGCAGCAAGAGATGATGAATAATGGAACCATCCAAGACGAATTGGAGGAAGCCAATTATGCAATGGGTCAAAGTATCCAAGGAACGAGGTACCCAAATCAAGGAAACCGGAACTACCAAGGAAACTATCGAGGGAACTTTAATAATCGTGGTCCATCTGGTAGTTATCAACAGCAACCAAGGAGGCCTGAATTTTCATGGAGCAATACGAACAATGCAGTGCAACTTCCGATGGGTGTTGATCCGGGAGAAAAGGTGGAAGAAGGAAAGCCTGGGTTCGAGGATACTGTGAACCGTTACATAGTAAAGAATGATGAAAGAGTGAATCGCCTTGAGGCAAAGCTTGAGAAAAAAATTGATGATCACCACAGAGATTTGTCCACTCAAGTGAAAGATCTCACATTGTTGATGGGTACAATTGCAGAGAATGTGAACACATTAACTCAAACTGTAGGAAAAGGTAAGTTTCCGTCTCAGAGTATAGAGAATCCAAAGTCGTGTAATGCCATCACACTGAGGTCAGGAACGCAGTACGAGGGACCGATGAGGCCGGAATCGAAGTTGGAATTTTCTAAGCCGCGGTTCGACCAACACGCAGATGGTTCGACCAACTTTACAGGTCGAACCCAGGTTGAACCTCATCGGCCAGAGCACTCTGTTTCGACGCAGGAACGGTTCGACCACGATCACGAAGGTTCGACCAACTCTTCAGGTCGAACCCAGGTCGAATCGAATGATGGAAATTATACAGTGAAGCGGTTCGACCAAAGGGGCAGTGGTTCGACCTCCAATGTTGGTCGAACCCAAGTCGAACCTCCGGAGCAGAATGAGATCAGTCTTCCAGGAGAGAGGTTCGACCAATACAGTCCTGGTTCGACCTTTCAGACTGGTCGAACCCCTGTCGAACCTCGCCGAGATATTTTGTTTGATGCACCTGTTGTTCCTTTTGATGTTGATGCGACTCCAGTGGTACGGAATGAGCAAAGTACAGACATAATAGCTGAGAAAAAATGGGAAAGAGCTAAGCGATTAAGAGCCGAAAAGGAGAAAGCGGAAAAGGTTGATCGTGATGAATGGGGGATTCCCAAAACAAAGATACCTCCACCGTTTCCCTACAAGCTAGTGAAGAAGGGGTTGGAAGAGAAGTTCAAGAAGTTTTCAGAGATTATGAACAAGATAAGCTTGAACATCCCTTTTTCAGAGGCAATCATGGAGATGCCATATTATGCTCGGTTCCTTAAAGACATATTGATGAAGAAGCGAAGCTTAACCGGAGTTGAAACGGTAAACTTATCTGAGAATTGTAGCTCAATTATTCAAAGGAAGTTGCCACCAAAGATGAAAGATCCGGGGAGCTTTACTATTCTTTGTGAGATCGGAAAGGGGCCAGCACGGCGAGCTTTATGCGATCTTGGGGCAAGCATCAATTTGATGCCGTTGTCCATCTTTCAGAAGCTTAGTTTGGGGGAGATGACCCCGACAACTGTTGCTCTCCAATTGGCAGATAGATCAATGACGTTTCCGAAAGGAATGGTTGAAGATGTTCTAGTAAAGGTGGAGAAGCTAGTTTTTCCTGTGGATTTCCTTGTATTAGAAATGGATGATGACAAGGATAATGTTCCTTTAATCATGGGGAGGCCATTCCTTGCTACAGCTGGAGCTATGATAGATGTTCGGAAAGGAGAACTGAAGTTGAGAATGGACAAAGAAGAAGTACTTTTCAACTTGGACAAAGCGATGAAAATGCCAATGGAGTCCCAATGTTATAGTATTGACGTGGTGGAGGAAATTGTGAAGGAGGATATGTCTTTGATCTTGTCAAAGGATCCTCTTGAGACATGTTTGATGGAATCTCTTACTTATCCCACTACGGAGCTTGACGAACTTTCTAACGAGGTATGTATTGAATTTCTTGAAAACTTACTTGCTTTGGGTGATGACAGGTTTGCATTGGAGAGAAATAAAGTGGAAGAAGTCAAATGGACCAGGAAGTACTTGCCTTTGGATAATGAAAACACTCCAGTGGAGAAAAGAAAAGATGAGTTGAAACTATTGCCGGATCACTTGAAGTATGCTTTTCTTGGTGATGATGCACAATATCCGGTAATTGTATCTTCTTCCCTTAATGATGATCAACTTGAGGAGTTATTAGATGTTTTGAGGAATTACCAGTCTGCAATAGGGTGGTCACTTGATGATTTGAAAGGTATTAGTCCTTCGTATTGTATGCATCGGATTAGGTTGTTGGATGAAGCCAAAGCTAGTGTTCAGAATCAGCGTAGGGTGAATCCCGCAATTCAAGAGGTGATGAGGAAGCAAATTCTTACGTGGTTGGATGCTAGAATTATATATCCTATTAGTGATAGTCCCCATGTGAGTCCATTGCATGTAGTTGCTAAGAAGGGGGGTATGACTGTAGTGAAAGCTGAGGATGGAGAGGCGATAGCCACGAGAATTCCTACGGGATGGCGTACATGTGTGGATTACAGGAAATTGAATGAGAACACGTGTAAGGACCACTTCCCTCTTCCATTTATGGATCAAATGTTGGATCGTCTTGCAGGGTATGAGTTCTATTGTTTCTTGGATGGATACTCGGGGTATAATCAAATCATGATTGCTCCCGAGGATCAAGAAAAGACCACTTTTACTTGTCCCTACGGGACTTTTGCTTTTAGGAAAATGCCGTTTGGATTGTGTAATGCGTCTGCTACTTTTCAGAGATGCATGATGGCAATTTTTGATGGTTTGATAGAGAAGATCATGGAAGTATTCATGGACGATTTTTCAGTCTTTGGTTCTTCTTTTGATATGTGTTTGTCTAACCTTGCTGTTGTTTTGAAAAGGTGTCAAGAAACTAATCTTGTCTTGAATTGGGAAAAGTGCCATTTCATGGTGAAGGATGGGATTGTTCTTGGGCATCATGTTTCCGCCAAGGGATTACAGGTAGACCGTGCTAAAGTGGTGGCAATTGAGAAGCTTCCACCACCGACCAATGAAAGAGGAGTGCGATCCTTCCTTGGACACGCCGGTTTTTACAGGAGATTTATTAAAGACTTCTCAAAATACTCTAAGCCCTTATCTCATTTACTTGAAAAGGATATTCCTTTTGTGTTTAATGATGAGTGTTTAACAGCTTTTCAAGTTTTAAAGGAGGCGCTTATTACTGCCCCTATCTTGATCACACCGGACTGGACGCAACCGTTTGTACTTATGTGTGATGCAAGTGATGTAGCATTGGGTGTGGTGCTTGGGCAGCTAAGGGAGAAGAAGTTCTGCGCCATTTACTACGCGAGTAAGACTTTCGATGCGGCACAGAAGAATTACACGGTAACTGAAAAGGAGTTTTTGGCTGTTGTGTATGCATTCGATAAGTTTCGTCAGTATTTGGTTGGCATGAAGACGATTGTGTATATGGATCACTCAGCGATTCGTTACTTGATGGAGAAGAAGGAGACAAAGCCTAGGATCATAAGATGGATTCTATTACTGCAGGAGTTTGACTTGGAGATTCGGGATAAGAAAGGAACAGAAAATGTGTTGGCCGATCACTTGTCAAGGTTGGAGACTATGGACCATTGTGATAATTCTTTCGAGTATATTGAAGAGATGTTCCCCGATGAGAAGATCATGGCTGTGGCTGTTGAAGGGGCCGAGCGAGCATGTGTGGTTGCAGCGCAAGGTATGGATCCATGGTACGCGGATTATGTTAATTACATTGTCATTGGTGAAATTCCAAGGGATCTCAACCGATATCAACTTGCGAAATTTCGTAGGGATGTTGAGACATTTATATGGTATGATCCGTTTGTTTATAAGATTTGTACAGATTCTATTGTCCGAAGATGTGTACCCGAGATGGAAATGGAAAGTGTGCTGGAGTTCTGCCATGCACAACCGAATGGGGGGCATTTCGGAGCGCAAAAGACTGCAGCTAAGGTACTTCAATCTGCTCTTTATTGGCCTACTTTGTTTAGAGATAGTGAGAGCTATGTGGCGTCTTGCGATAGATGCCAGCGCATGGGTAATATAGGAAGGAGAGATGAGATGCCATTGCATCCTAGCATAGTCGTGGAGATATTTGATGTCTGGGGGGTCGATTTTATGGGACCTTTTCCCCCGTCTAATGGGTTTCTCTACATTCTTCTTGCGGTGGATTATGTTTCGAAGTGGGTGGAAGCAATTCCTACTCGTGTTAATGATTCGAAAGTTGTTTTATCTTTCCTAAAGAAATATATTTTTGCCCGTTATGGAGTTCCGAGAGCATTAGTTAGTGATGGAGGTTCCCACTTCGTCAATAAATTTCTGGAGAAGGTGCTTAAGGATTATGGTGTTAGGCATAGGGTTACTACACCCTATCATCCGCAAGCAAATGGGCAGGCGGAGGTTTCCAACCGTCAAGTAAAGCAGATTCTGGAGAAAGTGGTAGGAACTAATAGAAAAGATTGGGCTATGAAGCTTGATGATGTGTTATGGGGGTTCTGGACCGCTTACAAGACGGTATTAGATATGTCCCCGTATCAAATTGTCTATGGGAAGCCGTGCCACTTACCCGTAGAAATCCAACACAAAGCGTTTTGGGCTTTGCGTCGCTTGAACTTGACCCTTAGGGATGTAAAGGAGTTGAGGCTAACTCACATGAATAAATTGGATGAGTTTAGGAGTCGTGCTATCAAGAATTTAGAGATTTATAAGGAAAGAATGAAGAGGTGGCATGATTCTAAAATTTCATACAAGGAGTTCAAGCAAGGAGATGAGGTACTACTTTTTAACTCTCGTTTGAAGCTTTTTGCAGGCAAGTTGAAGTCTAAGTGGACGGGACCGTTCATGATTCATCGGGCCTTAGGAGGGGGGAGTTATGAGCTTATTGACAAAGATGGTGACGTTATCGCGGCGAATGGGCATCGATTGAAACATTATAGGTCGCCGGATGATGCGTGTGTCATTTTTGATGATACCTTGTTCTGATTTGGTACCGTCGTGACTCTACGACGTTAAACATGAGCGCTTGTTGAGAGCTTACTCTTCCGTTTTATTGCTTTATTTCTTTTGTGTGAGTAAGAAATTTTTATATTTAAGATGCTTACTACTCGGCAATTACATCTCTTTTCAAACTTAGTTTCGACTTACGTTTTTACTAAGTTTGGGGGGGTGTGATGTTATTACCTCATTGAAGCATTAAGAGTATAATCTTTTCTTTGTATTGTTTGTTAGGGGAATTGGTTTTTGCGGCCATGTTGAAATTTTAATCGATTTTGATGTGACGATTTTTTACAATTTGCCTAATGTTCAGTGGGTTTTGGTTGTGTTTTCTTATACGGAGATATTTATGAATGATATTATGTGGAACAATTTCTGAAGTTGTGCTCTAGATTGTACCTAATGAGGTTGTGTTGAAGCTTGAAGTATGTAGTGAATGAAGAACACTCAGTTTTGGAAATCAGGAGGTAGGTTCGACCAAGTCTAGCAGTGGTTCGACCAGAGCCAGAGGTCGAACAAAAGCAGAGGAAGTCGAACCGGCATCGAAAGTTGTCCAGAGAGGAGGTTCAACCTAAGCCATAGTTGTTCGACCTGATCAGGAGGTCGAACCTATGGTCGAACCTGTCAGTTTGAAGCACTCTATTTTTCTAGAAGAGGGGTTCGACCAATTCAAGGAAGGTTCGACCTGTTTAGCAAGTCGAACCCATGGTCGAACCAAGAAGATTGTTTGTCCAGAAGAGAGGTTCGACCTCGCCATCCATGGTTCGACCAGTACAGGTGGTCGAACCCGAGGTCGAACCAAGCCAGGTACGTATTTTAAGTTCGAATTTTAAGAGGGGTTCGATCACTTTTTCGAAACACCAAACCTCGAACCCTCTTCGAACCTCTACACCCTTGCACAAATTCTTCAATTACACTTGATTTCACACCGATTACACAACATTACACCTTGAATTATCGATTCGGTCACGGATTTGGGCGGATTTCGTCGCGAGTTAGGGCTGAAATTGCATTTTTGGTTGTTTTGTGTTCTCGATCGGTTGTTCACCATGGGCAAGTCACAAGAAAAGGGACAAGTATCAAGCAAAGGAAAAGGAAAAGCAGAGGAGGAGAGATCAAAGAAGAGGCATGACAGGCCTTCAAACTTGGACAAAGTGACAAGAAAACTGAGGCTACAAGACCGTTTACCTGATAACTTCAAGATTAGGATGCAAGGTTGGGATGAGATTAAAGAGAAGTGGGAAGAAGTTTCAGACAAGATAGCTCGCACTCGATACCAAGATGATGAAGCGATGAGGATAATGAGAATAGGGGATGATATATTTTGGATGTTTGATCAAGTAGGGATCCGAAGATTCATGGAGTTGAAGAGGCCGACGTACTTCCATGTTACAGCGGAAGTGGTTTGTTCGTTTGAGATGGAGAAGGACCCGCTTGGATACCCCTATCAGTGTACGTTTCAGCTTGGTGGAGTGAGTAGGAGATGGACGTCTGAGGATTTCAACGAGCTGTTTGAGACACCTTTGGAGATCCCTCGTTTAGAAAGTGCTGCATTCAGTGTAAAGCGATTTTGGAGGGAGATCACGGGGGAGATTCGTGATTACAAGACTAGACAGGCTCGTGCGTCCGCAATAAAGAACCCTGTCTTGAGGTACATGGACCGCATCCTGAGCAACACGTTGTTCGCCCGCTCGGAGGGCAGTGTTGTGTCTAGAGGAGAGTTATATGCCTTGTGGTGTATGTTGCATGGAGTGAAGTTCAACATTGGAGCCTATTTTATTGCGCAGCTGAATCGATTCAAGACCATTGGTTTTCAAAAGGTGAATATTGGAGGGTTATTGACGATTTTGGCTGAGCATTACAACTTGGACCTCACCGGCATTACACCAGTAGAGGGAGAACCCGATTTGATTATGAGCACGTGCGCAAAGGGTGGGTTTGCCCATTTTAGAAATGGAGATTTGGTTTTTCACAAGAGGTGTCAAGCCTTTCGAATTTATGTTCCCCTTTGAGGTGAGCAACTTGACAACTATTCGGGAAGCAAGGAATAGACTAATTAATTCTCTAGGACACACCGCTTTATCCGTGGCAGCGAAGTCGGGTGGTGATTGGAGAGCGGTAGCACAGATGTGTGCTGAGGAAAGGATGGCTGAGTTACAGCAGATTGTTGATCAAGGAGAGTTCCGTCCACCTCAGCCACAGCAGTCTGAAGAGGAGGATCAGGTAGAGGAGCAGCCGGAGATGGAGATTCCGGAAGGAGAGCAGCATGATGCGCCTCAGCATGCTCCAAGACCGCAGCAGCGGCGAGCAGTTCTAGGTACTCGGGAGCAGCTTCGCTTGATTCATGAGCAGCTGATCGCGGTGGTAGCTGTACAGCAGGAGACGAACAGGCAACTCGCGCTCGCTAACGCCAACTACGCCACGCTGAACGAAAGGTACTCTGCCTTGGATGAGCGTGTTGGTAGAGTGAGTAGTCGAGTAGATATGATGGACAAACACATTACCAGTCTGTGCCGAGCTGTGGAAAATAGAATGGATGAGGATGACGATGATGATGAGGATGATGATGCTCCTAGGGAGTAGTTTCAGGTCTTCTTTTGGTTTCTCCGATTCATCTTATCTCCCATTCTTCTTTTTATTTTTCCAGATTGGGGTGTGATTCATGCGTGAGTGGAATGTACTTGATATAGTTGATCTTGTATCGTTGCTCTGTATATGGGTTATTGATTATGTGCATTCATATGTTTATATGTTTATTTTCATTTGGAAAGAGCATGAATAATTCGTTAAGTATATGGAATTCATGAGGAATTGATTTTGATTATGTGCTATGAGGAGTATTAGGAATTGATTTGTTGGCAATTGGATCGTGCGGATCAACGTGATCGTTAGTAAACAGGCAAACAATCAGCGAAAGCGATTTCAACATGTTTACCGTACTTCTGGGTTGATGTAGAGGATGAACCGTTGCAGAGAACCACCTCTCAATCTTCTGCAGTATGTCCCAAGTTGAATCCTGCTGTTGTGTGGGCAACAATCCGCAGGATTCTCTCAATCTGCTCCTGTTCTTTCTAACTGTCAAATGAGGCACTGACTTAGGGTTAACAGGAACTGAGATAACTTATTTATAAGGGCTACTGCAGGGACCAGGAGGAGAAATTGGGCTGGGCCTCAATTGAATTTAATTAACCAAGCTTAGCCCAAAGCTTTTAATTAAATCCAATAATAATAATATAGTCCACTAAAATATTATTATTGCACTACCCATCCAATCCCAAATTATGTTCTGGGCTCCTTCTTATTATGAGCCCGATAGTCTCCCCATGTTTAAGATATTCAATGTCCATTAATTAATTAAGTTACTGACAACTCTAATTAATTAATATCTCGTCCGAGAGTAGTACCACTCAACCTTTTTATCATGCCGGAAATTAATCCACTTGCAAGATTTACATGATAAACCTTATGAGCTCCTCAAGGGGACATCATCAACCTATGACGGACATGGATTCCTTCTACAATCAACAGCACACTATAGATACAGCACTACTTCCCAACTCACCGAGTTTGTTGATTTAATACTTATAAATCTCACCCATTGATGAATCAAAGAAATACATACTGCCCTACGTGTCGAGGTTATTGTATAGGGATTAAGAGCACGAACTTCCATAATAACAGAGATCAAGTTCTTCTATAAGTCAGTATAAGTCGAACGATCTCAGGCGGTCCTGCTCAATACACACAAGTGCACTAATGTGATTCTATAGCCAAGACAAGCTAATACCGAACCACACTACAACCATACCGATAGAGAGTCCCCGTCTATCTCGGTTGTGAGCATCTGTTTATACTTTATAAGAAAACCGATAATATGATCTTCTGCGTGTTGTCGCACAACATATTATCTACAGTATAAAGTAAATGGACTATTGCATCATGCATATAAAATAAATTATAAGACGCAATCATTTGATCAATGATTCTCATTTCAAATATTGTTATGACATTGTTCATACTAAAGCTAGACTTTTAGTATACAATCCAACAATCTCCCATTTATACTAAAAGACTATGCTGTCATGTCTTCTGCCATACATCTGATTCCTACTCCCACTTATGCGACCATTAAAAGCTCTCGCCTTAAGGTCCTTGTAAATGGTTTACTAGGTCATCATCCGATGTAATCTAGGCGACAACAACCTTCCCCTCATCATACGATTTCTCGTAACAGGTGGTACTCGCGCTCCATGTGTTTAATTGCCTTATGGACTTGTGATTTCTTCAAGTTTGCAACTGCACCCATATCATCAATGTAAATTGTGATTACCTTGGGCAAACTTAGAAACACTTTGAAGTCCATCATGAAGTCTCTAGAGTCATATAGATACTTTGGCTGCCTCATAGGCTCCAATTCATCATCTTTCCATGATGGAGTCCGGAGTCTGAAATATATTTCTATATAACACTCCTCCACATTATGACTCTACTTCCTAAGATTAAACACATAACCTTTGAGGAGAATTTACTGCCGTCCAATCTGACTAAAAAATCTGAATCTACGTAATCCACAAGAAGCAGAGAATCTGTTTAGTAAATCCACATATAATTTCCAGTCCTTCTCAGGCACTTTATATATGTCTTACTACAGTTCATCATTCTTGTTCCGGGTTACGTTGATACCTTCTGTTCATGCGTTCAGCAACACAGATATCCAACTTCGTTCATAGCATTCTTTAGATTAAGCTTCCTTATTCGCCGAAGCATAAGGAACCGCTTTCATCTACTATATCTTTTTCTTGTGTCTCAAAGACACATTCACTTAGATAAATTTACATGCTAAACGAGTATGGACTGTATCATTTTATGAAACTTGAGATAAGCATAACATCCTTTCTTGTGATCCGTATTACCGTGATCAAAAGGATATTTTTGCTTTTCTTAAGTTCTTCATATCATACCGCTTTATTAATCATACCCATACGCCTGACAATACTCTTTCATTGTCTCCAATGAGCAAGATACTATCTACATATAGTACAAGAAATACCACCACGTTTCCGTCACTCTTTACAATACACAAGACTCATCCGCTCATTGATTTAAATCCATGCCACTGGATTACCTAATCAAAGCAGATGCTTCACGATCTCAAAGCTTGCTTTAGTCCATCGCTGGACACTTTTAAGCTTACTATCAAAATGCTATTAATACTTTGCAATGAATCACTCTGGTTGCTTCACATAGATGTTTTCCTCAAGACATCCAATCAGGAAAGCTGTCTTGACATCTATTTGCTGTTCCTTATAATTCAATATGAGCAGCAATAAATAAAAGAATGCGGATCAACATAAGCATAGCAACCAGCGAATATGTTCCCTCATAATCTAACCATTTCTTTCTGAGTACACTTTTTCGCAACAAGCTTTGCTTCCAAGGTTTTCACATTTCCATATGATCCTCTTTTATTTCCTTTGACCCTTGCAATGGCTTTTACACCATTTAGTGGTCATACAAGTTCCCAAATTTAATATAGAATCTGTAGATTCTATTTCAACATACATTGCAACTTACTAAAATTCCGCATTTTAATCTTGTAGTGCTACGTCGTATCCGTGGGACAATACCATGTTCACTAGGGATTCAGTCTTACGACTCTCCCAAAACATATATTTATGGGTTGTCATACAACACTCCCACTACGACAAGGCACTACTTGTAATTGTGTATCAGACGCGACACGCGTTGCAGTTTACCTTGTGGTATATCCTCTTGTACACTTGGTACTTATACTTAGTGTTTTCCTCTCACTACCTTTAGAACAACTTATACATGGGTTTGTGATTTATTACATAGTCCTTTTCCAAAAATCTAGTTATTGAGTTAACAATTATCCTTCGATCTTTTGGACTAAATAAATCACTATCCATTTTTCTAGAATATCCCATATACAGACAAACGTTTCACGAATTACTGTATCTAGGGCATATCCACAAAATGAATTTAATTATTCCAAATAATCCATCATCTATCTAATCATAACCATAAGAGCCTTATACCTTCTACCCACCACACCATTCAGCTGGGGCATGCCCGGTGTAGTCAACTTGAGATTTAATCTCAACTTCTGATTATTAGCTCCTAACTATCCCAAGAGGTTTTCATCATCACGATTGGGTCGTAATGATATGATATATTTTCCATGACGCTCACTGTACCAGCCTTACAATTCTTGAATTAATCCAAGAACTTAGACATGTAGTGCATCATATAAATATATTGGTTCCCAGAATAATCTTTGAATATTCATAACCACCTCTCGCCTGGATATTGTTAGGTTCGCTTGAATCAGAATGAACTAATTCCAACATATATATCTTTGGCTCTACACCCCACAGCCTTGAAAAGGCAGTTAATCATTTTTACTTCCAAGCAGGACTCGCAAGTCTGATAGTTTCCACTTCAGATAAACCTTACGGTCTATCGGCTATCAACTTTTGAATCCTACTCAAGCAAAATGAATTAGTCTTAGACGCCAAATGTATGTTTAGTCCATCTCCGAAGGTTCCTTTCTCTTACTAATTTTAGAAGATGCATTATTAATTATTATTTATTGCATCTATGGGATGAACATGATTTAAGAGTATACTTATTATCCACCAACGTACTTTAACAGATTAAAGCCTCATTTCTCATTACTATGACCATGTCATTTAAATGAAATGAAGTGTCCATCCGTTAATGCATAGAAACCGAAATCAAATTCTTTCTATGAAATGTACGTAAAGGCAATTTCTCATAATCAATCGTTTATTCTTATCATGAGATAAATAAACAACTCCCACTGCAATAGCCACTACCTTTGTAGTTTTACCCATGTCATTACAATCTTATCCTTACTAAGTGAAAAACATTTAGCGATTCCAGTATCTACACAGTTCGAGTCAGTAGATGCCATCACTAATCATGTTTATATCATTAGTAAATAAGATATTAAATTTGTTCACATCATGATGAAAATGGCTTTTCCTTTGCCACATGTTTTGTCAGAAGTTTCCCACCATTTACATCCTTTTGTAATTCAGGTGGAACTTACTCAAAACATTTAAGCAATTATGTAGAATAAAATTGACTTAGGTTTCCCTTTCAACTTCTATTCCATATATATTTCCAATTCATTCATCAAATTCTATCATGATCTTGCGCCTTTTAAATTACTCAAGTATCCAAAGAGTTACATGAGACCATCATATTTCTATGAACCTCTCATCTCTTCACTAGAGACATTAACAGGCATCATGAGCCGTCCTATGAGAGAACACACTTGTATTTTCTTAAGCAGTAAATTTTCAAAACTAAGATTCTTTTCTAATCAACGAATTTGGACAAGTAAATATAATGTCTTTTAGTTAACAATTAGTGAGATAATACCATTCGAAATTCAGAGAATCACAAATAAATATTCAGATCAAAACTTCGAATTTTATCCTTTTATATTGTTTCCCTCAAAACAATATAAAATAAAATTCACCGACATCTCAAGCACCGTGAGTCTGCAAGCCACGTTAGTATGGACGTTTACAAACCCGAACATTTACAAGAGAAGGTTTTACCCATTAATTTCATTTGGCAACCTATCTTTATGACAAAATAATTAATAGTCGGTTACTCTTTAGCCATGCAAATAATAGCAGTGACTCCGTTGGGGAGGATACTAATTATTTACACCTAAGTGTACACCATTATTTGATCCCAAGTCCACTGCGCGAGCTTATGTGCCTTACAGTTGGAGAAGTACACACGCGCTCGGGTAGCTTCCTACAATCATCAATTATAAGTTTGTACCAGTGTACCGCACACAAACTCATCCGTTAGGGAGGAAGGCCTATGCCAACACGCAAGTTTATGTGCCACATTACAAACAATAATTATTTATGAAGTCTGTACCAGTGATCCGTGAATAAACTCATCCGTTAGGGAGGAAGGCCTATGCCAACACGCAAGTTTACTCACATCACTTACAAACCAATAATGGAGGCCGCGGGAATTTATTACCAATCCCCTCTCCCACTTAGTTATTTAACACCGAGGGTTTTAAACATGCATATAATATTTCATAAATAAAATATACATCTTAGCATGCTTCTATTAACAGCAATTTAAATAGATAAATCACATAGAACATGTCATTCATATATAACAATTAATTGTCAAGTTAAAACAACTAAATCAGTTATATATCATAATTAATTGCATAAAATGTTGGATCATTTAAATAGGCCCAGCTGACCCAAACATTATTAGCATAAAATGAGCAGCCAATTATTAAAATAATTAAGCCCATTTATCTTGCCAATTTCTGCATTAAGGTCTAGCCAAATATTTAATCTTGGCCCAACATCAAACCCACAATTAATTAAATCCAGCAATTAAGGTCCAGCAGCCCATGTCCATTTTAATTAAATTTGGGCCAACAGCCCAAAACCAAATTAAAATTGAGCAGCCCATGGGCCCAGCAGCCCAATACCATATTAATTAAAATTGGGCCGCCTTCTAAAAAATAGGGATAGCCCATTAAACTGCTGCCCTACTCATCATAGAAATGGGCCCTTAACCATAGCCCACACTTCAGCTGTTGCCCTATTCATCCTTCCAGCCTCCAGTCGCTTCTTCACGTAGCTGTCACCGACGAAGTCTTAATCGGCGCCGCTGCTCTCGGCGATGGTACCGTCAGCCCGCCGGAGATTAGCTGTGAACCCGAGTCACGCCTGCTCCGCATCCCAGATGACCCAGCAGTGCACCGAAATCGAGCCGTCAGCCCACAGCCGTGCAAGCTCCTCAGCCACGCCCGCCTGCCGCGCTGCCACCGACCAACTCTCCCCTGCGCAAAGCTCCACCGCCACGACTTGGTGCCGCTGCTCCCGGTGTTGGAGCCATGATTTCAACCATCGCGCCGTACTGCGACCACAGGCACCGCCGGTTGCCGATTTCCGCCGCCTGACGACCAGACCTCCCCAGGGACGGGATCCGCCACCGATCGAAAAGAGGGATCGAAAATGGAAAGGATGGGATCACCTCTTTATTCGAACGAGTCATCCGGCGATAAACCCAGAAGCGGCTCTGTCCGATGCCACTTCGAACGCGCCCAGGAGCGTCAACAGACAAGCTCCCCGCCGATGCCTGCACACAACGATCGACACGCCGCCGACAACCAAGCCTGGAAGTCGAACAGCGGCGCGACTGCAACACACTGCCGGCGCAACCGACTGGGATGAGCCGCACCTGTCGCTGGATTAACCGCCTCGCTCACGCCTGGAACCGTGGTCGGAACATCATCCTTTGCAGTCTCAATCATCACGCGCCGCCGGATCTGACTGGACTCGACCAAAGTCAGCGTGAACGCGCCGCCAACGTTCACGATTCATCTCTCGCCGCCTAGATCCATGCCGATCTGTCTCGCCGCGAAGTCGTCATCACCGCATCGTATCTGATTCACCACTCGCCGTCGTCAAAGGACCAGATGTGCCACGGCATCGCCGTCACCGCCAAAGACGACTGACTTCTCTAGCGAATAGGCAAACTGGCTTCTGGGTCCAATACTCTCTTCATCGCTATGTTCAAACGTTCTTTCCGTTTTGTGTCTCATCATACAACGTGTGTGTGATGTCCAGATTTTACAAAATAGCGAAAATAATTCATGTTCACACAATCAACACCAGATTAGTCAAAAAAGGGATTCATGGATTAATCAAAATTAAACGAACCCAGCACATCAGGAATAATGCGATTACAATCAGATCATATCATATAATCACATAATCACAAACAATCCCAATCTAACGTCTCACGTTTCACCACGAAACCAACGCTCTGATACCAATTGTTGGCAATTGGATCGTGCGGATCAACGTGATCGTTAGTAAACAGGCAAATAATCAGCGGAAGCGATTTCAACATGTTTACCGTACTTCTGGGTTGATGTAGAGGATGAACCGTTGCAGAGAACCACCTCTCAATCTTCTGCAGTATGTCCCAAGTTGAATCCTGCTGTTGTGTGGGCAACAATCCGCAGGATTCTCTCAATCTGCTCCTGTTCTTTCTAACTGTCAAATGAGGCACTGACTTAGGGTTAACAGGAACTGAGATAACTTATTTATAAGGGCTACTGCAGGGACCAGGAGGAGAAATTGGGCTGGGCCTCAATTGAATTTAATTAACCAAGCTTAGCCCAAAGCTTTTAATTAAATCCAATAATAATAATATAGTCCACTAAAATATTATTATTGCACTACCCATCCAATCCCAAATTATGTTCTGGGCTCCTTCTTATTATGAGCCCGATAGTCTCCCCATGTTTAAGATATTCAACGTCCATTAATTAATTAAGTTACTGACAACTCTAATTAATTAATATCTCGTCCGAGAGTAGTACCACTCAACCTTTTTATCATGCCGGAAATTAATCCACTTGCAAGATTTACATGATAAACCTTATGAGCTCCTCAAGGGGACATCATCAACCTATGACGGACATGGATTCCTTCTACAATCAACAGCACACCATAGATACAGCACTACTTCCCAACTCACCGAGTTTGTTGATTTAATACTTATAAATCTCACCCATTGATGAATCAAAGAAATACATACTGCCCTACGTGTCGAGGTTATTGTATAGGGATTAAGAGCACGAACTTCCATAATAACAGATATCAAGTTCTTCTATAAGTCAGTATAAGTCGAACGATCTCAGGCGGTCCTGCTCAATACACACAAGTGCACTAATGTGATTCTATAGCCAAGACAAGCTAATACCGAACCACACTACAACCATACCGATAGAGAGTCCCCGTCTATCTCGGTTGTGAGCATCTGTTTATACTTTATAAGGAAACCGATAATATGATCTTCTGCGTGTTGTCGCACAACATATTATCTACAGTATAAAGTAAATGGACTATTGCGTCATGCATATAAAATAAATTATAAGACGCAATCATTTGATCAATGATTCTCATTTCAAATATTGTTATGACATTGTTCATACTAAAGCTAGACTTTTAGTATACAATCCAACATGATTATCTATGTGAGGATTTGAGCCTTTATCATGATTAATCATGATAGTTTATGCTTGAGAGAATCATTCGTATGTACGTATTCTAGAACTTGGCTTGGAGTCTTGTGTGAAACTTACAATTGATGAAATATTAGGATATGATCTTAGGCCATTTTTAATTAATTGAGTCACTTAGCCAAATTTCACCTTTCCTAATGATCTTATAAATCTTTGGTAGCCCTGTTTGAGCCTTTTAAAAGCTTTTTCTTTGGCAAGCCAAATATACGAGCTTTAATTACCTTATTTGAGCTTTGAAAATACCCTATCCATTGGTAGAGAGAATAAGGTGAATGAGTGTGGAAGAAACAAAGGGAAGATGGAATGAGGTTCAGTAAAAAGTGCATGGTTAAATCTTGTTAGGGATAGTGCCTGAAATTGGTACCCCGAATTGTTTATACATGGGGCTTGAAGTTTCTAAGAAATAGCCGGACGATGTTCGAGAAGGGTAGTGCCTATAACTGGTACCCGAGCAATTAAAAGACGAATGATGTTGATGCAAGGAAGAGAAGGAAAATTGATAATTGCAAGTGCAAGAGAAGAATTGGAGGAGAATATGAAGGCGAGAAATCAAGAACCTCCAAGGTAACTCTCTACTAGTGTATTAAGTTACTATGACCAAATTTTCCTACCCTTTCCAAAGAGCCAACATTACAACCTAGAAACAAGTCCTTTGTGATCCTAGTGTTAATCTAATGTAAGTTGATTTCTGAGACCTTTGCCAAGCTTATGGTTACGCGTGAATATGAATTGATATGAGTGTTTATACTAGCCTATAGTGCCTCACGCACGAGTGAATGAGAGTAAAGACTTATCTTGTCAGTGAGATTACTTAGTGCTCCGAATGGTGTGTGATTAGATTGATTTTACATGAGTGACATATTTGATGCAAGTAATTCTTGTTTGATTCAATGAAGTGGCATGTGTAATATGTGTTGTACTTGATCTTGTTGAATTGTACACGACTCCTGTGGTTTAAATTGGTTGCCTCGGGACGAGCAACATGTAAGTTTGGGGGTTTGATGAGTGTGTAAATTCACAAGTTTGGCGCTATGTTTTGTGCTAGTTTTGGAGAGTTTTGATGTGGAAATAGGTGGAAAACCTATACATATTGTGAAATAGCATGAATCAGGTGTTAGTGGAGCTATTTGAGTGTTTTCTTAGCAAAAACGGAGTGAAAGAGCCAAGAATCGAAGAGACGGAGTCGAAGCCACGCGAACCGCCCAAGAAGTAGGTGGGTTCGACTTGGCTGGAGGAGGGTTCGACCTCTCCAGCAGGTCGAACCAACGTTGCTGGACAATACAGAGATGGGTTCGACCACGACTCAGTTGGTTCGACCTGGCCATCAGGTCGAACCATGGTCGAACCAGTTTGCAAGAAGGAGGATTCGACCACGACGTTGGGGTTCGACTTGCCCGTTGGTCGAATCGGGAGCAAGAGTTGTCCAGTGCTGAGGTTCGAACTGGGGTTTGACCAAGACCTAAGTGGTTCGACCTGTCCAGAAGGTCGAACCTGTGTAGAATTCTTCTAGTAGCGGAGTTCGACCTGGGGTTCGACCTGTGGCTCGGGGTTCGACCTGCTTGACGTGGTCGAACCTGTGTGCGAGAACTTACCTTATCCGGATTTTCGAGGTCAAAAAGCGTGAGATCACTTAGAAAGCCCATTCCAAGCCCTAGAGACGTGATTACAAGTATAAAAGGAGGCTCATACAGAGAATAGAGGAGCTTTTGATCGTCAATCGTAGGAGAGACAAGAGTAGAGGTGGTGATCCATTCGGAGAGCTGTGACAGAGGTTCGCTGAAGGTTCAAGTAAGAATGATTCATCTAACCATGATTGTTCCTAGATCAATCATGGGCTAGAACCACCTTGGTAGTTCTAGGGTTATGAAAGTTTCATGATGTAATTCGTGTTTCGTGTGTAAAACTCCGTACAACACTACCTGTGGTTTGTTTTATATAAGATTGCAAATTTAATCCATACTCATAGTCGTTTTGTGCATCAATGATCGTTGTGTAGAGTCTGAATACATGACATGGTTATTGATTGAGTGCGTTCACTACTGAGCAGGGTTTATCGTTATAATTCTAAGTGAAGGGATTCCGAAGTATTATTAGAACTGTCTTATATGAATATTCATGAATTGAATTGAATTCGGGTTGATGAATAGGATGAAGAGTATAACTTTATAGTACCTAAAAAGGGAGATCAAATCGGGTTAGATTCTAGACGTAGAAGATAATTGATTATGATAGTACCTAGAAAGGGGGGTGAAGCATATCTCTTGCTCCGATGTTATTCACACGTGTCAAGCGCATATTTACTTGTGTCTATAGAGTAAACTTGCATGGTCTAGTGATGCGTCCACAAACCACAGGGCAGAGTCGGACACCATCATACGAAAATACGAATTGCTAGTGAAATTGGATGACCCAATGAACTACCTATCATTCTTATTGATCACAACTCACTTCTCTCTACTTTTGCTATTTCTTTTGTTAATTCGATTAGAAGTTACTATCCATTAAACCTTTACAATTACCAACATAGTCTAAAATATACTAGAAGATCACAAAATTGATATTTATCCATCCCGTGGGTTCGATATTGTAACTTGGTCATCTTCGCGACTACAATTGATATCCTTATACTTGAGGATTAATTTGTGTGTTGAGAAAACCCCTATCAATGCCACTCCAACCGAGCATTGTTGTTGAGATCTTCGATGTATGGGGGATCGATTTTATGGGACCTTTTCCCCATGTAATAGATTTCTCTACATTCTTTTAGTTGTGGACTATGTTTTTAAGTGGGTGGAAGCTATCCCCACTCGAGTGAATGATTCACGAACTGTTCTATCTTTCTTGAAGAAACATATCTTTGCCCGTTATAGAGTCCCTAGAGCATTAGTGAGTGATGGAGGTTCTCACTTCATCAACAAGCTTCTTGAAAAGGTGCTTAAGAATTATGGAGTAAAACATAGGGTCACTACACCCTATCACCCTCAAGCGAATGGGCAAGCGGAAGTCTTCAACCGCCAAGTGAAGCAAATCCTGGAGAAGGTAGTCGGAACCAATAGGAAGGATTGGGCTATGAAGCTCGATGATATTTGTGGGGGTTCCGAACTGCTTACAAGACGTGTTGGATATGTCACCATATCAAATTGTCTATGGGAAGTCATGCCACTTGCCCGTAAAGATTCAGCACAAAGCTTTTTGGGCATTGAGAAGCTTGAATTTATCCTTAAAGGATCAAAGAGAGTTGAGGATAACTCATATTAATCAACTGGATGAATTTAGGGATCGTGCTTATAAGAACTCAGAGATTTTTAAGGAGAGAATGAAGAAATGGCATGATTCGAAGATCTCTTACAAGGAGTTCAAGTAAGGTGATGAGGTATTACTTTTTAATTCTCGCTTGAAGCTCTTCACAGGAAAATTGAAATCGAAGTAGACAGGGCCATTCATTACCATAGAGCCTACGGTGGGGGAAGTTTTGAGCTTATGGACAAAGATGGGGACATTATTGCGGCTAATGGGCATCGGTTGAAGCACTACAAGTTGCCGAATGATGTTTGCATCATCTTTGAGAATACCTTACACTAGATTGGTATCGTCGTGACTCTCCGACATTAAACATGAGCTCCTATTGGGGGCTTTCCCTCCCATTTTATTGCTTTAATTTCATTAGTGTGAGTAAGAAATTTTCTTATTAGACGTGCTTATCATTCGGAAATTACATCTCTTTACAAACTTAGATTCACCGATGGTTTCTACTAAGTTTGGGGGTGTGATGTATACCTCATTATAGCACGGAGAATATAATCTTTTCTTTGTAATGTTTGCTGCGGGAGTTATTTTTTGCGGTATATTAAAACTTTAGCCGGTTTTGATGCATCGATTTTTTTTACAATTTGCCTAGTGTTTAGTGAGAGTTGTTGTTTTTGATGTGATTGCGGAGTTGCACTCGAAGTTATATGGTTTCTCTAGCTTAATTTTTGATTATCTTGATACTTGATGTCGTCCTAGAGTTGAATATTGCAGGAAGAAATGAGAAGGGTACGAAATTGAGGGAGATCGTGGAGCTGTTCGACCAGGCTTTTTGTTCGAGCAACGATCGAGCAAAGTGTGAAAATCTTCCAGAGGAGCTGCTCGACTTAACCCTTCTAGCTCGACCACAAAGCTGGAGTCGAGCACTGGTTGAGTAAATGACGAAAAACTTCCAGCGAGTTTGTTCAACCAATCAGTGGTTGCTCGACCAGGAGTATGAGATCGAACAATGGTTGAGCAAGACAGAAGAACAGGGGGCACGATGAGGCACGTTACTTGACTTCCAGCACCTGTTCGACCAAGACATGGAGGTCGAATGGAGGTCGAACAAGTCAAGGAAAAATAGGGGCTCGACTATACGCGTTGCTCGACTTCCACGTGTTGTTCGACCAAGAAATTCAGGTCGAACGGAAGTCGATCTAGGCGAATTTAAAAGGTCAGATCTGGCTCATTCGACTTGCAAATGTTGTTCGACCATTCCTAGCAAGTCGAATGGAGGTCGAACAGAGACTGGAGTAGTTTTTAAAAGGTACTCCCTCCGTCCAAAATTCAACTTCACATTTACTGTAGATACGGAGTTTAAGAAAAGTCACTTTTTGACTTACTTTTGGGGATAGTATGGTATTTTTGGGTAATAAATAAATGATAAAGTATGTTATGTGTGTTAAAAAGATGATGGCAATTTTGAAATTAAATTATGTTAGAGGGATATTAGTTAGTTGTTTTTTCCTTTTATGGAACTGTGAAGTTGAATTTGGGACAGACCAAAACGAAAAGTATGAAGTTGAAGTTGGGATGGAGGGAGTATTTCATTCCATTCGACACACCCACTTCCGTCACCCTTTCTCGAGCACTACTTCTTAACCAAAAGTTCTTCCCCTTAACTTCATCCCTACACTTTAATCCTCTCTTCCATACACTTCACATCCAATTTTGAGGGATTGCAAGATCCAATCTCGGATTTTCAGTCAACTTTTGGGGAATTTTCGCTCTCACCACACGCACACCATGTCAAACAAAGGTATGTTTTCTTCTCACTTTACTTGCGGATTGTGATGATGTTGATTAGTAAAGAATGGGTGAGTGGATTCATGCTAGATTTGGTGTCGAATTGCTTGACTTGTTGTTATAGATTGCATCCGAAAATTCTTGAATTGTGCTTTGTTGAATTGTGGAAATTTTGTGAATTTGATGTTGTATGAGGCATGGGCTTTGGTTTAATTTCGAATTATACATATGGGCTCAATGAATTTGGGTATTGATAAGATGCAATTGGTGATGGAACTTGAGCATGTTTTGTGGAATTGGTGAAACTTGGAGTTGAATTGCTATTATGTTGATGTGAAGTAGTGTTGGATTATTTGAATCTTGATACTTTTGATTGATAGTGTTGGTTTAGAGTTTGATGATTAGGAAACACTTGAGATTGAGTTGAATTGGATACATGAATTTGAAGTCTTGAGTAGGATTCATGATAGACATAGGCTTGGTATTATCTTCTATTTGGTGTATTGAAGTACAATTTTTGTAGGAAAAGAGATTGCTTCTTCTTCAAAGAGAAAGGGGAACAAGTCACCCCCATTGGTGGAGATCGTCAAAAAGATAAAGATTGATAAAAGGAGAACACCAAGGGATTTTGGAATCAAGATTGGTGAGTGGGAGGAGAAAGAGAAGCTATGGAATGTAATCTTGTTGAAGATAAGAAGGACGAGGTATCAGGATGATCGAGCCATGATGGATATTCACATCATCAACGACATTCGTTGGATGATCAACCAAGTGGGCATCGCAGCATTCATGGAGATGAAAAGGGAGACATACTTTCACATCACTGCGGAAGTATTGTGCATGCTAAGAGTGGAGTGTGGTGATGGATATCTTCCCTATGGCATTCATATGCAAATAGGCGGTCAAGAGCAGACTATGTGGGCTCGTGAGTTCAACGAGATCATTGGCTATGAGATGTGGTTGGAAACGAGAGTGATGACTTTAGGGCAAACGATTTTTGGAGAGCTATAACGGGGAGGCAAGAGGACTACAATTCCAACACTTCTAAGGTTGCTTTCATTCGCAACCCTGTTAGTGCCTACATGGATCAGATCTTAGGGAATACTTTGTTTGCAAGGTCTGAAGGGAGCTGTATTCCAAGAGGAGAGCTCTATGTCCTATGGTGTATGCTCAATGGAGTTCGCTTCAACGTCGCCGCTTACTTCTTCTATCAGCTGTACAAGTTCACCACGCACAATTTTCAGAGAGTAAACATTGGGGGGCTGATCACAATCATAGCGGAGTACTACAGGGTTGACTTGAGTAGGTATGAGTCTGTTCGAGGTGATCCGGAGTTGATCTTGACCTCATACGTCAGGATGGGGCTGATTGAGAGTGGATGATGCTTGGATGTTTACCCAAGGAAAGAAGCCTCGCACACTCCGGTTTTCGCTAGAGATAGCCAACCTTACAATTGTGAGGAGGAATCAGAATTGGTTGATGAATACTATGGAGCACACAGTGATCTCTAGAACGTGCTTGGAAAGAGGAAATTGGAGATTGTTGGCTGATTTGCGAAGGCAAGGAATTAGCTTGGATGAGGACATGGTTCTTATTGGAGATCCAGCTGATTTCGGGGAGGAGGAGCCACAGCCACCACAAGCTTTTGATTATCATGAGGACTTGCCTCCGGTACAGCCACAGTAGCCGTTCGAGCGAGAATTTTTCAAACCACCACCGCTACAGCCACAACTGCAGCCGCAGCAGGGCCATTGGGTGGCCCAAGATTAGTTCTATCAGGAGCAATTCCGACTAATGCATGAGCACTTCGCCACGCTTAACGCTAACCAGCAAGAAACGAATCGACAGCTGGCACTTGCGAATGCCAACTATGCTGCACTCAACACACGTTATGTTGAGATGGACGGACGGTTGATGCAATTGCAGGATCATGGGCGAATGAGGGATAGAACTCTCAATGCCTTGCATAGAGATGTAGACCGAATGCGGTTGGAGATGGATGGTGAGGATGCGGGGAGTTCGGAGGAAGATGATGCTCCGGAGAAGTGATGAGCATCAGGTTTTTATTCTTTTCTGATTCTTCTCATCCCCCATTCTCTTTTCTACTTAACAGATGCCGGTTTGAGTGTTTGGGTGTAGTGGTGATTCTTGCATGAGTGGTTTATATAATTATGATGATTGAATGATGGATATGATGTGCTTGGGATGAATTCATGTTATGAATGGGTTCTTATTGATTCATGATAATTTGTTAATGGCAAGCATGTTCTATTTATACTTGTAGTTCATAAGAAATTGATGTTGATTGCATGCTTTGAAGAGTGCTTAGGATTCTATTAACCTTGTGAGGATTTGAGCCTTTTTATCGTGCTATATGCATGATTGTTTATTCTTGAGAGACGTTTGTGTACTCATATTCTAGAACTTGACTTGGAGTCTTGTATGAAATCTATAATTGATAGATACTAGGAAGTGATCTTAGGCCATTATTGTTGATCGAGTTAATTAGCCAAATTTATCTTACCTTATTATATAATTATCTTTGCAAACCCTATTGAGCCTTTGAGCCTTTTTCTTGGCAAGCCTCAATAATGAGTCGTTTACCTTTTTGAGCCTTTAACCCAATTACTAGTAAAGAGTGGAGGTAGACGAATGCTTTAGGAAGTTTTAAAGAGGATGAGAGATTTGATGAAAGTAAATTCGAGAGACAAGAAGTTAAATCTTGTGAGGGATAGTGCCTGAAACCGGTATCCCGAATGCTAGAGAGGGTAGTGCCCGAAACTGGTACCCTTATACTTGAAGAACACCGGAATTGGCGTGTGACTATGGAAGAGAAGTTGAGCCAAGTAAAGGTGGAGGAATGGTCTATGAACGTGATCATTGAGATAAAGCAGTGAAGAGGGAGCAACTGAAAATAATATACCAAGGTAACTCTTTACTAGTAAAGTTAGTCACTTACCTATATTCTTCCACCTTAACCAGAGAGTCAACATTACATCTTTGAAGCAAGTCCTTTGTGATCCTAGTATTGAGTCGATTATGGATGGAGTTTTGAGACCTTTGTCAAGCTTATGGTTACGCGAGTACATAAATTGAAAGTGAGTGTTGATATCAATCATAAGGTGTATATCTTTTACACTTGAGTGAGAGAGTAAATACTTACCCGTGAGCTAGAAGAGTTAGCACTCGTAGAAGTGTTGTGATTAATTGATGTTTTTATGTGAATGAAAGGTATGATAGCTGCATGTTTTAAGTTAATATAATTATATGTTGTACCTTGTGATTACACTCTCTAACTTTGTTTGATTTTCGTTGCATCGGGACGAGCAACATATAAGTTTGGGGGTTTGATGAGAGTGTAAATTCACATATTTTGGGCTCTTTATTTGAGTGGATATAGAGTACTATTTGGACTTTTATTGAGACGAATCGGTACATTTATGGGAAAGACACGAATCAGAGGGTACAAGGGCTATTTGAGCATATTTGTATAGGAAAACAGGTGAAAAAGGCTCGAAATTGGAAGACACGATTTTAGAGGCGAGATTAAGGTGTTATTCGACCTCTAATGGCTTGTTCGACCAACAACAGGTGGTCGAATGGGAGGTGACAAGTCGAGCAGATTGCCAGAGCCTGTCCAATGAGCCATTTCGACTTGGAGATGTTGCTCGATGTTGAGAGTGGAATTTCACGCATTATAGGTCTCACATTACACCATTTTTGTTAGAATATGGCCATACTTTTATGTAAGATTGTGTATTTTTCATATCTTGCATAATTAAGATGCTACTAAGGTGTTTTGTTGAGTTTTAGGTGGAAAATGATCAAAAGTGCAAAGTTGGAGAAAATGTGCAATTTGTGCAATGATGCTGAAACGCAAGTCCAAATTGTGTAGTTTTTCTTTGTTTTTGTGGAGATCAAAAGTGAATTTTTGATATATGGTTGGAAAGCCACAGAAGAGAGGGTTGTTTTGACGTAAAGAATACCCCAATCAGATTTCAAACGAGAAAGTTATGATCAAAGAAGTGACGTCGCGCAAGTTGTGCCGAACAGAACGGCTGTGCCTCTTTGCATGAGTTGTTACATATCCAAATATTAGATTTTTTGAGTGTTCTTTAAATGGATAGAAATCCAAGGAATAAAAGAACGTGTGAGCATATGAATTACTCAAATCAGAGTCTGCTGAAGAAAGTTATGCTCGAAACAGTGAGATCGCGCAGTGCAGTCTCTGCAGCTCGGCAGGTAGCTCACAGCGAGCGGCACTTCCACATGGCCAAAAGCGCCAAGCTAGGATCCTACGGAGCCTAAACTACATTCTCGTTTCACCCATATGTCGCTCGGCTATATACGTCTTAGATCGTGTTTTGAAGTGTTATTGACGCAAAACAACCCTGCAACAGTCCAAGAGAGATCAAGGGAGATCGATACACAAATTGGAGAGAACCTATCCATAATTCATCATCAATTAGCACCTCCAACACCTTCATATCAGATTAACAACCTGATTTCATCATCCATCCACTTTCAAGAGGGTTCCAAGTGCTAATTGAGGAAGAATCGAGCAATTGGAGAGACGGAGAAGGAACGCGAGACTACGCTTACACTAGGGTTTCATAATTCTTATCTTTCTCTTTCTTTTACTTTAATTTTTTGTATGAATTGCTTAGCCATGAGTGTTGCTTGTGATCTTATGGGCTAATTTTATATACAGTTCTAGGGTTTGATGGATTGATTTGATTGATTTGGGGATTTAGACCAAAGATTGGGATTTTATGCAGTTGATCTTTTGATTTTACTTATTTTATTCAGACATGCTTATCTGCTTCGTAACGTCTTTACAGTATACTCATGACATCCGCTATAATGCTTGGATTATTGTGTTAGCTTGTGTGCGTTTATGATTGGTATTGTCTATCTATTAGGGATTGAAGTAGTTCCACTATAAACACTTTAATTCCATGAATTGGTAAATCAAATAGTTGATTAGTTTAGTGGAACAATGCAATTAGACAATCAAGTAGGAAGTGAATAGAACCTTGTAGTAATTTCAGAAAATATCTTGTTAGTCAGGCTTACCATCCGCAGGTATTGTTGCTTGCTTTGATTAGTATCTAGGAATAAGCATTGGTAATATTTACACACCTTAGGATTTAAACCAGAGTATACTGTTAGTTTAGAATCGAATTATATTCGGTGGGTTAACGGGGTTATGTGGTGTATTTTTATTGAAACTGCATAAATGAGCAATTGGAGGTCTAAAAACCCAAATTAATTGGTCTATACGTGATACCTTAGAACTGTCGATTATCTCTTGATTAAAACTTATTTTATTTTTATTGCTTTTAATAATTCAGCTATTTAATATTTCAGTATTTTAGTTAATTGATTCACAACAAAACATTGGAAATCGGTTACTCAATTCTGATTAATTAGTAATTCATAATAAAATAAAAAATTAACTGTCTTAGTGGGATCGATAATTTAACTTGGGTACTTGCTGCTACAATTGATATCCTTATACTTGAGGATTAAATTATAGTGCGCAGAAAAAGCCTAACAAATTTATGGCATCGTTGACGGGGACAGTTTAATAGTTTATTTTTCTTTTATTACTAATTTAATTAGGATATTTAATTATTTTGAGATTATTTAATCGTCTTCTCTTTGAATAAGGAGATGCAGTGGCTTATAGATCAGCAGCAATGCAAATCTGTGGAAGTAGTGGAGAACTTCGCTTTGTCTGATGCAGAGTTTGAGGGTTTATCTAACGATACATGTATAGATTATCTTGAGAATTTATTTTCTTTGAGTGATGTTAGAGATGAACATAGAAGGAAGACCACTGCTGAAATGGTAAATCGGACTAAGAAGGCCACTGTTGAAGAGGCGATGAAACATGTTGCCAAGGAAGAGAAGCATAAGGGAAAAAGAATTGAAGTGGTAGATGAGATCGCAGAAACAAGTGGATCTCTTACTTTTCCTACTACTAATTCTGTTGAGTTGCTTTATAATCTTTTGGTTGCAGGACGAAGTGATGATCTATATCTAAAGCCTCCCAACATACCTCCTGATTTCCATTATTATATTGGTGTTGACGATTCTAACTGGTTTAATCCTCATTTTGCTAGAAAGATTGACTCTTCAATTGAGTGGAGGATTGACAAGAAAGAATCAAGACAGTTATGGGAGGAAAGAAATTCAAAGGTTCCTATTTTGGTGATAAGGAAATATGAGGTGGTTGGTGCGAACAAGAGAGGATGGAAGTACTTGAAAGTAAGGATGCGAGAAGACTGTCCTCTGATCTAATAAATCAAAAAGAGGTATCTTGTCGTGACTCTCCGACGTTAAAAATGAGCGCTTGTTGGGGGTTGTCCCTCCCATTTTATTGCTTTTATATGTCTTTGTTGATGTTGGAATTTTATTAGGTGATGCTTGTTTTAGGTATATACTTTTTTGCAAACTTAGTGTCTCACTTCATTTGATCTAAGTTTGGGGGGAGGTTACGTACATATCTTGTCTTGTAGTACCGAAGTAAATTTTCTGCATTGTGTGTGCTTGGAGGGTCGATTTTTTGCGGATTTTTAATATTATCAAATTATTCGTTGATGTTGAGGGTTCGATTTTTTTGTGATTTTTTTGGTTTCGTGTTTTGTCTTGTTTGTTCTTTGTTGGTCCTAGTGTTAGCGTGGTCGTTGTATGGTTCTCTATGATGATTTTTTTATTTTTCTTAGCACTTGATGGTATTATATTGTGTTCTGTTACTGTTTATGGGATGGATGATATTGGATTATTGATTAGGAGTTCATGGTGTTATTAATAGAATTATGTGTTATTGATTCATGCTGGGTGATTGTACTTGAGAAATAATTTGAGATTGTGCTTTGGTATTGAGATGCTTGAAATTTGATTATGTGCATGGAGGATTAGCTATGTAGCTTTATTAGGAGTGCTCATTTATTCCAATAATCATATGAGATTTGAGCCTTTTGAAATCATGACAAGTTGTATGATTCAGTTTATTCTTGTGAGTATCGTTCATACACACATATTCTAGAACTTGGCTTTGTATCTTGCTAGAATCTACGTGTTTGATTAGACGATAGGAAATGATCTTAGGCCATCTTTGTTATTTATTAGTCACTAGCCAAATTATTATCCTACCTATTGAAATTATCCATATTCAACTCTTTTGAGACTAAAAGCCTTATTTGTTGGAAGCCTACGTGATTAGCTAATTGATCCCTTTTCTAGCCTTAAAAATTCCTACCTAGAAGAGAGTTGAAGGAGTCAATTTGGATTCTTGTGAAGAAGAACTAAAGGAGAAGTAATTTGGAATTGATGAAAATTGTTGAAGAGAGAATGGTTAAATTATTGCATGAAAGGGTAGTGCCCGAAAATGATACCCCATGAAAGGGTAGTGCCTGAAACTGGTACCCTTAGTTGATAAAAGAAAAAAAAAGAAAAAAATTGAATAAGGAAGTTATGTTCAAAAGTGAAGGAGGAATCAAGTAAGCATTGAAAAGCATTGAAGGAGAAAGAAGAAAAGTGAAGCTGTTTGTTGAAAAGCTGTAAGTCTTCTTTGATTCTCTACTAGTGAATTAGTCACTTTATTCATATATTTCCTACCTTTACCAAAGAGCCAACATTACAACCTAATGCAAGACCTTTGTGATCCTATTGTTGAAATTATTCCTTTAGTCAAGAGTTGAGATGATTGCCAAGCTTATGGTTACGCGTGTGTTTGGATTGACTTTGAGTGTAAACACCTTACCCTAAAGTGTATATCTCACACTTGAGTGATGAGCTTAAATACTACCCATAAGAATGGGTGGATGAGCATTCCAAAAAGGTGAAGTAGTTGATCTGAATTGTATGTTTTTAGATGGATGGTCATCTTAGTATTTGAAGTATGATTTTTGAATTCTTATATTTTCTAGGATGTGTTAAACTGTGAAATTCCCTCTCAATTACTCTATTGGTTTTCTATGTCATGGCCTCGGGACGAGCAACAAGTAAGTTTGGGGGTTTGTTGAGAGTGGAATTTCACGCATTATAGGTCTCACATTACACCATTTTTGTTAGAATATGGCCATACTTTTGTGTAAGATTGTGTATTTTTCATATCTTGCGTAATTAAGATGCTACTAAGGTGTTTTTTTGAGTTTTAGGTGGAAAAATGATCAAAAGTGCAAAGTTGGAGAAAAGGTGCAATTTGTGCAATGATGCTGAAATACACGTCCAACTTGTGTAGTTTTTCTGTGTTTTTGTGAGATCAAAAGTGAATGTGTGATATATGGTTGGAAAGACACAGAAGACAGGGTCGTTTTGACGTAAAGAATAGCCCAATCAAATTTCAAACGAGAAAGTTATGATCAAAGAAGTGACGTCGCGCAAGATGTACCGAACAGAACGGTTGTGCCTCTTTGCATGAGTTGTTACATATTCAAATGTTGGAGTTTTTGATAGTTCTTTACATGGATAGAAAACCAAGGAAGAGAAGAACGTGTGAGTATAAGAATTACTCAAATCAGAGTCTTCAGGAGAAAGTTATGCTCGAAACAGTGAGATCGCGCAGTGCAGTCTCTACAGCTCGGCGGGTAGCGAGCGGAGAGCGACACTTCCACGTGGCCAAAAGCTGCCGAGCTGGGGTCCCACGGAGCCTAAATGACATCCTCGTTTCACCCATATACTGCTCGGCTACATTTAGGCCCAGCTCAGCTCGAGCTAGGTGCCGAGCGGCCCAAAATCAGGCCCAGACAAGACATGTCCGATGCAGAACTGTATATATATATCTCGATCGTGTTTTGAAGGGTTATCGACGCAAAACAGCCCTGCAACAGTCCAAGAGAGATCAAGGGAGATCGATACATAAATTGCAGAGAACCCATCCATAATTCATCATCAATTAACACCTCCAACACCTTCATATCAGATTAACAACCTAATTTCATCATCCATCCACTTTCAAGAGGGTTCCAAGTGCTAATTGAGGGAGAATCGAGCAATTGGAGAGACGGAGAAGGAACGCGAGACTACGCTTACGCTAGAGTTTCATAATTCTTATCTTTCTCTTTCTTTTACTTTGATTTTTTGTATGAATTGCTTAGCCTTGAGTGTTGCTTGTGACCTCATGGGCTAATTTTATATACAGTTCTAGGGTTTGATGGATTGATTTGGGAATTTAGACCAAAGATTAGGATTTTATGCAGTTGATCTTTTGATTTTACTTATTTTATTCAGACTTGCTTATCTGCTTCATAACGTCTTCATAGTATATTCATGACATCCGCAATAATGCTTGAATTATTGTGTTAGCTTGTGTGCGTTCATGATTGGTATTGTCTATCTGTTAGGGATTGAAGTAGTTCCGCTATAAATACTTTAATTCCATGAACTGGTAAATCAAATACTTGATTAGTTTAGTGGAACAATGCAATTAAACAATCAAGTAGGAAGTGAATAGAACCTTGTAATAATTCTAAAAAATATCTTGTTAGTCAGGCTTACCATCCGGAGGTATTGTTGCTTGCTTTGATTAGTATATAGGAATAAGGATTGGTAATATTTGCACACCTTAGAATTTAAACCAGAGTATACTGTTAGCTTAGAATCGAATCATATTCGATGGGTTAACGGGGTTATGTAGTGTATTTTCATTGAAACTGCATAAATGAGCAATTGGAGGTCTAAAAACCCAAATTAATTGGTCTATACCTGATACCTTAGAACTGTCGATTATCTCTTGATTAAAACTTATTTTATTTTTATTGCTTTTAATAATTCAGCTATTTAATATTTTAGTATTTTAGTTAATTAATTCACAACGAAACATTGGAAATCGGTTACTCAATTCTGATTAATTAGTCATTCATAGTAAAATAAATAATTAACTGTCTTAGTAGGATCGATAATTTAACTTGGGTTCTTGCTGCTACAATTGATATCCTTACACTTGAGGATTAAATTATAGTGCACAGAAAAAGCCTAACACTCGACCAACACTAGCTTGGTCGAGCAGATGAGAGGAAGTCGAGCAAAGTGGAGAACTTACAGTGAGCTCGTTCGACTTGGATGAGTTGCTCGACTAAGATCAATTTGGTCGAGCAAGAGCGGTTTGGTCGAGCAA
Organism: Pogostemon cablin; assembly: GCA_023678885.1. Lineage (NCBI taxonomy): Eukaryota > Viridiplantae > Streptophyta > Magnoliopsida > Lamiales > Lamiaceae > Pogostemon > Pogostemon cablin. The sequence goes on from CM042957.1 coordinate 33,526,158, forward strand.
GAGCGGTTTGGTCGAGCAAAATGCCAAATTTTTCCAGAATGTTTGCTCGATCAGAAGCTCCTTGTTCGACTGGCATACCATGGTCGAACGGCGTGTCGCTGAGGCTATTTATGGTAATTCCGGATGTCCTTCACCAAATTTTACGTGTGCTTCAAGCAAAGGCCCATCATAAGCCCATAAGGAGATCCTATGTGTATAAAAAAAGGGTTTTCGTAGGAAAAAAAACATACGAAGAGATCCATCCTATAACACACATCTTCTTCATCCACCAAACCCTACCACCATCCGAAGGGGTTGAGAGAGAGGTTCGTCTGGAGAGTCAAATAAGATCATATAACCAACTAGCCATGATTGTTCTTAGATCAATCATGGGCTAGAACCACCTTGGTAGTTCTAGGGTTATGAAAGTTTTATGAGTTAATCAAATTTCCATGTGTAAACTACGTACAACACTACTTGTGGTTTATTTTATATAAGATTGTGCTTTTTCAATTCATACTCATGGTCGTTTTGTGCATCATTAACTGTTATGTAGAGTTTGAATACATCTCTTGGTTATTGATTGAGTGTGTTCACCGCTGAGCAGAATCACATGTTATAATTCTAAGTGAAAGGATTCTGAAGTCTTATTAGAACTATCTTATATAGATAGTTACTAATTGAATCGTATTCGGGTTAATAAGTAGGATAAAGTATATTACTTTATAGTACCTAAAAATAAAGATCAAATCGGGTTAGAGTACTAAGTGTACGGGAAATAAATGATTATGATAGTACCTAGAAAAGGGGTAAAGTATACATCTTGCTCCAAGGATATTCACACGTGTCATACGCTTGCTTGCTTGTGTCTATAGAGTATGCTTGTATGGTTTAGTGTTGCATCCATAAACCACAGGGCAGAGTTGGACATCAACGCATGGAAAGAAATTAACGAATGAAACTGGATTACCTGAAGAACTATTCCATTACTTACTTGATCACAACCAAATTTCTACTCTTATTTGTTTACTTACCTTGCTATTTTCATTATATGTTATTTAGTTTCTTAATCAAACCAAGTCGAATTTACCAACATAATCTTAGTTAATTAGCATATAATTAGATTGATATTAATCCGTCCCTTGGATTAGATATACACTTGGTCACCTTTCGAAACTACAATTGATATCCTTATACTTGAGGATTAATTTTGTGTGTTGAGAAAACGCTTATCAAAGACTCCTTGGCATTTTTAGCACTCGATCATCTCTTTCTTGAGCTGAGCATAGGTCTAGGTTAGATGGTAAGTTTTTTTACCCCCTTTTCTGGAAGGTGCTCTTTTTCTCTATATGGTTTTTTTCCACAGGGTTTTTCCATACAAAAGTTTTTAATGAGGCCCACCGGGGGGGACTATGGTCTCTTGGCCAGCCTGCTTTTTGTTATATGTTTCTTTTTCAGCCGTGTATTCGGCTGTACAGGGTTTGGCCTCATCTTCTTAGACTGTGTCTTGTCTGTTGGGTAACAGGATCCCTCAAATGTTCCCTTGTCGGTTGGATAATAGGATCCCTCGCATGTTCCCTTTTGTCCTACATCGTTTTTGGTCTTTGTTATGTACTTTTCATTTAATTTGGTTTAATGGTATTGCATAGTTTAATAAGCATACTTTAGTGATATGTCGGCACGTTTCACAAATAATTCGTCTCACAAAAAGACTTTGTCAATATGAAAATGTATTCTTAATTATTACTCCTTCGTCCGGTTTTAAGGTGCCCGTTTGCTTTTTGCACGTGGATTAAAGAGTATTATTATTATATGTAAAGTGGCTAGTTGTATTAGAGAGAAGTGGTGGGCCATATTGTGTACTTTTTTACTAAATAGGAAAAATTGATATCTTTGAACCGGACACAAAAAAGTGTAAAATTGACACCTTAGAGGCGAATGGAGGGCGTATATTATAATATACACAAAATAGTGAAAATTATTCACGTTATAAATGAGGCTATAGTAAAGAATGGAATAATTACTACTAGGTACACACTTAATATCTATTATTACTATGATATACATCAATTTACAAAAATTACTCCAAAATACAAAAAATAAAGATCAATTACCCAATATACCCTCAACTTAATGTGACCTAACTGTTGGCAATTGGATCCTGCGGTTCAACGTGATCCGTTAGGATTAACAGGCAAACAATCAGCGGAAGCAATAAAATGTTTACCTGACTTCTGGGTCGATGTAGAGGATGAACAGCAGTGTAGAACACCTCTAATCTTCTACCGTATGTCCCAAAGTCAACTCTGGTGTTGGGTGGTCAACAATCCCCAGAGTTCTCTCATTCTGTTCTCTGTTTTCTCCCGTGTGTCAAAAAAGGCACAGACTTAGGTTTAACAGGAACTGAGATGACTTATATACTTGGGCTACAGCAGGGACCAGGAGGAGAAATTGGGCTGGGCCTCAATTGAATTTAATTAACCAAGCTTAGCCCAAAGCTTTTAATTAAATCCAATAATAATAATATAGTCCACTAAAATATTATTACGGTACTGCCCGTCCAATCCCAAAATTATGTTCTGGGCTCCTTCTTATTATAAGCCCGATAGTCTCCCCATGTTTAAGATATACAATGTTCATTAATTAATTAAGTTACTGACAACTCAAATTAATTAATATCTCATCCGAGAGTAGTACCACTCAACCTTATTATCATGCCGGAAATTAATCCACTTGCAAGATTTACATGATAAACCTTATGAGCTCCTCAAGGGGACATCATCAACCTGTGACGGACATGGATTCCTTCTACAATCAACAGCACACCATAGATACAGCACTACTTCCCAACTCACCGAGTTTGTTGATTTAATACATATAAATCTCACCCATTGATGAATCAAAGAAATACATACTGCCCTACGTGTCGAGGTTATTGTATAGGGATTAAGAGTACGAACTTCCATAATAACAGAGATCAAGTTCTACTATATAGTCAGTATAAGAAGAACGACCTCAGGCGGTCCTGCTCAATACACACAAGTGCACTAATGTGATTCTATAGCCATGACAAGCTAATACCAAACCACACTACAACCATACCGATAGAGAGTCCCCGTCTATCTCAGTTGTGAGCATCTGTTTATACTTTATAAGGAAACCGATAATATGATCTTCTGCGTGTTTTCGCACAACATATTATCTACAGTATAAAGTAAATGGACTATTGCATCATGCATATAAAATAAATTATAAGATGCAATAGTTTGATCAATGATTCTCATTTCAAATATTGTTATGACATTGTTCATACTAAAGTTAGACTTTTAGTATACAATCCAACAATCTCCCACTTATACTAAAAGACTATGTTGCCATGTCTTCTGCCATACATCTGATTCCTACTCCCACTACATGACCATTAAAAGCTCTCGCCTTAAGGTCCTTGTAAATGGTTTACTAGGTCATCATCCGATGCAATCTAGGCGACAACAACCATCCCCTCATCATACGATTTCTCGTAACAGGTGGTACTCGCGCTCCATGTGTTTAATTGCCTTATGGACTTGTGATTTCTTCAAGTTTGCAACTGCACCAATATCATCAATGTAAATTGTGATTACCTTGGGCAAACTTAGAAATACTTCAAAGTCCATCATGAAGTCTCTAGAGTCATATAGATACTTTGGCTGCCTCATAGGCTCCAATTCATCATCTTTCCATGATGGAGTTCGGAGTCTGAAATATATTTCTATATAACACTCCTCCACATTACGACTCTACTTCCTAAGATTAAACACATAACCTTTGAGGTGAATTTACTGCCGTCCAATCTGACTAAAAAATCTGAATCTACGTAATCCACAAGAAGCAGTGAATCAGTCCAGTAAGTCCACATATAATTTCCAGTCCTTCTCAGGCACTTTATATATGTCTTACTACACTTCATCATTCTTGTTCCGGCTTACATTTATACCTTCTGTTCATGCGTTTAGCAAAACAGATATCCAACTTCGTTCATAGCATTCTTTAGATTAAGTTTCCTTATTCGCCGAAGCATAAGGAACCGCTTTCATCTACTTTATCTTCTTTTTGTGTCTCAAAGACACATTTACTTAGATAAATTCACATGCTAAATGAGTGTGGACTGTATCATTTTATGAAACTTGAGATAAGCATAACATCCTTTCTTGTGATCCGTATTACCGTGATCAAAAGGATATATTTTGCCTTTCTTAAGTCCTTCATCTCTACCACTTTATTAACCGTACCCATACGCCTGATAATACTCTTTCATTGTCTCCAATGAGCAAGATACTATCTACGTATAGTACAAGAAACACCACCACGCTTCCGTCACTCTTTACAACACACAAGACTCATCCGCTCATTGATTTAAATCCATGCCACTGGATTACCTAATCAAAACAGATGATTCATGATCTCAAAGCTTGCTTTAGTCCATCGCCGGACACTTTTAAGCTTACTATCAAAATGTTATTAGTACTTTGCAATGAATCACTCTGGTTGTTTCGCATAGATGTTTTCCTCAAGACTTCCAATCAGGAAAGCTGTCTTTGACATCTATTTGCTATTCCTCAGAGCAGCAATAAAAGAATCCGGATCAACATAAGCATAGCTACCAGCGAACATGTTTCCTCATAATCGAACCATTTCTTTCTGAGTACACTTTTTCACAACAAGCTTGCTTCCAAGGTTTTCACCTTTCCATATGATCCTCTTTTATTTCCTTTTACCACTTGCAATGGTTTTTACACCATTTAGTGGTCATACAAGTTCCCAGACTTAATTTAGAATCCGTAGATTCTATTTCAACATATATTGCAACTTACTAAGATTCCGCATTTTAATCTTGTAGTGCTACGTCATATCCGTGGGACAATACCATGTTCACTAGGGATCAAGTCTCACGACTCTCCCAAAACATATATTTATGGGTTGTCATACAACCCTCCCACTATGACAAGGCACTACATGTAATTGTGTATCAGACGTGACACGCGTTTACAGTTTACCTTGTGGTATATCCTCTTGTACACTTGGTACTTATACTTAGTGTTTTCCTCTCACTTCTTTTAGAACAACTTATACATGGGTTTGTGATTTATTACATATTCCTTTTCCAAAAATCTAGTTATTGAGTTAACAATTATCCTTCGATCTTTTGGACTAAATAAATCACCCTCCATTTTTCTAGGATATCCCATATACAGACAAACGTTTCACGAATTACTGTATCTAGGGCATATCCATAAAATGAATTTAATTATTCCAAATAATTCATCATCTATCTAATCATAACCATAAGAGCCTAATACCTTCTACCCACCACACCATTCAGCTGGGGCATACCCGGTGTAGTCAACTTGAGATTTAATCTCAATTTCTGATCAATAGCTCCTAACTATCCCAAGAGGTATTCGCCATCATGATTGAATCGTAATGACTTAATATATTTTCCATGACGCTTCACTGTATCAGCCTTACAATTCTTGAATTAATCAAAGAACTTAGACATGCAGTGCATCATATAAATATATTAGTTTCCAGAATAATTTTCAAATATTCATAACCACCTCTCGCCTGGATAATATTAGGTTCGCTTGAATAAGAATGAACTAATTCCAACATATATATCTTTGGCTCTACACCCCATAGCCTTGAAAAGGCAGTTAATCATTTTTACTTCCAAGCAAGACTCGCAAGTCCGATAGTTTCCACTTCAGATAAACCTTACGGTCTATCGGCTATCAACTTTTGAATCCTACTTAAGTAAAATGAATTAGTCATAGACGCCAAATGTATGTTTAGTTCATGTCCGAAGGTTCCTTTCTCTTACTAATATTAGAAGATGCATTATTTAATTACTATTTATTGCATCTGTGGGATGTACATGATTCAAGAGTATACTTTTTATCCACCAACGTACTTTAACGGGTTATAGCCTCATTCCTCATTACTAGACCATGTCATTTAAATTAAATGAAGTATCCATCCGTTAATGCATAGAAACCGAAATTAAATTCTTTCTATGAAACGTACGTAAAGACAATTTCTCATAGTCAATCGTTTATTCTTATCATGAGATAAATAAACAACTCCCACTGCAATAGCCACTACCTTTGTAGTTTTACCCATGTTATTAACAATCTTATCCTTACTCAGTGATAAACATTTAGTGATTCCAGTATCTACATACTTCGTGTCAGTAGATGCCATCACTAATCATGTTTAAACCTTTAGTAAATAAGATATTAAACTTGTTCACATCATGATGAAAAATGGCTTTCTTTTGCCACATGTTTTGTTAGAAGTTTCCCACCATATACAACCTCTCGTATTTCAGGTATAACTTGCTCAAAACATCTAGGCAATTATGAAGAATAAAATTAACTTAGGTTTCTCTTTCAATTTCTATTCCAAGCTTTTCCAATTCATTCATCAATTCAACCATGATCTTGCGCCTTTTTAAATTACTCAAGTATCCGAAGAGTTACATGAGACCATCATATTTCTATGAACCTCTCATCTCTTCACTAGAAACTTTAATAGGCATCATGAGATGTCCTTTGTGAGAACACACATGTATATTTCGTAAGCAGTAAAATTCAAAACCAAGATTCTTTTCTAATCATTTAATATGGACGAGTAAATATAATGTCTTTTAGTTAATAATTAGTGAAATAAAACCATTCGAAATTCAGAGAATCACAAATAAATATTCTGATCAAATCTTTGAATTTTATCCTTTTATATTGTTTCCCTCAAAACAATATAAAAATAAAATTCACCGACATCTCAAGCACCGTGAGTCTGCAAGCCACGTTAGTGTGGACGTTTATAGACCTGAACATTTACAAGAGAAGGTTTTACCCATTAATTTTATTTGTTAACCTAACTTTATGACAAAATAATTAATAGTCGGTTCCTCCTTAGCCATGCAAATAATAGCAGTGACTCCGTTGGGGAGGATACTAATTATTTACACCTAAGTGTACACCATTATTTGATCCCAAGTCCACTGCGCGAGCTTATGTGTCTTACAGTTGGAGAAGTACACACGCGCTCGGATAGCTTCCTACAATCATCTATTATTAGTTTGTACTAGTGAACCGCACACAAACTCATCCGTTAGGGAGGAAGGCCTATTGTCAACACGCAAGTTTATGTGCCACATTACAAACAATAATTATTTAATGAAGTCTGTACCAGTGATCCGTGAATAAACTCATCCGTTAGGGAGGAAGGCCTATTGCCAACACGCAAGTTTACTCACATCACTTACAAACCAATAATGGAGGCCGCGGAAATTAATTACCAATCCCCTCTCCCACTTAGTTATTTAATTACCGAGGGTTTTTAACATGCATATAATATTCTTGAATAAAATATACAATCTAGACATGCTTCTACTAACAGCAATTTAAATAAATAAATCACATAGAACATGTCTTTCACATATACAATAATAATTGACAATTAAATCAATTAATCAGTTATATAACATTAATTAATTGCTTAAATGGTGGATCAATCAATTTGGGCCCAAGAGCAGCAAATAAGCACAAAATGAGCAAAAGATTAAATAATTAATCAAGTCCATTATCCATGGCCCATAATCTTAGCCCAAAATCAAATTAAGTCCACCAAGCCCACTAGCACAAAAAGTCCATTAATAAAATTAATTAATCATGCTTGGCCCATTACTCACAATTAATTAAATTAATTAGTCCAGCAGCCCATTATCATTTAATTAAAATTGGGTCCAATAGCCCAAAACTAAATTAAAAAGAATGAGTAGCCCTTAAGGTTTCAATTAAAATTGGGCCTTTAAATCCAGCCCAAAACTAAATTGAAACAGTCCAAAGGGGAGCCTAAATCCACAGCCCATCAAGGAAGCCCAAAACCAAGAAATTGGGCCCTTAAATGCTGCCCTAAACTCCTGCCGCTCCTCACACAGCCAGCTTGCACTGGTGATAATTGAAGCCGCTGTTGCATCCGGCTGCCACGCCCACAGCCCACCGGCTTCTCACCAACAGCCAACTCCCGTCGACTTCCGAGGAGCCTGCGTGTATCAGCCCAGTGGAGTCGCCCTGCTGCCCTATTTCTCGCCTGGCGCAGTCAAGAAGACATCGCGAAGCTATCACTGGCGTCGAGCATTCACCGCCTCCTGCCCATCAGCGCTGCCGCCGACGACTGCCATGCTATCATCGTCGCCAACTGGAGTCGTCGCTCCAGCCTCCGTAAAGACGACCGCCCTCAACTACCTGTCCGGACGACCCAAGTCTTGCCGTGGATAACAAACATCAGCGCTGATGACAAACCGCTCAGAAGCCGCCGACGCAGCCCAAGCCACGATCAATCAAGATGATCGCCATCGCCACGCTGACCAGCAGGAGGCACGCTGTCCAGTGACAGAGCTGCACACGCCGAAGGAAGCCCACCGGTTCAAGTCGTTTGCTACTGGCCGTGATCGGAGAAGAAGCAGACCCGAACGTAACCGCCAGGAGCTCACCCGGAATCGCCAGGACACTCGCCTGGAAATTCAGTCAGCAGCGCCGTCCTCATCAGCCCATCGCGACGCCATTCAAAACGATGGATTATCACGCCGCTGCAGCCATCGACGAGAATCAACACCCCGCAGCCGCATCACAACGTTGATGTGGTCATAGCCCTATGCTTCCTTTCTTCGTCCAGCCACCACCGCACAACGTGCAACAGCCTCCGTCTCACACTACAGCCTTCAACAATCACAAGCCATTGCCAAGGCTGCCCATCGCTGGTCTAGGAGCTGACTCCCCTGCAACCCACCATCGAACCGTAGTGGTCGTCTGAACCCACCAGTCTGATTCGATCGTCGTCTTGTTCTGCCTTTCAGCCACCATCGCATTCAGCCTGATTGTTGACGTACTTCGGGGTCGACGTGCAGCAAAAAGATGGTGTGTGTATGGAATGAACAGTTTGATTAAAAAGAGATGGGTTACGAGCAGTGTGTGTTGTATCCAGGGTATTAATCCATCAACAAATACACAAATAAAAATATTACAGAACCCATGAGATTATTTCTAGATTAATTCACATAATCAAATAATCACAAAAACCCAACCATACGGTTCACGTTTCACCACGAAACCATCGCTCTGATACCAATTATTGGCAATTGGATCGTGCGGTTCAACGTGATCCGTTAGGATTAACAGGCAAACAATCAGCGGAAGCAATAAAAACATTTACCTGACTTCTGGGTCGATGTAGAGGATGAACAGCAGTGTAGAACACCTCTGATCTTCTACCATATGTCCCAAAGTCAACTCTGGTGTTGGGTGGTCAACAATCCCCAGAGTTCTCTCATTCTGTTCTCTATTTTCTCCCGTGTGTCAAAAGAGGCACAGACTTAGGTTTAACAGGAACTGAGATGACTTATATACTTAGGCTACAGCAGGGACCAGGAGGAGAAATTGGGCTGGGCCTCAATTGAATTTAATTAATCAAGCTTAGCCCAAAGCTTTTAATTAAATCCAATAATAATAATATAGTCCACTAAAATATTATTACTGCACTACCCGTCCAATCCCAAAATTATGTTATGGGCTCCTTCTTATTATAAGCCCGATAGTCTCCCCATGTTTAAGATATACAATGTCCATTAATTAATTAAGTTACTGACAACTCAAATTAATTAATATCTCATCCGAGAGTAGTACCACTCAACCTTATTATCATGCCGGAAATTAATCCACTTGCAAGATTTACATGATAAACCTTATGAGCTCCTCAAGGGGACATCATCAACCTATGACGGACATGGATTCCTTCTACAATCAACAGCACACCATAGATACAGCACTACTTCCCAACTCACCGAGTTTGTTGATTTAATACATATAAATCTCACCCATTGATGAATCAAATAAATACATACTGCCCTACGTGTCGAGGTTATTGTATAAGGATTAAGAGCACGAACTTCCATAATAACAGAGATCAAGTTCTACTATATAGTAAGTATAAGAAGAACGACCTCAGGCGGTCCTGCTCAATACACACAAGTGCACTAATGTGATTCTATAGCCAAGACAAGCTAATATCAAACCACACTACAACCATACCGATAGAGAGTCCCCGTCTATCTCAGTTGTGAGCATCTGTTTATACTTTATAAGGAAACCGATAATATGATCTTCTGCGTGTTTTCGCACAACATATTATCTACAGTATAAAGTAAATGGACTATTGCATCATGCATATAAAATAAATTATAAGATGCAATAGTTTGATCAATGATTCTCATTTCAAATATTGTTATGACATTGTTCATACTAAAGTTAGACTTTTAGTATACAATCCAACACTAACAACTTTTATGTTGCACATAAATAACATTATTTTTGTTGCACATAATATTTACGAATTTTTTGTTACACATAACACTTACGATTTTTTTGCTGCACATAATATTTATTGTTGGACGTATTATTTTTGTTGTACATAAAATTTTTTGTTGTACATAAAATATTTTACATAGCATTTGCTGCACATAAATTTTTTGCTGCACATAACGTAAATGATTGTGTGCAGCGTAACTGTTTGTGTGCAGCATATTGTATTTTTTAAGTTTGTATCTTACAGTAATTAAGGAGATTTTAATGTACTTAACAGTAAGTATCCGTAAAGAATATATATATATATAATAAAAATATTAAATTATGAGAACGATATATAAATTATAGATGATTATTCAATTTTATATTTTTATTTTTTCAAATTTGATTAACTAATTCGAGATTCAAAATATGTTTTTAATTGGCATATACTATCAATTAGCAATCACATGAAATTTAAAATCAATTATAAAATTACTCCCACCGTCCCACCCTAATTGTTACGCTTCCTTTATAAATTACAAAAGAAGCGTAATCATTAAGACTAGACAGAGGGAGTATTGAATTATAATACACATTATGTTATTTATAATAATACTAAATGTATTATTTATTTGTAAAATCTTTTATAAATTTAAATTAAAAAAAAACACGTGTAACACACGGACAACATACTAGTTATAAATATAGATGTGGAAGGATAGATGTGTTAGAAAATGTATGATCATGAGTTCCCTTAATTTGTTTTTGCAAATACTAATGTGAACCAGATTCACCTTGCATCCTAATTTTATCGAAATTACTCGTTAATACATGAAAATTTATTTTTAGACAAATGACTATTACTCTTTTAAATGAAAAATATTACTTTTCAAATTCTGATGAGTTATGAATTTTTATATTGTTGTTGAGATGAATAATATTTTTCCATTTAAAAGAGTAATAGTTCATCTTTATAAAGAATAATTTTCATGCACTGGAGAGTAATTTTGTAAAATTAAAATGCATGATGAACCTAGTTCATAGGAGACTCTTTCAATTTTTTTTTAAAATTAAGTTTATGTGATATCCAAGGATGAAAATATCGATATTGGTAAAAATATCGGTACCTCAAATTTACGGATATATTGATGGATTTATCGAATATCGATATCGATATCGGTAAAAATTTAAAAAATAACTAAAGCTTAAAAATAGAAGAAAATTAATTAATTAACTTTTCAATATATTTTAACTAATTTTAATATATAAATACACTTTAAAATCTCAATACAACTCATGACACTTGATAAGCAAATCAATAACAACATATTTAAATAATCTGGAGTCACACAATAATTACTACTTATTGTTTAATACATAATAACTTATACCAAAATGATGATCTATGAGGCTCAAATGTAAAACATGTCATGCCGTCTAGATCAATATTAGTACCAGTTCATCGAATTAGAGAAATTCTTAACATAGTTCTGAATGTGCCAATAGTACGTTGTTCTATCTTGTCCAACTGTTTGACAATGGATTAGATAGTGTGGGCTAATCCAATCACCATGCTGTTGAGGCATGATTGAACCTACACCATATGGCAATTGAGGGATAACAATTTTAATAAAAAGTTATAATTAATTAATCAAACGTAAAATAATCTCACCATGAGATGGTTTCACACAAGTGTTGCTTTATTTTTTAATTTTTTTTAAATTAAACATATTAATAAAAATAAGTATTTGGTTTGTAAAAGTAAAACAAAAAATTATTTATTTTTTTAAAATTATAGATAATTTTTTGATATTTTCGATATATCCTCGATATTTTGTCAATATTGTATCGATATTTCCTCAATATATATGGATATCTGAAAAAATTTGAACTGTGGCAATTCGATATCGATATTGTTACTGATATTTTCTGATATATCCTCGATATCAGAAAAGAAATATATTTTTCCCCCATAACGATATCGGTACTCTAAAAAAATGGATATATCGTGAATATATTGGGATATTTTCGCTCTTGGTGATATCATAACCCACATCTTCTAAATTGTATTCTAATAAGCCCTTTTTTTTATTAAAGAGTTTGGAAGAAAAATAAGTTTCAATAATTAATATGGCGACTCTTTTATTCTTAATAATTTTTAAAATCTACTAATATAACGACAAATCTTAATATATATATGTATATAATATTCTTAATAATTTTTAAAATCTACTAATATAAACTAATTGCACGATAAAATCTTAATATATAATATACATATATATATATATATATATATATATATATATATTCGATTCCTCCTTTTCGTGTTAAGATTTATATTTTCTATTTTGATTTTGTCTAAGTTAAGGTTTACATTTTATTTTTTTATCAAGTTGAGCCCACACAAAATAATCAATTAATTATTCAAGGTCCACACATAACACTAATGCAACTACCCACTTCACATTAAATATTATTTCTCTCACCTTACTACACATTAAAATATTAAAATCACTTAATTTGTGTGCAAAAAGAAATACAAAACGGAGATGCAAAACTTAGAGTTTATCTTTAGGTTTCTTGTGTAATGTTTTCATTAATGTTTTGACACTTTATTCAACATTACGTGTATACTGTTATCCTGAACGATTTGTGTGTACTGTTTACAGGCAGTGCATACTTGAAGTAGGCTTAGATATAATAATCTAGGTTTGCCATTTGGGAACTTGTTTGGATTTTATCCGATGTTGTGTTCGAAGAGTGGAAGGAATATTTTCATCTCTTAGAGTATATTTTTATAATCACTTTTTCCAAGTTAATTGTTAATTACTTTTCATATATAAATACTTATTAATTGAATTGAATTCGGGTTAATAAGTAGGACAAAGAGGATAAATTCATTGTAACTATAAAGGTAGATCATGTCGGGTTAGAGTACTTAGTGCATGGGAAATAATTGATACTGATAGTACCTAGAAAGGGGGGTGAATTATATATCTTGCTCCAAGGATATTCACACATGTCACACGCTTATTTACTTGTGTCTATAGAGTAGATTTGCATGGATTAGTGATACGTCCATACTCCACAAGGCAGAGTCGGACATTGATACACGGAAGGGAAATTAATGAGTAAAACTGGATGGCCCGAAGGACTACCTATCTTCTCACTTATTCACTTTCGTTTAATCTTGACTGCTTGTTTACTTTAATTGTTCTTTTAATAATTTGTTTATTGGTTACTTAATCATCACACTTATATTGCCATACTAGTCTTAATAAGTTAGATTATAATTAAATTAATAATAATACGTCCCTTGGGTTCGATAAATACTTTGTCGCTTATCAAAGCTACAATAGCATCCTTCATACTTGGGGATTAATATTGTGTGTTGAGAAAACGCTCATCAAGTTCTCGGCGCCATTACCGGGGACGGCATTAATTATTAGTTTATTATTTCTAGTTTAATTGAGACTATATTATTCTTGTCTTTATTTTATAACGCTTATTTTTCTTAGGTGTATGCTCACTAGATCAAAGGTAGGAGATTTAGAACCTTATAATCCAGAGATTGGAGCATCGTCAAGGAAGAAGAAGGGGAAGAAGAAGAAGAAGAATAAGAACGTAGAACCAACTACAGCTCTTAATTTAGGAGTTGAAGTTGAAGAACTGAACTCGCAAATGGTTGCGGCTGCAACCGGAGATAACTTGGAAGTAGAAGCAGTCAACATGGCGGCAAATCCGGATAATCTTATCATCCGTGAAGTCTTTAAGAACAACGGAGGAGGCAATGTGGGGCTGTTAGGAGCAAGAGGGGCAGGAGCTGATTTTGACCTTCACACTGCTCTGATCAGCATGATTGAAATGAGTCCCTTCTCTGGGGAAACTTTTGAAGATCCTCAGCAACATCTGAATAAGTCTCTTGGTTATGCAAGTACACAAAAGGATACAGGAACTCATGAAGATGCAAGGAGGATTATCTTGTTTAAGTTTTCGCTTACTGAAAGGGCGAGAGATTGGTACAAAACTCTTGATGCTGCTGAATACACTATCTGGGAGTAATTGAAATTGAAATTCTTGGAGCGATACATGCCACCTTCGAAGGTGTTTAAGAGGAAACAAGAAATCAATCAATTTGATATCAGTGGTAATGAGAAGTTTCATGAGGTCTGGGACAGATTCAAGGACATGCTTAGGAAGTGTCCACAACATGGGCTATCTAAAGCTTAATACATCAGTATTTTCTATAACGGATTGGACTATGATTCTCGAGTTTTACTAGATGCTTCATCGAATGAAGCATTGCTTACAAAGTTATACGTACTCTTTGAAGATATTTCGATGAATTCAAGAGATTGGCCAACTGATCAAGTGAGAGGCATGTATGTTCTTGGAAAAGTAGTGCAGGTTGAGCACACAATGGTTAAGTCAAGTAGAGAATATGAGATCGTCTCTAGTTTGGCTAGTATCAAAAAATTACTTGAGTCTCAGCAAAAGCAGATTACTGATATAGTATAGCGAGTACCAATGATGCAGCAGGATGTTTGTAACGAAGGAGTTACCTAAGAGAAATTGGAAGAGGCGAACTATGCCATGGGTCAAAGTATTCAAGGAACGAGGTTCCAAAATCAAGAAAACTGGAATTATCAAAGGAATTACAATAATCGTGGTCCCCCTGGTAATTATCAACAACCAAGGAGGCTAGAGTTTTGATGGAGTAATCCTAATACAGCAGTATAACCTTATGTTGGTGTTTATCCGGGTGCTAAGGTCGAAAAAGAAAAACATGGTTTTGAGGATACGGTGAACAGGTGCATGGCAAAGAATGATGCAAGAGTGGATTGCCTAGAGGCGAAGCTTGAGGAAAAGATTGATGCAAATCATGAGGATATATCTAAGCAGATGAAGGACTTGACGTTGTTGATGGGACAGATGGCCGGTAATGTTAACCAATTGACGTAAACCGTAGAGAAGGATAAGTTCCCATCTCAAAGTATAGCAAACCTGAAGCAGTGCAATGCCATCATGTTGAGGTTTGGAACTCAATATGAAGGATCGATGACACCATAAACTATTTCAGAAGCTCCAGTCGGCCAGTTCGACCACGACTAGCATGGTTCGACAAACCCTGTTGGTCGAACCGTGGTCGAACCAGCCTATCCGCAATACCCTATTTTATCTGAAGCACGGTTCGACCATGACCTTCATTGTTTGACCAACCCTATTGTTCGAACCGTGGTCGAACCAGCCTGTCCAGGGGAGAAAACATTTTCTGAAGCACGGTTCGACCACTAATCACCTGGTTCGACCAGTACTAATGGTCGAACCATGGTCAAACCGCCTCGTTCGGCACTATTTTCTGCACCGAATGCGTTACTTGATGTTGATGCTACTCCAGTACCATCCAAAGAGCAGAATGCTGAGCTTATAGCGGAGAAGAAATGGGAAAGAGTAAAGAGATTGAGAGCCGAGAAGGATAAAGTGAATAAGGTTGAACGTGATAAATGGGGGATTCCCAAGACTAAGATACCTCCTCAGTTTCCTTTTAAGTTAATAAAGAAGGGATTGGAAGAAAAGTTCAAGAAGTTTTTAGATATCATAAATAAGATAAGCTTGAGCATTCCTTTCTCTGAAGCACTCTTTGGAAATGCCATACTATGCCCGCTTTCTAAAAGACATACTTTTGAAGAAGAGAAGCATGAACGGAATTGAAACTGTGAATTTGTCAGAGAACTACAGCTCAATCATACAGAGGAAGCTGCCAGCTAAGTTAAAAGATTCATGAAGCTTCACTATTCTATGTGAAATTGGAAAGGGGCAGGCACGACGAGCCTTGTGCGATCTTGGGAAAAGCATCAATTTGATGTCATTGTCAATATTTTAAAGACTTGGTTTGAGGGAGTTAACTCCCACAACGGTTGCTCTACAATTAGCGGATAGGTCTATGAGTTTTCCGAAGGGTTTAATTGAAGATGTTCTTGTAAAAGTGGAGAAACTAGTCTTTCCTGTGGATTTCTTGTGCTTGAAATGGAAGATGACAATGATAATGTTCTCCTCATCTTAGGGAGACCATTCCTTGCTACTGCTGGAGCGATGATTGATATTTAAAAAGGGGAGTTAAGGCTGCGCATGGATAAAGAAGAGGTTCTGTTCAACCTCGATAAAGGAATGAAGATGTCAATGGAGACATAGAGTCACAACATTGATGTGGTGGAGGAGATCGTGAAGGAAGATATGTCTTTGATCCTTTCAAAGGATCCATTGGAGACATGCTTAGTAGAGTCTCTTACTTTTCCTACCACAGAGAGCTAGATGAGCTCTCCAATAAGGTATGTATTGAATTTCATGAAAATCTACTTGCTTTGGGTGATGACAGGTATGAATTACAAAGGACCAAGTGTAAAGAGGTGAAGTGGACTAGGAAGTACTTACCTTCGGATAGAGAAAGCACAGTAAAAGAAGAGAAGAAAGAGGAGTTGAAACCACTACCAGAGCACTTGAAGTATGCTTATCTAGGCGACAATAAAACATACCCAGTAATTGTATCTTCTTCTCTAACTGATGATCAACTCGATGAGTTATTAGATGTACTTAGGAAGTATAAGTCTGCAATTGGCTGGTCTCTTGATGATTTGAAAGGTATTAGTCCATCATATTGCATGCATAAGATAAGATTGTTAGATGGAGCCAAGAGTAGCATTCAGAATCAGCAAAGGGTAAATCCCGCTATTCAAGAAGTGATTAGGAAGTAAATCCTAACATGGCTAGATGCAGGAATTATATATCCAATTAGTGATAGTCCACATGTGAGTCCATTGCATGTTGTAGCTAAGAAGGAGGGCATGACTGTGAAAGCCGATGATGGCGAGACTCTAGCTGCCAGGATTTCTACGGGATGGCGTGTGTGTACGGACTATAGGAAACTGAATGAAAATACATGTAAAGACCACTTTTCTCTTCATTTCATAGATCAAATGCTTGATCGTCTTGCAGGGTATGATTTTTACTATTTCTTGGATGGGTACTCGGGATATAATCAAATCATGATTGCACCCGAGGACCAGGAAAATACTACTTTCACTTGCCCTTATAGAACTTTTGCCTTTAGAAAGATGTCTTTGGATTGTGTAATACATCTGCTACATTTCAGCGATGCATGATGGCCATATTTGATGGGTTGATAGAGAAAATTATAGAGGTGTTTATGGATGATTTTTCTCTGTTTGGTTCCTCCTTTGATATTTGTTTATCTAACATATCTACTGTTTTGAAGAGATGTCAAAAAACTAATCTTGTCTTGAATTGGGAGAAGTGTCACTTCATGGTGAGAGATGGGATTGTTCTTGGGCACCATATTTTGGCTAAAAGATTACAGGTTGATAGTGCAAAGGTGGTGGCAATTGAGAAGCTTCCACCACCTACTAATGAAAAGGGAGTGCGGTCCTTCCTTGGACACGCAGGATTTTATAGGAGATTTATCAAAGACTTTTCAAAATACTCAAAACTATTGTCTCACTTACTTGAAAAGGATATTCCTTTTGTTTTTGATGAAGAATGTCTAACAGCTTTTCAAGTTTTGAAGGAGGCACTTATTACTGCACCTATCTTGATCACACCGGATTGGACTCAACCGTTTGTACTTATGTATGATGTAAGGATCAAGCACTTGGAGTGGTGCTTGGGAAGATAAATGACTCAATTAACTTGGGAATTTAGATGATTATTGCGAATGAGGAGGTGAAGTGACATGATACGCCATGAAACTTTTACCCTTTAATACCTCACAGAATCCAGAATTATCCATTATAACCACACATAAACTTCAAGAAACTATTTGGTGTTTAAGTCAAAGTCAAAATGATCGTCATTAGAGCAACTTCAAGCCTTCTTCCCTTAAACTCATTACTTCAACTTCTCCTTCTTCTTATCGCCACTATCCCCTCCCTCAGTCTTATCGAATTTTCGATTGGTACCCATTTGGGATACATATTCACTTACTGTTATACCCCTAACTTCCAGGAAAACACGTCACGATCCTTTGCTCGGCCGCTCTTGTTGGATCTGACAAGGATCGACTCATTTAAGTTACTATTTTCTTCTGAATTTATACCGATTTTGTGCGTGACTCATTATTCTTGATTTAATATTTTCCATTTAGGAGGGACTTGGAAATTTTACATTTTGCTGGTCTTTCGATAATTTTAGGTAGGCATATGAGTTTTGGTTTACTATACTTGAGGTATAGATATACTTCGGGTTTTAGTCTTTTGTAATGTATGTGGCCTTGAGAAACTATGAAGTCTAGCATTTTGTGCAAACGTCCTCTAAGATTGACAAAAGTATTAGGGTTTTGAATCTGGACTGATTCCACTTAATGGGATTCTACGTGTTATTGATGGTAGAGATTGGACGTTTAGATTAAATCATGCTGACTGTACCTTTATTAATTGATTTCTTTTTTTAAGTGAATATTAGTTGGAGTTTGAGACTTTTAGATGTTGAGTACCTATTAAATCATTGATCATTACTTTTTTAGTCTACAAACATAAGAGCTTATGCCTATATGCGAACTCTAAGCTTGTATCTAATGCAATCCACCAGTCTCCCTCATGATTAATGAGATTATATGGATAAGTAGCATCGGGGAGAATAAAAATATGGTTAGAATATCTCCTCTACTAATCCCTAAGACAGGGCGATGAATATTAGAAACCAAGCACACTATATTAATCAAAATAGATTAATACATATTCCCTCCTTCTCAGGCTAAGAGGGCCATTTTTCCATTTTGGTCGTCCCACCCAAAGAGTCCCCTTTCCTTTTTTACACACATAGGACCCGCACATCCCCTCTAATACAATTAAAATATGGGATCCACACACCCATTAATACAACTACCCACTACACATTAAATAATAATACTCCTTAATCTACGTGCAAAAAAGCAAATGGCCCTCTTACGCCGGGACGGAGGGAGTACATACATAGTTACTCTTCTGAATAATCATATGCATAGTGCATCTGCATGATCTCATTTGAATTTTATATACTTCCAAGCATCATGGTACTTTTTGCTGCTTCAAAGTTGGATCCAAGATGACAGAGGAGTTATAGAAATGCTCAATATAATAGTGTCTAATTTAAAATGAAGGAACAACTCAAGACTACAATAATATTCACCCAACTACTCATTTTTTCTTCTCAGCACAACTCCACTATCACCACCACTTCAAGCACAAGCTTGCTTTACTAGACCTGCTATCTTCGCATAGTTTAAATTTTATTCGTCAATAAGTCTTTTTTCTGATCATTGGCTTCTTAACATCTTTATTTACGATTTCCAAGGGCCTGACATGTGCATTCAACAAAACCTTGATACAGATCCTTCAACCAATAATCTACAAGTGAAACAAACAATAATCAGTACTAACAAATCAAATGCTCGATGAAATATCACTTACCAATACTGAATATATATACATATATATATACATACATATATATTCTACACGCCGATTATATGAACCAACTTGCATACTTATAACTATAGGTATTGCTGGATATCCAACAACCAGAGGATACACAGGTGCAGGTGTCAATTCTCTTTAATTTTGAGGCCTCACCCCAAAATCAAATGTGTGTACCATCTTTTTTTTCCAATTAATGATTGAAGCATTTCGATAGTGTTTGATTTTTCTGCTTTCCCAGCCAACCTGAATATATAGTATATATTGAACGCATCCAATGGTTATTTTCATATTTTCTGGTTATCTCGCGTGAGACTATTACATTTTAAGTTTTACTAAATTGAAATGTTTGATGTAAGATCTCATTTGCGCTGAAAGAAGATTGAACTGGTTGAATCGAAAGTAGATACACTAACTATGGGCGCCACTGGAAAGGACATGGCAAAATAATAAAATTCAGAGTTTAAGAAATATGGCATGGAAAGATTTATCGTTTAGCTCAAGCTTCATCTGAGGAGGATTTCACAGGAAGGCTGGAGAGCCAACAATGTCCTTATTTTGGTTCGAAAAGGGTTGGTTTGATGGGGGCTAGAAGCATTTTACAGCCTTGGTGAGGATGCTTTCAACTCTAACTATTTGATGATGATTTTGGTCTGTTATACTGATATTTTTTTAATATCTACCAAACTCATTTTATTATGTTGGTTTTAGGTTGTTTTCTGTTTAGCTATGAATGGTTTTACCACTTTGGTAATTATGCCCTGTTGTGCTTAGTTATTTGCACAACTTTCGAATTAGCATCTGATGTATTGTATTGGATATCTTGCTCTATTTTGATTATTTTTACATCAGATTACGTGGTTGCAGGTAGATGTGATTGGGGGAGATTGTTGATGTGAAGTGTTGAGGTCAATGTCATCACATCTGGAATCACACTGATCCTCGAGTGTTTTTTACTAACCACTAACACATTCATGTTGTTTGACTTGTGTTGTGCTAGTGTTGCTTTCAGGTTTGTAGCAGTCAAAGGTGTACGTGGAAGATGTTGATTTGAATTCAAACACAAACGTGGAAAAGCCTTAAAAGGATCTAGAAGATTGATAGAGGATAGCCGAGTAATGGGTAGTTATTGCCCTCACTCTTGGGTAGCTCATAGTGGAGCACTCACATGTTCGACTCATGCAGCAATCCCACGCCTATTAATAGAGCTGCTGGATGGTCAAAATATATCGATCAACTTGAAGAGATCCTATAGAATAGAGTGACACCATATTTAGGGTTTATCTTTAGGTTTCTTCTGTAGTATTTTCACTAATGTTGTAACACTTTGTTCAATATTATGTGTATATTATTATTCGGTTTGTTCTGTATGTACTGTTCACAGGTAATGGAAATGCATACTTGAATTAGGATTAGATCTAACAATCTAAGTTCGCCATTTTGGAACTTATTTGGATTTTATTTGATTTTGTGTTCGAGAGTGGAAGAAATAGTTTTATCTCTTTGAATCTATTTTTGTAATCACTTTTTCCAAGTTAGTGATATGTATGCCATGAGGCAGCCACAAAATGAAATTTTTGTGGAAAGATTGAGTAATTCGTGTGTTTGCGTCTTCCATTGTTTAAACTTGCAATTCATATTCAAGTTTCATATTCTGATATTAGTAAGTATTGTACGAAGTGTCGACAATATTTAGGACAACATTTCTAACGAAAAACACGCTTACACCCGTTGGGCACCCTACATATTTTTTTATTCATTTTATTCAGCGTAATACACGAGTAGTATAAATTAAAGGGACGCGCAATTTACTATTTCCTAAAAAGTGACTGCCTTCCAAATATTACTGCTTTTATATTTTATCTGAAACCTAAACATAAGAAAGAAACAACTTTTTAAGAAATATTTAATAAATATAGTAAAGCAAGTACTAAATTACTGGGTTTTATGAGCATGTTAATAAAATATGAATATAATTTTTTTAAAAAAAAAATTACTACTTATTAAACAATGAACATATACAATACCCATTATCAATTTAGTGATTGATCCATAAGCAATTAATACAATTTTTATTGTACACGCATTTGTGTCTTGAATTAAGAATTCTCTTTTTAGTATAATGTAAGAAAAGGTCAAGATAATCTGAAAGTCAAATAAAAAATTGTGAATAAAGTTGTTACTATTGGGATAAGTAGATTCACATTCATATCAAGGGACAAACAAAATATAATCGAGATCGAAATACGTAGAAAAGAACAACACAAGGATTTACGTGGAAACTCTAAAACCAGAGAAAAAAATCACGAACCAAAAAAATATCAATATGTAAAACTTTTATAATCACACATAAATTTCTCTCTCCCTACTCCAATCACCGCACTATTACAAATATTTGACTAATTCACACCTTTTCTACTAACTCTGAAAATAGAGAAACAAGAAAAGAATTTAGAAGAATCATACACAAAGATTATAGTGTGTTTGATTAGTGCAATTGATATACAACCAAGGCTTCCTTAAATAGCATTAAGGAACCATCACCTTTCGATCTTCCATCCAATGTGGGACGAAAATCACATTTTAAATTGACAAAAAACCAACAATCTCCACCTTGACAAAATAAAAGAAGACTCCTTGTCTTTACCGACAATCAATTTTCAACCTTGAGAATCATCATACTCCATCATATGTGTAGACCACTTAGAATAAACCATTCTAAAAATTTCATTCGGCACATATCGAAAATACCTGCTGAAATTTATGGTACTACTTCCAGCTCTTGGCTTCCTAGAAAGTCCATCAACCATCGATATACTTCCACCACACAACCCACATCACCGCCAAGTTAATGTCTATGTTCAAACTTGTGGACCAGCTAACATTATTACATCCTTTTTCAGGACAACTCTTAATAATATACCTCAATATTAAGAGTTGTTTGCTGCACCAACTCCACCTTGACCAGTGACCTTTCACCATTGCTCCACCTTAAGCAATTACCGCCTCCGTACCGACGTTCATTTCTCCACCTTGAGCAATTACTGCCACCGTACCGATGTTAATATCGCTGCCTTTTACAATCACACAGAAATTTCTCTCTCACCACACTATTACAAATCTATGACTAGTTCACACTTTTTCTACCAACTCTCAAAATAGAGAATACAAGAAAGGAATTTAGAAGAATCATACACAAAGATTATAGTGTCTTTGATTGTTGTACTTGATATCAAAACCAAGGCTCATAAATAGCATTAAGGAATCCTCCCTTTTGATCTTCCATTCGATGTGGGACAAAAACCACCTTCCTTTAATTTAAAAAAAATACCAACAAATAGGTTTGTGTTCATAAAATGCAAATGCTACGTTTGTTTTCAATTTATCTGAATTTTGAAAATTAGTGAATAGTAGTATATGTTTGTTTTGAGTTTTTGGTAGAGTATATTTTAACTTTATGTCAAACCAATATGTAAAATATGTATGGTAATATGTGTCAAAGTATATTAATTGATGTGAAAGAATAAATAAAAAGAGAGGGTGATAGAGAGTATTAATATTAATAGAGATGAGAGAATATATAAAATGTATGTAAGTTACATGTTAATAGGGTTTGTAAGCGTATACCTGGATAATTTTTAAAACTTGAATGTAGATTTTGAAAATCAAAAATTAAATTTTAAAACCTAATACAAACATAGCGAAAGGTATGTGATATCAGAATGTTAATATTATGTAGTGTTATTATAATTCGAAAGGAACAAAATTAATCCAAAGGAAGGAAATAAATAAATAAATAAATAAATAAATAAATAAATAAATAAATAAATAAAAATTGCAAAAATACTTGAAATTGAGGCACTCTATTTTGGTTCACATACGGGCTTAGTAATATTTAAGTGCTCCATAGGATATTATGGATCAAGCCCATATGAAAAAATAATTACACAAAAATAAAAAACGTAGCCCATTATGCGCATTAGCGATGCTTACTATTTATGCCAAACAATAATACATAATACTTTAATACTCTTAATGTTTATTTACACAAATTTTTAACAATTATATATACTTTGATTAGATTAGAAATATATCGACATAGTAAATATAGTTTGTCATTATTCTAACTTTGTCCGTTGACATTATTGTTTGGCATTAATTATCTTTTCATATACCGAAAACAAATATAATAATTATTATTAGTCACACGTGATATATATACTGTAATAATGTCAAAAGACACTTGCGTACATGAACATACAAAAGAAACTTTGATCTTAAAATAATAATAATAATAATAATAATAATAATAATAATAATAATAATAATATATAATATATAATAGTCACATTTACAAATCATTCCCCAGATATTCCAAACCCAAATCATAATTACAAATAATTCATATATAGTGAGAAGAACGTAACGTTTGATTAATTACATGATAGTATATCATAAATCAAAAGCATTCCACGAATTAATTAATCAATTAAAGAAAACAATTTAGGCTGCCTGCCGCCACACCAACCATCCCAAATTGATGAAATGGAAGCCCAAAAATATTATCTGTCTTTTTTTTTTTAAATCATTTATTTTCTTGTTCTATAAAATTGGGTGCTAAAACCAAACAATGCAAGAAGTTGTAATATTATATACAGTGAAAAACAAATTTTTTTAATGTTACTTAAAAATTATAACAGTAATGTTTAAAGTAATATCAAGTTAGTTAAAGAGTAGACAAGTAAATTACAACACTTTAAAAAAGAAAAAAAAACATATTCTTTACCAACAAATTAATAATAAAATTCGATAATAATTTTCATTAGTATAATGGTGGGTGATAAATTTTTATTAATGAAAATCCAGTTCCGTTGGTAAATATTTTCATTCGTAATTTATTGTTAATAATTACGCTGGTAATTTATGATTTCGTTGGTAAATAACAATAAATATTATTTCATTGGTAAAAATATTATAACTTCATTGACATTTCATTACTTAAAGATAAAGGTTGTTTTAATGAGTAAATATCAAAATTGGTCCTGTAAGTATAACGTTTTCCAACTTTAGTCATTTTTCTTTTGCAATTCTCAATTTTGGTCCACTTTTAGTCCTTTTAGTCCAAATTTAGTCATTTTTTGTCCAAATTTAATCCTTTATGTTAAAAAATCCAAAAATGATCCGAAAGTGTATACATTTCGAATCAAAAGTGGAACAAAAAAGGATCAAATTTTGAAAAAATGACCAAAACTGGACCAAAAGGACTAAAAGTGGACAAAAAATAACCAAAATTGAGAATTGCAAAAGAAAAATGACTAAAGTTGAAAAACATCATACTTACAGAACTAATTTTGATATTTACCCTTATTTTAATTGACAATCCAAT
Organism: Pogostemon cablin; assembly: GCA_023678885.1. Lineage (NCBI taxonomy): Eukaryota > Viridiplantae > Streptophyta > Magnoliopsida > Lamiales > Lamiaceae > Pogostemon > Pogostemon cablin. Next base: position 33,551,378 of record CM042957.1, read on the forward strand.
AATAATCAGCAACAAATTGAATTTCATTTAAAATTATTAATGAATTGTATTTCATGGCAAATTCTATTGTTGAAGGAGTATTTTTTGCTTTTAATGCAATATGCGCTGTCATTCTTTACTAAGTATTTGTATTTGAATTGAGTCATTTCAAATTTAATGGATGTGGGGTGGGTGGGGATAGGCTGATGGTAATCTAGATTTTTTTTAGGATGTAGGGACTGGGGAGAGGGGTTTAGGGTGGGTGGGTAGAGATAAGTTGGATGGAAATATTTCTATTATTTAAATATTAAAATTTTAAATTTTATTTTTAAAAAAATTAGGTGGGAGGTGGGGTAGGGGTAGGTTGGTAGCAGGGGTTAAAATAAAAATAATATATATATATATATATATATATATATATATATATATATATATATATATATATATATATATATATATATATATATATATATATATATATATATATTACGAATACGTTACTATAAATAACTTTTAAAAATATAAGGTGTCGCAACGTAGTTAATTGTTGTATTTTTTATTTTAATTATATATATAATCTTTCTATTTTTATTTATTTATTTATTTATTATTATATTATTCATGTATATATATAAATTAAATATCATATTTAATTATATTCTTTTAGATAAATAAATCAATTAATAAAAATATATTTTCAAAAATTTTGAGAATATCCTCATTATTAAATTACAATATGCATTTAATATTGAATTATTTAATTAATTTTCTTATAAAATATAATGCATCCCATATTATGCGGGAATATGTACTCACATCTTATCTTATCTTATATATACTAATTACGAGTACGCTGTTATAAATAACTTTTTAAAAGTATGAGGGGTCGCGATGTGGTTAATTGTCGTATTTTTTATTTTAATTTCACATATATAATCTTTCTACTTTTATTTATTTATTTATTATTATATTATTTATGTATATCTATAAATTAAATACCAACTTTAATTTTTTTTAATTGGTTAGGAATAGATAATTAAACCAATCCATAAAAATATATCCAACTAATTATTTTATTATTATTCATGTATACGGTGGAACCTGTGAACCACGCGAGTTGGTTAGATGCGTGGATTAAACACCAACTTTTATCATATTTTTTTATTGGTAGGAATAAATATTTTTATTTTTTATTTTAATATCACATATAATCTTTCTTTTTTTATTATTATATTACTAATGTATATCTTCATATTTACAATTAAAAAGTAACCTTAAAATTAAATAAATAAATCAATTAATAAAAATATATCTTCAAAAATTTTGAGAATATTCTCATTATTAAATTACAATATGCATTTAATATTGGATTATCTAATTAATTTTTTTATAAAATGTAATGCATCCGCATATTATGCGGGAATATGTACTCGTATATATATACATATAATTATTTTAGGCAAAAGCTCTTGTGCCCCAGATGACCAGGAGGGATACTCCGTGTGCCCATGTGAACACAACCCTCCCCCTCCAATTCTATTTAAACATATGTATTGCTAGGGGTTTAAATTGCAGAGGGACATGAAAATTGCAAAGGCGCACGGAGGGCGCACGGAATGTGCTCCGTGCGCCTGGGTGCACAGGATTCTCACTCATTATTTTATTAATTTTCATACTATAATTATATATTAATATATTAATTACACAATGGAATGATTTCAAATGACACAATTTGAGTAAGGATTCGAAAATCCTCTCAAAACAACTAAAAAGTATCAAAATTCAAAACCAATTGATTTGAAATCCATTCGCTTAAAATTTTGAATTTATAAATTCATTGATTTCATTTTGTATCCAAACATGAAGGAGGAATTTGAGAATGAGATTTATAAATCCCTCCTCAAATCTTTCCATCCAAACACACCCTTATTTTATTACATATTAAATTCGAAGTACTCCCTCTGTCCCTTTCAAATGATTCTTTTTTTTAGGGGTTTCACCCAAAGAGTTTTATTTTCTTTTTTACACATGTTACCCACGCACACCCACTAATACAATCATAATTGAGGTCCATACACCTACTAATTCAACTACTCATAATAATACTTCTTAATTTACGTGCAAAAAGCAAAAGTATCCATTTATGTAAGAACGGAGGGAGTATATACATATTTGAGTGTGTGACTGAGTGTAAATTATACTTATGTGATGCTATGTATTAAAAATATGTTTTAAATGAAATTAATTGTGTGTAAATTATACATGGCAAAAACTTGTGTGCCCGGGCGCATGAAGCACTTTCCGTGTGTCTTTAGAATTTTGTGTTAAATTATATACCCTTTAGTATAAAGATGTGTACCCTTTATTTTCTGAAGAAAAATAAAAAAATATTAATCAAAAGTGTATACCCTTTAGAACAAAATGGTGTACCCTTATTAATTAAAATGTATACTCTTTAGAATAAAATAATATACCTTTATCCATAATATTAAATTTTAAAGGTGTATGGTGTGCATCAGGCACATGCAAGCCTCACTCATGATACATATGTGATGCTATGTATTAAAACTATGTTTTAAATGAAATTGATCATTGAGGTTGCAAAATGAAAAGTCTTATATAAAGTAAAGATGATACTCCCCCATCTCAAAAAATTGGCACATGTTTATGTGAACATGTATTAAGAAAGGCGAACCAATGTAAATTGGGTTCTTGAATCCTATTTTAATTATTATTTTTTAAAATGACATAAATCGCACTTCACACCTTGGAAAAACTAAATTAGAAACTTATTCTGTTTTAATATATAAGAAATATTAATATTCTTATTATATATATTATCTTTTATTCAAAAATAAAAATAATAATGAATATTAAATTAAATTTTATATTTTGAAGCAAAAAATAAAATATAGTGCTGAAAATGATTTATTAAGTTAATCGCATTTTAAAAATAAATGTACTGCAAATAGATTCAACGGATGGAGATAATCTTATGAAAGATTACTTTTGACTCAATTTTTAGGGATAATTTGATATTTTAAATAATGAATTAATTAAAAATTAAATTATATGAGTTTAAAATGGTAATAAATTCAAAATTAAAGTTTATTGTTATTATGTTATCAAATCCGGTGACATTTCTTTATTTTGGTATGTAAACTTATTTATTAGATAAATAAAAATATTAAATGTAATATTATTTATGAATTGAATAATAATAATTATTAAATGTGAATTTGTTTACGTGAACTAGACAGCCAATTAAGTTTTCTGGCCTGAGATATTGGAAAACCACAAATACGTGCTAGTTTCCTGTATCAACAATTTTAATTTTTCTTTTAATATGAGTGAAAAAGAATTAATATTGAAAATTAAAATATAAAAGGACTAAAATAAGATATTCACCTAGTATTTTCGAACCAAATGCATTTTCCCATATTATATATTTCTTTCTCATTTCAAATGACACACTTTTATTTTGAATTGTCATACAAAAGTTTGTATATTTTCAAAAAAATCAAACAGTAAAAATCAACCACCATTCTCTATACACTTTATTTATAAAAAAATCATCTCTACCTAACATATTTTATCATTTATTTATTATAATAAATATTATTATACCCTAAAAGTTATCACTTAATTTGTGGGACGGGGGAGTATATCAGGGTGTTTACTGTTTAGTAGAGCTCTGTATGTGTTGACTATGTGTCTCCACACGTGTTTAGGATGAGTTTGGTAGTCTTGCGTGTTTAGGATGAGTTTGGTAGTCTTGCGTGACAGTGACCCTCTGTCCGCATGCCATGTGTTTCAAAATTTAGGCTTTCGTATGACATCACTATACTTAATCGATTAAAATATTTTAAAATTAATTTGATATATACTCCAGTCTCCAGTTGTATTTTTTTTTTAATTTAATTGGGCACATTTGTAAAATTTGATTTCTAAAGGTAATATTATGATATTTTCATAGAATAAACAAATAATAAAGAATCATAGGTACGAGTATTTTTTCTTAAAAAAATAAAATGTATATATAGGAGGTGATAGTTCTTATAACGTTTTTTTTTTTTTAAAGTGAATATTTTTTTGTAACGAATTTAATTGAAAAAAAAAAGTGAAAACAAATTTTAAAAGTACTTCAATAAAGCAAAATAAATTGAGGAAGTCTGAATGTATAAAAATTAGCAAAATAAATTGATGAAGTTTGAGTGTATAAAATTGGGGATTTCGTATCCTCATTATACTCGCATCAATTGATGAAATCTTTAATTAATAAAATGTGGCCATTTACCTTTTTTTTTTAATATATTAAGGAATATTATTATTTTATATTTAATAGGTTGTTATATCAAGAGCAAGTTGTGAGTTATATGTGAGACTTTTTTATTAAAAAATAAAAATGAGTTCCTTTAAAGTGACAAAATGATAAAATAAAAATTTTTGGGGTGAACGGAAAAAATTATAAGAATATTATTTTTATTAAAAAAATAAATTGAAATATAAAAAGTATTATTGTTTCATAAAAAATTCAAAAATATAATTTTTTATTAAAAAATATAAAATTGAAACAAATCCAAATTTATGTCTTGGAGTACACAAAGTCACAGACTTTACAAATTATTAAATAATTTTATAAAATTGAATTTGAACTGTTTGTAAATAATAATAATTTTATAAAATTGAATTTGAACGCAAATCTTCATCAATATTTTATCTCTCTATTTTTCTATATATGCATCGCTCTAAAATTAATTTTTTAAATTTTATAATTATCTTATTTAAAATTATTTGTAGAAATATTATGTAAAATTTTAATGTATTTTAATTTATAAAAACTCAATTATATCGTTTTAAAATTATAGTAGAATAAACTATTTCTGAACTTTTCTAAAGATTAATTATTTAAGTTAATATTACGTGTGAAAAGTACCGTTAATATAATTACTCTCTCTACCTCTTTAAAAAGTATTTTTTTTTTTATTTTAAGAGTCCGCCCTAAAAAAAACTTATTCTTTTTCTATATATATAGAATCCACACACACCATCTAATACAATTAAAATATGGGCTCACAAAATTACTAATACAATTATACATTACATATTAAATTATATTCCCTCCGCTTCTAAGATATCCATTTTACTATTTTTGGCGTCCGCTTCAAAGGTATCTATTTCTCATATTTAGTAAAAAAGTACGCAATATGGCTCATCACTTCCCTCTAATACAACTTACAACTACCCACTTTACATATAATAATAATACTCCTTAATTCACGTGCAAAAAGCAAATGGATACCTTAGAATAGAAGGAGAGAGTAATATTTTTTAATCCACGTACCGAAAAGAAAGAAGATTCTTTAAATCAGAAAAATATGGGCTCACACAATCACTAACACTACAAAAAAACTGTTTTTTACCAACAGAATAGTCTGTTGGTAAAAGCTTTAATTCCATTGTTAAATTGGCTTACCAACGGATTAGCAACGGGATCCATTGGTAAAATCCCGTTGGTAAAGTGGTGGTTGGTAAATTTTTTAGCAACGAAAAATCAATTCAGTTGGTAAATAATTCTGTTGGTAATTTGTTACTAATAATTTCGTTGGCAATGTGTATAATGATTCTCTTAGTAATTCGTTTGTAATTATCAATTGATTGAATTCCGTTGCTAAAATAGAGAATAAATCTGTTGATATTCCATTGCTAAAACAAAAATATCATTTTTGTTGCTAATTCATTCATAATTTTTTTAGTGTAATACAACTACACATTTTTACCTATTAAATTAAAATATTTTTTTAACCCACTTACCGAAAAGAAAGAAGATTCTTTAAATCAGAACGAGGGAGTTTCAAAAAGTAAAATAACCTATGATTGTAAGGAAGCTAATTCATGCACACACATTTAACTCATATACAGTAATTAATAAATGTACTCCCTCCGTCCCAGAAAAGATGGCACACTTTCCATTTTGGGTTGTCCCATAAAAGTTTGCACATTCCTAAAAAAGCAAAAAGTCAAACACAATTACCCTTCTCCATACACTTTATTTACAAAAAATCACCCTTACCTAACACACCTAACATACTTTATCATTTATTTATTACCAAAAAAATATCATAATACCCCTAAAAGTCACCACTTTATTAATCTCCATGCCAGGAAAGGGGGTGCAATCTTTTCTGGGACGGAGGGAGTATACTAATATTAATAGATCAAAATTTATATAGTTTGACAGTGAATTTTAAGCGTTATTATTTTAATAAGAAAATAATGGTTTGAATATAAAAAAAATACATTTATTTAAGAAACATTATACTCCTTTTCGTCCGTTTGAAATAATCTTTTTTTTATTTTCTCATTTTCGAATCTTTTATTTTTTTACACATTTGGAACCTCCATACACTTACTAATACAATTAAAATATGAAAACTACATATTTACTAATACAACTATCCACTACATATATTAAATAATAATACTCCTTAATTCACGTGCAAAAAGCAAAACGCCCTCATTCAACCAAACAGAGGGAGTATATTATTGAATTAAAACTAATTATCTTGTGCATACGGGTGCACCGTGTACACACCTTCAAAAACTTATATACTTATAAATAAAAATATAGTATATACTAATGAATAAAAATGTATACACTTTTTAGTAAATTTTCTGTAAATTCTTTTAATGAAAAACTAAATATAAAAAACTTATACAATTATTAAGAAATATGGAGTATTAAATCACTAAAAAAAAGCTTTGATTAGAGACCAAAATTAGAGATGGTGTGTTAGCCATCTCTATTTGAGACGGCTTTTGCGACTGCTTTTTAGAATTAGAGACAACATTCTCGTTGACTATTGGTCAACAATAATAAATTTAACATTGAGACGACATTAGAAACAGCTTCACATTGAGACGGTATTAGAGACGGTTTTTTTCCGTCTCAATTAGAGACGGTTTATTACCATCTCTAATTTGAGACGGTTTTAAGTTGTAACAGTATTAGAGACGATTTTCTTCCGTCTCAATTAGAAATGAAGTTTTTCTGTCTCTATTTGAAATGGTTTTAGAGACGGAATGTGTTGGCAGGTTAGAGAACCGGATCGTGTAATTTTGAGACGATTTCTGACAGTTTCAATTGTTGAGACGGATGCAAACCGTCTCAATTTGAGACGGTAATAAAGACGGTTTAATGATGAGATGGTATTAGAGACGACTTTTAGCCGTCTCAAACTATTGATGGTTTATAATTGAGATTATATTTGAGACGATTTTCTTCCTTCTCAATTAGAGACGGTTTTAGCCGTCTCTAAAGCCCTTTTTAACCATTAAATTTACAAAAATAAATGAATCGAGGTTTAAATCATGTCCACCAAGAGCAGAAATAAGTGTATGTATACATATATAGTGTAAAAAATATATAATAAGAATAACATTTACCAACGTTGGCATACATGATGCCCATAAAAGCTCGCAGGTCTAGGTTCAAATCCTCTTCAAGGCTTTGAATTACAATATTCTTATAAATTAGAATAAATAAATAAATAAATAAATAAATAAAGAAAAAAGAAGAAGATGATGCTGGCCTGGTGGTCTCGAGCATCTGTTGGGGGCATGCTAGACAAGGTTCAAATCTTGATCAGTTCATTTTTGCAAAGATAGTAGTTGGAGAGAGTTACGTCTAACTGAAATGTATGGGATATCAGTAATATAAATAATCATAAACCTTAAATAACTTATATCATGCTTAAATAACAAACTATAGCATACTTAATAAATTTCTAATATAATTTTGATAATAAATAATTCAAGTAATATAAATAATCATAAACCTGAAGTAAATAACTTATATCATGCTTAAATAACAAATTATAGCATACTTAATAAATTTCTTATATAATTTTGATAATAAATAATTCAACCTTCGATGATATAATGAGAAAGATCGTTTCACATAATGATGAGGATAAGATTGATAAAAGTGGTGACATTTTAATAAATAGTGATATTTAATTGGTGAAAAATGATAATGTTACAATGAATTATTTCATGAACAATCAACAATATAAATAAAAATAAAAAGTGATAATATTTTTAATAAAAATAATTACAATATTAATAAAACTTAATTGATAATTAATTTTTAAAAATAAAATAAAATAAAATAATCTTATTATGAAATAATCTTTGTTCCAAAAAGTATTACTCTATCCAATCAGTCCAAAAGTACTCATTTTATTATTACAAAAATATATTCATTTTTTTTAGTAAAATGACCTCATGATCAATCACATCTCTATGATACAAATACCCATTACACATAATTAATAATACTCTTTAATTTATTCACGTGTAAAATCAAATAACTATCTTTACAATAGAAGCATACCAAATATAATAATTAACTGGCAATATTTTAAAGATAATTAAATTTCTTATTTTAAAAATATCTATTTAAATTTTAAAAATAAAATAGTCAATTCGTCCATATTATACTTTAATTAATTACTTTACATAAAACTTGTATCAACTTTATATAAAATTTAATTAACTTTAAAATTTAATAGTAATTTTACCTTTCACGTAATATTTGATTATGGTAGTTTATAATTTAATTTACTTATATTTAATTTGCTTCATGAAATATTGTGGTTTATATTTGTTTACTCCTATCATTTTATCTTTAATGTTTGGGGTTAATTTTTAAAAGGGAAAATTTCACATCTAGTCTCATAAGAATTCTTTCAATTTAATTATAGTTCCATAGGAATATAATGGTCCCATAGCTAGCGGTTTTGATCCCATAAGAATATTATAATCGAAAATTTTCATCTCAAATTAACTTATATTACTATAAACTACCAGATTTATATTATAAACTGTGTTTCAAAATAGACATAGTCCGTTTTGGTTCATTAATGGTCAGAATATTTCGTCAACTATTAACAATTTAGATGAAAAATTCATATGGGACTAAATATGTCAGTTTTGAGACCTTTTTGGCATTGAACAATTCTTACGGGACTAAATATAAAATTATCCCATTTTAAAAATATCGTTGCAATTTCAACTATGGTTTATCTTCTATTTTACTCAGTGTCTTCAATAATTAAAGGAATTTCATTTCAGTACATAATATATTAATGTAGACCATGTTACATATCAAAATCTCCTTTATCTCTCCAAATCACCCAAAACCTTTTGATTTTAATTAGGGTAAATATTAAAATTGGTCATGTAAATATGTCGTTTTCAAACTTTAGTCATTTTTTTTTGCAATTCTCAATTTTGGTCCTTTTTTGTCCACTTTTAGTCCAAATTTAGTTTTTTTTGTCCAAATTTAGTCCTTTATGTTAAAAAAAATTTAAAAATGATCCGAAAGTGTATACATAAAGGACTAAAAGTGGACAAAAAAATGACCAAAACTGGACCAAAATAACTAAAAGTGGAAAAAAAGGACCAAAATTGAAAATTGCAAAAAAAAGGACTAAAGTTGGAATACGGCATACTTACAGGACTAATTTTGATATTTACCCTTTTAATTACTATATTAAAATGAAGCATTACTTATTTCCAACCATTAGATATGATGAATATCTGTATAACAAAGGTGAATTGTGTTAATTATATATAATTTGGTTTCAACAAATTGGCCCCAAATGTTTGCTATTAAAATCATCAGCAGTACTAATGTATGAATCATTCACTAATAATTATACTCATTGATCACTTTTTTCCTCAAATAAAGCTGCTTTATGCAGATTCTTAGCTGCAAATCCCATCTGATAATATACATAAGATTCTTTGATTTATTATATTTTTGTCAAAAAAGTTACAACTTTTAATTTACTGACCCAGATATCCATTCCACATCAATATGTCGAATTTTTTATGTCAATATTATTAACACATGTATTTATTATTTAATTATATATAGAGAATAAATTTTAATTCTTTATATTGTTGATGTTAATTTGAGTATAAAGGTATATATCAACTCTTGTAATAAAAGTTGGTGTAGAGGACCATGTGTTTTAATGACAGTGAAATAAGTGATTATTTGTTAATCATAAAAGTAATTTTAAGTTAAGACAATATTATTCAATAAATTTTTCATTCAATTGATGAAATATCTGGTACAAATTTCTGTCCTTGAGACTCCAATTATTTCTAATCCACTTGCAGATTCAGAAAATATCAAATTAATTTCAGAGATTATAATAATTAAAGCAAATACTTGCGTACATGTATGCATTTTGCCAGATTTGTCATCCACAATTAGGGTTTAATATACTAATCTTTTTAAGTTTTTAGGGTTTAACAATTTTAGTTGCACAAGTTGTCTATTGTGATTTAAGGTACACATATATAGGAGTATAATTCTTAAATTATAGCCTAAACTCATGATCATTATTCCTTATTGGGCAAGGAATTTTCTGCACCATTTTCATCTACTATCTCCTATATCATTAATTATATGATAGGTAGATGGAGAAGAAAATGCAATCAAATATTGCTAGGGTATATACTTTCCTTTTCATAGTATTCCCTTCTACATGTTATCCATCAACAGGGCAGGTCTTGGGCATCGACGAGAAGGGCAACCGCCAAAAGCCCCAAATCTTAGGGATCCCAATTGTTATCCGTACAATACTTTTTATTGTAATAATTTTGCTTTTGATCTATTTCTTTTCTAATTTTTTAATCTCTCACTAATCTATCTCTTAGTATTTATTTAAGAGTAACTCTCTTGTGAGACGGATTATTTGTGAGACGGGTGTGAGACGGGTCAGCCCATCAATAAAGTATGCTTATTGTATAATTAAAATATGTTTATTTGTAGTTAAAGTATGTTAATAATAAATCATATTATAACACACTAAATTCATACTTTAATGCATAATCCAGCCTACTTTAGAAAACATACTTTAACAACGTTTAAACATACTTTATGTATACAATAAGCATACTTTAGTGATGGATCGACCCGTCTCACTAAATAACCCGTCTCACAAGAGAATTTGTCTTTATTTAAACTTTGATAGTTTGATCTCTTTTTTAATTGTTTGTTATTCAATTCTAACTGTTGTGATCTCTTTCTTTTCTAATTATTTCTTTATATTTTGATCGTAAATTAAACTTTGATCGTTTGATCTCTTTGTTTTTTTCTTTAGTTGTTTTTTTATTCAATTCTTAACTTTTTTCTTTAGTTTTTTTTTATTCAATTCTAATGGTTGTGATCTCTTTCTTTTCTGATTTATTTTTAATTCTTTTTGTTGATCTCTTTCTTTTATAATTTTTTCTTTTATATTTTGATCATAGTACTTTTCTCACTAATCTAACTCTTAATTCTAATTCTAATTCTAATGTGCTTATTCTATCTGCCTCCTAACCGATCAACCTCATAATTCTAATTTTAATGTGTTTATTCCATCTGCCTCCTAATTTTTTTAAAGATTTATCCATCATCCATCTGCCTTTTAATTCCTTATATTAATTTTTGTTATTTAAATGGGTTTTAGTTTGGATGAAAATAAAATAATTTGGAGAGGAAAATTTACAAAATACTGAAAAGATAATGAACTTAAAACACACTTGCAAAATAACTGAAAAGATAATGAACTTAAAAAGTACGAAAATATTTAGAAAATAGAAATCATATCATATAATAATACACGATCTTAAAGTTTGATTAATATTTATAAGAAAACATTAAAATTAGAGATATATAGATGGAGAATTATACTAAAAATATCTTAAGTTTTCTAAAAAATAATAAACAAATATTTTTAATAAATATACTATTAGAAAATTAAAAAATATATTTATTAACACTAATTTTTAAATAGGGGCCCCTTTAGTAATTTCACCCTGGGTACTCAAAATTTCAGGGCCGGCCTATCCATCAAACGGGGTGATATTTGAGATATTACTAGAACAGCGCAGAAATCCTACTAGAGCTGTCAGAATAGGTTGGTGGGGCGGTTTAGCCCACATCCCACCACAACCCACCTTATGATGAGGCCAATTGGGGCGGTTTACCGATGGGGCGGGCCACTGGTGGGGCGGGCCGCGGGTTAGCCCACACATTCTACCCCCTATCCACGTATGACATACCACCCCTCACCCACCTATCACTCACCCTCCAGAAATTAAAAAAAAAAATTTTTTTTTAGATTTTAATATTTAAATAACAAAAATATTATCACCCAACCCTACCCCTACCCACCCACCCCCAAAAATTTTATTTTTAATAATTTTAAATTTTAATAATTAAATAATAAAAATATTATCATCCAACGCTACCCCTACCCACTCCACCCACCCCCAAAAAATTTTTATTATTTAAATATTAAAATTTAAAATTAAAAAAAAATTGGGTGGGTGGGTGCTCGGGGTGGTAGGGGTAAGAGATAGGATTGAGTGATAATATTTTTATTATTTAAATTTTAAATTCTAAAATCTAAAATAAAAAAAAAATTGTTGGGGGGCGGGTGGGTGGGTTGGAGTGGTGGGTGGATATGGGGTAGAATTTGGTGATAATATTTTTATTATTTAAATATTAAAATCCAAAAAAATTTAAAATTTTTTTTGGGGTGGGGGTTGTGTGAATAGATTATTGGGTTGTGTGATAATATTTTTATTATTTTTTTTTCTATTAGTTACTGTTAAAAGACGGATTGATGTTGAAAAAGAACTTAAAACTTAAAAGGTTATTATTGTAATTTTATATCAACCGACTGTGAATTTATAATTTATAATAGGTAACTTTTCAATGAACATTACCGTTGAGTGGGGCCCTGTGGTACAGCATTACTCATTGAGTGCATATATATATATATATTTTTAAGTATGTTTCATTGAACATGTTACAATAAGCGCTCATTTTATTTTTTAATATATAGAAAAGTGTTTTAAGTAATGAATTATTATTTTTTTAATGAAAAATATTTTTTATCAATTTGAAAATTGTGAAAAACTTACAATGCAACGAAATTTGACTTAGAAGTAATATTTCTCATTAAAAAAAATGACAAAAGCTCTTGTGCTCCTGGGGACACACCGTGTCCCCATGGGAACACAACCCTCCCCCTCCGTATTTTATTTAAACATATGTATTGCTAGGGATTTAAATTACAAAGGAGCATTAAAATTGCAAAGGGGCACAGTGTTCCCGGAGACACAAGAGGCTCACTCTAAAAAAATAATAGTACTCACTCTAATAAAAAAATACTTGCACACTTTCTATTTTAATCCATCTCAGGAATAACTGCACACCCAAAAAAATAGAAATATTACACAATATTGATAACCTTACAATACAACAATATTACAAAAATGTCACTTTCTTTTTATACACAATTTAGTAAAAGTCAACTCTATCATACACTTTATTCTATTCAATTATCCAAAATACCCTTCTCTTTCTTGCATCATTATAATAAAAAATTATTTTTCTTAAACTTCGTACCACTAAATATGTGCATGTATTCCTAGGACGTAGGGGAGTAATTCATAACTTTGAAGAGTAATTGTTGATGTATTAAAAAAAATTCGAGTGTACATACAATCTGTTGTAAGGAACAATTTTGACTTACTAAGTACATAAATTTTGAAAATTATGAATAATAATAAATGATAATATGTAAGGTTATAGATAGCAAGTTTTGTGTTTGGGGGAGTAATGAATTATGTGATTGTTAATGACTATTAACTCGACTAATCTAACATATAGGATTGCATGAGCCATGAGTGAAGATGGAGAAAAATGAATCGGAACATACATAAGACTTCTTTCCAACTCTGTTTCTATGAAAGGGTAAATTTTCTCTATATTGCTTAACAAATATTGAAATGGTGGAAATATTCTCTCTCTTCCCAACTCGATTTGCATATTGGCGAATTTCTTGATCAACTCTTCTTGTTTGGTATGCAAATTATTAAGCTCCACTTTGGTTTTCTGGCTCAAGGCGTCGGCTACCACGTTAGCCTTGCATGGATGGTACTCAATTGTACAATCATAATCTTACACCAATTCTAACAATATCCATTGTCTCATGTTGAGCTCCTTTTGCGTGAAAAGATACTTCAAACTTTTATGGTTCGTGAAGATTGTACTTCTTCCTCTATAAAGATAGTATCGCTAAATCTTCAAGGCATGAACCACAGCCGCTAAATCCAAATCATGCATAGGAAAGTTTATCTCATGCGGTCTTAGCTGTCTAGAAGCATAAGCGATAACCTTTCCATGTTGCATCAACACATATCCGAGTCCTTGTTTTGATACATCACTATAGACTATGAATTCTACATTAGGATTGGGGATCGTCAAGACCGGTACTGAAGTCAGGTCGTGCTTCAACCTTTGGAAACTCTCTTCACAGTTTTCGGCCAAATAAACTTTTCTTCCTTGTGAGTCAAACGTGTCATTGATCCGGCTTTCTTTGAAAATCCTTTCATGAATCTCCGGTAATATCTAACTAACCCCAAGAAAATCAAAACTTCTTGAACATTGGAGGGATCGACTTTAATTCCTTGTGATGTCACCACATGTCCAAGGAAAGTGACTTGACTTAACCAAAACTCACATTTCTTAAACATCACGTATAGCTTCTCCTTAAGAAGTGTCTCGAACACCATTCTCATATGCTCCTCATGTTGTGCTTCATCCTTGGAGTACACCAAAATATCATCAATAAAGACTATGACGAACTGATCGAGATACGAGTGGAATACTCGGTTCATCAAATCCATGAACACAGCAGGTGCATTACTCAGGCCAAAAGGCATTACGATAAATTCATAGTGTCCATAATGGGTTCTAAAGGCAGTCTTGGAAATATCTGAAAAATCTTATTCTTTTTCTATATATAAAATCCACACACACCATCTAATACAATTAAAATATGGGCTCACACAATTACTAATACAACTACGCATTACATATTAAATTATACTCCCTCCGTCCGCTTCTAATGTATCCATTTTACTATTTTTGGCGTCCGCTTCAAAGATATCTATTTCCCATATTTAATAAAAAAGTACACAATATGGCTCATCACTTCCCTCTAATACAATTACCCACTTTACATATAATAATAATACTCCTTAATTCACGTGCAAAAAGCAAATGGATACCTTAGAATCGAAGGAGGGAGTAATATTTTTTAATCCACGTACCGAAAAGAAAGAAGATTCTTTAAATCAGAAAAATATGGGCTCACACAATCACTAACACTACAAAAAAACTATTTTTTACCAACAGAATAGTCCATTGGTAAAAACCTTAATTCCATTATTAAATTGGTTTACCAACAGATTAGCAACGAGATTCATTGGTAAAGTGGTGGTTAATAAATTTTTTAGTAACGAAAAATCAATTTCGTTGGTAATCCGTTGCTAATAATTTCGTTGGCAATTTGTATAATGATTCCCTTGGTAATCCGTTGGTAATTACCAACAGATCGAATTTCGTTGTTAAAATAAAGAATAAATCTGTTGGTATTTCATTGCTAAAACAAAAATATTATTTTTGTTGCTAATTCATTGATAATTTTTTTTAGTGTAATACAACTACATATTTTTACATATTAAATTAAAATATTTTTTAACCCACGTACCGAAAAGAAAGAAGATTCTTTAAATTAGAACGAGGGAGTTTTAAAAAGTAAAATATCCTGTGATTGCAAGGAAGCTAATTCATGGACACACATTTAACTCATATACAGTAATTAATAAATGTATACTAATATTAATAGATCAAAATTTATATAATTTGGTAGTGAATTTTAAGCGTTATTATTTTAATAAGAAAACAATGGTTTGAATATAAAAAAATACATTTATTTAAGAAACATTATACTCCTTTTCGTCCGTTTGAAATAGTCTTTTTTTCTCATTTTCGAACTTTTTATTTTTTTACACATTTGGAACCTCCATACACTTACTAATACAATTAAAATATGAAAACTACATATTTACTAATACAACTATCAACTACATATATTAAATAATAATACTCCTTAATCCACGTACAAAAAGCAAAACACCCTCATTCAACCAAACAGAGGGAGTATATTATTGAATTAAAACTAATTATGTTGTGCATACGAGTGCACCGTGTACACACCTTCAAAAACTTATATACTTATAAATAAAAATATAGTATATACTAATGAATAAAAATGTATACATTTTTTAGTAAATTTTCTGTAAATTCTTTTAATGAAAAACTAAACATAAAAAACTTATACAATTATTAAGAGATATGGAGTATTAAATCACTACAAAAAAGAAAGCTTTGATTAGAGACCAAAATTAGAGACGGTGTGTTAGCCGTCTCTATTTGAGACGATTTTTGAGACAGCTTTTTAGAATTAGAGACAGCATTCTCGTTGACTATTGGTCAACAATAACAAATTTAACATTGAGACGACATTAGAAACGACTTCACATTGAGACGGCATTAGAGATGATTTTTTCCGTCTCAATTAGAGACGGTTTATTGCCATCTCTAATTTGAGACGATTTTAAGTTGTAACAGTATTAGAGACGGTTTTCTTCCGTCTCAATTAGAAACAGAGTTTTTCGTCTCTATTTGAGATGGTTTTAGAGACGGAATGTGTTGGCAGGTTAGAGAATCGGATCGTGTAATTTTAAGACGATTTCTGACAGTTTCAATTGTTGAGATGGATGCAAACCATCTCAATTTGAGATGGTAATAAAGACAGTTTAATAATGAGATGATATTAGAGACGGCTTTTTGCCGTCTCAAACAATTGATGGTTTATAATTAGACTATATTTGAGATGATTTTCTTCCGTCTCAATTAGAGATGATTTTTAGCCATCTCTAAAGCCCTTTTTAACCATTAAATTTACTAAAATTAATAAATCGAGGTTCAAACCATGTTCACCAAGAGCAAAAATAAGTGTATGTATACATATATAGTGTAAAAAATAGATAATAAGAATAACATTTAGCAAAGTTGGCATACATGATGCCCATAAGAGCTCGCAGGTCTAGGTTCGAATCCTCTTCAAGGCTTGGAATTACAATATTCTTATAAATTAAAATAAATAAATAAATAAATAAAGAAAAAAGAAGAAATGATGCTGGCCTGGTGGTCTCGAGCCTCAGTCGGGGGCATGGTAGTCATGGTTCAAACCTTGATCAGAATGAACTAGGCAAAGCTAGTAGTTGGAGAGAGTTATAAAACCGTCTCAAATACCGTAGGCAAAGCTAGTAGTTGGAGAGAGTTATAAAACCGTCTCAAATACCGTCTCTGTTCTAGCTACACACAAATTATAGACGGCCATAAAATCGTCTCAAATTATTAAAAGTCGTTTCTAAAACCGTCTCTATTCAAGGTTTTTTTTATAGTGAATAAAAAATTATATCAGTACGTCTAACTGAAATGTATGGGATATCAGTAATATAAATAATCATAAACCTTAAATAACTTATATCATGCTTAAATAACAAACTATAGCATACTTAATAAATTTCTAATATAATTTTGATAATAAATAATTCAAGTAATATAAATAATCATAAACCTGGAGTAAAAAACTTATATCATGCTTAAATAACAAACTATAGCATACTTAATAAATTTTTTATATAATTTTGATAATAAATAATTCAACCTTCGATGATATAATGAGAAAGATCGTTTCACATAATGATGAGGATAAGATTGATAAAAGTGATGACATTTTAATAAATAGTGATATTTGATTGGTGAAAAATGATAATGTTACAATGAATTATTTCATGAACAATCAATAATATAAATAAAAAGTGATAACATTTTCAATAAAAATAATTACAATATTAATAAAACTTAATTAATAATTAATTTTTAAAAATAAAATAAAATAAAATAATCTTACTATGAAATAATCTTTGTTCCAAAAAGTACTACTCTCTCCAATCAGTCCAAAAGTACTCATTTTATTATTACAAAAATATATTCATTTTTCTTTTTTAGTAAAATGGCCTCATGATCAATCACATCCCTCTAATACAATTACCCATTACACATAATTAATAATACTCTTTAATTCATTCACGTGTAAAATCAAATAACTATCTTTACGATAGAAGCATACCAAATATAATAATTAACTGGCAATATTTTAACGATAATTAAATTTCTTATTTTAAAAATATCTATTTAAATTTTAACAATAAAATAGTCAATTCGTCCGTATTATACTTTAATTAATTACTTTATATAAAACTTGTATCAACTTTATATAAAATTTAATTAACTTTAAAATTTAATAGTAATTTTACCTTTCACATAATATTTGATTATGGTAGTTTATAATTTAATTTACTTATATTTAATTTCCTTCATGAAATATTGTGGTTTATATTTGTTTACTCATATCATTTTATCTTTAATGTTTGGGGTTAATTTTAAAAAGGGAAAATTTCACCTCTGATCCCATAAGAATTCTTTCAATTCAATTATAGTCTCGTAGCAATATACTGGTCTCATAGCTAGCGGTTTTGGTCCCATAAGAATATTATAATCGAAAATTTTCATCTCAAATTAACTTATATTACTATAAACTACCATATTTATATTATAAACTGTGTTTCAAAATAGACATAGTCCGTTTTGGTCTCATTAGTGTTTCAGAATATTTCGTCAACTATTAACAATTTAAATGAAAATTTTCTATCGGACTAAATCTGCCAGTTTTGGGGCTTTATTGACATTGAGCAATTACTACGGGACTAAATATGAAATTATCCCATTTTAAAAATATCATTGCAATTTCAACTATGGTTTATCTTCTATTTTACTCACTGTCTTCAATAATTAAAGGAATTTCATTTCAGTACATACTCAATATATTAATGTAGACCATGTTACATATCAAAATCTCCTTTATTTCTCCAAATCACCCAAAACCTTTTGATTTTAATTAGGGTAAATATAAAAATTGGTCATGTAAATACGTCGTTTTCAAATTTTAGTTATTTTCTTTTGCAATTCTCAATTTTGGTCATTTTTTGTCCACTTTTAGTCCAAATTTAGTTCTTTTTGTCCAAAGTTAATCCTTTATGTTAAAAAAAGTTCAAAAATGGTCCGAAAGTGTATACATAAAGGACTAAAAGTGGACAAAAAAGGACCAAAACTGGAACAAAATGACTAAAAGTGGAAAAAAAGAACCAAAATTGAGAATTGCAAAAAAAAGGACTAAAGTTGGAATACGCTATACTTACAGGACTAATTTTGATATTTACCCTTTTAATTACTATATTAAAATGAAGCATTACTTATTTCCAACCATTAGATATGATATCTGTATAACAAAGGTGAATTGTGTTAATTATATATAATTTGGTTTCAACAAATTGGCCCCAAATGTTTGCTATTAAAATCATCAGCAGTACTAATGTATGAATCATTCACTAATAATTATACACTCATTGATCACTTTTTTCCTCAAATAAAGCTGCTTTATGCAGATTCTTGGCTGCAAATCCCATCTGATAATATACATAAGATTCTTTGATTTATTATATTTTTGTCAAAAAAGTTACCACTTTTAATTTACTGACCCAGATACCCATTCCACATCAATATGTCGAATTTTTTACGTCAATATTATTAATACATGTATTTATTATTTAATTATATATAGAGAATAAATTTTAATTCTTTATATTGTTGATGTTAATTTGAGTATAAAGGTATATATCAACCCTTGTAATAAAAGTTGGTGTAGACGACCACGTGTTTTAATGACAGTGAAATAAGTGATTATTGGTTAATCAAAAAAGTAATTTAAAGTTAAGACAATATTATTCAATAAATTTTTCATTCAATTGATGAAATATCTGGTACAAATTTCTGTCCTTGAGACTCCAATTATTTCTAATCCACTTGCAGATTCAGAAAATATCAAATTTATTTCAGAGATTGTAATAATTAAAGCAAATACTTGCGTACATGTATGCATTTTGCCAGATTTGTCATCCACAATTAGGGTTTAATATACTACTCTTTTTAAGTTTTTAGGGTTTAACAATTTTAGTTGCACAAAAATAGGTTGTCTATACTTGTGATTTAAGGTACACATATATAGGAGTATAATTCTTAAATTATAGCCTAAACTCATGATCATTATTCCTTATTGGGCAAGGAATTTTCTGCACCATTTTCATCTACTATCTCCTATATCATTAATTATCATATGATAGGTAGATGGAGAAGAAAATGCAATCAAATATTGCTAGGGTATATACTTAGAGATGACAATGGGTAGGGTAGGGTACGGGTATGGCAAATGTACATACTATCCTATACCTTACCCATACCCTACCCTTTTACCCTAAAGTAGAGCTTCGGGTAGGGTACGGGTATACCCATTGGGTAATCCGCGGGTAAACGGATACCCGCAATCTTAATAGATTTTGCGGATAATCCGCGGATACCCGAATCCACCCGAACCTACCTGACCCAATACAATTTTTTTAAAACTATAATCCACCAAAAAATAATTATAATACATAAATGAATAACTTAAAATAAAATATGCAAATTAGAAAACAAAGTCAACAACAATAACGTTTAAGTCCGTTAACAAAAAAATATCATAAATTCATAGTTAATCAAATAAAATTATAAAACAAACATCATATTCCAACAATTGCTTCAAAGTCCTTGGTTTAAGTATGAAAACTTTAAAGTCTTGCATCTCCTTTTTGCCACCAAGATATCTTAATTCGAATATCATTTTTTTTATTAAAATATTTAAAAATAATTATAATTCTTAAATATAATTATAAATAACACATAATATTATAACATAGAACAAGATTTATTATAATTCTTAAAATTATTTATATTTATATCAGGATAAGAATATAAATTTTAATTAAAAATATTAAACATATTATAATAAATACATCATAAATTTTTCATCAACAATATTATTATACTAAAAGAAATATTAGATTTAGATATTTAATTAAATATATAATACTATTATTAAATATATATATATATATATATATATATATATATATATATATATATACATTCGGATAATTTTTGGGTCGGGTACGGGTCGGGTACGGGTAAATTATAAGGGAACCCGTACCCTACCCTTACCCGTACAGTTTTTCTTTGGGTTCGGGTACTACTCGACCCATTATCCAATTTTACCCAATTTTTCTATACCCGCTATGCGGGTACCCGTCGTGTAACCCGACCCGACGGGTAAAATTTCATCCCTATATATACTTTCCTTTTCATAGTATTCTCTTCTACATGTTATCCATCAACAGGGCAGGTATTGGGCATTGGCGAGAAGGGCGACCGCCCAGAGCCCCAAATCTTAGGGGTCCCAATTCTTATTTGTATAATACTGTTTATTGTAATAATTTTGCTTTTGATCTATTTCTTTTTTAATTTTTTAATCTCTCACTAATCTATCTCTTAGTATTTATTTAAACTTTGATAGTTTGATCTATTTTTTAATTATTTTTTTATTCAATTCTAACTGTTGTGATCTCTTTCTTTTCTAATTCTTTCTTTATATTTTGATCGTAAATTAAACTTTGATCGTTTAATCTCTTTGTTTTTTTCTTTAGTTGTTTTTTATTCAATTCTTAACTTTTTCTTTAGTTTTTTAATTCAATTCTAATGGTTGTGATCTCTTTCTTTTTTAATTTATTTTTTAATTCTTTTTGTTGATCTCTTTCTTTTATAATTTTTCTTTTATATTTTGATCATAGTACTTTTCTCACTAATCTAACTCTTAATTCTAATTCTAATTCTAATGTGCTTATTCTATCTGCCTCCTAACCGATCTATCTCATAATTCTATTTAATGTGTTTATTCTATCTGCCTCCTTATTTTTTTAATGATTTATCCATCATCCATCTGCCTCTTAATTCCTTATATTAATTTTTGTTATTTAAATGGATTTTAGTTTGGATGAAAATAAAATAATTTGGAGAGGAAAATTTACAAAATACTGAAAAGATAATGAACTTAAAACACACTTGCAAAATAACTGAAAAGATAATGAACTTAAAAAACACGAAAATATTTAGAAAATAGAGATCATATCATATAATAATACACGATCTTAAAGTTTGATTAATATTTATAATAAAACATTAAAATTAGAGATATATAGATGGAGAATTATATTAAAAATATCTCAAGTTTTCTAAAAATAATAAACAAACATTTTTAATAAATATACTATATTAGAAAATTAAAAAAATATATTTATTAACACTAATTTTTAAATAGGGGTCCCTTTAGTAATTTCACCTAGGGTACCCAAAATTTCAAGGCCGGCCTATCCATCAAACGGGGTGATATTTGAGATATTACTAGAACAACGCAGAAATCCTACTAGAGCTGTCAGAATTGGTTGGTGGGGCGATTTAGCCCACATCCCACCACAACCCACCTTATGATGAGGCCAAGTGGGGCGGGTTACCGGTGAGGCGGGCCACGGGTTAGCCTGCACACTCTACCCCTATCCACGTATGACCTACCCACCCCTTACCCACCTATCACTCACCCTCCAGAAATTTTTTTTAAAAAAAATATTTTAAATTTTAATATTTAAATAACAAAAATATTATCACCCAACCCTATCCCCTACCCACCCCACCCCCAAAAAATTTTATTTTTAATAATTTTAGATTTTAATAATTAAATAATAAAAATATTATCACCCAACGCTACCCCTACCCACCCACAAAATTTTTTTATTATTTAAATATTAAAATTTAAAATTTAAAAAAAAATTGGGTGCGTGGGTGCTCGGGGTGGTAGGGGTAAGGGGTAGGATTGAGTGATAATATTTTTATTATTTAAATTTTAAAATCTAAAATCTAAAATTAAAAAAAAAATTTGTCGGGGGGCGGGTAGGTGGGTGGATAGGGGTAGAATTGAGTGATAATATTTTTATTATTTAAATATTAAAATCTAAAAAAAAATTAAATTTTTTTTTGGGGTGGGGGGTGGTGTGGATAGGTGGTAGGGTTGGGTGATAATATTTTTATTATTTAAATATTAAAATTTAAAAAAAATTAATTTTTTTAGGTGGGTGGGGGGTAGGGTTGGGTGATGATATTTTTATTATTTAAATATTAAAATCTAAAAAAATTTAAAATTTTTTTGGGGTGGGGCGTGGGGTGGGTAGGGATAGGGTTGAGTGATAATATTTTAATTATTTAAATATTAAAATCTAAAAAAAAATTTAAAAAAAAAATTTTATGGGGGCGGAGGGGTGGGTGGGGTTGGGGTGGGTAGGGACAGGGTTGATGAATAATATTTTTATTACTATTTAAATATTAAAATCTAAAAGTTGTATGTCATTTTTTTAAATTTTAATTTATAAAAGTGAGTTGATGTTGGGTTGGTGGAGCGATGAGGGTTAGTCCACACTTTGGTGGGTTTGAAGTGTGACGGGTTTTATGAGCCGGGTTAATTTTTGCTCAATATTTTTGATAAACACTTTATCACACACTTCCTCACCAACATATGGAATAAAACTAAATAAGAAAAAAAAAGAGTACGAAAACTAAATATAAACACATACAAAACTGACTCTAATATATATATGATGAATTTAACGACTATACATTCATATAATTATATGGATATTAGAACTATGAGAAATTTAGTTAGAATTTACATATGAATAAATAATAAATTTGAATTTTGTATAAATTTTAAATGAGATGGAATTAGAATATTATAGTACTCCACGGACTATTACCTACAGCCGGTTCAGAACTGCACGGACTTCACATGTTTTTTTAATTTATTTAGTATATTTTTAATTAATTAAATATGAGAGACTCTCTTGTAAGACGAGTTTTTTATGAGGCGGTTGAGAGACGAGTTGATCAATTATTAAAGTATGTTTATCATATTGGTAAAATATGCTTATTTGTAGTTAAAATATGACAATAATGAATCATATTATAACATTCTAAAATCATACTTTAATTCATCATCCATCATACTTTACAAAACATACTTTAACAATCATTAAACATATTTTATCTATATAATATGTATACCTTAACACGTCTCACAAACGATCTCACATAAGTAGTGTCTCACAAAAGACTTTGTCATTAAATTTAATACTCCCTCCGTCCCAGGCTAAGAAGGTCAGAGACCTTATGTTAAATATAAGGTCTCTGACCCTCATTACCTGAGACGGAGGGAGTATACATATTGCTAACCATGATAAAATATACACTAATATCACAACTAAGCTAATTTATAACTAATTTTACTCCTACTAGCTGGTTCATAACTTATTTTATCTCGATTCATGAAATATTATGGTTTAGAGTATATTTTTCTATCCTTATAATGATTTAATATTAATTTTAAAAATATAATTGTAATTTTATCCTACGCTGACCCATTTCTCTCCCTTAATGTTACATTTATATTTAGGATTCAGTGATATTTCTAAAGGTATTTGTAATTAATAACAATAGCTATTAATTAATTATAGGGAGAACTTTTTTTATACAAATTTTAAAGTACAAAATTAAAATCGACACTTGTTTTGAAATTATCAATTCTATCAAATATATTTTTTTTTGATACTATTACCCTCCAACATTAACCCTAAACCCTAATATACCCTAAACTCTTAAACCCTAAACCACAAACCCTAAATTTCCCACCCACCTACTGTCGCGCTGGACTGCCGCCGCTGGCCACCCATCCGCCGGTGATCGGCTGTCCGCTGCCGCTGGTCATCGGACTGCCTGCCGCCGGTCACTGGAGGCCCGCCACCGCCACGTCGTCATCGGAATTTTTGCTGGAGCGGTCATTGCAGGAAACTGCCGCCATCGGAGCTGCAATCGCCGTCGCCGGAGATATCGTCGGAGCCGCCGCTGCCGCCGCTTGGTTGTGAAGGTAGGATAGGTTGGGTATGGGTGTACCACCCCCTGGTAAAATTAATAAAATACATTGAAAGGCAATAGAGTTTAAAAAGTATCAATTAGTTAATAAACATAATTAAGTTAAATGATTGTTGGTATTAATTTTTCACTCTTTATTTTGAGTAATTTTATATATTTGCACTTAATTATAATTAACAATAATTAATTGTAAATAGTTATTATTAAATAATTGGTTGGTAAACTTGTGTGAGACCGTCTCACGTCCGTGAGATAGATAAAAAGTGATAACATTTTATTAAAAGTGATACTCGAAATAATGAAAAGTGATAAAAGTATAGTGAATCATTTAATGAACAACTTGTAGTATAAATAAAAAGTGATAACATTTTCAATTAAAATAATTCTCTATCCTTCCCAACAAAGTATTCACACCCTTTTAAAATTTACAAAAAAAAAAGGTGTGAAAACTATATTGGAACAAGAAGAGTAATATCTTTAAAAAATATAATTATTTAAGAAAATGAAAAAACGATCGCATGCAAGGTGCACACCATCCTATTCCACATGATACCAGTTGTAGGCAATACATGCTCATATAATTTTTTTAATATTTAATTACTAAAGAGAAAATTGCATTTTTATTCTATACGAACAGTCATATTTTATTTTTGGTCTCTAACTTTTTTTTGTGTCCCAAAAATTACAATTTAGTTTCTGCCATTAACTTTTGGAAACCTAAAAAAGAATGTATACTATAAAGAGACTAAAAACATTAAACGGTTTCCATACAAAAAATAATGAGAATGATCTAAATGGCAACTTTTGAGATAAAAGAGGTTAGAGAAAAAAGAAAAGAAAAAAGAAAAAAAAGACTACTCTTATAAGATAGAAATGCAATTATTCCAATTATTAATATCTATATAAAAAGTGATATTTGGTTGATGAAAAGTGATAGCAGTCTAATAATTTATTTCATTAATAATTCGTAGTATAAATAAAAAATGATGATATTTTTTCAATAAAGAGTGATAATATTAAATGAAAAATGATAACTAATAAGAAAAAAATGTAATATAGGAGATTCAGACTGAACAGTCCTATTATGAGATGATCTTATACAAGTGTTACTTTAAGTATAATACTCCATCCCTTTGTTGATAAGATATCAATTTTACATTTTGGTCACCTACCTTAAAGATATCAGTTTACCGTTTATAGCAAAAGGGTCCCAACCCACCACACAATACTACTAATACAACTACTTACTATAAAATAATAATAATTCTTCAATTCACATGTAAAAATAAATGAATATCTATCGGTACACGAAGTGAGTATAAAGTTAGAAATATGTTTTTATATATTAAATTTTACAATTTTATTTTCAAATTAAAATATTATAATTTTATCATGTGGTTTGATAGTGATCATTTATCTTAAATCTTTCTAGGATTATGATCAGATTATATTTTCAAGTGGTTAGTTTAAATATGTTTGATTAGTTGAGGACTAGCTCTAATAAGTTATGACTAATTTGTCTAACATTAATGAAGGAACTCAATACGTTAAAATCCTTTATTTATTTAAGCAATCTCAATAATATTTAGGCTTGTTGAACAATCTCAATAATATTTGACATCACATTTATCATTAGGGTTTTCCAATCACGTCTAGAGTTGTGTAGAAATACGCCACACAAAAAAGTCCTAAAGGAGGACCAAAAACGCATCGTAATTAAACATGCATAATTATATTAATTGTAGAAAATATATAGTAAATTAGGTATGCTTCATTTCCAATTAGTGACATGATGTGACCATGATAACCGTAAGAGGTAGAAATATGAACGGTGAAAGCGAACCCTCATATTTTGAGCTTGCTTCTCATGCAAACTACAACACCAATTAATTAATTTTAAAAATATATACTTCCTCTGTTATATAATATTTACACACTTTTGAGTTCATCTCGAAAATAATTGAACACCCCAACGATGAAAATAATATACAATATTAATTATTTTACAATAATACTCTTTCTGTACACTGAAAGGATCGCATTTTATTATTTTCTTCCATCTCAATACAAGAGATGTATTTTCCTTTTTAGTAAATAGGACACACATAAAATAATTAATATATTTTCATGGAATCCACGTACAATACTAATACACATACCCACTATACATTAAAATATTATTAATCTCTCCTCATATACACTTTAAGTATTATATACTTTAATGCATGTTAAAAAAAAAACCACCCTCTTTTTTTAATGAGTGTATATTAGGTGCACCCGGGTGCACCCTTGCACCCATATTTGTATAACTTTTATTCTATTTTGTATACATGTTATTCTCTTTTGTATACGTGTTTTGTAATAATTGTATACTTTTTTCACACTAAGTTTTTCATTAAAAAAACAAGCATTCATATGTGTATAACTTTTTATTCAATAGTGTATACATGTATTTTAATAATTGTACATTTTTTTACACTCAATTTTTTATTAAAAAAATTAACAATTAAATTGTATACATTTTTACTCATAATTGTATATGTTTTTGCTTATATTTGTACGTGGGTGCACACGAAGCTTCGTGTGCACCCGGGTGCACACTATATTTAGCCTTTTTTAATTGGATGGAGGGAGTATAATATTACAAAAATGTCACATTCTTTTTACACACAATTTAGTTAAAATCAACTATATCATACACTTTATTCAATTCAATTATTCAAAATATATCTTCTCTTTCTTATATCATTACAAGACTAATTTAATTTTTTTAAATTTCGTGTCACCAAATAAGTATATAGTATATTTTTGGGATGTGAGAGGTATATTTTAATTAATTTTAAAACATGCTTAGTTACTGCCGTCACGCACACATCATCACAGCTTGGGTCCACCTTAATGGAGACTTACTTTATTACATATTGAATAATAATAATAATGAGGAAATGAGTTAATATGAAATTAATATTGCAACCAACAAGAAGTAATTAAAGATGAGGCAGACAAAGAAAGAAGAGGGCAGTGGCTATGGTTAGTAAATAAAGGGGAAGTGGTTGCTTCGTCAATTGTTGGCTAAATTCATAATTAAAGTAAGAAATTGGGGGAAGATAGAAGATAAATCATGATTATATTAAAGACCCAACCCCAATGACTTCATAACGGTATTTAATTTTTTTGCATTAGTGATGTTATTTTCGTGATCGAATTATAATCATCACCAATCCAATATCTACTCACAAATTCACCTTAATTAATCGACGGATGTAATCCACACAACCTATTTTTCATGGAGTCTAATCATCATTAATCGGATGAATGACGTGTGTTAGAGAGATAAAAGTCTTGAAAATTTGTCAAGTGCAAGTGCACGAGGTGAGTAAGTGTATAACATTTTATTTTAAATGATATATATACTTTTTTAAATAAAAATATAATTTTTTCTGCAAAGAAAGGGATACTTTTTTTTAGGGTATTATTATTTAATTTGTAATGAATAGTTGTATTAGTGGGTGTGTAAACCCCTTATTTTAATTGTATTAGTGGGTGTGTGAGTCTATGTGTATAAAAAAATGAAAGGGGACTCTTTGAGTGTGACGCCCAAAATGAAAAAAAATGACATTTGAAGGGGACAGAGTGAGTAATGTTTAATTAAAAAAAATAATCTTTTTTCCAAAAAATAAAGTGTATACATTCTTATACTAAAGGTTATAACAATATTTATACTAAAGGGTACAACTTTAAAAAATATGGGATTTAGGGCACTGTGTTCCAGGGACATGCAAGTTTTAGTCAATTTACAATTTTTTTCATTTTTGTTTATATATATATATATGAAAATGGCCATATCGGAAAATGAGATTATAAAATAATAAAAATAATAATATTTTAATAAAAATTTATATATACCTAATTAATAACAAATGATAGATAGTTCAAGATATAAATAAAATTGATATCTTTAATAAAAAAAAATATTTTTAATGAAAATTGATAATTTATTAAGAAAACGAAAAATAGTCAAGTCAGTTTTATAAGTGTTACATATGGAAAATGTAAAATGCATTTTTATATTGAGAGTATTCCCTCCGTCCCACATTTAGATTTACGTTTATTTTTTCAAGCAAATTAAGAGATACTCCCTCCGTCCCTGGTTAAGAGGGACATTTGCTTTTTGGTACGTAGATTAAGGAGTATTATTATTTAATGTGTAGTGGGTAGTTGTATTAGTAGGAGTGTGGGTCCCAATATTTAATTATATTAGAGGGGTATGTGGGTCCCATATGTGTAAAAAAGGAAATAAGACTCTTTGGGTGAGACGACCAAAATGAAAAAATGACTCTCTTAGCCTGGGACGGAGAGAGTATAACATTTTAATAAGAGTGTGTTGAAAGATATAATATTTCATGTATAGTGGATAGTTATACTATTATTGTGTGTGGGCCCCATATACTAAATATATATATATATATATATATATATATATATATATATATATATATATATATATATATAGACTCTCTTGTGAGACTGTTGTTAGACGGGTTGATCCATTATTAAAGTACGCTTATCATATAGTAAAATATGCTTATTTATAGTTAAAATATATTAATAATGAATCATATTATAACATCCTAAAATCATACTTTAATTCATCATCCATCGTACTTTACAAAACATACTTTATCTATATAATAGACATACTTTAACTCGTCTTACAAACCTTCTTACATAAGTAGCGTTTCACAAGAGACTTTGTCTATATATATATATATATATATATATATATATATATATATATATATATATATATATATATATATATATATATATATTCTCAAATATATTATTACTTCCTAATTGACTCTTCTACACTTACTATAGATATAAGATTTAAGAAATATTGTTTTTTTTTTCTTTTTATATATTTTATTGGCTTTAAGGAAATGTGATATTTTTATTAGTAATTATAAACTAAATTATGTGTATTAGGTAAGAATGACATCTTTTAAAGTATACTATTTGTTGAGAGGTTATTTATTTTGATATTTTTGCTCTTTTGCTACGTGGATGGTATTAAGATAAAAGAAATGAGAGGGTTATGTGTAGGGATGTAACCAAATCAAGTTATTCATGAACTATTTGAGTCTCGATTTGATAAAATATTTGTTCGAATTTGTTTATTAAGTTAAACGAGTCGAGTCGAGTCCGAATATCAAGCTCGAATAACTTATCGAGTCTACTTAATTTGGTTCGAAATTAGCGAACCTGTTCGTTAACGAACTCGCGAGTCTATTCGTGAACATGTTCGTTAAGAGGATCACATTCATATTAGAATTATACGTAAATGAGCTAAAACAAACTCGAACTTGAGCTTTAATGAATTCGAACCTGAGTTCAAATTCGGGTTTAAACATAAATTATTATTATAAAACTTTAATCGAGCTGAACTCGAACTATTCGCGAACTCATCATTTTTCGAACGTACCGAGCTTGAGCCTAAATATCAATATTCGAATCGAGCTCGAGCCGAGCAAAATATAAACGAGCCAATCTCAAGTTTGGTGATATTCGGCTTGGTTCGGTTCTTTTACATCCCTAGTTATGTGAGACCCTTTCATGGCAAGATTATTTTATACTTTTTAAGTTAGTTATTCATTTTTTATTAAAGATATTATATTTTTTTATTAAAAAATAATATTATTTTTTATTTATATAATAAATTATTAATTAAATAAATTACTGTATTATTATCACTTTTCATCGATTGAATATTATTTTTATTTTAATAATATTACTTCTTACTCGTTTTACGTAAATCCTTCGTGAGATAGTTACCCACAAAATTGTAGTGGTGTAATGGACGGGGAAAATACTAAAGAAAGAGAATGCTCTTTCTTATTATATTGCATATGAAAGGTAAATAAATGTTGTAATATTATCATAAGGAGTAACTTTAATTGTGGTTCATTATGTATAACTTTTATCTTTGGGATTAAGATTAACTTTTAATTTAGAACTTTTTTGTATTTTTACCTTTATAAATAATTAGTACTCCCTCCATTTGGTGTTAACGTTGAGTTTTCTTTTTGTACGGAGATTAAGAGATATAATATTTTAATGTGTAATGAGGTGGGATAAATAATATTTAATGTAAAGTAGGTAGTTGTATTAGTGTTGTGCGTATGCTCTACATGGATTAATTAATTATTTTGTGTGGGCCCAAGTTGACAAAAAAAGAAATGTATACCTTAACATGAGACAACCCAAAATGGAAAATGTAATCCTTACATGGGACAGATGGATTATATTATTTATCCTTTTAAATATTTATATGTTATTTTATTTTTAAGGGTTAATTTAATTGTTATATTTAGAATTGGTTGCATGGAATATTCCTTGCATATCAATTAAAGAAATACTAATAATTTTATAGACAAATTATCTTGTACGCATCATGCACCCACTTAAAAAAAATTTTACACTTATAAATAAAAATATATACACTAATGAATAAAAATGTATATACTTTATTAGCGAATTTTTTGTTAGTTTTTTATTGAGAAAATGAATGTAAAAAATTATATAGTATTATTAAGAAACATATATACATTATTGAATATAATGTATATATATAAATGCACGTGTGCACTTGGATACATAGAATATTTATTCAAAATTTATACACAATGCACGTGTGCATCCTTTTGTATGAACTTAATAATTTTTAAAAAATGAAAGAATAGTTACCCTCCAACCAGTGCAAATATTCACATTTACTTTTTGTATGAGTATAAATGAGTATTATGTTTTATAAATAGTAAATGATTGTATTGTATTAGTAGTGAGTGATGAATTATGTGAGGCAGTGGTGTCATAGTTGAATTAGATCGAACTGGTATTCTTAATAGTTCGAGATCGAACCGGTTAATATACATGTTAATTAAAACTTAATCATTTTTTTTAATAAAAAGATCTTAATTTTTCGTTTATAAAATTGTAACCAATCACTAATTGTACTTTAAAGAAAAAATGAAATAGGAAATATTGAAATTAGGAGTCAAATGATTTTTTTCCTAAATCTCTTCCCCCTAGCAATAAATGCTACTTCCTCCCTTTTAAGTAATGGGAACAATACCTTATAAAACAAACATTAGGCAAATGTTTGCATTTTTTTGGAAGGAGGAAGTATTTATTATTAAGATGAAAGTTAAAAGAGAAAAAATTGAAATTGACTTGAAATGATATATATATTTTTCTAAATCTGTTTCTATCATCTTAAAAAAAAAATGTTAGATTACAAAAAAAATTCAAAATTGACTGTTTTTTGTTTGGACGGTTCAATCGATCATTCTGATTTTAACCGATTCAAACCAATTTTTCTCGATTTGACTGTGAAGCGATTCATATGGGATTTTCGAATCGGTTCCCGATAGAATGGTCGAACCGATTGACCCAATCCGATTTGAAAATCATGACGTTGGGGCCTTTTACTTAAAAAGTGGGTACCTTCGAGCATAAAAAGGTAAAATGTGGACGTTTGCACTGGTCGGAGTGAATATATCTTAAAAAATATTAACACATGTGTGAGTTCGTACCACAAAATGTGCCTGATAAGATAGATTAGAAGTAATAACATGATTGATAAAATTTGATATTCCCTATTAACATTTAATAATATAAATGAAAAGTGTTAAAATTTTTAATTAAAAGTTATAGTATCATTTTCAATAAAGAATAATAATTCATTGAAAAAACGTAAAATAATCTCATCTCATCACACATACATCCCTCCTAAAATAGTGGAAAAGTTAAATCTTAGGGACAAAATTTAGTCCTAAACCTAAACTATATAAAATAGTAATGGATTCTTACTTACGTATACGAATAGAATATTTTAATTATGAATTAATTAACAATACAAATCTCAAAATGGAAAATGCAATATAAACCCTAAAGTTAAAATTGTAATATATGTCTTATTTTATTTAATTGTAAACTTTACAAAAGGTGCGAGATGATAATAATTATAAAATTTAGCTTCCCACTCCTTTTCAACGGCCGATGTTATAATTATATATAGGAATGTGTGTGTGCAAAAATTATAATAATTTAATTAATTAGGTTAGTTAGAAGTGGCTCTTATTTGATACTATTAGCATGTGAAATAATCTTTGGTGGAGTTTTAGAAAGAAATTAATTTAAATACGGACAACAGTTACATAATTAGTTGGTAGAAATGGGAAAAGGTTATAATACTTTACAGAAGCTTGATGAATTTTAAGGCCGACTCTTAATCATGCCTAAGTCATGTATTAAATCGTCGGTGAGAATATTTTATATTTTTTAATTAGTTATTATTTGCAATAAAATTTAATGTCTTGTGTGAAAACGTACCACGATAAGATCATTTTACGCTTTTGTAATTAATTATTACATTCGTTATAAAATGTTATAACTTTTTATGTACTCCACCATTATTTTACAACATCATTATCACTTTTCATTCGATTGAATATCACTTTAATTTCATTAATAATGTTATCACTTTTTATCTATTTTATTTAAGGACTTGCGTGAAATAGTATCACACAAGTCTTTGTCCTCTATTAAAGAGTATTAAAAATATCTACCACAACAATTTATTAAATAATTCATGAATTTTTTACATTTTCTCTTTTAAAATTGTTTTTTACATGTTTTATTTTAAAAAAATTCCCCCTATTCGATATATAACTACTTAAATTTTTTGCAATTTATTTTTTTCCGATGAGTTACTGTTAAAAGACGGAATGATGTTGAAAAAGAACTTAAAACTTAAAAGGTTATGATTGAAATTTTATATCAACCGACGGTGAATTTATATTTTATAATAGGTAACTTTTCAATTAACATTACCGTTGAGTGGGGGCCTGTGGTACACCATTACTCATTGAGTGTATAATTTTTTTTTTATTTTTTTAAAAGTATGTTTCATTGAACAAGTTACAATAAGCGCTCATTTTATTTTTTAATATATAGAAAAGTATTTTAAGTAATGAATAATTATTTTTTTAATGAAAAATATTTTTTTATCAATTTGAAAATTGTGAAAAACTTACTATGTAACGAAATTTGACTTAGAAGTAATATTTCTCATTAAAAAAAATGACAAAAGCTCTTGTGCTCCCGGGGACACACCGTGTCCCTATGAGAACACAACCCTCCCCCTCCATATTTTATTTAAACCTATATATTGCTAGGGATTTAAATTACAAAGAGACACGAAAATTGCAAAGGAGCACAGTGTTCCTAGAGACACAAGAGCCTCACTCTAAAAAAATAATAGTATTCACCCTAATAAAAAGATACTTGCACACTTTATATTTTAATCCATCTCAGGAATACCTTTTTATACAAAATTTAGTAAAAGTCAACTCTATCATACACTTTATTCTAATCAATTATCCAAAATACCTTTCTCTTTCTTACATCATTACAATAAAAAATTATTTTTCTTAAACTTCATACCACTAAATATGTGCATGTATTCCTGGGACGTAGGGGGAGTAATTCATTACTTTGAAGAGTATTGTTGATGTATTAAAAAAAAATCTAGTGTATGTACAATCTGGTGTAAGGAACAATTTGTCTTACTAAGCACGTAAATTTTAAAAATTATGAATAATAATAAATGATAATATGTAAGGTTATAGATAGAAAGTTTTGTGTTTGGGGGAGTAATAAATTATGTAATTGTTAATGATGATTAACTCGACTAATCTAACATATAGGATTGCATGAGTCATGAGTGAAGATGGAGAGAAATTAGTCGGAACATACATAAGACTTTTTCCCAATTCTGTTTCTATGAAAGGGTAAATTTTCTCTATATTGCTTAACAAATATTGAAATAGTGGAAATATTCTTTCTCTTCCCAACTCGATTTGCATATTAGCGAATTCCTTGATCAACTCTTCTTGCTTGGTACGCAAATTATTAAGCTCCACTTTGATTTTCTGGCTCAAGGCGTCGGCTACCACGTTAGCCTTGCCTGGATGGTACTCAATTGTACAATCATAATCTTTCACCAATTCTAACAATATCCGTCGTCTCATGTTGAGCTCCTTTTGCGTGAAAAGATACTTCAAACTTTTATGGTTCGTGAAGATTGTACATCTTCCTCTATAAAGATAGCATCGCTAAATCTTCAAGGCATGAACCACAACCGTTAACTCCAAATCATGCGTAGGATAGTTTATCTCATGCGGTCTTAGCTGTCTAGAAGCATAAGTGATAACCTTTCCATGTTGCATCAACACATATCCGAGTCCTTGTTTTGATGCATCACTATAGACTATGAATTCTTCATTAGGATTGGGGATCGTCAAGACTGGTACTGAAGTCAGGTCGTGCTTCAACTTTTGAAAACTCTCTTCACAATTTTCGACCAAATAAACTTTTCTCCCTTGTGAGTCAAACGTGTCATCAATTCGGCTATCTTTGAAAATCCTTCTATGAATCTCCAGTAATATCTAACTAACCCCAAGAAAATCAAAACTTCTTGAACATTGGAGGGATCGACTTTAATTCCTTGTGATGTCATCACATGTCCAAGGAAAGTGACTTGACTTAACCAAAACTCACATTTCTTAAACATCACGTATAGCTTCTCCTTAAGAAGTGTCTCGAACACCATTCTCAAATACTCATCATGTTGTGCTTCATCCTTGGAGTACACCAAAATATCATCAATAAAGACTATGACGAACTGATCGAGATACGAGTGGAATACTCGGTTTATCAAATCCATGAACACAGCAGGTGCATTACTCAGGCCAAAAGGCATTACGATAAATTCATAGTGTCCATAACGAGTTCTAAAGGCAGTCTTGGAAATATCTGACTCCTTCACTCTCAATTGGTGGTATCCAGACCTCAAATCGATTTTGGAAAACATATTAGATCCTTCCAGTTGATCTAATAAGTCTTCAATTCGGGGCAAAGGATACTTTTTCTTCATCGTCAGTCGATTAAGATCTCGGTAATCAATGCACATCCTCATCGATCCGTCTTTCTTCTTAATAAAAATTATGGCGCTTTCCATGGTGATACGCTTGGGCGAATGAATCACAGGTGCAAAATCTCTTGTAGCTGAATCTTCAATTTTTGTAGTTCCATGGGCGCCATTCGATATGGGCTTTGAAAATTGGTGCTGATCCCGACAATAAATCTATTGAAAATTCCACTTGTCGATATGGAGGTATTCCTGGTAAGTCATCCGGAAAGACATCGAGATAGTCACGTACAATTGGTAAGTCACTGGCTGATATCTCCGTAGTCTTGGTGCCTACAATATTGACTGGAAAACCTTGGCAAGACTTCTTCTTAAGCATTTTTGCAGCCTTCGTAGCAGATAAAACTCTTGGTATAACACCACTCTTGATCTTATGGACGACTTCTCTTTTGGATCTTGACTCCCTTAGGATCACTTCTCGTTCCTTGCACTTGATGTTAGCTTGATGATACATAAGCCAATCCATTCCTAGAATCATATCGAATTCGTGCATGTCCAAAACATATGGCTTGGTACTAAAATCTACCCCTTTAATGCATAAATCTACGTCTTCACTAAGGAATGCGTAATAAGCCTCTCTCCCGATGGTAAACTAATCTCAAGAGGTTCATCACTCTTTACTTATTTATAATGAATCTTATGACAATACTTCGTAGAGATAAAAGAATTCGATGCACCAGTGTCAAACAAAGTGAAGGCTCGTGATTTACCCACTGATAACATACATGTCATAACATCATGTTCTTTGTTCTCCTCAATTTGGTTAATAGAAAAAATCCTTCTTTTTCCTCCAGTGGTTTGTTTTGCATTTTCTCCCACCTCCTGCGGCGTCGCATGAAGATCATATTTTTGGCTTCTTATAAAGTATAAACAGATGTTCACAATCGAGATAGACAAGGACAATCTCCCGAGATGGTTGCAGTGTGATTTGGTATTAGTTTGTCTTGACTATGAAATCACATTAGTGCACTTTGTGTGTATTGAGCAGGACTGCTTGAGATCGTTCGACTTATACTAACTATATAGAAGAACTTGATCTTAATTATTATGGATGTTCGTGCTCTTAATCACTATATAATAACCTCGATACGTAAGCCACTATATATCTCTTTGATTCATCAATGGGTGAGATTTAAATATTAAATCAACAAGCTCGGTGAGTTGGCAGATAGTGTTGTCTCTATGGTGTCCTGTTGATTATAGAAGGAATCCGTGTCCTATTAAATAAGTTGATGATGTCCCATTGAGGAGCTCATAAGGATTATCATGTATACCCTACAGGTGGATTTATTTTGGCATAATAACAAGGTTGAGTGATACTACTCTCGGATGAGATATTAATTAATGGAGTTGTCAGTAACTTAATTAATTAATGGGCATTGTATATCTTAAACATGGGGAGACTAACGGGCTCATAATAAGAAGGAGCCCATAACGTAATTTGGGATTAGAGTGGCAGTGCAGTAATAATATGTTAGTGGACTATATTATTATTATTGGACTTAAGTGTAAGTTTTGGGTTAAACTTGGATACTTAAACCCAATGGAGGCCCGACTCTAATTTCTCCTCCTGGTCCCTGTTGTAGCCCATATATAAGTTATCTCAACCTATTCGGAACCCTAAATGTTGGCAGCTAACACACTTGAGATAGAGGGAGGAAGCATATTGAGAGGATCTTGAAGATCATCGCCCACACGACGTCAAGATTGGATTTGGGAATACAAAAAAAATTAAGAGGTTATTTTCTGCAGTTGTTATTCCTCAACATACCCTGGTGAAAGGTAATACAATTCTATACTCTTTCTTCCGCTAATATAGAATCTCATGGAACCCTAACGGTTCATGTTAACCAAACGATCGAATGCCAACAATTGGAATGACCATCCTAACATCATGTATAGATAATTTAACCACACAAATCATACATAATATGAGAATAAGAATTCATGATATAAAATATTCATAACAATCAATTTATCAAACATGTGGTGTGCAAAATCTGCATAAATCCTAATCAATCATATTGCTAGCCTCACATGAGAACTAGCCACTACAAATCATGATAAATCTTATACAATCCATGACATGCTCCAATTAAGCCAAATAATGAAGAAATTCACAAATTAAAGGTAAGTTGTCTTCCCTTTCAAAGTAGGCCTTTTCTACCTTCAACATACTCCAATCTTCAACCAATAATGAATTTCCCTTCTTAAATTGGTGAATTGATGGAATAGTGGATTGATTTGAAGAGATCAAGTGGATAGGATGGATTAAGTGAAGGATGGAAGAGATAAAGATAAATTTATGTGAATTTAGGTGTCTAGTGTGTGTGGAAACTGATCCAGAATGATTCCTCTCGTAATTTGTGGTCAAAACATGTATTTATAAGCCTGGAAGCTTCTAGAATAGCCGTTGATCAAAAATTTGACTTTTGACCAAGCTCGACTCGAGTTCAGGATTCTGGTCGAGCTTGGTAATATAGCTCAACTCGAGTTCAGGACTCTGGTCGAGTTGGTGCAATTTTCAACAATTTTGTTTCGGCTCGTTCTCCCTCGTTTCAACTCCAAATTGAGCTCAATTTTTTACCACATCTTCCTTATCGCGTCTAGAACCATTTTTATCTGAAAATAACACAAATTACTCCAAAGTTTCAATCCTCTAAATATACAAATATCACGCAATTTAAGGCGCTTAATCATGAAAATCACACATTTATCAATTCAAAGCATAAATCTTCTTATCATCATTAAACACCACCAAAAGATATACAACATGAATAAAAATACGCGAAAATATATAATAAAAAGACACTAAAATTTAGGTGAAAATGACACCGATCAAGTTAATATAACTCATATAAAATAAACTTGCTTTTAAATTCACATGTAATCAGCTTAAGCAATTAATACTTTCATACCTTACTTATAGTGGGCGTCGTACTCGGTAGATGCGTAGAAAAAGACTTTACTTTCATTTAAAAATTTTATTCAATTATGAAATCATATCATGTAAATTATTTAATTCATGTATATGCAGAATTAAAATAAAATTTTGAACAATTATGCAGAACCGCATACCTGCTCTGATACCATATTGTCACACCCCAAAATTTATACCACTTAAATAAGACGCATCAACGCCAAACTAGTGGGGCGTGAAATAAATTTTCAGATTTTCATTTCATATAATTAATTAATTAAAATACATCTTTAAGCGGGTCACTAGAAGTTTTAAAAAAATTTAGAAATGAAATTTGTGACCACATCCTAAATAAAAACGCCACATAATTTTGAACTATTGCACTCTTAATAATTATAAACAAAACTAAGCATCTAAATATTAATTTATAATAAGTTGCAACAATAAGCTAATTTCTCCCTAGTCAAATAATTAGAAAAGAATTGAGCTTCAACTATTTCTAATTTGGAAAATAAATTACTGCCATTTTAATAATTTGAAAAAGATGGCCCTAACCTACAATATACGCCCACTCACAAAATTTTAAACACTAAAAATTATTATTTTAAAAGGTAATAGGTGGGGTCAAATTTACAGATCATGCATACCAATTACAATTGAAGATATAAAGACTACATCACATACACATATATATTTTCCACTCAATATTCACACGTGTAGAGACCATCCACGGAATACAATAAATCAAAATCCAACATAATTCATTATTTCGTAAAAAGACAGAATCACATGTAGGGAGTTGCAAAAATATTCAGACCAAATTTTTTAAGAAACCCCAACGAAAACATGGAGAGTAAAAGCAATAATTCACAGTTTCATAACCCTAACTGAGATTTAAAATATTTTTCATTATTTATTAATCTTTATTAGGTATCCCAGCTATCGCGTTCCCACTCGTACGCTATTGACACGCTTAATCTAAAAAGGGGTAAAAATAGAGGTGAGCAACCACCGCTCAGTGGAAATTAATCATACTCACATACATCAATATTTCATATACAAAAATTTAAATCACTTACAATATAATTCCTGACATATTGATAAGGCACCTTTCAGTTTATTATCCACGACAAAAGATACGACATCGCGATTCTTTACCCATGACATTGGTAGGGCACCATTACGGTCCAATATCCGTATTGCATATATCAATTCACATACTTCAAATAAAAATATGAATTGATAATAATTCACTAATAATAAACAATCACATATGAAATAATTAACCGATATAAGATGGGTAAATCCCCACCTTAACCTTGGGAAGTTTAAACGCGAATACTACACATCACGCTCCAACTCTTCTC
This sequence comes from Pogostemon cablin, assembly GCA_023678885.1. Taxonomy (NCBI): domain Eukaryota; kingdom Viridiplantae; phylum Streptophyta; class Magnoliopsida; order Lamiales; family Lamiaceae; genus Pogostemon; species Pogostemon cablin. The sequence continues at coordinate 33,591,646 of CM042957.1, forward strand.
CAAAGCCTATAATAAATGACTAAACGTTACTAATATGTGGTACTACGATCATAGAACTTGATCTTAAATCCAAAGCATATAAGAGTTGTAGATGAGATGAATTAGGGTTAGAGTTTCAACGAATAAAAACAGAAAAGATTGAGAGGAGAGAAACTGTTACCCTCTTTCTTAATTGTAGCCTCGTGAGAAACTTCTTTTTAAGTGAGAAGAAGATAGAATGAAGCATGCCAAAATGTACATATTGTGGCTGTACAAAAACCTAACGGATATTCTTTTGCAGAATTTGACAAACTTACCTTAATTAGAGAAGTTAATTCAGGGATTGATTTGAAGATGATGTTTACTGCAAATAATAATTTGAGAAGATCAACTTTAGAAAGGAAAGTTTCAAAATTGGTTTTTTTCTCATTCTCATGCACGCGGTTAGAAATAAATGGGTTAAACATGGTTATGGGCTTGTTTTGGGCCTTTAAGAAATGGGCCACAATAATAGACATATGGAAATTTATGGGATGTTACAAAATCACTTGAATTTTATTGTCTATTAAAGGGAAGATATGTCAATTAATTTTTTATTTATTAAGTAATTTAAATAAATAAATTCCTAAAATTAATTAGTGAATAATTAATAATTGGTCAGATCCAGTCAGATAAGTCCAAATCAAATATGCTTACAAGTTAAGGATGTCAAAGCCCAAATCCTTGGATGTGATCAAATCAAATCTGGATCAACTAATCAAATCAAATCCCGCAAAATCAGGTCAAATCAAGCCTTGGCCAATTAGAATGCGAGCTAAAGATGGAAAGTTCATCACCCTTCACTTATAAAAGAAGCCCTCCTCCATTCATTCTGATACACACTCAAACACTTAAAGATGCTAATGCTTCTGAAGAGATTGAAAACACAAGCCACGCTCCTTCAAGATCTTCAAGTCAAGAATAGCCTCCGATTAGAAATTAAGGTTCTAATCCCCTCTGATCCGACATTCTTCAAGTCAACAACCTCCGATCAGAGATTAAGATCTAAACCCCTTTGATCCAGCATTCAGCAAATCAACAGCCTGAGTGTTCTTTGATCGTAGTCATTTTCACCTAGATTTTAGTGTCTTTGTTTGTAGATTTTCGAATATTTTTAACCTTAATTGTGTGACTTTTGGTGGAGTTATTGTCATAATGTGAAATGTGGTATGAATTGATAGAATTGTGTAAATGAGCTTAAATATGTGTAAAACAGGTCAAGAAATGGATAAAAATGGAGTTGGGAGTGAAACGGAGAAGGAAGAACAAAACATACTTGGACACGGGTTGTGTGCGGAACAAGGCCCTGTCCAAAGTGGCCGTGTAATGTAATCAGAACTCACTGCTCGCCTAGGAGGAAAGCCGTGTTCTGGCGCACGAGCCGTGCACTGCTACACGTCCCGTGTGCAGAACACAGCCCTGTAAGAAGAAACCGTATAATGTCATCAGAAAATACTACACATACATGACCAAGGCCGTGTAGCGCAGCTCGAGCTATGTCCAGAAGCACGCATAACATGCCAAAGTAGGTGTGCCCTACATGGGCCATGCGCTGTTACACGAGCCATGTAGGTGCAAAAACCTGTGCAGTTTTTAGAATATTTCGGAAGCTTCTAGAAGGTCAATTAGTGATATAAAAGGGTGACTTGTGTAAAATTTGAAGAAGATCAGAATTGAGAGCAGTTACACACACTCCACACCATATTTTCACACACTTGATCTATAGATCCATCTTCATCCATTAGATCCATCCAATTTCCATTTGATCTTCATTAATCACTCCATAAATCCATTATCCAATCCATTCATCCACCATTTGAGAAGAGGAAAGCATCAAGGATTGAAGGAGTTAGCATATTGAAGAGAAGGAAGGTTTCTCCATGAAAGGGAAGCCAATCTACTTTTCATTTGTTGATTTTATTCTTATTTTGGCTCAAATGGAGCAAAGCTTGATTTGTATTGATCTAAACACAATGTGTAGTGGCTAGTCCTATAGTAGGTAATCATATGAATGGTTGAGATGAAAGTTAGATGTGTTGAACTTGAGAAGTGAATGTAGTTAAATTGTGAATTTCCTTTTATGATATATGAATCATGTTTCATTTCAATACTTGTATGATTAGATTTTCTATTCATAGTATTAGGATGGCCATTCCAATGTTATGAGTGGATATTTAATTGAATCATATATTAAAATGTGCATGCATGTTAGTGTAAGGGGAGGTAAACCATACCCTTCTTACGCTTAGAACATTCATAGGGGGACACTTAAGAAATTGATTGAAAAGAACCAACTTATGATCATAGTAGGGAATTGAGATTAAGATCAATCTTAGGAGATTTAGACTTGTAAAAGAGTCAAGAACCTAATTGCCTTGGCCATAGGGATTAGGGGTAAAATTATGATTGCTTTTAGTCCATAAAATAATGAAGTTCACTACCAAGAGTTATGCATATCTAGCTAGAGTCTTAACCATGATTATGATTAGCCTTGCTCTCTTCTAAAGTGAATTCCACCTCCATTCCATTCATTATTTTTGTGTTGATTGAATCATTACTTTGATAGTTCAAATTCATAGTTAATTGAATAGAGTAAGTAGTAGCTTAAACAATCAAACCTTCAATCTATCATTCTTACAAAGCATAAACCAATGAAAAATCCGGATACAATCATGAGTTTACTTTTCCTTGGGACGACATACTTATAAATTTTGTTGCTTGGTTACACGTGTATAACAACGATAGAGTCTCTTACTCTAAAAACATTTTTACAAGAAATGCGACTAAGAACATGGCGCCGCTTGCCGGGGAAATATTAAACTTTTGGTTGTAACGAGTTTGAAGTTGATTAGTTTTGATAAGGATATTTATTTTATTTGTTTACTTATTTACTTGTCTTGGTTACTTGGAGAACTAATTTGGAAATTCTTGTAGGTACATGCAAACGTGTTCAAGGTCTCAATCTATTGAACCTTTGAACTTGGAATTAGAAACTACCTTAAGAAGACAAAGACGAGGAGTGTTAGAGCCTATGGAAGAAAATATAGAAGAAGTAAGAGATAATGAAAATATGGTTGATGAAGAAGGCAATATGAGGAATTTTCATGGAGTTGATAATGTTAGAGGAGGTTATAATAATCCAGAATTTGTGCCACAAGCTTATGCTCAACAAATGCACTTGTAAAACCAACAAATGCAAGCTATTATTCAAAACTTGATGGCACAACAAGAAGCAAGGAATAATCCTCCAGTGGTGCAAAATCAACCACTTGGAAATGGAAACAATTGAGGGAGAATGAATGTCCGTGATCACTTCCAACCACAATATGGAAATTATGGAATGGGCCCGCCATTGAATGTGAATAATTTTGAGATAAAGACGGGATTGATCAACATGGTGCAAGCAAATCAATTTAGTGGTGGTGCTATGGAGGATCCGAATGCTCACTTAGCCCAATTTACGGAGTTAGCCAACACAATAAAGATAAATGGGGTAAGTGAGGATATTGTTAAAATGAAGCTTTTCTCGTTTTCATTAAGAGATAGAGCTAAGGCTTGGTTTCATACTTTACCACCGGGATCCTACATCACATGTTGAGAGTTGGCACAAAGATTCTTGAGTAAGTATTTCCACCTTTCAAAGATGTTGCATCTTAAAGGACAAATCTTTCAATTCAAGCAATTGCCACTTGAGACATTTATTGAAGTATGTGACCGATTCAAAGAGATGCTAAGGAAATGTCCACAACACGGATTCCCCGAAGAACAACAAATAGAATTTTTCTATGCCAGTTTACACGGAAGTGAGAGGATGCTCATTGATGCTTCGGCGGGAGGTTCGATTTTGGGGCAAACTCCGAAAAGAGCAATTGCCATATGTGAGGAAGTAGCTTTGAATACGGGTAAATGGCCTATGGATCGTGCACCAGGGATTTATGAAAGGAAAAAAATTGCTAAGATGGAAGAAGTATGCTTGCAACAAGTGAAAAAGATGGAAGTGCCTAAGAAAGATATGACCGACAAGGCGATCACCGAGATATTAAAGATGATGAATGCTAACATGCAAGTGTCTCTAAATTCGACACCTATGGTGAATCAACAAGTGTTTTCTAATCCTCAACAAGGCATGATGATGCCTAATATAGATCAATCTTCTCAAAGTTGTCAAATGCCTACATCCTTGCCTCAACAAGGTATGTCCTCTAATTTTGGAATTCAAGATACATGGAGTCCACCGGAGATGACACTTGAGGAAGTTGCCTTCATGTAAGGAAGAAACTTCCAAGGAAATTATGGTGGTAACTTTGGAAGTCATGGAGGAGGATATCCACAAAGGCAAGGAGGATGGGGGCAAGGTAACTTTCAAGAAAATTTTAACCAACCTCGTAGGTATGAGAATTTGTCATATGAGAATCAAGGGAATGCACTTACTCTTCCACCGAGAATCAATCCGGGGGAGAAATCTTCTAATGGTGAAGGGAAGCCTATGATGGAGGATCAAATGGCCAAGATGTTTGATTTTATAAAGCAAGAGAAAGAGGTGAATGATAAATGTTTGATTTTATGAAACAAGAGAAAGAGATGAATGATAAAAGATTTGACTTTATGAAACAAGAGAAAGAGTTGCGTTATAAGAGATTTGAGACCCTTGAACGTCAAGTGAGTCAAATGATAAGTGAACGGAACACTCTTCATGACATGAAAAATTTTGATGAAAATATTGAAGAAAAGTTGGAGTAGAAGAGTGTTCAGGGGATAATGAAGAAGACTCAAGAGATGTTGAGCTTATTGAGGATAAGGAAGACAAGGTAAAAGAAAGCTTAGAGGAAGAAAGTGAGAGGAGTAAAGAGCCTAAGGTAGAAGAGAGGTTTGAGAATGAAGAGATTATCCAAGATTTCTTGTCCCTTGTTGATAAGGAAAATTTAAGTGAAGATGAAGAATCAATAGAGGAGTATGAGTTTGATGAAGTGGAACAAGGTCTAAGATCACTTGATGATGAGTTCGGGAGTGAAATGAGCATATCTACACCTTTTAACTCTTCAAGTTGCATTAATTTTCAAAATATTGTTTATATTGACTTTGTCTTACCTATTGATTCTTCTCAATACCTTAGGTACAAAAGAGAACTTGAGGAAATGTTGGGAACATATTTGATAAAAAGGAATAAGTGGTGGTCTCGAAAGGAGAGGTCAATGGAATGCAAGCTCAAATGAGTTAAATTTCTAAAGCCAATCTCCAAGGATGCTACCGAGGTTGTTACTTGCCACAAATGCCTAATAGAGGAAGAAGCACAAAGATTAAAATTTGATGGCAAGAACGAACGATATCCTTGGCCATTCCGATGAGTTCTCCATATTCTGTCCGGCTTGAAGACGTTAAACTTAGCGCTAGATGGAAGGCAACCCATCGTTTATTTTAATGCTTTTATTTAAATGCTTTGATTTAGTTTTCTTGCATTTTTGGTATGTAGGTTGATTGTGCTCATGGAGAAGGATGCGTATTGAAAATACGAGAAGTGCTTGATTTGAAGTGTGAAGGGACGTCTCACCATTTTTTGCAAACTTAAATCGAAACTCTTGTTTCAATTTAAGTTTGGGGGGATAGTGCGTGGTGGACGTACCTTGAGTGTTGAGATGCATATACTTCTCTACAAGAAGATCATTGGGGGAAACTACAAGGGTAAGTCCCACCACTTTTTGCAAACTTAATTCTCAACTTATTTCAATTTAAGTTTGGGGGGAGATTGCATGGTGTGACTCACCACTTGAGTGTACTTATTATATTGATTGAGAGATCTTCTTGTAAAATTGGGTAAATTTTAAAATTATTCTCATGAGTATTGGTTTGATTTTGATTAGTTTGGTTGTGTTGAATTGCATGTTAGTTCATATTTTGGTTACAATTGATGAGCTGATGATTTTTGATGAAATTTTGAGCATATGAGAGGTATATTGGAAGTGTATAAAAACATGGCAAAATGAGGTGTGAAGTGTGAAATTTGGAAGAACAGGGCAAATTCCTACACGAGACGTGTTCACAGGGCCGTGTACTGACATCAGAAGAGGCTACTCGCCCAGGGTCGAGGGCGAGCTCTGAACTCGAGCCGTGCAGGGGAAAGAAACATGGGCCGTGTGTGGAACACGACCCTGTAACACGCAGCTGTGCTCGAGCATCAGAAAATGCTACACGGCCACAACTGAGGCCGTGTAGCGAAGCATGACCTGTGTAGTGTCTGAAGGCAGTTTTAAAAACCCGAGTTCGTGAGCAGTTTTAAACCCGCCATTCACTCAGTACGCATCTCAAGATTCTAGTTCGTCTTGTATGCAGCCCGTTTGTCCATGCTAGCCATTTCCACCTCCAGATGCTTTTTCAGGGAGTTCACTTTACTACTCATCTTTTCCATTTGCTTAGCATAGACAATTTGATTTGATTTGGATTGATTGGATTGACACGTTCCTTTATTTGTTATGTACTTGGGAGTTGTTTTATTAGTTTTTTTTCTTATTTTTGAATAAGGTGGTGAAATCTTGAGCTTATATGATATTGGATGATGAGGATATGTGCTTGATTTTTTTAGATGGGTGAATTATCGTTTTTGCATGTTTTGTGTTGTTGTCTTGTTCCTTGTTTGGTGAGTCTTTTCTTATGTTTTGTGTGTATTTTTGTTCTTGTATAGGGTTGCTTGGTGGTTTATTTTGGGATGTTGTGAGTCATTTTTGAATGAGAGTAATGGCATGTTGTTTGTGATAAGTGATGGCGAACTATGTTGAGAATCTCTACTCTTTAAAATCGGGACATGTTCTATTTAAATTGATCAATTTTGAGATGAATTGAGGTGTAATGAGTTCCTAAAGGTCCGAGCAAAAACTTGTGAGCGTTTGAACCTCAACCGTGCATCCATGATTAATTTCTTAATGAGTGGATCGATTGAGCCTTAATAAATTAGAACTTGCTCATGGACTACGGGAATGAGCCCGATTGGTGGAGGTTAGTGATATGATCTTAGGCCATCCTTGTTACTTTAAAGTCATTGCCATATAATCCCTTACCTTATACATCATCCCTAATTAACCACTTTGAGCCTTAAAGCCTATTTCTTGTGATATAGGCACATTACAAGCCACGATTACGCACTTAAGCCTTTCATATATACCTTTTGTGTGGGTGATTGAAGAGATGATGGTCTACAAGGTTTGATGTGAGAATTGTGCTAGAGCAGAAAGGAAATGGTAAACAAGCAAGAGAATGAAGAAAAGAGCTCAACCAAAATGTACATGCAACCTCAACATAAGAAAAAGGAGTAAAAATAATAAGAATATGCTCAAGCAAACGCCAAGTCAAAGGAAGGTAGCATGAAATCAAAAGAAGCTCAAGAAATCAAAGGAATGATAATGATTAGAAGGAATGATAATGATTAGTGCTTGTGATGAGAAAAGAAAAGAAAAGAAGATAGAAATGTGAAGAAGTTGAAGAAGCTGATCATCTCTTTGATTATCTACACTTGATGAGTCACTCTTATCCATAATCTCCCTACCCTTACCAAAAAGCCTAACATTAAATCCAAAAGTAAAGTCCTTTTTGATCATTAGTTGAAGCCTTGGTGGCTTGTGAACGTAGTCCGTGAGTAAGCCTATGGTACGTCGAGTTCAATCGATTGATGAGTGAAAATTACCCTACTTTATAGAGTGTTGAGTTCATTTTTATATCCGACGTGAGATTTAGACCGGAAGGGACTTTATTACTCTTAATTTTCTTAGACTTGAACTTGTTAATTTTTTATGTCATGATTTTAATGTTGTAGTGTGATTTGATATGATTTGTAGTCCTTGTTACTTATGATTTGTTATTGCTTATGTTCTTTAGGTCTTTCTCTAGGTGAAAATTCCCCCTCTTGTTTTCTCATTTTCGTTGCTCGAGGACGAGCAACACTTTAAGTTTGGGGGTTGATCGGTGTCGTTTTCACCTAGATTTTAGTGTCTTTTATTATGTGTTTTTGTGTGTTTTTATTCATTTTATATATTATTTGATGGTGTTATATGAAGATATAGAGATGTGTGCTTTGAAATGATAAATGTGTGATTTTCATGATTAAGTGCCTTAAATTGTGCTATATTTGTGAATATTTAGAGAATTGGTAAATTAGTGTAATTTGTGTGATTTTTAGGTAAAAATGGATTCTAGACACGATAAAGAAGATGTGGAAAAAATGGAGCTCAATTCGGAGTTGAAATGAGGAAGAACGTTCTAAAGCAAAATGCTAAAAAATGCAAGTCCAACTTATGTAATTTTTCTGTATTTATATGGATATCAAAACTAGACATATGATATATTTTTGAAAAGCCACTGAAGAGAGGATCACGTGAGCGCAATAATCACTCGAATTGGAGATCGGATGTGAAAGTTATGAGCGAAACGGTGAGATTGCGCTTCACGTGATTACCCTACACGACCCGTGTGCTGCTACAGGACCCATGTAGGTGTAAAAGGCAGTTTTATGATATCCACTTATTCTAGAAGCTTCCATGGGGGTATAAATACATATTTTGATCACAAAATCCGGGAGGAATCATTTGGGATCAGTTTCCACACACACTAAACACCAAAATCACACAGATTCATCTTCATCTCTTCCACCCTTCACTCATCCATCCAATCCTTTTGATCTCCTCAAATCCATCCAATTTTTCATCAATCCACCAATCTAAGAAGAGAAATTCATCATTGGTTGAAGATTATAGCATGATCAATGAGGAGGAAGTTCACCATCAAAGGGGAGCCAACTTACCTTTATTTTGTTATTTTCTTCATTATTTGGCTCAAATGGAGCATGCCTTGGATTGTAATGAATTCGTAATGCTATGTAGTGGCTAGTCCTCATGTGAGGCTAGCAATATGATTGATTAGGTATTATGTAGATTTTGCACACCACATGTTTGATAAAATAATTGTTATGAATATTTTCTATCATGAATACTTATTCTCATTTTATGTATGATTTGTGTGATTAAATTTTCTATTCATAGTGTTAGGATGGCCATTTCAATATTATGCTTAGTGGTTTAATTGAATCATTGATTGCATGAGATGACTTAGTTAGTGTGAGGAGAGGTAAGCCATACCCTTCAAGTGATTAGAACCTCATGATAGGACATTAGTGATGAACTAGTGAGGGGAACCCAACTTATGATCATAGTACCTTCATGGGAATTGAGAGTAAGAACAATCTTAGGAGATTTAAACTTGTAAAAGAGTTGAGAACCTAATCACCTTGGCCATAGGGGTTAGGGGTACAAACGTGATTGCCCTTAATATCATAACATGAAAACCATCAATGCATGTGTGTGTGTGAGTCTATATATACCTTACTATGAATGTTGCTTGCCTTGCATATTTCTTAGATTGTTCACCTTCACCCATCATCCATCTCATTTGTACATGTTCTATCTTTAATTGCATTCCTAGTTGTTAGTTTGTAGTATAATCACCCCCTCCTTCTTTGATTTGTCCTACTAGAGTGAAACACTTCTCAAACATGGCTATCAACTTTGGCCCTTGGGTTCGATATTATATAAATTTTGCACTTGGTAGCTTACGTGCTACACATGATAGAGTACACTTGCTCTACATCAATTTAACCAAAATTGAAACCAAGTTCATGTGTTCTTAGTTGCATTCCTTGTAAAAATATTTTTAGAGTAAGAGACTCTATCGTTGTTGTACACGTGTGACAAAGCAACAAAATTTATAAGTATGTCGTCCCAAGGAAAAGTAAACTCACGATTGTATCTGGATTTTCCATTGATTTATGCTTTGTAAGAATGATAGATTGAATGTTTGATTGTTTAAACTACTACTTACTCTATTCAATTAACTATGAATTTGAACTATCAAAGTAATGATGCAATCAACAAACAAATGATGAATGGAATGGAGGTAGAATTCACTTGAGAAGAGAGCAAGGCTAATCATAATCATGGTTAAGACTCTAGCTAGATATGCATAACTCTTGGAAGTGAACTTCATTATTTTATGGACTAAAAGCAATCACAATTTTACCCCTAATTCCTATGGTCAAGGCAATTAGTTTCTCAATTCTTTTACAAGCCTAAATATCCTAAGATTGATCTTAATCTCAATTCCCTTAAGGTACTATAATCATAAGTTGGTTCTTTTCACTCAATTTCTTAAGTGTCCCCCTATGAATGTTCTAAGCATAAGAATGGTATGGCTTACCTCCCTTCACACTAACATGCATGCACATTTTAATATATGATTCAATTAAATATCCACTCATAACATTGGAATGACCATCCTAATATATGAATAGAAAATCTAATCACACAAGTATTGAAATGAAACATGATTCATATATCATAAAAGAAAATCCATAATTTAACTACATTCACTTCTCAAGTTCAACACGTCTAACTTTCATCTCAACCATTCATATGATTAGCTCTACTATAGGACTAGCCACTACACATTGTGTTTAGATCAATACAAATCAAGCTTTGCTCCATTTGAGACAAAATAAGAATAAAATCAACAAATGAAAATTAGATTGGCTTCCCTTTCATGGAGAAACCTTCCTTCTCTTTAATATGCTAACACCTTCAATCCTTGATGCTTTCCTCTTCTCAAATGGTGGATGGATGGATTGGATATTGGATTTATGGAGTGATTAATGGAGATCAAATGGAAATTGGATGGATCTAATGGATGAAGATGGATCTATGGATGTAGTGTGTGAAAATATGGTATGGAGTGTATAACTACTCTCAATTATGATCTCTCCTTCAAATTTCGCACAAGTCACCCTTTTATATTACTAATGGACCTTCTAGAAGCTTCCGGAACATTCTGAAAACTCCACAGGTTTTTGCACCTATACGGTCCGTGTAGGGCATACCTACTTCGGCGTGTTGTGCGTGCTTTTGGACACGACTCGAGCTGCGCTACACGGCCTTGGTCATTACCGTGTAGTATTTTCTGATGACATTACACAGCTTTTTCTTACAGGACTGTGTTCTACACATGGGGCGTGCAGTAGTGCACGACTTGTGCGCCAGAACACGGCTTTCCTCCTGGGCGAGCAGCGAGTTCTGATTACATTACACGGCCACTTTGGACAGGGCCGTATTCCGCACATGGCCTTTGTCCCAGTGTGCCTTGTTCTTCCTTTTCCATTTCGCTCCCGACTCTATTTTTATCCATTTCTTGACCTGTTTTACACATATTTAAGCTCATTTACACAATTCTATCAATTCATACCACATTTCACATTATAACAATAACTCCACCAAAAGTCACACAAATACGGTTAAAAAATTCAAAAATCTACAAACAAAGACACTAAAATCTAGGTGAAATGACTACAATCAACCTCCCAAACTTAAAGTATTGTTCGTCCTCGAACAATGAAAAATGATAAACAAAAGGAGTAATTTTCACCTAGAGAAACACTTAACGAACATAAACCACAATACATCACAAGTAATAAGGACTACAAAATTATATTAAGTATCCTTACATCATCAAATTTATAACATGAAAGATTAACAAGTTCAATCTTAAGAATGAAAAAAGAGTAATCAAATTCCTTTCAATCCAAGCCTCTCATAGGATATTAAATTCACTCAACATTCGATGTAGTATGGTTTACTCTATTTAACATCACTCATCAACCAGTTAGAACCGACTTACCATAGGCTTGCTCATGGACTATGTTCACAAGCCACCATAGTTTCAATAAATGATAAAAAAGGTCTTTATCTTAGGATATAATATTTAAGCTCTTTGGTAAGGTAGGAAACTTTGGATAATAGTGACTAATCAAGTGTGGATAATCAAAGATATGATTCTTTTCTTCAACTTCCTCACTTTCAAACTTCCTTCCTTGTAATTGTTCAAGAATACTAAACATCAACATACCATGGATTTATTGAGCTTCTTTTGAATGGCATACTTCTTTTCTTTGATTTTTGCGTTCCTTGAGCATATTTTATGATTTTGCTCCTTTTTAACTTTTGTTGAAGTTGCACTTGCTTTTTATCTTGAGCTCTTTCATCCTTTTTCTTGAGTTAACATTTTTTCCATTTATTTGCATATTTTTCCACATCTTCCCTTGTAAACCATCATCAACCTCAATTATCCACACATAGGTTACATATATAAGGTTCAAGTGGGTTTTCAAGGCTTGTATTGTGCTTAAATCACAAAGAAAAGGCTTATAGGCTCAAAGTGGCTAACTAGGGATAATGTTTTTGGTAAGGAATTTTATGGCTATGACTTCATTTAACAAGGATGACCTAAGATCATATCATAAATTTTAACCATTCGAGTTTCGTTCCTATAGTCCATGAGCAAGTTCTAGTTTGTCTAAGTACAACCGGTCCTCTCATCAAGAAGTAACCATGGAGGCACGGTTGAGGCTCAATTCTCACAATCTTTTGCTTGGACCAAAAGAAACCTAATTATTCTTCATACTTCTCAAAATTGAACAAATTATGTAATTCATGTCACAATTTCAACAAGTGGAAACCATTAACATACCTGCTATCACTCATCACAAACAATGCATCATAGCTCACATTCAAAAATACTCAACACCTTCCCAAAAACATACTATCAAACCATCCCTATAAGAATATAATCAAAACAAACATAACACAATAATCGAAAACTCACCAAACAACATAACAAGCACATAACATGCATGAACAAAATCATCCATCTCAAAATATCAAAACACATCAATTCACATCCATAACAAGTATAATCAAATTCCTATCACATTCAAATAATGAAAATCAAACCAAAATACCAAAATAACAAAAAGTAAATCGCATAAAACTGAAAATAAAATCCCAAAGTAAAACCTCCCAAACACCAACTATTTAAGTACAATCCAATCAAATCCTAAAAAATCAAATCAAATGTCTAATAAAGACTAAAATGAACTAATGGAAGTGCCTAGTACTCAAAGTACTCCCTTCATGGCTCTGGAGGTGGAGGTGGATGATAGGCATTCCGTGGAATGTATGCACGAGGAGATCCAGGGAACTGGAAGTTGAACATCATCGTCATTATCTCCTCCATGTTGTTGGCGTGCACCCGTGACCGCTTCTCGTAATACTCCCTCCAACGCTGTCCAGCTCTTAACTCCTAAATATGCACTACATGCTCCTGCTGAACCTCTCGAATCTCCCTTATCTGTGCTCCATATGTCTGATGCACATGCCTCATATCTCTCACCTCATCCATCATATAGTTCCATCGATCATTACCCTGTTCCGGGCCCATTGGTGGCTGCTGCTCTTCTTCCTCAAACTGTTGTGGTTTAGGGGCTTGCTCCTCAAACTCCACCTGCTCCAGTGGTGCATCATGCTCATCACTCTCCATAGGCACTGGCTCCGCTCTCAAATTAGCCAGCTCTTCGTTCTCTTCAACCCTCATTTGTCTGAGGACCTCTTCCATTTTGTCTCTATTTCTTCTGTAAAAAGCTCTCACCACCTTGGAATGGTTCACACTACCCATTGCCAAACTAGCAAGCCTTCTTCTAGTGTACACTGTAGTGAGCTCTGGAGTTGGCAAGGGAAATGGAGCTCCCTTTTCCTGCCTCAGACAGTACTGATTCCCAACCATGGACAAGAACTCCATCCTCATCAACTGTTGGTAGTTCAACCCCTCACTCACCATCCTATTCTCCATACCTGCAAGATTGACTCCCAAGCCTTGAGCGATCATGGTGATCATTCCTCCTAACATCAAACCCTGAGATGTTTGTCTCTTTGCAACTCTTTCCACATGTTGCACAAAATGTGCTGCCACATTCAAAGGTAACTCCTTGTGTATGCAATACATAATATAGACCTGCTTCTCTCCCACAGCTCCACCTTCAAACCTCCCTAAGATGGTGTTCGAAACAATCTTCTCTAGGTATCTCATCACTGGGTTCCGAATTGCAATTTCCTTTGAAGCACTTGGAACATATCCTGCTATTTCCGTCCCATCATTCACCAAGCTCTTCCATCATTTCTGCTGGTTGAAAGTTCCTCCTGCATAAAAGCTCTGATAATATTCGCATGGTGGGCACACAAAGAATTTATTCAACACAGGCAAAGAAATCTTTTCTCTCAACACATTGTCAAGCTGAAATGTCACTGAATGAGGAAAACCATTTCGATCCTTCTTCACTTGCAGTGTACTCATGAACTCAGCAGTAAGGTGGTAGTAAGTGGGTGGTCTCTTATAAAAGAAAGCTTCTATCTATGCAAATCTAAACAACTTCCTCAAATCTTCCTTAATTCCTAGCCCTCTCATTGTTTATGTATCTTAGAATCGAGTTGGTTTGATCTTCAGAGCCAGTGTTTGCCAACGGAGCATATACTTACCCCAGTAATCTTCAAATTCCACTCCAAAATAATCTGGATGGATCACATCTTCCATTACCTTTGCATCAAAATTAGCCAACTCCTCTGGATCGGTAATGACAATGAAATCCTCATTTCTTGGTCTAACTCTCCTCTCGGCCATCTACAATTCACAATAAGGCCTAAGTCATATGCAATTTCATTAAATAAATATAAATTCACTTAGTTACATTCCACCCTAGTCATTCAACTTAGTGTGAAATATACTATGCATCAACATTACACATCCACATCATTATGACTTCAAACTTATTAACAACATACACTTTTCCATCATTCATCTCAACTAACCATGATTCATATCTCAATTTCTAAGAATCCTTGCACACATAAGTTCCAAAACATACTTTCACGAAGCACTAAGAACCTATGATCTCAAATCAATCAAAATCTTCACTTAGACATTTCATCGAACACTTGGCATGCATAATATTTCAATACATTTTCAAAATAAAATTCCCGTAGCCTCATGCCCAAATCCTCATCATCTAAGTCTATTTGTCACAATTTAAACATTACACAAGTATGATCACTCAATTTGCACAACACATACAATCAGTTTCATCATTCTTATACAATCCCCCTAATTTAGCCTCTCATGAACCCTAATTCTATTCCCAATTCAAAAATCAAAGTGACACATGTATGTTCATCACTCACAAATTCGTTCAAAACACACATTATCACAAAGCACATGCTTCAATGTATCCAATTTCTATCAAAATTCACAAGTTAGGGCTCAAAGAGTTTATACCTTTCAAACTTGGATGTGGAGAAGTGTTCTTTTGAGTGCACAATTGAAGAAAATTTCTTAAAATCCCTCAAAACTAACCTTCGTGGTCGATTAATACCCTAAGGAAAAGAATTTGGTGTGCATATGGTGCGTACGGATGTGAGAATGTGTGTGGAAGTGACTACGGATCGACCCTTTAATAAACTGGAATTAAACCTTGCACGGTCCATGTAGCGCTGCACGGTCTCAAGTGTGGCCGTGTAGCATTTTCTGACGTTCATACTCGTCCACTTGTTACAGGGCCGTGCTCCGCACATGGCTCTTGTTCCTTCTCTCCTACATGGCTTGAACTTGGAGCTCGGCCAAGACCCTGGGTGAGTAGCGTGTTCTGATGTTAGTACACGGCCTATCCACACAGGGCCGTGTACTGAGCTCGGCCCATGCAGTGATTTTTCCTGTTTTTTCAACTTCACACTTCACCTCATTTTTGCCCTGTTTTTGCACTTCACTTACACCCTATTCATGCTAAAAAATACTTCCCAACATTATTCACACCACAATTATGATCAAATAATGGATTATCATGTACTTAAACACCACCAAACATGCCAAAACTATCCTAACTCATGAGAAAATTTTCAAAATTGGCCCATTTTGCCACAAGACAATATAACAACAACACACATGATTCATCATACACTAAAGCATAAACAAGATTTAAGTCACACCACGCACTCTCCCCCAAACTTAAATCGAAACAAGTTGCGAATTTAAGTTTGCAAATAATGGTGAGACGTACCCTTGTCGTTTCCACAATGCTCTTCATGCACTTACCTCATGATGATTCACGTGCACCTTCTATACTCTTTCATATGATCAAGTATGTCCACCACGCAACCTCTCCCCAAACTTAAATTAACACAAGTGTTAAAATTTAAGTTTGTAAAGAGTGGTGTGGCATCATTATTTCACCATTTGCACTCTTGGCTTCCATCATATGCACTTTTCTCCATGAGCTTCATCACCTACAAACCAAATCTACAAGAAAAACTATCAAACAATAACAAAAAAAAATAAAATCTACACTACTACAAACTAAAAAAGGATCAAGAAAAGAGAGTATCCGCTTACACTATCTCCTTTTGAGAAGGAAATAGGTAATGCTTCACCCTATGTCCATTTACCACAAACTCATTATTAGGACCCTTAAACATCAACGTATGTCCACTCAACACTTCAAGCACCTCATATGGCCCCATCCATTTAGACTTAAGCTTTCTGGGAAACAACTTGAGCCTCGAATTGAATACAAGAACTTTATCCCTGGGAGCAAACGTCTTCTCCTTGACCTTAGCATCATGCAATCTCTTCATATTCTCCTTGTAGATGATTGAGTTATCAAATACTCTTCCTCTAAACTCCTCCAACTCAACCAACTTCAACAACCTTGCTTGACCACTCTCCCTTTCACCCATGTTGAGGCGTTTGATAGCCCACAATGCACGGTGTTCTAACTCCACGGGAAGATGACAAGCTTTACTATAAACCAATTGGTACGGTGACACACCAAGAATGGTTTTAAAAGCCGTTCGATAAGCCCATAAGGCATCATCAAGCTTGTCCGACCAATCCTTCCTCTCTCCATTGATGGTCTTCTCCAAAACTAACTTCATTTAGCGGTTTGAGATCTCCGCCAAACCATTTGCTTGAGGGTGGTAAGGTGTAGTCACTCGATGCTTCACTCCATATCTCTTCAACAAGCTCTCCATCAACTTGTTTACAAAGTGTGATCCTCCATCACTCATTAAAGCCCGTGGAACTCCAAACCTAGCAAAAATATTCTTTTTCAAGAACCTTTGCACAATCAAAGTATCATTTGTCTTAGTGGGGATTGCCTCCACCCACTTTGATATATAATCCACGGCTAACAAGATGTACACATATCCTTTAGACGAGAAAAATGGTCCCATGAAATCAATGCCCCATACATCAAATATTTCCACATCAATCCTCAAGCTCATGGGCATCTCATCTCGCTTACTTATTCCCCCTATTCTTTGGCATTTATCACACCTTGCCACAAACTTCTTTGCATCTTTAAATAATGTTGGCCAATAAAAACCCGATTGTAGGATCTTAGCACCTGTCTTTTGATGAGTGAAGTGACCTCCACACAAAGTGAATGACATAGCTCAAAAATTCCCATAACTTCTTCCTCGGCAACACATCTCCTTATTACTCCATCATTGCAAATTTTAAACAAATATGGCTCATCCCACAAGTACTTCTTCACTTCAACATGAAACCTCTTTTTCTTGTATTCATTAAGAAATGTGGGCTTGATTCCACACACAATGAAGTTGACATAATCGGCATACCAAGGTGGCACATTCACTATGAGAGTACACACTTGCTCAACTTCTAATAGCAAATTTTCCTCATCCAGGAACTCATTCCCAATTGGCTTCATATCCTCATTCTCACCTCCATTTTCCAACCTTGACAAATGATCCGCGATCACATTCTCCATGCCTTTCTTATTCTTGATGACTACATCAAATTCCTGTAAAAGTAACACCAAACGGATTAAACGAGGTTTAGCATCCTTCTTACTCATAAGGTATTTTATAGCCGCGTGATCCGTGTAAATAATCATTTGCGTTCCAACCAAGTATGATCGAAACTTCTCAAAAGTATACACAACGGCTAAAAATTCCTTCTCCGTTGTGGTGTAATTAACTTGGCATGAATTCAATGTCTTCGAGGCATAATAGATTGCTCTAAACTTCTTCTGCCTTGTTTGGCCCAACACCACTCCAATGGATTGATCGCTAGCATCACAATGTAGTTCAAATTACAAGCTCCAATCTGGGGTAACGAGTATTGGTGATGAAGTGAGAGCATCCTTAAGCACCTGAAATGATACACAACATTCATCATCAAAGTTAAATGGATAATCTTTTTCAAGCAATTTACAAAGAGGTTTAGCAATTTTGGAAAAATCCTTAATGAAGCGTCTATAGAAGCCCGCATGGCTTAAGAAAAATCTCACCCCCTTCTCACTAGTAGGAGGAGGAAGACGTTCTATGTCTATCACTTTAGCTCTATCCACTTTTAACCCATACTTTGAAATATGGTGCCCCAATACTATCCCATCGGTCACCATAAAATGACACTTTTCCCAATTTAGCACAAGATTCGACTCTTCACACCTCTGCAACACAACAGTGAGATTAGTCAAGCCTACATCATAGGAGGAACCATACATGGAAAAATCATCCATAAACACCTCCATTATATTTTCAATTAAACCATCAAAGATAGCCATCATACAACACTGAAAAGTGGCAGGAGCATTACAAAGACCAAATGGCATCATTCTAAATGCAAACGTACCATAGGGACATGTGAACATTTTCTTCTCTTGGTCTTCCAGTGCAATCAATATTTGATTGTACTCGGAATAACCATCAAGGAAACAGTAATACTCATGCCCCGCAAGATGATCCAACATTTGATCTATGAATGGCAATGGAAAATGATCGTTTCTAGTATTTTCATTCAATTTACGATAGTCAACACACACTCTTCAACCCGTGATAGTTCTAGTGGCAATCGTTTCATTTTTATCGGATCTAACAATTGTCATACCACCCTTTTTTACCACTACATATAAGGGACTTACATATTGACTATTACTTATTGGAAAGATTATTCCTGCATCAAGCCATTTTAACACCTCCTTTCTTACCACTTCTTGCATTATAGGATTTAATCTACATTGGTTTTGCACACAAGATTTCTCATCATCAATCAAATGAATTTTATGCATACACATAGATGGGCCAATACCTTTCAAATCTTTAATGCTCCAACCAATAGAGGATTTATGCTCTCTCAAAACTCTTAACAACTTTTATAATTCTAAATCATTAAGGGAAGAGGATACGATTACCAGATACGTTTCATTCTCTTCCAAGTAAGCATACTTCAAATGCTCTGACAATGGTTTCAACTCTACCTTCTTCTTCTCTTGCACTTCCTCTTTTGGTTCTTCATCAAGTCTCTCCACTTTTGCTTCCTCACTTGTGAGTTCTCTACAAGTATTTAAACCATGTAATTCATCAATTATTTCATCATTTTCCAAACAAAAAGAAGATTTAGATTTAAAAGATTCAATAGAGTAAGAATGACTTATGATAATTTTCAACGGATCCTTGGAGTGAAGGTGATACATATGCTCTTCAACAATGTTGTCCACAACCTCCACTCTTCTACATTCTTACTTGTTCCGTGGATACATCATAGCCTCTCTTAAAGAAAATATCACCTCTTCTTTATTCACCCTCAAAGTGAGCTCTCCTTTCTCCACATCTATCAATGCCTTTCCCGTGGCAAGAAATGGACGACTAAGTATTAATGGAATATTTGAATCCTCATCCATATCCAATACCACAAAATCAACGGAAAATACAAACTTGCCAACTTTGATCAAAACATCTTTCACAATTTCCTTTGGATATGTCAACGATCGATCGGCTAATTGAAGTGTAACCGATGTCGGTTTGACCTCACCAATGCCCAACTTCTTGAAAATTGACAATGGCATCAAGTTAATACTAGCTCCCAAATCACATAAGGCTTTTTAATTCTCATGCTCTCCCATCTCACATGGAATAGTGAAACTTCCCGGATCTTTCAATTTAGGGAGAAGTTTCTTTTGCAAGATCGCACTACATTCCTCCGTAAGGTTCATCGTTTCAAACTCTCCCAAGCTTCTTTTCTTTGATAAAGTATCCTTCAAAAACTTGGAGTAGTTGGGCATTTGTAGTAAAGCCTCCGAAAAAGGAATATTCACATGTATCTTCTTCAACATTTCAACAAACTTGGCAAATCTCTCTTCTAATCCCTTTTTCAAGCATCTTTGTGGAAACAGAATTGCAACGGGCAACTTAGGAATTCCCCATTCATCCCTTTCAAACTTTTCTTCTTTCTCTTTACGTTTTGCTTCTTTACATCTTTCCCACTTCTTTGGAGACTTCACATTTTCTTCTTCAAGTATATGGGGGTACTTTCATCTTTTTCAATAATTTCAATTTCTTTCTCTTTCCCTTCTTCATCCAATCTTTCCATAGGCTCAACTTCACACTCTACCTCCTCTACTTCCGTTGGCAAAGAAGGTCCTTCATATTTTATTCAACTACGAAGTTCTATAGCCTTACATTGCTCTTTCGGATTAGTAATGGTTGTAGATGAGAATTTTCCTTGACGATGAACGTCCCCCCTTCACTTGCCATTTGACTCATTTGTGTCTCCAAGGCTTTGAATCTATTATCACTCAACTCTTTCTCATACTTCATAAAATCAAATCTTTTATCATTCACCTCTTTCTCTTGCTTCATAAAATCAAATCTTTTATCATTCACCTCTTTCTCTTGCTTCATAAAATCAAATCTTTTATCATTCACCTCTTTCTCTTGCTTCATAAAATCAAATATCTTGGCCATTTGATCCTCCATCGTAGGCTTCCCTTCACCATTAGAAGATTTCTCTCCCGGATTGATTCCCGGTGGAAGAGTAAGTGCATTCCCTTGATTCCCATATGACAAATTCTCACACCTCAAAGGGTGAATGATGTTTTTTGCAGAAAGTTCTCAAATCAACATTTAATTCGAACAAAGGCTCAACGCCTCCAGATTAACATCAGAAGACTTTAAATCCGAGCTCAGACAAGCTTCAACTGAAGATCTGACTCAACACACACTCCAACTCAACACACGCAGTCAACACACAAGTCAAAGTCAACATATACAGTCAACACAAAAGTCAAGTAAAGGATAAATTGGTTCGAGAGATGAATCAGATGATTTATTAGAGATTGTAAATTCGTTTGGATTATATTTGTACCCTTTTTGGTTTACTTCATCATATATAAAAAAATTTTGTTGTTACATAGATAAAATATGGTTAATGGTTTTTTTTTTAAAAGAAGCCAAAAATTTTATTAATGTTAGTAGAGCATTAGAGGTGCTCTAACTCAATTGAGTAAAAATATTACAAATTAAAGTAAGACAAAGAACTTACAATGTGATAGGATAAAGCAGTAAAACCATAAATCTTCGCACCTTCTTCACAAACTAATGCATGTTTGGGGTTATGTCAACCATTCACTGAAAGTATATCCCGACGTTACGCGACCTTTATATTTAATCCAAATCCATATGTTGATTTTGATCATCATCACTATATTTTCGCAGTCAACAGTCCCTCCATTGAACACTTTATCATTTCTTGCCCTCTATATTTGCCATACTACACTATGCCATACCAATTCCCAGAGATCATTTTTTTTTTCAAGAACACCTTCTCACTATGATGAATAAAATCCTCCAACAATGTATTTTCTTGGCCCGCATATTTGATGTTGAACCATTGATAGGTACGCTTCCATGTCTTATATGTTGCAACATGAATAACCAAGTGATTCAATTCTTCCTTAGTAGATCCACATAATTGACATACCCTTGAAAATTTTTTATTCCTATTTTGGATTGCTTTCCAAGAGAAAGCCACCACTTTTATTGGAACACATTTATTCCAAACTCCACCAATCATATTAGGACTCCCAGAAATCAAGCCATGCATTTCTTCTATCTTGCTATATGCTGACTTCACTGTATAGCTTCCACAGTGAGTGTTTCCATATCCATCTATACTTATCTTGAGAAGAGAAGATATAGTTACTGGTTTTCACACATAACTCTTTTATCTTTTCTTCCTCCCATGAGAATAAAGGTCTTCTCCAATTCCAATTTACAACAATATCCCCCTTAACCTTCTTCATTCTCTCTGCCACTGAACATTGTGGATTCATCTCTCACGAGATAAATCTCGGATAGTTGGATTTCATGGTGATGGTGCCAAACCAATTGCAAAACCAGAAACTAGTATTCTGCCCATTGGTAGTTCTTCGAATACTTCCTTCAAGGAACCACTCATTTTCAGCGATAAGGTATATGAGAGACTTCCACCATGTTATCCATGTTTTGCACATTTTATTCTTTATTTTTCACATCTCAACACACTTCATCATATCACTGTACCTTTGGTTGAATCAACTTAACGCAAAGTAGATCTCCTCTTTCTAAAATCCTCCAACCCCATTTACCTATAAGAGCCTTGTTGAAAGATCGATATTTTACATGCTCACATTTTAATCAAGCAATCTTTTTCGAGCCCTGCTTCCCTTCACTCCATAAAAATTTTCTTTGCAATGACATTATCTTCTTGATGATTTTCTTTGGAGATTTAGCATAGGGTAGGTTGTAAATATGGACGTTGGAAAGAGTAGCATTCAAAAGGGTTATTTTTCCACTAAAAGACAGCTTCTTATTTTCCCATTGATTTAATCGACTTTCAAGTTTATGGAGAATTGGAGCCCAAGTTTCTCTCTTGTTGTACTCTATCCCAATTTGAAGCCCCAAATACTGTAGCGGTACATCCCAATCTACAATTTAAAGTATAAGCCATATCTACATGTGTATCATTTTCCACATTAATACCCACCAAAACACTTCTGCTGAAAATAATACTTAGGTCTGACCATATCTCAATGATCCGCATAATACTCTTCAATGTAGAAACGTTCTCTATAGATGCCTTCCCAAAAAATATTGTATCATCTGCAAGTTGGAGGTGAGAAACTTCCACTCCTTCCATACCCACTTTCATAGGAGTAAAATAACCTTTAGAGCATGCTTTTTTCACCATACGACTCAAGCATTCAACAACACATAGGAAAAGGAATGGGGATAAAGGGTCCCCTTGTCTAATCCCTCTTTTAATTTTAAATTCCTCCGTAGGGCTTCCATTTACTAATACAGATGCAGTAGCTGAAGAAGTACATTCTTTTATCCAAGCACACTATTTTGCATCAAATCCCAACAATTCCAATATCTTCCACAAAAATTTCAGATTAACCAAGTCATATTCTTTCTCGAAATCTATCTTTAATATAAAATCTCTCTTTCCCTTTTTCTTTATCTCTTCCACTATCTCATTAGCAATAAGAATACTATCCATAATATTTCTATTACTAATGAATGCAGATTGATTAGGGGAAATGAGTTCTTCCATGACCTTTTTCATTATATTTGCTAACACCTTTGAAAAAATTTTATACATGCTGCGAATAAGAAATATAGGCCTATATTCCTGGATGGTGTTAGGATTGCGTACCTTAGGTATTAGCGTGATGAATGATGGATTAGCTCCCTTCACGAATTTAGCATTCTCATGAAATTCTAAAAAAAACCTGTAGAAGTTCTCCTCCATAATCTCCTAAAACTGGTGAAAGAAATGGAAATTAAATCTATCAGGACCTGGGCTTTTGTTCCTTCTACATCCCCAAACAACTTTTCTGATTTCATCTTTAGTGAATGAAGCAATGAGAACATCATCAACTGGCTCACTGATGTTTGAAGCTGGAATGCCTTTAATCTTAAGATCCAGTTTATCATGTTCTTTAAACTTCTCCTTAAAGAAAGAAAAAATGCAACTTTTATGATCTTCCACTTCATCCACCCATTTTGCATTGAAGTAAAAACCTTTAATCTCAGATAATTTGTTTCTACTGTTGACACAAACATGGAAGATCTTAGAATTTGAATCCCCCTCTTGAAGACATCTCGATCTTGATCTTTGAAAGCTCAATATGTCGGATTTTCTCAAGCCTTCCTCAATGATGCAACAAGCTTCTACGTACTGCTCTTTATCTGTGGTGGACCATTCGCCTACCTCTTTTTTCCTATATAAGGAATATATTTTTTCCTTGACATCATCAATCTCTTAGTCCAACCTCCTTACATGACTTGATTTCCATACTTTGATTTTTTCTTTTAACAACTTTAATTTTTTCTTGATAACAAAACATCCCCATCCTTTGGCATCCAAAGACGGCCAATCTGATGTAATTAAATTCTTGAAGCAATCTTCATTCAGCCACCAATTGATAATTTTAAATGGTTTTGGACCCCAATTAATGGGGAAATCCATGGTGAGTAAGATAGGAGCATGGTCTGATATGGATCTTTTAAGCCCAGATTGCTTGGAGTTAGGTGATGCAGCGGAAGATATGAAAATAATAATAAAATAGGATACTAATTCATTAATTCTACGAAGCGAGATAGATGTCTACTCGAACGTTAACTCTTCCCACAAAAATACCGTAGAAATAGATAAAAACGAGTATTAGTCCGTTGATTCAAGAGAAATACTGGAAGAATACAAATAAAACATGACAGAAGGGATAAACCCAAACTTTTCATTAATCAAATTCAACTCCCGAAAACTATTACAATATCACTTATTTATAGGTGATAAAAAGATCTTACATATTAATGACAAATATAAATAAAAGGAAATAAATCATAACATTATTATAAATTATTCTAATCAACATCATATATCCATCATTCTCCTCTGTTTGGAGACGATTCGACCTCAAATTGTGCAGGGTCATATCACGAACGAAAGTGCAAAGACATGCTGGAACATCCTTGAATCCATACAACCCAAAATCATTTAAAATAACACTTTCATATTCAATATTGCAACTAATTATGAGATCCAGAAAATATGAATCTTTTGGATCATACGAATCCTTTGAATTAGGCGCATTAACAGCAACTTCAATTATCTTTCTATAAAAGATTAGATCACCACAACGTCGTGGAAAATTGCATCACCTTCTTTATGAAAAGTTGGTGGGTTATCATAGCCGAAACCTTCTTCATCTTCTTCATCAAAGATGGGTGGACCATCATAGCCACTGATGGACATTTTCTCAACACACAATTAATCCCCAAGTATGAAGGATGCGATTGTAGCTTTTATAAGCGAACAAGTTATATTATCGAACCCAAAGGACGGATGATTATTAATTTATTATTAACTAAATTAACTAACACTATTGTTTGACAATTTAGTTGAGGAGTAATTATTATTCTACTAGAAAAATTAATTAAATAGCAAATAAAATAGAAAACAGTAGAGAATTAACGAGAGTTGAAAAAGTGAGAACATAGGCAGCTCTTCGTCCTATCCAGTTTCACTAATTAATCTCCCTTCAATATATCAATGTTTGACTCTGCCTTGTGGAATATGGACGCATCACTATGCTATACAAATCTACTCTATAGACACAAGCAGATAAGCGTGTAACACGTGTGAATTACCTCAGAGCAAGAACACAATTTCAGCCCCTTTCTAGGCACTATCAGTATCAATTATTTTCCATGCACTAAGTACTCTAAACCGACATGATCTCTCTTTATAGGTACTATGAAATTATTCTCTTTATCTTACTTTCTAACCCGAATTCAATTCAATCAATAAATATTTATATAAGATAGTTATAATGAAGCTTCAGGGTCCCGTCACTTAGAATAATAATATGGAATCCTACTCAGCAGTGAACGCATTCAATCAATAACCAAGATATATATTCAGACACTATATAACAGTTAATGATGCAAAAACAACCCTGAGTATGAATTAAAAAGCATAATCTTATATAATAAATCTATAAGTAGTATTGTACAGAGTATACACAAGGAAGTTAAATTAACTAGTAAAACCTTCATAAACCATAGACTACCAAAGCAGTTCTAGACCATGACGCTTTGAAGAATGTTCATGGTGTTTGGATAGATCTTACCTATAGTCTTAAAAATTACAAGAAAGATTAAGTTGCGAAATAAACCCTTAGATGTGGGCGCAGTCGCTTCTCGCTCCGTCTTAAATCTTCACTTGATTCTCACTTGATTCGCTGCACGAATATCTCTCTACAGCTCCGTAGGATAGAGTTAGGGTTTGGATATGGTGTAGAATTGATGTGGAATCTAACTCCCTTTTTGATGTGATCTGCATCCCATTTTATACTTGTAAACTTTCTTTACGGATCTTTACTGGGTTTTTTCTTGGAAAACACGAAAATACATGCACTGGATGTGAAATCTCGATGTTTCGGCACTAATGTATCCCAGCTCGACCAAACTGGTTTTGGTCAAGCTGGACCTCTTTGGTCGAGCCACGGTCAAGCTACTTGTCTGTAAACTGAAGCTTCGCCCAGCTCGACTTCCATGTTGTAGCTCGACCCAATTGCTCTTGGTCGAGCTATACTACCTTGGTTGAACGACACCTCTGTAATCCAAACGCCTCCAGCTCGACTTCCATCATGTAGCTCGACCAACCTAAGCTTGGTCGAGCTACTCCTTTCTGATTTAGCTACGCCTTGAAAAATGTGTCTTCCCATTCTGAGCACTTTTGATTAGTTTTCCTGTATAAATATGATCAAATAACCTCAGTAGCATCTGATTCATGGATTTTTCATAAACAACCCGATTTGCCTTGATAATAGACTAAATCATATTTTCACACAAATCGGTGCTCAAAGCATGTGAATTAATTATCACTCTCATCAGCCACCATAAGAAGCTTTATCATCTTCCTCATCAAATATCGGTGGACCTTCATAGCCACCATCAACAAACTTGTCCAAATCAAGATTGAACGGAGAAAATAGATCAGAAAAAGAAAGAATATCATATTCATAGATCTGCTCATCATACATGATATTATATACCGATTGATGCCTCAAAATCATCATCGAGGATCATAAATTGAGTCTGATTACCAACTGATGCAGCGGAAGATACGAAATGACGCTAAAATATGAAAGTAATTCGTTGATTCTACAAAGAATACCAAAATAGCAAGATAGATATCTGCTCGAACATTGATTCTTCTCATAAGAATCTTGTAGAAATAGCAGAAACGAGTATTAGTCCGTTGATTCAAGAGAAATACTGGAAGAATACAAATAAAACACGACAGAATGGAATAAACTCAAACATTTCATTAATTAAATTCAACTCCCTAAAACTATTACAATATCACTTATTTATAGGTGATAAAAAAATCTGATATATTAATGACAAATATAAATAAAAGGAAATAAGTCATAACATTATTATAAAATATTCTAATCACCATCATATCTCCATCATTAGGCCACTCTGATAACCATCCTAGAGAAATTAAAAATCTATCCAATCTGTTGCACGTTATTGGTTGTTAAAATATATTTTTTAAAGTATGACGTACTATGCATTAAAGTATTATTTTAAGATGTTATAATATGATTTATTATTAATATACTTTAACTTTAACAAAATACAATTTACATATATAATAAGCATATTTTAATACTGGATCCTCTGTCCCACACAATTCAGTCTCACAAAATAATGTCCCATTTATCAATTATGGAGTGCGACTTGCGTGTTAAGTATATTTTGCTTTGAAAAGTGACGGCAATTTGATATTTTTGTCTTCCTTGTATATTATTATTATGTCAAATTTTGTTTGTTACAAATAGAGCTGTTAGAATTGATTGGTGGGGCGGTTTAGCCCACAACCCACCACAACCCACCTTATGATGAGTCCAAGTGGGGCGGGCCACTAGTAGGGGGGCTATGGTGGAGCGGGCCGTGAGTTAGCCTACACACTCTACCCTCTATCCATCTATGACCTACCCACCCCTCACCCACCTATCACCTACCCCTCACTCACCCCCAAAATGTTTTTTAAAAATTATTTTAGATTTTACTCCTTCCGTCCCACAACAAGGAGTGCATTTTTCCATTCTCGTTCGTCCCAATACAAGAGGTGCATTTTTCTTTTTAGTAAAAGAGACCCACACAAAGTAACTTTTTTTCTCTCCATAACCCCACACTTCACACTAATACACCTACCCATTTTATATTAAAATATTATTTCTCTTACCTCAGCTACCCCCTACAACCCATTAAATATTATGGCAAAAACTCATGCGCCCCCGAGGACACTGAAGGATATTCTGTGTCCCCATGTGAACACAACCCTCCCCCTCTATATTCTATTTAAACCTATGTATTGCTAGGGGTTTAAATTGCAGAGGCGTACGGAATGAGCTCCGTGCGCCCGGGTGCACAGGAGCCTCACTCAAATATTATATCTCTTAATCTATATGCAAAAAAGTTTCGCCACTCTTCTTGTGGGACGGAATGAGTAATATTTAAATAATAAAAATATTATCACCCATAGAGCTCATCATATTAAAAGAGCTAAAACTGCTATTACATCAATGGAGATTGGCGGTGAAGTTACTGATGATAGGAAACAAATTGTGGATCACATTGTTCTCTTCTACAAAGCTCTATTTCAAAAACCTACGGATGAGGGAAATTTTGATCAGCTGAACTTTATTCCAACCCTTGTGGAGGATGCAGACAATAACAAACTCATCATACCTCCAACCATGGAGGAAATCAAGGAGGCGACTATGGATTTATCAGCAGACAATTCGCCAGGCCCAGATGGATTTGGAGGACAATTCTATCATAAGTGCTGGCATTTTATTGGGGAGGATCTTTGTAGAGCAGTGCAATACTTCTTTCACACAGGAGTGATGCCGCAGGGTATAAATTACAATTTTATTGTTCTTGTACCCAAAGTTGAAGGGGCAAACAAAGTGGAGGATTTTCGTCTGATAAATCTTTGTAATTTCTTCTTCAAAATAATTACTAAGATTTTGGCTACCAGATTGGGGCCATTGCTGAATGAAAAACTTGGTGGCAATCAATTTGGATTCATTCCGGGGAGGAGTATTCATCATTATATAGCCGTTGCATCGGAGAGCTTTAATTGTTTAAACAACTCTAAAGAAGACAGCGTGAGATTCAAAATTGACAACAAGAAGGCTTTTGACACTCTTTGATGGGATTTTGTATTGAATGTCTTGCAGAAAATGGGATTTCATCATAGCTTTATACAATGGATCAATGCTATTTTTGAATCAGCTAGGGTTTCAGTATGGATCAATAGAGCACCGGAGGGTTTCTTTGGTTGTGGCCGTGGAGTCCATTAGGGGGATCCACTATCGCCTTTGTTGTTTTGTGGTGCAGAGGAAGTACTTGGGAGATGGATTAAATTGGAAATGAATATATGAATAATCTCTCGTGCATACGCGAACAGGTCTAATCCGCTACCCTCTTACTTATTTTATGCTGATGACATTGCTTTATTTACAAAGGGGATGACAAATCTTTGGGAGGTCTTCACAATATTATATTGAACTATGCTACTGCATCAGGGCAAATATTCAGCCCACAAAAATTTAAGGTTTTCTTTGGCAAGCATGTAAGGCAAGTGATTAACCATCGTATCTTAAACAACATTGGAATACAGGAGGGTAAAAAATTCCCTTTTGTCTATCTGGGTGTGCCTATCTTCATAGGATCACCCAAAGCTGAATACTTTAAGCAGACCACTGATAGGATTCTTGATAAGTTTCGACGATGGAAGGGTATTATGTTATCTATGGCTGGTCGTATTTGCATGATCAATTCAGTGATAATTTCTTCGACTGTACATGTTATGATGGTTTACAAATGGCCTCATGGCCTAATTAAGAAGATTGACACTGCATGTAGGAACTTCGTGTGGTCGGGGGATGCTTTGAAACAACATCATTTCACTGTCGCGTGGAAGCGGCTATGCTGCCCTACTCAAGAAGGTGGTTTAGGAATTAGATGTATAAGGGGGCGAATGAAGCATATTTAATGAAGCCTTTCATAGGTTATAATTGAGGGAAAAGGGGCTTTGAGGTGTATTAAGAAAAGATGGTTTAATGAAGATGTCCTCAAATTGAACTACCTTCCATCCTCTATTCGATAGCATGCATGCCACATATTAAAAGGCTGGTGGAAGAGGAAATATGGGCAGTTGGATACAACTCTAGAGTCCGGTTTTGGCTAGATAATTGGTTAGGAACGCCAATTGCTGATATGGTTGACATCCCTTTGGAGTATAGACACCACTTTGATCACGTCATTGGTGACTATTTTTACGATGTCTTCTGGCACTTCACGGAGAGTTTCACTACCACCTTCCCAAATATAGTAGACTCCATTTTGGCCACATGTATGTCTCCTAATGTGGAGGATTGCAGGTTTTGGAGCAAATCTATTGATGAGTGATATTTTCACCTAGATTTTAGTATCTTTTTATATGAGTTTTTGTATATTTTTATCTGTATTTGTGTTCTATTTGGTTGTGTTTTGTGTTTTTATTTGATGCTAGATATGATAAGGAAGGCATAGGAAAAAGCAGATCTCAATTCGGAGTTGAAACGAGGAAGAACGAGCCAAAACAGTGAAGCAGACAGCACAACATGGCCAGCCGAGCCCGGAAACATGACCCGTGTCCAGTGCAGAAACACGGGCCATGTACCAAACACGGGCCTGTAACAAAAGCTGTGCACGGACACCAGATTATACAACACGGCCACCCCTGTGGCCGTGTGCAGAGCACGAGCCGTGTAGGTGTAAATTCTGTCAAAAATCAGAATCCTTCTAGAAGCTTCCCAAGGGGTATAAATACCCCTTTATTCAACATTTTACATGGAGATCCGAATTCCAGCCCTGCACACACACCTCACACACCATTTTCTTCATTTTACACCTTTTCTTCATCCATTCATCATCTATCATCATCCTTTCATAAATCCACCATCATTTCATCTTCAAATCAAGTGAGGAAGCAAAGAAGAGGAGGATTTCACTCAAGGAAGGAAGGAGATTCAATTGGATTCAATTCAAGGGAGTTTTCATCTTGATTTAGTGTTAAACCTTTTAGTTTACAATGATTTGTAAGATTCCTAAAGTCTATGTTATGGATCTTGTAATGATTGTAGAATAATCTCCTTTGTGAGATTAGCAACATGATAGGAGTTGAATAATTTGTGATTCATGTACTTAAATTCATGTGTGGATTTGGTAATTGATTTTCTACCATTGATGTTTAATATCTTGAGGTTGATGATGTTTTGTGTGTTTAATTATTTTAAGCATGTGATTAGATTGAGAAGTCAATTGCATATTTAGGATAGTTAAGTGAATCATTTCATCAAACACTTCATGTGCATTATAGATTATGAAGAGATTGAGAAGTCCTTGATAGTTTAGAACCCTTTGATAGAACATATCATTTATTAGATTGAGAATTCAATAGATTATGTGAAGGGACTCTTAATTGAATCTAGTACCTAGTTGGAATGATTTAATTGAGAACTAACCATGAAACCTTTATAAGATCATATCCTACCCATTTCGAGAGGAAGCTTAGGTGACATTAGTGTTAGCCCTTAGTCAAGCCTTAAACCACATGAGTTTGAATGCATGAATATATGAATTACCACTCCTTGATTGTTGTTAATCTCACCCTTGCTTAATTTGGAAAACCACTCATCTAATCATTTAATCTTGTTTGCATTGATTAATTTAATTTCTTGTTTGATCACCCCGCCATTTATATCCGTCTCTATAAAATTACAATGAACATGAGATCGCTTGAGCTCTAGTGCCGTCCTCCCTGAGGTTCGATAATTTTTAATTGGTCATACCACTAAACTATGGCTAATAAAATGGCGCCGTTGCCGGGGAGGTAACGGTTGCTAGTAGTTTGACGAAGGATCATTTTGAGTAATCTTAATAGAGCATTTTTTTTTATTTTATTTGTTTACTTGTATTTGCTTTGTGAAACCTTGTTCTAACTTCTTTTGCTTTGGAGGTGTATGCAAACAATATCCAAGGGAAAACAAGTAGAACCTATCGATTGGGAGATTGAGCATACGTTGAGAAGGAGAAGAAAGGAGAACAAAAATAGTGAGCGAATGGAGAACTTTCAAGAGGATAATCGTGTGGAGATAGAGCATGATGGGAAAGGAGGACACAATATGAACGTGCATGACAACGCACCTCAATTCAATGCAAATCTTCCTCAACAAGCCTATCAAAATCATGGAGCTATGAACAACCAAGCTTTGCTTCAACAAATGGTGCAACAAGTTCTAAGGCAACAAGGCTTTCAACAAGCTTATGCTCCTCCGCAACAAGCATATGTACTACCACTACCACCTCCGGTGCAACATGGAATGCAAAATGATCAAAGGGTGATCCGGGATTTCTTTATGCCAAGAGCAATGCCACAAATGTTGGGGCCACCAATCCATGCTAATAACTTTGAATTTAAGATGGGCTTGATTTCTATGGTGAGGGAGCAATAATTTAGTGAAACTCCGAATGAAGATCCTAATGCTCATCTAGCCCAATTTGTGGAGATTGCTAACACCGTGAAGATGAATGGGGTGAGTGAAGATTGTATCAAGATGAGGTTGTTTCCATTTTCGTTGAGGGATAGAGCTCGAACATGGCTCTCCACTCTTACTCCCGGTACATGCAACACATGGGACGAGCTAGCACAAATGTTCTTGAACAAATATTTCCCACCTTCTAAAATGTTTTAAATGAAAAGTTTGATTACTCAATTCAAGCAATTGCCTCAAGAAAGCTTTTACGAAGCGTGGGAAAGATTTAAGGAAATGCTACGCAAGTGTCCTCAACATGGATTCCTGGAGAATCAACAAGTGGGGTTTTTCTACCAAGGTTTGGTAAATGGTCAAAGAATGCTTGTTGATGCTTCGGCGGGTGGATCCGTACTTGGAGTGACTCCGGAAAAGGCTATAAGGATTTTTGATGAAATTACTACAAATGTCTACCAATGGCCATCGGAGAGGGTTAGTGGATGCTATGGATTTGAGAGCTATGATCAAGGGCAACACTTGAGTGTGAAGAGTGTGAATATTGAGCCATAAACGCCAAGCATGGAAATGATAGTAGCGGAGGTAATGAAGCAAATGAGTTTCGAACAAGGAGTGACTAATCAAGGAGTTAATATGGTTGATGACCAAATGGATCAAAGTGTGCTTCCTCCAAATGGTGTTAGTGGGGAACAATGGGCTATGACAATGCCACGTGTGGAGGATGTGCAATACATGCAAGGAAGAAACTACCAAGGGAATTACCAAAATAATTTCCAAGGTAGTTTCAACCAAAGTCAAGGAAACTATCCACCAAGGCAAGGAGGTTTCAATGGTCAAAGTAGTGGAAGCTCATACCCACAACAACAACAAAGGCATGGTAACTTTTCCTACTCTAATCCGAGCAATGCGGTTGCGTATCCTCCGGGATATCAACCGGGGGCTAAGGCACCGAACAATTAGGGAAGAGCATCAACCAATGAGCTACTTGAACAATTGATTGCATCAAACAAAGCTAGAGAAGTATCGGAAAAATCTAGAGATGAAGCTAATGAAAGAAGATTCAAAGCTATTGAGGAAAATAGTGATAGAAGATGCAAAGCTTTGGAGTACAATGTTGGACAAATGGCAAGTTCATTGAGTGCTCAACAAAAAGGAAAGTTTCCAGCCACAACCGAAGTTAATCCAAAGGCTCAATATTTATTGGTTGATATGAAAGAGGAACGAAAGGTTGAAGAAGGGTTGGTGGAAAGCAAGGTTGTTGGAGAAATGGAAGAAGTATGTAAGAAAGAAGAGAAGGGGCCTAAATGGATACCCAAGTGGAAGAGGGTGCAAGAGGAAAAGAAAGTAGAGGAGAAGGTCAAAAAAGAAGAGTATAAACGTGACTATTGGGGTATCCCGATCACTCCATTCCCTATTCCCTATCCACAAATGTTTGTAAAGGAGGAGAAGAAGAAGGAATTTGAGGAGTATGTCATGTCGCTCAAGAAGAAGTATGAAGAGAAAAAGGAAGAGGAGCAACCCGAAATGAGTAAGTCGATGCAAAAAAGGGGACCTACGAAGGTTGGTGATCCAGGGAAGTTCATAATTCCTTGTGATTTTGAAGGAAAAAGCACCCTTGATGCATTGTGTGACTTGGGGGCAAGTGTCAACGTGATGTCTCATGCCACGTTTAAAGACCTTGAAATTGGAGAGCTAAAGCCTACGACTATCCGTCTTGAAGTGGTAAATGGTGAAGTTGTGAAGCCACTTGGGATTGTTGAAGACGTGGAGGTGAAAGTGAAGGGGCTAGCTTTCCCGGTTGATTTCATGGTGTTGGAAGTAAAGGCGGACCCTCAAGTTCCACTCATTTTGGGAAGACCATTTCTAGCCACCGGAAGAGCAAAGATTGATGTTGGGAGAGAAGAGCTTTCTTTGAGCTCAAATGGAGAGAATGTCACATTCTTGTGCAAGAAAGATAAAGGGATCAAGCCTCATCATACAAGGCCTCCGGATGATTTCGATGATCATGATTCTCTTCTCTTTGACAATTTTAATTTATTTCTTCATGATTATATGAAATTTTCAAATGCTAACTTATCTTCTTATGATGTTAATAGGACGAAAGAATCGGAGCTTGATTGGAAAATCGATAAAGGAGAAAAAGAAAGTTCACTAGAATCACTCCTTGATGAAGATTTGATGCTTGTAAGCAAGAATGGAGAAGCTGAATTAGTGGACAAAAAGAGGGCTAAGATGTTGTTCAAAGTGAGGATGCGAGGAGAAAGTGGGATGGACCATCCTTTGGTTCGATGAGCATGAAAATTCCGTCCGACTTGAAGACGTTAAACTTAGCGCTAAATGGGAGGCAACCCATTCTTTTTATATTTTGATGCTTTTTGTTGATTTTGGTCATGTAGGTGGATTGAGCTCGTGAGAAGAAAGCGTATTGAAGAAAAGAGAAGTGTTTCATGGCTTCTCCACAAGAAGACCATCAATGGAAACTACAAGGGTAAGTCTCACCACTTTTTGCAAACTTAAGTCTCAACTTGTTTCGATTTAAGTTTGGGGAGAGAGTGTGTGGTGTGACTCACCAATTGAGTGTGCTTGATATGATGATATTTTGATAATGATAAGTCTTCTTGTAAAAATTGGTCAATTTTAAAATTTTTCTCATGAGTTTTGGTTGGATTTTGGTATGATTGGTTATGTTGAAGTTCATGATTGTCCATATTTTTATGAAATTGTTGAGCTAATGGTGTTTGTTGAGTCTTTGAGCATGAGTGAAAGGTATTGGAAGCATGAATGGAGCTTGGAGCTAACGCTTTCATTATCAAATGTCTATTGAGGGAGTACTCTACACCTTATCACTTCTAGTTGCTTGACATATTTTGATTTGGATTGATGGATTAACATGCTACTTTATGTGTTATGTCTTTGGGATGTTTCCTTTTCAATCAATGATGGGGATGATTGTGAGCTTACATTGTTATGGATGATTGAATATGTGCTTCATTTTCTAATGATGGTGATTGTTGTTTTTGCATGTTATGTGTTTTTGTTTTGTTTCTTGTTTGTTGAGTCTTTATTTTATGTTTTGTGTGTTTTCTTATTTTTGTCTTGGTATGTTTGGTGGTTTGTTTTGGGATGTTGTGAGTCATTTTTGAACATGAGTGGCGATATGTTGTGGTAGTAAGTGATGACAAGTTATGATTAAGAATCTCTACACTTTCGAATTGTGACATGTTTTACTTAACTTGTTCAATTTTGAGATGAATGTGGTGTAATAAGTTTCTTAAGGTCCAATGCATAAGCTTGTGAGAATTTGAGTCTCAACCGTGCATATATAGTTTTTCTTCATGAGTGGATTGATTGTGTTTGATAAGCTAAAACTTGCTCAAGGACTATAGGAACGAGCCCGATTTGTGGAGATTAGTGAAATGATCTTAGGCCATCCTTGTTATTCATAGTCATTGCCATATATTTTCCTACCATGTACATCATCCCTAGTTAACCATTTTGAGCCTTTAAGCCTTTTTATTGTGAATATAGCACATTACAAGCCTTGATTACCTTCTTAAGCCATGTATATATACCCTTTGTGTGGGTGATTGAGGAGATGGTGGCTAGAAAGATTTGATGAGGAAGAAAAAGAAGAAAAGGAAATGGTAAACAAATAAAAAAAAGGATGAAAATAGCACAAACAAGAGTGAACATGCAACCTCAAAACAAGAAAATGAGCAAAGAAACAATGAAATGCTCAAGTATTAAAAGTCAAAAGAAGGAAGCATGCATTGAAAGAAGCTAAAGAAATCCAAGGAAGTTGATGATTAGTGCTTGTGAGTAATAAAGAGAAAAAAGGAAGAAACGGAAAGTGGAGAAGTTGAGGAAATTGGCCATCTCTTCGATTACTTACACTTGTTTAGTCGCTATTATCCACATTCTTCCTACCCTACCAAAGAGCCTATCATTACATCCCAATTAAAGACCTTTTTAATCATTAATTTAAACTTTAGTGGTTTGTGAATGTAGTCCACGAGCAAGCTTATAGCGAGTCGAGCTAATCGGTTAATGAGTGATGATTTACCCTACTTTAAAGAGTGTTGAGTGACATTTATAACCTATGTGAGGCTTGGACCAAAAAGAGACTATATTACACTAATATTCTCTTGTGATTGAACTTGTTAATTCTTCATGTCATGAATCTAATGTTGTAGGATGACTTAGCATAAATTGTGATTCTTATTATTATTGATGTGTTGTTACTTATGTTCGTTTAGTCTTTTCCTAGGTGAAAATCACTCTCCTTGGTTTATCATTTTCATTGTGCGGGGACGCACAACACTTTAAGTTTGGGGGTGTGATGAGTGATATTTTCACCTAGATTTTAGTATCTTTTTATGTGAGTTTTTGTATATTTTTATCCATATTTTTTTTCTATTTGGTTGTGTTTTGTGTTTTTATTTGATGCTAGATATGATAAGGAAGGCATAGGAAAAAGCGGATCTCAATTCGGAGTTAAAACGAGGAAAAACGAGCCAAAACAGCGAAGCAGACAGCACAACACGGCCAGCCGAGCCCGAAAACACGACCCGTGTCCAGTGCAGAAATACAGGCCGTGTACCAAATACGGGCCTGTAACGAAAGCCGTGTGCGGACACCAGATTACACAACACGGCCACCCCTGTGGCCGTGTGCAGAGCACGAGCCGTGTAGGTGTAAATTCTGTCAAAAATCAGAATCCTTCTAGAAGCTTCCCAAGGGGTATAAATACCCCTTTATTCAACATTTTACAGGGAGATCCGAATTCTAGCCCTGCACACGTACCTCACACACCATTTTCTTCATTTTACACCTTTTTTTCATCTATTCATCATCTATCATCATCCTTTCATAAATCCACCATCATTTCATCTTCAAATCAAGTGAGGAAGCAAAGAAGAGGAGGATTTCACTCAAGGAAGGAAGGAGATTCAATTGGATTCAATCCAAGGGAGTTTTCATCTTGATTTAGTGTTAAACCTTTTAGTTTACAATGATTTGTAAGATTCCTAAAGTCTATGTTATGGATCTTGTAATGATTGTAGGCTAATCTCCTTTGTAAGATTAGCAACATGATAGGAGTTGAATAATTTGTGATATTCATGTACTTAAATTCATTTATGGATTTGGTAATTGATTTTCTATCATTGATGTTTAATATCTTGAGGTTGATGATGTTTTGTGTGTTTAATTATTTTAAGCATGTGATTAGATTGAGAAGTCAATTGCATATTTAGGATAGTTAAGTGAATCATTTCATCAAACACTTCATGTGCATTATAGATTATGAAGAGATTGAGAAGTCCTTGATAGTTTAGAACCCTTTGATAGAACATATCATTTATTAGATTGAGAATTCAATAGATTATGTGAAGGGACTCTTAATTGAATCTAGTACCTAGTTGGAATGATTTAATTGAGAACTAACCATGGAACCTTTATAAGATCATATCATACCCATTCCGAGAGGAAGCTTAGGTGACATTAGTGTTAGCCCTTAGTCAAGCCTTAAACCACATGAGTTTGAATGCATGAATATATGAATTACCACTCCCTGATTATTGTTAATCTCACCCTTGTTTAATTTGGAAAACCACTCATCTAATCATTTAATCTTGTTTGCATTAATTGATTTAATTTCTTGTTTGATCACCCCTCCATTTATATCTATCTCTATAAAATTACAATGAACATGAGATCGCTTGAGCTCTAGTACCGTCCTCTCTGAGGTTCGATAATTTTTAGTTGGTCATACCACTAAACTATGGCTAATCATCTATACAAGGGAAAGTCACATCTAAGATTGCCTATATGTATATTCGACAGGAATCTATTGTGCCGATATTGGGCTCCTGGATATTGGCCGCCATTTATCCCCCCAAGGCGATTATTGATTCTTTGGAAGGCAATCAAGGGAATTCTAATGACATGGAATGTGATTAGAGATAGGGGTTTCAACGGAGCATCACGGTGCTACCTTTGTAACGGAGGGGAAGAGTCTCTTGATCACATATTTCTTTGTTGTCCTGTTTCTTTGCAGGTATTGAAGAAGTTGTTGTCTGGCTTTCACTTCGATAATAGGATTGATCTAGAGCAGACGTTTGTGGGATTTCTAATACAGGTGATGGAAATCTCAGAGAGTAAGCAAGTCACTTTGTTATGGCGTTTGGCTATTGTCACCTACATATGGATCATGTGGCAAGAGAGGAACAATGCAATGCATAATGGCTATGAACTGCGAGAAGGGGAGATAGTTGATAAAACTGTCAGAAGCTCAGCAATCACCGGAACACTGTTTGCACTAATCCGAGAGGGAGACAACTTTGAGATGGGCGTTATGAGCAACACGGTGGATGATCTCTGCACTTTGAAATTCTTCGGCATTGCTGGAAGGCATAGGAGGGCTCCAAGGATCATCACTGTCCGCTGGAGAGCTCCACCGCCAGGTTGGGCAAAGGTTAACACAGATGGATATGCTTCAGGCTCACCAGGAAACATTTCAGGTGAAGGAATATTTCGAAACAGCAGAGGGTTCGCTATGGGCTGTTTCACGTGTGGTTTTGGAGTAGGATTTTCACTAGAGGCTGAGCTCGCTGCGGCATGCTTGGCTATTGAGTTTGCACATGACAAAGGATGGGAAAGAGTATGGTTGGAGACTGATTCGACATATGTTATACATGCTCTTAGACATCCGTCTCCAATAATCCCATGGAGGTTACATTCACGTTGGAGAAAGGCTAAGGATATAATCCCTTACATTTCCTTTCGAATCTCGAACATCTACAGAGAAGGAAATTCGGTGGCTGATCTGCTTGCCAATATTGGTGATCCACTGACTTGGTACAATTCGACTCCGGAGTTCCTAAACAATAACATGTTTAGGAACATGAATAGTGATTATTATCGGTTCAAATAGATATCTTATTTTCACATCTTTTTTGTATCTCCTTGTACTCTTTTTCATTTCTTTATTAATAATATGATCTATTCGCCCTACCCTACCCACCCCCACCCCCTCCAAAATTATTTTTTTTAAATTTTAGATTTTAATATTTAAATAATAAAAATATTATAAATATTAAAATCTAAAAGTTGTATGTCACTTTTTTAAATTTAATTTATAAAAGTGGGATGATGTTGAGTTGGTGGGGCGGTGCGAGCTAGCCCACACTTTAATGGATTTGAAGTGAGGCGGGCTTTAATGGAGCGGGTTAATTTTGGGTTGAGAAATTGATGATTAAGGTGGGTTGGGGCGGGTTGACTCAGTGGGCTCAACCCATTTTGACAGCTATATTTACAAAGTATTTAATTTAAATAAAATAACGTCAAAATACATACTCCCTCCGTCTCGTCCTTATAGTTACGTTTGCTTTTTACACGGGGATTAATAAATATATTATTTTAATGTGTATTGAGGTGAGATAAATAATAATTAAATGTAAAGTGGGTGGGTGTATTAGTGGGATGTGTGGACCCATGGAAAGAAAAATAATTAATTTGTGTGAGTCTCATATGCTAAAAAGGGAAATGCAACCGTTAGAATGGGACGCCCAAAATAGAAATGTGTAACCATTAGCATGGAGGGAGGGAGTATTATAATCATGAAAGAATATTTTGTAATTGGATCTTGTTTATATATAATCAAAATATTAAATGAACCTATTGTAAGCAATTAAA
The DNA here is from genome assembly GCA_023678885.1 of Pogostemon cablin. Taxonomy (NCBI): domain Eukaryota; kingdom Viridiplantae; phylum Streptophyta; class Magnoliopsida; order Lamiales; family Lamiaceae; genus Pogostemon; species Pogostemon cablin. The sequence continues at coordinate 33,631,727 of CM042957.1, forward strand.
ATTCACGGTCCAATCAAATGGCGACACGTGGATTTTATTGATTAAAAATCAATTTTAATTTATTATATTTTATTTTGGGGATTTAATAAATTAATTCCTAAAATAGATTAATGAATAATTGATAATTAATTTAATACCCAACAAATTAAGTAGGGTTTAAATTAAGTAAAACTTGACCCCTAAGTTAAGTAAAGCATGGAAGGTTCCAGAATCAGGTCAAAATAAGCAATGACCAATCAGGCTGTGATATATTTGGAACAGCCCAAGCCCGCAGAACCAGGCCAAATCTGTCATAGACCAATCAGATTGCGAGATATTTATGGAGTATCCTCATCCTTCACCTATATAAGGAGTCCTCCTCCATTCATCACACATCCAAAAACTCAAATACTTGAAGACATAAACGCTCTGAAGAGATCAAGAATACGAGCAGTGCTCCCTTGAGATCTTCAAGCATCTTCAAATCAAGAACGACAAACGATTCGGGATTAAGGTGCGGAGCCCCCTAAATCAAGCATTCTTCATATACTGAATTCTTCGGTGTTCTTCGCGCCAAGAACAACATACGACCCGGGATTAAGGTGCTAAGCCCCCAGATCGAGTGTTCTTCGGATCAAGTACATTTAATCCAAATAAAGGCTCGACGCTTCTGGATTAACATTATAAGGTCCCAAATCCGAGTTCGGACAAGCTTCAACTGAAGATCCGACTCAACACACACAGTCAACGCGGTCAACACACAAGTCAAGTCAAAGTCAAAGTCCAAATTGGTTTGAGAGAAGAATCAGAGGATAGATAGAGATTGTTCCTAAATTATCAAGTTAAATCCTTCTGAATTATCATTGTAATTCTTTTGTGTTTATTTTATTATAAATACAATATTTGTTGTTACAAATTTTAGCACGCCCAGTGGGACCGTCTCTACCTCTCATCTCTTCTCTCAACAAGCTCGAAGATACAAAGTATGACTCCTCTTAGGATCGCGATAAAAAGGTCATCTACCTCAAAGCCTTTAGAGCTACAAGCTGCGAAGATGCAAGTTATGACTCCGCTAAAGATTGCGATACGAAGGCAAACTGCATCAAAGCCTCAAGAGTTGCAAATTGAAAATGCTGAACTCGTTACAAAAAGTATGTCTGAAGCCTCCTCAGAGACAAACCATGTGGTTGGGATTGTTCTTAACAAGCCATTACACGGAGACAAAAATAGTGAAGATGATTCTACCTACTCAACTCCTCACTCAATACCAAGCTCACCATCTACCTCAGCTGCAGCTGCAGTGATGACAACAAATGCTATGACCATTGAGGAACAACTAGCAAGTATGATGAGAGCCATTGAAGGACTCAACAAGCACATGGAAGCTCAAGACATAAAAATCTCCATACTTATGAAGAAAATGGAGAATGTGGAGACAAGTCATGCAAATGAGAAACAAGTTGGGGATGAGCACGAGAAAGAAGACTCAGCGAAACACCATCCTCTTGAAAAGAAGCCAGTTGAAGAAGAAATACAAATTTCAACTGACAAAATGCTTCCTGTAAACCAACTGAAGAACATCGTTTTAGAGACGATAAAAGACAAGTTTGAAGGAAGCACTAAATCTTCTTCAAGATACGCCAAGCCATATATAAAGAGGATTGACAACTTGAGGATGCCAACTGACTACCAACCTACAACGTTTCAACAATTTGACGGCAAAGGCAATCCGAGACAACATGTGGCGCACTTCGTCGAGACATGCAATGATGCTGGGACCAATGGAGATCACATGGTGAGACAATTTGTACGATATTTAAGAGGAAATGCCTTTGATTGGTACATCGACTTGGAAGCCAATTCCATTGACAGTTGGGGGCAAATGGAAAAAGTATTCCTCAACCGCTTCTATAGCACACGAAGAATTGTTAGCATGATGGAGCTAACAAATACTCGTCAAAGGGATGAAGAATATGTCATCGACTACATCAATAGATGGAGGAGTCTAAGCCTCAGTTGCAAAGAAAGGCTATCAAAAACTTCAGCTATAGAAATGTGCATTCAAGGGATGCAATGGAATCTTAGCTACATACTCCAAGGAATTCGACCTAAAACTTTTGAAGAGTTGGCTTCAAGAGCTCACGACATGGAGTTAAGCCTGACATCAAATGACATCAAATGGCCCTCTATTCAAGACTCTTACGAGTTTGAATACATGTCCTTCAATGAGCCCTTGGAAGAGGAACCACAAACAAAGGCTGCAGTTTCTATAAAGATTAACAGAAATGAAGTTGAAGTAAGAGAAAATAGTGCATCCCAAGATTGGGGGCAATAAACTGTTGATAAATCAAGACAAATCATGCTCCTTGACATGAGATAAAACTGTCTGCATTACGCTCCTTGATATGAGCTAAAACTATCTAAAATCCCCCATATACTATGCTCCTTGATACGAGCTAAAACTGTCTACATCACGCTCCTTGACACGAGCTAAAACTATCTACATATTACGCTCCTTGATATGAGCTAAAACTATCCACACAACGCTCCTTGATATGAGCTAAAACTATCCACACAATGCTCCTTGATATGAGCTAAAACTATCTACATGTTATGCTCCTTGACACGAGCTAAAACTGTCTGCATTATGCTCCTTGATATGAGTTAAAACTATCTACAAGTAATACTCCCTGATACGAGTTTAAACTATCTAAAAATTCTAAAATTATGCTCCTTGATACGAGCTTAAACTGTCTAACTTAAATTAAATCTCCTTGAGAAGAGAATAAACTCTCTACACACAAGGCTCCTTGATATTAGCTAAAAATGTCTACACAATTGATTAGCCATAACTTGTAGTCGGGTTGACCAATTCAAGAATTTATCGAACCACAGGGAGGTCGATACTAGCACTTAAGCGATATCACGTTTATCACGATTTTATAGAGACGAATCATAGATGGATGGTTTGGGTAACAAGTAATTAAATGAAAGTAGACAAACAATAATCCAATGACAAGATAAAAATGATGAATGAGTGGTTTTCCAAATTAAGTAGAAGTGAGATTAACAACAATATTGAAGTGGTAACTTATGGATTCATGCATTAAACTCATATGTATCAAGGGTTAAGACTAAGGGCCAACACTTATACCACCTAAACTTCCTCTCGAAATGAATAGGATGTACATCATTTGCACAATCTCAAAATAGCTCAAAGGTTGGTTCTAAATTAAACTATTCCAACTAGGTACTAAGTTCAATTATAGAATCCCTTCATATAATCAATTGACTTCTCAATCTAACTAATCACATGTTCCATCAAAGGGTTCTAAATAATAAAGGACTTCTCAATCACTTTACCATCTATAATGCACATGAGGTGTTTGATGAAATGATTCACTTGACTATCCTAAGCACATCATTGATTTCTCAATCTAATCATATAATTAGAACAATCAAACACACAAAACATCATAGATCTCAAGATATATAAGCACCAATGATAGAAAATCAAATATCCCCATCAACATATGAATTTAATTACATAGATCCACAAATTAACCAACAACCTTCATGTTGCTAATCTCACAAGGGAGATTAGCCTACAATCTTCATAAGATCCATAACATAGACATTATAATTCTTACAAATCATGATAAACTAAAGGATTAACACAAAATTGGAATGAAAACTCCCTTGGAAATGGATCCAATTGAATCTCCCTTCTTCCTTTGGTGATCACCCAAGCTTCCTTGCTTCTTCACTTGATTTGGATGGAGGAAATTATGGAGAGATGATGTAGATCTCAAAATGGATGAATGGGATGGAGAATATGGTGTGAAATCAAAGGAATAGTGTGTGAGGTGTGTGGGAACAGTAGAATTTCGGATCTCTCTCATAAAATCTGAATGGAGGGGTATTTATACCCTTATGGGCCTTCTAGAAGGATTCTGAATTTTTTCTGGTCCAAGACACGACACGAGTCGTGTGGCGCAACACGGCCATGAGGTGCCCGTGTTGCGTGAACTGATGCTCCCGCACGGCCATCGCTTACAGGCCCGTGTTGGCTACACGGGTCGTGTGCTGCAACACGAGTCGAGCTCCGAAACACGGCCAAGTGGTGGTCGTGTTGGATGAATAGATGTTGCTACACGACCATTCTGGACAGGCCCGTGTTAGCTACACGAGTCGTGCACTGCGACACGGCTCGTGCCACTGACACGGCCAGTCGTGTTGCTGCTGCCCTGATTCCTTCACTGTTTTGGCTCGTTCTCCCTCGTTTCAACTCCAAATTGAGATCCGCTTTTTCCTACATCTTCCTTATCATGTTTAGCATCAAATAAAAAGTGAAAATAGTAGGTTTAAGCTCATTCACACACATTTCCATGAAAACACAAAACACAACCAAATTACACATAAAATACGGATAAAATAATACGAAAACACATATAAAAAGACACTAAAATCTAAGTGAAAATATCACTCATCAACAATACTCCTTGATACGAGTTTAAACTATCTAAAATCCTCAAGTTATGCTCCTTGATATGAGTATAAACTATCTACACATCAAATCAAATCTCCTTGGGAAGAGAATAAACTCTCTACATACAATACTCCTCGACACGAGTGAAAAATGTCCATACAAGGCTCCTTGATACGAGTATAAACTGTCTACAAGTTCAAATTCAAGATTCATTGACACGAGTATAAACTGTCAGCAAATACATGTACAAAAGCTCCTTGGCGCACGAGCCTAAACTGCATGTTACTCCTGGTCCACATGAGTTTAAACTGTGTACGACACCCACCAAAGGTAATTATATGTGGTTAAACTATTAATTCACCCCACTCAGATATTTTAAGTGGTTAAAGCATTAAATATCCTACTTTGTCTAAAGTGGTTAAAGAATAGTCACTCCTGGCCCGCATGAGTATAAACTGTGTACGGCACCCCCCCATTCAAAACCAAATCATGTCCCTTTGAACTAAGTTATGACTTGATCTTCTTAAAAGGGGTACGTAGGCAGCTTAGCACTTTGCTAAGTTCAGTCATAATTCAGGTTATTCACGTTGAGTTTTTGAGGCAAGCACTTAGTTGAAGCATGAGTTGAGAAGCGAAAGGTTGGCAATGAGAAGACGGAAGTTGAACACTTCCGATTAGCACCCATTACCCCTCTCCGTAAACATGAGCATAAACAGCAGGTAAACTCGCACCCTTACAAAACCACTGAAGCACGCAGTAAGCAGCCGGCATAGTAAGCCATCGCTGGAAAGCAATGCACCACCGTCGCTATTTCCCATCGCGATTCAGCAGCTGATCCCTCGTCGAGGATTGCGTGCTACCGCCATTGGAAGCAGACTTCAAGCCATCGCAGGAAAGAGTATACTACCACCAGTGCCCAAGCGTCACTGCTTCCAGTCGCGATTCAGTCATCAATCCCTCATCGAGGATTGCATGCTGCCATTATTGGAAGCAGAGCTTAGCCATCGTCCCCTTACAATTCTCAAACGCCGACAGTTGTCGCACGCTGATGTAACAGAATGGCAGCCGTTGGTGGTCGACAAATACTTATGGGAAACACGGGACCCGAAGGGAACCAACTACTGGAGCATGATGCTCACTCGAACACTAATGTGGTGGCGAAACACACGTCGAACTGCCGTTTGAAAAAATTAAGGCTCGCCGTAGATTTCTCAGAAAAGAAAGATGGGCAAGTACAGTAACACACGCATAAACACCGTGAGAAATAGTAGGGTTGTAGACTGAGATCGTCTTGTAGATCGTTACCCACACCAACGTCAAGACGTGGCTTAGGAATACAACAGAAGACCGGAAGGTCGTTTCTATCCGCCAACTTGCACAAATTCTATAAAATTATACAGAAGTCTGATCTGGACGTGTGATACATCATTGGAAATCCCTTGAAGAGAGGTTTGATTTGGCGCATAGATCACCCAAATCAGAGATCAGACGAGGGAGTTATCGCCAAAACCGTCACGTCGCGCAGGCTGCCGGCGAGAATCAACCTCTACATCAATCCTTGGTGAACGGCTCGCCGTAGATTTTCTCAAATGAGAAAGAGGGGCGAGGACAAGGCTCGCTATCGATTTCTCAGAAGAGACAGAATAGCAAGGACGAGGCTCGCCGTAGATTTTCTCAGACGAGAAAGAGGGGCGAGGACAAGGCTCGCTGTCAATTTCTCAGAAGAGAAAGAATAGCAAGGACGAGGCTCGCCGTAGATTTTCTCAGACGAGAAAGAGGAACGAGAACAAGGCTCGCTGTCGATTTTTCAGAAGAGAAAGAATAGCAAGGACGAGGCTCGCCGTAGATTTTCTCAGACAAGAAAGAGGGGCGAGGACAAGGCTCGCTGTCGATTTCTCAGACGAGAAAGAATAGCAAGGATGAGGTTCACCGTAGATTTCTCGGAAGAGAAAGAGGGGCGAGGACGAGGCTCACCGTAGATTTCTCGGAAGAGAAAGAGGGGCGAGGACGAGGCTCACCATATATTTCTCGGAAGAGAAAGAGGGGCGAGGACAAGCATGTTACTAAGTTCTTGGTCGAAGGCAGGAGCAACAAGCAAACAAGACGAATAAACAGTTCAAAAAAAAGAGCAAATTAAGGAATTGAAAGCTTACACTTGTAAATTGAATTCTTTGGATGATGTGTTTTAATTGAGTGTTTTTTCTTGACAGCCTCTTGGACCAATGCTGAAGAAGAGAAAAAAATTTTAGAAACACTTCATGTTACACTTTGGAAAGAAAGAGGAAAATTCAAATAAGAGAAGGAAGAACCAAGAATTGAAGTGATTATCTTGTTTGTTGAATAGCTTTGATAAAAAAAATTGAGTTCATGAAGTACCCTTATATAGTAGTGGATTCATGGATAATTACGGAAATTACTTGTGGACTCATGGATAATTATGAAAATTATTCATGGATAATTATGGAAATTACCAGTGGACTCATGGATAATTATGGAGATTATTGTGAGGTGTGCAATCTCTACAAAATTGTAGGAGATTCTTTACTACAAATAACGTTGATAATTTTGGGTAAGGTTCATGAAATCTTGGTGAACAAGAAACACATATAAAATACGGATAAAATAATACGAAATTACATATAAAAAGACACTAAAATCTAAGTGAAAATATCACTCATCACACCCCCAAACTTAAAGTGTTGTGCGTCCTCGCACAACGAAAATGATAAACCATGAGGAGTGATTTTCACCTAGGAAAAGACTAAACGAACATAAGTAATAACACGTCAATAGCAATAAGAATTACAAACTATGCTAAGGCATCCTACATCAATAAAATCATAACATGAGAAATTAACAAGTTCAATCAAAAGAGAATAAAGTGTAATATAGTCCCTTTTAGTCCAAGCCTTACATAGGTTATAAATTTCACTCAACACTCTTTAAAGTAGGTAAATCAACACTCATCAATTGATTGGCTTGACTCGCTATAAGCTTGCTCGTGGACTACATTCACAAACCGCCAAGGTTTCCATTAATGATCAAAAAGGTCTTTCATTAAGGATGTAATGATAGGCTCTTTGGTAGGGTATGGAAGATATGGATAATAGTGACTAAGCAAGTGTAAGTAATCGAAGAGACGGCCAATTTCTCCAACTTCTCCACTTTTCTTTCTTTCTTTCTCAACTTTGGTAATCACAAGTACTAATCATCAACTTTCCTTACATTTTTATCTTCTTTTAATGCATGCTTCCTTCTTTGAACTTTTAAGTACTTGAGCATATTGTTATTGCTTTGCTCATTTTCTTGTTTTGGGGTTGCATGTCCATTCTTTCTTGTGCTCTTTTTCATCCTTTTTCTTGCTTGTTTACCATTTCCTTTTTTTTCTTTTTCTTCTTTATCAAACCTTTCTAGTTACCATCTCCTCAATCACCCACACAAATGGTATATATGTAAGGCTTAAGTGGGTAATCATGGCTTGTAATGTGCTTGTATCACAATAAATAGGCTTTAAAGCTCAAAGTGGTTGACTAGGGATGATGTTCATGGTAGGGAAATATATGGTAATGACTATAATAACAAGGATGGCCTTAGATCATGTCACTAATCTCCACAAATTGGGCTCGTTCCTATAGTCCTTGAGCAAATTCTAGCTTATCAAACACAACCAATCCTCTCATGAAGAAAAATACCATGTATGCACGGTTGAGGCTCAAACGCTCACAAGCTTGTGCTCGGACCTTAAGAAACTTATTACACCACATCCATCTCAAAATTGAACAAGTTAAGTAAAACATGTCACAATTCGAAAGTGTAGAGATTCTTAATCATAACTTGTCATCACTTACTACCACAACATATCACCATTCATGTTCAAAAATGACTCACAACATCCCAAAACAAACCACCAAACATACCAAGACAAAAATAAGAAAACACACAAAACATAAAATAAAGACTCAACAAACAAGAAACAAAACAAAAACACATAACATGCAAAAACAAAAATCACCATCATTAACAATAAAGCACACATTCAAATCATCCATAACAATGTAAGCTCACAATCATCCCAACCTTATTGAAAAAGGAAATCCTAAATTACGAAAATAACATCCCAAAAACATAACACATGAAGTAACATGCTAATCCATTCAATTCAAATCAAAATCAATTAGAAGTGATAAGGTATAGAGTACTCCCTCAATAAGCATTTGGTAAGGAAAGCGTTCGCTCCAAGCTCCATTCGTGCTTCCAATACCCTTCATTTATACTCAAAACTCATACAACACCATTAGCTCCACAATTGCATTAAAAATATGGATTCACATGCACTTCAACACAACCAATCATACCAAAATCCAACCAAAACTCATGAGAAAAATTTTAAAATTGGGTGAATTTTACAAGAAGACCTATCATCATCAATATATCATCATATCAAACACACTTAAGTGGTGGCGAGTCACACCACGCACTCTCCCCCCAAACTTAAATCGAACTAAGAGGTGAGAATTAAGTTTGCAAAAAGTGGTGGGACTTACCCTTGTAGTTTCCATTGATGATCTTCTTGTGGAGAAGTAAACGCATCCACATGACTCAAGCTATGTTCACCATGCACTTTCCCCCCAAACTTGACTCAAGACAAGAGTCGAAAATTAAGTTTGCAACAAATGGTGACATTTTTACTCAAATCCATGAAGCACTTCTCCTTTCTTCAACATGCATTTTTCTCACAAGCACAATCCACCTACAAGACCAAAATCAACAAAAAGCATCAAAATAATAAAAGAATGGGTTGCCTCCCATTTAGCGCTAAGTTTAACGTCTTCAAGCCGGACGGAATTTCACGATCATTGGACCAACGAATGGTCCATCCCACTTTCTCCTCGCATCCTCACTTTGAACATTAGCTTGGCCTTCTTCTTGTCCACTAATTCAACTTCTCCATTCTTGCTCACGAGCATCAAGTCGTCATCAAGAAGTGAATCTAATGGACTTCCTCTTTCTCCTCTATCAATTTTCCAATCAAGGTTCGGAGCTTTCTTTCTTTCAACATCACAAGAAGACAAGTTAGCATTTGACAATTTCATATAATCATGAAGAAATGAATTTAAATTGTCAAAGAGAAGAGAATCATGATCATCGAAATCATCCGGAGGTTTTAAGTGAAACTTGGCTCCTTTGTCCTTCTTACACATGAACGTGACACTCTTTCCTTTTGAGCTCAAGGATAACTCTTCTCTACCAACATCAATTCTTGCTCTTCCCGTAGCTAGAAATGGCCTTCCCAAAATGAGTGGAACTTTGGGGTCCGCCTTCACTTCCAAAATCATGAAGTCGACCGGGAAAGCTAGCCCTTTCACCTTTACCTCCACGTCTTCAACAATCCCTAGTGGCTTCACAACCTCACCATTGACAACTTCAAGACGGATAGTCGTAGGCTTTAGCTTTCCAATTGCAAGGTCTTTGAACGTGGCATGAGACATCACGTTAACGCTTGCCCCCAAGTCACACAATGCATCAAGAGTCCCTTTCTTTTCAAAATCACAAGGGATTATGAACTTCCCCGGATCACCAACTTTTGTAGGCCCTCCTTTTAGCATCGACTCACTTGTTTCGGGTTGATCCTCTTTCTTTTTCTCCTCGTATTTCTTCTTGAGCTCTTTCACATACTCCTCAAACTCCTTTTTCTTCTCTTCCTTTACAAACATTTGTGGATAGGGAATAGGAAATGGAGTGATCGGAATACCCCAATAGTCACGCTTATACTCTTCTTCCTTGACCTTCTCCTCAACTTTCTTTTCCTCTTGCACCCTCTTCCACTTAGGTATCCATTTAGGCCCCTTCTCTTCTTTCTTACTTATCTCTTTCATTTCTTCAACAACCTTGCTTTCCCCCAACCCTTCTTCAACCTTTCGTTCCTCCTTCATATCAACCAACAAACATTGAGCTTTGGGATTAACCTCGGTTGTAGCCGGAAACTTTCCTTTTTGTTGAGCACTCATTGAGCTCGCCATTTGACCAAACGAATACTCCAAGGCTTTGAGTCTTCTATCATTGTTTTCCTCAATTGCTTTTAATTGTCTTTCATTTACTTCCTCAAAAGCCTTGAATTTTCTTTCAATCATTTCCTCTTGATTTTTGTTGGAAGCAATCAATTTTTCAAGAAGTTCTTCGGTAGTCGCCTTCCCTTCATTATTTGGAGCTTTAGCTCCCAGATGATACCCCGGAGGATACACAACCGCATTGCTCGGGTTTGAGTAGGAGAAGTTCCCTTGCCTTTGTTGTTGTTGTGGATATGAGCTTCCGCTACTTTGGCTAGTGAACCCTCCTTGCCTTGGTTGATGTTGTGAATGTGAACTTCCACTACTTTGAGCGTTGAATCCCCCTTGCCTTTGTGGATAACTTCCTTGATTTTGATTGAAATTACCTTGGTAATTGTTTTGATAATTACCTTGATAATTTCTTCCTTGCATATAAGACACATCCTCAACACGGGGCATAGAGTTGGTCCATTGTTCACCATTCACAGCATTCGGAGGTAGCACACCTTGCTCGACTTGTAGCCCCTCAACCATATTCACTCCTTGATTGTTCATACTTTGATTCAAGCTCATTTGTTTAACAACTTCCGCCACTATCTTTTCCATGCTTAGCATACTTGGTTCAACACTTACACTCTTCACACTAAACTGTTGTCCTTTATCATAGCTTTCAAAACCATAGCTTCCACTAACTCTCTCCGATGGCCATTGATAGACATTTGTAGCAATCTCATCAAAAATTCGAATAGCCCTTTCCGGAGTTACACCTAGTACGGATCCTCCTGCCGAGGCATCAACAAGCACTCTTTGTCCGTTCACAAGTCCTTGATAGAAAAATCCAACTTGTTGATTCTCCGGGAAGCCATGTTGTGGACACTTGCGTAGCATTTCTTTGAACCTTTCCCACGCTTCATAAAAACTCTCTTGAGGCATTTGCTTGAATTGTGTGATCAAGCTCTTCATTTGAAGCGTCTTAGAAGGTGGAAAGTATTTGTTCAAAAACATTTGCGCTAGCTCATCCCAAGTGTTGCACGTACCGGGAGTAAGAGTGGAGAGCCATGTTCTTGCTCTATCCCTCAAAGAAAATGGGAATAACCTCATCTTTATGCAATCCTCACTCACTCCGTTCATCTTTACTGTGTTGGCAATCTCCACAAACTGAGCTAGATGAGCGTTAGGATCTTCATTCGGAGCTCCACCAAACTGTTGCTCTCTCACCAATGAAATCAAGCCCATTTTAAACTCAAAATTGTTAGCATGAATTGGTGGTCCCATCATTTGTGGAATTGCCCTTGGCATGAAGAAGTCCCGTATCACTCTTTGATCATTTTGAACTCCATGTTGAACCGGAGGTGGAGGTGGTGGCACATAAGCTTGTTGTTGAGGAGGATAAGGTTGTTGAAAACCTTGTTGAATCATCGCTTGTTGCACCAGTTGTTGAATATAAGCTTGATTGTTTATAGCTCCATGATTTTGATAGGCTTGTTGAGGAGGATTCTCATTGAATTGATGTGCGTTTTCATGCACGTTCATATTGTGTCCTCCTTCCCCATCATGCTCTATCCCAACACGATTGTCTCCTTGAAAATTCTCCATTGAATTACTATTTTTGGTTTTGTTCTCTCTTCTCTTTCTCCTCAAAGTGTTTTCAAGCTCTAGATCAATTGGTTCGACTTGCTTCCCTTTTGACCTCGTTTGCATACACCTTCAAGACAAGAAAAATTAGAACAAATTTTCACAAAGCAAATACAAGTAATAAATACAAGAAAATAAATGTCTCTAGTAAGATCGCTTTAAACGTTCCTTCTTTAAGCTACTAGCAACCGTTACCTCCCCGGCAACGGCGCCATTTGATTAGCCATAACTTGTAGTCGGGTTGACCAATTCAAGAATTTATCGAACCACAGGGAGGTCGATACTAGCACTTAAGCGATATCACGTTTATCACGATTTTATAGAGACGAATCATAGATGGATGGTTTGGGTAACAAGTAATTAAATGAAAGTAGACAAACAATAATCCAATGACAAGATAAAAATGATGAATGAGTGGTTTTCCAAATTAAGTAGAAGTGAGATTAACAACAATATTGAAGTGGTAACTTATGGATTCATGCATTAAACTCATATGTATCAAGGGTTAAGACTAAGGGCCAACACTTATACCACCTAAACTTCATCTCGAAATGAATAGGATGTACATCATTTGCACAATCTCAAAATAGCTCAAAGGTTGGTTCTAAATTAAACTATTCCAACTAGGTACTAAGTTCAATTATAGAATCCCTTCATATAATCAATTGACTTCTCAATCTAACTAATCACATGTTCCATCAAAGGGTTCTAAATAATAAAGGACTTCTCAATCACTTTACCATCTATAATGCACATGAGGTGTTTGATGAAATGATTCACTTGACTATCCTAAGCACATCATTGATTTCTCAATCTAATCATATAATTAGAACAATCAAACACACAAAACATCATAGATCTCAAGATATATAAGCACCAATGATAGAAAATCAAATATCCCCATCAACATATGAATTTAATTACATAGATCCACAAATTAACCAACAACCTTCATGTTGCTAATCTCACAAGGGAGATTAGCCTACAATCTTCATAAGATCCATAACATAGACATTATAATTCTTACAAATCATGATAAACTAAAGGATTAACACAAAATTGGAATGAAAACTCCCTTGGAAATGGATCCAATTGAATCTCCCTTCTTCCTTTGGTGATCACCCAAGCTTCCTTGCTTCTTCACTTGATTTGGATGGAGGAAATTATGGAGAGATGATGTAGATCTCAAAATGGATGAATGGGATGGAGAATATGGTGTGAAATCAAAGGAATAGTGTGTGAGGTGTGTGGGAACAGTAGAATTTCGGATCTCTCTCATAAAATCTGAATAGAGGGGTATTTATACCCTTATGGGCCTTCTAGAAGGATTCTGAATTTTTTCTGGTCCAAGACACGACACGAGTCGTGTGGCGCAACACGGCCATGAGGTGCCCGTGTTGCGTGAACTGATGCTCCCGCACGGCCATCGCTTACAGGCCCGTGTTGGCTACACGGGTCGTGTGCTGCAACACGAGTCGAGCTCCGAAACACGGCCAAGTGGTGGTCGTGTTGGATGAATAGATGTTGCTACACGACCATTCTGGACAGGCCCGTGTTAGCTACACGAGTCGTGCACTGCGACACGGCTCGTGCCACTGACACGGCCAGTCGTGTTGCTGCTGCCCTGATTCCTTCACTGTTTTGGCTCGTTCTCCCTCGTTTCAACTCCAAATTGAGATCCGCTTTTTCCTACATCTTCCTTATCATGTTTAGCATCAAATAAAAAGTGAAAATAGTAGGTTTAAGCTCATTCACACACATTTCCATGAAAACACAAAACACAACCAAATTACACATAAAATACGGATAAAATAATACGAAAACACATATAAAAAGACACTAAAATCTAAGTGAAAATATCACTCATCAACAATACTCCTTGATACGAGTTTAAACTATCTAAAATCCTCAAGTTATGCTCCTTGATATGAGTATAAACTATCTACACATCAAATCAAATCTCCTTGGGAAGAGAATAAACTCTCTACATACAATACTCCTCGACACGAGTGAAAAATGTCCATACAAGGCTCCTTGATACGAGTATAAACTGTCTACAAGTTCAAATTCAAGATTCATTGACACGAGTATAAACTGTCAGCAAATACATGTACAAAAGCTCCTTGGCGCACGAGCCTAAACTGCATGTTACTCCTGGTCCACATGAGTTTAAACTGTGTACGACACCCACCAAAGGTAATTATATGTGGTTAAACTATTAATTCACCCCACTCAGATATTTTAAGTGGTTAAAGCATTAAATATCCTACTTTGTCTAAAGTGGTTAAAGAATAGTCACTCCTGGCCCGCATGAGTATAAACTGTGTACGGCACCCCCCCATTCAAAACCAAATCATGTCCCTTTGAACTAAGTTATGACTTGATCTTCTTAAAAGGGGTACGTAGGCAGCTTAGCACTTTGCTAAGTTCAGTCATAATTCAGGTTATTCACGTTGAGTTTTTGAGGCAAGCACTTAGTTGAAGCATGAGTTGAGAAGCGAAAGGTTGGCAATGAGAAGACGGTAGTTGAACACTACGTTGGATGGTGCCACTGAAGATGCTGCTGTCTCTCGTCGTTCCGACGCTCTTCACCCAGATCAGGTAGACGTCTCAACATTGCCAAGCCATCATCGGCAATAGCATGTCTCTCACCGAAAATGCGGCATCACCAGTGCACTATCGCTGCTGCTCTTGCTGTCCTCGGCCGTTTGGCCACTTTTCCCAGAGGGAAGTTCAGAATACTCTATCAGTGAAGCTCGATACCTATATCAATGACACCATGTTTTGCTCTTTCCATAGTAACACCAAACGATCACGTGCCAGCAGCCCCCGACAGACGCCGATCTCCCGATCGAGAATCGTGCGCTGCCGTCACCAGAAGATACCACACGGTCGGATCCACTTCCGATTAGCACCCATTACCCCTCTCCGTAAACATGAGCATAAACAGCAGGTAAACTCGCACCCTTACAAAACCACTGAAGCACGCAGTAAGCAGCCGGCATAGTAAGCCATCGCTGGAAAGCAATGCACCACCGTCGCTATTTCCCATCGCGATTCAGCAGCTGATCCCTCGTCGAGGATTGCGTGCTACCGCCATTGGAAGCAGACTTCAAGCCATCGCAGGAAAGAGTATACTACCACCAGTGCCCAAGCGTCACTGCTTCCAGTCGCGATTCAGTCATCAATCCCTCATCGAGGATTGCATGCTGCCATTATTGGAAGCAGAGCTTAGCCATCGTCCCCTTACAATTCTCAAACGCCGACAGTTGTCGCACGCTGATGTAACAGAATGGCAGCCGTTGGTGGTCGACAAATACTTATGGGAAACACGGGACCCGAAGGGAACCAACTACTGGAGCATGATGCTCACTCGAACACTAATGTGGTGGCGAAACACACGTCGAACTGCCGTTTGAAAAAATTAAGGCTCGCCGTAGATTTCTCAGAAAAGAAAGATGGGCAAGTACAGTAACACACGCATAAACACCGTGAGAAATAGTAGGGTTGTAGACTGAGATCGTCTTGTAGATCGTTACCCACACCAACGTCAAGACGTGGCTTAGGAATACAACAGAAGACCGGAAGGTCGTTTCTATCCGCCAACTTGCACAAATTCTATAAAATTATACAGAAGTCTGATCTGGACGTGTGATACATCATTGGAAATCCCTTGAAGAGAGGTTTGATTTGGCGCATAGATCACCCAAATCAGAGATCAGACGAGGGAGTTATCGCCAAAACCGTCACGTCGCGCAGGCTGCCGGCGAGAATCAACCTCTACATCAATCCTTGGTGAACGGCTCGCCGTAGATTTTCTCAAATGAGAAAGAGGGGCGAGGACAAGGCTCGCTATCGATTTCTCAGAAGAGACAGAATAGCAAGGACGAGGCTCGCCGTAGATTTTCTCAGACGAGAAAGAGGGGCGAGGACAAGGCTCGCTGTCAATTTCTCAGAAGAGAAAGAATAGCAAGGACGAGGCTCGCCGTAGATTTTCTCAGACGAGAAAGAGGAACGAGAACAAGGCTCGCTGTCGATTTTTCAGAAGAGAAAGAATAGCAAGGACGAGGCTCGCCGTAGATTTTCTCAGACAAGAAAGAGGGGCGAGGACAAGGCTCGCTGTCGATTTCTCAGACGAGAAAGAATAGCAAGGATGAGGTTCACCGTAGATTTCTCGGAAGAGAAAGAGGGGCGAGGACGAGGCTCACCGTAGATTTCTCGGAAGAGAAAGAGGGGCGAGGACGAGGCTCACCATATATTTCTCGGAAGAGAAAGAGGGGCGAGGACAAGCATGTTACTAAGTTCTTGGTCGAAGGCAGGAGCAACAAGCAAACAAGACGAATAAACAGTTCAAAAAAAAGAGCAAATTAAGGAATTGAAAGCTTACACTTGTAAATTGAATTCTTTGGATGATGTGTTTTAATTGAGTGTTTTTTCTTGACAGCCTCTTGGACCAATGCTGAAGAAGAGAAAAAAATTTTAGAAACACTTCATGTTACACTTTGGAAAGAAAGAGGAAAATTCAAATAAGAGAAGGAAGAACCAAGAATTGAAGTGATTATCTTGTTTGTTGAATAGCTTTGATAAAAAAAATTGAGTTCATGAAGTACCCTTATATAGTAGTGGATTCATGGATAATTACGGAAATTACTTGTGGACTCATGGATAATTATGAAAATTATTCATGGATAATTATGGAAATTACTAGTGGACTCATGGATAATTATGGAGATTATTGTGAGGTGTGCAATCTCTACAAAATTGTAGGAGATTCTTTACTACAAATAACGTTGATAATTTTGGGTAAGGTTCATGAAATCTTGGTGAACAAGAAACAAATCTTCTGCGATTCCTTCACAACAAGACATTCTGTCCTTGAACAAATAACAAGGGGGCATTTGTAAGCAATTAAAATTCACGGTCCAATCAAATGGCGACACGTGGATTTTATTGATTAAAAATCAATTTTAATTTATTATATTTTATTTTGGGGATTTAATAAATTAATTCCTAAAATAGATTAATGAATAATTGATAATTAATTTAATACCCAACAAATTAAGTAGGGTTTAAATTAAGTAAAACTTGACCCCTAAGTTAAGTAAAGCATGGAAGGTTCCAGAATCAGGTCAAAATAAGCAATGACCAATCAGGCTGTGATATATTTGGAACAGCCCAAGCCCGCAGAACCAGGCCAAATCTGTCATAGACCAATCAGATTGCGAGATATTTATGGAGTATCCTCATCCTTCACCTATATAAGGAGTCCTCCTCCATTCATCACACATCCAAAAACTCAAATACTTGAAGATATAAACGCTCTGAAGAGATCAAGAATACGAGCAGTGCTCCCTTGAGATCTTCAAGCATCTTCAAGTCAAGAACGACAAACGATTTGGGATTAAGGTGCGGAGCCCCCTAAATCAAGCGTTCTTCATATACTGAATTCTTCGGTGTTCTTCGCGCCAAGAACAGCATACGACCCGGGATTAAGGTGCTAAGCCCCCAGATCGAGTGTTCTTCGGATAAAGTACGTTTAATCCAAATAAAAGCTCGACGCTTCTGGATTAACGTTATAAGATCCCAAATCCGAGTTCGGACAAGCTTCAACTGAAGATCCGACTCAACACACACAGTCAACGCGGTCAACACACAAGTCAAGTCAAAGTCAAAGTCCAAATTGGTTCGAGAGAAGAATCAGAGGATAGATAGAGATTGTTCCTAAATTATCAAGTTAAATCCTTCTGGATTATCATTGTAATTCTTTTGTGTTTATTTTATTATAAATACAATATTTGTTGTTACACCTATCATTAAATTATTTGCGGTCCAAATTTTTGGAGTAAATTGTGGCACTGGAAAAAACGTGAGCTTTTATTTGTATGGTTAAATATTACTCCTTCTGTCCCATAAACAAATTCACATTTTCTATTTTTATCCGTCCCATAAACAAGTTCACATCCCCAAATAAGGAAATACACACAAATCAATAACCCCACAACACACTTTAATTTCAAAATTGTCACCCCTTTACAACTCACATAACTTACTTTATAATTTATTTATTACCTAAAAATACCAAATTACCCCAAAAAATAACTTTTTCTTAAACTCCGTATCTATAGTAACTGTGAACTTCTTTATGGGACGGAGGGAGTATATTATAATTGAATATTTGTGGGAGATTGTCGGACAGTAATATTACTTTTTTTTATTTATTAATTTATTTATCATAATTGCCTTCTTATTCTTATTCATACCCCGTAAGTATTGTTAATGAGTAATTGATATGTCAATTATCTTTCATGCATCAACTTCATTCTTTTAGATCATATGAAAAATAATAATAATAATAAAAAAACTAATTAGTTAAAAAAAATTAAAAGTATTTTAACATAATTGGTAGATATGATTTTTACTCCTTTTTCTTTTCATACTTTTGTACTTTAAATACTTATTAATTCATTTATTGCAATTATCTTTTCTTAAGTATGGCGATGCTATTACCACCTAAAATTTTAGGTAAATAAATGCACTCGAAAATTTAAAAAATATATTCTGAATATACAGATTTAACCTTCATACATTAAATTTAAAGAAAAGAAGCAGTGCAAATAGAATAAAAGTAAAAGGAGGGGATTCGTTTTCGTAATCTGGAAATCGTTTCTGCAAATTCCAATAAGATTGCCTGCTAAGGAAATCAAAACATTATAGAAAACACAGAATATCCAACAAATTAATAGATACATAGTCAATCAGAATTTGAATCCCACTAACAATTATTTGGGTTAAAAATTATTTCATGGTTTGATTTTCCGAATTAACGTATCAAATAATGTTTTATCATACATGATGATTTGCGCATAAATTTTTTTAATTGGCAAATTAGTTAAAGAATGATTTTCAGGAAAATTATTTGCATAAATATTTTTATAACTTCTTAATACTCCCTCCGTCCGCCTGAAAGGTCCACATTTTGTCATTTTGGGCGTCCGCACAAAAGGTCTACATTTCCATTTTTAAACACATGGGACCCACATACATCACTAATACAATAAATTTATGGGACTCATACACCTCACTAATACAACTACCAACTATACCTTAAATAATAATACTCCTTAATCTACGTGCAAAAAGTAAATGTCCACCTTTGTAGCGGACGGAGGGAGTATTTAAGAATGTTTGAATACTATGAGAAATAGAATTTTTGTTTAAAACAGTTTGAGTTGGGAGAGTGGTTGGATTGGATGTGAAAAGTAATTTAGATGTTGAGTAGTAAATTATGAAAGTTTCATTATAAGGGCATATAGTATTTTCATAATGTATTTTTGACAATTTCGAGTGTTTTCAATAAAGTTTCAAATGACAATAGCACTTCCCTTTAAAATATTCAGTATAAGAAATTAACATGTCATTTTCATTTACGTACAAACGTTCGATATGAAGTAATATTCTCAATAATTCATGTAACTACCCCTCCCTTCTTAGCTTTATTCTCATTGTTCATTATTTGCATTGCAACATTTAAATCAAGCTACTCCTCAGTCCATCAAAATAACAAAGTATCACATTTAATTCTTCATGAAATACCTAATTAACACAATCATTTTCTCCATTTTTCGGTAGATTGATTTGCTAACTATACCTTAATAGTTAATTTGATAAATCATTTCCCCTCATCGACATGCAATCGTTATTTCAAAATTTCATGCTAATTTTACGAATTACATGTGTGAAACGTAAGAAAAAGAAAAAATCTGGATTGTTACCCGACCCGTTGAGTCCATTGAGGCGACGACTCAAGGACCATAAATCTGTGATAAAGCCGATGTAGGGTTATTTGATTTATGGACCATTCGAGAAAATTTTATTATTATAAAATACTATACTATAAACAAGAATGTCAAAATAATTAAGATAGGATAACACCAAGTATCGGGCCTACTTGGGCTAACCTAACATTGTTGGCTATTGGGCTCTTCACATATTTGGAAACCCAACCCAACAAATCTCCCCCTTTTCGATTATGTGGAGAGACTAGCCATTCCGGCTATCACACGACATACCTCGAGCTTTTCTCTAGGCAATGCCTTCGTCATCATGTCAGTACCATTATCATCTGTATGAATCTTTTTAAGTTCAAGCAACTTATCATTGATGACATCCCTCATCCAATGATATCTCACATGAATATGCTTCGATCTTGAATGAAATGCAGCATTCTTGCTGAGATGGATAGCACTCTGACTATCACAAAATACTACATACCTCTGTTGCTTCAATCCAATCTCCTCCATAAATCTTTTGAACCATAACACCTCTTTACATGCTTCCGTTGCAGCAATGTACTCTGATTCTGTTGTGGAGAGTGCAACACACTTTTGCAATCTTGATTGCCATGACACAGCGCCACCTGCGAATGTCACTAGGTAAGCAGAAATCGACTTTCTGGTGTCCACATCAGATCCCATATCTGAATCGGTATAGCCAACTAACTCAGGCTTCCCACCTCCAAAGGTGAGTCTCAAATTAGACGTACCTCGTAGATACCTCATTATCCACTTCACAGCATTCCAATGCTCCTTTCCCGGATTAGACAAATAACGGCTAACAACACCAACTGTATGAGCTATGTTAGGCCTCGTACACACCATTGCATACATCAAGCTTCCCACAGCTGAAGTATATGGGACTCTTCTCATTGCTTCCTTCTCTTCATCGGTTGAAGGACTATGATGAGCACTAAGCTTAAAATGAGTGGCAATAGGAGAACTAACCACTTTGGCTTTGCTCATATTGAATTTCTCAAGCACTTTCTCAATGTACTTCTCCTGTGACAAGTGTAGCTTCTTATTTGCTCTATCTCGGGTGATGTTGATAACAAGGATTTTCTTTGCTGGCCCCAAATCCTTCATGGCAAAGGATTTGCTCAACTGTTTCTTCAACTCGTCAATTCTTGAAACATTCCTGCCAACAATCAATATATCATCAACATACAGTAATAATATAATGAAGTCATCCGAGAACTTCTGAACAAACACACAATGATCAGAAATAGTCTTCTGGCAGCCTTGCTCCCCCCATAATTGACTCAAATTTCTGATACCATAATCTAGGTGCTTGCTTCAAACCGTATAGACTCTTTTTCAGTTTGCATACATGGTCTTCTTTTCCCTTCACCTTGAAACCCTCAGGTTGCACCATGTAAATCTCTTTATCTAGCTCACCATGAAGAAAAGCAGTTTTGACATCCATCTGCTCAATCTCCAAGTCAATACTAGCTGCCAAACCAAGCACAAAACGGATAGAAGACATTTTGACAACCGGAGAGAAAATTTCTTCAAAATCAACTCCCTCTTTCTGACTGAAACCTTTAACAACCAATCTAGCTTTGAATCGAGGCTTTGAGGTGTGTTCATCTTGTTTTATCCTGTACACCCACTTGTTCTTCAAAGCATGTTTCCCCTTTGGTAGTTTCACCAGATCAAATGTGTCATTTTCATGCAAGGACTTCATCTCATCTTGCATTCCTTCTAACCATTCATTCATGTGTTCTCTACTAATTGCTTCTCCATAGTATTCAGGCTCTCCCCCGTCGGTCAAGAGCACATACTGATCAGGAGGATACATCCTAGAAGGTACATAAGCTCTACTACTTCTTCTAGGTGGTTCTTGAACTTCCTGTTCTGGAACATCAGGTGGTTGCGGCTGATCGATATCCTCTTCATCAAGCAAAGGATGATCGACATGCTCGTCATTACCAAAATCAGGCTGATCCTGATTCTCCTCTTCAGATTCTACTTGACCTTGACCATGAGGAACAATTTCCAAGTCAATCAAGTCATCACCAGGTGTAGAAACTGAGCTATCCGTCTTCTCAATGTCTCTTATGGTTTGATCCTCAACAAACACAACATCCCGACTTCTGACAAGCTTCTTCTCCACAGGATCATAAAGTCTGTAACCAAACTCATCTTGGCCATAACCAAGAAACATACACTGTCGAGTCTTCATATCTAACTTAGACCTCTCATCTTTGGGAATATGCACAAATGCCTTACATCCAAAGACCTGCAAATGATTATAGGAAACATCCTTTCCTGACCAGACTCTATCTGGAACATCAAAGTCTAAAGGAACACACGGAGTAAGATTTAAAACATGTACAACAGTACTCAGAGCCTCACTCCAAAATGATGAAGAAATTCTGCTTCTGATAGCAGACATCTTACTCTCTCGACTAATGTTCTGTTCATCCTTTCTGCAAGACCATTCAACTGAGGAGTCTTTGGAGGAGTCTTTTGATGTCGGATACCATGCTCCCTGCAGTACTTGAATTAGGCATGAAGTATTTAGGCATGATACGTAATTTGATTGAATTTATTTTGTATTTATTAATTAATTTAAATAAATTTTATTCTTATTATATTAGAATACTTTAATTTAAAAATTATGGGGTGGATTAATTAAAAAAAAGAGGTATGAATAGGTGCATCTTAAAATAAATGATATTTGATATATCTATATCTATATTATATTTTATATATAAAAGCACCTAAAGGCAACTTCTTTTTCCCGCTCAAAATTTGGGTCAAAAACTTTTCAATTTCTCACTTCTTCTCAATTTCTCACCACTCATTTTATTTTTATTTCCTTAAATAAATATATTTAGGTATTTTACTATCACATTTTTTAACCCTAATAATTTTATGTCAAACAAAATAATTAAAATTAAAGACATTATTTTTCTATGCATATTTTTTTTATCAATTAACATGTTGAAATTTGTTTCAATTTGAGTTAATTATTGGAAAATTCTTGGGTTGTATTTGAAAATAAGGTTAAGTAATTAAGACATTATTTGGAATTGTTTATAACATATGATTACGTAATGAAATAAAATATTAATAAAAATTTTAAAATTGTTGGTTTTTTATAATTACATTAATTTATTATACATGAAAAACGAATAAGAGTCGTATAATGTCGATTCAACTAAAAACTATTTAATTCATTACATATAAAAAACTAAACTTAATATACATACCATCACAATATAAAATATTATACATATGTATTCCCTTCTTCCTATTCTAATAGTAATATTTGCATTTTTCACGGGTTGCTTTTCGCACAGGGATTAAGAAATTTAATATTTTAATGTGTATTGAGGTGAGATAAATAATATTTTAATATTTAGTGGATGGTTGTATTAATGTGGCGGATGAGTACCATTATAATATTTTAATTACTTAATTGTGTGGGTCTCTTAGACAAAAAAATTGGGTTGAAATTTGTTTCAATTTGAGTTAATTATTGAAAAATTTTGGGTTGTATTTGAAAATAAGGTTAAGTAATTAAGACATTATTTGAAATTGTTCATAACATATGATTACGCAATGAAATATAAATATTAATAAAATTTTTAAATTGTTGATTTTTTATAATAACATTAATTTATTATATATGAAAAATAAATAAGGGTCGTATAAGGTCGATTCAACTAAAAACTATTTAATTCATTACACATAAAGAACTAAACTAAATATACATACCATCACAATATAAAACCTCATACATATGTATTTTCTTCGTCCCATTCTAACTTTTTGCACGGGAATTAAGAAATTTAATATTTTAATGTGTATTGAGGTGAGATAAATAATATTTTAATATATAGTGGATGGTTATGTTAATGTGGTGGATGAATCCCATTAAGATATTTTAATTACTTAATTGTGTGGGTCTCATACACAAAAAAAATATAACCGTTAAAATGAAACACCCAATTTAAAAATATGTAATTATTAAGATGGAACGGAGGGAATACGTAATTATATGTGTTTATGTGTCCACGATGTATATTTACTATTACAAAATTTTAATATTTATATAATTTTATTTTTTAAAATCTATCCCCGTGCAGCGCACGAGTTAAAATACTTGTTTTAACTTAAAAGATATTTTTAGTCTTATTAATTAAAAATATTTTAATTTAAATTATTTATGGGTATGTTTAGCATTTTGGGTGTAAATAGCGAACTCCAATTATAAATAATCGGTAATTATGCACTCAATTATGTGTTATTAAACCACGAACATAAATGAATAATAATAATAATAATAATAATAATAATAATAATAATAATAATAATAATAATAATAATAATAATAATAATTTATTATTAATATTATTATTTTTATATTCCACAATTTATGCTAAATTAAGAATAATTAGAAGAGTTGGTCTCTTGTGTCCCCAGGTGCACAAAATGTGTAAGGGTACAACATATTATTCTAAAGGGTATAAACTTTAATTAATAACGGTACACAGTTTTATTCTAAAGGGTATACACTTTTATTTATTATTATTTTTTATTTTTTTAGAAAATAAAAGGTACACGTCCTTATACTAAAGGGTACATCATTTTTAATACTAAAGAGTATCTGGGCTCACGGTGCCCTCGGACACATAATTTTTTGCCTGATTAGAATATCAATTAATGCTAAAGAATTTCTATTAAATTCAGATTGCGTGGAATAATTAGCGCATAATCAGTGCATTCCCAAATTTATTGAGTGCTTTAATCATTTGCATAAATTCTTCATATTTTAATTATCCCATATTCTATTAATTAGCACATAATCGCATGCTCTAAATTATTATATTCTATATAATCACTTGTATAAGCTGGGTTTACATGTGAATCCTATTTTTAATGATTACTTTTTAATATATGAAAAATTATTTTTTAAACACATAAATTATTTCTCTTTTTAATGAAAAATTACTCTTCAAATTATTATTAACCCTGATTTATTAATTACTCTTGAGTACATGAAAAATTACTCTTTAGAGAGATGTACTATTACTCTTCTAAATAAAAAATATTACTCTTCAAAGAGTAATTTTTTATATATTAAAGAGAAATTTTTAAAAATTAGGATTTAAACGTAAGGCAAAAACTTGTGTGAGACCGTTTCACGTAATGACTTACGATAGACCGGTAAAAAGTGATACTCAATTAACAAAAAGTGATAATGTATTTCGTAAATAATTTATAATATAAATAAAATGTGATAACATTTTATAGCAAAAGTGATAACATAATTACAAAATGTAAAATGATCAGTGGGATTGTGTCAGGCAAGAGTTGTCCTATACTAAAATATATCCCACATTTTAGAATTAATGTATAATCGGTGCTCTAATAATTCAAGTAGAATATTATATTCCTAAACTAATTATATATTAAAATAATATATTTATTAATTTATGTAAGAAATTATATATCCAATATTTTAGAAATTAATGCATAATTGGTGCTCTAATAATTCAAGTAGAATATTATATTCCGAAACTCATTATATATTAAAATAATATATTTATTAATTTACGTAAAAGCAAATATATGAGGGAGAGTATTATGTTTTCCCAATCTCAATTAATTCATTATTAATTGTCTTAATATAAATGTCTTGAAATTATTTACAACTTAAATAATATTGTTGACTAATTTCCTTAATCATTATTGTTGATTAATTAAATATGTTTATTGTTTAAATATTTAACTTAATTGATTTGATAATCAACTTTTTAATTCTACGATCAAAATTTGTGAAACATACTTGATGAGCATTTTCTTTGCACGAAAAATTAATCTCCAAGTATTAAAGATATCAATTGCAGCTTAAGCAAGCGACCAAGTTAAATATCGAACTCAAAGGACGTCGTATTATCAATTTAATTATTTACTAAATTAATTAAGACTAGGCAATAAATTTGTGAAATTAATTATCAACTACTAATAAATAAATTAAAATAACAAATAAAATAAATCAAACACTAGAAGAATACGAATGTGACTCTAGAATGGAGAATAGGTGGCCCTAGGGAAATCCGATTTCACTCATTAATTTCACTTTCGTGTATTAATGTCCGACTCTACCTTGTGGAATATGGACGCATCACTAAGCCATACAAATGTATTTTATAGACACAAGTAAATATGTATGTAACACGTGTGAATAACTTTGGAGCAAGAGATATAATTTCACCCCCCTTCTAGGTACTATCAGTATCAATTATTCCTCCCTAGGATTGGTACTCTAACCCGATATGATCTCCCTTTATAGGTACTATAAAATTAACCTCTTTATCCTGCTTATTAACCTGAATTCAATTCAATTAATAAACATTCATATATGATAGTTCTAATAAAGTTTCGGAGTCCCCTCACTTATAATCATAATATGGAATCATGTTCAGCAGTGAACACGCTCAATCAACAACCAAAATATATATTCAGACTCTATATAACAGTTGAAGATGCACAAAACGACTCTGAATATGGATTAAAAATGCATAATCATATAAAAAATAATTTCACAAATAGTGTTGTACGAAGTATACAAACGAAAGTTCAATTAATTCATAAAAACCTTCAAAACCCTAAATCTACCAAAAAGGCTTTAGCCCATAGTGTTGTAGGAAACACACATGGGGGTTGGATAGATCTTACCCCTAGATGCGGGAATCGTCGCGTCCTTCTCCATCTTGAATCATTCTCTTGGTTCTACTCTTAATTCCACAGATGAATCTTCACAGTGATGGATGGATGGAGGAAATGATGTAGATGATGGTTGGGGGTGATCCCCCCTTGTGGGGTGGTGTAGGATGGATTGTGTAATCTTTAACTCTTTTTGATGTGATCTACATCCCCTTTTATATTTGTAAACTCTCATTATGGACCTTTACTGGGCTTTTTCTTAAAAAATAAGAAGATACACGCACTGTAGGTACTAAATTACCAAAATAGGATTTCGTGTCCTCGCTCGACCAGAATGGTCTTGGTCGAGTGAGGTCGACCTTGGTCGAGCGGCAAGTCGAGTTACTTCGGGCAGTCTCATCGTTTCACGTATAACTTCCACATCCAAACTCCAATTTGAGTGATTCTTGTGCTCACACGATTCTCTCTTCTTTGGCTTTCTATCTATATAAAGAAATTACAAAAAATCCAATATTTGCAGATGTAAAGAGTCATGCAAAGTGACATAATCATGATGAGTAGGAACAGCTTGCACGACGTCACCATTTTAATCATAACTTTCTTATTTAGACTCTGATTGAGATATTTCTTACGCCAAAATGATCCTCTCTTCTGTAACTTTTCAATCATATACTAAAATTATAGTTTTGAGCTCTACACGAATATAGAAAAATTACACAATTTGGACGTGCATTTTTCAGCATTCTTGCACAAGTTACATCTTTTCTCCAACTTTGAAATTTTGATCCTTTTTTTTCCTCCTAAAACACAATAAAACACCTCAAATGCATATTTTTCTCACTTATATTAAATATTATAAGACACTTGTGCTAATATATATAACAACAATTCCAATATAAAAGGTGTTAAATTGGACACTAAAACACACTTATTTTCACTCTCATCAATACCATAAGTTAATTAATAATTGAATATAACTTAATCAAATGTAATCATTTTATAAAATCAAAATCTTTTGATTTGAAGTTGTTTAACATTTTTTTATTTAAATTTTTAGTATTATACATTTAAAGTTAATTTTGTATTTCAATAGTATTAACCATGGGAAAGTAAGATTGCTTTTTTGTAAAATTCAGAACATTAATGATGCAATTATTATGAGTTTTTTTACTGAATTTTTCAAAATTATTCATCAATCATCAATTAAATAAATATAATGAGGAGAGAATCCGCAGATCAATAAACAAATCAAATATATAGCAAACTTTGAAACTTCTACTATTAGTCAAGGAGTTAGTCTCTTGTGAGACGGGTTATTGGTGAGACGGATGTGAGACGGGTCAACCCGTCACTAAAGTATGTTTATTTGTGGTTAAAGTATGCTTATTTGTGGTTAAAGTATGTCGATAATAAATCAAATTATAACACACTAACATCATATTTTAATACATAATCCAACATACTTTAAAAAACATACATTAACAACCATTTAACATACTTTATTTAAATAATCGACATACTTTAACACGTCTCACAAACCGTCTCTTGAAGGTAGCGTCTCACAAGAGACTTTGTCTTAGTCAAGAGCATAAACTCTTAATATTATCCATTATCTTATAGTAATATAGACTGAATTCTTAAGTCACTATGTAGCAATTAGTTGCCAAGCAACAGTGTCGAGAATGTTGATAACTTCACAATTAGTTGGGAAGTCGTACTTCTTCATTACCTTTAACTCATGAAATGTCATCAATGAAATCAAAGCCACAAAACAGACAAACAATTCAAAAAATAAAAAATGTACAACTCAATAAATAGAAGCTGCAAAACTTCAGATTCGTGTGTGTTTCTAATTAGAAAGATAGGAGTAATATATTAAAACTTAAAATGCTGCATATTTAACCCAAAAAAAGAGTGAGATAATGTACCAATTTCACAACTTCTGAAACATAACAGATATTTAGTGTTCCACAAAATAAGTGTACTTAGGATAAACAGAGCACAAAGAAACACAATTAGCCATTGGACTAAAATAATAAAAAAGAATCATGCTTACCCCATCAAATATGATTTATGAATACGAACACAGCCATAAAAAATTTTATGGATGAAATATTGGGTGTTCCCTACAACGCAGAGCATCAGAGGCGGATGATGAGGCCACAACTGTGGAAATAGAGACAGCTGACATAGTTATGGCGGTGGTGACAATGAATATAATGGAGTGGTTAAAGAGATCGTGTCGATAGCTACAAAGGCTATGGCAGCTATGAAGGTTGCGGCCAGGTGAAAACATTATCTTCTTCCAATTATATTGAAACTAAAGGACAAATTCCAATTATATTGAAACTAAAAGACAAAAAAAAAGAGAAAGGGAGGAGCGTTAATTATGGAAAGAATGAATAGGAAAATTAGCCAACAATTAAGTGAGATTGGCTTTTGATGTAAAATATAACTTTCATGTATAAAAGTTAATAATCAAATAAAGGTTAGTTTGAAAAATACCTTGAGCAAAGGAAATGAATTAACAGAGTAGAAGAAGATGAAAATGAATAAACAGAGCATCAAAAGACCCTGACTCAAAATAAATGTAGAACTTCAAAAGCAATCATAGTTGGTTCGTGGTACCTTTTAAAATATCAAGTTTCTCGTGTGTTTTTTGCTTCTTCCATCCAGAATCAACAGACTTGTCAACCATGGGAACATACTCATCATATTCAGAAAGCCTTAAGTACTTGATTCTAGAGGGAAGAAGCATCACAAAATGAGGCGAAGAAGATAATAGAATGCATACTCATCATATCCAGAATATCCAGAAACCCCAAAAGTTAGCATCACAAAATATCAAATCTGACTAAGATAGATATATTAATCAATTCTAAATAATATCAGTTAAAAGCCTAATTAGAAGAAATAGGAATATGGATCTATTACCTAATGAGGCGATACTGGAATAGAGACGTAGGAGATAGTTTCGGTGATGGTGATTACAAGAAAGAGAAATAGAATGTAAGAGGGTAGCGGTGATTTCATGGATGAAGATAAAGGGGATAGATTGGAGGAGAGAATTATAATAAAATTATACAAAATAGAAATTAAAAATAAAGCAGAAAGAAAAGAGAAAAAAAACGTAAAAAAGGAAAGCAGAATAAAGGCAAAAAGAAACGTAAGAACAAAAAAATATAATAAAGAGAGAAAAAACATAAAAAGAAAAGCAAAATAAAGGCAAAAAGAAACATAAGAATAAAAAAATATAATAAAGAGAGTAAAAACATAAAAAAAAAGGAAAGCATAATAAATGTAAAAAGAAACGTAAGAACAAAAAATATAATAAAAATAAAAAGAAAATGGAAAGTGTTTCAAAAATTCTGGTGATGCCATGTCACCAAGATAGAAGGACAGCCTATCCACTTCAGCAAAAGAAAACTGTAGAATAGATGTCTTTAGATATATACATTGGTGAGAGTTATTAAGTTATTATTATTTTTTTCATCCAACTTGATTAACTTTCTAGGTGTAATACAGTCATTTTAAATAATAAATAAATAATTAGTAAAATAAGAATAAAACAGTTGGTGAAATTGGTTTAGAGATTAATATTCAATTTAATTGATTATATAATGACCAATTTATTTAAGGGCTATATCCAAATTGATGATCATGGTGTATTAGTAATCTCAAAACCAATTCATGGTGAGTGAGAATTTAATGCATAAGTTGAATGATTTAATATATTTTATGTGGAGTTGAATGATTGAATATATTTTATGTGGGAGTTACTTTTATTCAAATATTTTGAATCCCACATAATGGACATTTATGTTAGTCAACATAAATTAATGTCATCATGAAATATTGGAGTGGAAAGAATTAAAATTTTTAGCATTACATGAGAGCCATAACCATATGCTTTATGGAGAATTAAAGTCTATTTAGATATTTGGACCAAGGTCAAGTCATATAAGAACTCAAAAAAAGGAAATTCATTTTGAGTGGGCTCATTCCATATTACTTCCAACTGAAAAAGAGGCCTACATTTTTCATGACACTTGAAAATGTTCAACCTTCAATTACAAATTCAAATTCGAATGTTTAGTTGTTGTGTACAAACATGGCAGAGTCAAATCTGTAACAACATGTAAAAATTGGTAACCACCCGTGTTAATTAGCCATATTGAATGCAGTTGTAACTGCTGCAGAAACATAAAACATGAGTGAAATGATGCTTATAAATAGGATCATTCATCATTATTGCTAGAAATTATGAAAATGGGAAAAACCATGAAACATGAAATGCTTTGAAATACTTTGAAAGCTCTCCCAAAATATTCAAACTTTGAGTTTGTGTATACTAAGGAGTCACATATTAAGAATGCAACCAAGTTCAATCATTTCTTCGTTCGCCGTAGCTCTTGTGCGTGGGGTACAACTCGTATAAGAGACGAAGTCGTTTTACCATTGGGAACAACACGTCGGAACCTTAAACTGTAAGTACTACTGGAACGTGATTGTTTTGCTAGTAAAGTCTTGGACTTGACTTGACTAAATTTCTAGCTAACAATTTTCTTTTTTGTTTTGGAAATCTACACAACTCTGTTTGTGTAAGAATTGGAATCTGCGGATTTTGGAAAATCAAGTCAGAATTGGATCTCAACATATTCTGAAGCTCAGATTTAAACTTGGAGTAAACTTATTTCAGAAGATTGTGTCAAAACTAACGACTTGATAGGCGATCAAACCCGTGTTCAAACTGAAATTGTTCCTGGTTGCTCATTTTCTTGTATTTCTTTTATTCAAGAATGTACTATGTTCTTTCATTCCACTCTTGTATTTTTTGTTCCTTCCACTACTGTAATTTGCATTGCTTGGGCTTATATTCACAAAAACAATCATAGTTACCTCGTACCTATAACTAATTAATGTCGAATGTGGGTGGAGCATCGACTCCGAATGTGGGTGAAACTTCAAACCCTCCTATGGGAATTTAAAACCTGAGATTTTATCCTCCCTCCTGAACGCCTAGAGCATTTGTTGCTCCGGGGAGAAGCCCGAGAAGTTCACGGGTGTTGACTTCAAGAGATGCCAACAAAAAATATTGTCCTATCTCACAACTTTGCAAGTGACTAATTTCTTAAAGAAAAATATGTATGTGATTGATGAGAGTGAAAATAAGCTTGTTTTAGTGTCCAATTTAACACCTTTTTATGAGAATTGTTGTTATATATTAGCACAAGTGTCTTATATTCGATATATGTGAGTAAAAGGCACGTTTGAGGTGTTTTATTGTGTTTTAGGTGGAAAGAGGATCAAAAGTGCTGAGTTGGAGAAAAGGTGTAACATGTGCAAGAATGATGAAAAATGCACGTTCAACTTGTGTAATCATTTTGTATTCTTGTGGAGCTCAAAATTGGAAGTATGATATATGTTTAGAAATTCACAGAAGGGAAGATCATTTTGGCATAAGAAACATCTCAATCGGAGTCCAAACAAGAAAGTTATGATCAAAATGGAGACATCGCGCAAGTTGTTCCTACTCAGCACAACTATGTCATTTTGCATGACTTGTTATACCTTCAAATGTTGGATTTTTTGTAATTTTATTATATGAATAGAAATCCAAAGAAAAGAGGACCATGTGAGAGCAAAAATCACTCAAGTCAGAGTTTGGATGTGGAAGTTATGTGCGAAACGGTGAGACTACGCAATTCTGCTCGACCTGTCGCTCGACCAAGGTCGACCTTGCTTGAACAGAATACTTTGGTTGATTGGGGACACGCAAATCTATTTTTGTCGTGTCTTACACCCCCAATGCATGTATTTGTGTATTTCCAAGAAAAATCTCATCCAAGGTCCATAAGAAGAGCTTACAAGTATAAAAGGGGATGCAGATCACACTAAGGAAGGACTGCAACACAATCATCCTACACCCCACAAGAGGGATCACCCCCAACTATCATCCACATCCTTTCCTCCATCCATCCA
This sequence comes from Pogostemon cablin, assembly GCA_023678885.1. Taxonomy (NCBI): domain Eukaryota; kingdom Viridiplantae; phylum Streptophyta; class Magnoliopsida; order Lamiales; family Lamiaceae; genus Pogostemon; species Pogostemon cablin. The sequence continues at coordinate 33,664,372 of CM042957.1, forward strand.
TCACTTTGAAGATTCATCTGCTGAATCAAGAGGAGAACCAAGAGGAATATTCAAGACATAGAAGGACGCGACAACGCCCACATCTAGGTTTTTATTCGTTTCCTAATTAATCTTGTATTTTTCTGACTATGGGTAAGTTCTATCTAATCCTCTTATTTGTTCTTCGCAACACCATGGGCTAAATCCGTTTTGGTAGATCTAGGGTTTTGAAGGTTTTTATGAATTAATTAAATTTTCGTGTATATATTCCGTACAACATTACTTGTGGAATTATTTTATATATGATCATGCATTTTTAATCCATTCTCAGGATCGTTTTGTGCATCTTCAACTGTTATATAGAGTCTGAATATATATCTTGGTTGTTGATTGAGCGCGTTCACTGCTGAACAAGATTTCATATTATGTTTCTAAGTGAGAGAACTCCGAAACTTCATTAGAACTATCTTATATGAATGTTTATTAATTGAATTGAATTTGGGTTAATAAGCAGGATAAAGAGGTTAATTTTATAGTACCTATAAAGAGAGATCATATCGAGTTAGAGTACCAATCCTATGGGAAAATAATTGATACTAATAGTACCTAGAAAGGGGGTGAAATTATATCTCTTGCTCCAAGGTTATTCACACGTGTTACACGCATATTTACTTGTGTCTATAGAGTAGATTTGCATGGCTTAGTGATGCGTCCATATTCCACAAGGCAGAGTCGGACATTGATACATGAAAGAAAAATTAATTAGTGAAATCAGATTACCCTAGGGCTACCTATTCTCCATTCTTGAGTCACATTCGTATTCTTCTAATGTTTATTTTATTTTAATTATTATTTAATTGTTAGTAATTTAGTTAATTAGATAATTATTCTCAAATCTTATTGTCATCTTGTCTTAATTAATTTCGTTAATAATTAAATTGATAATACGCCGTCCTTTGAGTTTGATATTTAACTTGGTCGCTTGCTTAAGCTGCAATTGATATCCTTAATATTTGGGGATTAATTTTATATGCAAAGAAAACGATCATCAGTGCTCACCGAAGACAACGATAATACTGAAAGCCATGTTTCTTTTAATTAATTGAGTCATGGGAACTTCCTTGTCCATAATTACATACTTGGTGGCCTAAGTGACGATTTTATGGTGTGTAATGTGGTGTAAAATCATCTAAAGAACTATGGGATTCTTTATACAAGAAATACAAGGCCGAAGATATCAGAATAAAGAAGTATGTTGTGGAAAAATTCTTGAATTTTAAGATGATAGACACTAAGTCTATGGTGGAACAAGTTTAAGAGTTCCAAATCATCTTACATGATAATATCGCTGAGGGTATGACTCTCCCTGATGTTTTTCAAGTCGCTGTCGTGATTGAGAAGCTACCTCCTTGCTAGAGAGAATTTAAAAGCTATCTCAAACACGAACGAAAGGAAATGACACTCGAATAATATATTGTCAAGTTGAGAATAGAAGAGGATAACTGGAAGATGGATAGTAAGTTTAGCCGACCTTCAAGTGAAGCTAAGGCAAACTTAACAGAGCATTATGCGGGCCCATCTAATAAGAGGAAAAGTTCTGATGATAAAGGTAAACAAACAATTCAAAAATCCAAATTTATTGGTGAATGCTATAATTGTGGCAAACCGAATCATAAAGCGAAAGATTTTCGTCAACCTTAGAAAAACAAAGGCAATAGGCCTATGAATGCTAATGTGGTTTAAAATTGTGAGCTAACGGATAAAGACATCTCCGCAGTGGTTTTCTAGGCCAACTTGATCGATAGCCTAATTAAAGAATGGTTTATGGATGCCGACGCCACTTTTCATATTTGTTCAAAGAAAATGCATTTTCTACCTATGCACTTGCCGAAAATAGAAAACTCCACATGGAAAATCAAGCCTCGTCTGAAGTGGCTGATGTTGGAAGTGTTATATTGAAACTGACTTTCGGGAAAAAACTCAAAATGAAGGATGTGTTGCATGTCCTGGATATCCGAAAGAACTTGATCTCCGGTTCACTCATTGTTAGTCATCAGTTCAAACTTGTATTTGTGTCTGATAAACTTGTGCTTAGTAAGTTTGGCCAGTTCCTAGGTTGTAAGTATCTTGAAAATAGTTTGTTCAAACTTAACACTATGGTTGTAAGCCGTGATGGCAAAAAGACAATGAATAAAAGTGCTTCTACTTCTGCTTATAATGTTGAGTGCTCTTTCTTATGGCATATAAGATTGGGACATGTAAATCTTAAAACATTAAAAGATTAATAAATCTTGAATTGCTTAATTAAAGTAGCAAATATCGACACTTCTAAGAAATGTGAAGTGTGTGTAGAAGCAAAGATGGCAAAACAACCGTTTTATATGTTTGGAAGGAGCACTAAATCTTTAGAATTAATTCACATGGATACATGTGATTTAAAGTTTGTACAAAGTAGAGGTGGAAAAAATATTGTATTACTTTTATTAATGATTGCACAAAAATTTGTGATGTGTATCTCTTAAGGAGTAAAGATGAAGCTGTAGAAGTATTCAAACTCTACAAGGATGAGGTTGACAACCAACTTAATACCCGAATCAAAATAATTTGAAGTGATAGAGGTGGCGAACATGTAGCATTATTCGAAGAGCTATGTGCCTAATCAGGTATTATACATCAAACAACGGCTCCTTATTAACCTCAATCAAATGGCATTACGAACGAAAAAATAGAATCCTAAAGAGAATGATGAACGCAATGTTAATCAGTTCAGTGTTACCACAAAATTTTTGAGGAGAAGTCATCTTATTGGCTAACCACATTTTTAAAAAAAAATTCCACACGAAACAAAGAACATACTCCATATGAAATATGAAAAACGCGAAAACCTTCATGTAAGTACATCAAAGTGTGGGGTGTTTGGCTAAAGTTGAAGTGCCTCTACTTAAACAAGTTAAAATTAGACCTAAAATAGTTGATTGCATATTTGTTGGGTATGCACTTAACTGTCATGACATAATTATTGAAACAAAATGAATGTTGAGTCGAAATTTTGACATGAAAGACATGTGCATGGCCAATGTAATTCTTGGAATTAAAATTCAAATAATGTCTAATGGAATTTTCTTATCACTATATTATTATATTGAGAAAGTTTTGAATAATTTGATGCATTTGAAGATCCACCGGCTAAGACACCTATGGAACTAAACGTTCACTTGTGTAAGAACAAAGGTGAACCAATTGCTCAATTAGAATATGTAAGGGTCATAGGAAGCATAATGTACAATACAAATTGTACACGTTCGAACATTACATGCTCAGTAAATAAACTAAGTAGATTCATGAGCAACCCGAGCAATGAACATTGGAAGGCACTTAGAAGAGTGTTGAGATACTTAAAATACACTCTAATGTGGGGCTACACTAGACAAAGTATCTAGCTTTACTTGAAGGGTATAGTGATGCAAATTGGATATCAGACACAAGAGAATCGTTTTCAACTAGTGGATTTATTTTCAATATTGGAGGAGCCGCGGTGTCTTGGAGATCCATTAAAAAAATATGTATAGCCCGTTCCATAATGAAATCAGAATTTATAGCTTTAGATAAAGCTAATGAAGAAGCAGAATGGCTTCGTAATTTCCTCGAGAATATTCTTTGTTAGAACTAACCCGTACCTATGGTGATGATACATTGTATTGCAAGGCCACGATTATAGAGCACTGAATGATATGTACAATGGAAAATCAAGATATATATATAGGTGACATAACATAGTAAGAAATTGATCTCGAGTGGTATAATATTAATTTACACGAAGTCAAAAGACAACCTAGCAAATCCACTCACAAAAGTAATAAGTTAAGATCAAATGAACAAACTGCTTGAAGGAATGTGATTAAAATCCATATGTAAGAACTGAATCAGTGATAACCCAACCTTGTTGATTGGAGATCCTAAAATCTTGGTTCAATGGGAAAACTAAATTGTGTAGACCAACCATTCATTAGAAGAGCATAATAACAAGTATTGAAAACCAGTATTGCGGTGAGGCTAAGTCTATTCGACTTTTAATGTTTCTTAGAACACCTCGTGGAGGTTGGGTATAATTGGGTATTCGAAGAAAAGAGATCACCTATGTAAGTGTGAAGTGAGGGCCACTTCATGTTCAAACACTTATGAATTCAAAGTAGGTTTCATGGCCAAAATGAACCAAAATGTGAGAACAAGAGATGAATAAATATTATTGTGTCTGTATTGTTGACTCGGTATACATCAAGGGAGAGTAGTTCAAGATGTTATATCCACTAAGCGTCTGTATACTTGAAAATATTATACTACGGATGGTTCAAAGTCCTAAACTACCTATCTAGATGCAATATTGCTTCTAAGAACAAGGTTACTAGTTTGCATAATTATAAGTATTAATCTCTACTCATGTGGGGGATTGTTGGAGAAATTGGTTTAGAGATTAATATATAATTTAATTGAATATATAATGACGAATTTGTTTAAGGGCTATATCCGAATAAATAATCATGGTGCATTAGTAATCTCAAAACAAATTCATGGTGAGTGAGAATTTAACATACAAGTTGAATGATTGAATGTAATTTTTGTGGAAGTTACTTTTGTTCAAATATTTTGAACCCCAAATAATGGATCTTTATGTTATTAAATATAAATCAATATCATTATGGAATTTTAGTGTGGAAAGAATTAAATTCTTAGCACAACATGAGAGCCATAACCATAGGATTTTTATATTAAAGTTTATTTTGATTTTTGGACCAAGGTCAAGTCATGTAAGAATTCAAATGAAGGAGGTTTATGTTGAGTGGGCTCGTTCCATATTATTTCCAACTGAAAATGAGGCCTACATGGTTCATGAGTCATGACACTAGGAAATGTTCAACCTTACGTTACAAATTCAAATTCGAATGTGTAATGGTTGAGTACAAATATGGCAGAGTCAAATATGTAACAACATATAAAAACTTGTAATCACAAGTGTTAATTAGCCCTCTTGAATACCTATTGAATGCAGTTATAACTGCAGCAGGAACATGAAACATGAATGGAGTGATGCCTATAAAAAGGACTATTCATCATTGTTGCAAAATGAGGAAAAAAAACCTTGCAATAGATGAGATACATGATTGCTTTAAAATCTTTGAGAGCTCTCCCAAAATTTTCAAACTTTTGAGTTTCTGCATATGAGACATATATTTAGAAAGCAATCAAGTTTCATCGTTTCTTCATTCGTCGGAGCTCTCGTACGTAGGGTGCAACTCGTACGAGAGATAAAGCTATTTTACCGTTGAACAACATGTCGGAACTGTGAGCACTACCAGGACATGATTATTTTGCGGGTAACGTCCTAGACTTGACTCGACTTAATTTCTATCTAACGATTTTTATGTTTGTTTTGGAAATCTGCACAACTATGTTCGTGTAAGAACTAGAATCTGCTAATTTTGGAAAATCAAGTCGGAACTAGATCTCAATATATTTTGAAGCTCATATCTAAACTGGAAGTCAACTTACTTATGAAGATTGGGTTAGAACAAACGACCTGACAGATATTCAAACTCGTGTTCTAATTGAAATTGCTCCAGAAAGCTATTTTTCTTGGATTTTCTTTCATTCCACTCTTGTATTTTTTTTAGTTCCTTCCATTACTTTAATTTGTATTATTTGGTGATCCATAAACCTAATACATACTCTATCTATATAACAATCATACTTTAACACGTCTCACAAGTCATCTCATACAGGCACCACCGTCTCACAAGAGACTTTGTCTAATGAAATAATTTTTAACTATACAAGTAACAATTTTGATCATTCAAAATTCATTTTCTTTTATCAATTTTCATTGATCAAATATCATTATCTATTAAAAAAATTATCATTTTTTAATCGTCCTACTAATTATTTATGAAATAGTTTAATTGATCAGTTATTTCTTATTATTAATATCACTTTAATTAATAATATTATAACGTGTTATCAATTCTATAAATTGTTCATGAAATTCACTAACGTAATTATTTATCACTTTATTAATGATGATATCTCTTTTTTTAAAATGTTATTACTTTTCATTTATAATATAAACTGTTTATGAAATAGTTTACATCACCGTTATCACTTTTCACATCAATTGGGGATCACTTTTCTTTATAAAGGTTACCACTTCTTATCCTTTCCACGGGGATCACTCTAAAGGTTATCACTTCTTATCATTTTCACAGAAGTCAATCATAATACGAACTAACATAAATCTTTAACATTATGAATTATTTATAACATAGTTCAAATGAAAAGTCAATTCAAATAAAAATTTATCACTTTTATTTGATTAGTATTTTTTAACATTAAAAAATTGTTACTACATTTTAAAAATATTGTCACATTTTAAAAATTATAATATTTAAATTAATAAATAAATTCAATAAATAATAAATTTTAAATTATTATTTTTTTAAATAATAAAAAATATAAATTAAATGAAAAAAAATGTAGAAAAAATATGTATATACATGTAACACCTAATTAATTTTCTCTTTCATAATTAATTTTTAAATAAACTAATTTAATATCAATCAAACAAGGCCCATTAAATTTTATTCTATAAATAATTTTTCAATGTTTTAATTTTATAAAACCAAATAGGGACTTTAAAATTATTTAATTGGATTAATGAGTTATCTGTCTCACATAATGAGATCTGAGGGACAGTCTCACCGAAATCTTTGCCTAATTTTTTTCGTAAATAAAAATGAATATTATTCTATTAGTATAAATATTATTTATCAGTTGGCATTTCATTACTAAAAAATAAATGTAATTTTTGTTGATTATTAATTTCCATTAATCCATTGTTAAAAAAAATTATTATTATTATTATTATTATTATTATTATTATTATTGATTCAGAGTGCAAATAATTAATATTTGAATAATTATTTGAAGGATCATGAGTATAATTTGAACATTTTCGGATTTTTTCGACAAAGTCTTGCATGTATATGCACGGATTTAGGTTCGTGAGCCATTCTACTCTATGTTAGAACGATGGTATTTTAATTCAAGTGGTCTTATTTTTTCTCCATGTTAGAACAGTGGTATTTTGATTCTCTCCTGCTTGGAAGCATATATTACTCCTATTTTCAATCCAAATTCAAGAATACTTGATATATAAATTGGCAGGGGATGTGATCATGTGACACTTTGGTGTGACATCTACTGTAATATCTTTTTATTGAACGACACGTGGCGGGGTGGAGAAATCTAATCCTTTGCTCCTAAAGTTTACTGATTGATTTAGTGTATAGTTTCCCTCCTCTCTCATAATTTGATGTGACATCTACTGTAATATCTTTTTATTAAATGACACGTGGCAGGGTACAGAAATCCAATCTCTTGCCCCTAGGGTTTACTGGTTGATTTAGGGTATAGTTTTCCTCCTCTCTCATACGTTTCACACGTGAAACATCTAATGGAGTGGCACAAGAAATGTTACACCAAAATAACATAGAAGATTCAGGCTCATATAAATTGGTCGGTGCGTCTCTTTTCGCATGTTCTTCGGATATAATTCAATCCTTCCACGGCACACCACAAATCCGATTTTATACCATTTAATATCGAATGTTATACTGTTTAATACTCCATAAAAATATATATTATTAATATTTTAGAAAAAAAATTAATCAAATATTAATTTGTTCATATTAACTGATCTTTTTCAAGAAAAATAATATATACTTTAAAACAAAATGTTTTATCTCAAAGTACAAACCCAAATGCAAAATATATTTCATTATATTTAATTTGTTGTTAACCCTTCGATTCAAATTGTTTAATGAGTAACTATTAAGAGAGAGAGATTAATTTGGAGTAAGTGTTATACTTCTTCCCTTCCATGAAATCGTCCACATTTTTTATGTAAAAATAAAAAGTGAACGATTTCTTATGATAGAGGGAGATCTTAAAAAAAAATCATAAGTACTAAGCTATTTTTTTTTAATCCGATTTTTTATTTTTAAAATTTACAAATTTTTTAAAACCACCTCTATAAGCATTTACAAATCTTATTAACTCTTAACTCGCTCATCTTGTATGTATTACTAGCATGTAACCCGCGAATTATGCAGTATCATTAAATATTAATTTGAAAAAAAATCGAATTTATTAATTAAACTTTTTTTTATAAATATTTTTATCTCATTATGTGAAAATGGTGTCTTCAAAGTGATTCAAGACCTACAAATCAATTTCTCGTTATTTTTATGCATTATATATTCTCAATCGATATTCATTCTTTCTTTATCTTTCTCATCCCACATTAATTAATACACTTTTTGTACAAATATCACTACACATTCTTATGATTTGATATAAATTTAAAATTTACCCAAACAAAAAACTAAAGCAAACATATATTACTATTAATTAATTTTCGAATTTAGATAAATAAAAAGCAAACTCAACGTTAATGAGAAATTTTAAAATTTTTCCTTTCCTATGTATCTCTCATCTTAACACGAAATAAGAAATGTAACCCTAAAATATAAAAGAAATCCACTGTAAATTTTGACATTATAACAATTGAAGCTGACTGATTAAAAATATATAAGAGCATGCCTCGTTTAATAAGTTGTCAATTTTGTAAATAAATGATATCTTTATGACTCGTAATTATTTCTAAATTTAGTTATTTAACTCATATATATCATCTTGATTTGGAAATTTAGCAATTGATTTAAGAGTGTATTCATGGCGTGCATAATACACTTGACTTTTTTTTAATTAAAAATTTAAGAAATAATCATATTATAAGAATTAATACTATTATCTAAGAGAAATCCTAAACCATGGGTAAAATAGGTTAAGAACCGTTGGTTAAAATTGAGATGAAAATACAATTACACCTTTTGAATTAGTACTAAAACCCTAAATATGAAGATCAACGTTATAAGTAAAATAATACAAGAACCACAATGTTTTATTGACCAAAAGTTAAAATAAACCATGAACTTAAAGAAATAAAAAATTACATAAATACAAATATGAAATTACAATTTATATTGTATAAACCACACTTAAAGGGATAAAAACACATTTTAGTCCTATAACTTTTCTTATGTTCAGTTTTCGTCCTAAATAAAATAAAGATTTCAATTTAGTACTATTGGTAAAGAAATAGGGCAAAAAATGTCTCATTTTTGTCGGAAAATATTGAAATTGCCTGAAACTTACAGATTTCTGGCCAGAATGACGACGTGGCGGCCACTTGGCATTTGATTCAGCATGTTCATTGAATTTAAATACCAACAGTGCATATTATTTTTTCTTAAATTATAAATAATTAATAAAATATAAATTAAAAACTATTAAACATATTTAAAAACAAATTAAATGGCTACCACGTCATCATTCAGGCCGGAAATCGGTGAGTTTCTGACAATTTCTCATTTTCCTGTAAAAATGGGATATAATTTGCATATTTCTTAATTGGTGGTACTAAATAGAATTTTTTTTTTTAAGACAAAAAGATAACATAAGCAAAGAGAATAAAATAGTTTTTATACTCACACTTGAACTTTAAAAATAAAAATTATAACTTAATTAGAATAAAAAGTACATGAGCAACTAACCATTTCATTTAGGATTCCATGAAATTTATTGCTTAGATTCAATATGTCAACTTTTACTCTTGATTCATAAATATACACAACGACTAAAATTTGCCGTATTTGAAGGGTGACGAGTGCGAATGTATGATTGACGTATATATACTAATGTCATTTTGGGCAACATTCGTGTAAAATTTGTTTTAAGATAAAATGGATTTTTAAAAATAAATTAACTATCATTTTTTATAAATAATAGTCGATTGTTCTTCTACTAAAATATATATATATATATATATATATATATATATATATATATATATATATATATATATATATATATATATATATATATATATATATATATATATATATATATGAACTCTTCCGAGGAGATCATTAATATTGGGTATTATAATGAACAACACTCTACATTCTAATTAAAACTCCCCGGAAAGAAACACCATATACTCGGTGCAAACTAGCACCTCTCATACGTGTGTGTATATATGTATACTCTCCTGCGTCATACGTGTGTGTATATATGTATACTCTCCTGCGTCTACTCGATAGTTATACATTTTTTTCTTTACATGGAATTAAGAAGTACTCCCTCCGTCCCCTTGAAAGGTATCCATTAACTTTTGCACGTGGATTAAGGAGTATAATAATTTAATGTATAGTAAGGTGAGAGAAATAATATTTTAATGTGTAGTGGGTAGTTGTATTAGTGTTGAGTGTGGGGTCATGTGTAGTCGTTGTAGGTCACATCAATCCAAAAAGAAAAATGGATACTTTGTAATAGGACGAACCAAATTGGAAAAATGAATACGTATCAAGGGGACGGGGGGAGTATTACTTTCCCATCCCAACTTTAACTCCAAATTTAATATTTGCATGGATATTAATAAGATTTTTTTTTCTTACTTTTGTAGTAATGTTGTATTTTTAATAAATGGAAGGTAAAGTATGTGTTAAAATAGAAAGTCAATTTGAAATTAAAATGTAAGTGTTAGTATTATCTTGACAAAGCATCTTGTGAGACAGTAATTATGTAAGACGGGTTGACTCATTGTTAAAGTATTATTGTTATATAGATAAAGTGTATATATTGTTAATTAAAGTATATTACTTTAAAGTATGATAAATAATGAATTAAAGTATATTTTTTTGATATTATATTATGATTCACTACAAACATATGTTAACACCAATAAACATATTTTACTTATATAACAATTATACTTAAAAAATGAGTCATGTATATCCGTCTCACAAGAAAGTCGCTCTATATATTTTATGGAAGAGTGAACTCAAAGTTTGAGGAGATAAAAATAAAAAGTGCATAATTAAAGTTTGGATGAGGAGAGTATTATTTTATGTGTGGTGTGTAATTATATTATGTATATTTATAATTTTACGTTCACATGAATTTTTATGTAAAAAGATGTCATGCATTGTAATTTTAAAATATATATATATATATATATATATATATATATATAAAATAAAATAGAAGGGGTATTTCATAACAAGTAGATTTGAGAGGAAGAAAAACAAATGAAGTATGGACACATACGCAATATTCTACAATAATTGGTACGACAAAAGAAATTAGTTTCAACAATATTCATTAGTTTCATAATAATTAAAAAAAGACAAGATTGGGAAATGCATGAGTGAGTGAAGACAATGTACGTTAGTAGAGAATACGAGCAACATTAATAACCTCGTATGCAAGCCCCAATCTAACCCCCCTCCCCTCCCCACCCCACCCCACCCCAACCCACATCATCTCTGTCCCATGCCCTCATGTCGTTAGGATTGGGTGCACGAGTAAAATGAGAAATTGAGTTGTGTGTGTGTGTGTGTGTGTGTGAGAGAGAGATAGATAGATTCTTTGTGTACGAGAGAGGGGGAGAGAGAGAGAGGTGGTTTAGAGGGAGCTTTTCTTAGAGATTTTGAGGTCGAGTGTCACGGTTAAGGATGGACACCTGTGGCCCTCAGCTTAGACTATGAACATCCCAAGTGGGTCCCATACCATATCGGATCTTTTGTGTCATTTTCGTGCATCATCTTATGTGCCACGCGTTAACGTAAGAGGGGAATTAAATACAACCATTGCCCCTAGGGTTTAAGGATTAGGGTATAGTTTCTTCTCTCCTACGTGTTGTTCATCCAACGATTTAGCACAAGAGATGATACACCAAAATTGCACGGTCCCATACCATTGCCTATAATGAGCAGCCCTACATTTACACTTCTCTCTCTTCATATTAGGTGGTTGGTATTCTTGAAAAAAACAATAGGCCCCACCCTATTTCCTCATTAACTTTCCCATGCATTTTAACCCTACCACTTTGATATAAATCATTCATCTTCTCCAACCTTTATTTCCTCATTAAAGTTGAACATCAATTAATTTGTTCTTACATCTCCCATCGAAAGTAGTTACTTACCACCCAATGTCCGAAGATATGAACTTGTCCGTCAACGGACATTCCAAGGTTCCGCCCGGATTCCGATTTCATCCCACCGAGGAGGAGCTCCTCCACTACTACCTCCGCAAGAAGGTAGCTTCTCACAAAATCGACCTCGACGTCATTCGTGACGTCGACCTCAACAAACTCGAACCCTGGGATATTCAAGGTTTTGATTCCAAAATCTTTCTTAAAATATACATACATCTTCACTTGATCAAACTCATGACTAATTTAATTGATTGTTTATATATTGATAGAGAAATGCAAGATTGGATCCACCCCGCAGAATGACTGGTACTTTTTCAGCCATAAAGACAAGAAGTATCCCACCGGGACGCGGACTAACCGGGCCACTGCGGCCGGTTTCTGGAAGGCGACCGGGCGGGACAAGGTGATCCACAGCAATTGTCGGCGAATAGGGATGAGGAAAACTCTGGTTTTTTACAGAGGGAGAGCTCCACATGGTCAGAAATCTGATTGGATTATGCATGAATATAGATTGGATGACAACACTAGTACTCATGACTCCACTGCTAATAATGTAAGATGATAATCATTTTATTACCCTACTCTTTTTCTTATTTTCTACCTTGCTATTGATTGATGGATTAGCCCCCATGTTTCTACGAGTCAGTGCCTTAAACTACGGAAAACTTTCCCTAGTTGAATTAATTAATGGCCCTTCTTCTTCAAGGAATAACATGATTAATCCTGATCAATGATTAAGGAATTAAAAATACATGTTAGAAATTTACTTAGTAGTGTTTGTCTTGTTATACTCCCACATCGGATTTCCTGTATTACTGAGTGACAAATTCAACAAAAAAGATGCTTAACCTGATGAAAGAAAAGAGCAAACCCCTTAGATTTCTTTCTCTTCTATCATTCATAGTTCACATCGCAAAAAATCAAAATTCGTCCTTATAGTAAATTCCAACTTTAGTTATTTTTTATTTTAAATTCTCAATCTTAATCATTTTTTGTCTGACTTTAATCCAGTTTGTCCAATTTTGATCTTTGTTCCAAATTTAGTCCATTTTTTTCTTTGTTTTATCCAAATTTTGGACCATAATTGATCAAATTCTTACATAAAGAGGACAAAAATCGGACAAGATTTACTCCCTCCGTCCCACGGCAAAGGTAGTTTTTGTTTTTTTGGCACGTGGATTAAGGAATATTATTATTTAATGTGTAGTGGGTAGTTATATTAGTGGGAGTATGGGCCCTATGTTTTAATTGTATTAGAGGGGATGAGTGGGTCCTATATGTGTAAAAAAGGAAAGAGTATCCTTTGGGTGGGACAATCAAAATGAAAAAAGAGACCCTCGCTGTGGGACGGAGGAAATAATCAAAAGTGATAATTGCAGATAAAAAATGGCTAAACTTTGAATCCACCATATTTACACGAACGAATTGTGATTCGTGATATTTTCTCTAATGCATCACTTTCACGCAAAGTCAATCACTACCAACCAATCTAATCACCATGTTGATGTATTAATTAATTAATCACATGCAAATTATAAGATTATATTATTATAATTAAACATGGTAATGGATGTAATCTCAGGTGTCAAACACGGATGTAGATTCAGGGCCAGAAGAAGGGTGGGTGGTATGTCGTGTGTTCAAGAAGAAGAACTACCACAAAGCATTAGAAAGCCCATCAACCTCACTTCTCTCCAACAACCTCCCACGAAACGACGGCGTTCTCGACCAAATTCTCATGTACATGGGAAGACCATCTTCTTGCAAGCAAGAAAACGAACCAATCATGCACTTGCCAAATCACTCCCCTCCAGACTTCTTACACCTTCCCGAATTAGAAAGTCCGACCCTAAATGAAAACCCATCCCAAGATTTCCCCTTCAAATCCTCCGTCGCCGATCTAGTGACCGAAATCGGGCCATCATCCGAACCCGCGTGCGATTGGGTCACGCTGGATCGGCTGGTGGCATCTCAGCTCAACGGACAGTCTTCCAAGCACTACGCCGGCTACAGCGAAGACTTTTCGTTTTCGTTCGACCACGAGCTGATGAACATGCATAGTTCAGATGATCATCACAAGCATCATCATCAGGATGTGTCGAGCTCTGAGACGGATCTCTGGAACTTTGCTCGATCGTCGTCATCGCTGTCGTCGTCGTCTTCTGACCCGCTGTGCCACTTGTCATAATAATACAGTAAGATTTCATTTGAATATATACTAGAAAAGATCCATAGATACGCATACACATGTTGTTAATAATTGGGGTTTGTTATGATAATTAAGTTAATGTAGGGATTATACATATGGGTGGGATGAATATGTACGTAGTATCTTTGTACCTAATAATTATGTCGCATCTTCAGTTTTCAACAAAGATACATATATACGTGAAACAGATATTCAATTCAACAGGGATTGTTTCAACTTTCAACTACTTGATAGTGGAGTATTTGTTCCACCATGCACTGCTTAATTCTACTTTCTGATTTTATTACACGTGACACTTAAATTTCAACACTTTTTGTTTTTCGTCCCACATTAAATTTAATTACTCAAAAAAAAACGTTAACTCTTACTCTAAAAAGTACACCTTAATTACAAATTTGTCACTCCCACCTAACACATATAACATACTTTACATTTAATATTATCTAAAAATATTACATTACCCTCCAAAAATCAATAAAGTTGATCAAAAAATAATTTTTTTAAAACTTCGTAACGATGCATAATAAGTTAGATGGAGTATTATTTTCTGATTTTAGGAATGGAGATAGTAATTATTATTTTCTGATTTTATTTATTTATTCGTTCGTTCTTATGCCATTTCTTAATTTTGTTATTTTAGATACATCCAAAACTTTTAATATGTACTGTTAAGATTTCAGATGTACTACCTCTATTCCCTACAAACAGCAATATTTCATTATACAGGGCGTCTCATCTTAATTGCAATATTTTTCTCTTTTAGTAAAAAGGGTCCATCAATAGTACACCACTATCTTTCACATCTCTTTAATACACCTACCCACTTACATAAAATAATAATACTTCTTAATCTACGTACAAAAAGCAAATGCACCTCTTTGCACCGGACGGAGGGAGTAGATCATTTGAATTTTACATGGCATGCGTTAATTGATAATTATACTCCCTCCGTCCGCCACAAATGTACACATTTGCTTTTTACACGTGGATTATGGAGTATTATTATTTAATGTGTAGTAGATATTTGTATTAGTGGAGTGTGTGTCTCATATATATTAAATATATTAGTGATGTGCGTGGGTCTCATGTATTTAAAAAGGGAAATGTATACCTTTGGTGCGGACGTCCAAAATAACAAAATGTAAACATTTCCGGTGAATGGAGGGAGTATTATTCAGTGATGCATGCGATCACCTCATTCATTACTGTTTTATTTTTTTTTCACATATGTTATAAATGTACGTATTCTGAATTAACGCTAAGTGTATGATTATATTCTTAATAAGTACTCCTTCCGTTCGCTTCTAAGGTATTCATTTTATTATTTTTGGTGTTCGCTTCAAAAGTATTCATTTCACCTATTTAGTAAAAAAGTACACAATATGGCTCACCACTTCCTTCTAATACAACTATCTACTTTACATATTCTAATAATACTCCTTAATCCACGTGCAAAAAATAAATTGATACCTTAGAACGGACGGAAGGAGGGAGTATAACCATTCACTCTATAAAACTAGCAAAATAAAACTGTAAACACACAAAATAAAATTACAAATTTTCACATTTAAAAAATAATAATGATAATCCTCTCCCCATCTGGCCATCTAAGTATGGATATTCTCTTGTAAGACAGGTACTCTCTCCATCCGCCTTTAAGAGTATCATTTGTTTTTTGCACGTAGATTAAGGAGTATTATTATTTAATGTGTAGTGGGTAGTTGTATTAGTGGAGGTGTGAGTCCTATTTTTTAGTTGTATTAGTGGGTGTGTGTGGGTCTCATATGTATAAAAAATGAAATGAGACCCTTGGGGGCGGATGCCCAAAATAAAAAAAATGATGCCCTTGAAAGCGGATGGAGGGAGTATATGCGAGACAGATTATGAGACGGGTCGACTCATTATTAAAGTATAATTGTTATATAGGTAAAATATATTTATTACGGCATGATTGGTATGATGGAATGAAATTACGCTGAAATGGAATGATATGAGGAATGGAATAGAGATGGGAAAGGAATGACGAAATACAATTATTCTAATGATTGGTATTGATTAGGAATAAATGAGGTAATAGAAAATACATTCATTAACTTATTCAAATTTTATTTTATTTAAATTTTAAATTAATTTAAATCTTAATATATTTTAATAATTATTCTAATAAAAAATTATAAAATAAAAAATAAAAAAATTATAATATTTAAAATTTTAAATAAAAATCTGTATGTAATTTAAAAAAATATTTCTATAAATAAAATAAAATTTTATATTTAATATTATATATGCGTATTGAATATAAAAATAATCTTAGTTTATAATATTTTGTATATAATTTAATAAATATATTTAAAATAAAGATTTAATTAATTATATAATTTTTAAAATTTTAAATTTCTTTCTTTTACTAATTTTTTATTTTTCTTATATTATTTTTATTATAATGAGTATTAAATTATAAGAATTTTTTATTTTAAATTTTAAAATAATTTAATATTTTTAGTGAATAATTAAATATTATGTTTTTTAATAAAAATTATATATTAAATGAAAAAAATATTAATTTATTTTTTATTTTCGTAATTACACAAAAAGAGATGTGATGTAAATAAAAATAAATAATTTATAATTATTAATGTATCTTATGTTATATTAAAGATAAAAATTTGATTCCATAAAGCATGGAATACGTAAAGCCATGAGGGGTGGGGGAATGGTGACTCCCAATTTTGTGGAATACACATTCCTTATGGAATGAGTATTCTCATTATTAAAATCTTACCAAACATAGGAATGGAATTAAATTAGGAATTCTTATTCCATTCTCAATTCATTCCGGCATATCAATCATGTCATTAGTACTTAAAGTATGCTTGCAATGAATTATATTATAATACTTTAAGAATATACTTTATTTCATTATTTATTCTACCTAAAAATAACATACTTTAATTACATGTAGCATACATTACTTATATAACAAGAATACATTAGCAACGTGTCGATTCGTCTCACAATCCGTCTCACATTAGTATTTATAGTGATAGTATACTATATATATTTATGAAAAATAATTTTTATTTTACCAATTTTATTAATTTTCGAACATATTGTAAATTAATTAATGATAAAAGAATTATGTTTGATGAAAGTGATATTTTTTAAATTAAAATATATTTAAAGATAATTTGTATTGTAAGTTTATTCGGTAATACTTTTTGGATGAATATAGTGTATTAATTAAGACGGATTAGTGGATTAATGTGACCAATACATTATCACATTATAAGGAGTATCAAATTTAGTAACGAAATTTATCAACAATTGCCAATAAAAATTATATTTTTTCTTTTAGCAACGAAATGTACAATAATTTTTCTTATATTTTACGAATTTCAATATATAAATAGTCAATGGCATTATTAGCATACAACAGATTACCAACAGAATTATTTACTGATTGTATTGAATTTTGATTGCAAAAAATTTATCAATCACCACTTTATTAATGGAAAATTACCAACGAAATCCATTATTAACCTGTTGATTAACCAGTTTATCAATGAAACTAAAATATTTACAAACAGAATATTCTGTTGGTAAAAAAATAGTTTTTTTAGTGGATTAAAGTACAGTGCATATATTTTTAAAAAAAAATTAATTATTTTTTAATTAAATAATAAAGATTAAATTAAAATTTAATTTTACAGTAAACATCGTTCAATAGACTGCCATCCCAAATGCAACCTAATAATTGGATTCCAAATTAAAATATGATATTGGAGTCAATTATGTATTTTATCCTGACACTTTTTGAAATTTCCATATAATCATCATTTTTTTAACTCATGATGTAGGCCTTGTCCCCTGTAAAGGTTCTCTTAAAATATAAAATTTAAAAAATAAAAGGCTTCCAGAACTAATTGATTAAAACTCAACCATTAATTGTCAAATTAATCAATTTTAGGTGAGTAGTGAGATCGGTTACGGAATCTACCCTAGTTATTTTGTTAAATTAATTTCTATCTTAAAATAAACTCAAAAATAAAGCATTAACTTTACGAATAAAATAAAAAATCATTTCACTATAACAAAATGAGACGCTTCATGAATTATAAATGTTAAACTACAATTATTTTTAAAAATTAATGAATTAAATATAAATTTTAGAGGTGACATATGACATAAATAAAAAAGCATAAACTTTTTTTTCTGATGTGTTGTCTCCAGAGCAGTTCGATGTGATGTGTAATTTTCATAATTTTTTAAATTTTTTAATATTTTTTAATGTTTTCTTTATTTACTTTTAATTAACTTCCTTATTTAATATTTACTTTTTAAAATAATTTATTTCTTATTTTTAATAATGATTAAATTTTTAATATTTTATTTATTTATTTGGGTATCATTAATTAATTACTAAATTTTTTAATTTAATGCAATAAATAAATTAATTAGTATCAAATTAAATCATATATATAAAGGGAAAAAAGAATATTCCATATAATATTCTCTATCACCCCACCTATAAATAAAACTTTTTAGTTATTCATTTTAAATACACACATTTTATTCTCCAAGAGGAATATGAGTTTTCTTCAAGTTCCTCTAAAACATGATTTATAAAAGTATAAAAATTTATTTCGATAGAGAGAATCAAGTAAAGATTCGATCTACCTCTAAAAATCGATTCAAGCATTCTTCAAGATGAAGAAAACTGATTCAAGTATTCTTGAATTGATTTACCTCTTAAGAATCGATTCTTAAAGAGGAAGAGAATCGATTCAAGTATTCTTGAATAAATTTACATTTTAAAAATTAATTTTTCAAGAGTAAGCGAATCGACTCAAGTATTCTTAAATCAATTTACATCTTAAGAATCGATTCTTCAAGAGGAAAAAAAATTGATTAAAAAAATCTCCTTAATTAATGTTGTTACATTATATAACACGGATTATTTAATTATAAAAATAAGAATAATAATTAAATGATCCCACGTTGTACGCGGTTTCATACTAGTATATATATATATATATATATATATATATATATATATATATATATATATATATATATATATATATATATATATATATTATAGCAGAAAATTTTCTTGTTGATTTGTCGTCTCTAGAGCGCTTCAATGTGACGTGTAATTTTCTCAATTTTTTAGATTTTTTAATACTTTTTTTAATATTTTCCTTATTTACTTTTAATTTACTTCCTTAAATATTTTTTTAAATAATGTGTTTCTTATTTTTAATAATGATTAACTTTTTAATATTTTATTTATTTATTTATTTAGTTATCATTAATTAATTACTAAATCTTTTAATGCAATAAATAAATAAATTAATATCAAATTAATTCATATCATATATATAAATAGAAAAAGGTATATTCCATATAATATTCTCTTTCACCCCACATATAAATAAGAGGAATACACACATTCGATTTCCCAAGAGGAATTGGAGCTTTCTTCAAGTTCGTCTAGATAATTGATTTATGAAAGTATAAAAATTTATTTTGATAGAGAGAATCAAGTAGAGATTCGATTTACCCCTAAAAAATCGATTCAAGTATTCTTCAAGAGGTATAAAATTGATTCAAGAAGAATCGATTCTTCAAGAGGAAGAGATTGATTCAAGTATTCTTAAATAAATTTACATCTTAAAATTGATTTTTCAAGAGGAAGAGGATCGATTTAAGCATTTTTGAATCGAATTAAATAAAAATCGATTCAAGTATTACCTCTTAAGAATCGATTCAAGTATTATTTAAGATCTACATCTAAAGTATTGATTCAAGTATTTAAGAGTTGATTCAAGTATTCTTTAAAATCTACATCTAAAGTATTGATTCAAGTATTCCTCAAGAGGATCGACGATCTTAAGTTCTTTAAGTTAATTATTATTTCATATCAAATAACATTAAAATTGAGTTTGTAAATATTTGTTAATTTTTTAAATTTAGTATATTAATATTTATTTATTTACATATATATCTTAATTATTCAATTATGACATATCAATTATAAAATTTATTTTCTTTAGTTATTTATATAATTTAAAACTAATAAAATTAAATAAAAAATAAAAATAATAAATTCATTACAAATTTATAAATATTTAAAAGAATATTATATATAAATTAATTTTATTTATATTATATGTATAGTACATTAGTTAGTTTCTTAAAAATAATAATTAATGAGAATAGAATTATTATTATATAGTTAATTAAGAAATACTAAATCATAAAGTAAAAAGTAATATTTTATTTAAATATTATTTATAATATTATGTAGATTTTATATATATATATTATATATATATATATATATATATATATATATATATATATATATATATATATATATATATATATATATATATATAGCAACTATTTAAAATATTTTAATAATCTTTTTAATTAATTAAAAAATGTTTAACATTATTTTTCGTAATATATATATATATATAGTATATCAAAGTCCTTTTTCGCTAACGTGTTGTTCACGTATAATCTTACTATTTATTTATTTTTTCTATACACTTACTATAACTTATTTACTTTAATATTATTAATCTCAATTAATAAATAAATCATTCGATACAAGTAAATTAATCAATATCAAATCAAATCATGTATAGAAAAAAAAAGAACAAGTTGAGAATTTTTTTATATATGATTGATATTTATTTTAGACAAACAATAAAATTAAGGACTAATTACTAAGAGTTACATATTTTGATCATAATTGCACTTAAATACAATGAAAAAAATAAAATACTAACAACTACATAAATATACAGTAAAGAGACAAAATTGCCCCTATGTTGTTGCATATTTTTTTAGAGAGACAGTGAGAGTAATAAATAGTTTTATATTGTATTATGTTATAAAGTAATATTTAAAAAAAATACAAGTGAAGATTTTTCAAATAATTTGAATATATGTACATATAGTAACTTTTTACATGATTTAATTATATGTTACATTATAAAAAGTCAAATGTTATAATTATTTGCAAATTCTTTACATTGATGAAAGAAATTGTCTAGATATAAGAAAAAAAATCTCCTTAATTAATATTGTTACGTTATATAACATGGATTATTTAATTATAAAAAATAAGAATAATACTCCCTCCGTCCGCTAGATATGTCTACATTTTGTCATTTTGGGCGTCCGCACCAAAGGTCTATATTCCCTTTTTAAATATATGGGACCCACACACATCACTAATACAATAAATACATGGGATCCATACACCCCACTAATACAACTACCAACTATGCATTAAATAATAATACTTCTTAATCCACGTGCAAAAAACAAATGACCTAAACCCTAACCCCCTCCCCCCCCCAATTTCTTAACTTTTCTTTTGAGTCATTCTATTTTTAATCTTGGCCATCAATTTAGTGAAAATTGATCTCCACCATTGAGTTGTATGACTAATTTTTAAGGTTATATTTGGTGCTTATTTAGTCATTTAAACAAATGTAAAAGACTTCTATGTAATTACATTAAAATTCATGAAAGAAGATGTTTTTTATTCTTTCAACCCTAATGCAATTTTCTCAAGACCAACTCTGGACTTGTTTTACTTTCTTCCATACTATATGAATATTAAGTGGATTTTGATTATTCACGAGTATTGATAAACGGGTATGAGACGGGTACACGTATCATAATAATATTTTCAAAATTAAATAATTTTTTAATTTGTAAACCCAGATATCTAAATTATCAATTTAAATTTCTTTTCAACAATTTAAAATAATGTTAATGACAGAATGTTTAATTATTTATTGTAAGATAAGAAATTATTTGATAAAATTAATAAATAAATATATATATATATATATATATATATATATATATATATATATATATATATATATATATGTATATATATATATATATATATATATATATATATATAATTAATAAATAAGTACTCAATTACATCATGTTTAGGGATAAAGTTGAGACGGGTATTTATGGGTACCCGATCTACCTGAATCATATGAGATAGATACGGGTAATTTTAAACGGATTTAGGACTGGTAAGAATAGTTAAATAAAATCTCATTAGGTTTTGGGATGAGTACGGGTAATCCTTCGGTACCTGCGGGTACCCTTCTAGATATATTTATTTTTAATATAATTAATTTACATATTATGAAATATTTTATTTATTTTATTAATAGTTGTAAGTTTTATTGAATTATATCTATTAAATATTTATTTAAAAAATAGAATTTATATTATACTTCCTCCGTCTAGGTATGGCAATGGGACATGTATTTTCAGGTACCCAAACTATTCGAATCTCAATGGGACATGTACGGGTAGTTGTAAACAGGTTTGGTACAGATACGTATAGTTTTATAAAATTCATTAGAATTTGAGACGGGTACGGGTGATGACTCAATACCATATGGTACCCCGTTTATATATTTTTTTTTATAAAATTTAATATATATTATATAATTTATATATTAATTATGAATTATTTTATATATTTAATTAATAGGGAGTATAAGTTTTATGTAAACATATTTATTAAATATTTATTTAAAATAATAGAATTTATATTGTATTTATTATATACTTAATTAATAATAATAATGTAATTTTTATTATTATATTTATTTAAACAATAAAAAATATACATATATATATAATCAATTAATATTAAACGGATACAGGTACCCGTGTGTATTCATAAATGAGTATGAGACGGGCACGAGTACTATAATAAATTTTATAAATGGGATAGGTATGGGTACGGGTAGTTATTTTTAATCGGGTACGGGTACCCTA
This sequence comes from Pogostemon cablin, assembly GCA_023678885.1. NCBI lineage: Eukaryota > Viridiplantae > Streptophyta > Magnoliopsida > Lamiales > Lamiaceae > Pogostemon > Pogostemon cablin. The sequence continues at coordinate 33,687,510 of CM042957.1, forward strand.
CCCGTTGTCATACCTACTTTCATCCTACACTTATCTTCACATTATGGGGCTTACACACAACAATAATACTCGTACAAACAATAAACGTAATAGTATTCATATGACAAGAGAGAGTATAAATCTTTGTCTCGTGCAACGCACGGGTAAAAAAATCTAGTTAAAATAAAAAGGCACTAAGTGGCCGATTTCGTGGTGGAACCGGTTACACCTTGGTATAATGTTAATTAAATTTAGGTAAACATGAATAAGTTAATACATAAACCTTATTTTCAATTTCTTTAAATGCATAAATTATTACTCTTTTAAATAAAAATTACGGTTCAAATTTGTGATAGGTGTCAACACCCAAGTCACCACACAACATATAGGATAAGGTTGAAGGTCCTTCAAAGTTGCCAGCCTCCTGCCAAGTCTGCCAGCCTACTGCCATAAATGTCCACCAGACTCCATGCCACGAGCCTAATCGCGTTATCTGCCTACTTGTTGAGTGCCTACTTGCCAGGCTGCCTACCGCATGTCAGCCTATTTGCCAGGATGTCTGCCGTGAGCCTGTTGCGCTGTCTGCCTACTTGCCAGGTTGCCTGCCGCCCGAGGTCTTCCTGACGACCGATCGACTGAGGCATTCCTACCACCCGAGGTCTTCCTCTTGATAGACTGAGGCCTTCCTGCCGACCGACCAAGTCCTTCCTGCTAAGTCTACCAATCTCCTGCCAAGAGCTTGTCAAGCCTGCCAAGAGCTTGCCAAGTATGCTAGCCACCTACTGATGAGCATTTTCTTTGCAAGCAATATTAATCCCCAAGTATTTAGGATATTAGTTGCAGTTAAAGCAAGCGACTAAGTTAAATATCAAACCCAAAGGACGGCGTATTATCAATTTAATTATTCACTAAATTAATTAAGACGAAAGGTAATAACGTTTGAGGATTGAATTATTAACTAATAAATAATTAATTTTAAATAACAAATAAAATAAATAACACTAGAAGAATACGAAAGTGGCTCAAGAATGGTGAATAGGTAGCTCTAAGGTAATCCGGTTTTACTACTTAACTTCCCTCTCAAGTGTAGGCCGACTCTGCCTTGTGGGCTATGGACGCATCACTAAACCATGCAAATCTACTCTATAGACATAATTAAATATGCGTGTAACACGTGTGAATAACCTTGGAGCAAGAGACGTAATTTTACCCCTCTTTCTAGGTACTATCAGCATCAATTATTTTCCACGTTTGAAATCTAACCCGATATGATCTCCCTTTATAGGTACTATAAAATTACCCTCTTTATCCTGCTTACTAACCCGAATTCAATTCAATTAATAAACATTCATATATGATAGTTCTAATGAAGCTTCGGAGTCCCCTCACTTAGAATCATAATATGGAATCTTGTTCAGCGGTGAACGTATTCAATCTACAACCTAGATATATAATCAGACTCTATATACCAATTGAAGATGCACAAAACGACCGTGAATATGGATTAAAAAAGCACAATCATATATAAAATCAATCCACAAGTATTGTTGTACGGAGGACACACAAGAGAGTTTAATTAATTCATAAAACCTTCAAAACCCTAAATCTACCATAACGGTTCTAGCCCATGATGTTACGAAGAACAATCATGGTGTTAGATAAATCTTACCCATATATCTAAAAAATATAAGATAAATTAAGAAACGAATAAAACTCTAGATGCGGGAGTCATCGCGTCCTTCTCCGTCTTGAATCCTCCTCTTGGTTCTCCTCTTGATTCCACAGACGAATCTTCACAGTGATGGATGGATGGAGGAAAGGATGTGGATGATGGTTGGAGGTGATCCCTCCTTGTGGGGTATAGGATGATTGTGTTGTTGTCTCCTTGGTATGATCTACATCCTCTTTTATACTTGTAAGCTCTCCTTATGGACCTTGGATAGGTTTTTTATTGGAAAACATGAAAATACACATACTAGAGGTGTAAAAATACTGATCTGGAGATGTCCCGCATGATGGTTCGACCTATGGGCTTGGTCAAACCATGGTCGAATCAACATCGGCGATTTAATGCAGCTTCAAGCATTTGGTTCGACCATGGTTTGACCTTCATGGGTGGTCGAACCAGATCAAGGAGGTCGAACCAGCTTGTGTAGTCTCGCCGTTTCGTACATAACTTCCACATTCGAACTTCGATTTTAGTGATTCTTATGCTCACGCGATTCTCCCTTCCTTGGCTTTATACTTTTTAAAGAACTTATAAAAAATCCAATATATGAAGGTGTAACAAGCCATGCAAAGTAGCACAGTCATTCTGTTCGGCACAGCTTGCACAGCGTCACCATTTTGATCATAACTTTCTCGTTTGGATTCTAATTGAGGTGTTTCTTACGCCAAAACGACTCTCTCTTCTGTGGCTTTCCAATCATATATCACACTTTTATTTTTGAGCTCCACACAAATACATAAAAATTACATAATTTGGACGTGCATTTTTTAGCATTCTTGCACAAGTTGCACCTTTTCTCCAACTTTGCTCCTTTGATCCTTTTTCCACCTAAAATACAATAAAACACCTCAAATGCACCTTTTTCTTAAATATATTAAATATAAGACACTTGTGCTAATATAAGACAATAATTCTCATCAAAAAGGTTTTAAATTGGACACTAAGGCACGCTTATTCTCACTCTCAACAATCCCCCAAACTTACCTGTTGCTCGTCCCGAGGTAACAAAATAAAAATAAAGAGAGGGAGAGAGAGAGTAAGAAAATTAGCGGGGAAATAAGGACTATGACAAATAACCCATTCAGAATACAATAGTCCACAACTTAGGTCATGCAACTCTCATTACATGTAATAATCAATTCATAGCATACAAGATAGGACAATCACCATCAATTCAAATGCTCCATTGACATGTTCTCATGGGAAGTATATATCACTCGCACTCAAGAGTAAAAGATGTACACTTATGGGTTAAGGTGTTTACGCTCAAATTCAATTCAAGTGCATGTGTAACCATAAGCTTGCCAAATATCTCAAACTCTCCACCACTAAAAGTATGATTCGACAATGGGATCAAAAAGGACTTTTCTTTTAGATGTAATGTTGGCTCTTTGATTAAGGTAGAAAATATATGGATAAGTGACTCAAAACTCGGATCAATCAAGTCGCAATCCATTATGATCTTTCATTCTTCTTACTCACTTCAATTAAGCACAACATCCTCCTCAACTCTTTCACTTTTTTTTTCCTTTTCCCTTTTTTTTACTTGAGGTACAAGTTTTAGGCACTATCTCTCGCATCCTCCGTAAGGTACTAGATTTAAGCACTACCATTGGGTGTTTGGTTCAATGGAGTACTAGATTCAAGCACTACTCCATGATTTTTTTCTCAGATGCATTATCAAGCTCAATCACTGTTTCAACACCAATTTCATTCCTTCCCAATTTGTTATAAAAATCCGTCAACACACTTTGAAAAGCCATTAATTCTCTTCATGAGGGACAATTAAGGCTCAAAAAATTTAGATGGTCAAAGTGATTATTTCTCGTAAGCTGCCAAAGAATGAGGATTTTTGGCTCAACGGGGCTAACTGCGGATAAACATCATTCGGTAGGGAATTATTTGGCTAAGTGACTCATAAATTCAAGAATGGCCTAAAATCATCTCCCATCATCTAACACACGTGTATTTTCAAGTAAGACAAAAGGCCGATTCTAGAATACACATACAAGAATGATACGCACCAGAAAGAAATATCATGTGATTATGTACATGATCAACGAGGCTCAAAATCTCACATTGGTTTTTAACAAGTAACAGAGCACTTTTCATGGTAACCAATATCTCACAAGTACACATAGAACTTCATATCAAAATATAACTCAAATACACTTCTTTCATCAATTTCAAGGGCATATGAATTTTAAGCACAATTTAAAAATATAAGCTCATGTGAATCATCAAAACCAAAAACTCAATCCTTCTACTCTCATGAATTAAAAGCACACATAAAAATTAGAATAAGGAAACGAGAGCACCTGATTTTTACTTCAAAGTATGCACGAGCTCCTCGACTTGTTCAACTCGGTCAGTTCAAAGACTCAGTGTAGAACTCATCTTGTCACTCTTTTACCTTTTACTATCATCAAAGCTCAAACACACTCATCATCACAGGATTCATCAATAATAAACAAGAGAACTATAAGAAAGACTCAATTGATTATCTAATCGACTCCACACACTAGACACACCAACACAACACACTAAACATTAGGTAAGTTGCAAAAAATCAACATACCAACATTGGTTAAAATATTAATATGCCGCAAAAAATCAATCCCCTAATAAACAAACAACCAACGAAAGGAAAAATTATAACCTCGGTGCTCATAAGACGAGGTAAGTACATCACACCCCCCAAACTTAGTAAAAACGTAAGTCAAAACTAAGTTTGAAAAGAGATGTAATTGCCGAAGCGCGTGCACTTTAAATATAATAAATCTTCACTCACACAAAAGAAATAAAGTAATAAAACGGAGGGGCAAACCCCCAACAGGCGCTCATATTTAACGTTGGAGAGTCACGACAGAATGTCGCTTTGAACTACTGGATCAGATAGCGGTCTTCTCGCATCCTCACCTTCAAATACTTTCTTTCCCTCTTCTTATCTACACCCAGCACCTCACCTTTCTTGGTCACAAAAATATGATTCTCAGAATTTTCTTCCTCACATGGCTGTCTAGACTCCTCCTTGTCAATCTTCCATTCAAATTCAGAGTCATCTGTCCTATTAAAATCAAGATTAAACAAGTTAGAAACCACATCTATGCTCTTGCATGATTGAGTCTCCATAGGCATCTTCATTGCATGATCAAGAGAGAAAATCACATCTTCATTATCCATCTGCAATCTAAGTTTCTCGACTGTCAACCTCTTTGCTTTTTACCACTTCTTTTCCACTATAAGCTCAGTATTCTACTCTTGGGATGGCAGTGGAGTATCATTAAGATTAGGTAAGGCATCTGCGTGAAAAATGGTGCTGGACGAGGTGGTTCGACCTCGGTTTGACCTTGGGTGCTGGTCGAACCAGGTGTGTAGTGGTCGAACTGAGCATCCGAAAGTTTGGCATCCTTCGTACAGGCTAGTTCGACCATGGTTCGACCTTTAGGGTTAGTCGAACCATGGCTGGGTTAGTCGAACCCGACATCAGAGAATTCAGAGTTCGTGGACAGGCTGGTTCACCCGTGGTACGACCTTCAGGATTGGTTGAACCAGGTCGGTGTTGGTCGAACTGACCATCTGAACGCTCCGGAGGATGGCCAGGTGCTTGGTTCGACTTAAGTGATGTGGTTCGACCTATTGTCTTGGTTGAACCATGGTCGAATCGAGCTCCTGGAACTCTAGAATTCATTTTTGGCATCATCGATCCCTCATACTGCATTTCGGACCTCAGCATGATGGCTTTGCACTCTTTTGGGTTCATTATGTCTTGAGACGGGAACTTTTCTTTCTCCAACGTTTATGTCAATTGATTCACGCTCCCCGCCATCTTCCCCATCATCAAAGTAAGGTCATTCAGCTGCTTGGACAAATTTGCATGGGTAGAATTTATAGTAGCCTCAAGTCGATCAACCCTTGCATCATTGTTAGCCATGTATCGATTGAGGGTATCTTCAACACTCTTCACTTCTTGCTGCCGCATACTAGGCCCCCTTTGTGTCAACTCTGTAATCTATTTCTGCTAGGATTCTAGTAGCTTGTTGATGTTAGCTAGACTAGAGACGACTCATCATCCCTATTCGGCTTCACCACTTGATGTTCAACTTGAGCCACCTTCCCAAGTACATAAGATCCTCTTACTCTTTCCGTAGGCCAATCATGTGAATTCATAAAGATGTTTTCAAATAACTTTTCTACTTCAAGTGTTGTTTATAATAACAGCGCTCCACCTGATGATGCATCAATAAGAATACGAGACTCATAATCCAATCCATAGTAGAAGATACTTATGTACTGAGCCTTAGACATCCTATGCTGTGGGCACCGCCTGAGCATGTCTTTAAACCTATCCCACGCCTCATGGAATGAGCACCGCCTGAGCATGTCTTTAAACCTATCCCACGCCTCATGGAATTTCTTACCCTTATTCATAACAAATAGGGTAATATCTTGTCTCATTTTGAAGACCTTTGAGAGTGGCATGTATCTCTCCAAGAACTTCTGCTGCAGTTGGTCCCATGTAGTGCAATCAGTAGCATCAAGAGTCTAATACCAAGCTTATGCCCTATCAATTAAAGAGAACTTGAATAGGGCGATCCGCCTAGCATTATCATTAGCTCCAGCACCCTTTTGAAAGTTTGCATAACCAAGGAATCTTTTGAGATGCTAATATGGATCTTCAAAGTAACCTCCAGAAAAGGAATTCTTTTCTACCATGTTAATAAGAGCGGGATGTATCTCAAAATCATCATCTTTCCCCTTGCTCCTATCAATCCCATGTTACCAATTCCATTGTTCTTGAAAATCTCACGTATGGCAAGATCATCCGGCCATGTTTAGTTTAGTGTGTTATTCCTTCCTTTCCTTCCTCTCCTTTTCCTAGTGCACAAGTACTTCAGAAAAATTCAAGGTTAGATAGAATTAAATAATTACAAATAAAAGTCTTAAACAACTAGAAAAATAAAATCAATAATAATGACCATCCCCGGCAAGGCGTCAAAAAATTGATGCGTATTTTTTTGCACGTAATATTAATCCCCAAGTATTAAGGATATCAATTGCAGCTTAAGCAAGCGACCATGTTAAATATCGAACCCAAAGGACGGCGTATTATCAATTTAATTATTTACTAAATTAATTAAGACGAAAGACAACGTTTGAGGATTAAATTATTAACTAATAAATAAATAATTAATTTAAAATAAAAAATAAATAAATAACACTAGAAGAATACGAAAGTGGCTCAAGAATGGAGAATAGGTAGCTTTAAAGTAATCCAGTTTTACTACTTAACTTCCCTCTCAAGTGCAGGCCGACTCTACTTTGTGGACTATGGATGCATCACTAAACCATGCAAATCTAGCTACTCTATAGACACAAGTAAATATGCGTGTAACACGTGTGAATAATCTTGAAGCAAGAGACGTAATTTCATCCCCCCTTTCTAGGTACTATCAGCATCAATTAATTTCCACGTCTGAAATCTAACCCGGATCTCCCTTTACAGTTACTAATAAATTACCCACTTTATCCTGCTTACTAACTCAAATTCAATTCAATGAATAAACATTTATAAATGATAGTTATAATGAAGATTCGAAGTCCTCTCACTTAGAATAATAACATGGAATCATGTTCAGCAGTGAACGCACTCAATCTACAACCAAGATATATATTCAGACTCTATATACCAATTGAAGATGCACAAAAAGATCATAAATATGGATTAAGAAAGCACAATCATATATAAAATCAATCCACAAGTAGTATTGTACGGAGGACACACAAGAGAGTTTAATTCATTCATAAAACCTTCAAAACCCTAGATCTACCAAAACGATTCTAGCCCATGATGTTGCCAAGAACAATCATGGGGGTTGGATAGATCTTACCCATATGTCTAGAAAATACAAGATAAATTTGGAAACGAATAAAATCCTAGATATGGGAGTCGTCACATCCTTCTCCGTCTTGAATCCTCCTCTTGGTTCTCCTCTTGATTCCACAGACGAATCTTCACAGTGATGGATGGATGTAGGAAAGGATGTGGATGATGGTTGGGGGGGTGATCCCCCCTTGTGGGGTGTAGGATGATTGTGTTGTTGTCTCCTTGGTGTAATCTATATCCCCTTTTATACTTGTAAGATCTTCTTATGGACCTTGAATGGGCTTTTTCTTGGAAAACACGAAAATACACACACCGGGGGTGTAAAAATACGGATCTGGAGCTATCCCGCATGATGGTTCGACCTATGGGCTTGGTCGAACCATGGTAGAATCAACATCGATGATTTAACTTAGCTTCAGGCATTTGGTTCGACCATGGTTCGACCTTTATGGGTGATCGAACCAGATCAAGGAGGTCGAATCATCTTGCGTAGTCTCACCGTTTCGTACATAACTTCCACATTCAAACTCCGATTTGAGTGATTCTTACACTCACGTGATTCTCTCTTGCTTGAATTTCTATCCATATAAAGAACTTATAAAAACTCTAATATTTGAAGGTGTAACAAGCCATGCAAAGTGGCATAGTTGTTATGTTCGGTACATCTTGCGCGATGTCACCATTTTGATCATAACTTTCTCGTTTGGATTCCAATTGAAGTGTTTCTTACGCTAAAATGACTATCTCTTCTGTGGTTTTCCAACCATATATCACACCTTTAGTTTTGAGCTCTAAAAAATACAAAATAATTACACAAGTTGGTGTGCATTTTTCAGCATTCTTTCACAAGTTGCACCTTTTCTTCAACTTTGCTCTTTTGCTCCTTTTGTCATCTAAAATATAATAAAACACCTCAAATATACTTTTTTCTCAAATATATTGAATATAAGATACTTGTGCTAATATAAGACAATAATTCTCATAAAAAAGGTGTTAAATTGGACACTAAAGCACGCTTATTCTCACTATCAACACCCGCCAAGCATGTTAAGCTCTTGCCAAGTCTGCCACGTCACATATCACCTGCGCTGGATATCTCACCTTCTCCAAATATTACCACCTTATCCAATCATGTCAGACTTATCTTATTTTGTAATAAATTCATGCCAAGTTGTAGGCCCAAAGTATTTATTGCTAGGATAAGTGGACCCAATCCTCCTGTATAAATAGGGGCTTTCCCCAACATCCATGATCATCTCCTTCATCCTGAATACTCACCATCATACGCATCTTCCTCCTCATCTCCTTCATCAACTCTATGCATCCCCTCTCCTCACTGTAAAGAAGAGGATTCATCCCTGCCACGTTTGCAAAAAATAACAGAGAGAGATCAATAAAGTCTTCACTTTGAAGGAATTCTTATGTCTTCTTCTTTCTTCTACTTTCTCTTAATATTGTGTTTGATTATTCCGATTAAACTTTGTTACAGCCACATTAAACACCCACTTTATACACTAAAAATTGACTATCAATATTTAGCACTAGAAGGAGGGCTCTCTCCCTGCAACTCCAAAAAATTATGGCATCCAACTCTCACCAAACGAGTCCGAGTTCAAAGACTTACCCATTTAAAAAGAAGAAGACAACTCACAGTAGGGGCCATACTCACAAAGTGGCCCTAATGAAAGCACTAGAAGAAGAAATAATGCCCATGAAAAGGGGCTAGATGAGTTAAAAAGAGACAACACTTTGGTGTGAAAAAGCCACCTGTGGGAGGGACCCCTTTCACACCGAACATCACCTCTCAACCATATCAACCGAATATGAAGTTTCCACAAATTGGCACATATGAAGGTAAATCCGACCCCATGGTGCATCTAAATAAATTCACAACGTGGACAACCACCCATGGAAGCTCGGAAACTACCAAGTGCCAGCTATTACCGTTAACTCTCGAGGACACATCCTATACTTGGTACAGCTCACTCTCCCCAAACTCTATTAGTAGCTGGGAAGAACTCTTCAAACTCTTCCTATCTCAATTTGTCTACCTGATTCACATAAAGGGCTCAAAGTAAAACTAGCAAACATAAAACAAGGTCCTAATGAGTCCCTTGAAAATTTCCTAAAAAGATTCAACGATCAAAAAGCAACAGGAGAAAAGATGAGTGATGAGACATACATTGTACTAGCCGCCGCCGTCCTACGATCAGGATTAGACATGTGGGTGGCCGTCCAACAGAACTTTTCACTATCTTACTGAAGCATTCATGGCGATGGCATGCCACTTTGTCCGATTGGAACAAGTATTGGAAATGTGTGAAAGAGGGATGGCCAGCCCATGAATAAAGATCTGACAGGTGAGGCAGATCTGTCATACCCACTGGCAGATCTGTTCAAGCAGACCAGTTCGAGGGCAGATCCGACCTACCAGGAGGTAGATCCGACTGAGCATATCTATCTGGAAGCAAATTCGAACTCTCTGAAGACATATCCAATCGAGTCGACTTGTTTGGATGAATAATTAACCTATTCCAAACATGTCACCCATTGTTGGATTGTATACAAAAAGCCTAGCTTTAGTATGAATAATATTTTAACAATATTTGAAATGAGAATCATTGATCAAATAATTGCATCTTATAATTTATTTATATGTCGATACAATAGTCCATTTACTTTATATTATAGATAATATGGTGTGTGGCATCGCACGAAAGATCATATTATCAGCTCCTTATAAAATATAAACAGATGCTCACAACTGAGATAGACGGGAACAATCTATCGGGATGGTTATAGTGTAATTTGGTATTAGTTTGTCTTGATTATAGTATTACACTAGTGCACTTTGTGTGTATTGAGCAGGACCGCGTGAGGTTGTTCGATTTATACTGATTATATAAGAGAACTAGACCTCAATTATTATGGATGTTCGTACTCTTAATCCCTATACAATAATCTCGATACGTAATTCAGAATTTATTTCTTTGATTCATCAATGGGTGAGATTTAATTATTAAATCAATATGCTTGGTGAGTTGGGAGATGATACTGTCTCTATGGTGTGCTATTAATTGTAGAAGGAATCTATGTTCTAATGAATTAGGTTGATGATGTCCCGTTGAGGAGCTCATAAGGATTATTATGTAAACCCTGTAGGTGGATTTATTCCGGTATGATAATAAGGTTCAGTGGTACTACTCTTGGATAAGAGATTAATTAATTGAGTTGTCAGTAACTCATTTAATTAATGGGCATTGTATATATTAAACACGGAGAGTTAAACTGGCTCATAATAAGAAGGATCCTATAACATAATTTGGGATTGGGTGGCAGTGAAATAATATTTCTTTAGTAGACTGAATTATTATTATTGGACTTAAGCATTAGTTTTTTGCTAAACTTAGATGTCTAAGCCTAATGGGAGTCCCAACCCTAATTTCTCCTCCTGGTCTCTGTTGTAGCCTATAAATAAGCCATCCCAGCAGTTTCAGATCATATGAATTATCGCTAAAATTAGCTTTTACGTGAGAAATCAGATTTCTCATCGAATAAGAGAGAAAGTGAGAAATTCGAGGGAGACTGCGGATTGGGATTGCCTAGAGGATCATCACCCACACAACATCTAGACGAGGCATAGGAATACAGCAGAAGATCAAGAGATCATTTATGCAGCTGATTCAGACTTCTCCGGTTATTTTTGGTGAAAGGTAATCTTTCTGATTATTCTGTTGCGTTAGATGTGCATGGAACCCGAACGGATTACGTAGACCATAAGATCTTATCGCCCTCAGTCACCTAGGTTATAAAAGTTATGGCCTTCCATGCAGAACTCCTCCAACCAATGGGTCTTGCACGGACCTACCGAATGAGCCGTCTTGAGGATATTCAAGAACGTGGAAACTCAAAAATCGTCCTAAGCACCGAAGCCCCCTGAACAACTGAGGCATAGACCCAAAAGGCCAAGCTCGGGGGCTAAGGCCCGACAGCAAAGGCGAAAGCTTAAGAAGCCCTACTCACCCCCAAGTATAGGCTCTGAAACCCTCCAAGTTGCCACGGCATTGATCTAAAAGGCTAAACTCGGGGGCTAAGTCCTAGTTGAGGGGGTATGCTCAAAGAGCCTTACTGAACCCATGCATAGGCTTGAAAGCCCTTGAAAAGCTGCCTTGTTTCTCCTGCGGACAATGTCTGGGCCGCCCCAAAATATGCGGGGCGAGCCAAAATTGACATCCCTAGTGGAACCTTCTTCCTTCACATTCAATGTGTGTTTTGTTGTTTCATCTAATTTTATTTTTTAATTCTCTTTTTTTTATTCTCTTTTTGTACTGTTACGTTGGTGTATGTATGTTTTTTTTTCAAGTCTGTCAAGCTTTTGCCAAGTCTGCCAGCCACCTGCCAAGCTCTTGCCAAGATTGCCACGCCATAAATCACCTCCCCTGGATATCACCTTCTCAGAGATCACCTCCTTATCCAATCATGTTAGACTTATTTTATCTTGCAATAAATGCCTGCTAAGTTGTGGGCCCAGAGCATTTATTGCTAGGATAAGTGGACCCAATCCACCTATATAAATAGGGGCTTTCTCAAACACCCAGGATCATCTCCTTCTTTCTGAATACTCATCATCATACGCATCTTCCTCCTCATCTCCATCATCAACTCTCTGCATCCCTTCTCCCAATGTAAAGAAGAGGATTCATCCCTACCACGCTCGCAAAAAAAATAAAGAGAGATAAACTCTCCACTTTGAATGAATTCTTGTGTCTTCTTCTTTCTTCTACTTTCTCTTATTATTGTGTTTGATTAGTCCGATTAAACTTTATTACAGCTACATTAAACATCCACTTTATACACTAAAAATCGACTATCAATAAAATTATTATAAACCCTTTATCGATTACTATTTAATATATGAAAATTTACTCTTTTGAGAGATTACATATTACTCTTCTAAATAAAAAATATTACTCTTCAAAAAGAGTAAGGGGACGGCTATTGGTACCCCCAAAAATACTAAACATACCCCTTAAAAGATTTAGACTAATAGTATATCCTTAGTTAATTAGACTAAAATACCATTGTATGAAATATATTTTTAAAGTCAAATTATTTATACCTAAATTACTATACTTACCCCGTGTATTTAAAGAATCAATTGTCATCCATATTACCATTACCAAGATCATCCCAGCAAAGGAATAAAAAGGGATCGATCGTAGATTTTCTTGAGTTTCTTAATGATTTTCTCATGTTAAAAAGTCTTTACTATTTTCACAGCAGACCATGTAATATTAATATTCCACCGTCAAGATTATTTAAATTTCTTCTAGGTTTAGGAATTAGTTACACCTTCTTTCTTATTCATGAAAAAGGAATACGTGAAAGAGAAATATGTAGCCTTCGATTTCTGTTGTGATGTGTAAGCCTGTTATGGTGAATGCCCATCAAATACGCATAATCTCATTGATACTTCATAATATCACATATTCACCGAAATGAGTCATTATACAGGAGGATTGAGATATTTTTGGACTAGTTTTATTGGGAGCATACATATATTGGAATTCAATGTTAAAAGGGGCAAAGAGTAATTTAATATTTTGGAATTTTGATAACGAGCCAACAGTAAATGGTGACGTTGGTGGAAGACTGTCGTTGAATAAAATCTTGAGGAGTTCCAAAATATAATTGGGAAAAGCAGAAAAGATTTTGATTGTATGAATTAGAACTTTTGGTTTCTTAGTGATGGAGGAAGTGATGGTGGTTCTTTCAGAGGTAAGAATTTTTATTCCTCGGTTGTTGTAGATGGTAGAGGTAAAATGGCTACTATCTTCTTTTTCATAGGCCAGCGTTAGTTTTTTTATTTGGAAGTTTTAATTGTAAATGGAATGAACATTAATGTTTATAGTTAAAAGGGTAGAAATGTAAAAAATGGGGTAGGTTTAGTACTCCCACCGTCCATCCCAATCTATTCGTTTATTTTTTGCGTGTGGATTAAGGAGTATTATTATTTAATGTATATGGGTAGTTGTATTAGTGGGATATGTAGGTCCCATATTTTAATTGTATTAGTGGGTGGATGGGTCCCATGTGTCCAAAAGTAGAAATGGATATATTAAGAGTGGACGGCCCAAAATGGTAAAATAGATAGATTGACAGTGGATGGAGGGAGTAATATACTCCCTCCGTGCGCTTCTAAGGTGTCCATTTTACTATTTTTATGTCCGGTTTAAAGGTATCTATTTCTCCTATTTAGTAAAAAAGTACACAATGTGGCCCACCACTTCCCCCTAATGCAACTTGTTGGATTGTAAAAGTCTAGCTTTAGTATGAACAATGTTTTAACAATATTTGAAATGAGAATCATTGATCAAATGATTGCGCCTTATAATTTATTTATATGTCGATGCAATAGTCCACTTACTTTATACTGTAGATAATATGTTATGAGACAATACGCGAAAGATCATATTATCGATTTTCTTATAAAGATAAACAGATGCTCATAATTGAGATAGACGGGGACAATCTATCGGGATGGTTGTAGTGTGATTTGGTATTAGTTTATCTTGACTATAAAATCACATTAGTATGCTTTGTGTGTATTGAGCAGGACCGCTTGAGATCGTTCGACTTATACTGATTATATAGGAGAACTTGATCTCAATTATTATGGATGTTCGTGTTCTTAATCCCTATACAATAATCTCGACACGTAAGGTAGTATGTATTTCTTTGATTCATCAATGGGTGAGATTTACATGTAATTAAATCAACAAGCTCGATGAGTTGGAAAATAGTACTTTCTCTATGGTGTGTTGTTGATTGTAGAAGAAAATTGTGTCCTATTAAATAGGTTGATGATGTCCCCTTGAGGAGCTTATAAGGATTATCATGTAAACCCTGCAGGTGAATTTATTTCGGTATGATAACAAGGTTGAGTGGTACTACTCTCGGATGAGATATTAATTAATGAAGTTGTCGGTAACTTAATATTGGGCATTGTATATCTTAAATACGGGGAGAATATCGGGTTCATAATAAGGAGCCCATAACGTAATTTGGGATTAGAGTGGCAGTGCAGTAATAATATTTTAGTGAAATATATTATTATTATTGGACTTAAGTATAAGTTTTGGGCTAAACTTGGATACTTAAGCCCAATGGAGGCCCGACTCTAATTTCTCCTCCTGGTCCCTGCTGTAGCCTATAAATAAGTCATCTAAACTTTCTGGAACCTTAATTTATCGCCTAAAACACGTTAGTAGTAGGAGAGGAAGCAGATTGAGAGGATCTTGAAGATCTTCGCTCACATGACGTCAAGATTGGACTTGAGAATACAGCAGAAGATCAAGAGGTTATTTTCTGTAGCTGTTCTTCCTCAACATACCCTGGTGAAAGATAATACGTTTCTTTGTTCTTGCTTCCGCTTATTTAGAAATGCATGGAACCCTAACGGTTCACATTAACTAAAGGATCGAACGTCAATACAACTACCCACTTTACATATAATAATACTTCTTAATCTACGAGCAAAAAGCAAACGGATTACCTAGAACCGAACGGGAGGAGTATATAATTATTGATATAATTTGCTGGGTACGTTTAACAGATGGGATACGTTTAGTATTTTTGGGAGTACGAATAGCCGCCCCCAAAGAGTAATTTTTCATATATACTAAGAGTAATTATACAAAATCTGGTTCACGTGTTAATTCGATTTACAGTAAACTCACTCTTTAAGTTGAGAGCAACTTTGATGGAACATGTGGTCCCCATTTTTTCTAATTAATTAACATGTTGTCCCCTTTAATTAATTTATAATGTAACTTGGGTGGAACCTGTGGTCTCACCCTTTTTAATTAATTTCTCCTCCTTCATTAATATTTTTTTTTTTAAAATAAAATTACTATACTTAAATGACTATTATACCCAAGTGATAATAAATTAGTGAAAAGTGATAATGTTATTTCATGAATAATTTATAGTATAAATAAAAAGTGATAACGTTTTATAGCGAAAGTGATAACTCTTTTAAAAAGTAAAAAATGGTCTCACGCAAGACCTACCCTTGTTGTTGTTGTTGTTGTTGTTGTTGTTGTTGTTGTTGTTTTTGTTGTTATTGTTATTGTTGTTGTTGTTGTTGTTGTTGTTATTGTTGTTGTGTTGTTATTATTATTATTGTTGTTATTATTATTATTAGGGAGGATTACTACTAGGTACACTAAAAAATTCTTAATTACTATGAGATTACAAACATACAAAAATATTACTACTAGCTACAAAAATATATAGTAATATTCCAATATTACCCTTACAATGCGCTGCACATAAATGTTTGTGTGCAGCAAAAGTTCGTGTGCAGCAAAAGTGTGAGCAGTAAAAAAAGTGTGTGCAGCAAAAAAATGTGGTGGTCCGACGGCGGTCAGGCGGAGTTCTGGCGGCAACGGTGGCGGTCCGGCGATTTTTCAGCGATCGACCGATGGTCCGACAATTTTCGGCAGCCGATCAGCGGTCCGGCAGTTTTCGGCGGCCGACAGGCGCTCTGACGGTCCGGCGATGGGTGAGGGTTTAGAGTTTGTGGTTTAAAAGTGTATGGGTTTAGGGTTATATTTGGTATTTTACTTTAATATATTGTATGTGAGAGTACTTTTTTTAAATCAATGTATCTAACAGTAATTATGGGTACAAAGTGTGTACCTACAAATAATTTTTCATTATTATTATTATTATTATTATTATTATTATTATTATTATTATTATTATTATGGATAGATTTTGCGTGAGACCGTCTTACATGAGACCATTTTATATTTTTTTTAAATAGTTATCACTTTCGCTATAAAAAGTTATCACTTTTACTATAAAATGTTATCATTCATTTATACTATAAATTATTTATAAAATAACATTATCACTTTTTATTAATTTAGTATCACTTCTTAGTATAAAAGTTATCACTTTCTGACCGTCTCACGTAAGCCCTTACATGAGACGGTCTCACACAAGTCTTTGCCTATTATTATTATTATTATTTATTATTAATATTATTATTGTTGATATTAATAACTGGGGTAGGTCTTGCGTGAGAACGTCTCACGTGAGATCATTTTTCACTTTTTAAAAATAGTGATCACTTTTACCATAAAATATTATCACTTTCGCTATAAAATGTTACCACTTTTTATTTATACTATAAACTGTTCATGAAATAGCATTATCACTTTTCATTAGTTTATTATCACTTTCCTATGCAAAAGTTATCATTTTCTAACCGTCTCACGTAAGCCCTTACGTGAGACGGTCTCACACAAATCTTTGCCTAATTATTACTCCCTCCGTCCCGTTTCAATATTTACGTTTGCTTTTTGCACGTTGATTAAGAAGTATAATATTTTAATAGATAGTGGGTGGAAAAATATAATATTTAATGTAAAGTGGGTAGGTGTATTAGTGTTGGATGATATATTAATTATTTTAGGTGGGTCCCATATTCCAAAAAGAAAAACGTAAACATTGAAATGAGACTCGCAAAATAGAAATGTAAATATTGAAACGGGACGGAGGGAGTATTATTATTATTATTTATTATTAGTATTATTATTAGGGTAGGTCTTGCGTGAGACCGTCTCACATGAGATAATTTTTTACTTTTTAAAATAGTTATCACGTTCACTATAAAACATTATCACTTTCGCTATAAAATGTTATCACTTTTTATTTATAATATAAATTGTTCATGAAATAGTTTTATCACTTTTCATTAATTTATTATCACTTTTCTATGTAAAAATTATCACTTACTGATCGTCTCACGTAAGCCCTTACGTGAGACGGTCTCACACAAGTCTTTACCTTATTATTATTAATATTATTTATTATTAATATTATTTAATATTTTATTATTAATATTATTATTAATTATTTATTTATTATTTATTATTATTATTTATATTATTATTATTCATATTATTAATTATTATTAATAATTATTATTAATTCTTATTATTAATTATTAATTAATATTAATATTATTTATTATTATTAATTTTTTATTTTTTATTATTATTATTAAATATTATTATTAATTATTATTATTATTATTATTATTATTATTATTATTATTGGATAAGGGTATAATGATAAAATTACATTTAATACCTAGGTACTACCTCCGTCCCATAAAGAAGTTCACACTTTTTTGAAAAAGCTCTCACAAAAGCTACAATAACCGAGAACTTAATTATGGGACGGAGGTAGTACTAAATTGTGGTGCTCCCTCCGTCCCATTTCAATGTTTATAGATTTCTATTTTGGGCGTCTCATTTCAATATTTACGTTTCCCTTTTTGGAATATGGGACCCTCCTAAAACAATTAATATATCACCATGGCCCCACATCCAACACTAATACACATATCCATTTTACATTAAATATTATATCTTTCCACCTACTATCTATTAAAATATTATATTCCTTAATCAACGTGCAAAAAGTAAACGTAAACATTAAAATGGGATGGATGGAGTATTATGTATCCCACCTCTTGAGATGGGATACACAATACTTACACAATACCAAGGGAAAGGTATCATTAACACTGGATCGAAATAATACCAGATCATGGGTATTATGAATATATCGAGACAAACGTGGTATTGCGAGGGATACTACATCAATACCACCCTAATACATGCTACGAAACGACCCCTTATAATTAATCTAAAACCCTAAGATATAATAAGTAAAGAGTTGGTCTCTTGTATCCCAAGGTGCACAAGATGTGTAAGGGTACATCATTTTGTTTTAAAAGGTATACACTATAATAAATCAGGTACAACATTTTATTCTAAAAGGTATATACTTTTATTAAAAAAAATTACTTTTTTAAAAAATAAAGAGTGCGCGTCCTTATACTAAAAGGTATACCATTTAATATTAAAGGATATATGGGCGCACAATGTCCCCTGAACACACAAGTTTTAGCCATAAGTAAATTTTAGGGGTAAAATATATTCTAAACAATTAATATAAAATACTTCATCCGTCCTGCTCAAATAACATCATTTTACTATATTGGGTGTTCCGTCCAAATTGCATCATTTTCCTCTTTTAGTAAAAAGGGTCCACCAATGGTCCACCACTATCCATCACATCTCTCTAATATATCTATTCATTTTACATAAAATAATAACACTCATTAATCTACGTGCAAAAAGCAAATGGTGTTATTTGCCCGGGATGGAGGGAGTATACACTAACTTATAATTTAAAATTACAATTTACCAATAAAAAATAAAAAGGAAAATAGAACGAATAAAAAATAATACTCCCTCCGTCCGGGCAAAGGTCTCATTTGCTTTTTACATATGGATTAAGGAGTATTATTATTTTATGTGTAGTGGATAGTTGTAATAGTAGTGAATGATGAACTATATGTGGACTCTTTTACTAAAAAGAAAAAATGAAAACATTTGAATGGGACACCCAATAATTGAGACTTTTCAATGGTGATGGAGGGAGTAATAAGCAAACAGCGAATCTTGGCTGTAACTAACAAGTGAATTGGAGTTGAGATTGGGGTGGGGCCACGTTTCCATGAAATTGAAAAAAAAAACTCCTATAGTGAGTGAACAACCTTTTTGCACAATTGAAAAAAAGCACTCTCACCTAGTTATTGCCATTAATTTAATTCTCCCATTAATTTTTTTTTTTAAAATTAATTGTACTTAAGAAACTAAGGGTAAAATATACCATAAACCCTAAACCTTAATTAAGGGTGAAATATATCCTAAATTACAAGGATAAAATTATAATTATATCATAAATCCTAAATTCTAGGATGATTATACCTTAAATTTTAGGGTTAAATTATATTATAAACCATAAGGGTGAAATTACAATTATACCCTAAATTACTATGGGTAAAATATATCATAAACCAAAAGGGTGAAATTATAATTATACATTAAATTCTAATCCTATGAGTGAAATATATCATAAACCTTGGGAGCGAAATATATTATAAACCACAATAGCCAAGTTACAATTATACTCTTATAATTAACCTTAAATCTTTAGGATAAACAATAAATCATAAGGGTAAACTATACCCTAAGACAAAGTCTCTTGTGAAATGGGTTATTTGTGAAACGGGTCGACCCATCACTAAAGTATGCTTACTGTATAGATAAATTATGATTAATAGTTATTAAAGTATATTTTGTAAAGTATGCTTATTATGCATTAAAGTACTCCCTCAGTCCCATTTCAATCTTTACATATTTCCATTTTGGGCGTCTCATTTCAATCTTTACGTTTTCCTTTTTGGTAAATGGGACCCACACAAATTAATTATTTCTCTCTCCATGACCCACACATCACACTAATACACCTACCCACTTTACATTAAAATATCATTTATCTCACCTCACTACACATTAAAATACTGCATTCCTTAATATACGTGCTAAAAGCAAACGTAAAGTTTAAAACGGGACGGAGGGAGTATGATTTTAGCGTGTTATAATATGATTTATTATTAACATACGTTAACTATAAATATGCATACTTTATCTATACAATAAGCATACTTTAGTGAAAACGGTTTCACAGATTTGATTATGTATAACTTGCCCACACAAGTTTTGTTCAATTAAGTTATATAAACGCGGTGCATAAAAAGAATTTATATGAACATAAATAAGTTGTCAATAAGATTTATTTACATAATGTATACTCCCTCCCCAAATAGTGTCTTTTTTTCCATTTTGAGCATTCATCAAAAAGATTTCATTTTCTTTTTTTACACCACCCACACACTTTCATTAATAAAATAAAAATATGGAATTCATACTCACACTAATACAAATACTCACCACATATTAAATAATAATACTTCTTAATTCACGTGAAAAAAGAAGAAGGCCCTATTTTAAATAATAATACCCCTTAATTCACGTGCAAAAAGAAAAATGCTCTCTTTTAACTGGACGGAAGAGTATGTATTGATGTGATGTGAAGTGTAACTATCACCTGTGGGTATTCTTTATACCTATTTTAATAATTTAATCAAAACTTTTTGTCTTTAAAAAATAGATTTATTTACATAATAAACATGCATAAAACGCATATGTTTATATACTAATACTTCTATAGAAATAGCCTGTCACTAAACAAAACCAGAAGTTCTTCACATATGTTCACCACCAAACTTGTATAATCGGGGTAGGGATTGGGATCCGGATCTGAGAAGAAAAAGTTAAATGTATGGCAAAGGATATTAAAATATCTTTGACTATAATCATACAAATATGTTATTGACTTGGGATCCTACTAATTAATACTAATAACATTAAAAATATTGTCATGAGCACATCAGCTGAATTGAAAGTTGCACCAAATTATGTGGGCAGACTGTGGGCACAACACAAAGCCACCGTTGAATTTGAAGCCACACTTGTTGGTTGATATGATATTCTGATATATACACAAACTCTACTCTGTAGGAAAGAGAAGACAGAAACATGAGGACCAAGGGAATAAAGTTCAGACAGCCATGGCTGCCAGCATCACTTCAAACTGACCATCAAATGCAACATCATGTGCTGAACTTAGTAGTGTTATGGTACACGCAGACGGGAGGACTAATCTGAATCCATCAAAACCCAAGTTCATAATTGGTCAATCATGTTTTATCTTAGCCTGTTCTAGCAAAACATGCTGAAACAGTTTACGAAATGGAAGCACAATTCATTCGCAAGAGAACACAAGTATCGACAATCTTGAACATCAAAACTGGAGACGGAGGAGTTCGTTACAATTGGATCATCAAAGAAAATGATGCTAATCCCATTTGTTCTTGGTCTGGTCTGCAAGGAGGCAGGTGAGCAGTAGAGAGTGGCATGTAGCTGTCATAGAGGTTGACCTATCAATCCCTATCTTTTAATGCTAACTTACACTACTTAAGTTTCATGGAGTTAATCATATCAGCATATCCTCAAGTTTAAAACAGCTAGACAAGTGCACCACATCACATAACCACAATAACTTGGATCAAATACTATGTCCATATTATGCATAAAATGTTATACTATATACAAAACCAACTAAAGTAAACTGTCTGAAGTCACTTAGCTTATTAACCTAAACTGCCTAGATAATTGCTTCTCCTAAGTGAAAACTCTGTGCCAGTAATAGTAACTAATTTCACATAACACAATTAAATTTTCATTTTGTGGATTCAAATTGGATCAAGAAAGAATTGATTTGTGAAACAAGAGCATAATATCATAAGCAAGAACATCAATATTTTACTATCCGAATAAACACATAAGATAGTGCAACGCCAAAAAGCTCAACTGCAAATTGGGCAATGCACCAATCCATTCTCATTACAATCACTACATCTCACAATCACAGTCCTCTTCCCCTGCTTCTGCCCAACCTCGATGCCCTCCTCCACCTCCACCACCGTCTTACAACTCCCGTTGCACCGGAAACAAGGCAAGAATCTCACCCCACCACACCCCTCACACACATAGCCTTCCCTCAATCTAGGTAATCCCTTAACCAATTCACCTAAGGACCCTTCCTCCACCACCTTCATCACCTCCTCAAATCCACCTATGTACCTCCCTTTAATGAACACTCTAGGTGGGATCAACTCACTCCTCCCTCTCCCTTTCATCAACTCCCTCAACTCATCCCTAAACCCTCTATCCATCGAAATATCTCTCTCATGAACCGAAACCCCAAGCCCCTCCATCGCAGATCTTACAGCATTGCAGTCATCAAACGTCTTCCTCACTCCCCTCAACGTAGTAGTGTATATCACCACCTTGTTTTCCCCATTAGGAGGACAAGTCAATTCACACCGATGTCCTCCTTCGTTGACCTCGCCGGAGGGCTGAACCACACTAACGTTCGGGCTGAAATTCTCCTCATTCCCCTGCATAACGGCGTCGTATTTATCCACCGCGAGATCAGACGATTTGGAGTGAATCGAGGGCAAAGCGGCGGCGTATTTATCCACCGTGAGATCAGACGATTTCGAGTGAATCGAGGCGAAACGGAGGCTGGGGATATGATCTGCATCCAGACCCGACATTAAGTCCCATGAATTGATGGTTTCGAATCGGAGGGAACGGGGTTCGGATAATGGGCTGGGAAAGAGGGAGCCCAGAGTGATCCTGGGGGGCGTCGGAGCGACGGTGGAGGTCGGAGAATGCGGCGGAGGATCAAGGGATAACAGACCGTAGGTGGTGGAGGTCAGGGAGACGATGTGGTGGCTGAAGGCGGTGGAGCCACCAATCTGGGGGAATTCATCGTCTTGGGAGAGTAGTGTGGATGATACGCAGCCCATGGTTGTGTTGTGAGGAAACTTAGAAGAGGGATTTGATATGGGGGTGATTTTAGCGCTCAAAGATTGCTTCTTCAGTTTGAATTGAATGGATTACAAAATTTAAATCTTTGTACTGTGTTTCTTGGGGGGAGGAGCCTCTATTCATTTTTTAAATTCCTGATTTCACTTTTCCCCATGCATTTTATGCGACTTTGAAAGGAGTTCGAAATTTGGGTGTAATCTGATAATATTTCGATTTCAACGGGCGAAGTGAAAATAATCCACACTTGGAGGGTACAAATTGGTAATTAAACATTAACCCTATCTACCATTTTAAAAAGGGTTAATAGCAAGAAAAACCACCACCTTTGCTTTCATTGCAATTTAGTCCAAACCTTTAGAATTTTGCAAAAAAATACATCAATTTTTAGGTTGGTTGCAAATATGTCTCAACGGGCAGCTGTGTCCTGCCCGAATACTGAGTTGGCAAATTACTATTAGACCAATCGTCCAATGCATCACTAACGTAATAACTGCAAGGGTAGGTAATGAGAGTGAAAATAAGCGTGTTTTAGTGCCAAATTTAACATATTTTTTATAAGAATTGTTGTTATATATTAGCACAAATGTCTTATATTTGATATATGTGAGAAAAAGATGCACTTGAGGTGTTTTATTGTGTTTTAGGCAGAAAAATGATCAAAAGTGCAAAGTTGGAGAAAAATGTACAACTTGTGTAGAAACGGTAGAAAACGCACGTCCAACTTGTGTAATTCTTCTGTGTTTTTGTGGAGCTCTGAATTGAAAGTATGATACATGGTTGGAAAGCCACAGAAGTGAGGGTCGTTTTGGCATAAGGAATACCTCAATCGGAACCCAAAAAAAGTTATGATCAAAATGGTGACGTCACGCAAGCTGTTTCTACTCCGCACGACTGTGCCACTTTGCATGACTTGTTACACATTTAAATGTTGGAGTTTCTGTGAGTTCTTTATATTTATAGAAAGCCAAGGAAGTGAGAATTGCGTGAGCACAAGAATCACTCAAATCGGAGTTTGGATGTGGAAGTTATGCGCGAAACGGTGAGACTACGCAATGCCGCTCGACCTGATTATGTGTCGCTCGACCAAGACCATTTGGTCGAGCGACAGTCGAGCGGGTCAAGCGACACATCGGAAGAAGTTTCAGCTTACAGACATACCGCTCGACCTCCGCTCGACCAAGGTCAATCCCGCTCGACCAAGACCATTCTGGTCGAGCGGGGACACAGAATTCTATTTTTGGTAATTTCGTACCTCCAGTAGCCTGTATTTTCGTATTTTCCAAGGAAAAGCCCATCCAAGGTCCATAAGGAGAGCTTACAAGTATAAAAGGAGATGCATATCATATCATTATTGATGTGGAGAGAACCGCAACCCAATCATCCTACACCCCACAAAGGGGGATCACCCCCAACCATCATACACATCCTTTCCTCCATCTATCCATCACTTTGAAGATTCGTCTGCTGAATCAAGAGGAGGATTCAAGACGGAGAAGGATACGACGACGCCCACATTTAGGGTTTCCTTCGTTTTCTAATTTATCTTGTATTTTTCGGATATATGGATAAGATCTATCCAACACTCATGATTGTTCTTCGCAACATCATGGGCTAGGGCATTTTTGGTAGAACTAGGGTTGTAAAGGTTTTTATAAATTAATTAAACTTTCGTGTGTATACTCTGTACAACACTACTTGTGGTTTAGTTTATATATGACTATGCATTTTTAATCCATATTCAGAGTCGTTTTGTGCATCATTAACTGTTGAATAGAGTCTGAATGTTCATCTTGGTTATTGATTGAGCGCGTTCACTGTTGAACAGGATTTCATGTTATGATTCTAAGTGAGGGAACTCCGAAACTTCATTAGAACTATTATATATGAATGTTTATTAATTGAATTGAATTCGAGTTAATAAGCAGGATAAAATGGTTAATTTTATAGTACCTATAAAGGGAGATCATATCGGGTTAGAGTACCAATCCTAGGGGAAAATAATTGATACTGATAGTACCTAGAAAGGGGGTGAAGTTATATCTCTTGCTCCAAGGTTATTCACACGTGTTACATGCTTATTTACTTGTATCTATAGAGCAGATATGCATGGCTTAGTGTGCGTCCATATTCCACAAGGCATAGTTGGACATTGATACACGAAAGGAAATTAATGAGTGAAACTGGATTATCCTAAAGCTACCTATTCTCCATTCTTGAGTCACAATCGTATTCTTCTAGTGATTAATTTATTATATTGTTATTTTAATTAATTGTTTAGTAGTTGATAGTTAAAATTCTCAATCTTTATTGTCACTTGTCTTAATTAATTTAGTTAATAATTTAATTGATAATAATACGTCGTCCTTTAGATTTGATATTTCACTTGGTCGCTTGCTTAAGTTGCACCTGATATCCTTAATACTTGGGGATTAATTTTGCGAGCAAAAAAATGCGCATCAAGTTCTTGGAGGTAGGCCACACCAATTTCAATGCTTATTCCATTGATTCTTCATCTTTTTCTTCAACCATTTGCATTTGCAGCAGTGAATTACCTAGATGCTTTGATGCCTAACTTTCTTTCTTGACCATCAAATAATTCATCTAGCTGCTTGAGTATATGCTTCCTTATCTGCAAGACCTTTTTTTTTACTGAGAGCATATTTCATTTGCTTGGGCAGTGCCTTTCTATTATTTTTGAATAAAATTGCTCCAAGGCCCCGCAAAATACATCGAAAAATCTCGAATTCGACCAAAAATAATTCGTGAAATATTTTGAGAAATTGGCGTGGCAATACTATAAACAAATTTGTGTTTGCATATTGAAATTTCAGCTGCCATTAAACTTGGACGCTTGCCCACGTCAGCAGTCCCGTTAACCCAACGGCGGCGATGTTATCCAGATCCCGATCCAGCAGGAGATCCACCCATTTGATGTTCAATTTCACCAGTTCATTCTTCACCTCATCGTCGTCGCCATTGTTGCCTTTTTCAGAGAGGATGCCATTTTTTTTATCACCGCCGCCTTTTTGTGCGTGAATTCAAAATTTTGAATGTAAAGAATGATGATGTTGAATAATTGTTGAGAGTGGGGGAAATCGGGGTTTAGAAGGGGAAGAATTAGATTGAATCTTGAAGGGGATTGTAGATCGAATGAGGGTTTTAAGGCCAATTTCCAACATCGGGAAGTGAAAAAACTTAGAATGTTGAAGAACTGATGCAGTGCGGCGATTGAGCCTCGTAGATATTCAACATCTAGAGTAATTGCAACATGAAAGAGCGAGGGAATGCAGATGCTGTAATTTTCCAATTTGGGTGAATGAAATTCATAGGCATTGTGAAACGCCGACGCTCTTCGGAAGGAAAAATTATCGACGGAATGTGTAGAGGGGTAATTTGCCAACTCAGCAATCGGGCAGGACACAGCTACCCGTTGAGACACATTTGCAACCAACATAAAAAGTGATGTACTTTTTTTCCAAATTCTAAAAGTGTGGACTAAATTGCAATGAAAGCAAAGGTGGAGATTTTTCTTGCTATTAACCCTTCTAAAAATATACTCACTCTGTCCCATAAAAAGAGTTATTTGCACAGAGTTTAAAAAATATGGAATAATATTTAAATGTGTAGTGTGTTGAGAGATATAATAATTTAAGAGTGTATATTAGGTGCACCCGGGTGCACCCTTGCACCCATATTTGTATAACTTTTTATTCTATTTTGTATACATGTTATTCTCTTTTGTATACGTGTTTTGTAATAATTGTATACTTTTTTCACACTATATTTTTCATTAAAAAAATAAGCATTCATATGTGTATAACTTTTTATTCAATAGTGTATACATGTATTTTAATAATTGTACATTTTTTTACACTCAATTTTTTATTAAAAAATTAATAATTAAATTGTATACATTTTTACTCATAATTGTATATGTTTTTGCTTATATTTGTATGTGGGTGCACACTATATTTAGCCATAATTTAATGTAAAATGTATAGTTGTAATAGTATTGTGTGGGGGCCCAAAAAGATAAAGTAATTGATTTATGTTGGTCCTATTTATTAAAAAATTAAATATAAATCTTGTAGCGGGACGCCCAAATTAGTAAAATGTAACTCTTGTAGCGGGACGGAGAGAGTAATTATTAATGATAGTTATTGATATTTGTATTTCACACTTTTCTTTTTAATCAGTTCTTGCTAAATGCTTAACCAGAATTTTTTATAACCGATTGAGAAAAATTATTGTTCACTTGATGCCCGGGGCAGCTATCACTCTGTAAGGTTTGTTCCCCATCTTTAAGATTATCCTTAATATCCTTAGCTAGTTCTCCGGATTGCTTAACTTCAAACAAACGTTCAAACCTGCAGCCCTTAAACCGCGTGTCAAAATGTGCAACCAACGCTTGCGAGAATTCATCCCACGTCAACCCTTGCTTGTGAGAATGCAACCAAGTCACCCAATACAGCGCTGCCTCTTCCATCACAACCACTGTCGTAGGCACCTTCATTCCCGAGCTTGTGTTATGGATCTCAAACTGTTGATTGGCATGTGCCAGCTAACCAATAGTGTTAGATCCGTCGAAGAACGGAAGTTATACCGAACATATCTGCGATTGAGGGTAAATCGCTGGCAGTAGAGTCACCATTTTGGTCTCCGTAGTGGCGACATCCTCGTGGCGCAGATCTGTAGCTGACTGTTGTGATCCCGAGGGTTTCAGAATCACCTTCGAAAGTTCACCCAAAGTAGATAAAATTTCAGCCAACGTCTCCTTCATCTCTGCCTGATCAGCCTCGAGTTTATCCAATCTCTCTCTAGTGGAATGAGTTGTTGCCATGTCGTCAGGAACGAGATCTGACAGATTGGATTAATTGATAAGAACAGAAAACAGAAATAAAAAGAAAATCAAACGGTAAAACCGTTTGTCCAATCAAACAGAAAACTCCATTTGCCCTAAAGCCTCCAGACTCCTTAATCCAATAATAATTTGATTAAAAATCCATAAATCCTAATCACGCATTAAATAATACTACTCGCCAATACCAAAAAGGAAAGAAGCTAAAACCCTAAGGACCTAAACAAAAACATAATAAATAAGCCCAACCCACGAATAATGAGCACAAGTCCTAAACATAAAGACAATTAAAATAAATAAGATCAGCCCACGGATAGTGGACCTAAGCCCACCCCCATCGACCGTGAACCCTAATTTTGCTTCATATCACTTGGTTTTGAGGATTTGGATGATTGATTTTGAAGAATATATAAGAACAATATAAGACACTGCGAGGCAAGGCCATTGTAGCATCACGATTGCTTAGAAATTTTGGAACCGATTCCACGACGGGGATTTGATTTCAAAGAGTCGTCATCGTTCGACAATCTTTCAGGGGAACAATTGAGGAATCACTTTAAGTGAAGGTGTCTGTTTACCTATGTCTGACACGTGGTAGCATATTGGATGAGTTTCCATAAATAAACTCATCTACTCCTCACACACGTGCAACACTTGCCAAAATTGAGCGAAAAATTCGGACTGAGTCAACTGCAATAAGAATATCAAACTGCCATGATTATTTTGACCTTATTTAAAAAAAATTAACAAAAGGGAGTAATTCAACTTTTTTTGTTATAGGATGACTATACAACATTATTAGAAATTTCTCTATAAATAATATTTTGTGTCGTTCGTTTGTTAATTTTATTTTCGTCTTAGCATATAATTTTCAGACTACTTTAATTTTTTATTTTTGAAACTGCAACATATATATAATCATGTTTGAATATAGACTAATAAATATCATTTGTTTAAAAGATAAATGAAAAAAAGAAAGAAGAGAGTAAGAAAAGGACAAAAATTAGAGGAATGACATAGTCAAGGAAAATAGCCAAACTGGCAGCTAAAAAGGTCAAAACAGGCGGCCTTGTATTAAAAGACTCTGCCTTAGCAATCATAACCCTAATCTAAATCTAGTTGCTGGATTCAACAAGAAACCAAGTACGATACCTCAAGTGCTCTTTCCATATGAAATAGCGAAATAATACATGGAGCTATATGGGGATGAAAGAGTACTGCACAACAAGTGAAAGTATTGTAGGCAAGGATGATATAAACAAGTAGCACAATCCACAACATCATCCTTAACACATGGACGGACCTGCGTTAAGGCCAAGGGGGGCACTGGGCCCCCCTGAACTTTCTATAATGATTAGTATATATATGGCATATCTTACCAAGACAGTGGAGTGTCCTATTTTATCTTTAACTAATTATTACTTCTCCCGTCCCACAAAATCCTTCATATTTTTCTCATTTGTTTGTCCACAATACTCTTCACACCCAAAAAAAGGAAAAATTATTTTATCCAACAACCTCAGAAGTTACTTTAATTTCAAATTTGTCACTCATTTTTCACACACATACCATTACTTTATACTTTTTTATTACTTAAAAATACTATAATACCCTCTAAAGTCAATAAAGTTGGTCAAAAGTGTAACTTTTCTTAAACAACGTGGAACAATAAACGTGAAGCGTATTGTAGGACGGAGAGAGTATTTGTTTTCAAACTTTAATTTCTTATGTTTCTTTCATCTTTTTTTTAATATATATAATTTGCCTTACATTTTTTCTTTCTTTTATAATTCATTTTCATTTTTATCCAATAATTTAATTTTTAAATCATCAATCTTACCTAACACATAACATACCTTACCTTACACTTTGGTGGAGTTTTTTTTTTTTTTTAATAAAATGCTAAAATGCTCTTTAAAAAAGTAAGTAAAGTTGGTAAATAATGTAGTTTCTTTTCTAATACAACATGAAATAGTAAACGTGAACAACTTTTGAGATGAAGTGAATATTTGGGTCCCTGGAAAAAATTCTGGGTCCGTCACTGCTTAAACACGTAGGAAAATTGCTTACAGCCGAGTGTATGCAATCAAAAGAGTAGCAATTAGATTCAACAAGGGCTCGTTCATAACCAATTCAAACACTGTAATAGCAAAACAAGCCCCAAAAAACAACAGGAATAATATGTCAGCATCATCCTTGGCCTGCTTAAAATCAGACAAATCAAAGAAACCAATAAATGCATCATTCAACAGAAATGAACTTCTAAACCCCATCAGATGCATCATTCAACAAATCTGTTGATGAATAGAGAATCGAAACAAGCCCCAAAGGGAGGAAAGCCTTGAAGAATCCAGCAGAATCAGTAGTCCCGGGAGGAGGCAGTTGTGAGCTGACCAGCAGCTGTAGGATGGAAGCGGCGAGAATCGCACGAAGCAAGACGACGGCTAAGGCACGTCGGTGGCAGCCAAGGGGCGGCGGCCATGAAAAGGAGAACCCAGGGCAGTGTATCCGGCGGCTGATTTGGCACGAGTAGCCGCCAATAAATCTGAGGGGAAGTCAGCAAAGCCGACAACAGAAATCCTCCATCGCCATGAGAAATTGGAAATATCTGAAACGAACAGCGGCGCAAATTGTAGACTGCCTGTTGGGTGGATGCGGTCGTCCTCGTCATCGCGCCGATTGACGTCGCCGGAGGTTATGGCGACGGGAGGTGTTCAGATTCCCGTTTTAAACTCACGAAGAGTATCCTGCACCAACCCGTCATTGGGCTCACAAATTGGGGTTAATAAGGGTGAGGGTGTGAGACTATGGGCCAAGACACACTTGGCCCAATACTCTGAGAATGAAGGCCAACAATTGGGCCAACGGGCCCAATAAATCTCCACCTTGGCCCAATTCAACCACCATTGTGATCAAAAAATTTAGGAATTTATCATCGCACCTTTCCCTGGACACCTGCAAAATGGAAAAACACAAAGTTAGATGCAAGATCCAGAAAATTTGACAAACACAAAGTTAGTCAAAAAATGACATAAAGTCACAAGAGTTCACATAGTCATGTAATCACATAGATTAGAACTCACAGTTCTCATGACACACGAACATTTCACACAGAAACAAAACTAAGCACAAAGCTAACATGAGATCACAAGGATCATGAATACACAATTCATACATATATCACATAGAATAGAATATATAATTATAAAGACACACAGTCTAGTCACACAGACACACAAGCTATAGCATTTAAAAGTCACACAGACATAACAGTCACACAGACAAACAACAATCAAATGTTACACCACATTCGAATGCACACAACATGCTCCACCTCACTAAGAGAAACAAATAAGCATGTAAACTAGGCACAAAAGCATAAAGAAAACACATATGCAAATAATCCACCTCACTAGGAGCAACCTAAAACCTAGCAAGTTTAACACATAAACAAGCACACAATAAGAAAACATATTTCTAATAAGTTTCTCACAAAGAAAACACAAATTCACAAAGAAGCACATAGATTCAAAGTGAAACAAAATAGAAAAACAAATTTCCTAATCAACATGCGGAATTAACAAGCCAATTAAAATGCACACAAGATTTAAAAAAACACCAAATAATTCACGCAAAAAACTATCTCTTAATCATAAGAGTCATTCACAGCTTTGAGCACCCTCCCATACTTCATCTTCTGTTTCAAACAGATATTGAAGTCTCTTTGCCCAAATGCATTAGGAGGAGCCATAGGTGCTTAAAGTTGAGTGAATCGACTCACACAAATTCAAGAAACAACAAAAATCACACACACAGGTGAGAAAATGCTATCTTAGGCCTGGAAACAAACTCAATTCGCACACATAGCAAAAGGAGCAAAAAATTCTAGAAAATCAGATAAGTAGCGAAAGCAAACCAAGAAAAAATATCACACAGATATAACCACAAAAGATTTCAAGCAAATAAAACTAGAGATAACAAGAAATTGACCAACCAGGCCACAAATCACAAAAAAAAAATCCCTAATTCTATAGCACAGAAATCACCACACAAGAGGACAAGCCGCCTCAAAGCATCACAAAAGGAGGACCAACCGCCTCAGGGCATCACAAAGATATAACATAACTGAACAAATCAGAAAATGAAAAACACAGAGTTTAAAGGAATAGAAAAACTCCCCTGAAGCGGTGTTCGTCCACCGTACCACCCCTACGAGCCACCAGCGCCCCTCAAAGACTTGTTCAAGCGGCAACCGGACGAGCAACTCCCACCTTGGAGCCGCACCCTGCCCGCTACCAAGCTTGAACTCACCACAGCCCCTTCGAGCAGCAACCCACCCGTGCATCCACTTACTGAGCTACACCCCGAATGGCTACCAAACTTGAACCCTACACACAAAGTGAGACAAACAGTAGTAGGGAGTAGAAGAACCAATCTGAAAACATTTTTCATAAAAAAGGAACAGGTCCAAAATAAAAACAAAACAATTTTGAAAATTTTGGAACCCATCTTCCCTGTTCAGTGGAATGGAGGCCCCGGACATATCTAGCCGGAACGGCGACTGACGGTGGCAGCCTATGGACGGCGGTGTCGCAGCGGCTGGAGCCAACGAGCTGACTGACTGGCGGCGATGTTCAGCAGCTGGCGGCGGCGGTCAGAACTGATCTGACCAGAACAACGGCTGGCGCTGCGAGCAGATTCGGAGTCTGGGCGAGCGACTTCGGTGGCGGTGATACCAGGCTGGCGTCGGACAGCAACCACAGACAGCGAATGGCGGCGCACAGCAGCGCCTCTCCTCTTCGCATCGACGGCGCCGTCGGCTGAGGCGGACAGCAGTTGGGCAGCGGTTGGAGACAGGTCAGTGGCGGTCTTCAGGCAGAACCCTAGCCCGGCGACGACGACGGAACCCTAGCCTAGCGCCAGGCGATGGTTGCGACGGGCAGAGCCCTAGCGGCCGAGCCCTAGCACCGCGACAGACAGACGCGATTCCGTGCAGGCGACGGAGGCTGAGCGTGGACGATGGACGGCCGACCAAGCTCTGATACCACTATGCAACTATCAGAAAAAGAACATATCCAAACACCAACAGAACAAATCTGAAATAATTTCGGATAGAACAAAATGATAGCACAAATAAAGGAGAGAGTGTGAGACTATGGGCCAAGACACACTTGGCCCAATACTCTGAGAATGAAGGCCAACAATTGGGCCAACAGGCCCAACGGGCCCAACACTGCCCAAGGTAGCGACAGCTGTGCGCCTCAGAGGAGAGAGGCAAGAATGATAGCAGCCTTGTAGGAGGGAGGACCCATAGCAAGAAATATCTGAATATAGACTTCACAAGGTATAATCAAACTTATTCAAAAAAGGATTATCCTTAACTTACCTAACCCTCAAGGTACCCGACCTGCCAACTCAAATCCCCTATTCCACCCCATGTTACATCTAGTGTTACATGGGATGGGATGAGAGACAAGTGTCCCATTTTACACACAATTGTATGTAAAATGGGATACTTGTCTCTCATCCCACCCCATGTAATACTAGATGTAACATGGGTGGAATAAGGAATCCCATGTGCCGGCCTGCCCCCACACGATTTGCGCCGCCCAGACCCGTCCCGAATTAAAAACGTGGCTGGCCGCCCCGGACTCGTTTAGAAACGGGCCAGATCTAGGTATTACTTTATCCCCACGGGTACTCTACCCGCCCCATACTAAATATAAATATTATATTATTTATTTTTTATAATTATTTAAAATTTTATACTCTATTACTAATTTTATAGTTATTATTATTGTTTGAATTCTTTTTTTTTACAGAATTATTATTTGAAGAAATGGAGAATGATGAAGTGCACAGAGTTATTGTTTTTAAGTATTTACGTGTGGAGAGTAATCAATAAGTCTTTAAAAAAAAAAATAAATAAAAAAGGAAGGAGAGCAGGTCGGGTCAGACCCCGTCCCATTTGGGACTAGGTATGGGGCTGTGTAGTAAGACCCGTTCGGGTTCAGGAAGGGTTCGGAAAAAATAATTTTAAAACGGATCGAGTCTGGGTAGTAAAGTACCCGCCTCAAACCAGGCCCATTGATATCCCTAATTTATTGTTATTGCAAAATAAAACACAAGGAACGGCCTTTTATTAAACTTTACTATCATGCTATCATTCGAAAGAGTAAGAGATATTCCAAGTATGCATACGATATTTCTCACATTTCTCTCACGGTTTGTTCATACCTTTATAACATGATTCCTAAATTTAGTCACAATTTCCCCTGCAATTTGATGACTTGTTGCTAGTTGTGTGTAGATCTCTCTCATCTCCTAAAGAGGGAAATGTAAAAATTGAAGTGAGATGGGGAGAGTGTTTCTTAATCTTCATGCAATATTTCGGGACGGACGAAGAGAGTAATTTTTAATTCAAAGGTGACAAATTTTTTTAACACATTTTATTGTTGTCACCATTAATCTAAGTTTTTGTCATTAATTAAGATATTTAATGACTATAATTACTAATGCGTCATGATATTTCTATATTTTGACGGATGATCATTTAATGACAATTTTATAGTAACTTGTGACCAATTTTTATGTTACAAAAAAATATTATTTTAGTGATGATGTTATGTTTTGTTATCAATTTTCATTTAATGACACATTTATAGTAACTTGTGACCAATTTTTATGTTACAAAAAATATTATTTTAGTGATTATGGTATGTTTTGGAGTCTTATGCACATGGTGTACCTGTAAGATCTAACCAATTAAAATTTAAAATAAATAATCTCCATCCTTAGATTTTAAATAGTAACCAACTTTTTAATTTATGTAAAAAAAATATTTAATTACTATTATATCCTAAATTATACCATTAAACCCTTAGGTGCATCGGTGCAACCCAGAATTACCCTATGTTTTGTTATCAATTTATAAAATATTTCCCCCGTACAATATCAATGTATCTATTTGCTTTTTGTATGTGAATTAAAAGGTATTATTATTTTATGTATAGTAGGTAATTGTATTAGTGGAGTGATGAGTCTCATATTTTATTTATATTAGAGGGTGTAGATCTATAAGTCTAATAAAAAAAATAAATAAATAGATTAAGGGTGAAGGATAGATTAAAGATGGACGGAGGAAGCAATTAGTAATGTAATATTTTCGTCACCAACGTAAAAATATTTTCGTCACCAACATAAAAATACAGTGACGATAAATATCAGATCCTCATAATTTATTTCATGACAAAAAAAAAAAAAAAAAAAAATATATATATATATATATATATATATATATATATATATATATATATATATATATATATATATATATATTGCAACGCATAATTTTTCATCACTTACTTAAAAGTAACAAAAATAAAATTTGTAATTTTCTTACCGTAATTATTATGTCACCACTATCATCACAATAATTTATTTTGTTTAGATAATCTAACATGAATACACATTTAGCGGCAATAATATTTACCCAAACAAGCTAGCAACCACTACAAAAGAAATTTGTATAGCTAACAGAAGAGCTAAAAATCAAGATAGAAATCTGATTCAGGTTAAGCAGTACACCGAATCAAGGGCAACATAATTTAGCAGCAATAGTATATCAAAACAGCAGAAACACCAAAAACAAACCTGATCATATGCAGATTGCATCCCTAAGCAACAAGACAACCACTAACAAGAAAAAAACCAGCAAAGCAATGTAGGAAATCTGCAGAAACTGAGCATCAAATGCTGTTGTTCCTCCACTAACCAAGTCACACAGCAACCAACTTCCTCATAGCCGCACCAGGTAGTTATCGTAAGTCGGAAAATCAGAAATGCAGCAACCAGCAGCCACAGAATAGAGCATCAAAGCCAGCCACCAAAGAAATTTGTGCAAGACAAATATCATGCTACCAAGATAAATTTAGAGCCTGCCCTCAAAGTAGAGGATAACAAACAAGCAGTATCAGAAAGTAGCCCATAACTAGTAGAATAATACCAGCCTAACCTAAGCCTTGGCTGCCAAATCACCTGCAGCAAACAAGTACTCCATAATACTAAAGAAACAGAAAGAATCTACTAGCAGATACAGAAGCCCCAGAACACGCACAAACAGCAGGGTGAAGAAAAAACAAGAAAAATCAGAAGGATCAACCATGACAGAAACTAAACAACATGGAACTAGGAAACATAACAGCTACCCAACCATTAAACCATGAAGGCAGACAAAGTCCCACAGCAGAATCGATGAAAACCCAAAACTAGCAAAAACAGAAATTCTAGACAGCAACAGTCCAAAACAAAGGACAACAACAACAGCAAAGATATATCAGGGAAGAGCCGAAAGCAGCATGGATCCAGAAAGGAAATGGTGCTGCTGTCATACAACAATAAGATGGATGTATCAAGACAGAACTAAAATACAAGCAGCAAAAGGTGCTGATGTCAAAGATACTACATAGTCTACTCTCTAAGAAACCACAAGCAGTAGCATTTCGAAGCCCATAACAAGCTAAATGCAATTCCAGCCTATTTTGATCATGCTGCCAAAAGAGCTAGTGCAAAGGATCAACCCTTTGTTCTCCAGCCTACATAACCAGCAAAATCCGAGTTTTGAGAAGCACAACCTAGGATGCCATAGCACACAACAATATCACACATCAGAAAACAAGCAAAACAGCAGAACCAAAACAGAGCTCTACCAGCAGAATAACAAAAGCCAACACCCACATAACAGCAAAATAAACACAAAAACAACAAGATACTAGCAAAAAAAGCAGCTACCCAAATCACAAAACAAGAAATTAGGACAAAAAATAATCAGAAGGAAACAACATAAACAACCAAACAAACCAGAAAAGCAACAACATCACAGAAATAATAACACAAGGAGAGGATTGAAAGGTTTGCATTGTTGCCCTTCTGTTGATGCATAACCTGACACTACAAACGCTGCTACATTTAGATTTCTCATCGAATCATTTCTATGCAGAAGCAACATTCAAATTTTAAATTTGACTAAAAATTTTGATTATATTTCAACAAATAAAAGGTCAGTAAAATCAAGTGCAGTGTAATCCAATACAGAACCAGCTATGATTGAAAACAAAAACCATAACAACAACGTGAAAGATTGTAAGATGTGAGAAATGGAGCATGTTCCCTTAGCGGGATAATGAAAGCATTAGATTAAATGTTCAATTTATTAAAACAAAAAACTATTCAATAGACTTTAAAGTAGCTGGTTAGTTAGTTTTATTTCATATATGCCTACAGAGTTTAATAACAAAGAATACAAAAGTTTCTGGAGGACTGAAATTACCAGACCAGATCTCAGCAACAACATTTTAGGAATCAGATTTAATAGACTATAATACAGCTAGTTAGCTTATGTTATTATTCAAATACTAACTCATTTAAAAGCCTGAAGTGTTTATCAGAAAACAATACCAAAGTTTCTGGATGACTCAATTCTGCAGACCATATCACAGCAAGAGCATTCTAATTATTTATAGGGTCAGGTATCTGATTCAAAGTTCAAGCATTCCAGCCATCCCACATCATTTACATGTTCAAATTGACCAGATTAGACAAACACTAGACAAATCCTTGTTATCCTTTATAGTCGACCATAATCCTACTGGCTTCTCTTTCCCCTTTGATTCGGGTAAATGAACTCAAGTGCCTTTAATTCCACCCCTCCTCTTAAATGACTCGAAAGGAAGAACCCTTTTCACAAGCCCAAGAGTTATAGGAACACATTGGATTATATGCTTGCTGAGCTATGGCATTAATTTATTTAAGCACAAATGTTTCAGAAGAACAGGTAAAAAGTGGAAACCTCCAGTCTTCTTAATGTGTCCCAACACTTTTCTTCTTCGGTCTCACTACAAAACCTTTTACTCATCGCATCATCACTTTACCATTAACTTCAATCTGCAAGGGTAAACCAAACATCTTAAAACATTTAATGATGAATTCAAAAATTCACTAACTCTAGATCATCACACATTTAATTATATTTTATAAGACTGTACATTCTGATAATCACATTATTCTATTTTATAAGACTGTACATTCTAAATAGAGATATAAATCATCATGAAGATTAAAGAAGAGGGTGGGTGGGTGGCTGATGTTCATACCTTATATCTTTCCTCTTCTTCTTCTTCCATGACGTTGTTGCAGATGCAAGACTGAGCCGAACAAGACTTCCCGGACAGATTTTACAAATAGTAATATCATAGAGGCCATAAATGCCCTTGGCTGAATTATTCTCGATATCATGCCACATGAATGGACCCTCTATATGATAAAGAAGGACCTGCCTTTTGTTCTTCAAATAGGCAACAACCCTCAATAACCATGGCTCATCGAAACGAGGATACTACAGCGTAAACAATTTAATCCAAGACTTATCCATTCCATTATCTTTCATCATCCATCCATCTAATTGGTTCCTTTTGATATAATTGAAACCGTAAATCAAGCATCCACCCACTGCCTCCAACTGCTGACTAATTTCAGATTCTTCGGGTTGTGGTGGCAATGGAAACTTGTAATATCTTTCAGTCTTAAGATCGAGTTCCGTCACTCCATCCGCTGATCTCCAGTACAATTTTCCATCCAAGAAAGCGCCCTCATCTTCTCCCAATAGATCACCACTCATCTTCTCCCAATAGATCACCACAAGGATAGTCCTCAATCATCCTCCACGAATCTGATTTTAAACTATAAACCAGAGTTTGGAGCTCAATGTATCCATCAGAGCCCTCATTATCAATCCTCACAACTTTGTAGTAATCGGAATCGTAGTCATACCCAAAACCCCAGCCAAAGAAGTGGCAATCATTGGTTAGCGGGTTCCATATTGCCCATAAATCTTCATCTTCACGGCTTCTGCCCTGATGATGAGATAAGAGAAGTAAACCGTTGCAGGAGGCAACCACAGCCAAATCTGGCGAGCGCAGCACACCTTTTCGGACGAAGCGTTTGATGGGTGTGGCATCAATGATTTGAGGGCCATTGATGAAGTTGAGGGAGTCTAGAGAGAAGGAATGATGGGTTTCTTCAGTTTGATCTCCGACCAGAAGGGTGTGATTGTGGAATTGATGGTGGGTGTGGGCCTTGATGAAGGAGGTATCGTCGATGATGCGCTGCCACGCCTTGCAAACACTTCTGAACCGGAAAAGGGATTCCGCTGGCAATCGGACAAGTATTTCCCAAGAGACGTCGGAGAGAAGGTCGGACATTTTTGGAGCAAAATCTGAAAATGAAGAAGAGAGTGGGTATTGGGGAAGTGGATTATGGTTTATTACGTCTCACAGGCGGCCAGTTACTCCGATTTTGGAGGGAATTTATCCCGCCAAATTTCACCTTTGGGGGAAATCAAGAGATGATGCATTGATGCCTTAATTTTGTTAAAGGAAAAAAAATTAACTTACACTCCATAAAATGGGGATTGTTCAATTTTGAGAAAGAGAATGATAATTAGAAGAAGTTAATATGGGTGGCCCGAATTGATTTTTGTATATCAATTTATATTAGTTTTATTTAAGACAAATTATTCGAACTCGAGTGTACCGTGTATTTATTTTTAAAAATTTATACACTTAGGAATAAAAACATAATTCCTCCGTCCCACGAAACTCTGCACTTCACTTTCCGGCACGGAAATTAAGAAAGTGATAACTTTTAGGAGTATAATGGTACCACTTTTCGGCACGGAAATTAAGAAAGTAATAACTTTTAGGAGTATTATGATATTTTTTTGGTAATAAATAAATGATAAAGTATGTTAGGTATGTTAGGTAGGGGTGATTTTTTTTTTTTATAAATAAAGTGTATGTGAAAGGGTGATTGTGTTTGACTTTTTGCTTTTTTAGGAAAGTGTAAACTTTTGAGGGACAACCCAAAATGGAAAGTGTGCTATCTGAAATGGGACGGAGGGAGTATACATTTATGAATAAAAATGTACATTTCTTTTTCGGTCATTTGGGCCCACACAAAATAATTAATTATTTAATTGGTTCACACATAACACTAATACAACTACTCACATAATATTAAATATTTTTCTCTCACTTCACTAAACGCAAAAAGTAAACGTTAACGTTAACGTGAGACCGAAAGAGTATACGTTAGAGAATTTTCTGTTAGGTTTTATAATAAAAAAATTAAATATAAGGAGTATATAATTATTAAGAAACATTTATACACTATTAAATAAAAATTCATATACATATATATATACGTGAGCATCCGGATGCATAGGGGTGTGCATCGGTCGATTCGGTTAATCGAACCAATCGAAATACAAAAATTGAATTTTTATCGAACTTTTTTTGACAAATCGAACCAAATTCTTCAAAATCGAATTTAACAAAACCGAAATATATCATTCGGTTATTTAATGCATATGTGTTTTTATAGTATATTACTATTTTTTTATTTATTTTAAAAAATAATGGGAAAATTGTTAAAATAATTATTCTGGTTTTGTGCGAGACCATCTCACGCATCTTATTCCGTGAGACGGATTATCCATTTTCCTTATAAAGACGCGAGCATGAGATTCGCTGCTAAGCGATTATTTCTCTCTATTTATCTTAGCAATTATTACTATCTATTTTTTTTCATTTTAACTGTAAAAAAATGTTTTTTTAATTTAAAATAAATTATTAAAGTATTAACTATCTGGCAAATAACACCCTGTTAATATTTTATCGATAATAACTAGAATGGAACCGTTCTAAATTTCTAACTCTGTAGGACCGGATCTTATACACTAATATTGGGTCAAAGCGCAAACTCGTTTCCTTCTGCAAATCCCATTCCCTCACAAAACTAATGCCACGTCACAATCTATCGAAACTCAAAACTAATGCCACGTTACAATCTACCTTTTTTGCCGTCCCGAAAACTTTTTCTGCGGCAACCTCTGCCACGACGGAGTCATTATCTCCGGCTTCGATGCACGTGGAACTTTCAGAATCGA
Organism: Pogostemon cablin; assembly: GCA_023678885.1. Taxonomy (NCBI): domain Eukaryota; kingdom Viridiplantae; phylum Streptophyta; class Magnoliopsida; order Lamiales; family Lamiaceae; genus Pogostemon; species Pogostemon cablin. Next base: position 33,728,355 of record CM042957.1, read on the forward strand.
TATCAGCTTTGTTTAGAGCCTTCGAAATTCAGCGCTGTCGCCGGCCTGATTCCTGATGGGGTTGCCGACGGTTTGGAATTGGGAAGCGGAGAGGAAGGTGGGAAGAATGGGGAACTAAACAAAGGGAAACCTTCTGTTAATCGGAGAAGGGGTTTAGGGTTCCGACGGGGAGGGCGGCGAAGGCGTTGTCGGTTGGGGCGAAGATGGTGAATCCCTAGTTAGAGTTGTTGAACTGAGTGTTGATCTGATCTCCCACTTGGAGGATTTTGTAGAGGCAGATGAGGGTGGTGAACTGCCCGACTTTTTCAAGGATCTTCGTGATATTTGTCGGCCCAGCCAGAGCCGGGGCCGGAGTTTGGGTCAGGGTGGTGGCGCAGTGGAAGATGAGGGGGATTAGTGTAGAGAAAATGGATTGATGATCCATATGATTTTGTTGATTAATTAGTAATTAAAGGTTAATTAGAGAAAGTTAGAGTATGGGAAATGTTGCAACAGGAAGAGTGATGGATTGTGGGATTTTATTAGAGGAGAAATTGGTTGTGAGGTGGTGTTTTTGTAGTTTAAAATATAAATGTGATTTTTGTTCAATTTGATGAGAGATTACAATTTGAGTGTTAAAAGGAGAAAGACTCTGTTTTGAATCAGAATTTCACGAATCTCTACATTGAGCCATAATTTCACGAATCTCCATGTGGACTGAAGGGCAAGGATAAGAGATACTATTAAAATTTTCCACTCCATGTGCAATGATGTTGACCAATTTTCTGCAAAGTTCCATCTTAATTTATATTGAACAAATATATTTATAAAAGAAAAGATGAAATAATCACCAAATTTTAAACACATTATGAAACGTTAAAACACCCATTTTAATAAGTATATCCAACTCCATTTATTATTTGATCAACTCCCCATTTAATAATTGGGATACTCTTTATTTTCATATTCATATTTCAGAAAATAAAATATTCTTTTATTTAATTAACATATTTTAGATTACTCTTTTCTATTAATTGGGTTACTCTTTTAAATAATATGAGTTACTCTTTATTTTCATATTCGAATTTCAAAAAATAAAATATTATTCTGTTTAGTTAACATCTTTTAGATTACCCTTTTCTATTAATTGAGTTACTATTTTTAATAATTTGGGTTACTCTTTACTTTCATATTTGGATTTCAGAAAATAAAATTTTATTCTATTTGGTTAACATCTTTTAGGTTACTCTTTTTCTATTAACTGGGTTACTCTTTTTAATAATTTGAGTTACTCTTTAATTCCATATATTCGAATTTTCTAAAGAAAAGTGATATATTGTAAATAATTAAATTTTATGTAATATGTAAGTCGATAGATCACTCTATAAAGTTAATTAGATTATTCTTTAGAATTAATTAGGTTACTCTTTATAATGAATTAGATTACTCTATTATTTGAAATTGTGATTTTCCAATATTATGCTACGTGTTGTGAAAAATTAAATTGAATAAAATCTCTAAGCTAATGGTAAGATAAAGCATTTCCTTGTTAGTCTACAAAAGAACTTCATATGATATATTTCCCAAATCGAATCAGCAGCTACTCTCATCTTCTCCATTTTTTTTAAATTTAAAAGTGACTCTTCTTCATTGTTTTTTTTATTTAAAAGTGATTCTATGAGGCATATAAGAAATTTGACACTATTCTTCCAAGATAAGAATCAGCCCTAAACCTTATATAGAGGTTCTCAGTCAGCACATTGATGATTTTATACATAACAAATTTATTCTTTTGGAAAGACGAACACATTTAACTCATAACACTCCATCCACTTAGAAGAAATAGTAATTATATACAAAATTAACTTCAATCCTACTGATTTAATCCTATAAATTTTACATATGCAAAAACAAATAACAACTATGAGAAATCCACTTAAAAGAAGAAAAAGAAAAAAAGAAACAAAAAATAATTTCAACAAGATGAGAAAAAGTTCATCTGTAATCACAAGAATTAGTTCATTCACTAAATATCTCTCCAACCTATCCATCCACAAGTTATTCAAACCACAAAATAATCCAAACCTTTAATCAATGCCTAAAAGCTGAATCTTACAATGCCACGTTGAACTCCATCTGGCTTAATTGTAGGTCTGCTCCACTTCTTCCTTTAGGTTGAAGAAGGAAGACATGGGGCTTGGGGTGTTAAAAAATCACGTGATACGAGAAGGAAAAAATGGATGGCGGGCAGCAGCGGAGTGATTGTCGAAGGGTGGGGAGGGGCTAGAGGAGATCGTAGACGGCTTCAATTTCGGCGTTCCACACCTCATACCGATGGCAAACCCATCCAGAATTGACCCTATACACATCATAAAGAGGCGGACTTGACACGATAGGGGACAGCGAACCAGGTGGTAAGATGGTGTCGGACTTGTACGGTGTGCGGTGGACGGCGACGTGCAGTAGAGATATGGCAGAGTGACACGGGGGAGCAGCAGCAGATCGAATGACTGAGCTGACGAGATCGGCGGCTGAATTACTAAATCAGGGTGGCGAGTGGGACAGCAGCGCCATGAACTCACATCGGATTCCGGCAACTGGTGATTGTGATGGAAGGCGGTGGGTTTGTGGGAAGGAGCAACTCTTCAAGAGAGAGAAAATTTGAAAGGATGGAAATGCCTGATTGAAAACAGATGGGAATGCGTAATTGAAAACAGATGGGTGGAGGCCAACTGGAAAAAGGGATCCGGTTCCACCAAAATTTCAAAGGACCAGTTCCACTCTAGTCCATCTCCATTTTATCACTTATTCGTAATTTGACATCACTTTTCTTTAAAATGTAATGACTTTTTTTTTATTTACGAATTACTCATAATATAATTTAATTATATGGTTATCAATTTTTATTGATCAATTATCACCTTTAACTAAAATATTATTATTATTTTATTATTTTTGTTAATTATTCATGATTTAATTGCTCGATCATCACTTTTCTTAGTCGAGTATCACTTATTATTTAAAATGTTATCACTTTTTGATCGTCATACAAATTATTCATAAAAAATTTCAATTGAACAATGAATAATTATTACTATTCTTTTATCATATATATATAAATTTTTATTAAAAATATTATCATTTTTTATCTATCCTGCAAATTGTTCATTAAATAGTTTAGTTGGACGGATATCACAATTTCTTAATCAGATATCACATATTTTAAGAATGTTATCACTTTTTTAGCATTCTCTTAATCACTTTTTTTAAATATTACTTTTTATTAAAAATATTTTATTTATTTATCTATTCTATGAATTATTTTAGAAATAATACATGGATAGTTATCACTTTTCTTTAATTGAGTATTATTTTTATAAAAAATAGTACTATTTAAAAAAAAAAGTGTAGTTCTTGTGTGAGATCATTTCACATAAGCGTTTATATGAAATAAATAAAAAGTGATAACATCGTTAACAAAAAGTGATATTCAATCGATGAAAAGTGATAATGATGCAGTGGATTATTTAATGAACAATTTATAGTACAAATAAAAAGTTATAACAATTTAACAGCGAAAGTGATAATAATGTTATCATTTTTTATTCGTCTCACGTAGGTATCATATAAGTTTTTGCCTAAAAAATATATTGTCACTTTTATAAATTTAGAATATTTAAATCGAAAATTAAATAAAACTAACAACAAAATTTATCGTTACATTTTTTAATATAAAAAAAGAAAGAAACACAAAAATTATATTATAGGTTAAACGAAAAAAACGCTAAAAGACAAAAATAAAAAGATAAGCGATTGTTGCTAACTGATTTCATATTACTGCGGATCTCTTAATAGCAGGTCTCATTTTGAGATCCGTCTCACGAATTAAGATTTGTGAGACAATCTCGTGCAAGTCTTTACTCTTGTGTGCATCGGACACAACGATCTAGCCCCATGTACCTAAATTCAATTTTATACTAAACTCATGTTTAAATTCAATTTTATACTAAACTCATACTTTTAATTTTTGTATAAGAAAAGTATTTTTGTTTAGTCAAACATTAATAGTTTGTTTATTAATATGTATCCCGCTGCGGTATTATTAAAATTTTAATTATTAAAATAACGATAATATTTTAGTATTAAAATATTATTAAAAGAATATTGCAGCATCATACTATTTTACTACCAAATATATAAAATAATGAATATTTTTTAGAATAATTATACAATTAAGGAGAATCATCGGCAAGTCTATAATCATTAAAAAAAATTCAAAGAATTGACCCCTTTTAACACTACTTTGAATTTGAAGTAATGGCTTTAGTATATTCAATTTTATAAAATTATATGACCGTCTCAATAACACGATGAATTTGTCATTAATAGACTTCACTATAAGCCTGTAAAAATAGAAGTTGTGGCAGTACTGTAGCTTCTGCCAGAAATCATGAAAGAAGCGGTACGTAGATGTTTCATATTTGTGCTTATTGCTTAGAGCTTCCATTAAAATAGTTAGTATGAATATAATCGTCCTACCACAATATTTTTTGCAATTGTTTACTGACCTGCAATTGATTTCTAATGTAAGTAACCAATAGCGAATAGAAATATAAAGTTCTAAAATTCAAAATAATAATAAGGCCGCGGTCATTCGTACACACAGTTTTACTTCCATATACCCACTTGAATTTTAAATTAATAAATATATATACTAAATTACCAAAGTATCCCTTTGGCATACACACATTTAATACAATATTATTCCTAAATTGATAAATACTACAACATACACACAACAAACACTTTAACAATAACAATTCAATAAAAATATAAATACACACGCATCACATTCACATAAAACATTTGAGCCAAAATCACATAACAAAACTCACACCCACCCACTTCTTCTTCCACATCTTCTTCCTCCAACATTTACAAACCCTAAATTTTCTCCCCATCTATAAATACTCACATTTGCTCATACGATCATCATGTCGGAAGAAGAAACACCTAAGGACGTAAAGGTATGTATATTTACGTGTTTATACCGATTAAAAAGTTTTTTGCATTTTTTTCCCATCGCTGAATTGTTTGACCAACCAGAGTCAAAATTTTTGGATGTGTTCGACCAGAAATGGTATAAATTTTTGTATGTGTTCGATCAGAGATGGTCGAAATTTTTGGATTTTTTCGACCATAAGTGGTCGAAATTTTTTTATATGTTCGACCATAGGTGGTCGAATTTTTTGGAAATTTTCGACCATAACCGACCATTTTTTTCAACAATTTTCTATCGAACAGTGTGTATTTTTCCAGCACTATGCTTGGTTTCCAGTTTTAACCCTTTTTTTTGTACGTAGGAATCATTTCCTTCTACTAAATGTAGTGCCATCTTATTGGGGGAATGAGCTTAGTACAGATGTTTGTATGGTTGAGGATTACACGGACTTATTTGAAACCCATCAATGGTTTAATACAAGAGAGGATTTGATAAATTGGGCTCGAAGTATTGGTTTAGATAATCAGATGGTGGTTGTAGTAAAACGCTCCGATAATGGTGGAGGAGGAGGAAAAAAGGGAAGGCTATTTTTGGGTTATGAATGTGGTGGAAAGTAGAGAGAGTTTAAGGCCAAAGTAAACCAATACAAAGAAGTGGATCCAGAAAAGGAACGAGAGGAGAAGGGTCCAAGTAAAAAGAAAGTAAAAAAGAGAGAGACGGGTATAAAGAAGTGAAATTGCCCATTTTTTCTTAGGGGGAGAGAATTAGAGAAGGGAGGAGCATGGGCATTGGAGGTTGTTAACGGTGTTCATAACCACTCGATTGGCAATTATTTGGATGGGCATGCCTATGAGGGGAGGCTAAAGGAGGCAGAGGAAAAATTTGTGATTGATATGTCACTCCAAGATGTCCGTCCAAAGAATATGATAGAGCTTCTAAAACATAAATTCCCTAGTAACAAGACTACAGTACGAACTATATACAATTTTCGCAAAAAAATAGAATTGCTGATCGTGGCGGTCGCTCTCAGTTGCAATATGTGGTGAAGAAGTTGGAGGAACAAAAATACTATTTTCTCACAGGAAGCTGCAAGAAAATCGATAATGTTAGAGACTTATTCTTTACACATTCCCGAAGCATAGATTTGTTGTGTGCTATTCCTCAAGTTTTGCTTATGGATTCAACATACAAGACGAACAAGTACAAGATGCCTTTGTTTGAGATAGTTAGTGTCACTTCAACTGGCATGACGTTTTGTGTGGCAATTGTATTTCTTGAGAAGGAAAAGGAAGATAACTATTTGTGGGATCTTACAACACTTAGGGATGTAATGGGTAAAATATGTTTGCCTTCCTTAATTGTGACTGATAAAGAGATAGCTCTAATCAATGCCATTGAGAGTGTCTTTTTCGGTACCAGTCCTTTCCTTTGTCGGTGGCATATAAACAAGAACATCATGGCGAATTGTAAAAAAACGTCCATCCAAAGGATAAATGGAAGGGTTTCATGCATGCGTGGAATTTGTTGGTGTTATTGGATAATGATGAACTACTCACGGAACGGGTAAAGAGGTTTAGGCATGAATTCCGTAATTACCCTGAGGCGGTTGAGTATGCTATGAACAACTGGGTGGAGCCCTACAAATAGAAATTTATTTTTGTGAACAAGAATGCCATCAAGCATTATGGAAATACCACGAATAGCCAGTATGTAAATGATATTTCAATTCTTCTTAAGATTTTTAGTTTAAAATTACAGATATTTATTATATTATAAATTTTATTTCAGCGCCGAAGGCAAACACTCAGCACTAAAGAGGCAATTACAAATAAAACAATATGATTTTGAAAAGTGTTGGACAGAATTTAACATATTGATGGAGGCCTCTCACATGACAATAAATCATTCTTTTGAGAAAAGCATCAACGTGGTCCAGCATAAATTTCATATTATGCCATTCCGAGAGCTCCGTGGGCTTGTATGTACAACCGCTCTAAAGATATTCTATGATGAGATTTTTTGTCTTGGCCAAGGTGTGTTGGATGCATCTTTGTATGGCTGTGTTCCGCGTTACACTTTAGGTTTGCCCTGCAAACATGAGTTGTCTGAATTTGTTAGCAAAGGGGTACCTATCCCATTGGAAAGTATTGACGATTTCTGGAGAAAGTTGGATATGAAGCCACGGAGAGTTGGTGGAAATCGAAATACAGATATAAGGGTGAAAATTGTGGAGTTCATGAACAACTTCTTATCAAACTTCGATGAGCCAGACGACGGCTATACTGAATTGATGTGGTGTAGGATGCAAGAGACAGTCATCCCTTCCACAACATCCTTGACTGCTCTAGGTGTAGCCACTCGTACTAGGGGCCGGCCAAAATCCTCAAAAAAGAATGCTTCATCGACGAAGAAGGATCCTAGTTCGTTCGAGTACCTGAAAACACACGATTAATAGTTGCTCTCCTATTTCTAATGTGGTGTACTACGTCGGGCCTTCGGCCCCTACTCCTCAATTCACAATCAAGAAACGACTAGCCAAACAAAAGATACATATTGTGTCTATTTAGCTCATTCATTATCAGTTGGCTAACTCTTAATAACAAATATATGGTATTTTTATAAGATAGTTCGCCGTGTCCGCACATGAGTTATGGATAACAAAGGATGTCATCTTGATGCATTGCCTCCACATTTTGCGAAATACATAATATCCACGAAGAATGTGAAAGGGGATGGTCATTGCGGGTTCCGTGCACTTGCAGATTTGCTTGATTATGGAGAGGAGGGTTGGGGTCGGGTGCAGACTGATCTTTTCAATGAGTTGAAAGCTCATACAGACGTTTATGCCAAAATATTCATTGAGATCGATCATGTGGAGTATGTGTTAAAATCACTCCAATGTTATGTTGAGTTTGCCCCAAAAGATAATTGGTTTTGCATTCAGGAATTGGGTTATGTCGCCGCATCCAAGTATAACATAGCTCTGATACATATAAGCGATGAATTTTGTACTACCTTTTCTCCCATTGTGGAATGGAATCAACCCAATTCCCAAAATTGTTGCAATAGGTCTAGTAAATAATAATCACTTCATTCAGGTAATTATTGTTTAAGCTTTTAAGTTCTATTTCATTGATCTTATAAACTAACATGATTTATAAAATTTTTAGGTTTTCTTATCCAACGAATGTCCGCTACCACCTATTGCCTCTCAATGGACAACCTATCATCTCCCAGAAGCAGATAGTTGGGAGTCTTTCTTGACACCACGAGTAGATGCATATGATCTACCTGTATCACCGGGAGCTGTTCAGAGAAGCAAGAAAATAATTTGTCTTGAGTGATTGCATACTTTGTCTCCATATTTCTTATTTTATCACCATGTTTGAATATGTATTGGATTATTATGTTTTATCTTTCATTATTCGCATTATGGATGATTATGTGACTTCAATGAGTGTTAAATAAATATTTCGACCAACAGATTGTGCAAATTTTGACACTGTTCGATGAAAAAAGATAAAAAATTATACAAATTTTCGACCACTTGGAGAAAAATTTTAGAGAATTTCGACCATTAGTGGTCGAAAATTTTAAAAACTGTCGACTGGAGGTGGTCGAAATACTTCTAAAATTTCGACAATCAGTGGTCGAAATTTTGAAATTTTCGACCATGACTGGTCGAAATATTGTAAAATTTTCGACTAAGTTTGGTCGAACAGTAGGCCTATTCTTAACTATTAGTGTTCAAACGGGTTGAAATCAACTCTTAAGATTTATTTGTGTGTTTATAATCCAACATAGTCAATAGTTTTTGCATATATCACATAATATAGCACGCAAAATAGTTGTAGGAAGTAAAGTTGCCCGCAAATTCTTGTACGATTCAAATTCTTCTACTAGAAACATCTCATTCTAGTACTAAAAAGTTAACAAATTACTCCAAACAATACTACAAAGTTTCAACCCAAACAATAGTTAGCCCAAACAAAGTTTCAACCCAAACAAAGTTTCAATTACTCTAAATAATTCTACAAAGTTTTTAAATAATCATGGGTCACGAGAAGGGCCAAAGTTGCCTGCATTGATACTACTGAGACACATGTAGGGGCTTGCCATAGCCAGTACAGCCTCATCCCCCGGAATGGACACACTGTGTCTCCATCGATCAAGTACTAGCCTCATAATTCCGGTGGCGGTGGAGACCCTCTCAAAAGGGTGGATAGCAGGGGTGGTGGTTCAAACATCCAAGCCCCTCCTCTCCCATGTTTTTTATACTCTGGGGCGGCCTTTATCTGCATACCATTCTAGGTAGCCCAGTGCGGATTCCCATCCTGGCATAGCCAATCGACCCAAGTCCTCACCTAAGAGAAAATGTCGTCTCCATCTCTCGAAGAGGTCAACATGCGTACCCATGCACCTCTACTATTGGCTGTAGCTTTCACAGTCCGCAACCACCTAAGTGCTAATGGCACGCAGGGAATGGTCTGCACATGCCCAAACTATCAAAGGACCCTATCTGGCATGTAGGGCTCCACAATGTCTCCTGCCAACAGTAACCCTTCAAAAAAGGTGACATCGTACCTCGGAAACAGGTGTCTCACATTGACATATGGATCCTAAATGACCTAAATGCAATTAATAAAAATCACAATCCTTAATAAAACTAATAAATCATACATTCTAAATTAATAAATTTTACCTCACTCGCATCCATGCGATCAATCCGCTCAATCAATGCTTTAATTATTTGAATTGAGGGAGTAGAGTGAGCTTCAGGTCACCATCTCATGGCTAGTGGGTAGCTCTCCAGGTAATTCCCATTGGGTGGAGGCCTGTACAAATATGAAAAATGCTCATAGATCCAAGCATGACATTAAAAGTGAATGGATATCATCATTACAGCATGAAATATAAAACCATAAAACCATGGTATAAAATAAAATTTAAGTACCTCTAATATGGTCGTGTAACCGACTATCTGTCGGGTCACTATTTTTGATGCAAGCCCTAATTGCCTATATAAATAGGCCAACACAGCAGCTCCCAATGCGTACTTATGGAGATCGCCCAAGTTGCAAAGGAACTCAAGCCAAGAAGTATGAACGAACCCTATTCCCACTCTTGTCGGGAAATAACGTCGTCCCAAACATGTACAACAAGTACGCTCTGACACAGCCCTCAAGCTCATCATCATACTGAGATGTAATGTCGTCCTTAAATGTATCCTTAACTGTTGGTGATCGGATCTTATGGTCCACATGATTCGTTCGGATTCCATGTAATTCTATTGCAGCGGAAACAAATAGAATAATTTATCTTTCACTGAAGACTTGATGGAGAAGTTAGAACAGCTACAGAAACAACCTCTTGATCTTTTGCTGTATTCCCAAAGCCTAGTCTTGACGTCGTGTGGGCGATAATTTTTAAGACTCTCTCAATCAGTAATCCTCCCTACGCTCTCTACAGTATTAGGCGCAGATAATAATTAGGATTCCGGATTAATGAGGTGACTTATTTATGGGCTATAGCAGGGATCAGGAGGAGAAATTAGCCCGTTAGTCTCCCCGTGTTTAAGATATACAATTCCTATTAATTAATTAAGTTACTGATAACTTTATTAATTAATATCTCATCCGAGAGTAGTACCACTCAACTTTGTTATCATATTGGAATAAATCCACCTGCAGGGTTTACTTGATAATCCTTATGAGCTCCTCAAGGGGACATCATCAACCTATTTAATAGGACACAGATTCCTTCTACAATCAACAGCACACCATAGAGATAGCACCATATCCCAACTCACCGAGCTTGTTGATTTAATAATTAAATCTCATCCATTGATGAATTAAAGACATAAATACTGGCTTACGTGTTGAGGTTATTATATAGGAATTAAGAGCACGAACATGCATAATAACTGAAATCAAGTTCTTTTATATAGTTAGTATAAATCGAACGATCTCAAGCGGTCCTGCTCAATACACACAAAGTGACTAATGTAATTTTATAGTCAAAACAAAATAATATCAAATCACACTACAACCATCCCGATAGATTGTCCCCATCTATCTCGGTTGTGAGCATCTGTTTATACTTATAAGGAGCCGACAATATGATCTTCTGTGCGATGTCGCACACATATTATCTACAGTATAAAGTAAATGGACTATTGCATCGACATATAGAAAAATTATAAGATGCAATCATTTGATCAATGATTCTCATTTCAAATATTGTTAAAACATTGTTCATACTAAAGCTAGACTTTTAGTATACAATCCAATATCAACCACTCTATGTCACAGAGTGACCACGGATAGTGCCCAGTGCCTCTGTAGCTACATTTCTATCAACGTTCAGAAGATCCATAATCATTTCAGAAGGCCTTTGTCTATCTCCATGTAAGGCAACTGTACGACTAGATATAGACAATCCCGTAAGACAAAACACATCGTCGAGTGTTATGGTCATTTCCCCGAATAGCATGTAGAATTATTTATCTTCGGATGCCATCTCTCAACAAACGCGAGAATGATATTTTTGTTTGGTTTGCGGTAGGAGATTTGCCTCACCTTGTAAAATCCAGCCCTACGGAATAAGCTTATGAAATTACGAGTTGATGCATCCTCCACGTAGCTCTACTCAAGCATTTTATTCACGTGGTTGTGCTCTTTAATAACTAATCTTTCATGGCCATATTCCCATATTTCATGTGCCACGTGTTTCTGAAAATTGATCAACACATTAGCAGTTGGATCATGACCGCTTTCACTTGAATAATCATACTCCGGACTTGAGGCCTCACCACCCTCACTTTCATCTTCGCCACCATCACTTTCATCTTCACTAAGTTGTGGGTGTGAATGGGTTGAGGTTGTGCTTCTAGCTCGTCGTGATCATGCATTGGCTCAGGTAGAGGAATTAGATCGGGTTGTGGTTGTGGAGTATCTTGAGGCATTGCATCATGATCAAGCCTCATTCCTCTTTGTCTATTGGATGCGGTGGGGGGATTACGTCGGCGATATCTATCTGCGAAAAAATTAAAATCATGCTCAACAACATATATGTGATAAGGTATAATCAATAAAGCTAGCATGCTCAAACTACTACACTATATACAACAACCAAATAATGTTATAACAAATATAATATGTGATAAGGCATAGTAGATTGATAAGGGATAAGGGACAAGTTATGTTATAGCAAACATAATATACAACAACCTACTACTACACTATAAACATGCTCAATCAAATAAACCATATATGTGATAAGGCATAGTAAATACACTATATACCAAATTATGTTATAACAATGTACCCCACGTTCGACCAAGATCAACTAAAAAAAGACACACTGTTCGACCATGAGTGGATGAAACTTAGTAAAATGTTCGACCAACTGTGGACGAAAAATTGCATACTGTTCGACCACCAGTAGTCGAAATTTACAAGAGTAGTCGAAATTTTCAATGGGTTTCAACTAAGGGTGGACGAAATTTTTCTTTTTTTTCGACCATAGACAGTTAAAATTTAGGCTTCCAGTCGACCATTGCTGGTCGAACAGCCTTTAAATTCGCGACGAACAAGGGTCTACACGCTATGTTCGTTCACCATCAACGTTTTACACCATTTTAAGAACTACCCATATTGAGTTCCCTAACTGCAACAAATATCACCACAACATTACCCACAATAAAATTAAACATATATAACATAATTTCATACATAATACTAAGCCCTATAATTTTAGAACACAAATTAGAAGGGGGAATCACTTACTAACAACATTGCTAATAAACGATGGCACTCCACCCGCCATTTCACAATGTTTGATCTTCTCTTCTCCTCCTCTTCCTCCCTTCTTCTCTTCCTCCCTTCTTCTCTTCTTTCTTCTTTTTTTTCTTTGTGTTGTGAAAATGAAGTGGGTGCAAAGTGAGGTATGTGAAGGAAGTGATGTTTAATTAAATATGGAGGTGGGTGAAGGAAGTAATGTTTAATTAAATATGAAAAAATTGTGGGGAAGAGATTGTGTATATGGGTGTATTGTATTAAGGGTGATTTAGTCTTTTCCAAGTGTGTGCATATATTATTTTTGTATGTGTAGATATAACTGGGTGTATGAAGTAAAACGGTGTGTGCGAATAGCCGCGGCCTAATAATAATCCATCAGTTCTGCTACCTCACAGAAAAGACAAATTGCAATATAGATTCAAAATAATAATAAGGGTAAATATCAAAATTAGTCATGTAAGTATGACGTTTTCCAACTTTAGTTCTTTTTCTTTTGCAATTTTCAATTTTGGTCCTTTTTTGTCCACTTTTAGTCATTTTGGTCCAGTTTTGGTCCTTTTTTTCAAAATTTGGTCCTTTTTTGGTCTACTTTTGGTCCTACTTGTATACACTTTCGGACCATTTTTTGACTTTTTTTAACATAAAGGACTAAATTTGGACAAAAAGGACTAAATATGAACTAAAAGGACTAAATTGGATAAAAAATGACCAAAATTGAGAATTGCAATAGAAAAATGACTAAAGTTGAAAAACGCAATACTTACAGGACCAATTTTAATATTTACTCTGATAATAATCCAACAGTTCATTGATAGAAGCCAACAACTATAAATAATCAAGGAACAAATCAAAGTGAATGTAACAATTGCCGATGAAAGAGCTAGAAAGTCATACATAGCCATGCTCAATGAGAAGCCCATGAAAGTAGTTACCACTCCAAACAATACCCTCTATAGTTGAATGCACATAAAAAACCCACCTGCACCCAGAATCACCAGATATTCCTCCTCCAGAAGGCTAAAATCTGCAATCTCTCCGCCTCTTTATACCGCGCGAATGAATTCTTAAGAACCTTCCTAAATTTTTAGATATAGATTCTAATTAACATAAAAGTGTATAATAATGAAAGGTGATGCAAACTATGTTTACATTAAATTAAATAGAGATTTTACATAAATATCTATTGTGGATGTTAATTATCCTTTAATTGTGCAATCACCAGTTTTTTAAATCATGGAAACACAATATGAAGAATTATAAATCCGAGATGATCTCCATCTTAATGTATTGGTCCAAGTAATAGTTGCTCACCATCTTTAACTCACAGGATTAAGATTTCAAGTTCACATTCTTATTGAGAAATTGAAACTTGAATAGAACCCATAATATAATTTTATTGAGAGTAGATGGGTTTCATTCTGCTACTTCATAGAAAAGACAAATTATAACATAGATTCAAAATAATAATAAATCACTTTGTTAAATATTCAAGGAACTACTCACAGTAAAAGCAACAATTGCGAATGAAAGAGCCAGAAAGCCATACTTAGCCATGTCCTCTAATAAGCCAATTAAAGTAATTGCCACTCCAAGCAATACCCTCTATAGCAGAATGCACACCAACAACCCACCTACACCTAGAATCGCCAAATAATTCCTCTTCTAGAAGATTTCAGTCTACAAAAAGGTGTGATTATGTGAACATTACTGCACTAATAAATTTTTGGGCAATTCTTAACTGACCCAAGCCCACACATGACCCCCAAGTATCAGCAGGTCGAAGGTAAAATAGAATTTAATATTATTCATCTTATTCTCTCTTATCATTGTTCGTTCCTCTTCTTTCTCATCACAGCTAATTATTCTCTCTCATCACTGCTATCTGAAATGGGACGGAGGGAGTATACATTTATGAATAAAAATGTACATTTCTTTTTCTGTCATTTGGGTCCACACAAAATAATTAATTATTTAATTGGTTCACACATAACACTAATACAACTACTCACATAATATTAAATATTTTTCTCTCACTTCACTAAACGCAAAAAGTAAACGTTAACGTTAACGTGAGACCGAAAGAGTATACGTTAGAGAATTTTCTGTTAGGTTTTATAATAAAAAAATTAAATATAAGGAGTATATAATTATTAAGAAATATTTATACACTATTAAATAAAAATTCATATACATATAGATATACGTGAGCATCCGGATGCATAGGGGTGTGCATCGGTCGATTCGGTTAATCGAACCAATCGAAATACAAAAATTGAATTTTTATCGAACTTTTTTTGACAAATCGAAAATCGAACCAAATTCTTCAAAATCGAATTTAACAAAACCGAAATATATCATTCGGTTATTTAAATGCATATGTGTTTTTATAGTATATTACTATTTTTTTAATTATTTTAAAAAATAATGGGAAAATTGTTAAAATAATTATTCTGGTTTTGTGCGAGACCATCTCATGCATCTTATTCCGTGAGACGGATTATCCATTTTCCTTATAAAGACGCGAGCATGAGATTAGCTGCTAAGCGATTATTTCTCTCTATTTATCTTAGCAATTATTACTATCTATTTTTTTTCATTTTAACTGTAAAAAAATGTTTTTTTAATTTAAAATAAATTATTAAAGTATTAACTATCTGGCAAATAACACCTTGTTAATATTTTATCGATAATAACTAGAATGGAACCGTTCTAAATTTCTAACTCTGTAGGACCGGATCTTATACACTAATATTGGGTCAAAGCGCAAACTCGTTTCCTTCTGCAAATCCCATTCCCTCACAAAATTAATGCCACGTCACAATCTATCGAAACCCAAAACTAATGCCACGTTACAATCTACCTTTTTTGCCGTCCCAAAAACTTTTTCTGCGGCAACCTCTGCCACGACGGAGTCATTATCTCCGGCTTCGATGCACGTGGAACTTTCAGAATCGATATCAGCTTTGTTTAGAGCCTTCGAAATTCAGCGCTGTCGCCGGCCTGATTCCTGATGGGGTTGCCGACGGTTTGGAATTGGGAAGTGGAGATGAAGGTGGGAAGAATGGGGAACTAAACAAAGGGAAACCTTCTGTTAATCGGAGAAGGGGTTTAGGGTTCCGACGGGGAGGGCGGCGAAGGCGTTGTCGGTTGGGGCGAAGATGGTGAATCCCTAGTTGGAGTTGTTGAACTGAGTGTTGATCTGATCTCCCACTTGGAGGATTTTGTAGAGGTAGATGAGGGTGGTGAACTGCCCGACTTTTTCAAGGATCTTCGTGATATTTGTCGGCCCAGCCAGAGCCGGGGCCGGAGTTTGGGTCAGGGTGGTGGCGCAGTGGAAGATGAGGGGGATTAGTGTAGAGAAAATGGATTGATGATCCATATGATTTTGTTGATTAATTAGTAATTAAAGGTTAATTAGAGAAAGTTAGAGTATGGGAAATGTTGCAACAGGAAGAGTGATGGATTGTGGGATTTTATTAGAGGAGAAATTGGTTGTGAGGTGGTGTTTTTGTAGTTTAAAATATAAATGTGATTTTTGTTCAATTTGATGAGAGATTACAATTTGAGTGTTAAAAGGAGAAAGACTCTGTTTTGAATCAGAATTTCACGAATCTCTACATTGAGCCATAATTTCACGAATCTCCATGTGGACTGAAGGGCAAGGATAAGAGATACTATTAAAATTTTCCACTCCATGTGCAATGATGTTGACCAATTTTCTGCAAAGTTCCATCTTAATTTATATTGAACAAATATATTTATAAAAGAAAAGATGAAATAATCACCAAATTTTAAACACATTATGAAACGTTAAAACACCCATTTTATAAGTATATCCAACCCCATTTATTATTTGATCAACTCCCCATTTAATAATTGGGATACTCTTTATTTTCATATTCATATTTCAGAAAATAAAATATTCTTTTATTTAATTAACATATTTTAGATTACTCTTTTCTATTAATTGGGTTACTCTTTTAAATAATATGGGTTACTCTTTATTTTCATATTCGAATTTCAAAAAATAAAATATTATTCTGTTTAGTTAACATCTTTTAGATTACCCTTTTCTATTAATTGAGTTACTATTTTTAATAATTTGGGTTACTCTTTACTTTCATATTTGGATTTCAGAAAATAAAATTTTATTCTATTTGGTTAACATCTTTTAGGTTACTCTTTTTCTATTAACTGGGTTACTCTTTTTAATAATTTGAGTTACTCTTTAATTTCATATATTCGAATTTTCTAAAGAAAAGTGATATATTGTAAATAATTAAATTTTATGTAATATGTAAGTCGATAGATCACTCTATAAAGTTAATTAGATTATTCTTTAGAATTAATTAGGTTACTCTTTATAATGAATTAGATTACTTTATTATTTGAAATTGTGATTTTCCAATATTATGCTACGTGTTGTGAAAAATTAAATTGAATAAAATCTCTAAGCTAATGGTAAGATAAAGCATTTCCTTGTTAGTCTACAAAAGAACTTCATATGATATATTTCCCAAATCGAATCAGCAGCTACTCTCATCTTCTCCATTTTTTTTAAATTTAAAAGTGACTCTTCTTCATTGTTTTTTTTATTTAAAAGTGATTCTATGAGGCATATAAGAAATTTGACACTATTCTTCCAAGATAAGAATCAGCCCTAAACCTTATATAGAGGTTCTCAGTCAGCACATTGATGATTTTATACATAACAAATTTATTCTTTTGGAAAGACGAACACAGTTAACTCATAACACTCCATCCACTTAGAAGAAATAGTAATTATATACAAAATTAACTTCAATCCTACTGATTTAATCCTATAAATTTTACATATGCAAAAACAAATAACAACTATGAGAAATCCACTTAAAAGAAGAAAAAGAAAAAAGAAACAAAAAATAATTTCAACAAGATGAGAAAAAGTTCATCTGTAATCACAAGAATTAGTTCATTCACTAAATATCTCTCCAACCTATCCATCCACAAGTTATTCAAACCACAAAATAATCCAAACCTTTAATTAATGCCTAAAAGCTGAATCTTACAATGCCACGTTGAACTCCATCTGGCTTAATTGTAGGTCTGCTCCACTTCTTCCTTTAGGTTGAAGAAGGAAGACATGGGGCTTGGGGTGTTAAAAAATCACGTGATACGAGAAGCAAAAAATGGATGGCGGGCAGCAGCGGAGTGATTGTCGAATGGTGGGGAGGGGCTAGAGGAGATCGTAGACGGCTTCAATTTCGGCGTTCCACACCTCATACCGATGGCAAACCCATCCAGAATCGACCCTATACACATCATAAAGAGGCGAACTTGACACGATAGGGGACAGCGAACCAGGTGGTAAGATGGTGTCGGACTTGTACGGTGTGCGGTGGACGGCGACGTGCAGTAGAGAGATGGCAGAGTGACACGGGGGAGCGGCAGCAGATCGAATGACTGAGCTGACGAGATCGGCGGCTGAATTACTAAATCAGGGTGGCGAGTAGGACAGCAGCGCCATGAACTCACATCGGATTCCGGCAACTGGTGATTGTGATGGAAGGCGGTGGGTTTGTGGGAAGGAGCAACTCTTCAAGAGAGAGAAAATTTGAAAGGATAGAAATGCCTGATTGAAAACAGATGGGAATGCGTAATTGAAAACAGATGGGTGGAGGCCAACTGGAAAAAGGGATCCGGTTCCACCAAAATTTCAAAGGACCAGTTCCGCTCTAGTCCATCTCCATTTTATCACTTATTCGTAATTTGACATCACTTTTCTTTAAAATGTAATGACTTTTTTTTATTTACAAATTACTCATAATATAATTTAATTATATGGTTATCAATTTTTATTGATCAATTATCACCTTTAACTAAAATATTATTATTATTTTATTATTTTTGTTAATTATTCATGATTTAATTGCTCGATCATCACTTTTCTTAGTCGAGTATCACTTATTATTTAAAATGTTATCACTTTTTGATCGTCATACAAATTATTCATAAAAAATTTCAATTGAACAATGAATAATTATTACTATTCTTTTATCATATATATATAAATTTTTATTAAAAATATTATCATTTTTTATCTATCCTGCAAATTGTTCATTAAATAGTTTAGTTGGACGGATATCACAATTTCTTAATCAGATATCACATATTTTAAGAATGTTATCACTTTTTTAGCATTCTCTTAATCACTTTTTTTTAAATATTACTTTTTATTAAAAATATTTTATTTATTTATCTATTCTATGAATTATTTTAGAAATAATACAATTGGATAGTTATCACTTTTCTTTAATTGAGTATTATTTTTATAAAAAATAGTACTATTTAAAAAAAAAAGTGTAGGTCTTGTGTGAGATCATTTCACATAAGCGCTTATATGAAATAAATAAAAAGTGATAACATCGTTAACAAAAAGTGATATTCAATCGATGAAAAGTGATAATGATGCAGTGGATTATTTAATGAACAATTTATAGTACAAATAAAAAGTTATAACAATTTAACAGCGAAAGTGATAATAATGTTATCATTTTTTATTCGTCTCACGTAGGTATCATATAAGTTTTTGCCTAAAAAAATATATTGTCACTTTTATAAATTTAGAATATTTAAATCGAAAATTAAATAAAACTAACAACAAAATTTATCGTTACATTTTTTAATATAAAAAAAGAAAGAAACACAAAAATTATATTATAGGTTAAACGAAAAAAACGCTAAAAGACAAAAATAAAAAGATAAGCGATTGTTGCTAACTGATTTCATATTACTGCGGATCTCTTAATCGCAGGTCTCATTTTGAGATCCGTCTCACGAATTAAGATTTGTGAGACAATCTCGTGCAAGTCTTTACTCTTGTGTGCATCGGACACAACGATCTAGCCCCATGTACCTAAATTCAATTTTATACTAAACTCATGTTTAAATTCAATTTTATACTAAACTCATACTTTTAATTTTTGTATAAGAAAAGTATTTTTGTTTAGTCAAACATTAATAGTTTGTTTATTAATATGTATCCCGCTGCGGTATTATTAAAATTTTAATTATTAAAATAACGATAATATTTTAGTATTAAAATATTATTAAAAGAATATTGCAGCATCATACTATTTTACTACCAAATATATAAAATAATGAATATTTTTTAGAATAATTATACAATTAAGGAGAATCATCGGCAAGTCTATAATCATTAAAAAAAATTCAAAGAATTGACCCCTTTTAACACTACTTTGAATTTGAAGTAATGGCTTTAGTATATTCAACTTTATAAAATTATATGACCGTCTCAATAACACGATGAATTTGTCATTAATAGACTTCACTATAAGCCTGTAAAAATAGAAGTTGTGGCAGTACTGTAGCTTCTGCCAGAAATCATGAAAGAAGCGGTACGTAGATGTTTCATATTTGTGCTTATTGCTTAGAGCTTCCATTAAAATAGTTAGTATGAATATAATCGTCCTACCACAATATTTTTGCAATTGTTTACTGACCTGCAATTGATTTCTAATGTAAGTAACCAATAGCGAATAGAAATATAAAGTTCTAAAATTCAAAATAATAATAAGGTCGCGGTCATTCGTACACACAGTTTTACTTCCATATACCCACTTGAATTTTAAATTAATAAATATATATACTAAATTACCAAAGTATCCCTTTGGCATACACACATTTAATACAATATTATTCCTAAATTGATAAATACTACAACATACACACACCAAACACTTTAACAATAACAATTCAATAAAAATATAAATACACACGCATCACATTCACATAAAACATTTGAGCCAAAATCACATAACAAAACTCACACCCACCCACTTCTTCTTCCACATCTTCTTCCTCCAACATTCACAAACCCTAAATTTTCTCCCCATCTATAAATACTCACATTTGCTCATACGATCATCATGTCGGAAGAAGAAACACCTAAGGACGTAAAGGTATGTATATTTACGTGTTTATACCGATTAAAAAGTTTTTTGTATTTTTTTCCCATCGCTGAATTGTTTGACCAACCAGAGTCAAAATTTTTGGATGTGTTCGACCAGAAATGGTATAAATTTTTGTATGTGTTCGATCAGAGATGGTCGAAATTTTTGGATTTTTTCGACCATAAGTGGTCGAAATTTTTTTATATGTTCGACCATAGGTGGTCGAATTTTTTGGAAATTTTTGACCATAACCGACCATTTTTTTCAACAATTTTCTATCGAACAGTGTGTATTTTTCCAGCACTATGCTTGGTTTCCAGTTTTAACCCCTTTTTTTGTACGTAGGAATCATTTCCTTCTACTAAATGTAGTGCCATCTTATTGGGGAATGAGCTTAGTACAGATGTTTGTATGGTTGAGGATTACACGGACTTATTTGAAACCCATCAATGGTTTAATACAAGAGAGGATTTGATAAATTGGGCTCGAAGTATTAGTTTAGATAATCAGATGGTGGTTGTAGTAAAACGCTCCGATAATGGTAGAGGAGGAGGAAAAAAGGGAAGGCTATTTTTGGGTTATGAATGTGGTGGAAAGTAGAGAGAGTTTAAGGCCAAAGTAAACCAATACAAAGAAGTGGATCCAGAAAAGGAACGAGAGGAGAAGGGTCCAAGTAAAAAGAAAGTAAAAAAGAGAGAGACGGGTATAAAGAAGTGTAATTGCCCATTTTTTCTTAGGGGGAGAGAATTAGAGAAGGGAGGAGCATGGGCATTGGAGGTTGTTAACGGTGTTCATAACCACTCGATTGGCAATTATTTGGATGGGCATGCCTATGAGGGGAGGCTAAAGGAGGCAGAGGAAAAATTTGTGATTGATATGTCACTCCAAGATGTCCGTCCAAAGAATATGATAGAGCTTCTAAAACATAAATTCCCTAGTAACAAGACTACAGTACGAACTATATACAATTTTCGCAAAAAAATAGAATTGCTGATCGTGGCGGTCGCTCTCAGTTGCAATATGTGGTGAAGAAGTTGGAGGAACAAAAATACTATTTTCTCACCAGAAGCTGCAAGAAAATCGATAATGTTAGAGACTTATTCTTTACACATTCCCAAAGCATAGATTTGTTGTGTGCTATTCCTCAAGTTTTGCTTATGGATTCAACATACAAGACGAACAAGTACAAGATGCCTTTGTTTGAGATAGTTAGTGTCACTTCAACTGGCATGACGTTTTGTGTGGCAATTGTATTTCTTGAGAAGGAAAAGGAAGATAACTATTCGTGGGATCTTACAACACTTAGGGATGTAATGGGTAAAACATGTTTGCCTTCCTTAATTGTGACTGATAAAGAGATAGCTCTAATCAATGCCATTGAGAGTGTCTTTTTCGGTACCAGTCCTTTCCTTTGTCGGTGGCATATAAACAAGAACATCATGGCGAATTGTAAAAAAACGTCCATCCAAAGGATAAATGGAAGGGTTTCATGCATGCGTGGAATTTGTTGGTGTTATTGGATAATGATGAACTACTCACGGAACGGGTAAAGAGGTTTAGGCATGAATTCCGTAATTACCCTGAGGCGGTTGAGTATGCTATGAACAACTGGGTGGAGCCCTACAAATAGAAATTTATTTTTGTGAACAAGAATGCCATCAAGCATTATGGAAATACCACGAATAGCCAGTATGTAAATGATATTTCAATTCTTCTTAAGATTTTTAGTTTAAAATTACAGATATTTATTATATTATAAATTTTATTTCAGCGCCGAAGGCAAACACTCAGCACTAAAGAGGCAATTACAAATAAAACAATATGATTTTGAAAAGTGTTGGACAGAATTTAACATATTGATGGAGGCCTCTCACATGACAATAAATCATTCTTTTGAGAAAAGCATCAACGTGGTCCAGTATAAATTTCATATTATGCCATTCCGAGAGCTCCGTGGGCTTGTATGTACAACCGCTCTAAAGATATTCTATGATGAGATTTTTTGTCTTGGCCAAGGTGTGTTGGATGCATCTTTGTATGGCTGTGTTCCGCGTTACACTTTAGGTTTGCCCTGCAAACATGAGTTGTCTGAATTTATTAGCAAAGGGGTACCTATCCCATTGGAAAGTATTGACGATTTCTGGAGAAAGTTGGATATGAAGCCACGGAGAGTTGGTGGAAATCGAAATACAGATATAAGGGTGAAAATTGTGGAGTTCATGAACAACTTCTTATCAAACTTCGATGAGCCAGACGACGGCTATACTGAATTGATGTGGTGTAGGATGCAAGAGACAGTCATCCCTTCCACAACATCCTTGACTGCTCTAGGTGTAGCCACTCGTACTAGGGGCCGGCCAAAATCCTCAAAAAAGAATGCTTCATCGACGAAGAAGGATTCTAGTTCGTTCGAGTACCTGAAAATACACGATTAATAGTTGCTCTCCTATTTCTAATGTGGTGTACTACGTCGGGCCTTCGGCCCCTACTCCTCAATTCACAATCAAGAAACGACTAGCCAAACAAAAGATACATATTGTGTATATTTAGCTCATTCATTATCAGTTGGCTAACTCTTAATAACAAATATATGGAATTTTTATAAGATAGTTCGCCGTGTCCGCACATGAGTTATGGATAACAAAGGATGTCATCTTGATGCATTGCCTCCACATTTTGCGAAATACATAATATCCACGAAGAATGTGAAAGGGGATGGTCATTGCGGGTTCCGTGCACTTGCAGATTTGCTTGATTATGGAGAGGAGGGTTGGGGTCAGGTGCAGACTGATCTTTTCAATGAGTTGAAAGCTCATGCAGACGTTTATGCCAAAATATTCATTGAGATCGATCGTGTGGAGTATGTGTTAAAATCACTCCAATGTTATGTTGAGTTTGCCCCAAAAGATAATTGGTTTTGCATTCAGGAATTGGGTTATGTCGCCGCATCCAAGTATAACATAGCTCTGATACATATAAGCGATGAATTTTGTACTACCTTTTCTCCCATTGTGGAATGGAATCAACCCAATTCCCAAAATTGTTGCAATAGGTCTAGTAATTATTGTTTAAGCTTCATTCATGTAATTATTGTTTAAGCTTTTAAGTTCTATTTCATTGATCTTATAAACTAACATGATTTATAAAATTTTTAGGTTTTCTTATCCAACGAATGTCCGCTACCACCTATTGCCTCTCAATGGACAACCTATCATCTCCCAGAAGCAGATAGTTGGGAGTCTTTCTTGACACCACGAGTAGATGCATATGACATACCTGTATCACCAGGAGCTGTTCAGAGAAGCAAGAAAATAATTTGTCTCGAGTGATTGCATACTTTGTCTCCATATTTCTTATTTTATCACCATGTTTGAATATGTATTGGATTATTATGTTTTATCTTTCATTATTCGCATTATGGATGATTATGTGACATCAATGAGTGTTAAATAAATATTTCGACCAACAGATTGTGCAAATTTTGACACTGTTCGATGAAAAAAGATAAAAAATTATACAAATTTTCGACCACTTGGAGAAAAATTTTAGAGAATTTCGACCATTAGTGGTCGAAAATTTTAAAAACTGTCGACTGGAGGTGGTCGAAATACTTCTAAAATTTCGACAATCAGTGGTCGAAATTTTGAAATTTTCGACCATGACTGGTCGAAATATTGTAAAATTTTCGACTAAGTTTGGTCGAACAGTAGGCCTATTCTTAACTATTAGTGTTCAAACGGGTTGAAATCAACTCTTAAGATTTATTTGTGTGTTTATAATCCAACATAGTCAATAGTTTTTGCATATATCACATAATATAGCACGCGAAATAGTTGTAGGAAGTAAAGTTGCCCGCAAATTCTTGTACGATTCAAATTCTTCTACTAGAAACATCTCATTCTAGTACTAAAAAGTTAACAAATTACTCCAAACAATACTACAAAGTTTCAACCCAAACAATAGTTAGCCCAAACAAAGTTTCAACCCAAACAAAGTTTCAATTACTCTAAATAATTCTACAAAGTTTTTAAATAATCATGGGTCACGAGAAGGGCCAAAGTTGCCTGCATTGATACTACTGAGACACATGTAGGGGCTTGCCATAGCCAGTACAGCCTCATCCCCCGGAATGGACACACTGTGTCTCCATCGATCAAGTACTAGCCTCATAATTCCGGTGGCGGTGGAGACCCTCTCAAAAGGGTGGATAGCAGGGGTGGTGGTTCAAACATCCAAGCCCCTCCTCTCCCAGGTTTTTTATACTCTGGGGCGGCCTTTATCTGCATACCATTCTAGGTAGCCCAGTGCGGATTCCCATCCTGGCATAGCCAATCGACCCAAGTCCTCACCTAAGAGAAAATGTCGTCTCCATCTCTCGAAGAGGTCAACATGCGTACCCATGCACCTCTACTATTGGCTGTAGCTTTCACAGTCCACAACCACCTAAGTGCTAATGGCACGCAGGGAATGGTCTGCACATGCCCAAACTATCAAAGGACCCTATCTGGCATGTAGGGCTTCACAATGTCTCCTGCCAACAGTAACCCTTCAAAAAAGGTGACATCGTACCTCGGAAACAGGTGTCTCACATTGACATATGGATCCTAAATGACCTAAATGCAATTAATAAAAATCACAATCCTTAATAAAACGAATAAATCATACATTCTAAATTAATAAATTTTACCTCACTCGCATCCATGCGATCAATCCGCTCAATCAATGCTTTAATTATTTGAATTGAGGGAGTAGAGTGAGCTTCAGGTCACCATCTCATGGCTAGTGGGTAGCTCTCCAGGTAATTCCCATTGGGTGGAGGCCTGTACAAATATGAAAAATGCTCATAGATCCAAGCATGACATTAAAAGTGAATGGATATCATCATTACAGCATGAAATATAAAACCATGGTATAAAATAAAAATTAAGTACCTCTAATATGGTCGTGTAACCGACTATCTGTCGGGTCACTATTTTTGATGCAAGCCCTAATTGCCTATATAAATAGGCCAACACAGCAGCTCCCCATGCGTACTTATGGAGATCGCCCAAGTTGCAAAGGAACTCAAGCCAAGAAGTATGAACGAACCCTATTCCCACTCTTGTCAGGAAATAACGCCGTCCCAAACATGTACAACAAGTACGCTCTGACACAGCCCTCAAGCTCATCATCATACTGAGATGTAATGTCGTCCTTAAATGTATCCTTAACTGTTGGTGATCGGATCTTATGGTCCACATGATTCGTTCGGATTCCATGTAATTCTATTGCAGCGGAAACAAATAGAATAATTTATCTTTCACTGAAGACTTGATGGAGAAGTTAGAACAGCTACAGAAACAACCTCTTGATCTTTTGCTGTATTCCCAAAGCCTAGTCTTGACGTCGTGTGGGCGATAATTTTCAAGACTCTCTCAATCAGTAATCCTCCCTACGCTCTCTACGGTATTAGGCTCAGATAATAATTAGGATTCTGGATTAATGAGGTGGCTTATTTATGGGCTATAGCAGGGATCAGGAGGAGAAATTAGCCCGTTAGTCTCCCCGTGTTTAAGATATACAATTCCTATTAATTAATTAAGTTACTGATAACTCTATTAATTAATATCTCATCCGAGAGTAGTACCACTCAACTTTGTTATCATGTTGGAATAAATCCACCTGCAGGGTTTACTTGATAATCCTTATGAGCTCCTCAAGGGGACATCATCAACCTATTTAATAGGACACAGATTCCTTCTACAATCAACAGCACACCATAGAGATAGCACCATATCCCAACTCACCGAGCTTGTTGATTTAATAATTAAATCTCATCCATTGATGAATTAAAGACATAAATACTGGCTTACGTGTTGAGGTTATTATATAGGAATTAAGAGCACGAACATGCATAATAACTGAAATCAAGTTCTTTTATATAGTTAGTATAAATCGAACGATCTCAAGCGGTCCTGCTCAATACACACAAAGTGACTAATGTAATTTTATAGTCAAGACAAAATCATATCAAATCACACTACAACCATCCCGATAGATTATCACCATCTATCTCGGTTGTGAGCATCTGTTTATACTTATAAGGAGCCGACAATATGATCTTCCGTGCGATGTCGCACACATATTATCTACAGTATAAAGTAAATGGACTATTGCATCGACATATAGAAAAATTATAAGATGCAATCATTTGATCAATGATTCTCATTTCAAATATTATTAAAACATTGTTCATACTAAAGCTAGACTTTTAGTATACAATCCAATATCAACCACTCTATGTCACAGAGTGACCACGGATAGTGCCCAGTGCCTCTGTAGCTACATTTC
Source organism: Pogostemon cablin (assembly GCA_023678885.1). Taxonomy (NCBI): domain Eukaryota; kingdom Viridiplantae; phylum Streptophyta; class Magnoliopsida; order Lamiales; family Lamiaceae; genus Pogostemon; species Pogostemon cablin. Next base: position 33,755,417 of record CM042957.1, read on the forward strand.
TATCAACGTTCAGAAGATCCATAATCATTTCAGAAGGCCTTTGTCTATCTCCATGTAAGGCAACTGTACGACTAGATATAGACAATCCCGTAAGACAAAACACATCGTCGAGTGTTATGGTCATTTCCCCGAATAGCATGTAGAATTATTTATCTTCGGATGCCATCTCTCAACAAACGCGAGAATGATATTTTTGTTTGGTTTGCGGTAGGAGATTTGCCTCACCTTGTAAAATCCAGCCCTACGGAATAAGCTTATGAAATTACGAGTTTATGCATCCTCCACGTAGCTCTACTCAAGCATTTTATTCACGTGGTTGTGCTCTTTAATAACTAATCTTTCATGGCCATATTACCATATTTCATGTGCCACGTGTTTCTGAAAATTGATCAACACATTAGCAGTTGGATCATGATCGCTTTCACTTGAATAATCATACTCCGGACTGTTGGATTGTATACTAAAAGTCTAGCTTTTTGTATGAACAATATTGTAACAATTAATTTGAAATGAGAATCATATGATCAAATGATTGCATCTTATAATTTATTTATATGTTCGATGCAATAGTCCACTTACTTTATACTGTAGATAATATATTGTGCGACAACACGCGGAAGATCATATTATCGGTTTCCTTATAAAGCATAAACAGATGCTCACAACCGAGATAGACGGGGTCTCTCTATCGGGATGGTTGTAGTGTGGTTTGGTATTAGCTTGTTTTGGCTATAGAATCACATTAGTGCACTTGTGTGTATTGAGCAGGACCGCTTGAGATCGTTCGACTTATACTGACTTATAGGAGAACTTGATCTCAGTTATTATGGAAGTTCGTGCTCTTAATCCCTATACAATAACCTCGACACGTAGGGCAGTATGTATTTCTTTGATTCATCAATGGGTGAGATTTACATGTTATTAAATCAATAAACTCGATGAGTTGGGATGTAGTGATGTCTCTATGGTGTGCTGTTGATTGTAGAAGGAATCCGTGTCCATCATAGGTTGATGATGTCCCCTTGAGGAGCTCATAAGGATTATCATGTAAATCCTGCAGGTGGAATTTATTCCGGCATGATAATGAGGTTGAGTGGTACTACTCTTGGATGAGATATTAATTAATTGAGTTGTCAGTAACTTAAATTAATTAATGGACATTTTATATCTTAAACATGGGGAGACTAACGGGCTCATAATAAGAAGGAGCCCAAAACGTAATTTTGGGATTGGTACGGTAGTGCAATAATAATATTTTAGTGGAATATATTATTATTATTGGACTTAAGTATAAGCTTTGGGCTAAGCTTGGATACTTAAGACCAATGGAGGCCCAACCCAATTTCTCCTCCTGGTCCCTGCTGTAGCCCATGTATATAAGTCACCTCAACTTATCTGGAACCCTAATCTAATCTAACTGATTATTTCACGTGTGATGAGGGTTGAGAGCAGATTGAGTAGGTCTCGTAGATCGTCGCCCACACAACGTCGAGATCGGACTTGGGACATACGGCAGAAGATCAGAAGGTAGTTTGCTGCTGCTGTCTGACGCCTTGCGAAATTTATATAAAATCGTAAAGTGCTCAAAATTTGATGATCAATATACTGACGGAAATCCGTCGAAGAGAGAATCGTCTGAACGTAAAGATCACTCAATTCCGACATCAGACGAGGAAGTTATGGCTATTCTCGTGGGACTGCGCAGGCTGTCTGCGAGAATCAATCTTCATCAACATACCTTGGTGAACGGTAATCGTTTCTATGATTTATTGCTTCCGCTGTGATAGAAACGCATGATATTCTAACGGGTCACGTTAACCAAACGATCCAAAAGCCAACAATTGGTATCAGAGCTTCGGTTTCGTGGTGAAGCGTGACACGTTAGGCTAGGGTTTATGTGATTAATTTTTCGAAATTAGGATCGCATGTTTAGGGTTTTGGTTTTACTGCGCAAACCATGAATATCCCTATGTGAAATATACCCTATATCATATCTGTTCGTTGATGGTTGTGTGTGAGAGGATTCGACGAAAACTGTTCGTCAATTTCACATGGAAGGAAGAAATTGAGAGAAAATCCAGTGCAGTGATATTGCAGAGGCAATAACCGGAGTTTCAACCGTCGGATCAGGCTGATTTTTGGTCAGCATGTTCAGATTTTGTGTATGTACATTCTGAATGGTGAAGATCGTATTTGGAGCTTTGTGTTGTCGGGAATACGCCGAAAACAGAAGCAGTTTTTTGGGCGATTCTGTTCTACGCAGTCGAGGGAAAAGAGCTGTTTCTCACAATCTAACCGTTGGATCGACCTCTAATTTGGAAAGCATGTTCAAAACGCACAGATGTAGAGTCTGGACGGTGGAGATTGGATTCTCAGGTCCCTAAAGTTACGAACCCTGAACGACAGTTGGTGTAGTTTGATGTTGCGCGTTGGGCTGAACTTGGTTCCGTGCAAGTAGACCCTTGGACGAGCGGATTTGCATCAGGTTCGATCGATACTACATCAGGTTCGAGCAGATTTTCATCAGGTTCGATTGGTCTGCATCAGGTTCGATCGATGCTACACCAGGTTCGAGCGGATTTGCATCAGGTTCGATTGGTCTGCATCAGGTTTGATCGATGCTGCACCAGGTTCGAGCAGATTTGCATCAGGTTCGATTGGTCTGCATCAGGTTCGATCATTGCTGCACCAGGTTCGAACGGATTTGCATCAGGTTCGATTGGTCTGCATCAAGTTCGATCGATGCTGCACCAGGTTCGAACGGATTTGCATCAGGTTCGATTGGTCTGCATCAGGTTCGATCGATGCTGCACCAGGTTCGAGCGGATTTGCATCAGGTTCGATTAGTCTGCATCAGGTTCGATCAATACTGCACCAGGTTTGAGCGGATTCACATCAGGTTCGATTGGTCTGCATCAGGCTTGATCGACTCTGCACCAGGTTCGAGCGGGTTTGCATCAAGTTCGACTAGTCTGCATCAGGTTCCGCGTGAGTCTTCACAATATGATCGGGCAGGATGCCAGAGTGGTGGAGCAAGCTGCGGGGAGGTCGATCCCCATCGCAGTTGTCCGCATTCGTGATTGGTGGCGAACAATCGAATTCGCTGTTATATAACTGTTATAATTGATTTATTAATTGATTATTGTTATATATGTATGCATGATTCTCTATGATTTATTGCCTTAAATAGAAGCATGCTAGATTGCGTATTATATTTGGTATATTATATGCATGTATGTTGGAGTGTTGATCAAGTCAACTTATTTTTGGCAATTTATTTCCTTATATATAACTATTATAATTATTTTATTGGTCAATTATTGTTATATATTTGGAAGTATGAGCATGCTAGGTTGCGTATTTTATTTTTAAATATTATATGCATGTAAAAACCCTCGGTGTTGAATAACTAAGTGGGAGAGGGGATTGGTAAAAATTCCCGCGGCCTCCATTATTGGTTTGTTAGCAATGTGAATAAACTTGCGCGTCGGCATTAGAGCCTTCCTCCCCATCGGATGAGTTTATTCATGGATTGTTGGGACAGACTTCTTTAAATAATTATGTTTGTAATGTGATGCATATGAACTTGCGCGTTGGCATAGACCTTCCTCCCTATCGGATGAGTTCATGTGCGGATCACTGTACAGACTTATAATTGATGACTGTAGGAAGTTATCCGAGCGCGTGTGTACTTCTCCATCTGTAAGGCACATAAGCTTGGGCCGCGGACTTGGAGTCAAATAATGGTGTACACTTAGGTGTAAATAATAAGTATCCTCCCCATCGGAGTCACTGCTTTTATTTGCATGGCTAAAGAGGAACCGACTATTAAATATTTTGTCATAAAGTTAGGTTGACAAATGAAATTAATGGGTAAAATCTTCTCTTGTAAATGTTCGGGTTTGTAAACGTCCACACTATCGTGGCTTGCAGACTCACGGTGCTTGAGATGTCGGTGAATTTTATTTTTATATTGTTTTGAGGGAATCAATATAAAAGGATAAAATTCGAAGTTTTGATCGGTATATTTATTTGTGATTCTCTGATTTTCAAATGGTTTTATCTCACTTATTATTAACTAAAAGAAATTATATTTACTTGTCCAAATTAGATGATTAGAAAAGAATCTTGGTTTTGAATTTTACTGCTTAAGAAAATACATGTGTGTTCTCACAAAGGACGTCTCATGATGCCTATTAAAGTCTCTAGTGAAGAGATGAGAGGTTCATAGAAATATGATGGTCTCATGTAACTCTTCGGATACTTGAGTAATTTAAAAGGCGGTAGGTCATGATTGAATTTGATGAATGAATTGGAAATACATGGAATAGAAGTTGAAGGGGAAACCTAAGTCAATTTTATTCTTCATAATTGCCTAGATGTTTTGAGTAAGTTTCTCATGAATTACAAGAGGTTGTATATGGTGGTAAACTTTTGGCAAAACATGTGGCAAAGGAAAGCCATTTTCATCATAATGTGAACAAGTTTTATATCTTATTCACTAGTTGTTTAAAACATGATTAGTGATGGCATTTACTAACACGAAGTGTGTAGATACTGGAATCACTAAATGTTTATTACTAAGTGAGGATAAGATTGTTATGACATGGGTAAAACTACAAGAGTAGTGGCTATTGCAGTGGGAGTTGTCTATTTATCTAATGATATGAGTAGACGTTTGATTATGAGAAATTGTTTTACGTACGTTTTCATAGAAAGAATTTGATTTCAGTTTCTATGCATTAATAGATGGATACTCCATTTCATTTAAATGACATGGTCATTATAATGAAGGATAGAGTTGTAATCTGTTATTGTACGTTGGTGAACAATTTGTATACTCTTAAATCATGTATATTCCACAGATGCAACAAATAGTAATTAATAATGAATCTTCTAATCTTAGTAAGAGAAAGATACCTTCGGATATGAACTAAACATATATTTGGCATCTAAGACTAGATCATTTTACTTAAGTATGATTCAAAAGTTGATAGCCGATAGACCCTTAGGTTTATCTGAAGTGAAAACTATCTGACTTTTTAGTCTTGCTTGGGAGTAAAAATGACTAATTGCTTTTTCAAGGCAAAGGGGTGCAGAACCAAAGATATATATGTTGGAATTAGTTCATTATAATTTATGTGGTCCTAAGATTGTCCGGATGAGAGGTGGATATGAATATTCGTCAATCGATGATTATTCTAGATACCGATATATTTATTTGATACACTGCATGTCTAAGTTCTTTGATTAATTCAAGAAATGCAAGGCTAGTACAGTGAAGCGTCATGGAAAATATATCAAGTAATGACGATTTAATCGTCATTACGAGTACCTCTTAGGATAGTTAGGAGCTATTAATCAGAGGTTGAAATTAAATCTCAAATTATTTACACCGGGCATACCCCAGCTGAATGGTGTGGCGGATAGAAGGTGTAGCACTCTTATGGAAATGATTAGATGGATGATGAATTATTTGGAATTACTAAATTCATTTTATGGGTATGCCCTAGAAACAGTAATTCGTATGAATGTTTGTCTGTTTGTGGGATATCCTAGAAAAATAAAGGGTGATTTATTTAGTCCAAAAGATCGAAGGGTGATTGTTAACACAAACACTACATTTTTGGAAAAAGACTATGTATTAAATCATAAACCCATATATAAATTATTCTAAAGGAAGTGAGAGGGAAAAACACAAAGTATAAGTACCAATTGTACAAGAGGATATACCACAAGGTAAACTGCAACGCGAGTCACGTCTGATACACAATTACATGTAGTGCCTTGTCGCAGTGGGAGGGTTATTCGACAACCCGTGAGATACATGTTTTGGGAAAGTCGTAAGACTTGATCCCTAGTAAACATAGTATTATCCTAGGGATACGACGTTGCACTACAAAATTAAAATGCAGAATCTTAGTAAGTGCAATGAATATTAAAATAGAATCGATGGATTTTAAATTAGGTCTGGATGCTTGTTGAACCGCTAAATGGCGTAAAAGCCATTGGAAGCGGGCATGCAAGAATAAAAGAGGATCGTAGAATAAGGTGAAAACCTTGGAAGCAAGCTTGTTGCGAAAAGGTATACTCAGAAAGAAAGGGTTCGATTATGAGAAAACCTGTTCGCCGGTAGCTATGCCTAAGTTGATCCGGACTCTTTTATTTGTTGCTACTCATATGAAATATGAGGGATAGCAAATAGATGTCGAGACAGCTTTCCTGATTGGAAGTCTTAAGGGAAACATCTATGTGAAGCAACCAGAGTGATTCATTGCAAAAAGCTAAGAGCATTGTGATAATAAGCTTAAAAGTGTTCATTCATGGACTAAAGCAAGCTTCAAGATCATGAAACATCCGTTTTGATGAGGTAATCCAGTGACATGGATCTAATCAATGATCGGATGGGTCTTGTGTATTGAAAAGAGTGATGGAAATGTGGTGGTATTTCTTGTACTATACGTAGATAGTATCTTGCTCATTGGAGACAATGAAAGAGTATTGTCGGGCGTATGGGTATGGTTGATAAAGCGGTATGAGATGAAGGACTTAAGAAAAGTAAAAATATCCTTTTGATCACGGTAATACGGATCACAAGAAATGATGTTATGCTTATCTCAAGTTTCATATAATGATACGATCCTTATTCTTTTAGCATGTGAATTTATCTAAGTGAATGTGTCTTGTGACACAAAAGTAGATAAAGAAGATGAAAGCGGTTCCTTATGCTTCGGCAAATGAGGAAGCTTAATCTAAGGAATGCTATGCACGAGATTGGATATCTGTTTTGCCGATGGCATGAACAGTGGGTATCAAGGTAACCCAAAATAAGAATGTTGAACTGTGGTAAGACATATACTTATGTACCTGAAAAGGACTAGAAACTATATGTGGGCTTACCGAACATATTCACTGATTCTTATGGGTTACATAGATTCAGATTTTTCAAATCAGATAGGGACGGAAGTAAATCCACCTCAAAGGTTATGCGTTTAATTTTAGGAAGTTGAGTCATAATGTGGAGGAGTGTTATATAGAAATATATTTCAGACTCCGGACTCCATCATGGAAAGATGATAAATTGGAGCCTATGAGGCAGCCAAAGTATCTGTATGACTCTAGAAACTTCAAGATGGACTTCGAAGTGTTTCTAAGTTTGCCCAAGGATATCACAATTTATATTGATGATATTGGTGCAGTTGCAAACTTGAAGGAATCACGAGCCCATAAGGCAATTAAACACATGGAGTGCAAGTACCACCTATTACGAGAAATCGTATGATGAGGGGAAGGTTGTTGTCGCCTAGATTGCATCGGATGATGACCTAGTAAATCCATTTACAAGGACCTTAAGGCGAGAGCTTTTGATGGTCGTGTAGTGGGAGTGGAAATCAGATGTATGGCAGAAGACATGACAGTATAGTATTTTAGTATAAGTGGGAGATTGTTGGATTGTATACTAAAAGTCTAGCTTTTTGTATGAACAATATTGTAACAATTAATTTGAAATGAGAATCATATGATCAAATGATTGCATCTTATAATTTATTTATATGTTCGATGCAATAGTCCACTTACTTTATACTGTAGATAATATATTGTGCGACAACACGCGGAAGATCATATTATCGGTTTCCTTATAAAGCATAAACAGATGCTCACAACCGAGATAGACGGGGTCTCTCTATCGGGATGGTTGTAGTGTGGTTTGGTATTAGCTTGTTTTGGCTATAGAATCACATTAGTGCACTTGTGTGTATTGAGCAGGACCGCTTGAGATCGTTCGACTTATACTGACTTATAGGAGAACTTGATCTCAGTTATTATGGAAGTTCGTGCTCTTAATCCCTATACAATAACCTCGACACGTAGGGCAGTATGTATTTCTTTGATTCATCAATGGGTGAGATTTACATGTTATTAAATCAACAAACTCGATGAGTTGGGAAGTAGTGCCGTCTCTATGGTGTGCTGTTGATTGTAGAAGGAATCCGTGTCCATCATAGGTTGATGATGTCCCCTTGAGGAGCTCATAAGGATTATCATGTAAATCCTGCAGGTGGAATTTATTCCGACATGATAATGAGGTTGAGTGGTACTACTCTTGGATGAGATATTAATTAATTGAGTTGTCAGTAACTTAAATTAATTAATGGACATTGTATATCTTAAACATGGGGAGACTAACGGGCTCATAATAAGGAGCCCAAAACGTAATTTTGGGATTGGTACGGTAGTGCAATAATAATATTTTAGTGGAATATATTATTATTATTGGACTTAAGTATAAGCTTTGGGCTAAGCTTGGATACTTAAGCCCAATGGAGGCCCAACCCAATTTCTCCTCCTGGTCCCTGCTGTAGCCCATGTATATAAGTCACCTCAACTTATCTGGAACCCTAATCTAATCTAACTATTATTTCACGTGTGATGAGGGTTGAGAGCAGATTGAGTAGGTCTCGTAGATCGTCGCCCAGACGACGTCGAGATCGGACTTGGGACATACGGCAGAAGATCAGAAGGTAGTTTGCTGCTGCTGTCTGACGCCTTGCGAAATTTATATAAAATCGTAAAGTGCTCAAAATTTGATGATCAATATACTGACGGAAAGCCGTCGAAGAGAGAATCGTCTGAATGTAAAGATCACTCAATTCCGACATCAGACGAGGAAGTCATGGCTATTCTCGTGGGACTGCGCAGGCTGTCTGCGAGAATCAATCTTCATCAACATACCTTGGTGAACGGTAATCGTTTCTATGATTTATTGCTTCCGCTGTGATAGAAACGCATGATATTCTAACGGGTCACGTTAACCAAACGATCCAAAAGCCAACACGGACTTGAGGCCTCACCACCCTCACTTTCATCTTCGCCACCATCACTTTCATCTTCACTAAGTTGTGGGTGTGAATGGGTTGAGGTTGTGCTTCTAGCTCGTCGTGATCATGCATTGGCTCAGGTAGAGGAATTAGATCGGGTTGTGGTTGTGGAGTATCTTGAGGCATTGCATCATGATCAAGCCTCATTCCTCTTTGTCTATTGGATGCGGTGGGGGGATTACGTCGGCGATATCTATCTGCGAAAAAATTAAAATCATGCTCAACAACATATATGTGATAAGGTATAATCAATAAAGCTAGCATGCTCAAACTACTACACTATATACAACAACCAAATAATGTTATAACAAATATAATATGTGATAAGGCATAGTAGATTGATAAGGGATAAGGGACAAGTTATGTTATAGCAAACATAATATACAACAACCTACTACTACACTATAAACATGCTCAATCAAATAAACCATATATGTGATAAGGCATAGTAAATACACTATATACCAAATTATGTTATAACAATGTACCCCACGTTCGACCAAGATCAACTAAAAAAAGACACACTGTTCGACCATGAGTGGATGAAACTTAGTAAAATGTTCGACAAACTGTGGACGAAAAATTGCATACTGTTCGACCACCAGTAGTCGAAATTTACAAGAGTAGTCGAAATTTTCAATGGGTTTCAACTAAGGGTGGACGAAATTTTTCTTTTTTTTCGACCATAGACAGTTAAAATTTAGGCTTCCAGTCGACCATTGCTGGTCGAACAGCCTTTAAATTCGCGACGAACAAGGGTCTACACGCTATGTTCGTTCACCATCAACGTTTTACACCATTTTAAGAACTACCCATATTGAGTTCCCTAACTGCAACAAATATCACCACAACATTACCCACAATAAAATTAAACATATATAACATAATTTCATACATAATACTAAGCCCTATAATTTTAGAACACAAATTAGAAGGGGGAATCACTTACTAACAACATTGCTAATAAACGATGGCACTCCACCCGCCATTTCACAATGTTTGATCTTCTCTTCTCCTCCTCTTCCTCCCTTCTTCTCTTCCTCCCCTCTTCTCTTCTTTCTTCTTTTTTTTCTTTGTGTTGTGAAAGTGAAGTGGGTGCAAAGTGAGGTATGTGAAGGAAGTGATGTTTAATTAAATATGGAGGTGGGTGAAGGAAGTAATGTTTAATTAAATATGAAAAAATTATGGGGAAGAGATTGTGTATATGGGTGTATTGTATTAAGGGTGATTTAGTCTTTTCCAAGTGTGTGCATATATTATTTTTGTATGTGTAGATATAACTGGGTGTATGAAGTAAAACGGTGTGTGCGAATAGCCGCGGCCTAATAATAATCCATCAGTTCTGCTACCTCACAGAAAAGACAAATTGCAATATAGATTCAAAATAATAATAAGGGTAAATATCAAAATTAGTCATGTAAGTATGACGTTTTCCAACTTTAGTTCTTTTTCTTTTGCAATTTTCAATTTTTGTCCTTTTTTGTCCACTTTTAGTCATTTTGGTCCACTTTTGGTCCTACTTGTATACACTTTCGGACCATTTTTTGACTTTTTTTAACATAAAGGACTAAATTTGGACAAAAAGGACTAAATATGAACTAAAAGGACTAAATTGGATAAAAAATGACCAAAATTGAGAATTGCAATAGAAAAATGACTAAAGTTGAAAAACGCAATACTTACAGGACCAATTTTAATATTTACTCTGATAATAATCCAACAGTTCATTGATAGAAGCCAACAACTATAAATAATCAAGGAACAAATCAAAGTGAATGTAACAATTGCCGATGAAAGAGCTAGAAAGTCATACATAGCCATGCTCAATGAGAAGCCCATGAAAGTAGTTACCACTCCAAACAATACCCTCTATAGTTGAATGCACATAAAAAACCCACCTGCACCCAGAATCACCAGATATTCCTCCTCCAGAAGGCTAAAATCTGCAATCTCTCCGCCTCTTTATACCGCGCGAATGAATTCTTAAGAACCTTCCTAAATTTTTAGATATAGATTCTAATTAACATAAAAGTGTATAATAATGAAAGGTGATGCAAACTATGTTTACATTAAATTAAATAGAGATTTTACATAAATATCTATTGTGGATGTTAATTATCCTTTAATTGTGCAATCACCAGTTTTTTAAATCATGGAAACACAATATGAAGAATTATAAATCCGAGATGATCTCCATCTTAATGTATTGGTCCAAGTAATAGTTGCTCACCATCTTTAACTCACAGGATTAAGATTTCAAGTTCACATTCTTATTGAGAAATTGAAACTTGAATAGAACCCATAATATAATTTTATTGAGAGTAGATGGGTTTCATTCTGCTACTTCATAGAAAAGACAAATTATAACATAGATTCAAAATAATAATAAATCACTTTGTTAAATATTCAAGGAACTACTCACAGTAAAAGCAACAATTGCGAATGAAAGAGCCAGAAAGCCATACTTAGCCATGTCCTCTAATAAGCCAATTAAAGTAATTGCCACTCCAAGCAATACCCTCTATAGCAGAATGCACACCAACAACCCACCTACACCTAGAATCGCCAAATAATTCCTCTTCTAGAATATTTCAATCTACAAAAAGGTGTGATTATGTGAACATTACTGCACTAATAAATTTTTGGGCAATTCTTAACTGACCCAAGCCCACACATGACCCCCAAGTATCAGCAGGTCGAAGGTAAAATAGAATTTAATATTATTCATCTTATTCTCTCTTATCATTGTTCGTTCCTCTTCTTTCTCATCACTGCTAATTATTCTCTCTCATCACTGCTATCTGAAATGGGACGGAGGGAGTATACATTTATGAATAAAAATGTACATTTCTTTTTCTGTCATTTGGGCCCACACAAAATAATTAATTATTTAATTGGTTCACACATAACACTAATACAACTACTCACATAATATTAAATATTTTTCTCTTACTTCACTAAACGCAAAAAGTAAACGTTAACGTTAACGTGAGACCGAAAGAGTATACGTTAGAGAATTTTCTGTTAGGTTTTATAATAAAAAAATTAAATATAAGGAGTATATAATTATTAAGAAACATTTATACACTATTAAATAAAAATTCATATACATATAGATATACGTGAGCATCCGGATGCATAGGGGTGTGCATCGGTCGATTCGGTTAATCGAACCAATCGAAATACAAAAATTGAATTTTTATCGAACTTTTTTTGACAAATCGAAAATCGAACCAAATTCTTCAAAATCGAATTTAACAAAACCGAAATATATCATTCGGTTATTTAAATGCATATGTGTTTTTATAGTATATTACTATTTTTTTATTTATTTTAAAAAATAATGGGAAAATTGTTAAAATAATTATTCTGGTTTTGTGCGAGACCATCTCACGCATCTTATTCCGTGAGACGGATTATCCATTTTCCTTATAAAGATGCGAGCATGAGATTCGCTGCTAAGCGATTATTTCTCTCTATTTATCTTAGCAATTATTACTATCTATTTTTTTTCATTTTAACTGTAAAAAAATGTTTTTTTAATTTAAAATAAATTATTAAAGTATTAACTATCTGGCAAATAACACCCTGTTAATATTTTATCGATAATAACTAGAATGGAACCGTTCTAAATTTCTAACTCTGTAGGACCGGATCTTATACACTAATATTGGGTCAAAGCGCAAACTCATTTCCTTCTGCAAATCCCATTCCCTCACAAAACTAATGTCACGTCACAATCTATCGAAACCCAAAACTAATGCCACGTTACAATCTACCTTTTTTGCCGTCCCGAAAACTTTTTCTGCGGCAACCTCTGCCACGACGGAGTCATTATCTCCGGCTTCGATGCACGTGGAACTTTCAGAATCGATATCAGCTTTGTTTAGAGCCTTCGAAATTCAGCGCTGTCGCCGGCCTGATTCCTGATGGGGTTGCCGACGGTTTGGAATTGGGAAGTGGAGAGGAAGGTGGGAAGAATGGGGAACTAAACAAAGGGAAACCTTCTGTTAATCGGAGAAGGGGTTTAGAGTTCCGACGGGGAGGGCGGCGAAGGCGTTGTCGGTTGGGGCGAAGATGGTGAATCCCTAGTTGGAGTTGTTGAACTGAGTGTTGATCTGATCTCCCACTTGGAGGATTTTGTAGAGGCAGATGAGGGTGGTGAACTGCCCGACTTTTTCAAGGATCTTCGTGATATTTGTCGGCCCAGCCAGAGCCGGGGCCGGAGTTTGGGTCAGGGTGGTGGCGCAGTGGAAGATGAGGGGGATTAGTGTAGAGAAAATGGATTGATGATCCATATGATTTTGTTGATTAATTAGTAATTAAAGGTTAATTAGAGAAAGTTAGAGTATGGGAAATGTTGCAACAGGAAGAGTGATGGATTGTGGGATTTTATTAGAGGAGAAATTGGTTGTGAGGTGGTGTTTTTGTAGTTTAAAATATAAATGTGATTTTTGTTCAATTTGATGAGAGATTACAATTTGAGTGTTAAAAGGAGAAAGACTCTGTTTTGAATCAGAATTTCACGAATCTCTACATTGAGCCATAATTTCACGAATCTCCATGTGGACTGAAGGGCAAGGATAAGAGATACTATTAAAATTTTCCACTCCATGTGCAATGATGTTGACCAATTTTCTGCAAAGTTCCATCTTAATTTATATTGAACAAATATATTTATAAAAGAAAAGATGAAATAATCACCAAATTTTAAACACATTATGAAACGTTAAAACACCCATTTTAATAAGTATATCCAACCCCATTTATTATTTGATCAACTCCCCATTTAGGATACTCTTTATTTTCATATTCATATTTCAGAAAATAAAATATTCTTTTATTTAATTAACATATTATAGATTACTCTTTTCTATTAATTGGGTTACTCTTTTAAATAATATGGGTTACTCTTTATTTTCATATTCGAATTTCAAAAAATAAAATATTATTCTGTTTAGTTAACATCTTTTAGATTACCCTTTTCTATTAATTGAGTTACTATTTTTAATAATTTGGGTTACTCTTTACTTTCATATTTGGATTTCAGAAAATAAAATTTTATTCTATTTGGTTAACATCTTTTAGGTTACTCTTTTTCTATTAACTGGGTTACTCTTTTTAATAATTTGAGTTACTCTTTAATTTCATATATTCGAATTTTCTAAAGAAAAGTGATATATTGTAAATAATTAAATTTTATGTAATATGTAAGTCGATAGATCACTCTATAAAGTTAATTAGATTATTCTTTAGAATTAATTAGGTTACTCTTTATAATGAATTAGATTACTCTATTATTTGAAATTGTGATTTTCCAATATTATGCTACGTGTTGTGAAAAATTAAATTGAATAAAATCTCTAAGCTAATGGTAAGATAAAGCATTTCCTTGTTAGTCTACGAAAGAACTTCATATGATATATTTCCCAAATCGAATCAGCAGCTACTCTCATCTTCTCCATTTTTTTTAAATTTAAAAGTGACTCTTCTTCATTGTTTTTTTTATTTAAAAGTGATTCTATGAGGCATATAAGAAATTTGACACTATTCTTCCAAGATAAGAATCAGCCCTAAACCTTATATAGAGGTTCTCAGTCAGCACATTGATGATTTTATACATAACAAATTTATTCTTTTGGAAAGACGAACACAGTTAACTCATAACACTCCATCCACTTAGAAGAAATAGTAATTATATACAAAATTAACTTCAATCCTACTGATTTAATCCTATAAATTTTACATATGCAAAAACAAATAACAACTATGAGAAATCCACTTAAAAGAAGAAAAAAAAAAGAAACAAAAAATAATTTCAACAAGATGAGAAAAAGTTCATCTGTAATCACAAGAATTAGTTCATTCACTAAATATCTCTCCAACCTATCCATCCACAAGTTATTCAAACCACAAAATAATCCAAACCTTTAATCAATGCCTAAAAGCTGAATCTTACAATGCCACGTTGAACTCCATCTGGCTTAATTGTAGGTCTGCTCCACTTCTTCCTTTAGGTTGAAGAAGGAAGACATGGGGCTTGGGGTGTTAAAAAATCACGTGATACGAGAAGGAAAAAATGGATGGCGGGCAGCAGCGGAGTGATTGTCGAAGGGTGGGGAGGGGCTAGAGGAGATCGTAGACGGCTTCAATTTCGGCGTTCCACACCTCATACCGATGGCAAACCCATCCAGAATTGACCCTATACACATCATAAAGAGGCGGACTTGACACGATAGGGGACAGCGAACCAGGTGGTAAGATGGTGTCGGACTTGTACGGTGTGCGGTGGACGGCGACGTGCAGTAGAGAGATGGCAGAGTGACACGGGGGAGCGGCAGCAGATCGAATGACTGAGCTGACGAGATCGGCGGCTGAATTACTAAATCAGGGTGGCGAGTGGGACAGCAGCGCCATGAACTCACATCGGATTCCGGCAACTGGTGATTGTGATGGAAGGCGGTGGGTTTGTGGGAAGGAGCAACTCTTCAAGAGAGAGAAAATTTGAAAGGATGGAAATGCCTGATTGAAAACAGATGGGAATGCGTAATTGAAAACAGATGGGTGGAGGCCAACTGGAAAAAGGGATCCGGTTCCACCAAATTTTCAAAGGACCAGTTCCGCTCTAGTCCATCTCCATTTTATCACTTATTCGTAATTTGACATCACTTTTCTTTAAAATGTAATGACTTTTTTTTTATTTACGAATTACTCATAATATAATTTAATTATATGGTTATCAATTTTTATTGATCAATTATCACCTTTAACTAAAATATTATTATTATTTTATTATTTTTGTTAATTATTCATGATTTAATTGCTCGATCATCACTTTTCTTAGTCGAGTATCACTTATTATTTAAAATGTTATCACTTTTTGATCGTCATACAAATTATTCATAAAAAATTTCAATTGAACAATGAATAATTATTACTATTCTTTTATCATATATATATAAATTTTTATTAAAAATATTATCATTTTTTATCTATCCTGCAAATTGTTCATTAAATAGTTTAGTTGGACGGATATCACAATTTCTTAATCAGATATCACATATTTTAAGAATGTTATCACTTTTTTAGCATTCTCTTAATCACTTTTTTTAAATATTACTTTTTATTAAAAATATTTTATTTATTTATCTATTCTATGAATTATTTTAGAAATAATACAATTGGATAGTTATCACTTTTCTTTAATTGAGTATTATTTTTATAAAAAATAGTACTATTTTAAAAAAAAAAGTGTAGGTCTTGTGTGAGATCATTTCACATAAGCGCTTATATGAATAAATAAAAAGTGATAACATCGTTAACAAAAAGTGATATTCAATCGATGAAAAGTGATAATGATGCAGTGGATTATTTAATGAACAATTTATAGTACAAATAAAAAGTTATAACAATTTAACAGCGAAAGTGATAATAATGTTATCATTTTTTATTCGTCTCACGTAGGTATCATATAAGTTTTTGCCTAAAAAAATATATTGTCACTTTTATAAATTTAGAATATTTAAATCGAAAATTAAATAAAACTAACAACAAAATTTATCGTTACATTTTTTAATATAAAAAAAGAAAGAAACACAAAAATTATATTATAGGTTAAACGAAAAAAACGCTAAAAGACAAAAATAAAAAGATAAGCGATTGTTGCTAACTGATTTCATATTACTGCGGATCTCTTAATCGCAGGTCTCATTTTGAGATCCGTCTCACGAATTAAGATTTGTGAGACAATCTCGTGCAAGTCTTTACTCTTGTGTGCATCGGACACAACGATCTAGCCCCATGTACCTAAATTCAATTTTATACTAAACTCATGTTTAAATTCAATTTTATACTAAACTCATACTTTTAATTTTTGTATAAGAAAAGTATTTTTGTTTAGTCAAACATTAATAGTTTGTTTATTAATATGTATCCCGCTGCGGTATTATTAAAATTTTAATTATTAAAATAACGATAATATTTTAGTATTAAAATATTATTAAAAGAATATTGCAGCATCATACTATTTTACTACCAAATATATAAAATAATGAATATTTTTTAGAATAATTATACAATTAAGGAGAATCATCGGCAAGTCTATAATCATTAAAAAAAATTCAAAGAATTGACCCCTTTTAACACTACTTTGAATTTGAAGTAATGGCTTTAGTATATTCAACTTTATAAAATTATATGACCGTCTCAATAACACGATGAATTTGTCATTAATAGACTTCACTATAAGCCTGTAAAAATAGAAGTTGTGGCAGTACTGTAGCTTCTGCCAGAAATCATGAAAGAAGCGGTACGTAGATGTTTCATATTTGTGCTTATTGCTTAGAGCTTCCATTAAAATAGTTAGTATGAATATAATCGTCCTACCACAATATTTTTGCAATTGTTTACTGACCTGCAATTGATTTCTAATGTAAGTAACCAATAGCGAATAGAAATATAAAGTTCTAAAATTCAAAATAATAATAAGGCCGCGGTCATTCGTACACACAGTTTTACTTCCATATACCCACTTGAATTTTAAATTAATAAATATATATACTAAATTACCAAAGTATCCCTTTGGCATACACACATTTAATACAATATTATTCCTAAAATGATAAATACTACAACATACACACACCAAACACTTTAACAATAACAATTCAATAAAAATATAAATACACACGCATCACATTCACATAAAACATTTGAGCCAAAATCACATAACAAAACTCACACCCACCCACTTCTTCTTCCACATCTTCTTCCTCCAACATTTACAAACCCTAAATTTTCTCCCCATCTATAAATACTCACATTTGCTCACACGATCATCATGTCGGAAGAAGAAACACCTAAGGACGTAAAGGTATGTATATTTACGTGTTTATACCGATTAAAAAGTTTTTTGCATTTTTTTCCCATCGCTGAATTGTTTGACCAACCAGAGTCAAAATTTTTGGATGTGTTCGACCAGAAATGGTATAAATTTTTGTATGTGTTCGATCAGAGATGGTCGAAATTTTTGGATTTTTTCGACCATAAGTGGTCGAAATTTTTTTATATGTTCGACCATAGGTGGTCGAATTTTTTGGAAATTTTCGACCATAACCGACCATTTTTTTCAACAATTTTCTATCGAACAGTGTGTATTTTTCCAGCACTATGCTTGGTTTCCAGTTTTAACCCCTTTTTTTGTACGTAGGAATCATTTCCTTCTACTAAATGTAGTGCCATCTTATTGGGGAATGAGCTTAGTACAGATGTTTGTATGGTTGAGGATTACACGGACTTATTTGAAACCCATCAATGGTTTAATACAAGAGAGGATTTGATAAATTGGGCTCGAAGTATTGGTTTAGATAATCAGATGGTGGTTGTAGTAAAACGCTTCGATAATGGTGGAGGAGGAGGAAAAAAGGGAAGGCTATTTTTGGGTTATGAATGTGGTGGAAAGTAGAGAGAGTTTAAGGCCAAAGTAAACCAATACAAAGAAGTGGATCCAGAAAAGGAACGAGAGGAGAAGGGTCCAAGTAAAAAGAAAGTAAAAAAGAGAGAGACGGGTATAAAGAAGTGTAATTGCCCATTTTTTCTTAGGGGGAGAGAATTAGAGAAGGGAGGAGCATGGGCATTGGAGGTTGTTAACGGTGTTCATAACCACTCGATTGGCAATTATTTGGATGGGCATGCCTATGAGGGGAGGCTAAAGGAAGCAGAGGAAAAATTTGTGATTGATATGTCACTCCAAGATGTCCGTCCAAAGAATATGATAGAGCTTCTAAAACATAAATTCCCCAGTAACAAGACTACAGTACGAACTATATACAATTTTTGCAAAAAAATAGAATTGCTGATCGTGGCGGTCGCTCTCAGTTGCAATATGTGGTGAAGAAGTTGGAGGAACAAAAATACTATTTTCTCACCGGAAGCTGCAAGAAAATCGATAATGTTAGAGACTTATTCTTTACACATTCCCGAAGCATAGATTTGTTGTGTGCTATTCCTCAAGTTTTGCTTATGGATTCAACATACAAGACGAACAAGTACAAGATGCCTTTGTTTGAGATAGTTAGTGTCACTTCAACTGGCATGACGTTTTGTGTGGCAATTGTATTTCTTGAGAAGGAAAAGGAAGATAACTATTCGTGGGATCTTACAACACTTAGGGATGTAATGGGTAAAACATGTTTGCCTTCCTTAATTGTGACTGATAAAGAGATAGCTCTAATCAATGCCATTGAGAGTGTCTTTTTCGGTACCAGTCCTTTCCTTTGTCGGTGGCATATAAACAAGAACATCATGGCGAATTGTAAAAAAACGTCCATCCAAAGGATAAATGGAAGGGTTTCATGCATGCGTGGAATTTGTTGGTGTTATTGGATAATGATGAACTACTCACGGAACGGGTAAAGAGGTTTAGGCATGAATTCCGTAATTACCCTGAGGCGGTTGAGTATGCTATGAACAACTGGGTGGAGCCCTACAAATAGAAATTTATTTTTGTGAACAAGAATGCCATCAAGCATTATGGAAATACCACGAATAGCCAGTATGTAAATGATATTTCAATTCTTCTTAAGATTTTTAGTTTAAAATTACAGATATTTATTATATTATAAATTTTATTTCAGCGCCGAAGGCAAACACTCAGCACTAAAGAGGCAATTACAAATAAAACAATATGATTTTGAAAAGTGTTGGACAGAATTTAACATATTGATGGAGGCCTCTCACATGACAATAAATCATTCTTTTGAGAAAAGCATCAACGTGGTCCAGCATAAATTTCATATTATGCCATTCCGAGAGCTCCGTGGGCTTGTATGTACAACCGCTCTAAAGATATTCTATGATGAGATTTTTTGTCTTGGCCAAGGTGTGTTGGATGCATCTTTGTATGGCTGTGTTCCGCGTTACACTTTAGGTTTGCCCTGCAAACATGAGTTGTCTGAATTTGTTAGCAAAGGGGTACCTATCCCATTGGAAAGTATTGACAATTTCTGGAGAAAGTTGGATATGAAGCCACGGAGAGTTGGTGGAAATCGAAATACAGATATAAGGGTGAAAATTGTGGAGTTCATGAACAACTTCTTATCAAACTTCGATGAGCCAGACGACGGCTATACTGAATTGATGTGGTGTAGGATGCAAGAGACAGTCATCCCTTCCACAACATCCTTGACTGCTCTAGGTGTAGCCACTCGTACTAGGGGCCGGCCAAAATCCTCAAAAAAGAATGCTTCATCGACGAAGAAGGATCCTAGTTCGTTCGAGTACCTGAAAACACACGATTAATAGTTGCTCTCCTATTTCTAATGTGGTGTACTACGTCGGGCCTTCGGCCCCTACTCCTCAATTCACAATCAAGAAACGACTAGCCAAACAAAAGATACATATTGTGTCTATTTAGCTCATTCATTATCAGTTGGCTAACTCTTAATAACAAATATATGGTATTTTTATAAGATAGTTCGCCGTGTCCGCACATGAGTTATGGATAACAAAGGATGTCATCTTGATGCATTGACTCCACATTTTGCGAAATACATAATATCCACGAAGAATGTGAAAGGGGATGGTCATTGCGGGTTCCGTGCACTTGCAGATTTGCTTGATTATGGAGAGGAGGGTTGGGGTCGGGTGCAGACTGATCTTTTCAATGAGTTGAAAGCTCATGCAGACGTTTATGCCAAAATATTCATTGAGATCGATCGTGTGGAGTATGTGTTAAAATCACTCCAATGTTATGTTGAGTTTGCCCCAAAAGATAATTGATTTTGCATTCAGGAATTGGGTTATGTCGCCGCATCCAAGTATAACATAGCTCTGATACATATAAGCGATGAATTTTGTACTACCTTTTCTCCCATTGTGGAATGGAATCAACCCAATTCCCAAAATTGTTGCAATAGGTCTAGTAAACAATAATCACTTCATTCAGGTAATTATTGTTTAAGCTTTTAAGTTCTATTTCATTGATCTTATAAACTAACATGATTTATAAAATTTTTAGGTTTTCTTATCCAACGAATGTCCGCTACCACCTATTGCCTCTCAATGGACAACCTATCATCTCCCAGAAGCAGATAGTTGGGAGTCTTTCTTGACACCACGAGTAGATGCATATGACCTACCTGTATCACCGGGAGCTGTTCAGAGAAGCAAGAAAATAATTTGTCTCGAGTGATTGCATACTTTGTCTCCATATTTCTTATTTTATCACCATGTTTGAATATGTATTGGATTATTATGGTTTATCTTTCATTATTCGCATTATGGATGATTATGTGACATCAATGAGTGTTAAATAAATATTTCGACCAACAGATTGTGCAAATTTTGACACTGTTCGATGAAAAAAGATCAAAAATTATACAAATTTTCGACCACTTGGAGAAAAATTTTAGAGAATTTCGACCATTAGTGGTCGAAAATTTTAAAAACTGTCGACTGGAGGTGGTCGAAATACTTCTAAAATTTCGACAATCAGTGGTCGAAATTTTGAAATTTTCGACCATGACTGGTCGAAATATTGTAAAATTTTCGACTAAGTTTGGTCGAACAGTAGGCCTATTCTTAACTATTAGTGTTCAAACGGGTTGAAATCAACTCTTAAGATTTATTTGTGTGTTTATAATCCAACATAGTCAATAGTTTTTGCATATATCACATAATATAGCACGCGAAATAGTTGTAGGAAGTAAATTTGCCCGCAAATTCTTGTACGATTCAAATTCTTCTACTAGAAACATCTCATTCTAGTACTAAAAAGTTAACAAATTACTCCAAACAATACTACAAAGTTTCAACCCAAACAATAGTTAGCCCAAACAAAGTTTCAACCCAAACAAAGTTTCAATTACTCTAAATAATTCTACAAAGTTTTTAAATAATCATGGGTCACGAGAAGGGCCAAAGTTGCCTGCATTGATACTACTGAGACACATGTAGGGGCTTGCCATAGCCAGTACAGCCTCATCCCCCGGAATGGACACACTGTGTCTCCATCGATCAAGTACTAGCCTCATAATTCCGGTGGCGGTGGAGACCCTCTCAAAAGGGTGGATAGCAGGGGTGGTGGTTCAAACATCCAAGCCCCTCCTCTCCCAGGTTTTTTATACTCTGGGGCGGCCTTTATCTGCATACCATTCTAGGTAGCCCAGTGCGGATTCCCATCCTGGCATAGCCAATCGACCCAAGTCCTCACCTAAGAGAAAATGTCGTCTCCATCTCTCGAAGAGGTCAACATGCGTACCCATGCACCTCTACTATTGGCTGTAGCTTTCACAGTCCGCAACCACCTAAGTGCTAATGGCACGCAGGGAATGGTCTGCACATGCCCAAACTATCAAAGGACCCTATCTGGCATGTAGGTGTTGGCGCTCGATCGTTTGGTTAACGTGACCCGTTAGGGTTTCATGTATTTCTAACAAGCAGCGGAAGCAAGTAAACATGAAACGCATTACCTTTCACCAAGGGTTGATGTAGAGGTTGAATTCTCGCTGGCAGTCTGCGCAGTTCCACGAGAATAGCCATAAGTTCCTCTTCTGATGTCGGAATTAAGTGATCTTTATGCTCAGACGATCCTCTCTTCGACGGCTTTCCATCAGTATATAATACATCAAAATCGAAGAACTGTACGATTTTATATGAATTTTGGAACATGACGAACTGCAGCAGCAAACGACCTTCCGGTCTTCTGCTGTATGTCCCAAGTCCGATCTCGACGTCGTGTGGGCGACGATCTACGAGACCTACTCAATCTGCTGTTCACTCTCTCTCTCGTATGTTAGGCGCAGAGTTAGGTTTAGAACAAAGTGAGGTGACTTATATACATGGGCTACAGCAGGGACCAGGAGGAGAAATTGGGTTGGGCCACCATTGGGCTTAAGTATCCAAGCTTAGCCCAAAGCTTATACTTAAGTCCAATAATAATAATATATTCCACTAAAATATTATTACTGCACTACCGTACCAATCCCAAAATTACGTTTTGGGCTCCTTCTTATTATGAGCCCGTTAGTCTCCCCATGTTTAAGATATACAATGTCCATTAATTAATTTAAGTTACTGACAACTCAATTAATTAATATCTCATCCAAGAGTAGTACCACTCAACCTCATTATCATGCCGGAATAAATTCCACCTGCAGGGTTTACATGATAATCCTTATGAGCTCCTCAAGGGTACATCATCAACCTATGACGGACACGGATTCCTTCTACAATCAACAGCACACCATAGAGACAGCACTACTTCCCAACTCATCGAGTTTGTTGATTTAATTACATGTAAATCTCACCCATTGATGAATCAAAGAAATACATACTGCCCTACGTGTCGAGGTTATTGTATAGGGATTAAGAGCACGAACTTCCATAATAACTGAGATCAAGTTCTCCTATAAGTCAGTATAAGTCGAATGATCTCAAGCGGTCCTGCTCAATACACACAAGTGCACTAATGTGATTCTATAGCCAAGACAAGCTAATACCAAACCACACTACAACCATCCCGATAGAGAGTCCCCGTCTATCTCAGTTGTGAGCATCTGTTTATACTTTATAAGGAAACCGATAATATGATCTTCCGCGTGTTGTCGCACAACATATTATCTACAATATAAAGTAAGTGGACTATTGCATCGAACATATAAATAAATTATAAGATGCAATCATTTGATCATATGATTCTCATTTCAAATTAATTGTTATAATATTGTTCATACAAAAAGCTAGACTTTTAGTATACAATCCAACAATCTCCCACTTATACTAAAAGACTATGCTGTCATGTCTTCTGCCATACATCTGATTCCCACTCCCACTACACGACCATTAAAAGCTCTCGCCTGAATGTCCATGTAAATGGATTTACTAGGTCATCATCCGATGCAATCTAGGCAACAACAACCTTCCCCTCATCATACGATTTCTCGTAACAGGTGGTACTTGCGCTCCATGTGTTTAATTGCCTTATGGACTTGTGATTCCTTCAAGTTTGCAACTGCACCAATATCATCAATATAAATTGTGATAACCTTGGGCAAACTTAGAATCACATCAAAGTCCATCATGAAGTTTCTAGAGTCATACAGATACATTGGTTGCCTCATAGGCTCCAATTTATCATCTTTCCATATGGAGTCCGAAGTCTGAAATACATTTCTATATAACACTCCTCCACATTATGACTCAACTTCCTAAAATTAAACACATAACCTTGAGGTGGATTTACTGCCGTCCAATCTGACTAAAAAATCTGAATCTACGTAATCCACAAGAAGCAGTGAATCTGTCCAATAAGCTTACATATAATTTCCAGTCCTTCTCAGGCACTTCATATATGTCTTACCACAGCTCATCATTCTTGTTCCAGGTTACGTTGATACCCACTGTTCATGCATTTAGCAAAACAGATATCCATACTCATGTATAGCATTCCTTAGATTAGGCTTCCTCATTTATCGAAGCATAAGGAACTGCTTTCATCTCCTTTATCTTCCTTTTGTGTCTCAAGACACATTTCCTTAGATAAAGTCACATGCTAAAACGAGTAAGGATTGTATCATTTCATGAAGCTTGAGATAAGCATAACATCCTTTCTTGTGATCCGTATTACCGTGATCAAAAGGATATTTTTGCTCCTCTTAAGTCCTTCATCTTATACCGCTTTATTAACCATACCCCATACACCCGATAATACTCTTTCATTGTCTCCAATGAGCAAGATAATATCTATGTATAGTACAAGTAATACCACCACGTTTCCATCACTCTTTTCAATACACAAGACCCATCCGATCATTGATTAGATCCATGTCACTGGATTACCTCATCAAAACGGATGTTTCATGATCTTGAAGCTTGTTTTAGTCCATTAATGGACACTTTTAAGCTCACTATCACAATGCTCTTAGCTCTTTGCAATGAATCACTCTGGTTGCTTCACATAGATGTTTCCCTTAAGACTTCCAATCAGGAAAGCTGTCTCGACATCTATTTGCTATCCCTCATATTTCATGAGTAGCAACAGATAAAAGAGTCCGGATCAACATAAGCATAGCTACTGGCGAACAGGTTTTCTCATAATCGAACCCTTTCTTTCTGAGTATACCTTTTCCCAACAAGCTTTACTTATAAGGTTTTCACCTTACCGTATGATCCTCTTTTATTTTGTATGACCACTTCCAATGGTTTTCACACCATCCGTGGTTCTACAATCATCCAGATCTTATTTAGAATCTATTGATTCTATTTCAACATTTATTGCAATTTGTTAAGATTTAGGCATTTCTAACTTGTAGTGCTTCGACGTATCTGTGGGTTAACTCCATGTTTACTAGGGACCAAGCCTCACGACTCTCCCAAAACATATATCTATCAGGTGTTAGAACAACCTTCCCACTACGAGAAGACACTACACGCAATTGTATATCAGATGTGACACGCGTCGCAGTTTACCTTGTGGTATATCCTCTTGTACACTTGGTACTAATACTTCGTGTTTTCCTCTCACTTCCTTTAGAACAACTTATACATGGGTATTTGATTTATTACATAGTCCTTTTTCAAAAATCTAGTGTTTATGTTAACAATCACTCTTCGATCTTGTGGACTAAATAAATCATCCTTCATTTTTCTAGGATATCCCACAAACAGATAAACATTCTTACGAATTACTGTTCCTAGGGCATATCCATAAAATGAATTTAGTAATTCCAAATAATTCATCATCTATCTAATCACTACCATAAGAGTGTTATTCCTTCTATTCGTCACACCATTAAGGTGGGAAATTCATTTCCGAAGGTACCTTTCTCTTACTAGATTAGAAGACTCATTATTAATTACTATTTATCGCATCCAGGGAATAAACATGATTTAAGAGTGTACAAATTGTTCACCAACGTACCATAACAGATTACAACTCTATCATTCATTTTAATGACCATGTCATTTAAATGAAATGGAGCATCCATCTATTAATGCATAGAAACCGAAATCAAATTCTTTCTATGAAAATGTACGTAAAGACAATTTCATAAAATCAAACGTTTATTCATATCGTAAGATAAATAAACAACTCCCACTGCAATAGCCACTACTCTTGTAGTTTTACCCATGTCATAACAATCTTATCCTCACTTAGTAATAAACATTTAGTGATTCCAGTATCTACACACTTCGTGTCAGTAAATGCCATCACTAATCATGTTTTAAACAACTAGTGAATAAGATATAAAATTTGTTCACATTATGATGAAAATGGCTTTCCTTTGACACATGTTTTGCCAGAAGTTTTCCACCATATACATCCTATTGTAATTCAGGTGGAACTTACTCAAAAACATCTAGGCAATTCACAAAGAATTAAATTGATCTAGGTTTCCCTTCAATTTATACTCCATGCTTTCCCAATTCATTCATCAAATTAAATCATGATCTTCTGCCTTTTAACTTACTCAAGTATCCGAAGAGTTACATGAGACCATCATATTTCTATGAACCTCTCATCTCTTCACTAGAGACTTTAATAGGCATCATGAGACGTCCATTGTGAGAACACACATGTATTTTCTTAAGCAGTAAAATTCAAAACCAAGATTCTTTTCTAATCATCTAATTTTGAACCAGTAAATATAATTTCTTTTAGTCAACAATAAGCGAGATAAAACCATTTGAAATTACAGAGAATCATAAATAAATACACCGATCAAATCTTCGAATTTTATCCTTTTATATTGATTCCCTCAAAATAATATAAAATTAAAATTCACCGACATCTCAAGCACCGTGAGTCTGCAAGCCACGATAGTGTGGACGTTTACAAACCCGAACATTTACAAAAGAAGGTTTTACCCATTAATTTCATTTGTCAACCTAACCTCATGAAAAAATAATTAATAGTCGGTTCCTCTTTAGCCATGCAAATAAAAGCAGTGACTCCGATGGGGAGGATACTTATTATTCACATCTAAGTGTACACCATTATTTGACCCCAAGTCCGCGGCCCAAGCTTATGTGCCTTACAGATGGAGAAGTACACACGCGCTCGGATAACTTCCTACAGTCATCAATTATAAGTCTGTACAGTGATCCGCACATGAACTCATCCGATAGGGAGGAAGGTCTAAGCCAACGCGCAAGTTCATGTGCATCACATTACAAACATAATTTTAAAGAAGCCTGTTCCAGCAATATCCATGAATAAACTCATCCGATGGGGAGGAAGGCTCTAATGCCGACGCGCAAGTTTATTCACATTGCTAACAAACCAATAATGGAGGCCGCGGGAATTAATTACCAATCCCCTCTCCCACTTAGTTATTTAAAACTGAGGGTTTTTACATGCATATAATATTCATAAAATAAAATACGCAATTCTAGCATGCTCCTATCACGGCACATGAGGCAGTAAATCCCAGAGAGTCATGCATACATATATAACAATAATTAATAATTAAATCAATCATTAACAGTTATATATCAGCGAATTCGATTGTTCGCCATCAGACAC
Organism: Pogostemon cablin; assembly: GCA_023678885.1. NCBI lineage: Eukaryota > Viridiplantae > Streptophyta > Magnoliopsida > Lamiales > Lamiaceae > Pogostemon > Pogostemon cablin. Next base: position 33,782,819 of record CM042957.1, read on the forward strand.
GAATATCAGCAAAGACTTCCACACTATCAAAATTTTGAAATTTCCAGATTGTCCAATTTTCGAAACCATCGATATCGACCGTCGATGTCGTCCAGATTATCAAAATCATCGATATCGATTAGATTATCAAATATTCGAAAAATATCAAGATTATCAACATTCCAAAACTATCGATATCGATCGTCGATATCGTCTAGATTATCGAAATCATCGATATCGACGAGCAACCATATACAACAATAATAGATAATTAAATCAATTATGTCAGTTATATATTAGGAATTAATTCAACATCCATATATAACAATAATAGACAATTAATTATAGCAGTTATATATTAGGAATTAATTCGACATCCATATATGACAATAATAGATTATTAAATCAATTATAGCAATCATATATTAGGAATTAATTCGACATCCATATATAACAATAATATACAATCTATTATGGCAGTTATATATTAGGAATTAGTTTTCATAAAATTGGATGTCTTATCCAACACTCTAGCAATACATACATATAATATACCAAATATAATACGCAATCTAGCATGCTTCTATATAAGACAATAAATCATAGAGATCAGGCATCCATATATATATAACAATAATAGACAATTAAATCAATTATGACAGTTATATATATTAGGAATAAAAACGCCTCTAAATTTTAATGTCTTGTCCGACACTCCTACTGTGGAATCGATGCCTTACGCAACAAGCAGGATTGCTTGTGCCCCAAGACGTCCGTCGCCATATCCCACCGCCAATCGTGTCAGGGAGCGCTCCAAGTGCCTTGACGAGCGCCCCTCGCCCGGACTGTCGCTCGTCCAAGGGCCTACTTGCATGAAACCAAGTTCAGCCCAACGCGCAACACCAAACTACACCAACTGTCGTTCGTAGTTCGAAACTGCAAACTCTCAGAATCCAATCTCCACCGTCCAGAATCTATTACTGTAAGTCCTGAACATTCTGTCCAAATTACAGGTCGATCCAACGGTTATTTTGTGAGAAACGGCTCTTTTCCCTCGACTGCGCAAAACAGAATCGCCCAAAGATCTGCTTCTGTTTTCAGCGTAATCCCAGAAAGACCAAGCTCCAAATTCGATCTCCACCGTTCAGAATTTACATACACAAGATATGAACGTTCTGACCAAATTACAGTCCGATCCAACGGATAGTTTGATAGAAACGGCTCTTTTCCCCCGACTGCGCAAAACAGAATCGCCCAAATATCTGCTTCTGTTTTCAGCGTAATCCCAGCAAGAAAAAACTCCAAATTCGATCTCCACCGTTCAGAATGTACATCCATAAGGTCTGAACGTGCTGACCAAATTACAGCTCGATCTCACGGTTAGTTTGTGAGAAACGGCTCTTTTCCCTCGACTGCGCAAAACAGAATCGCCCAAAAATCTGCTTCTGTTTTCAGCGTAATCCTAGCACGAAAAAGCACCAAATTCGATCTCCACCGTTCAAAATGTACATCCACAAGATCTGAACGTGCTGACCAAATTACAGCTCAATCCGACCGTTGAAACTCCGGTTATTGCCTCTGCAATATCACTGCGCTGGATTTTCTCTCAAAAACGTGATTCAATTTTTGCCCTCTTTTTCTTCCTTGCATGTGAAATTGACGAACAGTTTTCGTCGAATCCTCTCACACACAACCATGGACGAACAGATATGATACAGGGTATATATCACATAGGGATATTCATGGTTTGCGCAATAAAACCAAAACCCTAAACATGTGATCCTAATTCCGAAAAATTAATCACATAAACCTAGCCTAACGTGTCACGCTTCACCACGAAACCGAAGCTCTGATACCAATTGTTGGCGCTCGATCGTTTGGTTAACGTGACCCGTTAGGGTTCCATGTATTTCTAACAAGCAGCGGAAGCAAGTAAACATGAAACGCATTACCTTTCACCAAGGGTTGATGTAGAGGTTGAATTCTCGCTGGCAGTCTGCGCAGTTCCACGAGAATAGCCATAAGTTCCTCTTCTGATGTCGGAATTAAGTGATCTTTATGCTCAGACGATCCTCTCTTCGACAGTTTTCCATCAGTATATAATACATCAAAATCGAAGAACTATACGATTTTATATGAATTTTGGAACATGACGAACTGCAGCAGCAAATGACCTTCCGGTCTTCTGCTGTATGTCCCAAGTCCGATCTCGACGTCGTGTGGGCGACGATCTACGAGACCTACTCAATCTGCTGTTCACTCTCTCTCTCGTATGTTAGGCGCAGAGTTAGGTTTAGAACAAAGTGAGGTGACTTATATACATGGGCTACAGCAGGGACCAGGAGGAAAAATTGGGTTGGGCCTCCATTGGGCTTAAGTATCCAAGCTTAGCCCAAAGCTTATACTTAAGTCCAATAATAATAATATATTCCACTAAAATATTATTACTGCACTACCGTACCAATCCCAAAATTACGTTTTGGGCTCCTTCTTATTATGAGCCCGTTAGTCTCCCCATGTTTAAGATATACAATGTCCATTAATTAATTTAAGTTACTGACAACTCAATTAATTAATATATCATCCAAGAGTAGTACCACTCAACCTCATTATCATGCCGGAATAAATTCCACCTGCAGGGTTTACATGATAATCCTTATGAGCTCCTCAAGGGTACATCATCAACCTATGACGGACACGGATTCCTTCTACAATCAACAGCACACCATAGAGACAGCACTACTTCCCAACTCATCGAGTTTGTTGATTTAATTACATGTAAATCTCACCCATTGATGAATCAAAGAAATACATACTGCCCTACGTGTCGAGGTTATTGTATAGGGATTAAGAGCACGAACTTCCATAATAACTGAGATCAAGTTCTCCTATAAGTCAGTATAAGTCGAACGATCTCAAGCGGTCATGCTCAATACACACAAGTGCACTAATGTGATTCTATAGCCAAGACAAGCTAATACCAAACCACACTACAACCATCCCAATAGAGAGTCCCCGTCTATCTCAGTTGTGAGCATCTGTTTATACTTTATAAGAAAACCGATAATATGATCTTCCGCGTGTTGTCGCACAACATATTATCTACAATATAAAGTAAGTGGACTATTGCATCGAACATATAAATAAATTATAAGATGCAATCATTTGATCATATGATTCTCATTTCAAATTAATTGTTATAATATTGTTCATACAAAAAGCTAGACTTTTAGTATACAATCCAACAGTAGGGCTCCACAATGTCTCCTGCCAACAGTAACCCTTAAAAAAAGGTGACATCGTACCTCGGAAACAGGTGTCTCACATTGACATATGGATCCTAAATGACCTAAATGCAATTAATAAAAATCACAATCCTTAATAAAACGAATAAATCATACATTCTAAATTAATAAATTTTACCTCACTCGCATCCATGCGATCAATCCACTCAATCAATGCTTTAATTATTTGAATTGAGGGAGTAGAGTGAGCTTCAGGTCACCATCTCATGGCTAGTGGGTAGCTCTCCAGGTAATTCCCATTGGGTGGAGGCCTGTACAAATATGAAAAATGCTCATAGATCCAAGCATGACATTAAAAGTGAATGGATATCATCATTACAGCATGAAATATAAAACCATAAAACCATGGTATAAAATAAAAATTAAGTACCTCTAATATGGTCGTGTAACCGACTATCTGTCGGGTCACTATTTTTGATGCAAGCCCTAATTGCCTATATAAATAGGCCAACACAGCAGCTCCCCATGCGTACTTATGGAGATCGCCCAAGTTGCAAAGGAACTCAAGCCAAGAAGTATGAACGAACCCTATTCCCACTCTTGTCGGGAAATAACGCCGTCCCAAACATGTACAACAAGTACGCTCTGACACAGCCCTCAAGCTCATCATCATACTGAGATGTAATGTCGTCCTTAAATGTATCCTTAACTGTTGGTGATCGGATCTTATGGTCCACATGATTCGTTCGGATTCCATGTAATTCTATTGCAGCGGAAACAAATAGAATAATTTATCTTTCACTGAAGACTTGATGGAGAAGTTAGAACTGCTACAGAAACAACCTCTTGATCTTTTGCTGTATTCCCAAAGCCTAGTCTTGACGTCGTGTGGGCGATAATTTTCAAGACTCTCTCAATCAGTAATCCTCCCTACGCTCTCTACGGTATTAGGCGCAGATAATAATTAGGATTCTGGATTAATGAGGTGGCTTATTTATGGGCTATAGCAGGGATCAGGAGGAGAAATTAGCCCGTTAGTCTCCCCGTGTTTAAGATATACAATTCCTATTAATTAATTAAGTTACTGATAACTCTATTAATTAATATCTCATCCGAGAGTAGTACCACTCAACTTTGTTATCATGTTGGAATAAATCCACCTGCAGGGTTTACTTGATAATCCTTATGAGCTCCTCAAGGGGACATCATCAACCTATTTAATAGGACACATATTCCTTCTACAATCAACAGCACACCATAGAGATAGCACCATATCCCAACTCACCGAGCTTGTTCATTTAATAATTAAATCTCATCCATTGATGAATTAAAGACATAAATACTGGCTTACGTGTTGAGGTTATTATTTAGGAATTAAGAGCACGAACATGCATAATAACTGAAATCAAGTTCTTTTATATAGTTAGTATAAATCGAACGATCTCAAGCGGTCCTGCTCAATACACACAAAGTGACTAATGTAATTTTATAGTCAAGACAAAATAATATCAAATCACACTACAACCATCCCGATAGATTGTCCCCATCTATCTCGGTTGTGAGCATCTGTTTATACTTATAAGGAGCCGACAATATGATCTTCCGTGCGATGTCGCACACATATTATCTACAGTATAAAGTAAATGGACTATTGCATCGACATATAGAAAAATTATAAGATGCAATCATTTGATCAATGATTCTCATTTCAAATATTGTTAAAACATTGTTCATACTAAAGCTAGACTTTTAGTATACAATCCAATATCAACCACTCTATGTCGCAGAGTGACCACGGATAGTGCCCAGTGCCTCTGTAGCTACATTTCTATCAACGTTCAGAAGATCCATAATCATTTCAGAAGGCCTTTGTCTATCTCCATGTAAGGCAACTGTACGACTAGATATAGACAATCCCGTAAGACAAAACACATCGTCGAGTGTTATGGTCATTTCCCCGAATAGCATGTAGAATTATTTATCTTCGGATGCCATCTCTCAACAAACGCGAGAATGATATTTTTGTTTGGTTTGCGGTAGGAGATTTGCCTCACCTTGTAAAATCCAGCCCTACGGAATAAGCTTATGAAATTACGAGTTGATGCATCCTCCACGTAGCTCTACTCAAGCATTTTATTCACGTGGTTGTGCTCTTTAATAACTAATCTTTCATGGCCATATTCCCATATTTCATGTGCCACGTGTTTCTGAAAATTGATCAACACATTAGCAGTTGGATCATGATCGCTTTCACTTGAATAATCATACTCCGGACTTGAGGCCTCACCACCCTCACTTTCATCTTCGCCACCATCACTTTCATCTTCACTAAGTTGTGGGTGTGAATGGGTTGAGGTTGTGCTTCTAGCTCGTCGTGATCATGCATTGGCTCAGGTAGAGGAATTAGATCGGGTTGTGGTTGTGGAGTATCTTGAGGCATTGCATCATGATCAAGCCTCATTCCTCTTTGTCTATTGGATGCGGTGGGGGGATTACGTCGGCGATATCTATCTGCGAAAAAATTAAAATCATGCTCAACAACATATATGTGATAAGGTATAATCAATAAAGCTAGCATGCTCAAACTACTACACTATATACAACAACCAAATAATGTTATAACAAATATAATATGTGATAAGGCATAGTAGATTGATAAGGGATAAGGGACAAGTTATGTTATAGCAAACATAATATACAACAACCTACTACTACACTATAAACATGCTCAATCAAATAAACCATATATGTGATAAGGCATAGTAAATACACTATATACCAAATTATGTTATAAAAATGTACCCCACGTTCGACCAAGATCAACTAAAAAAAGACACACTGTTCGACCATGAGTGGATGAAACTTAGTAAAATGTTCGACAAACTGTGGACGAAAAATTGCATACTGTTCGACCACCAGTAGTCGAAATTTACAAGAGTAGTCGAAATTTTCAATGGGTTTCAACTAAGGGTGGACGAAATTTTTCTTTTTTTTCGACCATAGACAGTTAAAATTTAGGCTTCCAGTCGACCATTGCTGGTCGAACAGCCTTTAAATTCGCGACGAACAAGGGTCTACACGCTATGTTCGTTCACCATCAACGTTTTACACCATTTTAAGAACTACCCATATTGAGTTCCCTAACTGTAACAAATATCACCACAACATTACCCACAATAAAATTAAACATATATAACATAATTTCATACATAATACTAAGCCCTATAATTTTAGAACACAAATTAGAAGGGGGAATCACTTACTAACAACATTGCTAATAAACGATGGCACTCCACCCGCCATTTCACAATGTTTGATCTTCTCTTCTCCTCCTCTTCCTCCCTTCTTCTCTTCCTCCCCTCTTCTCTTCTTTCTTCTTTTTTTTCTTTGTGTTGTGAAAGTGAAGTGGGTGCAAAGTGAGGTATGTGAAGGAAGTGATGTTTAATTAAATATGGAGGTGGGTGAAGGAAGTAATGTTTAATTAAATATGAAAAAATTGTGGGGAAGAGATTGTGTATATGGGTGTATTGTATTAAGGGTGATTTAGTCTTTTCCAAGTGTGTGCATATATTATTTTTGTATGTGTAGATATAACTGGGTGTATGAAGTAAAACGGTGTGTGCGAATAGCCGCGGCCTAATAATAATCCATCAGTTCTGCTACCTCACAGAAAAGACAAATTGCAATATAGATTCAAAATAATAATAAGGGTAAATATCAAAATTAGTCATGTAAGTATGACGTTTTCCAACTTTAGTTCTTTTTCTTTTGCAATTTTCAATTTTGGTCCTTTTTTGTCCACTTTTAGTCATTTTGGTCCAGTTTTGGTCCTTTTTTTCAAAATTTGGTCCTTTTTTTGTCTACTTTTGGTCCTACTTGTATACACTTTCGGACCATTTTTTGACTTTTTTTAACATAAAGGACTAAATTTGGACAAAAAGGACTAAATATGAACTAAAAGGACTAAATTGGATAAAAATGACCAAAATTGAGAATTGCAATAGAAAAATGACTAAAGTTGAAAAACGCAATACTTACAGGACCAATTTTAATATTTACTCTGATAATAATCCAACAGTTCATTGATAGAAGCCAACAACTATAAATAATCAAGGAACAAATCAAAGTGAATGTAACAATTGCCGATGAAAGAGCTAGAAAGTCATACATAGCCATGCTCAATGAGAAGCCCATGAAAGTAGTTACTACTCCAAACAATACCCTCTATAGTTGAATGCACATAAAAAACCCACCTGCACCTAGAATCACCAGATATTCCTCCTCCAGAAGGCTAAAATCTGCAATCTCTCCGCCTCTTTATACCGCGCGAATGAATTCTTAAGAACCTTCCTAAATTTTTAGATATAGATTCTAATTAACATAAAAGTGTATAATAATGAAAGGTGATGCAAACTATGTTTACATTAAATTAAATAGAGATTTTACATAAATATCTATTGTGGATGTTAATTATCCTTTAATTGTGCAATCACCAGTTTTTTAAATCATGGAAACACAATATGAAGAATTATAAATCCGAGATGATCTCCATCTTAATGTATTGGTCCAAGTAATAGTTGCTCACCATCTTTAACTCACAGGATTAAGATTTCAAGTTCACATTCTTATTGAGAAATTGAAACTTTAATAGAACCCATAATATAATTTTATTGAGAGTAGATGGGTTTCATTCTGCTACTTCATAGAAAAGACAAATTATAACATAGATTCAAAATAATAATAAATCACTTTGTTAAATATTCAAGGAACTACTCACAGTAAAAGCAACAATTGCGAATGAAAGAGCCAGAAAGCCATACTTAGCCATGTCCTCTAATAAGCCAATTAAAGTAATTGCCACTCCAAGCAATACCCTCTATAGCAGAATGCACACCAACAACCCACCTACACCTAGAATCGCCAAATAATTCCTCTTCTAGAAGATTTCAATCTACAAAAAGGTGTGATTATGTGAACATTACTGCACTAATAAATTTTTGGGCAATTCTTAACTGACCCAAGCCCACACATGACCCCCAAGTATCAGCAGGTCGAAGGTAAAATAGAATTTAATATTATTCATCTTATTCTCTCTTATCATTGTTCGTTCCTCTTCTTTCTCATCACTGCTAATTATTCTCTCTCATCACTGCGTCCATTCCTCTCCTTTCTCATCACTACTACTTCTACCCTCAATTCTTTGCAACATAATACAATTTTCATATTGTCTGCATAATGTCTTCCATTATTTGCAGTTTGCATATCTTCTTCTACTTTTATTTTCATAGAGTCCCTCCTTCTACCTTTTATTCCTTGAAATATTTCTTTTTTGTCAACTCCTTTCATATTACATCTTCATCCCCTTCCACCTATCTTTCTCTATGCTCTCTCCATTCTACTATGCACTCAAATCTATGCATATTTTTTCTTTATTATGATTTGTTTATTTTTGTTCTTTACAATGTTTCTCATTAACAATCAGTGATTAGAAAATTAGACCGGAGAACGAACCGGAAGAGGCAACGGTTCGAGGTCTAACCGGTCGGACCAGTTTAACCGAAAAAATTAAATTTTACATATTTTTAATTATATTTTATAAAATTACCAATTATAAAAATATATAATCACCTAAATTATTTTTTAAAATTTAAAATACAATTTAAAATCAAAATATAATTGAATAAAAAAACTATAGTTCATAATTTATACTTCATACATAGTTTATAATATACCCACTCAATATTATAATTTTTATAATTTAATCCAAAATGTAAATATTATGTTTTAAAATAAATAAAAATAAAAGTGAAATATCATAAAAGTTAAAAAATAAAAAAAGATAAAAAAATAAATAAAAAAATAAATAAAATACTGAAATCGATTGAACCGGTTCAATCGATTTTTTAGTTTTGATCGGTTCAACCCGGTTCAACTCCAAAAATGGTTTTATAGGTTTTTCGGACCGGTTCCCGGTCCGGTTCCCGGTCCAACCGATTGAACCGGCCACTCCGATCTGATTTCAAAAAATTGTTAGCAATGTCTTTTTTTTTGTTCAAGATTAAATAATATATATATAAAGTGAGAATATTTATTTAAAAACCTAAGAATATATTTTAAAATTATTTGACAAAAAATATATTTTAAAAATTTTATTGGTATTATTCGAAAAATAAATTAATGGTTGACATAAGTATAATTATATGAGGCTAATAGTGCATAGTACACGACAGTGCGGACTTATTCTAAATGCACTGTAGATGTGATATCAACCAATAAATCATATTATTAAAGATGGGAAAGAAAAAGTACAAAGGTCAAAGAGTACAAAGATGTTCTAACAAGATATAGGACACACCCTATTTAAACCTAAAATATTCACTATTCATATCATGGAAAAGGATTTCATCCATGTGCGAAGGCTAATGATTGTGCTAAGTAAATACTCCTCCAATCGATGCCAAGACATCATCAGCCGAGTTTGCTTCACGGTATATATGACTCACACGAAAGTGAATTTGCTGAATAACATCTTTAGCTCACCTCCATCTTGATAAAAGTCTCAAAGGGATAATCGGATGATCATGCTCAAATGCATGTAACACATACCTAGAGTACGATTCAAGCCAAAGCCTAGTCCACCCCTTCTAACTAGTTAACTCAATGGCCAAACATGCTGCTGCCAATTCAGCTTCCATTGCAAACCCATGCCCGAATCCAGAATTGAAACCACCCATCGAAAATCCTCAGCAATTGCGAAACAACCCTAGGCCCGACATCACCCCTAGTGCACTTTCTGCAAATCCATCAACAATGGCTTTAACCCAACCTGCCTAAGGTGGTATCCACTTAACTGGAGTAACCGTTGGAGCCTTCCTCGGAGCCCCCTGAATTACAAAATACCTCAAAGTATTGAAATCATCTATTGTGTTGTGCATAGTACCCATATTCAGCTCGTTCCCCTCTTTTATTAATGCCATTAGAGTAGTCGCAACTTGTGATGGTTTAACGTACTTATCAGCAAGCTTATCCATATATCCATCATGCATCATCGTATTCCTTTCCTGCCAGATTATCCAAGTATAGGAAACCAAAGCAAGCCTCCAAATAGATGAAACCTGTTTACTTTACGAGATTCCCATAGCCTGTATCAGGAATCCCAAGAATGTCTGATCCAAGTGCATTCTTCCTCCAAATAAAAAACCCGCAAGGACTCTGTGTAGTATCTCCAATGCCACTGGACATTCAAGAAAAATATGATCCATTGATTTCTCCGCATTCTTACATAGGTAACATCTAGATGGCCCTCGAAAATTCATTTGCTTTAGCACCTCCCATGTAGTGAGATTCTCTTTTATAGCCTTCCACACTGCAATTGACCGCCGGGGGGGTTAAAGCTCGCCCAAATCCATGAGCCCCAATTCGTTTGCAGAAATGATTGCCTTGTGTGCATGTATGCAATCTTGGACGTAATCTTTTCCCCCAATGATTTACTCCAGAACATGCAATCATCAAGACTTGGAGACATTCTAGTAGTTAGAATTGCCTCCACAATGTGAGGAAAAGAGTTAATAAAACTTTCAGTAAAGTGCCAGCATCCATCATAAAAATAGTCTCCAATAATGTCATCAAATCTATGACAGAACTCTTGTGGAATATCCACCAAATCCGCAATAGACTTTCCAATCCAATTGTCTAGCCAAAACTTTACTTTGGAGTTGTAGCCCGCCACCCAAACCTCATCTTCTTTAAGCCTTTTAATGTGTACAATGCAAGCCCCCTTAATCGAAGAGATGGTGTATATATTTCTCAATTGAATACCATCAAACCACCTTCCTTCTGTAGATGAGATATCAAGTGCACAGTTGAATGGTGAATTAGTGCAGTGCAGACTATAGATATGATATAAGTGGAGTGTTGAACGGTGCTTAGGATCTACTTAAGATGATGCAGAAATTTAAACATTATGGGAGATTGCGCTATTCTTTCTCACTTTGTCGTGAATTGTGCAATCTTTTCACTTTTTGAAAACCAGTTAAGCAGGTATCCTATATACAATAAAATAATTTTTTAATGTTTCAAGGGTGTAGATTAAAAGCAACTTAATCTAATAGTAAGATTTTATTAGGATCATGTGTGATCCTGAATCAGCTAAATAGGCCACTAAATTTTTATGAATTTTCATAATGCAAAACGCAAGAGAGAGATGTGTTTATGTGAACATTACTCTACTAATAAATTGTTATGAATTTTCTGCAAGGGAAAATTAAATTAAAAGAAATTTTTCAAAAATTCCAAAAATTTGAGAAAATGACAAATCATCATAAGATTCGTGTGTGTTTGACATCTGCCAAAAGAAAACCTTCATTTTTAGTTAGATAAAGATATCTTTAATGTGAATACCCTTCAAAACAAGATCATGTTATAACTTGAATACATTATACAAACCAACTCATATTTTTATTATTTATAAATGTATTCCCTTCGTTCTGGAGCAATAGTTAATTTTAATTTGCACGAGGATAAAAATTATGATATTTTATTGAGTAGTGAGGTAAAAGAAATAATATTTTAATGTAAAGTAGATAGCTATATTAGTATTGTGTGTAATTATTTTGTGTGAGTTTTATTTAACATAAAAGAAAATATAAATAATTAGGTGGGACGCCCAAAATGAAAATACATAATTATCTTAAATATTAATGTCTGCATCACAAAATATTTTGCCAATTAAAATTGGGATGCAGCTATTAACGCCCACAAAACTACTTAAGGCACCCAAAAATATTTAAATTATTATATTTCTTATTAATATGACTTAAATGCCCTTATCACTAAATATCCTAATAATCATATTCTATTTTTACTAAATATACCTTCCATCTTAATGTGTCTTCTCTCCTTCAAAACAGAAACATCCTTGTATACGGTTTAACATTTGATCTTCCGTTAACAACATCTCAATTTAATCTTTTCTACATGTTTAAACACTTTAACACATCGTCTCTCTCCTCTTTGCAATTTTTAGAGAGATCCCGGTGCGGAGCTGCTCGTTGAAGTTGAACCACCTACACGGCCGCAGAAGCAACAACATCATCGGCGACAGAGGTGGGACAATGTATGGGTCGGATTCCATCCATCCAACCAGAGTTCAACTGCGGCTCCGATGTCGTCTAACCCCATCAGCCTCGCTATCAACGAGGATGATGGCGGCGTCGAGGTTGGGAAGTTAGATCGATGGATCTCCACCGAAAGAGTTGGACTCTTCGGGACTTTAATTGCGGCGCGGTTTAATTGGTGTGTTTCAATATTGTCGCCTATCGGTGACAATGAAAATTGGTTGAACTCTTTGAGAAGATGGTGCGATTGAAAACGACTCCAATTATGTCATTTACAGAAATTGGGTTTTGATGAGAGTGAGGAAGAGAGTTTTTTTTTTTAAAAAAACAAAGGGGATTCGAATTAAACAAAAGAAGATGTCTCATTCAGCGTTCCAAAATGCACAGATTCTGCCCCTTGCGCCGACCCCCAAAACTAAAACCCTTACTTTCCACCACAACTATTTACCATTGTCCAGTATTGCCAACGGCCGGCGATAGGCAGCACAAGACTTTTCTTTTTATCAGAGCATCGTCTTCTTCAGTGGTGGACAGCGACGCTGTCCAAAATAGAATTCAATAACACTTTTTAATCATGTTAAGATTAATGTAGGGGTATATTTAGTAAAAAAGGAACATGTTTATTGGCATAGTTAGTGATAAGGGCATTTAAGTCATATTAATAAAAAATATTATATTTTAAATATTTTTGTGTGCGTTAAGTAGTTTCGGGGGTGTGAATAGTCGCACTCTTAAAATTGCTGTCTAAATTGGCTACTGGGATATATACCCTCCAAAATCAAGTTAATAGAAATAACACCACATCAAAAATCAAAGGGGTAAATATATTTTTTTATCCATTAACTTTCTCTTATTTTGAAATTGGTCCATCGATTTCACACTTTTTGAAATTAGTTCATTAAATTAAAAAATTCTACAAATTCGTCCTCTAACTGGCTTTAGCGGGTTGATCACCCGATAATCCAGACGTGTAATTTTTTTTAATAAGCCACACATGTGGCATGAAACGTGTAATAAAAATGTGGGGGCTCCTTTATCCCATGCAATCTGCCCCAAATCGATGGTCTTGTTCCCCCTACTATCTCATCCACCACTCCCGCCGACTTGCTCTTCGCCACCATCCTTGCAGCACCTGTTCATCTTTTTCCACTTCTTGCACTATCACATCCTCTATGAACTTTTCAAATCTCTTTGTGAAAAATTCTCTCACTTCATCCTCAGTAGTGGTATCCCTTGGAGTAGGAACACAAACCCAGAATCCTTAAATTCGAAATCAACACCGCCACTTCCTCCAACTATGGCGACTCCGAGGATGATTTGGACAATGGGGATTTCGCATTTGATTTCAGCGGCCATTTCTTACACGACGGAGTCATTGTGGCCGTGGGATAACCTCCCATTCAACGATCACGATTTCAAGGAGATGCTGCTGTATGGCATGCTAAAGTCACAGGGTTACGACAAGGTGGACTCGCTGCCGGAGCAGTGGGCGGCGAAGCCCAAGGCGTACAATGGCGTGAGGCGGTGGCCGTGGGGCAAGTTCGCGATGGAGATCAGGGACTGGGGATATTCGACACGGCAGAGGCCGCTGTAAGAATATATTTGACGTAAGTAATTAATTAATTAATTGACATGGATCTTAGATCTTTATGATTTTCACATCTTGTAACAATGATAGAAGACTTACCTTGATGTGCCATTGACCATGGTCTTGCTTTGATATGTTCCTACAAATTACGCCGGGAACTGGTTTCTCTCTCCTTACCCATTTTCTTTAGAGCACAATATGTAAACTTTTATGTATAGAGAATTCATAAAACTGTGTCCCTTTTATAGGTAGAGAGAGGACCAGATCTGGATAGTAAATCTTTATCAAATCACATTCTATCAATGTGATTGTTATCCATAAATATATATGACCTTATTTATATCACATATATTATTAATTTAAACCATATCTTAATTTACGATGTTTGATCATAATAAATATCTTATGTATTTAATTAATTATTAATGACACTAGGCCATAATAATCTTATATTCTCCCACTTGGTCGAGTGACAGAATCAAACGTTAAAATGAGGATATAAATAATTTAAAAAATGTGCGTGATATAAGATAAACTAATCGGTCAAATCGTAAAGCCAATATTGAATATAGACTAACACAAGTCATGGCGGTTTTATATCATTTACTCAACATAGTTCCTTTCATGTACTATGATATTATTTTTCTACTCAACGTGACTTGTAAACCTAAAGATCAATAATGGTCCACATAAGTATCTCAATTTGAGATAAAATCTTATTTAACTAATGTCAACATTCATGTATATACTAAAATGATAAAACAAGATATCAATTATAAACAAATAATAATGAGCTCTTAATGTCAATTGTTCATCATAAATTTGTTACAGTCTTTTCATGATCTCATGTTCACGTAACGTTCAATGAATGTCTTTAGAGAAGATCATTTGCGTAATGGATCCAAAATCATAAGACTGGTGCTATTATGCTCAATTGACATCTTTGTTTCTAAAATTCTTTTTAACGACAAATACTTTTATTCCATACTATTTAGCACCTTTGGAATATCTATCGTTTTAGAGAAGAACAATGTAACGGAATAATCATAATAAATTTTCAGCGACTTAACATTAATATCAACTTATTTCAAGTCCTAAAATTAAGTTCAATATTCAACTTCCTTAAATTGTTGCCTCAAATCATGCCACAAGATAACTTTAATAGTGAATGCAGTTTCCACAAACTTCTTCACACTTTTGCATGACACAATATCTTTAACTAAGAAACATAAAGTCGAAGTAAACTTTTTTCATCATATAATCATCTTAATCTTAATCTATATTTAATTTCATCTAGGTAATTAAAATTTCAATAAGTAAGCACGAGAGCTCTAGTTTATTTAAATACTCTAATATTTTCTTATGCAACATTCTAGTGATCCATTTATGAAACACTCCGGTAATCACCAAGCATTCTAACAGAGATATGGTCATTGTAAAATTTGGTGTATCTTAAGCTACCAATAATATATGCAGAAGGAATATCGTAGCACGATCCAATTCATTTTTGGACATTACATAAGGTGAGTTAAATTCATTTTTTGCCGTGTAACTAAACAAAACTTTAATTTTTGCCCTAAAAAAGATAAGTTGTTCATTTTGCCCTATAACTAATGAATTATTTCAATTTTTGCCCAATTTTGACCGAAAAATGTGAATTTCGTCGGAATCCGCCACGTCATGCTTCAATTTGGGGATTTCCGGCTGGTCAATCCGACGTGGCGATTTTGACTTTTTTTAACCAATGAATCCGCCACATCATATCCACATATTTATTTATTTATTTTATTTCCCAATCACCATAATATTTAATTAAATTAGAAATATAAAATAAAAAAAAATAAAAAAAAATTCAATTAAATAAATTAAAACCTGTAAATTGAATTTATAAAAAAAATTAAACGTGAACACTATGAAATCCGCTAATCTGCTGCTAAATCAAATCTCATGGTTGCTGCAGCTGCAGATCCATCATCTCCTGCTCCGCCGAGCTTCCTTGGTCCTCCCTCCCACGCTTCATCCCGATGAGTACCCGAACAGTCTCGCGCTGATCTCATCCGCCGCCGATCTGATGTTGAATTCCTCGCTGTCGTTTGCCACCGCGGTGGCCACTGCCGTCTGCATCTCCTCGCAGAATCTCGTTGTCGCCACCGCCGCAGTAATTCGACATCAGGACGTATATATCGCTGCATAAATTCTTATATGTCTTAGCTCTTTGTTGAGTTGAACATTTTCTTTTCTAAGTTGCTCGTTCTCACCGATCAATTCTGAGGTATTCCCACCGAAATCACGCGCCATGGCCGGGGAATTGGAAGAGGAAAGCACTTGTTCCTCGCCAGAGTCGGTTTCTGCTCTGTTCGTCGTTATCGTGTGGTTAGGGCTTTAGCAGATTAGGGGATTTCACACGTTTAATTTTTTTATATAAATTCATTTTCAGGATTTAATTTAATTTATTTTATTGATTTTTCTTTTTTATTTTATATTTCTAATTTAATTAAATATTTGCGAAAATAAAATAAATAAATAAATAAATAAATAGGTGGATATGACGTGGCGGATTCATTGGTTAAAAAAAGTCAAAATTGTCATGTCGGATTGACCAACCGGAAATCCCCAAATTGAAGCATGATGTGGCGGATTCCGGCAAAATTTGCATTTTTCGACCAAAATTGGGCAAAATTTGAAACAATTCATTAGTTATAGGGCAAAATTGAACAACTTATTTTTTTAGGACAAAAATCGAAGTTTTGCTTAGTTATAGGACAAAAAATGAATTTAACTCACATAAGGTTGAACTTATCTCCCTTCCGGATTGGAACGATGCTTTACAAGCACTTTTCCATCCATAATCTCAATATAACTTTAATAAAATATACTTGTTGAGACATCTTAACATCATTGTGATATTGTATTGAAATATTTCTATCTCAATCACATAAGTTGTCTCCTCATATATTTCATTCCAAAGTTCTTTGAGAGAAACTTATTGGTTTCATATAATAAATCAAGATCATCAGTTGCAAGCAAGTTTATCATCAATATATAGAATTAATGTGCTCCCACTGACTTTCAGATATGTACATCGATTTATGATGTTTTTTTAAATCTAAAAGATATCATGAAAGGAAAGCATGCTTAAGTTTGTATGTTGATTCTTTAAGTTTATACGTCATATGATATTTTTCTTCAATGGAAAAAACTCTTGAGTTGATCCATTCAACTTGATCTTCCACCAAATCAACATTTAGAAAAGCAGTCATAACTTTCATTTGTTGCAACTCTATGACATAATGAATTACCAAAGTCATGATAATTCTAATGGAGTCATGTATAGAAATAACTCGTTATATTTCTTTACAATTATGCCATATTTTTGATAAAAATCTTTAGCAACAATTCTTGTTTTATATCTTTTGATATTGCCATCTGTTCACTCTTGATCATAAAGATACATATGTATCTAATTCTTTTATAACTTTCTAGCAATTCTTACTAGATATAAACTTCATTATGAGCCATTGATTTTGATAGGCTG
Organism: Pogostemon cablin; assembly: GCA_023678885.1. Lineage (NCBI taxonomy): Eukaryota > Viridiplantae > Streptophyta > Magnoliopsida > Lamiales > Lamiaceae > Pogostemon > Pogostemon cablin. The sequence goes on from CM042957.1 coordinate 33,800,282, forward strand.
TCGTCGGCTCACCAAAAATAAGAATTTATAATTTATCCGTCTCAATCCACTACAAAGTATAGAAGAGAGTACAGGTCGAACCTAAGAGAGTAAATCAAAATTTGAATCAAATTAAAGTGTTGATAACATAAAAATAAATAGGGGGATTTAGATTGGTGAAAATTGAAAGTAACAATGAACATATAAATCAACTCAAATTACTCAAGTAATCAAAATAAGGTGATTTAGGAATTAACCAATGTAGACAAACCTAGTTTAAGGCAACGATCCCTTCCCATTTACTTAATCAATCAATCACAAGAATTAAACATCTTACCTAATGTGCAAACTCAAATTCCTAGATTGACGGTACGACCAATCAATCCGAATGTTCTTAGGATTAACAATTCAGGGTACGACCATCAAATTGAACTATTCTTGAGTGACCCTATGGATTCGAACTCGACAATGCATTAAGACACCAAATATGAGAATTATTAGGCTATGAAAATCAGCTAAGAATCATACAACTTAGATCCCATTACATCTAGAGGGGCTCTCTCTAATTTACTACTAAATTCATTCCTCACAATAATTACGGATTGTGAATCACGAAATAGCAATAAATAATTAAATAATCAAACTAGATGGCTAGTCTAAAATAATTATCAAACTGCTTTAAAACGATTCAATGCATGCAATGGAATAAATTCGCATAAAAGATTCAATGTAAATCCGTAACAATTAAATCAACATTCAACGGGAGGTTCACGAAACCCTAAACTAGAAAAGGGGATTAGCCCCATAAGTTCATACTAAAAAACAAATTAAGAATATTAAACCAGGATGTCGATTGTTCTTCGATGTTCTTCACTTCTCCTTGCAGCCGCCTCTTCCTTCTCTTCTTTCAAAAAAAACTTGTCCATTCATGATGAATGAATCTTCCCTATTTATCTTCTTATCCCCAAGAAACCCTAATTGCCTTCTTTCCTTTTTTTCTCACTTCCCAAAATATCTCTTTTCTATATATGCCGCATATCTTGTGAATCCCATAGATTTGGAGGAGATTTGGCCACTCAAATATGTGAAAGATATGCTAACCGATTTGTTTCCTTATATGCTCTTAATTTTCGTTTGACTCCACGGGCAGAAATATTTTTCTTCCACTTAACAGCCTGTTTCCACATCAATTTGTATCATTAAAGCATGTATCTCTCAAAGACAAGATAAGTCTATATTAGCATATAAATAACATATAATTCAATCAAATAGACTTGAATTTCCACCAAATAATCATGTTAAAATACGTCTTATCAGATTTGAACTCGTCTTTCATAGAATTTACTCATTTAATAGAATTGGTACTTTCCATGACTTATAACTGGAATTTTATCATTTAAATATTATAATGTCAAATTAGCTCATTTTATTATACCACATATGCAATCGTTAGAAATAGCGGATATATTGTCCTTAAGACATTTCTAATGCTATTTGATATATATATCTAATGCAAGCTCATTTACAATTGATTTAGTAAAAGTAGATTTATTAAGAGAGTTGAATATTTTATATGTTGTCCTTAAAAATTGTTTGACTATTCGACAACTATATAATAACAACTTTAGAAGAAGGTTTGGATAAATGTATTTTTAAATTCTCCACCCAACTTCTTCAATAACCACATTTCATGGTTTTATACTCCCACTGATTTTACAATTTTAATGAATTTGACATTCCAGTTTCGTACTATGGTTAAGAGCATAAAATCCATACCCTTTAGACTTTAAGGATAATTTATAAAGAAATCACTTAACTTTCTTATATCCAATTTTTTTTCACGTGGATGTAAATCATTATCCCTACGGGGCAATTTAAAACATGCAACTGCCTAAGATCGAGTTTTAACCCTCTACAAAAAAATCCATTTTTACCAATAGAATATCCATTGGTAAATGCCCTAATTCCGTTGCTAAATCGTATTACCAACGGATTATCAACCAAAATTTTCCGCTTTTAAAGTGATGGTTGGTAATATATTAGCAATCAAAATTAAGTTCCGTTGATAATACTCACTTGCTAATCCGTTGGTAATAATTTTCTTGTTAATCCGTTGATAAATTTATTCCGTTCCTAATCCCTTGGTAAATATTCCGTTGGCAAAATTTTCATTGTTAATCCGTTAGTAATTATTCCCTTGCTAATCTGTTGGTAAATATTTCGTTCCTAATCCGTTGGTAATAATTCTGCTGCTAATCCATTGATAAATTTATTCAATTGCTAATACGTTGGTAAATTTAAAATTAGTAATTTTTATTTTAAATCAATTTGGATAGCTCATTGCATAAATAATATATACATTTTTTTTCTCTCCACCTCAAATAAAATAAGTATTCTAAAAATATTACATATATTTAAAACTAAAATATACCTAAATATTTTAAACATAATTATCAAAGTATCATCATAAGTATAAATCTAATTTATAGTCGAATACAAAATAAATGAAACTTGAAATTCTACATTAAACAAGTAAAAAGGCTTATGTTGGAAACACACATCCCTCAACATGCATAGAGAGGAATCTCTTACCTCTCACCATAGGATTGTGTTGCAGCGGAAGAAACACGAACCTGTTGGTACTCACGTGTAAACCGTGATCTCTGGATCAAATCTCACAACACGGGGTTGTGAATTAATTTCCACGATGTTGTATTATTGTGTGGAATATGATAATCTGTAGTGAAATGGAAAGAAAAAATCGGAGAGAGAGATACGCTTTCACGTTCTGTGTTCCGCGTTCTGTAACGCAAATGTATGAGCGCTTCACGTACGCGTTCTGCTTCTGCCTTGCGCATGAATGCTTCAGTCGTACGCATTCTGCTTCTACGTTCTACGTATTCTGAATACGCTCTCCGCTCTTTTGGACAACTGCCATACAGTTTGTTTATTCTCAAAAGATGGGAGTTATATAAAACGTATTATTAACTCCCTCACCTTCTCTTTTATCCACACTTCTTATGTGGAAAATAAAATAATAAATAAATTATTATTTACATCTCCCACTCACATATGAAGTTAAAAAATTATCTGACTCATTTTTTTCATGAATCATATTCTCGTACAGATTAATACATCGTGTGACCCACGAGATATGAGTTTTAATCGTTATACACTTGTTAAAGATATATAGCAACTCAACCAGTTTATCAATGAAACTCAACAAGCTCGCTATACCCCAGAACTCTTGAACATTTAACATAAGTTGACATATCTCTTTTTCAATCCCTGAATTTGTTAGAGCATATTCAACCCTTTTGCAAAAATAACTATGTATTCATAATCAAGACCCTGCTTGATTGACTAGTCAATGAATCACAATAGTATATGTTAAATTAAGACGTTCTTCCCATCTCACTAAGTATCTACAATCTCCCACTATAGCTGTTTTCCTAGACATGTACCGCATCGCCGTTATTAACCATAGCTCTTTTGGTAGCATGCTAAAGTAGCAACACCAAAGTGAAGACTTAGAATATAGTAGAAAGTCATAAGGGTAACCAATAGATAAGGACTCATACCTTTTGAGAAAATAGGGATAATTTTCTCAATCCTGTTGGGGTCAACTTAGCACATGTCGTTTTCCTAAAACACATGTCACAATGTCTTTAACTTTCTTCCAAGAAAGTGTATGTCGTATTTAATCTAATTTAGACATTGTGTGTCCCATACACTTTAACTCGGATATCCTCCCTCCAAGGTATAGGATTTCCATCGATTTAGCTTTACAACAAGTTGGATTAGATTCGTGGCAAAATCTATCCGAATTACCTTAATCATAGTAATCTCATCTCTACGCTCCCACTAAGCCAGAGGCGATTGCTCGTATGAGAGAGCCAATCATTACTTGCCGACATACTATTATATGTGAACTATCACATATAATTTATAAAACATATATGTATATAGTTAAACCATTAACTATTCTATTAACATACATATACATATTCAATACATCGTTTTAAATCCTTCACAGACTCAAACGAGTAGAAATTTAATTAAGAATCACTTTCTTCTTATCTATAATATCTCTAACAAAGTTGTACTTTATGTCAATGTATTTGGTTTTTCCATGATATTTCAGGTCTTTTGTGTAAGCAATAACCGCCTGATTATCACATTAACTAAAACAGCTCCCACTGGAGTGTTTGAGACCTCCAAATGTTTCATGAATCTTCTCAACCAAATAGTCTCTTGAACTGCAGATGAAGTTTGTTTCTTGTTACACCATGAGATTGCTCAATCATTGAGCAAGAAGACATAATCGGGAGTTGATTTACGTTTATCTAAATCACCACTCCAGTCAACGTCTGTATACCCATTCAGTGATAACAGAAAGAATAATCTGCAGTCAATCACATTGGCATATGGTACTCTGGCCATTTTATTCTTTTCATCTTGAGCCTTGGGACACATTTGCTGACTCAATAATTCGCCTTCTATAATAGAAGTATCTTTAGGTTTGCAGGTGTCCATCTTGAATCGTTCTAAAAGATTCTTGATGTAAGTCTCTTGAGACAAACCCAATAACTTCTTTGAATGATCCCTATGGATCTTCACATCAAGTATGTAATCTGCGTTACCCATATCTTTCATTTTCAAGATACTCTTTGCTATTACCCGCTAGTAGTATATCATCCACATATAAGGATAGAATTACAAATTAACCATTGGACCGTTTAACGTAAACACAGTGGTCTTCATTTATCATAACAAAGTTATATGAGATCATCGTTGTGTGAAACCTCAAATACCACTGTCTAGAGGATTGCTTGAGTTCATAGATTGACCTTTTCAATCTACAAACTTTACCCTCTTTACCTCGAAGAATAAATCCTACAGGTTGTTGGATGTAGATTCCTTCTTTTAATTCTCCATTGAGAAATACGGTCTTAACATCCATTTTGTGTAACTCTAAATCCATACTAGCCACTATAGCCAAGAGACGAATCGAGGCAAACCTCACTACAGGTGAAAAGGTTTCTACGTAGTCTATACCCTTGTCGAGTATAACCTTTTACCACCAAGCGAGCTTTTAACCTCTCTATTGAGCCATCATCATTTCTTTTGAATCTGAGAATCCATTTATTCTTAATTTTCTTTCGTCCCTTCGAAAGATCTACAAGTCCCCAGACTTGATTTGACTTCATAGACTCCATCTCCTCTTTCAACCATTTCTCCTTTGCCGGACAAGTTAGAGCTTCTTTAATGTTTCTGGGCTCTTCCTTATCAGCAGGAAAAATATCTCAACTTTCTGGTGAAACCAAGAAGGCATTTCCTTCAATGTCATAATGCCTTTTGTGCACATATTTCCTAGAACTTTTCGAGATGAGGTAACTTATGATGGTCTTCTATAGACAAAATGCTCTCATTGAGAATCACCTGATCCTCAATTGACAAATATCTATCAAGATCCACACCATAAGATGGTCTTCTGTAGACTAAATGCTCTTATTGGGAATCACCTGATTCTCAATCGGCAAATATCTATTAAGATCCACACCATCAAGATCCACACCATCAAGACCCACACTATCAGCTTACTACTCCCACTTGGATCTTGTAAGTGTTGGTTTTCTACTATCTCAAAAATAGGTCCGGCATCCCTGATGCCGCTTCTACTAGGAAATTCAGTTTCCAGAAAATGAGCATTACGCGATTCTGTCTCAGTTAAGCTCTCATCCTCATCTCCTATGAACATGTAACCCTTAGAATGTTTGCCTCTAGGACCCAACTTTTCATACTGACTCGATGAATCATGTACGTAAGCTACTGATCCCCAAGCTCTAAGGTTACTCAAGTCAGGTTTTTTACCCGTCCAAAGTTCATATGGAGTCGAAGCAACTGACTTAGAAGGCACGTGATTAAGCACATAAGCTTCCGTAAATAACGCATCTTGTTATAATAGCTTGTGCCATCATGGATCTTACCATCTCCAACAAAATCCTATTCCTTTTCCAGCAACACCATTTTGTTGAGGTGTATAAGGAACATTTGATTTTCGGATTGACCATTTTCATTACAAAATTCCTTGAATTGTTCTGATAGATATTCACATCTTCAACTTCATTCAAGTATCATCTAAAATAATCCATTGCTTCAGATTTATCAGGTATAAAGTAGACTGAATAATTATCAATGAACGTAATGAAATAGTAAGCTCCATTTTTGCTCTCACATTTACAGAACCACATATATCAGAATGGATTACTACTAATAGAGATAAAGATATAACAGCTTTACCAAAAAGGTTTTCTAGTCAATTGCCAGCAAGATAATGTTCGCACCATTTGGAATACTCCTGGCGAACACACCATTTGGATAATTCGACTTTAGAAGAAAGATTCAACAATCATTCTTTCACAAGTCTATTCATCCTATCTTGCCCAATATGACCTAATCTAGCATGCCAAAATATCATCATTCACGTTTGCATTACTAGAAGAAGCATGACAAGTATCATTAACGCTAATTACCACAGTTTCTTTAGTGAACAGTACATCATAACCCAAATTACGTAGAACTGAAACAGAAATCAAATTTCGCGTGATCTCCGGAGCATATAAAACATCATGTAGGATAAAGTCCGGACCATCGTCAAGGTCCAATTTGCAAGTCCAAAGTCCTTTGACTTTGACTCATGATTGTTTCCTACATATTTCTACCTAGTTCCCTTTGGAACATGACAAAAAACTACAAAAACTCCTATGTCTCTTGCCACATAGTCTGTTGCTCCTGAGTCCATAATCCACAATGGATAAGAATCAAACAGCAGGACAGCACTCGAGACATTAATTTCACACAAAACAGAATAAGATGAATCCACTTTTTTCCTCTCGGGATTAGGGCATTCACGAGCATAATGACCAAACTTACTTTAATTGTAACATGGCATCATGCTTTTATCTTTCTTATTCTTTTTATCACGCTTGTTTTCCTTTTTCTGTTCATTAATTTTGTAGTTGGATTATCGTCAGGCTTACCACCATCACCATCAGATCGTCTTCCCTTCTTTCTCTTCTTCCAATTCCTTTTCCTTTTGAAGCATGAAACTCCTTTAGAAGTAGAACTGGCATAGAAGGTCCCAGAAGAAGGCTTTGAGGCTCCCAGCCTCTCATCTTCAACTCAACATGACAAGAAGCATCATTGAAGGTTTCAATCCTTTTATAATGCGTCAAGTTGACTTTGAGACGTTTCTAACGATCAGGTAAAGAGCGGATAGGGCTTAGATTTACTGTTCATCAGAGAGTATATGACCGGCAGTCTTAAGTTTGAATATCATATTAGACATCTCCCTGAGATTTTGTCTAATGTAATGACCAGGTTTCCTTTTTAAGGTGTCAAACTTAATAGTCTACTGCCTAAGCCTTGTAACCGATGTACCACCATATCTCACGCAGATACACCCAAATATCATGTGCGGTGGGTTTGTTGCTCACATTCATGATCACTGCATCAATTACTGATCTTACAAGAATACCTTGTGCAATGGAATTTTACTTTTCCATGCCTGGTACACTTCTTGGTCACGTCTCCCTTGGTTTTCGAAACCCACAACTGGATCAACTATCATTTGGTTTATAGCATCCAATGCATCTTGTTCATACAATACATACCACGCCTTGAGTCATAATTGTCACCAATGAGTATCTCACCTTTGTTCAACTCAGCGACAATAGATTTCGAAGCTCATTTCTTTGATAGAGATTAAAACGATTCAGTATATTAATTATGTTTTATTAAGCTTTACGTCAAGCCAAATAGAGACATCTCAATAAATAACACAAGACTTAATCTCGAAAAATAGCTCGGAGACTACTAATCATCAATCTCATCAAGTGTCATAATACTAGATTCTTATTTCAAAACGTAAAAGGCATTGTTCAAATGATTAATCAAATAACATTGAACATCCACTCATAAATTGAACTTTAAACAACCATCCACAATAGCAAAAACATCAAGTCTGACAAGTCATGAATATAAAAATTCTAATGAACTCCCTGAGTTTCCAATTAGAAATACAATGGAAATGAATTAAGGAAATCTATGGATTAATCTCCCTAATTTATCATTACTAGATTTCCATCGATTCTCATAATCAAATTTCTTAGTCCCCACACTATAGATAGCTTGCCCTAAAGGATCTATATGAGGATTCTTTATCCGACGCTTCTCTCGACCACTTAGTCTTAAAGAATCAGAACGTCGAATCCTTTCCATCCTTAAGCAGGCCGATCTTAGTGCCTGTGTCCTATCTCTTGCTAGAGAAACATCAACCAAATCTTCCATAATTTGTCGACCATTAGGCTTCACTTCATAAGTCTCCCACTGAACCCAAAAATCCTTTTGTAGGTAATGAGGCAAAGTGTTCGCCCAGGTCTCAGCACAGAAAACTACGAAATACTTATCACGTGGAATCGTATTGCTATAAATTAAAGGCAACAATCGGTTGTATAGTTCAATCAGATCAATTGCGTGGTCCCTTGTGTTGTGTATAGGCTTCATTTTATAATTCAAGAATTCATGGAGGATTTCATTTTTAGTGCTAATGTCTTCCTCTGAAATTGTTCCCCATCCTGACATGTCTCTAAGAAAAACGAGCAACCAAATATCAAACACACCAGTGTTAGTCAAACTATATCACATGAATTTCCTCTCCATTTAATGCATATGGAAACAACTTTTCAAGATGCAATAGGTATATTCACAAGTGAATCAGTCCAACTTTGCTCCCACTTTCATAGGCTACAGGAGTTTGAACAATTCAAACATCACCAAAACACCATGAATATAGTATTAATGACATACAAAGGTGCATATTCTTCAAAAATTGCAACCAAATAGCCACCCCGTAGGTTCGTATTCAATAAATATGTCATTAAATGAAGCAAAAACACACATACACACTAAAGATGACATCAAACATTCTCGAAAACATCACCATCGGACTCAATGCATCGAAAACACGTCGAAAATATCAAACAGTGGCTGGAAAATGATTACACGCGCCCGCACGTGCCCCAACGCGCCGGCAGAATACATCCACGCGCCAGCACGCGCTCCCACGCGCCGGCAGCTGCCGCCACGCGCGGCTGGAAGCAGTCTGAGTTCCGACGCGTGCAACACACGCGCCTCCACCGGAGACACAGCTGCCGGTGCGTGCACCACACGCGCCTCTGCCAGTTACCGGCGTGTGGCGATCACGCGCCACTGTCGGTACGCCGACCCGGAGTGTGAAAGCCACGTGCCTCCGCCTGCAGTCGTGTTTTCCGGTGGCTCCAGTCATGGGTTGACCCACTGGACCGACCTGGTTCTGCTGGGTCTGACCCGGATCCATCTAATTGACCCGGTCCGCCTTCAGGTTTTTTGAAATTACGATCAAGTCCCTAAACTTTATCGAATTTTCAAAAATCAACCCCTGAACTTTCTGAACTTTTGCAGTTTAGCCCCAATTTCGAAAACAACTTCAAAAATTCATATCTTGAGTTTTAGAAGGCCAAAAAATGCACAAAAAATACTGACGGATTCCTCACGACGAGACCTATCCAGTAGTATAAACAAAACATGCTTTTGCTTGCACGAAAAAATGACGAAAAAATCACACTTTCAAGTTTCATGGTGGATCACAACGTCATTAACACATATACACTGGAAACGAAGTTAATCTGTCTCATATTCACATAAATAACTAATCAAAGTCACACAATTCACCAATCATATAACTTCAAACAAAATAATGTGAGAATGTTTCAAAAATTAAAAGCAGAAAACTATAACGCAAGAAATCCAGAGAAGGAAAACGAAGTACCAATCATTGGCTCTGATACCAATGTTGGAAACACACATCCCTCAACATGCATAGAGAGGAATCTCTTACCTCTCACCGTAGGATTGTGTTGCAGCGGAAGAAACACGAACCTGTTGGTACTCGCGTGTAAACCGTGATCTCTGGATCAAATCTCACAACACGGGGTTGTGAATTAATTTCCACGATGTTGTATTATTGTGTGGAATATGATAATCTGTAGTGAAATGGGAAGAGAAAATCGGAGAGAGAGATACGCTTTCACATTCTGTGTTCCGCGTTCTGTAACGCAAACGTATGAGCGCTTCACGTAATGCTTCAGTCGTACGCATTCTGCTTCTGCGTTCTACGTATTCTGAATACGCTCTCCGGTCTTTTGGACAACTGCCATACAGTTTGTTTATTCCCAAAAGATGGGAGTTATATAAAACGTATTATTAACTCCCTCACCTTCTCTCTTATCCACACTTCTTATGTGGAAAATAAAATAATAAATAAATTATTATTTACAGCTTATGTATAGCAAATCTCCACGAATTCTCCCTTTAGTGATGGTTCTCGAATCCAAGAATTCTATTAAGAAAATAGATGTCATTCATAAATCAACAAAAGCTACTATTATATAGATGAAATTAAAGCAACTATTTTGAAATAGATATGATTGTACGTAATATTAGGGTATTAACAACTGATAACAACCTATACTAGCAGGGGTCCTAAAATAGTAAAAATAGCTTTTCATTGATCAAAGTAAAACAAGAGTATGAGCATAAGAATAAAAATTTATGCTAGCAGGGATCCTACTCAAGAAACAAAAAAAAAAGAGTAGAAATAAGCGAACAGACGATTGTGTTTAATATTGCTTAGATTGAAAACCTAAACTCAGGCAATGATTTTTAATATTAGTGCATTAAGCCGGTGTATCGAAAGTGGGAGGTAAAGAAGCAGGAATGGTTGAGAATGATAAAATATAAGAACTTGTTTAAAAACTTCATGGCATCAAGAGTACCTTAATCTTTTAAAGGCAAAGTGGCCAGATTCCTGTTTTTAATTTTTCGGTAGTTGGTGTCCAGTTTCCATTTTTTGTATAAGGGTTAAAAGCCCATAACATTCGCTGTAATCATTGAAATACACAAATTATAATAATGGCAGATGAGGAATGCTTACTTTGACTTGCAAATGCAGTTTGCTTTGAACTTCGATCCATTTGTGCTCTCAATGCCTCCTTGACTTGATAACCCCTAAGCATGTCATCATCCAAACATTGATACAATTTTTTACCTTTTTCAGTTCAAACTGCGCAAAAAGACGTATTAGGCAACAATTTAAACCCTTACTCATTTACATCAGATGCTTGTGAGTTTTGAGGAGAGTTGTTGCCACGAGAGCTATCCATAAGGTATGCACCTGAAAGTCTCGCCATTTGGTAAATAAACTAGTAAAATCAGATGTCAGATGGTTGTGAGTTTTGAAACTTCACCAACTTCTTTCCTAGATTGCTTGCCAAGTCTATATTTTTGCAATGAAGAATGAAACATGTAAGTAAAGCTCCACTGAGAAACAAAACAACTGGATATTAGTGACAAGAAAAAAGAAAGTGAAACCTAGAGATGACTCTTCAAATGAAACAAAGTCAATCCCTTGACACCCATTATACGCATGATAGCCTTTGGAGTAGCTTCTGAAAAAAAATAAAAATAGAAAAATTTCAGACTATTTAAAATGTGGAAATTGCAGTTTTACGGAAATTATTTGGCTGAGAAGTTCCAAATTAAGAAATTGAAATCATTCGTTTGAGTAGCTCTTAGAAATGCATGGTTTACTAGCGAACAATCGATATGCTATTCTTCTAATTGACAATCAAAATCCAAGATACAGATATATGAACATAAAAACAGACATGCAATGGCACATACATCAGACTAATGAATTTGTAATTTTTTAAAATATGGGTAGTATATATATATATATTATGGTGTTTTAAAAATACTACAGTATTTAAAATGTTATGCAAATAATTTATGTATGTAGAAGTGTTACTTAAAAATGTTATTTATGTATAAGTGTAATATTATAGTGTTACCTTTGTAAAAGTGTTACATAAAATGTGTTATATATATAAAAATGTTATATGCATGTGTTACATATTAGAAAAGTGTAACATGTATGTGTTAGTTATGTAAAAAGTGTTACAAAAATGTTACATATCATAATAACCTAAAAAGTGCTATCATTTTGTGTTATATAAATTTAAAGTGTTGTTATGAGGTGTTATTTAATACTATTTATGTTGTAGTATAGGGTAACATTTATCATAATTTACAAAAGAAAATCTTATCATGAAAGCAATGAGAAAAGTTCCAATCAGGTCGAATGCAAGTAATTTTAAATAGGAATTACAGAAAATTATACATTTCTTCCTAAACAGAAACATGAGTTGTCAAATTTCATACAGTTCAAAATAAACAAAAAAATTAACAAGCTGAAAACACAAATAATTTAGAGATCTAACAAATTCGGTAAGACACTCATGTATGAAAGGAGATGCAATCCGTACCGTGAAAACAAGCATCAATTTAACAGAACCTTATGTGAATTAAGAAGAAGAAGAAGAAGAAGTAAAGGAAAAGAAATGCTAACTACTGGCGCCACCAAGCTGGGTAACGGCGTCGACGAAGCGCTGATGGAGGTCAGCAGTCCAGTGGAGGCGAGGCTTAAACTTTGTATTTCTCTATACACACCAGCGGCGCAGGAAAAGAGTCCATAAGCTGAGGAATTATCCATCTTCTGGCTCCTTCCGTGGAAATTAAACCAAAGTCGACAATAAAAGGGGCAAACCAGAACTGCCGCGCTCCAAGGCCTACTAGAACGGTCAAAATGAATCAGAATTTGGACCACCAGATTAGCATTCCGATCATCTCTGCCGCCCAAATCAAAAATATGTCAAAAATATTTCCATAACCTTTGGCTTGTTAAAAAATTCCAACGCCTAGTAGTTTAAATCAATCCTTCCATATCTTCGATTCGAATCAAACTTTTTCTTCATAAAATTATGTAGGCGGATATAAGTGAAAATGAAATTAAATCATGTTGTTTTCTTTTCCTTCTTAGGAAATTCGTAATTCACCTTCTAGAATTCAGCTTTATGATTTGACGAAACGAAATGTGATGGAGTATAAGTAATTTAATTTCTGTTGGCAATCCCTTGATAATTACCAACGGAAATTATTCCGTTGGTAAATATTCCTTTCCTATTTTATTGCTATCACACGAATTTAATTTCCGATTGCAATTCATTAGTAATTAACAACGAAATTCATTCCGTTGGTAAATATTTCATTGCTATCACACGAATTTAATTTTCGTTGGCAATCCCTTGGTAATTACCAATGGAATTCATTCCGTTGAGAAATATTCCATTGCTAGCATACGAATTTAATTTTCATTGCTAATCCCTTGCTAATTAGCAATGAAAATTATTCCGTTGGTAAATATTTCATTTCTATTCCGTTGCTACCACATAAATTTAATTTTTGTTGGCAATCCCTTGGTAATTAATTACCAATGGAATTCATTCCATTGGTAATATTTTATTGGTATTCCATTGCTATCATACAAATTAAATTTCCATTGGTAATTCGTTGGTAATTACCAACAGAATTAATTCTATTGGTAAATTCCGTTGGTAAAAGAAAATTTTTTTATAGTGACCCATGCATTCACAGTTCATAAGGTGTTTTCAAAATTACTTTACTAGAAATTCGACCATCAAGTAAGTGGCAGTTTTATGCAAGTGCATATATCCACAAAATATAGGTATAGATTAATCATTCAATATGCTTTTAACCATATTCAATAAAGTACAGTTATATCAATCTGCAACACCAATTTGTGGTGTGCGTGATATTTTGCATTAAGAATAAATTCAAGCTTTTCTTGTAATTTAGTAATTGAGCATGATAATTCATCATAATTTTCATGAAATTTATCACTTCTTCCTAACTTCATAATTTTTACTTTTCTATCTAATTTTCTCAATATTATTAATAAATATTTATCGAGCATTTATAGAATGAGATTTTTCTTGTAAAGGTAAATATAATCATAATGTGAAAATTTACTACAAACACCGTTTGCTGATATAAGCACATTTGTTGATCACGAAACCTTAGCCCGATTATGGCAAGGACTTTCTGCCCAAGATCAGCCCCAATTTACTACAAACACTGGTCCTCGCTCTTGCTCGGTGGTCAGCTAGCTCGTTGGACTATCACTGCATCTATGGGGTCCCTTGTGTTGGATTGTATACTAAAAGTCTAGCTTTAGTATGAACAATGTCATAACAATATTTGAAATGAGAATTATTGATCAAATGATTGCATCTTATAATTTATTTTATATGCATGATGCAATAGTCCATTTACTTTATACTGTAGATAATATGTTGTGCGACAACACGCGGAAGATCATATTATCGGTTTCCTTATAAAGTATAAACAGATGCTCACAACCGAGATAGACGGGGACTCTCTATCGGTATGGTTGTAGTGTGGTTTGGTATTAGCTTGTCTTGGCTATAGAATCACATTAGTGCACTTGTGTGTATTGAGTAGGACCGCATGAGATCGTTCGTCTTATACTGACTATATAGTAGAACTTGATCTCTGTTATTATGGAAGTTCGTGCTCTTAATCCCTATACAATAACCTCGACACGTAGGACAGTATGTATTTCTTTGATTCATCAATGGGTGAGATTTATATGTATTAAATCAACAAACTCGGTGAGTTGGGAAGTAGTGCTGTATCTATGGTGTGCTGTTGATTGTAGAAGGAATCCATGTCCGTCATAGGTTGATGATGTCCCCTTGAGGAGCTCATAAGGTTTATCATGTAAATCTTGCAAGTGGATTAATTCCGGCATGATAAAAAGGTTGAGTGGTACTACTCTTGGATGAGATATTAATTAATTTGAGTTGTCAGTAACTTAATTAATTAATGGACATTGTATATCTTAAACATGGGGAGACTATCGGGCTTATAATAAGAAGGAGCCCAGAACATAATTTTGGGATTGGACGGGTAGTGCAGTAATAATATTTTAGTGGACTATATTATTATTATTGGATTTAATTAAAAGCTTTGGGCTAAGCTTGGTTAATTAAATTCAATTGAGGCCCAGCCCAATTTCTCCTCCTGGTCCCTGCTGTAGCCCAATATATAAGTGAACTCAGCTTCCTGGAACCCTTAGATTATTCCTGCGCCTCTTTTGGTGAGAGAAGGGAAGAGAAGCAGATTGAGAGATCCTGCAGACTGTTGCCCACACAACAGCAGGATCACACTTGGGATATACAGCAGAAGATCTAGAGGTGGTTCTTCTGCAACGATCAACCTCTACACCAACCCAGAAGTACGGTAAACATGTTTAAATCGCTTCCGCTGATTGTTTTCCTGTTTATCCTAACGGTCACGTTGAACCGCACGATCCAATTGCTAACAATTGGTATCAGAGCGTTGGTTTCGTGGCGAAACGTGAAACGTTAGGTAGGGTTTGGATTATTTTGTATTATTAGAGATAATCCTGTGTATATATAATTATCGATTGGTGATTCATGAGTATAAGGGTTAGGATTGTTTTTTTTTGTGATAATATGATCTGTGAAATCCTATGTGCTTCCCTATACTTGAATGATATTTTCTTTCGATATATATACGTGAATCCCTATCTGCTGCTTCGTGTAATTGTTCACTGGATGATGCACACACGGGTGAGAATGTCATTGTTAGATGGCATTGAGTGTCATAGAACGAGAATCCATTGTACATCTTGTTCCACACCTTCACACGGCTGTTGCCGACGGGAGAATATCGGCTGATCAAAGCCTGCTGGACGACGATGAGAGGATGATCTAAAATCCTGATCGTCAATGGGCTGAACGATCGGTTGATGGGAGAACACGCTCAACCCAACTGGTGAAAATCGCGTGCGGGTTCAACGCTGCACGACCATACCAAACGAGGCGACGGTGGTTGCTGAGCGCTGAGGAATAGCGATGGCGGCTGGCGGGTCTGCAAGCGTTGCTGCAAGCAGCGATTTACAGCGAGTCCAGTGGGCGGTGGATTCCCTGCTATTGTCGATTGGTTGCAGGACGGAGGCGCTGGACAGTAGATTCACGGCCGGCGGTAATGCAAGACGGTGGGGTTGTATTCGTCTACCGAAATCGATCGTCAACGATGATGGTGAGGCGGGTCCCCTGGTGATTTCGAGCGAGTCATCGGTTGTAGCCGGGTGTTGTTGGTCGTTGTCGAGCGCTCTGGTGGGAGCATGGAAGATGGCTGGTGGTCATCGGGCAAGCTGGATCGACGGATGGCGGTGGGCTGACGGCACTGCCGCCGAGGTCAGCGGCACCTGTTCGTGGCGTTAGAACTGCTGATGCCTGGACGCGATTGAAATACTGATCGTTGTCCGCAAGTCCACCGGCAGCTGCGGCGTCACGATTCCGGTTGGGCTGAAGCAGTAGCACCGGTGATTGGTCGGTGAGGAAGAAGTTGCGGCTGGTGCTTTTCTAGGGCAGCAAGCATGGGTTGTTGGGCCTATGTTGTTGGGCTGCTTTTGTTTTGATGTTGGGCCTAGTTTAATTATTTGGGCCCAAATATTTTAATTAAAAGGATATTGGGCTGCAGGGCCCTATTTTAATTAAGGAGTATTTGGGCTGATGATTAAAAGGCCCAATTCTGTAATTATATTAGATGCTGCTCAATTTTAATTTGGTTTTGGGCTTTTGGGCCTAAATTTTAATTAAATGGCAATGGGCTGCTGGACTAATTAATTTTAATTAATTGTGGGATAAATGTTGGGCCTGATTTTAAATATTTGGCTAGACCTTAATGTTGAAATTGGCATGGTAAATGGGCTTAATTATTTTATTAATTGGCTGCTCATTTTATGTTAATAATGTTTGGGTCAGCTGGGCCTATTTAATTGATCCAACATTTTATGCAATTAATTAATGTTATATAACTGATTAATTGATTTAATTGTCAATTATTGTTGTATATGTGACAGGCATGTTCTATGTGATTTATTTATTTAAATTGCTGTTAATAGAAGCATGTCTAAATTGTATATTTTATTCTGGAATATTATATGCATGTTAAAACCCTCGGTAATTAAATAACTAAGTGGGAGAGGGGATTGGTAATAAATTCGCGCGGCCTCCATTATTGGTTTGTAAGTGATGTGAGTAAACTTGCGTGTTGGCATAAGGCCTTCCTCCCTAACGGATGAGTTTATTCACGGATCACTGGTACAGACTTCATAAATAATTATTGTTTGTAATGTGGCACATAAACTTGCGTGTTGGCATAGGCCTTCCTCCCTAACGGATGAGTTTGTGTGCGGTACACTGGTACAAACTTATAATTGATGATTGTAGGAAGCTACCCGAGCGCGTGTGTACTTCTCCAACTGTAAGGCACATAAGCTCGCGCAGTGGACTTGGGATCAAATAATGGTGTACACTTAGGTGTAAATAAGTAGTATCCTCCCCAACGGAGTCACTGCTATTATTTGCATGGCTAAAGAGTAACCGACTATTAATTATTTTGTCATAAAGTTAGGTTGACAAATGAAATTAATGGGTAAAACCTTCTCTTGTAAATGTTCGGGTTTGTAAACGTCCACACTAACGTGGCTTGCAGACTCACGGTGCTTGAGATGTCGGTGAATTTTATTTTATATTGTTTTGAGGGAAACAATATAAAAGAATAAAATTCGAAGTTTTGATCAGTATATTTAATCGTGATTCTCTGTATTTCGAATAGTTTTAGTCTCACTAATTGTTAACTAAAAGAAATTATATTTACTTGTCCATATTAACTGATTAGAAAAGAATCTTAATTTTGAAATTTACTGCTTAAGAAAATACATGTGTTCTCTCAAAGGACGGCTCATGATGCCTATTAAAGTCTTTAGTGAAGAGATGAGAGGATCATAGAAATATGATGAACTCATGTAACTCTTCAGATACTTGAGTAATTTAAAAGGCGTAAGATCATGATAGAATTTGATGAATGAATTGGAAATATATATGGAATAGAAGTTGAAAGGGAAACCTAAGTCAATTTTATTTTCCATAATTGCCTAGATGTTTTTGAGAAAGTTCCACCTCAATTACAAGAGGATGTAAATGGTGGGAAACTTCTAACAAAACATGTGGCAAATGAAAGCCATTTTCATCATAAAGTGAACAAGTTTAATATCTTATTTACTAATAGCCTAAACATGATTAGTGATGGCATCTACTGACACGAAGTGTGTAGATACAGGAATCACTAAATGTTTTTCACTTAGTAAGGATAAGATTGTTAATAACATGGGTAAAACTACGAAGGTAGTGGCTATTGCAGTGGGAGTTGTTTATTTATCTCATGATAAGAATAAACTATTGATTATGAGAAATTGTCTTTACGTACGTTTCATAGAAAGAATTTAATTTCGGTTTCTATGCATTAACGGATGGATACTTCATTTCATTTAAATGACATGGTCATAGTAATGAGGAATGAGGCTATAATCCGTTATAGTACGTTGGTGGATAATAATTATACTCTTGAATCATGCACATCTCACAGATGCAATAAATTGTAATTAAATAATGCATCTTCTAATATAAGTAAGAGAAAGGAACCTTCGGAAATGAACTAAACATATATTTGGCGTCTAAGATTAATTCATTTTACTTGAGTAGGATTCAAAGTTGATAGCCGATAGACCGTAAGGTTTATCTGAAGTGGAAACTATCGGACTTGTGAGTCTTACTTGGAAGTAAAAATGATTAACTGCCTTTTCAAGGCTTTGGGGTATAGAGCCAAAGATATATATGTTGGAATTAGTTCATTCTGATTCAAGCGGACCTAATATTATCCAGACAAGAGGTGGTTAAGAATATTCGAAGATTATTCTGGATACCAATATATTTATTTGATGCACTGCATGTCTAAGTTCTTGGATTAATTCAAGAATTGAAAGGCTGGTACAGTGAAGCGTCATGGAAAATATATTACGTCATTACGATTTAATCATGATGGCGAATACCTCAAGGGATAGTTAGGAGTTATTAATCAGAAGTAGAGATTAAATCTCAAGTAGACTACACCGGGCTTGCCCCAGCTGAATGGTGTGGTGGGTAGAAGGTATAAGGCTCTTATGGTTATGATTAGATAGATGATGAATTATTTGGAATAATTAAATTCATTTTATGGATATGCCCTAGATACAGTAATTCGTGAAACATTTGTCTGTATATGGGATATCCTATAAAAATGAAGAGTGATTTATTTAGTCCAAAAGATCGAAGGGTGACTGTTAACACAAACACCAGATTTTTGAAAAAGGACTATGTAATAAATCACAAACCCATGTATAAGTTGTTCTAAAGGAAGTGAGAGGAAAACACTAAGTATAAGTACCAAGTGTACAAGAGGATATACCACAAGGTAAACTGCAACGCGTGTCAAGTCTGATACACAATTACATGTAGTGCCTTGTCGTAGTGGGAGGGTTGTGTGACAACCCATAAATATATGTTTTGGGAGAGTCGTGAGACTTGATCCCTAGTGAACATGACATTATCCCACAGATACGACGTAGCACTACAAGATAAAAATGCGAAATCTTAGTAAGTTGCAATGAATGTTGAAATAGAATCTACGGATTCTAAATTAAGTCTGGGAGCTTAGTAGACCACTAAATGGTGTAAAAGCCATTGCAAGGGTCAAAGGAAATAAAAGAGGATCATATGGAAAGGTGAAAATCTTGGAAGCAAAGCTTGTTGCGAAAAGATGTACTCAGAAAGAAATGGTTCGATTATGAGGGAACATATTCGCTGGTAGCTATGCTTAAATTGATCCGGATTCTTTTATTTATTACTGCTCATATTAAATTATGAGGGACAGCAAATAGATGTCAAGACAGCTTTCTTGATTGGAAGTCTTGAGGAAAACATCTATGTGAAGCAACCAGAGTAATTCATTGCAAAGTACTAATAGCATTTTGATAGTAAGCTTAAAACTGTCCAGCGATGGACTAAAGCAAGTTTTGAGATCGTGAAGCATCTGTTTTGATTAGGTAATCCAGTGGCATGGATTTAAATCAATGAGCGGATGAGTCTTGTGTGTTGTAAAGAGTGACGGAAACGTGGTGGTGTTTCTTGTACTATACGTAGATAGTATCTTGCTCATTGGAGACAATGAAAGAGTATTATCGGGCGTATGGGTACGGTTAATAAAGCGGTAGTAATGAAGGACTTAAGAAAGGCAAAATACATCCTTTTGATCACGGTAATACGGATCACAAGAAAGGATGTTATGCTTATCTCAAGTTTCATAAAATGATACAGTCCATACTCGTTTAGCATGTAAATTTATCTAAGTGAATGTGTCTTTGAGACACAAGAAGAAGATATAGTAGATGAAAGCGGTTTCTTATGCTTCGGCGAATAAGGAAGCTTAATCTAAAGAATGCTATGAACGAAGTTGGATATCTGTGTTGCTGAACGCATGAACAGTGGGTATCAACGTAACCCGGAACAAGAATGATGAACTGTGGTAAGATATATATGAAGTGCCTGAGAAGGACTGGAAATCATATATAGGCTTACTGAGCAGATTCACTGCTTCTTGTGGATTACGTAGATTCAGATTTTTTAGTCAGATTGGACGGTAGTAAATTCTCCTCAAAGGTTATGTGTTTAATTTTAGGAAGTAGAGTCATAATGTGGAGGAGTGTTATATAGAAATATATTTCAGACTCCGGACTCCATCATGGAAAGATGATGAATTGGAGGCTATAAGGCAGCCAAACTATCTATATGACTCTAGAGACTTCATGATGGACTTTGAAGTGTTTCTAAGTTTGCCCAAAGTAATCACAATTTACATTGATGATATTGGTGCAGTTGCAAACTTGAAGAAATCACAAGTCCATAAGGCAATTAAACACATGGAGCGCGAGTACCACCTGTTACGATAAATCGTATGATGAGGCGAAGGTTGTTGTCGCCTAGATTGCATCGGATGATGACCTAGTAAACCATTTACAAGGATCTTAAGGCGAGAGCTTTTAATGGTCGTGTAGTGGGAGTAGGAATCAGATGTATGGCAGAAGACATGACAGCATAGTCTTTTAGTATAAGTGGGAGATTGTTGGATTGTATACTAAAAGTCTAGCTTTAGTATGAACAATGTCATAACAATATTTGAAATGAGAATTATTGATCAAATGATTGCATCTTATAATTTATTTTATATGCATGATGCAATAGTCCATTTACTTTATACTGTAGATAATATGTTGTGCGACAACACGCGGAAGATCATATTATCGGTTTCCTTATAAAGTATAAACAGATGCTCACAACCGAGATAGACGGGGACTCTCTATCGGTATGGTTGTAGTGTGGTTTGGTATTAGCTTGTCTTGGCTATAGAATCACATTAGTGCACTTGTGTGTATTGAGTAGGACCGCATGAGATCGTTCGTCTTATACTGACTATATAGTAGAACTTGATCTCTGTTATTATGGAAGTTCGTGCTCTTAATCCCTATACAATAACCTCGACACGTAGGACAGTATGTATTTCTTTGATTCATCAATGGGTGAGATTTATATGTATTAAATCAACAAACTCGGTGAGTTGGGAAGTAGTGCTGTATCTATGGTGTGCTGTTGATTGTAGAAGGAATCCATGTCCGTCATAGGTTGATGATGTCCCCTTGAGGAGCTCATAAGGTTTATCATGTAAATCTTGCAAGTGGATTAATTCCGGCATGATAAAAAGGTTGAGTGGTACTACTCTTGGATGAGATATTAATTAATTTGAGTTGTCAGTAACTTAATTAATTAATGGACATTGTATATCTTAAACATGGGGAGACTATCGGGCTTATAATAAGAAGGAGCCCAGAACATAATTTTGGGATTGGACGGGTAGTGCAGTAATAATATTTTAGTGGACTATATTATTATTATTGGATTTAATTAAAAGCTTTGGGCTAAGCTTGGTTAATTAAATTCAATTGAGGCCCAGCCCAATTTCTCCTCCTGGTCCCTGCTGTAGCCCAATATATAAGTGAACTCAGCTTCCTGGAACCCTTAGATTATTCCTGCGCCTCTTTTGGTGAGAGAAGGGAAGAGAAGCAGATTGAGAGATCCTGCAGACTGTTGCCCACACAACAGCAGGATCACACTTGGGATATACAGCAGAAGATCTAGAGGTGGTTCTTCTGCAACGATCAACCTCTACACCAACCCAGAAGTACGGTAAACATGTTTAAATCGCTTCCGCTGATTGTTTTCCTGTTTATCCTAACGGTCACGTTGAACCGCACGATCCAATTGCTAACACCTTGATCCCATCATTTTATTGGTTTCAATCAGCCCGTACTTCGTTGTTAGATGAGTATGTCATTCAACCAATGTGGTGTACAAATCTTATTAGTTTTGGCTGATTTACGTTATTGAACCAAATGTTCTGGATCATTTATAAGCCACCTGTTTGGCTCTTTTTTCTCTGATTTAGTCAGTACTATTTCATCATGTTGTATTTTTCGTTTGAATTTCAGAGCCACCTATTTAGGCTCTTTTTGGCAAGCCGGTTGTTTTGGCTTTTTATTTTCATGTTCCTCTTTTCCATTTCTCTTTGTCTCCCTTCTTATTTTCATTTGTCTTATTTATAATATTGTGTAGTTAAAAAAAACCCATAATGTGAAATTTTAAATTTAACGATGATGAAATATTTTTTTCCTTTAAGAATGGATTATCATAAGACCCACAATTAGTGGTGTAAACTATTATAAGAAGTTGTGTAGTTATCGTGGTTCTATTGTTTGTGTGTTTAGTTTACTTTCCTTTAATGCAATTCACACAAATATCAAGAACAGTAAAAGACTAGATCATGAAAGGCTTTATTCTTAATTAATCTTTAAAATAATTCTTTTTTAGAGTTACCCCAAACATTAATGCCAAGTTTGGTTTCAACTTCATTATTTTTTTTAAACGAACATAATGTTTAAATTCTTTCTTAAACCTTTTCTTTTAAACCAACATTTCAGCATTACGTGAATTTAATTCACATCTATTTATCTTTCATGGTGCTATGGTTCATTTGGAACAGGTCATACTTAGAAGGTAGTAAGTTTGTAAACTGCACTAATTAGTTCTTATCACATTCAATATGAAAGGCTTAATTCTTGTTGCAATATTTGTTATTTTTAATGATAAGTTCATGCATACCACGAGAACCATCAAACTTCATGGTGGTCAAAGTAGCCATTAGTGTTCAATTAAGAGATTTATTAGTAATTTATGAACGATTTCTCTCCAATTTCATAAATTCGTTGACACTTTTAAATTTAGGTATGATAGACTTAATTTCTTAGCCACATTCATTCGCATAAATATTAGGCTCAATTTGTTTGATCTAACCCAAGCATTATAGTTAGATTACTTAGCTTTATCGCTAGTACAGCCAAATGAGCAATTTATCTTGAAGTGACAAATAAAATTCAAAACACTTTGGTGAAATTAGATTTATTCACACTATTTAAATTACTTTAATCCATTTTGTAATGGAACAAATGCAGCATGCGAGTAGAGACTAATTAATATAGGTATTTTAAGTACAAGAATAATATAATTTATTCTCATAAATATCTTGAGTAATTTAATAACAGATTCGGGATTGAAGGCAATAAAAGTATATTGATGTTCTCCTTTGGGTGATACGATAATTTACAATCATAATCATAATGATTCTTGTAAATTTAACATAATTAGATAATTAAATCTATTATTAAAACTATTTTGTCATCTTTGGATATACAAAACAGTTTGACATAATATACTAATTATCAATTTATCACATTCATATTCATGAATTATAAAAACTAGACATTACCTTTGGGTGAATTTAAAGTCTTATAATTATAAAAATTTTAACTGCTCATATAATAATTCTCTTTATTCAAGCTCACATAAATATGAGAAATTAAAATTTAATTATACGATTTCTCTTCATTAATCTTTAAGGTCAGACTACTTTGGTAATTAATGGAGACCATCATTAAATGAATTTAAATCGTAAAATCATCCATTATAATCTTATCAAAGATTCTCTTAATAGATTATTCAAAAGTAAGATGAATAATAATCAATGTTGTAGTTACTTCATAAGATTTCATAAACATGCACATTATAACATACGATTACAAATAGCGATATAAGTGTAAGTATGCATTTCAGTCACGGTACAACTTAAATATTTAATAATGGAATAATATAATTAATATCATCAATCTAAACATAAACTTTTATCATAGTTAAACACTAATTATAAGTGTAATTTAACATAAATTGAAATTATCATAAGTCAATCATAATTATTTAGATATGCAACAATACTATGTAACATGATATTACCATAAAAAAATATTACATTTATTCATCTTAACATTAGTAATTAATTAGTATTCAACTATATTAATTGCTTTTATAATTAAAATAATAACAATAATAATCAATCATGATGAATTTTGGGTTATAAACTTGAGATGACAATGCAGTCAGTAAAATTAAGTCGTCGCCTTTTATTTTAATTGTAATCATGATTCAATTATCATAGTAATAAAATTGGCACTTCCAATGAATTATGTCAACATGAATAGCAGAATTATCAAAATAACATAAGACCAATTAAATACATTTGGTCCACTTAATTATTCGATGATTTAATTAGCCAACTCACCAAAATTCGTGAATTTTGTAATAATGACTTGCAATTGATTATAATATAAAACACATTCATAAGTTTATTATTAATGCACATTCTGTTTAAAAATTACTAGATAGGAACAAAGTAATTTATCACATGAGTCACGTCCCATTATGTTTCACGAAATCAAATTTGCATAATTACAAACAACGAAATAATACACCATCTTATTGGTTAAATTCAAAATCAAAATAAGTAACTGATTTTGGATGAAAATCATAATTAATTTTTTATTGGTAAATCATTAATAGATGAAAAATCATGAGATCCAAAATCATGCTCTGATATCAACTTATCTATTTTTATCTATGAAATTTCCCTCTTTTATTTGTGGGCGTGCAATTAAGCTCATTAATTTACTGTAACCCTTATTTTACAGTTGCGAAAACCTCTATGGATTTTTAACTAAGGACTTTGATGCACTAGATTACAAAGAGACCATGTGATCAAGTTGACACTTGAATTTTCATTTTTACAAATGTTTTGTGAAGTGAAATCCTTAATTTCGTATATTTTCTTTCATAGATATGTTTGAAGTTCTAAAGTATGGCGTTGGTTGAAAAATATTCTTAAGATATTCTTAGCCTATCTCCAATTATATTTATTGGGGGCAATGCTTTCAGTAAATTGAAAACACACCGTAAGCTTTGGAGCAGGATACATGAAAAGATTTTTACTGGGATACAACGGACATAGATACATAAGAATGAACATATATATATATATATTAATTTACAAAAATATGGGCTAACACCTTATGAAGTGAGGTGAAGCTTATCTAGTTTTAGTGAAACAGGGATTTCGCAATAGGAAATTCGAACGAATTCATGTTTGTTCATGTGTATTCCATCATTTAATTTTTTAATACATAATAATCATAACTATTAACGTATCAAATTATATGCAATGATCAATTTATTAGTAATACTAATATAAAGGTAAAAGACTTAGAGTGTCATGGAGTGATCTCTGTAAAATGGATAAGAAGTGATAATATTTTGTTGAATAATTATATCCAATTGATAAAATTCATTAATAATACTAATATAAAGGCAAAATACTTGAGTGAGACAGTTTCACGGAATAAGTTCCGTGAAATAGATAAGAAGTAATAATATTTTATTGAAAAGTTATACTCAATTAATAAAAAGTGATAATTAATAGTGCATTATATTATTTGATGAACAATTTATAATATATAAATAAAAAATAAAATATTCTTAAAGAAAAATAATAAAATCTTTAACAAAAAAATAATTATTAATTAAAAAAGTAAAATGATTTCAACAAATAATTCATATTATAAATGGTGAAAAAGAAGAGATACAACGAGATCAGAAAGTAAAAAAGATGTTCTAAAAGAAGATAGGACACATCTTATTTGAACCTATAATATTCACGGTTCATATCATGAAAAAGGATTCCATCCATGTGTGGCGGTAAGTGATTGTACCAAGTAAACGATCCTCCAACCGACGCTAAAATGTCTGATGTTGAATTTGCTTCACGATAAATATGGCTCGCACAAAAACAAAGTTGTTGTATGACATCTTTAGCTCACCTCCATCTAAGTAAAATGGTTTCAATGGGTTTCACAGATATGCCCAGTACAAAAGGAATTGTATTTTTATTTTATTCTTACAACATGATTGGTATATATAAATGGACAATTTCTAATATACCTCCATCGGATGTTGTTAACAGGGTCAAACCCTATCAAATTCCAATTTTGACCCGACATATAAATTAGAATTAGATTCCAAATTTCATTCAATTTTTCTCTTACCTCTCTTTTTCTTTCATATTTCTCTACCTGCGTCCTTCCCTCACTCTCTCTGTTCATAATCCATTTCTTATTTTAATTGGCAACGAAGAAGATGGCAGTAGGGAATGAAGGCAGCGAAAGAAGATGACGACAATGTCATTGGAAATCCTATCTCTCAACGCACAATTGGTGATTTTGAATTCTTAATTTTAGAGATCTGCTTCTGATTCTTCTTTTCAAATTTTCAGATTTGTTACATGCAATTTGATTATTCGATTCTTTATGATGTCTCCCCTTTCAAAAATCTACACACCGTTTTTGATTATTTTGGTTGTCGACTTTCTCATTTCCGTCAAATTTTTATCAGATCTTGTCGAATGTCTCGTGAGTAGGAAAAGTTGTTTGGTTACGATTTCAAAATTACTATGAATTGAGAATTAGGGTGGAGGATGAAGATGTTTATTTATGTTTATTAATGTATACTTTTTAAACATAGAGTATATAAGTTTTATAGAACAAGTGTATAATATTTTATTAATAAATAGTTGGGGTGTTCGAAGAGTGATTTGGTTGCAATTGATAAACAGTTATAATGAGAATTGTGTTGGAGGAATTATTGATTTTACTCATATTTATAATTAAAGTGTATAAATTTTATTGAACAAGTGTATAATATTTTATTAGTAAAAGTATATTTATTAATAACTAATTGTATTAGTGTACGATAGGAAGAAACATGAGGAGAATGTGAAGATTGGCATTATTATCCAGGTTCAATATCATTTATACTTGATCCATTACAAAATATGAATATGTTGTTAGTGTACAACTATTGTACAGTAGATCAACTCATATAAATGAGATATGTAAAAAAAATAAAATAGTTAAATCATATGGATCAGCTGTATTAGCCCACAAGCTAATTAGTATGGGCCAAAAAGGCCCGATTTAAATGGGTTGAACACAACCCCAATTCTAATTTTTTCAGAGGTAATCGAGTTGATTCTACTAGTCTCGGGCTTCTTAACAACTCTTGCAATGGTGAATTCTTGGTTCCAGAATTTGGATTGGAGATAGATATTATCCCAATGAATGGGTTTGAGAAGATAAGACCAAATCTTTCTCATTTTTCACTTATGAATTTTGAATTTTGATTTGAGATTATTGTTAATCACGCCTCTTTTAAAAATTATTTTATTTCTTTTTATTATATTATATTTATTTATTTATTAAACATATTTGTTAATATATATAGTAAAATATTTTAGGGAAATACCACAATTTGCCCTATATGAGAAAGTCAACATCTTTTTTGCCCTACCTTTTGTAATACATCTAAATTGCCCTGAAAATACATGCAATGCCATGAATACCCTCAAGGATGGTCCACCTTTTGTATTGGGAATGAGTTGACAAGTACAGTTGCAGGCAAAATAGATGTGTCAGGGAATATGTTGATTATTTAGGGTTGACACATTAATTAAAGAAGAAATAAATAAGTCTACTAAAATATAACCCCTAATTCGGCGGACAAGCTGAATGAAGTGCAAAAACCAAATTTTAAAATGCACGAAATGAAATTTTTAAATTCCTTAAATTGTTATATTATAATAGGTTTTTTATTAATAAACACATGCAGTAGTATTTAGGTGATTAAACACATGCAGCTACCTACCACTCCACTGAAACACACTTCATTTAATGGGGTGAAAAGGCCCTGTTTTCACAATCAGTTCATTTATGTAAATTCTTGTCACATTAAACTCTCAACTATCCCCACCAACCAAATAACTTCACCACCAACAAACATAAAAATTGGGCACAGTGGATTCAAACTTCATTCATCTGTATCCACAAATTATTGGAGCATAAAAAGGTCATCGGCTCCCGCATTTACCCACCGGTTTTGTCGACGGATCCATAGTTAGAGCCAAAGGTAAGATACGAACGTTGTTTGTATTGTATTTTATTTATTACTTTCTTTGAATGTTTTAGGGTTTTTAGGGCTTTAGGGTTTCAAAAACGCATGTCCGGTGAGTAAAATGGTTATATATATCCATGTCCGCCAAAGAAAATGGTGAAGTATGTATGTAATATGCATGAATACCATTACGTACACCCATCGTAGACTTTTCCGCTAATATGCATGGGTTAATTGTGCATGTCCACCCATTATTTGAGACTTATAGTCCATATCCGCCTATTATTTGACAGTATTTCAGCTTGTCCGTCGAAAATAGTAGCCCAATTTAAGGAGTCCACCAAAAGTAGGTGGCCAGTAGATCCTGTCCGCCAAAAATTTAGCCTGTCCGCCAAAATCGGCGGACATGCTCATAAATTAGGGTGAGAAAAAAATTGGCGATTTTTTCACCCTATATGAGCATGACCGCCGGTTTTCTCACCCTAATTTATCATGCCCGCCGTTTTTTCACACTATATGAGCATGTCCGCCGATTTTCTCACCCTAAATTATCATGTCCGCCATTTTTTTCACCCTATATGAGCATGTCCGCCGATTTTCTCACCCTAATGTATCATGTCTGCCGATTTTTTCACCCGTAATGGTCTTGTCCGCCGATTTTTCCTTCCTAAGTGAACATGTCCGCCGATATTTTCATCCTAATTGAGCATGTCCGCCGATTATTTGGTGGTTTTTGAACATCTCCGCCGATTTGTAATGCATTATTGAGCATGTTTGGCTATTTTTTAAGCATATTATATGATGTCTTTCGATTATAATAGACCTGTTCGTCGATTTAGGAACTTAATTGAGCTTGTCCACGTACGTACGACTTAATGTTTAACTTTCATGTGTGCTTGATAATTTAATGCTTAATTTGTGTGTACCTACTAAATAGGCGTATTATTTTTTATGAATTCTGTGTAAATATAACAATTAATTGTCGTTTTGTTGAAAGATTTAGGCGTTGGATTTGAAATGAGAAATTTTTGTATATGGTAGGGCGGCTGGTGGCAAGGTTTAGAGTATGTACGTGGCCAACAGACGAGCTTAGTTTTAGATTCAGATCAGCTGACGTTGGATTTTATTCTTGGGCATGTGCACAGTTTAGTTTGCATCGATTTGAATCATTTCAAATATGTTATACACACACTTGTGGACATCGATGGTTGTATAACAAAACATAAGGTGAAGGATGATATGGATATAAGGGGGTTGTATCACCAGGTTGATGAGTCGATGCTGTTTGTCACAGTTAAGGCCATACCACAGCAATCAGTTGATAATGGTTGCACTAGTACTGCGCCAGTGGGGAGCAGATATTGGACCGACTTGTTTCGGTCACAAATTCTATCTGTCGATATTTATTGTCCCGAAGATTTGGCCGGACCGAGCACGAGTATAGGTGTGGGCGTGGGCGTGTCGAGTCGTACGACAAATATTGATTTAAACATTGAGTATGCTAGCGAACAGCAGGACGAAGAAGAGGTGGAGAATGGAGATGAGATGTGCTCATCTGCTGGGTTTGAGGGTTCAGAGGGTGATGGGATTGATGGTTTTGCTGGTTCTCAAGACTATAGGTCCGATGGATCGCAAGGCCATGGGAATGATTCATTTGAGGGTCCACATCGTCAGGATTTTGAGGGTGCTGATGCTTCGCAAGATGAGGAGCGTGATGCTGATCAACCCAATGATGCAGATGAGGATCCTGAAACTGCTATGTTCGAAAGGTTCTGTTCCTACATCAGAGCCAAAGGAGGAATGAGTTTCCTGGAACCCGTTACCACACACATGCAGATGCCCGCACCGGTATGTCCTAGTCAAGACACAGATAGGTCTTGCAGCCGTCCATGGAGCATTCCAGGTATGTGTTGAATATAGTACCCGGTAATTTACTGCACCTTATTATATTCTAATACCAATTGAATAATAACTAATCCATCGTTGCAGGTTTCTTGGAACAGTGTAATATGTACAATGAAATTGAAGACAACAACAACATTGATACATCAGTGGAGATTCATGAAAAAAGTGTCTTCGATAATAAAGCTGATTGCCAGTATGCGTTGGGTATGTACAACTTGCGGAATCAAGTTGAGACACGTGTCAAGAAATCTAACACCTACAGGCTCAACGTCGCCTGCAAGTACCGAGTAGAGCAGCGTTGTATGTTTGAGATGCATTCTAGTGGCCTAGGTGGAGTATGGAGGGTAATCAAGTTCGGACCTCCACATGTATGTCGTTTGAACCCAGACACTAATGCGCCAAGGCAAGTTGGTTCGAAAACTGTTGGCAGATACTACGCAGCTCGACAGTTCAATAAAACCACGTCATTGTGTCCTGCTGGAATGACAGATGAGATACGTAAAGAATTTGGTTTCGACATCTCCTATAACTTGGCCCTCAAGTCAAAACATATTGCTGTAGGACACACTTACGGAGACCATAGTTCATCCTTCAGTTCCCTACCTTTGTATTTACATCACCTAAATTTGGAAAATCTAGGCACTCATACAGCACTTGCAACTGCAGATGACAACTCTTTCAAGTAAGTCAATACACAAAGAGTCGAAGACGGCGATCTTCATCGACCTAATATAGACACACACAGCGAAATGGTGCGAATGCGAACACTCTACGAAGAGCAACTGTAGATTGAAGTCCGAATAATGTCAGTGATGATGTAGTTCTTCACAAAAAAATAAATAATGATGGCATACTCACCCGTTCAACCTTATCCCACTCTTTACGGCCACATGTCCATTGCGGAGGCCTCCAGAATGACAGCTCTCCTTTCCACCATCTATCCAAAACTTCAAGCTTGTCTTGAGGTAAGTCGTCCAACTCTGAGGGGTTATCGCCATGTGTCGTAACATGCTCAGCCCAAATTGCTTTTAAAGTCGCCTGATAAAGAAAGAATTACAAAATATAAAGTAGAATTATAAGAAAAAATTATACACCGTATTGCATGTAAAAACTTACCGAAAACTGACATGGTAGAATAGCATACGATTGCATTCGATGATCTGGGTGAACTCCGACGTAGTCAGGGGCTTGTGTTAGTATAGCCAAACACGCATCAATATGCTGGGAAAAAAATATTTCAACAATGAGATATATGGGATTAATGTCTAAATATATTTAAGCTGTATTTACAAACCTCATCATCCAGCCAGACTTTGGGGGTCATCATTCTCACGAAGAAATCATTCCTCGCCTAGAACCCTATGCCGACATCGATCATGCACATGTATATTAAAACCTTTATATAATAAACAACGAAATCATAAAAGAAGAACACATTTAAAGACATTTCTTATGTTACAGGGGATAGCATGAACTTTTCCCATGCTCTGTTGACCTTGACGTCATCCACAGTTGTGTATGGGGATTGGATTGCAGTCGCTTTCCTCTTAGGGCGTTGCAGACGACGTTGGAAGTGCTTTTCAGCTGACACCATACTGATCCCAGTGTCACCGGGAGTAGAATAACTAGGCCCTACAAGAGTTGAGACTCCGGGAGTAGAATAACTAACCTGTCTGTATGGTCCGGATGCCTCAGGGAATCTTGTTGAGTCACCTGGTACCAATTCCACATCTCCGGCAAATAGACCCCCTGGTGTTGCATAACTACTAGGTGGGGGTGTAGTCTGTGCACTCCGTTGTTCTTCAAAGGTATCTGGAACACTTGGTACTTCGTATGTAGATGGCTCAGGTGGTGGACCCTTAAATCCATCCTTAAACATTTTATATATGCTACCAAGAATTGACCTCTCGTGGCTACGGTGCACACGGGTCTGTGCTCCAATCAACCATCCAGCAACCCTTTTAAATTCACCACGGCTATCCTCCTGCCTCCTGCGGATATCAGCGAGCTCTGCATCCAGTTTCTCAAATCTCTTCTCTAGTCTGTCGTCTCGATCCAGCAGCTGAGTGAGAAGGGCTTCATGTTCGAAAAATTTTTGATCATGATCATCCATTCTCCTCATTATTCGATCGTAATGTTCTTGAGACATACCCCCACTGTCTTCTCTCTGCTGATGAGGCACAGAGTGATCCCACTGTGGACTTGACCTGGATTAAGGATGGACATCGTCGTGGGTAGATGGAGGGCTACCAGGTGATCCGTGAAACCCTAGCCCTACATGGCTATAGACAGATCCTCCATACCCACTGTACTGACCCTGCTGTGACCCTTCACTTCCACCATACGGATGTGATTGATGTGGGACCTGAAATCCACCGAAGTTAAACTGATTTGGTCCCTGATATCCACCAAAAGAAGTAGAGTACGTTGGTGGCTGAAATCCAGCTGAAGGGAAGTATGGTCTTCCAAACATAGGAGGATATGATCTCTCCGGAATGGCCATTACCAGATGTGGTACTACAGCATTATGGGGGCCAGACTGAGATGGCCGCGGGGGCGAATCCTCAGAGGGTATGTAAGATCTGTCACCATGATCACTCATTACCTCGTCATCATCATCATCGTCGTCGTCCCCTCCGACGGAATGAAAATCACGTAGTAAGTCCTCCGGTGCTGCTGTTCTTTGTTGTCCCCAGAATGATGTATCAGCAACCGGAATGGCACCTTGACCACGCATTTTATCTTCGGAATCTGAACTAGAGCGCTGCACCTGTTTCTTACCCTTAGCCTTCCCTTTTGGCTTTGGATCCCCAAATACCCTAAAGGTCACTTGAAAACCAGAACTCCAATCAGAATGTATTCCCCTGAAGTATGATCGGCGGGACTCCTCAGGGAGGATGGCAGGTAAATCAACCACTCTTGGGTCCTGAAAGTAAAACAATAAAACATAAATACATATACTTAAGTGACAAAAAAATGTCTCCAAATGCATCCAACTTAGATAAACAAAATCTTAATCGCGTACACATAAAAGTGACAAACCTGTCTAAAAAACTGAGTGTCGTCAATTTTTTTAGCAACAGTATATGTCCAGCGAAGACACAGAGGTCTGACATCCGGATCGGGCTGACCATCGGTCAACATTGCTGCAAAACCTGCGATGCGCTCAGAGGCCCAAGCCTGTGACCAAACATCAAAGTAAGTTCATGTCAACATATATCTTTTTAAATGCATTTAGTTTAAGAATAAAATTGGTGCAATAAAATCAGTATCACTTACTGCTAGGGCAAATGAGCATCCATAAAAGTTGATGCGCTGCTGTTTGCCTAACTCTTGCACCGTAGTTTTTACAGAGTCCATATGGTGCAGTAGGGTTAGGTATGTGTACTTACCCCATGGGAAAGAGTTCCACAGGTCATCATTTTCAGCTAAGTACCATACCCAGGGCTCTATGTATGCTTTTGACGTATCCCGGCCTAGCAAAAAGTAGTACAGCAGTAGAATGTTGGCCGCTTTCACCGCATTGTGGCCCTTATATTTATATTCACTGAATCTTCGCATAAGTTCATCAACCAGGACCCTCTTCGTACGAAACGTAGCAAACAAACTGTGTGCAGGTGGCAGATATGAATCATTCGGGTCAATATCCCCACGGTCCTCAAACCCTAGTCCCATGACACGCATAAACTCCATGGGTGTGAAGCTAAGAATTGTATCAGACACCCTGAAGTACCGGGAGTACATATCTGAACCAGGGATTACAACCTCCTGAGCCATCAGCTGAAATAAAGCTTTAGGAGACCCGTAATCTGAATTCAAAACCCAGAAATGCCCGAAACAAGATCTTCAGAACCTCCGCACTGTTTGATCGCCACTCTTTGTAAGCACCTCGCGTATGCAATTAAGAGCTTTGGAAGGCCTACAATAACCTTTAATCCCTACTTTTCGAGTTTGAAGTCCACTGCGTTTCCAGATCCACTACAGTGCATGCCAACTCGATTAGATATAAGACGTGACTACATTTTATACATAAAAACATCGGCGGACAAGCACAGTAAAGGCACAAAAATTGGCGACAAGCTATTTGTATTACAAATATTGACGGATGACGACACTTTACATACAATTATCGGCGGACAAGTTCAAATACACTAGAAATATCGGCGGACAGGCACATTAAAGGCACAAAATTGGCTGACAAGCTATTTTATGAAGAAATAATGGCAAAATAATGCTGACTAATGGTCAGAAACTCGGCGGACAGGCTCAAATAACTCATAAAATTGGCGGACAAGCACAAACAGGGCTAAAACATTAGCGGACAAGCTATGTTGTACTACAAATATTCGGCGGACAAGTTCAAATACACTAGAAAAATCGGCGGACAAGCACATCAAAGGCACAAAAACGGCGGACAAGATATTTTATGCAGAAATAATGGCAAAATAATGCTAACTAATGGTCAGAAACTCGGCGGACAGGCTCAAATAACTCATAAATTCAGCGGACAAGCTCAAACATGGCCAAAAAATTAGCGGACAAGCTATTTTGTACTACAAATCTTGACGGACGAGGTCACTTTATGTACAATTATCGGCGGACAAGTTCAAATACACTAGAGAAATCGGCGGACAAGCACATTAAAAGCACAAAAACGGCGGACAGACTCAAAATAATGCTAACTAATGGTCAGAAACTCGGCGGACAGGCTCAAAAAACTCATAAATTCGGCGGACAAGCTCAAACAGTGATAAAAAATTGGCGGACATACTTTATTGTACTATAATTTTCGACGGACAAGTTCAACTACGCTATAAAAAGCGACGGACAAGCACAGTAAAGGCACATAAACGGCGGACAAGCTATTTTAAGCAGAAATAATGGCAAAATAATGTTATTTAATGCTCAGAAACTCGGCGGACAGGCTAAAAAACTCATAAAATCGGCGGACAAGCTCAAACTGGGCCAAAAAATTGGCGGACAAGCTAAAAAATATTAGAACAAATATGCCGACAAATTCAATTACACTACAAATTACAATGAAATTTCCAATTATACTCAACGGCAAATTCATACGGTGCAGACTCTACTTCCTCGGGGGACAAGAACAATTACCATTAAATCGCAAAAACCCTAAAACTCTAAAATCCTAAAGACGGAATACCTGGTTATCCATATTTGCTACTGCTAATTTTAGACGTGGAGATGACGATGGATTGAACGACACGCCGGAGGCCCGGACGGAGAGCTGTGTTCGACAGAAAAATCGAGTTTGAGAGAGAGAGAAAGGGAGAGTATGGTGCGAATGGTGCCGATGAAAAGAGAGAGAGAGAGATACAGGGAGTAAATAACAAAAAAAAAATTGAGATAAATGGGTCAAAGATTCTCTCCCCAAATTCAATGCCATTAAAAGCGGTACTTTTAACCGCTGGGCAGTAATCACGAGATTTCAAAAAAAAGGAAAAGATATGACATGTGTCAGGGGGTAAATTAGGAATACACACCAAAAACAGGGCAAATTACATGTTTTAAAAAGTATAGGGCAAAAAAGATGTTGCATGTGTCATATAGGGCAGAAAAAGTGTTGTCCCAATATTTTAAGATATCTATTACTATCTGTTAAGTCTGAGTTGCCCTTCCATGGGCCGCTAACTCACCAGTTGCTAATCCCACCTCCTTTCCACACGCGTCCAACGTTCCGCCACTCTATTTCCACGTGTTCATCAATGTACACACTCTTGCTTCTTCATATATCTGTTGCTGGCTAATTTATTAAAATTGTTGGGTTGTATACTAAAAGTCTAACTTTTTGTATGAAAAATATTATAACAATTTATTTTAAATGAGAATCACATTGATCAAATGACTGAGTCTTATAATTTATTTATATGTCCGATGCAATAGTCCACTTACTTTATACTGTAAATAATATATTTTGCGACAACACGCGAAAGATCATATTATCGGTATCCATATAAAGTATAAACAAATGATCACAACCGAGATAGACGAGGACTTTCTATCAGGATGGTTGTAGTGTGATTTGATATTAGTTTGTCTTAACTATAGAATCACATTAGTGCACTTTGTGTTATTGAGGAGGACCGCTTGAGATCGTTCAACTTATAATGACTATATAGGAGAACTTGATCTCAGTTATTATGGATGTTAGTGCTCTTAATTCCTATACAATAACCTCGACACGTAAGGCAGTATGTATTTCTTTGATTCATCAATGGGTGAGATTTACATGTAATTAAATCAATAAGCTCGTTGAGTTGGGAAATAGTGCTGTCTCTATAGTGTGCTGTTGATTGTAGAAGGAATCTGTATTCTATTAAATAGGTTGATGATGTCCCCTTGAGGAGCTCATAAGGATTATCATATAAACCTGCAGGTGGATTTATTCCGATATGATAATGAGGTTGAATAGTACTACTCTCGGATGAGATATTAATAAATGGAGTTGTCAGTAACTTAATTAATTAATGGGCATTGTATATCTTAAACGCGGGAGACTAACTGGCTCATAATAAGAAGGAGCACATAACGTAATTAAGGGATTAGAACGGTAGTGCAGTAATAATATTTTAGTGGAATATATTATTATTATTGGATTTAAGTATAAGTTTTTGGCTAAATATGGATACTTAAGCCCAATGGAGGCCCAACTCTAATTTCTCCTTCTGGTCCCTGTTGTAGCATATATATAAGTCATCTCAGCTGTTCTAAACCTAAGATATACACGTCTAACCATGAGTAGGGTAGAGAGAACAGCAGATTGAGAGGATATTCAGGATCGTCGCCCACACGACATCAAGATGGGACTTGGGAACACAGCAGAAGATCAAGAGGTTGTTTGTTGCTGTTGTTCGTCAACTTCCATGATTTTTTTAAAATCTTGTGCAACTCCAAACGGTTTGTGTGATATATTGTTGGAAATTCACGGAAGATAGAATCATTTTAGCATATATATCACTCAAATCGGAGATTGGATGATGAAGTTATGCCCAAAATCGTGAGGCTGCGCATGCTGCCAGCGAGAATTTTTCTCTTCTTCAACATACCCTGGTGAAAGGTAATATGATTTTATGTTCTTACTTCCGCTGATATAGAATCATATAGAACCCTAACGGTTCACGTTAACCAAATGATCAAATGCTAATAATTGATATCAGAGCATCAGTTTTGTGGCTAAACGTGACACGTTAGTCTAGGGTTTTTGTGTCAAACGTGGATTAGGGTTAAGAAATTATTATTTCTTGTTGAATACTCTTTACGTTTGATGGCTCACGATGGTAGCGAGACCGACGAACGTGCAGAATGATGATCGGTTCAAACTGTGCTGCTCGAATTGAGCCACTGGCTCGAGTCGAGTCCTGTCATGCATCGTCAGACGCGAGCGGTAGTGCTACTGGCAGGGATGTGTCGTAACGACAGGGCATAGTGATTCATCACGGTACGCGACACGAGCACAACCAGTAGGCGCGAGGGCCTTCGGAAGCTTGTTCACGAGTCGTGCCGAAGGGAGCATAATATGATGAGGGCTGTCGACGCTACCGCCGACGGCAGGCGGCATGACTGGTGGCGATCATGGACTCGACGGCGACGTGTTTCGGCGTGTTCCGGGTCAAGACAACCCGTGATGATGAACGATTTAGGGCGCAAGTAATCCTGCTTATTGCGTAAGACATCGGTTCAACAGCTGGAGTATCGGACAAGACTTACTAATTTAAGTGGTGATTTAATTCGTAATATATAACAGTCATAATTGATTTAATTGTCTATTATTATTATATAGTAGCATGTCAATATCAATTATTTTGATAATCTAATCGATATCGATGATTTCGTTAATCTAGTCAATATCAACAATTTTGATAATCTGGTCGATATCGATGATTTTGATAATCTGAACGATATCGACTGCCGATATCGATAGTTTTAAATTTTGATAATTTAGAAGTTTTTAAAAATTTGATAATCTGGTCGATATCGATTATTTCGATAATGTGGACGATATCGATAGTTTCGAAAAATTGATAATCTGAAGTTTTCAAAAATTTGATAATCTAGTCGATATCGATGATTTTAATAATCTGGATGATATCGATGGTCGATATCGATAGTTTCAAAAATTTGATAATCTGAAAATTTTCGAAATTTTGATAATCTAGAGATTTTCAAAAATTTAATAATCTGGTGGTCTTTGCCGATATGCTTGGTGGCGAATAATCGAATTCGCTGCTATATAACTGTCATAATTTGATTTGATTATCTGATTATTGTTATATATATATGTGTATGATTCTCTATGATTTACTGCCTTATTTGGTGAATAGGAGCATGCTAGGTTGCGTATTTTATTCTTGAATATTATATGCATGTAAAAACCCTCAGTGTTAAATAACTAAGTGGGAGAGGGGATTGGTTAATAATTCCCGCGGCCTCCATTATTTGTTTGTAAGTGATGTGAATAAACTTGCATGTTGGCTATAGTGCCTTTCTCCCCATCGGATGAGTTTGTTCACGAATCACTGGTACAAACTTTTTTATGATGATTGTAGGAAATTATACGAGCGCGTGTGTACTTCTCTAACTGTAAGGCATACAAAGCTTGGGCCGCGGACTTGGGATCAAATAATGGTGTACACTTAGGTGTAAATAATAAGTATCCTCCCCAACGGAGTCACTGCAGTTATTTGCATGGCTAAAAAAGAACCGACTATTAATTATTTTGTTATGAAGTTAGGTTGACGAATGAAAATAATGGATAAAATCTTCTCTTGTAAATGTTCGGGTTTGTATACGTCCACACTAACGTGGCAAGCAGACTCACGATGCTCAAGATGTCTGTGAATTTTATTTTTATATTATTTTGAGGAAATCAATATAAATGGATAAATCGAAGATTTGATTGGTGTATTTATTTACGTGATTCTCAGTATTTTCAAATGGTTTTATTCCACTTATTGTTAACTAAAAGAAATTATATTTACTGGTCCAAAATTAAATGATTAAAAAAGAATCTTGGTTTCGATTTTTACTGCTTAGGAAAATAAAAATATGTTCTCACTAACGATGCCCTCTAGTGCCTATTTAAGTCTCTATTAAAGAAGTGAGAGGTTCATAAAAATATGATGCTCAATCTCATGTTACTCTTCGGATACTTGAGTAAGTTAGAAAGGCAAGAGGTCATGGTTAATTTGATGAATGAATTGGAAATACCTGGGGTAGAAATTGAAGGGAAAACCTAGATCAATTTATTCTCCATAGTTTTCCTAGATGTTTTGAGCAAGTTCTGCCTGAAATACAAGAGGTTGTATATGGTGGGGAACTTCTGACAAAACATGTGGTGAAGAAAAGCCAATTTCATCAAGATATGAACAAGGTTTGTATCTCATTCACTAGTTGTTGAAGTATGATTAGTGGTGGCATCTACTGACACGTTGTGTATAGATACCAGAATCACTAAAAGCGTGTAACTAAGTGATGATGAGATTATTATGGACATGGGTAATGCTACGAGAGTAGTGGCTATTGCAGTGGGAGTTGTTTATTTATCTTACGATAGGAATAAACATTTGATTATGAGAAATTATCTTTACGTACGTTTTCATAGAAAGAATTTTATTTCATTTTCTATGCATTTACGGATGGATACTCTATTTCATTTGAATGTCATAGTCATTATAATGAAGGATGGAGTTATAATCTGTTGTAGTACATTGGTGGACAATTTGTACAATCTTAAATCATGTTTATCCCACGGATGCAACATAATAGTAATGATAACGTGTCTTCTAATCTAATAAGAGAAAGGAACCTTCGGATATGAACCAAACATACCTTTTGGCATCTGAGACTAGGTCATGATTGCTTTTTCAAAGAAAAGGGATGAAGAGCCAAAGATATGTTGAAATTGGTTCATTCTGATTTATGCAGTCCTAAGACTATCCAGGCGAGAGGTGGTTAGATATATTTTGATGCACCGCAAGTCTTAGTACAATGATTAATTCAAAAGTGCATGGCTCATGCGGTGAAGGGTCATCGAATATATATCAAGTCATTACAATTTAATCGCGGTGGTGAGTATCTCTTAGGATAGTTTAGGAGCTATTTATCAGAGGTTGGAATTGAATTCCAAGTTGTCAACACCGGGCAAACCCCAGCTGACTGGTGTGGCGAAAAAAAGAAATATGACTCTTATGGAAATGGTTAGATAGATGATGAGTTATTTGGAATTACTAAATTTATTTTATGAGTATACCTAGAAACAGCATGTTGAAAGGATGTTAGTCTGCTTGTGGGATATCCTAGAAAAATGAAAGGTGATTTATTTGATAGTCCAAAAGATCAAAGGGTGATTGTTAACACAAATACTAGATTTTTTGAAAAGGACTATGTAATAAATCACAAACTCATGTATAAATTATTCTAAATGATGTGAGAGGGAAAACACAAGGTATAGTACCAATTGTACAAGAGGATATACCACAAGAAAACTGCAACGCGTGATACATCTAATACACAATTGCATGTAGCGCTTTGTCATAGTGGGAGGGTTGTTTTACAACCTGAAAGATTTATGTTTTGGGAGAGTAGTGAGACTTTGTCCCTAGTAAATATAAAATCGGTTCATGGGTACGTTGAAGCAGTACAAAATAGAAATGCGGAATCTTAGCAAAGTGCAATGAATTCTGAAATAGAATCTATGGATTCTAAATTAGATCTTGGTGCTTGTAGAACCACAAAATGGTGTGAAAGCCATTGGAATTGGCTTTACAAAATAAAAGAGGATCAGACGGTAAGGTGATACTTTGAAACAAGGCTTATTGCGTAAAGGTACACTCAGAAAGAAGGGTGAGTTCGAGTATGAGGAAACCTTTTTCGCCAGTAGCTAAGTTTAAGTTGATCCGGATTCTTTTATTTTGTTTTATTGTTGCTCATATTAAATTATGAGGTATAGCAAATAGATGTCAAGACAGCTTCCGTGATTAAAAGTCTTGAGGAAAACATCTATGTGGATCAACCAGAATGATTCATTGCAAAGTGCGAAGAGCATTTTGAGTATAAGCTTAAAAGTGTCCATCGATGGACCAAAGTAAGCTTTAAACTCAAAGTACATCTGTTTTGATGAGGTAATCCAGTGATATGGATTTATTCAATGCGCGGATGTGTCTTGTGTATTAAAAAAAGGATGACGAAAACGTGGTGAAATTTCTTATACTATACGTAGATAATATCTTGCTCATTGGAGACAATGAAAGAGTATTGTCGGGCGTATGGATATGGTTCATAAAGCAGTATGAAATGAAGGACTTAAGAAGAAGCAAAATATATTCTTATGATCATGGTGATACGGATCACAAGATAGGATGTTATGCTTATCTCAAGCTTTATGAAATGATACAATCCTTACTCGTTTTAGCATGTGACTTTATCTAAAGAAATGTGCCTTATGACATAAAAGAAGAAAAGATGTAGAAAGCGATTTCTTATGCTTTGGCGAATAAGGAAGCTTAATTTAAGGAATGATATGCACGAGATTGGATATCTATTTTGCTAAACGCATGCACAGTCGGCATCAACGTAACCCAGAACAAGAATGATGAATAGCGGTAAGACATATTTGAAGTTCCTGGGAGGACTGAAAATTATATGTAGGCTTACCGGACAGATTCACTGCTTCTTGTGGATTACGTAGATTCGGATTTTTCATGTCAGATAGGACGGCAGTAAATCCACCTCAAAGTTATGTGTTTAATTTTAGGAAGTAGAGTCATAATATGGAGGAGTGTCATATAGAAATATATTTCGGACTCTACCATGGAATGATGATAAATTGGAGCCTTTGAGGTAGCCAAAGTATCTATATGACTCTAGAAACTTCTTGATAGACTTAGAAGTATTTCTAAATTTGCCCAAGATTATCACAATTTATTGTGATGATAATGGTGCAGTTGCAAACTTGAAGGAATCACGAGCCCATAAGACAATTAAACATATTAAGAGCAAGTACCACCTGTTATGAGAAATCGTATGATGAGGGGAAGGTTGTAGTCGCCTAGATTGCATCGGATGATAACCTAGTAAATCCATTTACAAGGACCTTAAAGCAAAAGTTTTAGATGGTCATGTAGTGGGAGTGGGAATCAGATGTATGGTAGAAGATATGGCAGCATAGTCTTTTAGTATAAGTGGGAGATTATTGGATTGTATACTAAAAGTCTAGCTTTATGTATGAAAAATGTTATAACAATTTATTTGAAATAAGAATCACATTGATCAAATGATTGCGTCTTATAATTTATTTATATGTCTGATGCAATATCCACTTACTTT
The DNA here is from genome assembly GCA_023678885.1 of Pogostemon cablin. Taxonomy (NCBI): domain Eukaryota; kingdom Viridiplantae; phylum Streptophyta; class Magnoliopsida; order Lamiales; family Lamiaceae; genus Pogostemon; species Pogostemon cablin. Next base: position 33,842,896 of record CM042957.1, read on the forward strand.
ATATTGTAGATAATATGTTGTGCGACAACACGCGGAAGATCATATTATCGGTTTCCTTATAAAGTATAAACAGATGCTCACAACCGAGATAGATGGGAACTTTCTATCGGGATAGTTGTAGTGTGATTTGGTATTAGTTTGTCTTAACTATATAATCACATTAGTGCACTTTGTATGTATTGAGCAGGACCGCTTGAGATCGTTCAACTTATACTGACTATATAGGAGAACTTGATCTCAGTTATTATGGATGTTCGTGGTCTTAATCCCTATACAATAACCTCAACACGTAAGACAGTATGTATTTCTTTGATTCATCAATGGGTGAGATTTATGTGTAATTAAATCAATAACCTCGGTGAGTTGAAAAATAGTGATGTCTGTATGGTGTGTTGTTGATTGTAAAAGGAATTCTTGTCTATTAAATAGGTTGATGATGTCCCCTTGAGGAGCTCATAAGGATTATCATGTAAACCCTACAGGTGGATTTATTCCGGCATGATAATAAGGTTGAGTGGTACTACTCTCGGATGAGATATTAATTAATGGAGTTGTCATTAACTTAATTAATTAATAGGCATTATATATCTTAAATGCGAGAGACTAACGGGCTCATAATAAGAAGGAGTCCATAACATAATTATGGAATTAGAGCGGCAGTGCGGTAAATAATATTTTAGTGGAATATATTATTATTATTGGACTTAAGTATAAGTTTTGGGCTAAACATGGATACTTAAGCCCAATGAAGGCCCGACTCTAATTTCTCCTCCTGGTCCCTGTTGTAGGCTATATATAAGTCATTTCAACTGTTCTAAACCTAAGACATACACACCTAACCATGAGTAGGGTAGAGAAATTGAGAGGATTTTGAGGATCGTTGCCCACACGACGTCAAGATTGGACTTGGGAATACAGCAGAAGATCAAGAGGTTGTTTGCTGTTGTTGTTTATCAACTTCTATGATTTTTCTAAAATTGTGTGTAACTCCAAACTATTCTTGTGATATACCGTTGGAAAGTCACGAAAGATTGGATCGTTTTGGCATGTATCACTCAAATCGGAGATCAGTTGAGGAAGTTATGTCTAGAATCATGAGGCTGCGCATGCTGCTGGCGAGAATTTTTCTCTTCTTCAACATACCCTGGTAAAAGGTAATATGATTTTATGTTCTTGCTTCCACTGATATAGAATCGTATAGAACCCTAATGATTTACGTTAACCAAACGATCGAACGCCAATAAAAATATGGTTATTTAGAATTTGGATTAATGATATGTAGTGGCGACTTTGCAGACGTGTTCATCCCAATCAATAATTAATTATGATAATTAAAATTAAAATTAAATTTAATTAATTAATGATTTAAATTTAAAAATTTATGTTAAATTTAATGATTTAGAATTAGTGAACTCCTTATTTATTTAACGACAAAATATTTATGTGAGATCGTCTCACGAAAATACTCTCATGAGACGGATAAAAAGTGATAATATTTTAATAAAATGATATAGTCGAATTAGTAAAAAGTGATAGTAGTAAACTGAAGTATTTCATAAATAATTTGTAGTATAAATACAAAGTGATAATGTCTTTGATAAAAAATGATAACTATTTAAAAAAATGTAAAAACAGTCTCATATGAGACGGTAATCTGAGTCTATTGTACACTTGGTGTAGATTTAAACTCATTCATTTATATGCGATTAACTATAAAATTAAGGAGTGAGACTATCTCATATTGAGATCATTTTATACTTTTGTAATTAATTATCATTTTTCACTTTTATACTATAAATTATTAATAAAATACTCCATCTGTCTCATTTAAGATGGCACACTTTTTATTTTAGGTTGTCCCACAAAAGTTTGCACCTTCCTAAAAAAGTAAAAAGTCAAACACAATCACCCTTCAACATACACTTTATTTACAAAAAAACTACTCCTACCTAACACACCAAACATACTTTATCATTTATTTATTACCAAAAAATATCATAATACCCCTAAAAGTTTTTACTTTCTTAATCTCCATGCCAGGAAGGGGGTGCAGATTTTCCTGGGATGGAGGGAATAGTTTACTAAATCATTATCAATTTTTATTGAAAATATTATCAATTTTTATCCCTCTCAAAAAATTACCTCCGTAAGACAATTAATTTGACGATATCATTTATTAAAATATTATCATTTTTTAAATTGTGTTATGTTTGTCTACGTGTCTCCCTCCTTTTCCACTTTCGTCAGCTCCGTCCACTGTCTTCTCCATCGTACTGAATTTACAGATCATTTCACTACAACATAAGTCTCATTATGTAACACCAAAAAATTATTACCTAACAATTAAAAAGTGTTATTATAGATCATAAATAACACTTTTTTCGGTATCGCTGTTGCCCCTATAACCTAAAGTCTAATGTTATACTTATTTAACTTATGATAACACCTCATATCAATTTTAACATTTCATTGTAACACTTTTCAAAAATATTACATATACATTTAAGGTAACATTTTCCTTTACTAATATAACATTATTTTGTTAACACTTTTTAATATATTGTAACATTAAATACATTATTTTGGTAACACTTTTAAATATAACGTAACATTTATTACATTTTCTTTGCTAACACTTTTAAATATAATATAATATTTATTACATAATAATTATATCATTTTTAAGAATGTAGTGTAACACTTTAAAAGACAATTATGTAACACATGAATTAACATTTTAGTTATTTATAAAACATTAAAAAATAATATTATTTTTATTATTATTACTTATTATTATTATACAGTGTATTCATACAAAGCATATTCCATCAAAAGCACAGATGTGTGAGTCAAATAAAAAAAAAAGCCTTAATTTGACTAAGGTATGGCCTGTCACATCATCCAACAAAAAAACTATGATCCTGTTAGCTCTCTAGCAGTTTTCATTTAAAGGAAAAAACTGCTAAAACTGCTGAATGCACATATTTGCAAACTAGCAACAACAAAAATAGAAATTTGTATAGTCTAGAGAAAACTATAATTCATTACAATCAGATTCAAGTAGATTTGTGATACAACAGCCACCAGAGCCTTCAATGTAGTCAAAAGATGCTTCAAGACATGCGATCCGTGAGGACACCAACGATCAAAAGGTTTCTGAGTAGATGCAGTCTGCCTACCAACAAAATCAGCAGAAACCCATCATCAAAAGGACCGACAAGAGACTTAAAGATTTTAGCTAAACCCATCAGCAACTAAAACCAGATATATCATCAACTTTAAGCTAGAATACCAGCACAACAAAGTCAGTAATCAATGCAACTTGGTTCCAGAAATAAGGGGCAGCTACCCAAATACTAAAACCTGCTTAGATAGCCCAAGAAAACTGTCAGCAAGTACAAACAGAAAGCATACAGAAGCAGCAAAGAACTGTAACTGTCAAACAGTATAAAAGTAGCTAAAATATTTCATATCTTGCCTTCCACATGCGAGAGTCAGCAGCAGTAGTCTGGTAGCAAACTGCAGAAAATCAGAATTTTGCACCAAGGTTGTGATAGCACACAACAAGAAAGGATAAGCAGCAGGAACAAAACAATAAACTACCAGCAAAACCACATAGCAAATTCCTCATCAAGGGTAAGTAGTATACAGTAACAGCAAATATTCAGTATCAACTCATATTAAAAACAGCAGAAATTCAGCAGAAAAAACCCAGCTGAATCAACCTAAATTCTGCCAGCAGCAGCAAATATCCACAGAAATTCCAGCAACATTAAAGTTGGAGACAAACACAGCAGCACCAGTAAATTCTTCTTGAACAGAACCTAGACAGAAACTAAACAAGTCTCCAGTGAGGGAAGAAGAATTCCATAACTCAAGAAACAGTAAGGAAAACAAGGTAGCATAAACATGCAGAGTTCCAGCAAACCTGAAACCACAGAATCAAGAGAGAAAAAAAGCAACACATAGTAAAAATAGCAGAAATTAGTAGGAAAAAACACAGATCAAACAACCTAAATTCTACCAGCAACAGAAAATTTCCACAGAAAATCTAGCAACATTAAAGTGGCCTAGACAGAAACTAAACAGTCTCCCGTGAAGGAGGTAGAACTCCAAAAGTCAAGAAACAACAAGGAAAACAAGCTTGTATCAGCAGGTACCCATAATCATAGAGTTCCAGCAAACCACAGAACCAAGAGAGCACAACACAATGACATATTTATCAAAAGCAGTAGAAACTATGGCATAAGGCACTGTTCAGTCTCAGCCAAACATCAAGAGAGCACCAGAAAATAATCAATTTCACATAGATCAAGAGTCCAGATTTACTTGTAATTGAACCTGTAATCATGTGTTTGAGCTGAGAACAATGAACAAATCCTAAAAAAGAAGTCATGTATGGATAATTAGATAGATGACGTTGTCGTAAACACATAATGTACCTGAAAGAAATCAAGCAATGACATTCTACCAAACATGACTATACTTTAACATGCACGTACCACAAATGATAACCCAATGCACATTTTTTAAGTGCAACAACAGATTCTCTTGTCATCCCCGATGCTAAGAATCCCTATTATGTTGGAAAAGGGTGATGACTTGAGCAAAAGAAATAAGGCAGCAGCTCATGTCACCATTTTTAACAGAACAATCAAGCAAAGTAGTTAATATCACACATAAACCAAAATAGGTTCCTAAAAAGCTCTAGCTGATATATTTGTAACATAATCAAGGAACACAGCATGCATACATGAAGATCAGAGCTGAGCTATATTGCTAAAATGAAATCCTACCTGACAAATGACAAATAAATCACAAATACATCTTCAACTCTATACTAAAAACACACAAACTGAGCATAAAGCATAAAAATATACAGATACAAAAATTAAGAGATAGGTCCACCTGTGTAGGATGAAGACTTTGGTAATATCATTCATAATACTCCGGTCCATTGCCAAGATCCCCCGAACCACCAAATTTAAGAACAAAAAATCATTAGCCAACTACTTCATAACTGAAATTAAAATAAAGTATCAGAACTTAATTAGATTATATAAAAAAATGTGAGGGAGAGAGTCTGCTTGAATAGAATAAGATTGAACCTTTTAGATGGTGTATCTCAAAGGAAAACACCAAGAAATTAGAGAATTTTTTGAGGCAGATCATGTTGTGTACCCTTTAAGAATTCCCAGAGATGATGCAAATCTGCTTTGTAAGAAAATTTAATTCGAACTTTGAGTTAATGTTCCCTCCTGCACATACATGAAGCAGCAAAAGAACTTTTCTCATCCAAAGAGACATTATTATTGGTTGACATCAGATTGTTATCTCTTGCATTACAAATTAAGATTTCCTTATTGTAAACTGTTATTGTAGTAAGTAAAGAAAGAACTCTTCATAAAGGTAAAATCAACAACTTAGAATTTAGGCAAATTTAAATTACAATATAACTAAATCTATCATTACACCACTATACAATATGAAGTACATAATATTCTTAATTGATTCATTAAACAGTAGCAAAATAAATATTAATCTGAACCCCAAAGCATACTTACGAACAAAGCTATTGCTGAAAGTCCAACAAGCAGAGGATACGTAGGTGCAGGTGTCAATTCCTAGAAAGAACATAATAAACTCACAAAACACAACAAATAATTCAATCAGATCTTAGTTACAGTTTAGCTGTTACACATTTCAACAATTGATGTATCATATTCAGGACAACGGTAAGTGTAGAACCATATACTTGCACGTCATATTCAGCAAACTACAATTCTATATTGTTGATTGTTAACATATTTAATAAATATGAAGTCTAATGTAAAATACACATCCAAAATACTGATAGAAAGACATATATGGGATAACAATCTCTAATTATATAGCTACAATTAATTTCTAAGAGTATTAGAATCCAACTCTAGTACTGGTGAATGAGCATTAATGAGCAGCGTCTAGCCATTTGATTTGCAGGGCAATTATTCTTAATTAAAAAAAAAAAAGAGACTCGTTATGATAATAATTAAAAAAAAAAGGAGCTAAGTGATATTGTACGGGTCTTATCAGTGTGAAATCAGAAACTCCTTAACCCTTTTCCTTAAAATCCAACTTTGACAAAACTTGGTTCGTCCATAAGAGCTCTTAGTTAGGATTTTCACTAATCTAGAACATCATATAAGAGTAGGAAAAGCAAACTACAATTCTATTGTTAATGGATAACGATTTTAATAAATATGAAGCATGAAATCGGTAAGAAAGCCATACAGGATAACAATCTCAAATTATATTGCTAGGGTTATTTTCTAAGAGTAACAGACCCACTTCTAGTATCGTCCATGGTTAATGAGTATTAACGGGAAGCGGCGAACCAATGGATTTGCAGAGTAATTAAAAAAAAAAGAAAAAGAAGAGCTAATTGTTATTAAACGCACCTTCTCGGCATGAAATCAGCAACTCCTAAACCCTTTTCCCTAAAATCCACCTATGAAAAAATATGTTCCATCCATAGGAGCTCTTAGTTAGAATTTCCATTGATCTAAAACTTCATATAAGAGTAGGGAAATCAAATTACAGTTCTATATTGTTGAATGACAACAATTTTAATAAATATGAAGTATAATGTAACACAGACATTCAAAAAACTGATAGAAAGCCATACGGGCTAACAATCTCGAATTGTATTGCTAACAATACTTTCTAAGAGTTATAGACCCAGTTTTTGTACCTTCAATGCCCAATGGTGAATGAAAATTAACCGGCAGCAGCGAGCAATATGATTTGCAGGGTGTAAGCAATTAAAATTCACGGTCCAATCAAATGGCGACACGTGGATTTTATTAATTAAATATCAATTTTAATTTATTATATTTTATTTTGGGGATTTAATAAATTAATTCCTAAAATATATTAATAAATAATTGATAATTAATTTAATACCCAACAAATTAAGTAGGGTCTAAATTAAGTAAAACTTGACCCCTAAGTTAAGTAAAGCATGGAAGGTTCCAGAATCAGGTCAAATTAAGTAATGACCAATCAAGCTGTGATATATTTGGAACGGCCCAAGCCCGCAGAACCAGGCCAAATCTGTCATAGACCAATCAGATTGCGAGATATTATGGAGTATCCTCATCCTTCACCTATATAAGGAGTCCTCCCCCATTCATTCCGGACACACACTAAAATATCTGAAGACACAAACGCTTTGAAGAGATTGAAACACGAGCAACACTCCTCAAGATCTTCAAGCATCTTCAATTCAAGAACGGCAAACGATTCGGGATTAAGATGCGGAGCCCCCCAAATCAAGCGTTCTTCATAAACTAAGTTCTTCGGTGTTCTTCGCACCAAGAACAACATACGACCTGAGATAAAAGTGTTAAGCCCCCCAGATCGAGTGTTTCTTCGGATCAAGTACGTTTAATTCAAACAAAGGCTCGACGCCTTTGGATAAACGTTATAAGATCCCAAATCCGAGTTCGGACAAGCTTCAACTGAAGATCCAACTCAAAACACACAGTCAACGCGGTCAACACAAGTCAAAGTCAAGCCAAATTGATTCGAGAGAAGAATCAGAGGATAGTAGAGATTGTTTCCTAAATTATCAAGTTTAATCATTCTGGATTATCATTGTAATTCTTTTGTGTTTATTTTATTATAAATACAATATTTGTTGTTACAGAGGGTAATTAATCTAAATCCAAGCAAAAGACTCGTTATGATTAAAAATAAGAAGTAATTGATATCGTACGTACCTTATCACATGAAATCAACGACTCCTTAACCGTTTTCCCTAAAATCAACATTCGCAAATCAGACTAATCTAGGGCTTTATATAAGGTTAAGGAAATCAGACTACAAATCTAGGGTATATGAATGGAGGAATTTTGCTATTCACCCGACCGACGGTGCTGGTAAAAGAGAATGACTACAGCATCACAGGTGGAGAAATGAGTGTGTGCGGTGTTTGAGAGGGTAAATGAGTTTGAGTGGAGAATAATCAATTTTCTTATTTCTAATTTTCCATAATCTAACTGATAAGAGAGAGATAATACGCGTAAGGAGAGAGAATAATGAATAGAAAATGAATGATTTAATAGAAGAAAATTGTGATTTTCAGATGTGATGTGAAAAAATTCATACTATTTAAGTAGAAAACAAATTAGCAGAATACTTTCATATATTATATACACAATGAATAATTTACTTTTTATTAGTCGTATAATCTTAATAATATTATATGAAGATATTTTTTAATTTTAAAATAAATATATGCATCATATGTTTACCCGTTATAAATAAATATTTGTATGAGATCGTCTCTTTCTTGATTTGTGAAACAGATAGAAAGTGATAGTATTTTAATAAAAAGATAATAATTAATAAATGTAAAGTAATAATAGTGTAGTTCCTTCGGGGACATCCTAAAAAAATAAATGAAAAGTGATAATATTTTAAAAGTAAAGTAATAACATTTTTAATAAATATATGATAATTAATTTGTATATAAAACTTGTTTGAATCGAGTTCACATGTTAGCTTGTTTTTAATTATTACTTTTTAGTACATAAAAATTTACTTTTTAAAAATATAAATTATTACTCTTCTAAAATGAAAAAATTATTCTTTAAATTATTATAAACCTTGATTTATCGATTAATTTTTTTGTAATGAAAAATTATTCATTAGAGAAATAAACTATTACTCTTTCGTATTACTATTCAAAGTTTATTTTTTTACATAAGTAATTTTGCAAAAATATAATTTACGGATGAATCCACCAATCTTTATATTGTGTTAGTAATGAATATAAGTATTTTAGGAGTTAAATAACATTTCATTATATACAAAACGTTTTCAATTTATTATTAAACTAATGAGTGTAATTATAGTGCACCTAACTGGAATATCAATCATTTGATCAGAATTTTATTTAATATTCACATTTAAATAAAATAAAATAATTTAAATTAAATTCAATAACTACTTATTATATCTTAACGTTTACCTTATTAATCCAAAGATGCATCCATACAACTAAATGTACCTCAAAATCACCTAAAATTAATATTCAAAATATATTATTCTTGTCAAATATATATTCATTATAATTTATTTATTTTTTTGACAAATAAATAAGGAAAGTGTCAAAGGTTTTATTGGATGGAGGGAGTATTATTTAGTATGAGAATTTAAACGGTTGATTTTTTGAGAAAATATCTTAATTTCTTAATTAAATATTTAATCTATTCATAGCTGGACATGCTGGCGGAATGGATGAGCGAAAGGTGTCATGCCATGTAGTGGGGAATATCCCGAGTCTCAAACCTTTCAATGAAAAATTATAATTTTATTAATTAAAATGTATACTATTTAGAAACCCTCGTACATTTTGAGACATAAAGAAATCAACGCTTTCTTAAATTAAAATTCAATTTGTATCCTTCTAGTATTACTTTTATGGTGATGTTAAAAATTATTACTCCATAATTATTATTTTTATTTTATGATTTAGTCTAATGTGAGTCAGAATATATGATAAATTCTCCTTATTTATATATTGAAAAAGCAATCATACTCTTAAATATTCTATAATCTAAAAATATAAATACAAATGTATAATATAACATAATCCACCATAATACAAGATAAACATGGTCCAATAAATATTTTATCTTTTTCTAATCCAAAATTGTGTAGTAAGTTAATTAAGAGTATTGATGTCATTACACTAATAATACTCCAATAATTTGTATGAATGACACACACATATATATTCTCCCTCCGTCCCAGACTAAGAGGGCCAGAGACCTTATGTCTTATGTTAAACATAAAGTCTCTGGCCCTCATTACCTGGGACGGAGGGAATATATGGAGTATATATGTACTCCTTCCGTCCCACCCAAATTTTTATTTTCTTCTTTTTCGGAGTTTCACCCAAAAAATCTAATTTTCTTTTCTACACACATAGATCACACATACCCACTAATACAATTAAAATATGGGGCTACAAACCCACTAATATAACTATTTACTACATATTAAATAATAATATTCCCTCCATCTCGCCCAAACGTCATTGGTTACTTTTTATGTGTAGATTAAGAAGTATTATTATTTTATATATAGTGGGTAGTTGTATTAGTGAATGTGTAGTGGGCCACATGTGGTACATTTTTACTATAAATGGGAAATAAGAATATTTGGATGGGACACCCAATATAATAAAATGATGAACTTTCTTATTTCAGATGTAAAAAGTAAAAATAACATTTGCATGAGATAGGGGAGTATATAATTAAATTAAAATATATTTATATATACACATTAAAATGTACACACTACTATCTAGATAAAATAATTTCATTTAAGTGCCTAGATGAAGTATATTAATTAAATTTATTTGTAATTGATTTTATTAGCAACACGTATTTTCATAATTAATATATATATATATACTTTGTGTAATGGTATGTTTGACATTAACATTAATTTTTTGGGTTCATCAATAGATAAAATTTATGTACTATTATTACTTACAGGTACATTAACCTAAATTTATTAGTGTTCAATATATTTTAAAAGATTGAAATGCCTTTTTTATCCTTAATGTGATTATATTTAATAATAAGTAATAATAATATAATGATATTTTATTTTAAAATTAAAAACAGATTTCTATTTAATTCTCCTAAAATTCGTATATTTCATTCCGTTTAATTCTTCTAAAAATCCGTGGGATTTCAAATTATCATAACCAATTTCTACACATTCGAGAGAGCAAGATATACTCCATAATTTTGGTATTAAAAAATTAATTAAAAATAGTTTAGATTATTTTGGTATTCAGAGATTAATTAAAAAAATTTATGGGGATGCATCAAATATTATTACCACAATAATAATTTTAGTATTCAAAATTAATTAAGAATTGCTCAGATTATTTCAGTATTCAGAAATTAATTAAGAAATACAAGAATTGATCAAATATTTTGGTATTCAGATTTAGAAATACCACGATAAGAAAATTCCACAATGTATTCAAAAATATTTTGGTATTCGGTTTTCAGGTTTATAATGTATTCAGAAATAAATTAGTTAACAAATTAATTAAGAGATTACGTGACAAATAAGATTATTTTGGTATTAAAAAAATTTTTAAAACATTATTAGGATTGATAAAATATTAACTAGATAAGAAATTTTCACTTAAAAGTATTTAGATTTTAGATTTGCATTGTATTCAGAAATAAAGATTTTAGATTTGTATTGTATTCAGAAATAAATTAATGAAAAGAATTTATGTATTCACGAATATATATTGAAACTGCATTCACTGATAATGTGAATTTTCATTAAATTTTAAAACATGAATTTCTCATTTTCAGTTTTAGTTAATGTGTGGATAATTGATATATATAGGGATAGAGATAAATGTGACTTTTCATTAAATAATTTTATAATAAATAATAATAAAATATATACTTTGTATCATTACTAATATTAGTTTATTTTTTGTAATAATAAATCCTAATTTTTTCTAATAAAATCCCCTCGTCGGCCGTCTCTAAAAATTTGCGGGAGACTTGTAAAAAGAGCGCCAATATATATGTACATGGAAAAAATAAAGCGCGAATCCCAAATCATCCCCCTAATTTACCTTCTCTTCTGCCCTAATCAATCAATTTTATAAGAATAATTCAGCAAAGGAAGCCAAGAAAGAGGGCCAAATCCTCGTCGGGTTTCAATCGTTGTGGAGAGATGAAGGGCACTAGTATTCTCATCACGGCCACGGCTGCCACTTCCACGGTAGCCCTTTCCTTCCCCACTTCCGCTCTTCCTGGCTTCGCATCTAACGAATGCGCCCGCCCATCAGGTGAATAGCAGGAAATCAAGGGTGTGATCGGAGAAGGGGGAATTTTTTTTCCTAATTTTGATGGTTTGAGGTTCACTGAGAACCTGGTTACAGCTCACAGGTGATGAATATTATATTCTCTGTTAATTATGTCCAAGAAAAAAATTATTAATTTGAGTGAGAGTAAGCAAAAACTTACTGCTTAATCATATATGGTTTCTGTGGAGATCCTGCTTTCTTTTTGTATATGTAGAGATTTTATCTGTAGGGTTTATGATTGTTTTGCTCATGGTTAGTAGTAGTCGAAGGATTCCCCGTGAGATTTGACATGAATTTCTAACCTACTGTTACTTGTATTATGTACTGAAATTTTCTTTTGATAATCCATCTCTGCAATGTTAAAGCCTTCTGAATTCATGGTTTAAACTGTATAGTGATGGAAGAGGAATTCAACTCAGTGAAGAAATTGTGAGCCAACTATTATCTTCAGCTTTGCATCACCTGTGAAAGACATCCGAAGAAGGAAAACTCTATTACCAGCCAATCCCATCAATGCAGTGCTGAATCCTTTATCTTGCCATCTAGAACCTTCCCTGCCTCTTCCGATGGTGGTGATGGGGATTTCTCCTCTGATTTTGGTGTCGTTGTGCGTTCTACAAACAATGAAGACCACATTCAACACACATATACGCAGATGAAGTCTTTACAACATCTTTTTGTGAGTGATGCTTGCTTTCAATTTGTTTTTCTGGTTTAGTAAATTACTTAATTAGTTAGCTGAATTCATAGATATTTTAAAAAATTGATCATAATGGGTGGAGTTTCACATATTGGTCCTACAAGATCACAAAACAAACCAAGAAATAAAATAGATACATAAGACAAGTTAGCCTTGTTGTTGAAAAATATTAGTGTTTTTAAAAGTACTTGGAAAACTACTTCTTATATCTAATGCGGGATTGTAGAAGTGTTACTCCAATTTATTTTTATGTCATTATGTATATTTTCTTTGAGGTTTGTCTCTCAGTTATACCATAGTTGATACTTAGCAAGTTATTGTTCATATAAATCTTTCTTAATGCTTTGCCTTTGCTATGGCTACTATTGCATGGGTCCTCTTAGATGTCCATAACCTTGTGTAAGAGTGGAGAAGCTCTCATCTTGGCTGCTTTTTTGGGGGGGCTAAAGTTCTTTTAATATAGCAATTTATAATGAGTTATAAGTTATGTTCGACAAATTTGCTATTTATCGCTGGCCTTTTATGAGCATGTAAAATGGAAAAGTATTTGATTATCTTGCATTTCCATGAGAACTCAGAAGTGCTACATGCTAACTCTTGTTTTAATGGTTTGTGATGGTATCAATGATGTGCTGTCTGTAGTGCTTGTTGATGTTGGGATTCCTTGTAGATTGAACTTGAAGGACATAAATTGCTACATCATATGGTACATTCTTGGATTCATTGTATCGCGGTATTCATATATATATTTTTTGTTTGGAAGAGTTCAAGAGTGAAAAAAATGTCTTTTTTTTCCCCTCAAATCTTTTATTACTGCATTTTTATTTTCAGTATATATAGTAGGACAACATCACTCTTTGATTACATTTATTGTCCATTGAACTTGACCTCTTTTTTAAATCATCCAGGTTTGTGCAGTGATGTGATTCTTAAACACGGAATTGAGAGTTGTAGGTGCTGTGGTTTGTTGCTTCTTGCTGTCCATTTATCCGTTCCTTTACTTGTTTAATGATTTTTTTGCCAACACAATTGCACTCAATGCTCATATCCAATTACTTCGCAATTTTGCTCGACAATTGATATTTCTACTGGAAAAATCTTGATCAAGGAGAAGTTGAGTGACTTAAAGTAAATAATTGGATAATTTACATGAATCCCCCTCAATATACATGGATAGTTTGGTAGTAAGGCAACAGACAAGAATGCTCTACTTTGCTCACAATAATAAGTTGTAAGTAACAACATTGTTATGCACATTATCATGTTCCATAATCATGATTTCAATAATCGATTTATGCTCGAAATTGGAATTTATGGCTTGAGTGCGACTGAATATTATGCACCATAGGGCATAAGTTCCATTAGAAGCATCTCTGTAATATTACTTAATGCATTTATGTTTGAGCTTGTGATACTTAATACATTTATGTTTAAGCTTGTTATAGTCTAATCTGTGGAAGAGATTGTGTGTCCCATTTCCCATTCCCTATAAAGTGCGCTAAAATCCAGGCTTGTCGGTACTCTTAAGAAGATGAGGGTTGGTAGAGAGAGAGAGAGAGAGAAGAAATACTATTTTTCTCAGGTCATGCTACGAATTGTTTAGAATTTTTTTTGAATCTATTGGGTTGATGTGAAACTCATGCTATCAAGTTGTGTTTGTATGTTGTTTTATTATTATGTGTCTGTGGTTCTACTTATGTTGCACATTTTATGGAGCAGGCCAGTAATATCAGCAAAAGGGTCGAAACTAAAAAATACATTTGTAATTTGTAATGAAATTTTGCACTGTAATCAATGTGAACCGTTTTATGGCTGATTTGATTGTTTGTTTAGAAGGCACATTGTCTTCTCTGCATCTTGCATATAAATGAGAATACCAAAACTTATATATCTTTTTACATAAATACAGGCTCGATGCCAGCATGTTTTGGCCTTTTAAATATGTACTAGCTGAAGCTGATAATCCCCTCAAATTATTTCGAAGCGGTGATACATTTTTTTAGCTGGCATGTTGTAATTTCCAAGGGCAAGGTTTCACTGGAAGTTTCTATACACTTGAGAGGTCAGTGATGCTTTTCGATATAATCATTTATACATTGATAATTTGTGTGGGGGACGTATTGGTGTTCTCTCCTGATAACCACAAGAAAAATATTGTTATATTCATGTTTTGTTGATCATCTATGCAAGATATGCTTCCATTTTGTTTATGCTCGTCATGTGGCGTACGGGTTGGTATGAGATGCAGATAAATTTCATTATTTAGCATTTGATAAGTTGGAATCATTTTGCTTTTTTTTTTTTTGTGTAAAATATGCTAGTAGTTTGTCTTGTCTGACGTCTGAAATTTAATATAAACTATGAGGAACTCTGATTTTAACTTTTCAATCGATCATTTTTTTTTGTTCTTTGAAAGCCAATCGATCATAAATTGATTTGTACAGAGCCTATTAAATTTTGTCATGACTGAGAAAAGTTACCTTTATTATGAAATATCAGTTAAAGAATATATTTTGAAAATTATATTTGAATGCACTTTCCCTTTGAAAGGGCTACGTTGGGATGAATTTTATTATTTTGTTTGAGGCCATTTGTTTCATGGCTCTAGAAGTGTGTAATTGGAAGAATGAAGATGTGATGTTTGTTTGATTATTTTGATTTCATAGAACAGTAAAATTTTATAAAAATTCAGGAATGTGGCTGCAAGTTCTAGATGTTCTCATCATTTGTTAAAATTGTTGTTGCAATTTTATGGTGCTGGAAGTTCTTCCTTTGTGCTACTCATTTGTGCTCCTAGGCTACATATCTTTTATTTGTTCACTCCCGCTGTTGATACTTGGAGTATGCATCCACCACGCGAGAAGCACCAACTATAATATCTTTTCTGTAATTCGTTTGTATCTGATTAGAATCACCCTTTTGCTATTATGATTGTAATTCGAGAGTCACTTTGTTGTAATATCTATTCATCTCAAAGTTAGTTGATATTTGTAAACAAGACTTAGCCTTGTAATCACTAAGGTGTTAGTTTTTTGGGACACACATTAGAGTTAGAAGATCATCAAAATGTGATATATCAAAAGTTCATCCAGGTGCTACTTTTACAATTTCTGATCTCTTGTTAGGATTTAAATAAATAATTATAATAAATTTAATGAAAATCGATAACATATTTCATTAAAAAAATTAATAACTATTAAAAAATATAAAATAGTATTAAGACACAATAATAGAAAAAATATTTAAATGTTAGGAGTATAATTTAAATCCTTATATACCTAATAAGAAGAGAGAGAAAATTGCCTTCCTAAATGATCTTAATATATAAATATAAAATTTTAAAAACGTTTTTCATTCATAAAATTTTATTTTATAAGACAAATTAAGAATCATCACCTCATAAAATTTTATGAATGTAAATTTAATTAATTATTGAAAAAAAATAATGAAATTTCAAATTAGCATAAGATTCTTTTTTTAACTAATATTTATATAAATAATTGATTTTAATACAAATTTTTTTTAGACATACTACTTCTACTTTTATACTCCCTTCGTCCCATATAAAGGTCTTCATGAGTATTATATTGGGTGTCCAATCCAAATGTCCTCATTTCTCACTTTTAGTAAAAAAATTTAACATGTGGCCCACCACTCACTCTTAATACAACTATTCACTACACATATAATAATAATACTACTCCTTAATATACGCACAAAAAGCAAATGACCACCATTGGATGGGACAGAGAGAGTACTAAATTTTGTTATATATGTCAATATGGGCATCATTGTAAAGATTATAAAAAGACGATTCATATGAGACGAT
Organism: Pogostemon cablin; assembly: GCA_023678885.1. NCBI lineage: Eukaryota > Viridiplantae > Streptophyta > Magnoliopsida > Lamiales > Lamiaceae > Pogostemon > Pogostemon cablin. The sequence continues at coordinate 33,859,327 of CM042957.1, forward strand.
TTTCACTAATAATAAATTTAAAATGAAAAAGTTTATTTTTTAAATTTGAGTGAAAATAAATTTAAAAAAATAGAATGTTAAAAATGTGATTAGATGTTAATTTACAACTTTTAACTTCAATCTCCCATTTTAGGTATGAATTACATGCACTTCTCAATTAGAATTGTTCACCTACATTTTTCAATTTTTATTCTTGTAAACTTACTGCAAATAGAATCAAGTTTTTTAGGTAAATATTCTAAAATAGTATTATTGTGTTATTATATATATATATATATATATATATATATATATATATATATATATATATATATATATATATATATATATATATATATAATAATTTATTAAAGATAGTATAAATTTAAATTTTATGTCAAATTATGAAAAATGATATTAATTGATGTCAGATAAAAGAAGAAAAATTATGGAAAAATAAAACAAAATTAATTGAGGAGATATAATATATGAATTGAGTTAAAATTAATACTTTCTCCATTTCATAAAAATAATTCACATTTTATATTTTTGGTCGTCCAATAAATGTTTTCACATTCTTAAAAAAATAATTTAAGAAATATAATAATACTTCTTATTTCAAATGAAAAAAACAAAGGACCATCTTCAGAATATATGGGGAATACATAAACTTGAAAATTCTAAAATATAATTTTTTAAACTTAAAATAAAACAAGACTGGCCTAAAATTAAATTTTTGATAGTTTAACTTGCCATTTAGTACAATTGAAATTGCTTTCTAGCCCATGGTGTAAACGTTGTCAAATTTTCATTTTTATTTCTCACAAAAGTACGGGAATTTTCAAAAGTAAATATATACTAAATACAATTAACTAGTAAATATTCCATACACTTTAATTTAAAAAATAACATCTCCACCTAACCCTCATAGTATACTTCATAATTTATTCATTACTAAAAGAAAATCAAATTGCCAAAAGAAATGTACATTTTCTTGATTTCGGTGGAAAAAATGTAACAACTTATTCCAGATGGAGAAAAAAAAAATGTGACTAACTTATCCAAATGGAGAAAGTAACATAAATGAATAGTAAAAAAAAAGCCCATGGATTATCACTTCAAATTTCAAAATAAGCAAGTAAACAAAATTGTATACATATGGATAACCACATAAACCTGGGTTTACAACAATGAGTATAGCCACTCAAATAGCAAGTTAAAGGCGAAAGAGAAGAAGCAAATTAATTGGCATTAAACAAAATGCTATGATACACAGACTAAAAGTTGTTTAATGTTCATGATTTGATAAATCCAGTATAAAGATAGATACAAAAAGGTTTCCTCCTCACCAGCACCACAGCACCAGGTCTTCAACCGACCATATCTACGTCGCAACTGTTCTCTTCTTCATTCGATGAATTAACTGATGCAAAAAGATGATCGATTCTCAGAGGAGAATGTCGAGCAGCGTACTGGAACATCACCTGAAACACAAACCATGATCCAACATCAAGGAGACATCATTTATACAATTTAATGTAAAATTTTCAACTGTAGTTCAAAATTAGAACGAATTGAAAAGCTGCGACATGATAATGCAATCTACATTGATTCTTGAATGGAGAAACGAGATGTAAAATGCATAGAAGGATAACCAGTTTATACAGCCTGCTCACCTTGGAGTAACTATCAGAAAATGCTCGTGCGCGATTTGATTTTCCAACATAGTGCAAATCAGCCTTCTCTAGTTTACCATCTGCAAAATATAAGCCTCCTTCATTGATGGCAAAGCGTAGGAGATCGCCACCCTTAAGTCCTGTCTGAAATCCACGAATAAGAATTAGTTGTGGTATATAGGTCTTCCCAAAATTGGTTGTAGATTGCACCTAATATATACTTGAATAATGTTTGGCAGAGGAAAATAGACACAATTTTCATGCTCCACAGGTTGAGGACATTTGGATCAATATAATGACTAATCCATATACTTATTTGCTATAAACAACAAAATAGGATAAAAATATAATCAAAGAATGTGATGCTCAATGATCTTAATAATCCGACAGAATAACAAGGCAGGTTAACAGAGCCTGATTGAAAATTTGTTAAAATAGTACTACGAGTGTTATTTGTTTCTTAAATTATTTAGCAAGTTAACCCATGAAATCTCAATATGCAGCAATTCCAAGTTTTTCCTTTTAGACCCAAATTATGACCCTATTCATTAAGTAGAGTCTTGATTCCAATTAAATTTTTGGTAATCCTCAGCAAGGTATGACATGGTGTACTTTTCTAAACAAGATGAGAAGGAAAAATCCACTTTGTGGCCCTTACCCAAAAAATTGTCCTCACGTTATTAATCTAACAACTCTGTTCTATTTGGGACGTGGGGCATAACATCTCTCGTCATATTTTATTTTGCGATTTCAGCATCTAGATATCAAAACAATCCTAAGAATACCTGTGAAACTGTGAAACTATACTACTACCCAATACAGTATAAAATATTTTCTCTCCACTTTAGTAACAACGAATAACATATTAAAAGAAATCCAACAATTCTTCAATATGACTAGACATGAAGTTTCGTACCGTCCTACTCAAAATCCCAAAAATTAACATAAATTATGCTATTCCTATCCGGATTTAAAATCCAGATTTTCACCATCCACTTTACCCCGTAGAGAACATACAGATTACAGATATAAAGAGTCTAATCCACTCAAAGAATTTTCCATTTGGTCGAGAAAGAAAAGACTCAGACATCTTTACGAACATTTACAGGGGTTTTGCTCATGAAACTTATTGTTGAATTGAACAAAAGTTCCACCAATTTTCCAAACACACCTTATTGACTGGTGCAATTTCCTAAGTGTCTTCTTAATTAGAATGCAACCCAATATCGAACATAAATCTACATATACTCTGAAATGAGAAATCTCTTTTAGCTTACTCTTAACTACAATGGTAAATTCAATTTGTTTTCCTATATGACAATGCCAGGAAGTTCTATTATATAACCACTGAAATAGCTCCTTCAGGAAAAATTGGAGAAGTTTAATATTTTAATCATTGAAATTGTAGAACTACTATATAATATTTTAATCATTGAAATTGTGGGACTACTATCATACTCATCTACTAGAAAGCAAACTAAAAGATCTAATACTACATAACCCTGATTTTTCTACCAACTAATTTTCAACTATGCTAATGAGGAAACACTAGAATTCTTTTAAATCAAGGATCAAACTGAAGTAAATAATTAATGACCAAATCCCCAATTCTTAATCATTGAGAAAAGATCAACTAAACAAAATACTAAAAAGGACTAAATTTGATAGGAAGCAAAATTAGGGTTCACGGTCGACGGGGGCGGGCTTTAGGTCCACTATCCGTGGGCTGATCTTATTTATTTTAATTATCTTTATGTTTAGGGCTTGAGCCCATTATTCGTGGTTGGGCTTATTTATTATGTTTTTGTTTAGGTCCTTAGGGTTTTGCTTTCTTTCCTTTTTGGTATTAGTGAGTAGTATTATTTAAGGTGTGATTAGGGTTTATGGATTCGAATCAAAAATATTATTGGATTAAGGAGCCTAGAGGCTTTTGGGCAAACGGAGCTTTCCGTTTGATTGGGTAAACGGTATTTTACCGTTTGATTTTCTTTTTCTTAATTTTCTGTTCTTATCAAAATTCTAGAATGTTTATTGAATCATAGGATTTGACTACCTATTTGCAGATTTAAAAGCTTCCAGATATCTTCTAATTATTGCTCCATACCATTTACACTCTTCACATTTTCCTCATTTGCTTGTTCTAATACACTCTTTCACACCCCAAAAATAGTAAAAGTTTCAAAACAAATAACCTCTCAATATATTATATTGTAAAAAAAGCCACCATAGCCTAACACATAACTTAATCTTATCATTTATTTATTACTAAAAAAAACTACATTACCCTTAAAAGTCAATAAAGTTGGTCAAATAATATTTCTTCAAGTCCTCGTATTTAGGGTAAATGTGAAGAGTCAATTGGGATGGAGGGAGTATTAACTAATCAATCAACTTAGGATCCAAATTAAACTCTTTAAATAACTGGGCATCACACTTGGCAGGATAGAATTCTAAAAATTTTAGGTCACTGAAGAATCAGCAATTTCATTTTCCACGAAAGCAAGCATTCAAACCTTTTGTATGAAGTCACTGTTTAAGCAACTAAATATAACAGGTGGATCATCTGATGTTGCTAGTCGCCCATCATCCAGTAGCTCCAGTACCACCTGATGATTTTTCAAAGGTGAAAGATCAGATCAGGAGCAATACTCCACTATCTATTTGTAGAAACATTAATTACACAGGGAAGCCACTATGCATGCAATGCTTACACAGGGAAGCCTTTGTGCGAGCAATGTTTAATGTAGGCTCTATGAAACACTAAAAAAGATTTCATAGAAGCACCCTTAAAAATTTCTATGTAAAAGTGGCACATTGTTATGCACAACATGACAAAGAAATACATTAATGCAGCAAGAATTTTCCTCTGGACTTTTATCTCCTTGAGAACCTGAACCTCATAGAAAACAGGTGCCAACTCCAAACAATTTTTTTTTTACCAACACACTTCATCAACATGGAAATTATAACAATGCATTAACGACAAGAAATAACTCTTTAAGGAGTCTTAATTTCAAATACAATGGACAAATCAATATTTCAATCCTTATGACATGAAGCAACTGACAGAAGTATGAAAATATTTTGAAGTACGATTGGAAGCTCTAGATAAAAGATTTAATTCCAAATCTATTGTTGTATACCTGTTGTTGATCAGGAATCTGTCCCTTATTATCCGTGTCAAGAACATATTGACTACAATTCTCGTCCTTCCAGACTAATACCAAAGGCGTACTTCCTGATTCATAATGTGCATGCCTAAAAGAATTAAAACCAACATTGGTTTTTAGAGTACATAATATTTTTCTTGGAAATTACATAAAACATAATAATAATTCATTAAACAGAAGGACAAGGAAAAACACATCTCTATATGATCTTAAAAATTAAGTTACCTGGTGACAGGAAATGGGTTATTGGAGAAAACATACATTAATGACACTCTTCCCATCATAATAATAGTCTGCAAATTTATTCAACACACTAAGTCTACACGTCATACATGTTATGAAAAGCATCCAAGTTTTTCTCAATAAGATGGCTGATGGCCACTACTGCATCAGACAATGCATGTCATGGATTTAACATCTATACTGAAATTTTCTTAAGAAAATAGAGATATGACTACAGAATACAAGATTAAAAATATCCCTATCCCTAGTTCCTATGTTATTATACAAGTTCAGAATCAGATAGTCAATCCTGCTTTGTCTACTTTAAAAGATTCTGATCACACAACTGCAAGCCAATTTAATGCAACTGGGGAAAATTGTGTCAATGCGTAGCTTCTAGCACACCAAAAATGACCACAGAAAGTAATCATGACACAGGGACTCTACATCTACAAAAATACAGTGGATTAATATAAAAGCAAGTACTAGCATCTTTCTGGTCCAAATCATTTTAAAGATTTATCATCACAGAAAGTGAATACGCAAGTGTTTCGCAATCCTCTAAGCATTTACAATCATGTGATATGAAAATCTATCATGAAAATCAGACAGTCCAAGAGAATCTCACTTATTATAGAACAACAGCCCATCCTTCACATATGGAACAGATCCAGTATAAGCCGTTTTGAAACCCTCGTGGTCACAGTTGTACATAAGCACAGTTCTGAATCTATATTTATGGTAAGATGAAGGATCACCACAAGCTCCTGCCTCGACAAGCTTGCTGTTTAACCAAAAAAACCTGAACTCCGTGGTGCACTCATACATAGACATTCCCCCCCAGCATACCATGTCAATAACATAATATGTTTGATCTGGCTGCAAGTCAAAGCACAAGATGGCAAGATGTAAAACATATGAATCCAGGTAGAAGCAAAGGGGATCATAAAAACTTAATACCTCGTGAAATATGCAATCAAGTATACAATAAGATTGGCCAGATCGAGCATTGTTATTACCCCTGGAACCATTGGGTAAAGCAGATGGAAATCGGTGCAGCATACTGCCATTGCGCAATCTACTAACAGTTATCCCATTAGATGCCACCACAAAACAGCGTTTTCCAGCTGGTCTAGCACATACATACCTGTACAGAGATGGAAATGGGTTTGAATATGCATATTAGATCCTCAAAGATTATATGCATGAATAAATAGTAACCGTCGTGAGTGGTCTAGCTCTCTGTTTTCCTAATCTATCCTTGAGGCTTCAGAACTTCATTACAATAAAATGATTAAAAGTGAAGTTAAATAGCACCATAGGCACTCTTTTTTTCCTATTTCAAGCTCTTAATTGAAAATAGCACCAGAAACTAAAGGAGATTAGTAGTACATTGTATAAATAGTTTATTCCCACCTTTCTGAAATACTATAAGCAAGTTCTCTTTTATTTAAAATTTTTATAGTTTGTGGAAACATAGATTTTTATAACAAATTTGAACAGAATCAGAATGTAAGATGATAATATTATAACCACAAACTAAATTAAGAACGAAATTAACTTCAGGATATACAGATGGAGAGCGAAGTGGCTTAAAATAATTAAAAAGGGCAGTACCAATCCGCATTCAATCGTTCAGGCGCATCAATCATCCATTCCGGTAACATGAGCTGCTTGGCAAACCATCGCCGGGCTTCGGACCCTTTCAAACTGGCCGCCTGGCGAACATCAAAATCTTGAGCCCGCCCTTCCACCTGCAACATGGTTTCAAATTCTTGCACCGGCACGCTTTCAAATTCGAGCTCCGGCTCGACCGAATCATTTTGAAGGGACAAAATAGTCTGCGCCAAACATCGTGCCTGATGCTGGGCATCGCGGCGATTTTGGGCCTGCCGTTGCAAGGACAGCTCTCGCCTTTTCTGTTGGTCGGAGATTGCCGCCCGTTTGAACGGTCGGCGGACATCTGGCGGCGCCATGAGAATCGCAGAGCTGTATGGAGAGGAATCCTCTCCCTAAAATGCTTGTCAAATCACCTGCTCATCCAATTCGCAGCGTTGATTGATCAAATAAATTAGCCCTACGATCACCAAGATGATTAATTTGGTAAATTTGTTCATTACCAATTTGTACCCTATAATTGTGGATTATTTTTACTTCGACCCTTGAAATCGAACTATTAGTAGATTACACACCCCAATATATGGTTGGGAAGCCTTATAAGTAATACAATAAATGAACAGGCATTTGGAATTTTCTAATAAGAGTTGTGCCCATTTTTCTAGAAGGCGGCAGATTGCATTCGAGAAGCTGTCAGTCTTTCCACTGTCTTCTGAGTGATTCGAAGTTCATTTTTTTGACAATTTATTTTATTTACCATATGAAATGATACAATAATTCTATTAATGAGCCTTCATAATCAAGTAATGCGTGAGTTCAAATGAATCTAAAAGAGTCATCATATTAAGTTGTCATTGTGCATGCATGCTCTAAAGCAAAAAAGGGTCACTTTGAAAGGAAGCTGGTACCGATAGGAAATGAATTAGATATTGATCAATACATAATTGGAAAGCCTTATGAGTCTAGTTTCCAACACAATAAAGTAAAGAGGCATTTGGGATTTTTTAGCAAGAGTTATGCCCATATTTCTAGAAGGTGGCAGATTTCAATCGAGGAGCTGTCAATTTCGTCTTACTATGGTCTTTTGAGTCTTTCGACCTTCATTTGTTTGTCAATTTATTTTATTTATCATATGATATGATACAATAATGCTATGCATGAGTCTTCATAATCAAAGAATGCATTTGAGTTTAAATGAATCTAGAGTCAATATATCAAATTGTCATTGCTACATTCATGCTCTAAAGCAAAAGGAGTCACTTTGAAAGGAAGCTGGTACTGATAGGAAATAAATTAGATATTGATCAATACATAGTTGGAAATCATTATGAGTCTAGTTTCCTACACAATAAATGAAGAGGCATTTGAAATTTTCTAGCAAGAGCAATGCTCATATTTCTAGAAGGTGGCAGATTGCAATCGAGGAACTTTCAGTTTTGTCTTTCTATGGTCTTTTGAGTCTTTCGACCTTCATTTTCTTGTCATTTCATTTAGTTACCATATGAAGTGATATAATAATTCTATGCATGAGTCTTCATAATCAAAGAATGAATATGAGTTTAAATGAATCCAAAGAGTCATCATATCAAGTTGTCATTGCTACATTCATGCTCTAAACCAAAGAGAGGTACTTTGAAAGGAAGCTGGTACTGATAGGAAATTAATAGATATTGATCAATATAGGGTTGGAAATCATTATGAGTCTAGTTTCCTACACAATAAATGAAGAGCCATTTTGAATTTTCTTGCAAGAGTCGTGCCCATTTTTTAAATGCATATAGTAATATTTTACAAACCTAAATCATCCACTAAACATATAAGCATACTTCATTTGACAACAACATAAAAAAACAAATACCTCTCACTTGGAAGTCCACCAATTTATTCGGATAATCTTAGAGATATGCCCAGGATTTCATAAGAAAGAGAATCAAGTCCCAACTGAACTGAGGACTGGGAAGAGGGAAGTAAAAGTAAAAGTGATTCAGTTTGCTCACTCACACGCATAAGCTTTTCAAATTAATCACATAAATAAATAATGGGAATCTCTTAATACTTAACATAATAACACAGCCAAGTAAGAAAGCCTAAGACACCATGCAAGATTTGTTTATTTGTAAAGCATTCATAAAACTGTCATCGGTTATCCAAGTAGTTAGTCCTGAGCCCTGACACCCAAGATTTTGCAGTCTAAACTGACTAAACTTCACATTATAAATGTACAATAAAAGAAATGTAAAGTAAAAGAAAATACCGAAGAACACATAAACTATATTAAAGTTTTATTGGTTTGCAATTATGATAGGAACAGGCTAATACTTTTTATTGGTAGCTTTTGTTCTGTGCTAATTGCAACATCAGAATGGTACACCCAAACCTTCTTCTCACAATCAATTAATGTTTTTATTATCATAATTAAACTGCCCTCAATTACTGCGTGAATCAGAATTTAGTTTCATACTGTGCTCTTTATTTGAATTTGAAAGCAATTGAAAATGGAAACCGGGCAGCATTCGCATAACTTAGAACCATATAATTTTACAAACACAGCTAATTAGTGACTAGTGAGATGGCTAAGATGAATGTTATTTTCGACGAGGGCTTGAGGAACAGCTAAAAATACTTTAACGAAATTCACACAAGCAACCAATTAGCAGTTTTTATAAGCAAAAAAGCCTAGCTTTTAACACACTTCACCAAATCACGCCCAAAGAACTTTACCATGTTCTCAATTCAAGGATACTAATTTTATCAACACCCGTTCGCTTAAAATTTACATGACTACAGTGAGGAGTGCCGAAAAATCGAAGATTGTCAAAGAGATTGAAGGAACACGGAGGAGCATAGTGTACGCTGTCAATCGAGATTCAGAGAAAGGATTTTCAGAAAATAACGAAAGAGAAATGTTACCTGCAAGAAGACGAGTAGGGGAAGCACCGGCGAAGACTGGTGGAGGCGCAACGGAAGTCGACTTGTGATGGGATCAGAGGAATTCCTAAAGAAAAGTGTGGATGGAGGGGGAGAGAACGAAGGAAAGATTAGGAGTTTGATTTTCAGTTTTTCACCCCACTTCCATCCTGGAGACCAGCCAGGTGCAGAGGGGAATGGGAGAGAATGAAGAGGAAGTGGGTTTCTAATTCATTCCGGTGGGAGAAGCTAATTTAGGTAATTATTTTTGTTTAATTTTTATTTTATTTTATATATTATCCCACAATTAAAGAGTAAAAAATTTGTGGGTAGGTCTTGGGTGAGACCGTCTCACGGATCTTTTTATGTGAGACGGATCCTATCCTACCCAATAATAAAAAATAAAAATAAAAAATAGAAAAACAAGGGCCGTGTTTGTTTCATTCTTTGAAATTACCGACATTTAGCGAAATTGGCTGCTGTGATCACCTTGCAACTACTATTTCAATACAATTATTTTTAGCTTTTAATATAAAATATTATTATTAATTATTTATTTAATAATAGTAATATTATTAGTAATTATTTTTTAGATAATTCGATTATTTTATTATTATGACTTTATTTTATTCAGGTATCACTTTATGCTAAAAATATTATCACTTTTTATCCATTATACGAATAGTTCATAAATAATTTAACTAAATAGTCATCACTTTTTTGTTTATCATGTATCACTTTAAAAAAAATATATACTATCACTTTTTATTATGTGAAAATGGCAAAAAGTGGTCACTATTGCTTAAGTGTAATTTTAAGTGGCCACATACGTTATACACAATTTTTTCTAGCCACTTTTAAAGGAATGAGCCAAAATGCCCTTGAGGGGACCCACTTTTCACATGTTTGGAGAATGAGATTCCACACTTTTTGACCAAAAGGACCAAATGTACAGTAAATGAATCGGATTCCTCTTTATTTCTGAATAAAGTGTGGAATTACAATACCTAATACTTAGTACTCCTATGTAGGCATGTGCTCCCTCATATCCATACAAAAGAAATGAGGTAATATATAGTGGAAATAAGGGTGGTCGTCCAACATTCATTAAAAATTTTTGTACTAGTTATTTAGAGGTTGAGCATTTGGGAGAGCATTTGGGAGCAAATTTCTAGTATTTTTAGAGAGGTGTGAGATTTTGGGGAGCAAGTGTACAAGGTATGTTTAAACTTGTTTTAACAGTTATGAATGGCTTAATTTTATAGTTATGAATGCCCTAATTTTATAATTTTGACATGTCTCATGAGTATATTCTAATTATTCAACGTTTTTATAATATAATAGAAAAAATTGTATGCCGAGTAGAATAATTTTGTAACATTTAAAATTTTTTCTCTCTTAAATCTTCACCACTCATGTGAGATCGTATTTTTTAAGTAATCTTCTCAAATTTGTTAAACACTGGTGAGTAGACCGAATAGAAGAAGCGCAATAGGCCGAATAGAACAACTTGATTGGCCGAATAAAACAATCGTTGGCCGAATAGCCCAAAAATTAAGACTATATTTCAGAAACTTAGTAGGCCGAATAGAATAACATTTGTAGGCCGAATAGAAAGACGTAGGCCGAATAGAAGAACTAAATTTTCCATGAATTTTTCATTTTTAAAAAATATGTAGGCCGAATAGAGCATTTTTGTAGGCCGAATAGGAGAACCTTTTGGGCCGAATAGAGAAAACATTGGCCGAATAGAAGAAAAAAATACTGAGACCTTTTAATGTGTGTCAATGTATGCCGAATTTTGAAACAGTGTAGAGCTGCATACATTAATTTCTTGACCGAATAGAATACAATATGAGTACAAATTTTTTAATGTTTTAATGTTGCAACTAACTTCCTAATGTTTTAATGTTGCAACTAATTTTCTAATGTTTTAATGTTGATGTCATTAAAATTTTCTTGAAAAAATGTGCAGATGAGTTATAAAAAAACTGAGATGTCTTGGGGTGGAGCTTGGGAAGAGAAACCCAGAAATGCACTGTGTTTGACACTGGGACGAAAGGATACAAGAAGAGAGAGGATGTTGGCCGAAAGATGAAAGAAAGAAAGAAAGAAAGAAAGAAAGAAGGGAGAGAAAAATGTGAAAATGACGTTAATGATGTACTTCATCAACCCACATCCAAAATCTTAAATTCAAAATTTAAAAACTTTAAATGTGGTCCACCCACCCCCCATTTATTGCAGTCAAAACTGACATGATGATGGCTCCATTATTTTCTTGCTTTAGCTGACAGTTAGGGGGTAATTTGGGGAGTCCACTTGAAAGTGGCTAGTAAAAATTAGTTTTAAGAGATGTGGCTATTTTAAATTGTATTTTGTCAATAGTGGCCATTAAAAAATCGGACCCTTTTATTATTCCAGTGAATTGTATTTCGTGAAATAATTTAATTATACGAATATCACTTTTCTTAGATTATGAATCACTTTTTATTAAAAATATTATCACTTTTTATCCATTCTATAAATTATTTGTAAAATACACTTTGATAATTAGTTATCGCTTTTAATAAAAGGTGTTATTACTTTTCGTTTAAAATGTTATCACTTTTTATTCATATTATAAATTGTTCATGTAATTTCACAGCACTGTTATCACTTTTCATCAATTGAGTATCACATTTTATAAATTTATAATATTTAAATAAAAATTATATTAAATAAATAAAAATTTTAATTAATAAAAATTTTAATAATAAAAATATAATTTAAAAAATAACATTATATATATACAAAAAATATATATATAAAAGACCTAATTAATTTACTTTTATAATTAAATTTTCAATTTTCTAATTTGACTACAACCAAACAAGGCCCTTAAAAATATAATTAATGGGTAAATGGGTGATCCGTCTCACATAAGGAGATGGGTGAGACGGTCTCACCCAAGTCTTTGCCAAAATTTGTTATATGATATAATTATTTAAAACTTTAAATTTTGTTAAAAAAATATTTGTTTAATACCATAACTATAAATTTTAGTTTGATTTTATTTAAGGGCGGCGTTATTGCACCCGACACTTTACTTAAGGCACCCGAATATTAAATTTAATTTTAGTAAAAATACCATATTACCCCTAGTTAAATTATACACAAAAGTTCTTAAATCCAACATTTAATTTATTACTTTCCGCACCCAAAACATACACACACTTTCATTCTCCTGTCAAGATCAAAAAGTATCACCACCAACACACGTGCCTCTAGAAAATCTGTAATTCTAACAGTTTTAGCAATAGAGAAGCAAAGTTTGACTGATACTTTGAGAAAGATGAAAGAGAATTAGAAAATTTATATATTGCATACATAATGAACGGATATGATTCTAGATTTGGGTGGTCATATATGCTATTATTACAGAATTTTTCAGAAAAAGAGGGGAAAAAAATCAAAATCACTTGATGCTTACAAGAACTTCGAAGCAAAGACAAAAACAAAAATTGATGGTGATTTGGGTATTTTTGTTGTTGTAAAGGTAATCAATCAAAGGTTCCATAGATTATTTTTGCACTTTAAAATTCCAAAGAACAATAAATGAGAGAAACATGGTTACTGTAATCTTCATTAAAATTCAATTCCCTTTCTTAATTTCTTTCGATGGCCCGTTTTTAATTATTTTGAAGGTGAGATTTGGGTGGGGAAAGCAATAAAATTTGGGTGGAAATTGAAGAAATATTGTGTCTAATTTAAGGAGGGATAATATTGTATTTTTACTAAAAATAAATTAAATATTCGGGTGCCCTAAGTAAAGAGTCGGGTGGTAATAGTACTACCCTTTATTTATTATCGCTGAAATTCTCGATTTTTCCCAAAAAAAAAAACCGTCAATTTCAAAGAAACCATGCAAATAAAATTCAATCAATGATAATATCGCGTTATAATTTAATTTTTTTAAAACCTAAATAAAAAATACTGACTCACTTATACATAACTATTGATAGGCCACCTCAATTTTTGAGATGTTAGCTCGGACGTATTGCACGACCTAGCTACAACTGAAGCCACAACTCAAAAGGTGTATTCATTTTTTGTGTAATATATCCATGCTTCTTCCATCCTTGAGCAAGGCTATCACATATGCTTCAAGACAAGCACAAAGATACAAAGCTGAGTTTAATAAAATTGAAAATAATTCGGTATAACTACCGGGTAGTAGAAGTAGCATATATATGAGCAAATGCATGAGAAAAATTTAACAACAAGCTCCAATAGAAATCTGTGATGAAGTGCTTGGATTGAGGTGGCATCGCAACAAAAAAAAAAAAAATGGGGGGGGGGGGGGGGGGGGGGGTTATACCATGAAATAGTACGGTCAAACAGTTACTAAGATAATTAAATATTAGTGGGCGTCACATTCCCAATAAGCACGGGGATATTAAATGTGCACAACAGGTGATGATTTAGTTAAGAAAACACGAGTCATGTTCTGCATTTAATTTATTTATTACGAAGCCACGTGTTGCTCAAAACATATGCTTAATGTGCTTTATATTTTCAGCTGAAGCTTTTGGTACATTTAACAACGCTACCCATGAGGTGAGCATATATATGCACATAACAAACATACTTTGTTATCTAAATATGTGATTTAAGAAGTTGATGCACATCGCAGTTTGGAACATATAATTATTGCTTGGCCTTTGAACTTATTAGTCAAGGGAACTTTGAGTTATTCTGTCACTCATGCATATATCTGGGATAATGGAAAGAAGATTATAACTACAGTCATGAAAGAGATTAAATGTAAATGGATGAGGTATCTGAAAAGAGTAATGCATAGGAATGTTTCAACACTGCCATTTTTTAAGTCTTACCATTATAGGAAGTTGGGCATTACATAATAGATTTGATAAATGCAACAGAGATACATATTCATAAGAAAACTAGCAGACCTTGTTGCTTTGAATGTGACCTTTTTTCCAGTTCTGATATAAGTAATTGGTGAAGTTTCATAGAAGTGATTATCAGTGGACCTCAAATTGTAAAACCATAAACAGCTAAGGCAGATGTGAAAGAAGTGGGAGAACAAAACAATTACAAGTCCAATAGGCAATTTGTCATACACCAAGTGGGTGGGAGAACAAAACAATCACGGGGACTACAAGTCTAATAGGCAATTTTTCATACACCTAGAGGGCAGGAATGGCGAAGCAAACACTACAACATAAGTGGCATTAAGTAACAACTTAAAGTAACACTTTTATTTTATTTAACACAAATCGGTAACACTTTCAAAGTTATTATAATATGTAACACATTTGTAACACATTTTATATAAGTAACATAGACGAGTAGCACGTTTCTCATATGTAACACATGCATTTAACACTTTTTAATAAGTTACACTACTTATTAAACATTTATTTATAAGTAACACTATTATATAACACTTACTCTATATAAGTAACAGTTGTATGTAACACTTTTTACACAAGCGAAATATTTATGTTACATTTTAATATAGTTTATTTCATTTTAATATAGTTTTATTTACTAAGTATATAAATAAATTATATAAATATCTATATAAATAAAAATTAATTATTATGTTATACTATATATAAATAAATAATATGGGTAAAAAAGTATATTTTTGTTCTTCATATAGTACTTTTTATTTGTAAAAAAAAATACGCATTTTTTTATTTGGAATAAATCTTATATTATACTCCATATAAAAAATAATTATAAGTGCAAAATGATAAAGAAAATGAATTATTTTTAAGAGGCCGTTTGGTATGTTCAGAGAATTGGAAATAACAACGCGAATAATAGTATATATATATAGGAATATGTATTTAATTTATAATGGTATTATTTGGTTAATAATAGGAATATAATCTTTGATTTTGTTTATTTTACCTAGAAATGGAATCAATTTTGATTTATTTTTTAATATTTTAAAATACAAAATTTACTTTTTATTTATTTATTTTTATGCTTTTATTATAATAATCAAATAACATTTTAAAGAGATAAAAATATAAAAGAAAAACGATCTTATTCCTCTAATTCCATTGTTAATGGTAGTTATAATAGCAAAAAAGTGAAGGAATCGCATTCCTCACTTCTAAAAAAGGTAAATAGATTCTAGAAAGTAATTACAAAGTAAAATATGTCAGAAAGAAAAAAAGAGCAAAGTATTTTTATGTATTTTGTTTTGATACCAACAATTATCATGGAAAACTCGTTGTCCTATCTACCTACCAATTTGATTAAAGAAAGTCCTGAAAGCCCCCAACGCATAGCTCAAGTGGTAGAGGGGAGGGTGGAAAGGCCTTCCAGCTGAGCTTGGTTGCTGCAGGGTGGGGGTTCGAATCCTGCCTTTGGCATGGATTTGGCCCCTTGCAAGCACAAGTTTAACAGTGAGCCCTCCCTATAAGCCACTTGAGGCACATCCTGCGATTTACCTCTTCCACCAATCCCCAGGGCAGGGGCAATCCCAAGTGGCACATCCTGCGATTTACCTCTTCCACCAATCCCCAGGGCAGGGGCAATCCCCAGGGCAGGAAAAAATGAAAATTTGACAACGTTTACACCATGGGCTAAACTTCCTCATCCCAGAAGAAAGCAATTTCAATTGTACTAAATGGCAAGTTAAACTATCAAAAATTTAATTTTAGGCCAGTCTTGTTTTATTTTAAGTTTAAAAAATTATATTTTAGAATTTTCAAGTTTATGTATTCCCCATATATTCTGAAGATGGTCCTTTGTTTTTTTCATTTGAAATAAGAAGTATTATTATATTTCTTAAATTATTTTTTTAAGAATGTGAAAACATTTATTGGACGACCAAAAATATAAAATGTGAATTATTTTTATGAAATGGAGAAAGTATTAATTTTAACTCAATTCATATATTATATCTCCTCAATTAATTTTGTTTTATTTTTCCATAATTTTTCTTCTTTTATCTGACATCAATTAATATCATTTTTCATAATTTGACATAAAATTTAAATTTATACTATCTTTAATAAATTATTATATATATATATATATATATATATAATAACACAATAATACTATTTTAGAATATTTACCTAAAAAACTTGATTCTATTTGCAGTAAGTTTACAAGAATAAAAATTGAAAAATGTAGGTGAACAATTCTAATTGAGAAGTGCATGTAATTCATACCTAAAATGGGAGATTGAAGTTAAAAGTTGTAAATTAACATCTAATCACATTTTTAACATTCTATTTTTTTAAATTTATTTTCACTCAAATTTAAAAAATAAACTTTTTCATTTTAAATTTATTATTAGTGAAAATCGTCTCATATGAATCGTCTTTTTATAATCTTTACAATGATGCCCATATTGACATATATAACAAAATTTAGTACTCTCTCTGTCCCATCCAATGGTGGTCATTTGCTTTTTGTGCGTATATTAAGGAGTAGTATTATTATTATATGTGTAGTGAATAGTTGTATTAAGAGTGAGTGGTGGGCCACATGTTAAATTTTTTTACAAAAAGTGGGAAATGAAGACATTTGGATGGGACACCCAATATAATACTCATGAAGACCTTTATATGGGACGAAGGGAGTATAAAAGTAGAAGTAGTATGTCTAAAAAAAATTTGTATTAAAATCAATTATTTATATAAATATTAGTTAAAAAAAGAATCTTATGCTAATTTGAAATTTCATTATTTTTTTTCAATAATTAATTAAATTTACATTCATAAAATTTTATGAGGTGATGATTCTTAATTTGTCTTATAAAATAAAATTTTATGAATGAAAAACGTTTTTAAAATTTTATATTTATATATTAAGATCATTTAGGAAGGCAATTTTCTCTCTCTTCTTATTAGGTATATAAGGATTTAAATTATACTCCTAACATTTAAATATTTTTTCTATTATTGTGTCTTAATACTATTTTATATTTTTTAATAGTTATTAATTTTTTTAATGAAATATGTTATCGATTTTCATTAAATTTATTATAATTATTTATTTATACTATAAGTATTTATAAAATAAACCAGTGTATCATTATAATTTTTTTATTAATTTGAGTATTTATTTTTTCAAAATATTTTCATTTTTATTTGTTTCAAGGTAATCTTTTTTGTGAAAACAATTCCACAAAAATTTTTCCCTTTAAAACTTTTTTTCGTAAAAGAAAATTTTCTGCATTATTTTTATTTTAAAATTTAGTTAATATATACTAAATTATGCTCCCTCTATCCTATAATGAAATTCAAAGTTACATTATATACGAATTCCTAGAAATGTTAATTTTACTTGTTTTTAGGGATAGTTTAATATTTTTAAATAATATTCACTCCGTCCGCTTTTAAGGTATCCATTTTACTATTTTTAGCGTACGCTTCAAATGTATCCATTTCCCCTATTTAGTAAAAAAGAACACAATATGACCAACCACTTCCCTCTAATACAATTACCCACTTTACATATAATAATAATCCTCCTTAATCCACGTACAAAAAGCAAATGGATACCTTAGAGCCGGATGGAGGGATTATATAAATAAATTATAAAGTAAGTTATGCTACTCGTAAATATACAATTTTGAAATTAAAATATTTAAAATAATACTCCATCCGTCCCAATTTCAACTTCACACTTTCATAAAAGGAAAAAGCAACTAACTAATATTCTTTTAACATCCTTTAATTTCAAATTTGTCCTTACCTTTTTAACACATAACATACTTTATCATTTATTTATTACCTAAAAATACTATACTACCACCAAAAGTAAGTCAAAATTTTTTTTTTTTTAAACTTCGTATCTAAAATAAATGTGAAGATAAATTTTTGGACTGGAATATTAAATTGTGTGTTATTTTCCTATGAAGGAGTGTGAACTTGTTTAAAATAATAATAATAAAAATAGTAAGTTGGAATTTTTTTAGAAGAAATTCATCACAGTGCCCTGCAGACATTAAGCAATAACTTTTTTATCCTAATTTTAAAAAGATGTCTCTTTATGCTCGAATTTACGAAATTATCCTTACTCGAATACATTCGAGTAATGTATTCGAGTAATATATTCGAGTAAAATAATAATAAAGTAAAAAAGAAATTCGAGTAAACAAAAAATTCGAGTAATGTATTCGAGTAAAACAATAATATAATGTTTTCGAGTAATATGAGCGAGTAATGTAATTTTCTAGTAATATGCGTGAATAATAATGTAATTAAGTGAAGAGAGTATTCGAGTAATATTTCGAGTAATATATAATACATTCGAGTAATGTCTTTATGAGTTAAACATTTGAGTAACTAATTAAAATTTTTGAATAAACTTTATTATCGAGTAATACAGTAATTTCGATTAAGGAACTCTTCCATTTCAATTTACTCGAAAATAGTCCATTACTAATGTTATTCAAAATTTACAATTACTAAAAATAAGTAATATCACATAACTCGAAAATTTCAAAATTTAAACATTAATTTGAAATGAATAATGTGAATATTAAGTTGAATTTGAAATTTCTATTAATTCAAATTAGAATTAATTTGACTCGAAATTTAAAATTTTAACGCAAGTGTAGAGATGAGTAAAAGAAAATTGTATTTGCAAATCAAGCATTAATGTTTCGACTAACAATTTAAAATTAATATATATTCGAGTAACAGCAAATTTTATAACAATTTGAGCAAATGCAAATCTAATGAGTAAATTTTATAAATTCGAGTAAAATACAAATTTACCTTTAAGAATTAATATTTCAAGTAACAATATGAGTAAAAGAATTTCGGGTTAGTGGACAATTTGGGTGTATAATTCTAGTAACATGATTATGGAATCGAATTTGGACTTAATAGATTTAATCTTTATCTTTATATCTTTGTTCTTTTTATATATAATAATAATAATAAACCAAACCTAAAAATACAAAGTTTGACATAAAATTATTTCATTCCATTTTAACCTTCCTAATTTAACTTGATAAAATAAAATGTTAGTCATTCATTTATTCATTTATGGTTAGTCTTGCTTGAGACAGCGTGAGACCATTTTATAACTTTTAAAATAGTTATTACTTTCGTTATAAAATATTTTCACTTTTTATTTATATTATAAATTGTTCATGAAATAACATTATCACATTTCATTAATTTAGTATCACTTTTTAATAATATAAAAGTTATCACTTTCTGATCGTCTCACTTAAGACGCTCTCACACAGATCTTTGCTTTCATTAATTATTATTATATCTTATTCATTGATTGTGATTATCAACTTTTTAAAACATCTCATCAATTTATTTTATTTATTTCATCTCATCCATTCTTTTATTTTTCTTTTTTCTTTCCATAATTTTTATGTCGTTAATTTTTACTAAATTCTTTTCTTTAATTTTTTTCAAAAAACTAAATCCATCTATTTTTCAAATAACTAAATTATTAATTAAAATTTCTTTTCAAAAGTACATTAATTTCTTATTACGTCAACCATCCATTTATAAAGAATAAGTGTTCGTGAAACTGTCTCACGTGAGATCATTTATACTTTTTAAATTAGTAATCACTTTCATTTATAAAGAATAAGTATTGCGTGAAACTGTCTCACGTGAGTTTATTTATACTTTTTAAATTAGTAATCACTTTCACTATTGAATGTTATCACTTTCACTATACAATATTATCACTTTTCATTTATACTATAAGTCGTTAATGAAATAACATTATCACTTATTACTAATTGAGTATCACATTTCATTATAGAAGTTATCATTTTTTATATGTCTCACGTAAATCACACACGTCTTTGCCATGTATAAATTATCAATTAAAATTTCTTTTCAAAAGTATTTTTTTTATTACGTGAACACATAGTTATCATATCATTTAAATAATTTTTAATTTCATTGTTGTAGTGTATTATGTATTTTATATATTGTTTATTAAATTATCTAAACATATTTTTGTATATTAAATTATATTATAAATCTAATTTTGTATTTTTTTAATTTTATATATTTTACATTATTAAAATATAATATGCGTATTTTTCCTCTACTCGATTTAATATCAATTTTCTAAAATAGTTTTAAAAACAACCATGACACATTAAATAATAATACTCCTTAATCCACGTGCAAAAAGTAAACACTACCCTTGATTGTCCTTGCATTTTTTGCATGTTTCGTCGATACTCCTTAATAATACTCATTGCATTTTTTTTGCATGTATTCGTCGATCTCTTAAAAGAAACTATCCAAGTGAAGGTTGTCCAATATCTCTCTTTCATATTTTATTTTGTTTAATTCCATTTTATATACTCCCTCCGTCCCATGCTAAGAGGATCATTTTACCATTTTGGTTGTCCCATCCAAATGATCCCATTTTCTTTTTTGGACATATGGGACTCACCCACACCCACTAATACAATTAAAATATGGGGCCTACACACCCATTAATATAACTACCCACTACACATTAAATAATAATACTCCTTAATCCACATGTCCAAAAGCAAATGAGACTCTTACCATGGGACGGAGAGAGTATTTGTTGTTCGTTTGTATCTTAATCAATAATCTTTTAATTTTCAGAAGAGAGCGTTGCAACTTTTCTAGATGTGTTTTATTCTCATCTCTCCTATATTTCATATGAAGTCTTGATTGATGATTCTTATCATTCCTTAATTTATGTACAAAAAACAAATGTAAAGTTTGAAACGAGACGGATGGAGTATATAATAACTTAAATTATTAGTACTCCTCAATTTAGAATTAAACACACATTAGTCGAATTGGTAACTTGATATTATTACTCGAATTGTTATTCCTTTACTTGAAATTATTACTCCTATACTCGAAAATTAAACAAACATTAATCAAAATTATTAATCGAAGTTATTACTCCAATTATTACTCCTTACTCGAAATCTAAAAAAATTAAGCAATCATTACTCGAATATATTACTCAAATTATTACTAAAAAAATTTACTTCATTTTTAGATATTTACTTAGTTCTCTACTCAAAATATTACTAGAATGTTTTACTCGAATTTTTTTTGTGTGTATACTCCGTGCAACACTACTTGTAGTCTATTTTATATAAGACAATGCATTTTTAATCCATATTTAGAGTCATTTTGTGCATCTTCAACTATTATATATAGTCTGAATATATATCTTGGTTGTTGATTGAATGCGTTCACTGCTGAACAGGATTCCATGTTATCATGATTCTAAGTAATGAGACTCCGAAGTTTCATTAAAATTATTATATATAAATACTTATTAATTGAATATAATTTGAGTTGACAAGTAGGATAAAGATTATAATTTCATAGTACTTATAAAGGGAGATCATATCGAGTTAGAGTACTTAGTGCACGAAAAGTAATTGATACTGATAGTACCTAGAAAGGGTGATGGATTATATCTCTTGCTCCGAGGATATTCACACGTGTTATACGCGTATTTACTTGTGTCTATAAAGTAAATTAGCATAGCTTAGTGATGCGCCCATATTCCACAAGACAGAGTCAGACATTGATACACGAAAGGAAAATTAATGAGTGATATTGAATTGCCCGAAGAACTACCTAACTTCTCACCTGTTCACTTTCGTCAATGCTCTACGCTTATCTATTTACTTGTTGTTTTATTGTTTATTTAGTAGTGTAAATAATTATTCCAAACATTATTGCCAACCATAGTTTTAATTAATTTAGATAATAATTTAATTAATAATAACCCATCCTTTAGATTCGATAAATATAATTTGGGCGCTTATTTAAGTTACAATAAATATCCTTTATATTTGGGGATTAAATTGTATGTTAAACGGCCAACAATATATTACTATGTTAATGAACGAAAATCAATACTATGTTAATGAACGAAAATCAATACGTATTAAATATATTAAATATTTAAATTACAATGTATAAATTATACTTCCTCCGTCCCATTTCAAGAGAGTATTTTTTCTATTTTGGACATCCCACCCAAATGATCACCTTTCATAAATAGTATTTGATATATGACTCTCACCATTTTTTTTTAAAACAAATTTATTTTATAACATTTTAATATTTCATACGCAATCTTTAACTATCACACCTTTATTAATTTTTTTTTCCAAAACGTATGTAAAACTATCACCCTTTTTTTTTTGGGAAAAAAAATTGTCTAAAAATTTTAATACTCTATATAATATGTAATTTATATATTTTATTTTAAATATTGTAATATATTTTAATCAAGATAGTCATAAAAATTATTAATAGAAGAATTTGTAATTAAATTATAAAATACAAAAGAACCATGTATTTAATTTAAATATTTAATTGATAAAAATAAAGTTGGTGATTAAATTGAAATAATAAGAAAATGTTGTGAATTTTTTTTATAAAAAAAATAGTTCGTGATTAAATTGAGAAAATTAGAAAATATCATGTATTTTAATGCAATTAATCCTTCTATAAATGTCGCATTGATATTAAATTGAATTCCAAGAATTAATAAATTTCGAGTAGTGTTAATTCGAAAAAAATAAAGGAAAAATTTTCGAGTAATATTATGCTTTGAATAAAGAATTTTTCGAGTAAATGGATAATCGAATTACAAATCATTATTTTACTTCAATATATATATTTTTAAAAATACTTTAAAAAGATTAACTCATCAGTTTTAATCGAAATTCACATTACTCATCAATTTTCATTACTCGAAATTTTATTAATTCTTTAATTTTCCTTATTGGATTTTGCCTTATTCGATATACTATCACTTGAATTAGCCTTGAATTAATCGAATTGTTTACTCAAATTTTACTATTATTCATTTTGTCTTACTCGAACTAGCCTATTACTCGAATTTTTTTTACTCGATAGTACCTTACTCAAATGATTGTTATTACTCGAATTTGCCACAATTACTTTTACTCAGGACTGTCTTACTCAAAATTTTCCTTACTTACTCGATTTTTCTTTTATTTTTTTATTTTTTTTTTATTTTGAGAATTGCTTTACTCAAATTTGACTACTACTCAAATTTGCTTACTCGGATTTTCTTACTATTATTTTCCTTACTCATATTTTCTATTACTCGATTTTGCTTACTCGAAATTTATTACTCGAATATATTTACTCGAATTGATTTACTCGATGTGACTATTACTCAAACTTACTTTACTCGAATTGCTAATTACTCGACATTTAATCTTACTCGCTCATTTACTCGAATGCTTACTCAAAATTTTTATTCATTTATTTAGTTTACTAGAGGTATTACTCGAATATTCGAGTAATGGATATTTTTGTAATTTCAGGAAAAAAAAGAAATTTTGTTAAATATAGGACAACAAAGTAATTTGATACCCGTACTGCACCATTTTTTCTATTTTTTTTATGGGAAGAAAGAAGAAGATTTTATAAAAAAATTAAAAAAAAAATTCGATGACATATGTCGTATGTATATTAGACAGGTTGGGAAGCTAAACTGGCAGAACAAACAAGTTTGACCGGTCCATTTTGAAAGAACCAGTTTCAGACATTGCTATTACCCAGATAACTATACGATTCCCTCTGCACCTTTAATCCAATAATTATTAGTTTTATTATGGAATTTTTTCAGTATATCCATTTGGATTTAACCATATTTGAAAATGTTCAATTTTTAATAAAAAATATTAAAATATTCGAAATGGCGAAAATATCATTGATGTGATTTATAATTTGATTTAAAAACTTTAAGTGAGTTCTAATATATACATTCAAGTTATAAATAGTACTCTCTCCGTCCCGTTGAAAAGTATGTATTTGCTTTTTATAAGTAAATTAAGAGATACTCCCTCTAGCCATTTGAAAGGTACTCATTTGCTTTTTGCGCGTGAATTAAGGAGTATTATTATTATATATAAAGAGGGTAATTGTATTAGATGGAAGTGGTGGGCCATATGGTGTATTTTTTTACTAAATATGAGAAATGAATACCTTTCAAATGGACGCCCAAAATGGTAAAATGAATACTTTGTAAGTGGCCGGGGGGAGTATAATATTTTAATGTATTGTGAGGTGAGAGAAATAATAATTTAATGTAAAGTGGGTAGGTGTATTAATGTAATGTGTGGCCAAAGAGAGAGAAAATTAATTTGTGTGGGGCCCTTTTATCAAAAAGAAAAATTCACACTTTATATTGGTACGAACCAAAATGGAAAAACGCTTAGGTTTCAGTGGGACAGAGGGAGTAAGTACATACAATTAAATAGCTGAGTCAACAACCGAAACAAGAGTATTTTTGTTAAATTGAACATTAAAAGTAGGACAAAAGTTATTTTTCTAATAAAGTCCTAACACCACCACCACTATTATTATTATTATTATTATTATTATTATTATTATTATTATTATTATTATTATTATTATTATTATTGTTGGAGATTAACAGTGATAACAAGATTATAAGGAGATGTTTGTTTTAGATTTAAGTTGATTTAATAAACTAGTGAATAGTGTTATTCTATGTTTGTTATTATGTTTGTTTTGTGTTTAAGTATGGTATGTTAAAACTATATGTCGAGTATTAATTGAGGTGATAGAAAGGAGAGAGAAAGAAAGAAAAAATATTAATTGAGAAGAGATAGTATAATGTGTATGGTGAATAAATATTAATAGGATATGTAAATGTATATAGAGAAATTTTATTAAATCTAAATCTGAAAAATTAAATCGGAATCAAACATCAGAGGAGGTCGGTTTCAACATCACCTCTGGGTCGGTTTCAAGATGGGTGGATTGTTACTCCTTTATATTTATGCTCTTTTGCCACCTGGAGAAGTTCAATGTTAATATAATTTAGGTTAAATTACCAAAACCCCTCGAAATTTATCCAAATTATCAAATAAACCCCTTGATTTGAAAAATTACCAATTATCCCATTTAAAAAATATTTTTTTTAAAAAATAGTGAAATTTAAAAATACAGTGTTAAATATACGAGTCTTGATGCCATTTCCATCATTCTTTATTTTAAGAAAATGTGTACTTTTATTAATGTTCAAATAAAAAATAAGTTAAAGGGAATAATTGGTAATTTTTCAAACCACGGGATTTATTTGGTAGTTTGTACAAACCTCGAGGGGGGTTTTGGTAATTTACCCTATAATTTAAAGTTTGAAAAAATGGTTAATTTGTTAGTTAGTTTTTTTTCCTTTTTTTAAAACTAAATAAATTATAAAAAATATTATACTTATTAAAGTAATATCATAACTTTAAAATTAAAATATAGCTAGTGAATTGGTTTATACTATAAAATATACATGCTAATTGTTGTATGTTCTATGGTACAATTATCTTTTCACTTTTTTTTTTATTTATCTCACACTTATTTTCAAAGAAAAAAATAATAATAATCACATTAATTAATAACATCAAAAATTATTTTAATTTTAAAAATATCACTCATACATATCATACATAATACTCCCTCCGTCCCAGAATGTTTTGCACACTTCCTTTGTAATTTACAAAGGAAGTGTGCAAAAAATTTTTGGACGGAGAGAATATATTTTACTAATTTATTACTAAAAATATCTCATTGCTCCTAAAAATCAATAAAGTTTGTCAAAAAAATTTTCATATCTACTATATCAGCGCAAAATATCTTACAAGGAGTACACAATATATCATTATGATATATTCTCTCCGTTCCAACTTTAACTTTACAAATCCCTTTTAAAAATGTAGTATTTAACTAATATTCAAACTTTAACTTTACCGTTACTTTTAAAAATGTATTTAACTAATATTCATCTAACGCAATTTAATTTCATAAATTTTATAATCATTTTATCATTTAAGTACTCTATTTCTTCCATCTTATAACTTTTTTTACATTTTGTTTCACACATAAATTAAGAATATTAGTTGCTTATATATGTTTTTTATAGTTATTTTTTTAAGTAATAAATAATAAAGTATACTAAGAGATTTTTATTTTGGGATTGTGATGGCTATACACACCCCCAATTTTACTAATTGTACCCCAATTATTAAATATACTCCAATATAATAAAATACATATATACTCCCTCCGTCCCGGAAAACTTTTCACCTTTACTGTTCCACGTTGTTTAAGAAAAATTGCACTTTTTGACCAACTTTATTGACTTTGGAGGGTATTGTAGTATTTTTAGGTAATAAAAAATTATAAAGTAATGATATGTGTGTGAAAAAGGTGTGACAAATTTGAAATTAAAGTAACTTTTGAGGTTGTTGGATAAAGTGGTGTTTCCTTTTTTGGGGGTGAAAGATTTTGTGGGACAAACAAATAAGGAAAGTGAGAAAAGTATTATGGGACGGAGGGAATATTTTACTAAACATACCCCATCTTTTACATCCTTACCCTTTCACTCTAATTCTTGGAAGAATCTCATCATCATGATTCTTTATCATCCTTTTCATACCACTAGACAAAACGCAGGAACTTTATCGAAGATAAACATCTACAATATTGAACACTGTCGTGAAGTTTTGAGCCTCTTTGATTACGCTAATTAATTATGCAGCAACTTCATGATTCTTCCTTCCGAATTCAGTATCGGCCGTAACATTAAGGTTCACCATGGAAAATCGATTGTGAGTTGTAGATTAATAATCAGTGATTGGCCATACTTTTCGAATGCTATGTCCGTGCTTCCATAGCAGTTGATCTCGGCAGCCATGACCGACGGCCTAAGTGCGAAGTTAACGTCGTCGTGCATTTTCTAGAACTCCTTGGTAGCCATGGTTTCAGGTTTTGGGAACTGATTTCTGGAAAAGATCATCAACATGAAGATAAGAAAACATGGTAGTTGAATGAGAGAGGATGGAATATTTTCTTCATGTTCGATTACACTAATCGAACACTTTGTTCGGGTACAGAAAGCGAACATATGTCATCATCCACACTTTTGCTGTATTTCTTGAAAATTCTTGCACAAGATTTTGTATTTGTATATATTTTCTCTTCCCTTGCTCCATTGCATTACGAATTTATGACTTAAAATTGAATTACAACGTGTGACTAAGCTTTAGTCGGTCAAGATTCATGGGTATGAAAATTTGAGATGAAATATATAGTTGAAATTTTAATAATTTTATGAGGGTATTTATGTCTTATTTATTAAGGATATTTTAGTCTTATTCATTTATGAGGTATGTTTAGAAAAATTGAGGTATATTTGTGGAAGTTGAAAACCATTAATATTGATTGTATGCTTGTTTTGTGTTTTTGGTAAGGTATATTTAATTTTATGTCAAATTAATATATAAAAATATATTAATTTGTTTAAAAGAAATAGATGAAAGAGAAAAGATAAAATATATTAATTGAGGGGGGAGAAAGTAAATATAGAAATGATTTTCAACACATGAGTGTGGATTTCACCGAAATGAATATCACCTAAATGTATTAAATGAAGATGATACATGGGTTGATGTGTAATACTTTAAAATAATGGAACAGTGAACAATTGAATAGGTAATACTGTTTAATTGATGAAAAATGATAATGGAATGGCTAAAACTACTGTACCTAATTGTTAAGATCCAACCGGGTCAATTTTGACCCGTTGACCCAGATATTTATATTTCATTAAGTGTTGATGGGTCATTCTACGCTTCACCCCTTCCTCTCTCCCAACGCATCGCTCCTCCTCTCTCTCTCTACTTTCTATTTCTCTCTCTACCATCCCTATGTTTCTGCACAACCTCGGCGCCGCCCGACACTGTCAAAAATAGTCTCTCTCCTAGCGTGACATCTTTCCAACCCGTGGTATCTGTCTCGGTCACGCCAATCACCAGCCTCGGCGTCAACTTGAGCTTCAATCTATAAATCCAACGGGGACAAATTCTCATAAAAAACAGAGTAAGAGTTTCTCAATCTGTAATTCCTCCTTCCCGATTCCAACAAGTAAGAGTCACATTCGTCCTTATCCAATCATATCTGAAGAAGTTTGAACAAGCTCAATGATCTAATAGCGAATAAATCAAATCAAATCTCATCCAGGTCATCACAGTGAAGAAAATAGGTGAAAAGATTATGAAGGTTATTGATATTTTGCATTAATTTAGATTATCTTATGAGAATGTTGAAATGGTGTGGTGGAAGCTCATTTTGGTGAGTGGAGGTGGGTGGAGATTGTGTAAGATGTTTCTGTTCTTGGAGATTTTGTGAAGTTTTTGTTTTAATTCATCACTGTATATGCTTTTTTATATAAATGTATTACTTTTAACTCTTAAATGTTTCATTAATTTATATAAAAAGTTGTATTAAATTTAATTGATGTTTATGTTGTCGGAGATTTTGTGAAATTTCTGTTTTAATTCGTCAGTGTATACATTTTATCATATAAATGTATTACGTTTAATTCTTAAATTATTACGTTTTTAATTAAAGTTGTATTAAATTTAATTGATGTTTCTGTTGTTGGAGATTTTGTGAAGTTTCTGTTTTAATTCGTCAGTGTGTACGTTTTATTATATAAATGTATTACGTTTAATTCTTAGATGTATCATTAAATTTATATAAAAAGTTGTATTAAATTTAATTGATTTTAATATGCATTTTTATAATCAAATGTGGAGTAGTTGTAATTTAATCATGTATTTGTTTTTTTTTCTATAAACACATTATTTTTTCAAAAAAATAATATTGATATTATATTTATTAATATTTTCATCAATATATTTATTAATTTTAGTTATACATGTTAGTATAAAATGTTATACATTTCAGTATAAGATCTAATACATTTTTTATAAAATACATGTACATTAGTGGATTAAATATAATTTTTAAAATATTTAAATATGTATTTAAAAACTAAAATGATGCAGTTTTTATTTGTAAAATTAATTACTACATTTCATAGTTAATTAGTAAATTGAACAAAAAATATTACCGGTAGTATATAAAATCACACATATATTAATGTATAAGTTAGGAGTATAATTCAATAGTGTATACATTTTTATTAATAAGTGTATACTTTTTTTATTATTATTTTATATATACTTTAGTATAAAAAGTATAATTCATTTGTAAATGCAAACACATAATCTAGAAGTTGTTGAAATTCTATAGATGTATAGATGACAATTCATTAGCGTACAAGTTTGCTAACATAGATGTACATGTTTTTAAAAAAAGCGTATTATTAAAATTTTAACATGTAGAAGCACAAGTTTGCTAACATAGATGTACATGTTTTTAAAAAAAGCGTATTATTAAAATTTTAACATGTAAAAGCAGATCTAAGATTTGGAGAGATGAATAGATCATAGATGGAAAGAGACGATGAAGAGCAAAAAGAGAACAAATCTGAGTGAAGTAAGAGATCTTAAGAGGGACCCGACGCAGATCTGGAGCGAATCGCTCCAGATCTGACGTAGCGATGCAGATCAGAAAGTAGGGGTGGAGGCAGCGATGAAGGCGGTGGAAGGTGGAGGCGGCGATGATGGCGGTGGTGTTGGTGATCAGAAAGTAGGGGTAGAGGCGGCGGTGGAGGCGGTGGTAGTAATCAAAAAATGAAGAAGAAAGAGATCGTGAGATTGAGGTGGAAATCCAAAAATGAAGAAGAAAGAGATCGTGAGATGGAGGCGGAGAAACTCGTGAGAAATAAACATGTGTGGAAGGGAGAAAAGTGAGAAATGATGCAGGTTTTTTTTGTATTTTATATCTGATCCATTTGTGATATGAGTATATTGTTATTACTGTACATTTGTATACAATTGTTCAACTCTAATGAAATAGTGAACTATTTCATGAATAATTAATAGTTAAATGAAAAGTGAACTATTTTATAAATAATTAATAGTATAAATAAAAATTAATAATATTTTAAAAGAAAAGTGATAATATTTTTAATAAAAAATATAAAATAATTTTACCGACACAATTACCTTAAAAATTAATTGTGGATGAATGTACAAACAACCGTGTACACAAATACAAGCTCAATTAACTCTAAATTGATATGTTTTTTTTTTTAACTTCGAACGTACAGGAGTTTTACAACCAATTTAATTTACCTTTAACATTATTCCTAATGACTTAGGTTATTGTTTATCTTTTACAATTTTAGTGACGTTTTAATGGTATATATATTCGTTTGCACCCGGAGCACACCGTGCGCCTTTAAAATTTAATATTATGGATAAGGGTACATTGTTTTGTTCTAAAGGGTATACACTTTTTATTAATATTTTTTATTTTTCTTCAGAAAATAAAGTGTACACATCTTTATACTAAAGGGTATACAATTTAAAACAAAATTTTATAAGGTGCAAGAAGTATGCCCCGTATGCCCGGGTGCACACAAGTTTTTGCCTATATATATATATATATATATATATATATATATATATATATATATATATATATATATATATTTGTCATTTGTGGATCCCATAATATACTTCATACTTTAAAAAAGGAAATAGCTTTTTTGCACATAATTTAAAAAAATTATTTATCACTTTCACCTGATACACGTATTATTATTTTATATTACTTTTATTACTTATAAGGCTAATTATACAGTGCACCCACTTTCAAAAATATATACAAATATAAACAAAAATATATATAATATAAACAAAAATATATACAATTTTATTGTTAGTTTTTTAATGAAAAATAGAGTGTAAAAATATACAATTATTAAAAACATGTATAGACTATTGAATAAAAAATTATACACATATGAATGCTAGTTTTTTTAATAAAAAATTTAGTGTGAAAAATGTATATAATTATTAAGAAACATGTATACAAAATAAAATAATATATAAACAAAATAGAATAAAAAATTATACACATACCTTGCACCCGGGTGCACCTAATATCAACTCTACTTATAAATACTACGCTATCTTCTAATAAATCAACAAAATTGATAATTTTTTTTTTAAACAACGTGAAATAATAAATATAAAAAGAGAGGAGTATATATTACTTGAAATAGTGTCTCGTAAATTTTTTTTTGAGATAGTCAAAATTCATAAATTATTAAAAATTAAAAGCTAAAAGCTAATATATATATTACTTGAAATAGTGTCTCGTAATTTTTTTTGAGATAATCAAAATTCATAAATTATTAAAAAGTAAAAGCAAAAAGCTAATGTGTGTGTGAGGGTAACATACTTTCTCAGTCATGCGTTAATGTTTACTATTTTCTGCACATAAAATTAAGAAATACTCCATTCGTCTCGCTCAAAGGTGGTCATTTACATTTTGTGCGTAGATTAAGGAGTTATTATTTTATGTGTAGTAAGTAGTTGTGTTAATAGTGAATGGTGGGCCACATGTGGGTCTTTTTACTAAAAGTGTAAAATGGTGACATTTGAATAGGAC
Organism: Pogostemon cablin; assembly: GCA_023678885.1. Lineage (NCBI taxonomy): Eukaryota > Viridiplantae > Streptophyta > Magnoliopsida > Lamiales > Lamiaceae > Pogostemon > Pogostemon cablin. The sequence goes on from CM042957.1 coordinate 33,891,301, forward strand.
GCACAATATAGTAAAATTGGAACATTTCGGTGGGATAGAGGGAGTATAATATTTCAATAGACAGTGAATTGAGAGATATAATATTTTTAATGTGAAGTGGATAATTGTATTAGTGTTGTGTGTGGGCCCATGTACAATAATTTATTATTTTGTGTAGGTTCTACTTGATAAAAAGGTAAATGTAAACCTTAACTTTGATTAAATCAAAATAGAAAGTGTAAACCGTAACGCGGAACGAAGGGAGTAATAATATTTAAGAGACAACACTTGCTTCATTTCGTTTCACTTAAAACTCTTTTTATGTTTTTTAAATAATTATTATTTCTTTTATTAAAGATAGTAGCAGTTTTTATTAATAGTATTATAATTTTTTATTTATATTATAAAATTTTCATAAAATAACTCATTACACTACTATTATTTTTTAGGGAGGATTACTACTAGGTACACAAAAAAATCCTTAATTACTATGAGATACAAACATACAAAACTATTACTACTAACTACAAAAATATATAGTGATATTTCAATATTACCCCTACAATGTGCTGCACATAAATATTATGTGCAGCAAGAGTTCGTGTGCAGCAAAGTGTGTGCAGTAACATAAGTGTGTGCAGTAAAAAAAGAGTGCAGCAAAAAAGTGTGGTGGTCTGGCGGCGGCAGCAATACAGAATTTTCCGGCGGCGGCAGCGGCGGTGGTCCGGCGGCGGCGGTGGTCCGGCGGTGGCGGTGGTGGTCCGGCGGTGGGTGGTGGTTAGAGTTTGTGGTTTAAAAGTGTATGGGTTTAGGGTTATAATTGATATTTTTTTTTAATATTTTGTATTAAATAATAATTATTTTAAATCAATGTATCTAGTAGTAATTAGGGGTACAAAGTGTGTACCTATTAGTAATTAATCCTATTTTTTATTAATTCGAGTTTCACTTTTTGTTAAAACATTATTATATCTTATCTGTCTTATGAAAGTCTTCCCGTGAGACGATTCCAGTTTACAATATTTAAGTAGAATTTATCATAAAACTAGTTGTCAGGTGCCCAATAAGTGTGTGTTTTCGATAAAAATATTTTCTGAAATGTTGTTGACACTACGTAAACCACTAACTTTTATCAAAATATAAACTTGAATAAAAATTGCAAGTTTAAATAACGGAAGACTCAAACACACAAATTACTCAATCTTTCTACAAACTTTCATTCGTGGTGGCCTCATGGCATAAATATCAATATTTTGGAAAAATTGATTACAATAATAGATTCAAGAGATGGAAATATTCCTTCCACTCTCGATTACAAATTCAGATAAAATCCTAACAAGTTCCTAAATGACAAACCTATAGATTTTTAGATTTAAGCATACTTCAAGCATGCACTTCCACTGCCTGTGAACAATACACACAAAAAACGAATGGGACAATACTATACACATAATATTGAACAAAGCGTTACAAAACTAGTGAAAACACTATAGGAGAAATAGAAAGATAAACTATCTAAGTATGGTGTCTCTCTATTTTGTAGCTTCTCTCCAAGATTACTTGTTCTAACCATCCGAAAGCTCTATAACTAGACGTGGTAATGCTTGAGGAGTCAAACATGTGAATGGTCCTAGAGATTGAACCACCCATGAGTGAGGTGATAACTACCCACTACTCCGGTAACCTCCACTAACTTTTCAAGTTTGTATTGACCTTAAATCAATTTATGATACATACCAACTTTGATTGCTACAAATCTGAAAGCAATATTAAACAAAACACAAGTCGAAAAATATTAAAATATTAGTCTTTAATAAAAATTACTGGATGATTGGTGTGATTCCAAATATGTGAAACTGCCTCAACACTCACATCAACACTAATATTCATATTATACACATCTTCACACGACAATTAATATCATTACATATTTACTTTTTTTCTAATAAAACTCTTCATCTGAATTACTAACATAATGAAATTATAACTAGTCTTGATATTACACATTCTCACACAATTAAAATCATGGAGTTCTTATTTACTTCTTTTTTTTCTAATAAAACACTTCATCTAAACTACAAGATAATGAAATTAAAAATAAATAACCCCATGTCATATGTATATATGCATGAATGCAAGAGAAGTATCATCGAAGAAATCAAAATACAATATTGACTGCATATCACACATTTTCATGTTATATATTGATATATACTTCACTCTTAAAGGAGCTTTTGTTCAATATATATATATATATATATATATATATATATATATATATATATATATATATATATATATATATATGTAGGACCTTTCTCTTGCAAGTGACGAAGTGTGAAGTGGGAGAGAGAGAGAGTGAGGGAGATGAGTATATTAATTTCATTGCAAACACATTCATTTTATAATAGATAAAGTACAAAGCTGGAGATCCATGGAGGGCCTTTTATGCAAACTTTGGTGAACAATTGATTCTATTTTTGCTATATACATGATAGAATTTAGATTATATTAATAACCCAAAATTCTAGATAACATGTACTTGTAAGTGTTTGATAGCAGCCTGCAGACCCCCTTGGAATGAGCATATGACCACAAGACTAGATATCGTAAATACAACGTATTTACAGCTCAGAGAGGGATAAAACAAAACAATTAAAATGTAAAAAATAAAATAACCCAACTCATATTTCATACTAACTCTTTATTTTCCCTCCTATTCACAATTGTATGACATAACACGTGAATGACTGAGTGGGGGAGTCAGCCATTATTTATGCATAACATAAATGCACATTCAATCAATCAGAAACCCAAACTATTTTAAGGGGTCCTTGGAATCTTATGCAACTATTGCTTTTCATTTCTCTCTCCTCTCTCTCAATTTTAAGTGCAATTTCTGACAACCCCCACCATTAGTTTTTATGTCCCATGCCATTACAAAACACCTACAGAAATATTGAAGCTCGCACAGTATTAGATGCTGCTCCACAGATAAGCACCCAATTAAAAGATCACTCCTAGCATACTATTTTTCAGCCCTCCCTCCCCCCCTCCATTATTCTATATATGCATCACATTCATTAGCTAGAGAGGAGGAATTATATAGACTATAGTAATAGTAAAGTGTAGGAGTACCTTTTTTCTTTACATGTAGCAAAGCTTTCTGAGTTAGCTTCCAATGGGAAAGAAAGGTACCACTTCTTGGTTGACTGCAGTGAAGAGGGCCTTCAGGTCCCCCACCAAAGACTCTGAGAAGAAGAGCAGCAGAAGGAAAGTGGAACATCAGCAAGAAGATGAGGAAGAAAAGGTAGATTCTTTTGTCTAAATCTTACTAACTTCAACTCTTCAATGGCGTTAAATCAATCCTTTGATTTCTTTCCCTTCTCCCTGCAGAAGACAGAGAGGAGGAGATGGCTGTTCAAGAAACACACCACCAACAATGCTCAACTAACTGAAGTACCCAAAGAAGCTACAGACTGCATTGCTCCCAAAACACCCGACCAGAGGCATGCTATTGCCGTGGCGGCAGCCACCGCAGCGGCGGCCGAGGCCGCCGTTGCAACTGCTAAAGCTACTGTGGAGATCATCCGGTTAACGCACCCCTCCAATGCCACTTCATTCAAACAACAGTCTGCAGCCAAAGTCATTCAAACTGCCTTCAGGGGCTATCTAGTAAGTGATAGAATTAAACGAATAGAGTTAGATGAAGTAGTTGCTGTGTTGTGTTGCTCACAAGTTTTGGGAGTGATTGCAGGCAAGGAGAGCACTGATTGCACTCAAGGGGATAGTGCAACTTCAAGCTCTAATCAGAGGACAAAACGTGAGGAAGCAAGCAAATATGACGATGCGATGCATGCAATCACTTCTCCGAGTGCAAGCACGGGTGCGTGATCAACGAGCTCGGTTGTCCCACGATGGAGGATCAGGGAGGAGGTCCATGTTTGCAGAAACCAGCAACCTATGGGAGTCCAAGTATCTGAGAGACATCAGAGAGAGAAAGTCCAGAGTAAGCTGTTTGTTTATCATTCATAGTTATTGGTAATTAAGGTATGTAGAGAGGATGTGAAATGCATTAATGGTGTTTGTGTTAACAGTCTAGAGAAGGAAGCACCATTACTGATGACTGGAGGGAGTGCCCACGGACTCTCGAAGAGCTTGAAGCCATCCTCAAAGCCAGAAATGAAGCTGCATTAACACATGAAAAATCCCTGGCTTTTGCATTCTCTCAACAGGTAGGTACAATACAACTTGATAATTAATCCATGGAGTTGAATGAATGAACATAATTATTGTTTTCTTTTACAGAACAAAATAATTGATTCCCAGAGAAAGCAGCAGTACGATGGTGCAGAAAACGAGGTAGAAAACAGAGCAACTTGGCACGACAAATGGATGGCAACAAAGCAATCGGAAAGCAACAACAACAGCAGAGCTTCAACCGATTACAGAAGAGACTCCATTAAAACCGTTGAAATCGATTCTCTCAAAACAACAACAAATGGTCGTAAATCACGCTGCCAGAGTCCAATCCACAGGCAGGCGATTGCTTCCCCTCACCATCGATCACTCTACAGCTTCTCCCCCATTCAAACCCCTTCCACACCATCTAGGATCCGACCAAGCACTCCACGAAGCTCCAAGGAAGAGAAAAGCTATTCGACAGCCAACACCCCCAATCTACGCTCCACGCAGCGCATCAACAGCAGCATCTCACGCTACAGCACGAGCGTAAACGAGGAAACCCCCAATTCCTCAATCCCCAATTACATGGCCGCCACAGAGTCAGCGAAAGCAAGGATCCGCTCGCAGAGCGCGCCGCGGCAGAGGCTGTCGACGCCGGAGAGGGAACGCGGCGGATCAACGGCGGCGAAAAAACGACTATCATATCCCATACCGGAGCCGTACTGCGTGAATTTCGGATTTGGGTGCAACAGCTTCAGCCAGAATTTGAGAAGCCCTAGCTTCAAGAGTGTTCAGGCGGGATACGTGGGGATGGAAGAGCAATCGAATTACTCGTGCTACACGGAGAGCATCGGAGGAGAGATATCGCCGTGTTCGACCACCGATCTGCGGCGGTGGCTGAGGTGAGGCGGAATTAGGATCAAATGATGGTTGATAGGAGCTAAGGAATAATTGTTGGAAATGTAGTTTGTATTTTTGGTTGTGTTTTCAAATCTAAAAATAGAAGTGATGGCAGATTTTATTTTCCCGCAAATAGTCGCATTTCTTTCAACCAATCATTGTACTCATAACATTAATGGCTTCTATCGTCAAATTTTTCATTCCAAACTTTTATGAACCACAGTAGTTATTTTTTTCTCTTGATTTTTCAGTTGCATGCACCAATCAACAACCGTTTAATTAAATTTGACTATCTAATTCGTTTCGAACCCTAGTACTCCTCCCGTCAGCTACGAAGTTTTAAAAAATTTGTTTTTTGACTTATTTTTAGGAATAGTTTTTTATTTTTAAGTAATAAATAAATTATAAAGTAAATTAATTGTAAATGAGTCACAATTTGGAAATTAAAATATTTTTGTGAAGTCGTTAGTTTGTGTTTATTTTCTTACATTCGAATGTGTGAATTTGTTTATGAGATGAATAAAAATATAAAGGATCATAAATTTATTTATGGGATGAATGAAATATAAAAAATTCTTTCATATATATATATCTACACCAACTCCAAAGTACTCAAACTAAAAAGAGTTAATCTACTGTGCAATAAGTGCACCTTAAAAACAGTACTCGTATTTAAAAACGGGTCAGATATAAAAAGTAAAAAAATTCAATTAGGATCATTTCTTCCACTCCCCTCTCTCTTCTCTCGTTACCATTCCTATCTCTCTCTCTCTCTCTCATCTCAATCTGCCCATCTCTCTCTTCTCCCCTCTCTCTTTTCTCTCGATTCCACTCCTCTCTCTTCTTTAGATCTGCATCATCTCTCTCTTCTCTCGATTGTACTAATTTCTCTCTCTTCTTTCGATCTGCATCATCTGCATCACTTGATTTCTCACACTTTTTCTCATCCACTTCTCCCTCTTCTCTCTAATCTGTTTTCGCCCTTTTCGATCTCTCTAATCTGCTTTCTCTTCTCTCCAACCTGCTCTCTCTTTCTATCTCTCTTTCTCTCTCTCTCTCTTGATGATTTACGGTGATTCGTCTTCCAATGGTGGTTCGAACAGATCTGGAGGAAAGTAGATCCGGCTACGGTTCGAGCAGATCTGACGAGCGACGATGCCATTGATTTATCTTTCAAAACGGTATCGACAACGTGGTGCGGCAGCGGAAAATGACGGCAGATTAGTGGTGAGCAAGGCAACGAAGAGGTGATAGATCCGACGTGGTGTAGTCCTATTGAGAAGAAAACTGTCAATATCGCTGTTAAGTACATTTTGTTAAACTGTATTACATTTTTATGATATTGTATTACTTTTTATTAATTAATGTATATGTGTTAAATTAGTGGAGATGATAGAAAGAATAATTATGGGAAATTTTTTGTTATGAAATTAACGTTCAAAATGTACCATTGTTGAATTTGTTTAATATGTTCAAATCTGCAATTCTTTAATTACTTTAAATATTTGTTATCAGATATTGTATTTTTTTAAATTCAATAGTGTATAAGTTTTTCTTAATAATTGTATTACGTTTTTTATTTTTTTAATAATTTTAATTTTGTACACTATATTAAAAAAAGTAATACAATTATAAATACAATCATATACATTAATACCGTCCGTCTAAAAGTCAATTAATATCAATTTGAGTCAAATAAAAAAAATTAAATTAATTCCAAAAATATAAAAAATATTTAAATATTAGGAGAGTGAAAGTGAAAAATTAAGAGAGAGAGAGAGAGTGATGGAAATAAGGGGAGAGAAATTTTAGGAGAGAAAAATAAGGGAAGAGAGAAATTTAGAAGAAAGGAGTAGGAGAAAGGGAATAGAATGAAATATGGGTCAATTTTTTTTTTATATATGATGGGTCAATTGAATTTGAGTTATTTGGTGCACCTTAAAAACTGGTGCACATTAGTATTTGCCAACTAAAAATAATACTTATTCTTTTCATCCATAAATCCTCATTTGCTTTTTATATATGATTTAAGGAGTATTAATATTTATTTATTATAGTGAGTAGAAATGGGACATTTCGATGGAATAAAGAGAGTATTTCTCTTTGCTAAATTTATTGAGTGTCCTCATTTGCTTTTTATACATGATTTAAGGGGATAAAAATTAATCCCATAATTTTTTTCATGGTCTTTTTCAGTCCCAAGAAAGATAAGTTTGTCAAATTAGTCCCACCGATGAAGAATTAAGGCCAAACACATCCTATTTTCGCCGGTAAATGATACGTTGATGGGCGTTTTCTCAACACACAATTAATCCCCAAGTATGAAGGATATCAATTGTAGTTTCGAAGGTGACCAAGTTAAATATCGAATCCACGGGACGGATAAATATCACTTTAGTTACGTTCTAGCAATTATGACTATGTTGAGAATTGTAATTTGTTGGTTTGTAAACTAAGTAACAAATAAAATAACAAATAAGTAACAAGAACAAGAAAATAGTAGTTGTGATCAAATAAGATGATAGGTAGTTCGTCAGGTCATTCAGTTTCATTCGTTAATTTATACTTTCGTGTGTCGATATCCGACTCTGCCTTGTGGTTTATGGACGCATCGCTAGACCATACAAATCTATTCTATAGACACAAATAGATAAGCTTTTGACACGTGTAAATATCCTCAGAGCAAGACGTATACTTTACCTCCCTTTCTAGGTACTATCATAATCAATTATTTCCCGTGCACTTAGTACTCTAACCCGATTTGATCTCCCTTTTTAGGTACTATAAAGTTATACTCTTAATCCTACTTGTTAACTCGAATTCAATTCAATTAACAAACATTCATATAAGACAGTTTTAATAAAACCTCGGAATCCCTTCACTTAGAATTATAACCATAAACCCTGCTCATTAGTGAACGCACTCAACCAATAACCATGTTATGCATTCAGACTCTACACAACGATTATTGATGTACAAAACAACTATGAGTATGGATTAAAAACGTACAATCTTATATAAACTAAACCACAAGTAGTGTTGTACGGAGTATACACACGAAATACAAATCAACTCATGAAACCTTCATAACCCTAGAACTACCGAAGTGGCTCTAGCCCATGATTGATCTAAGAACAATCATGGTTAGATGGGCCAATCTTACTTGAACCTCCAGGAAAGCTCTGTTACAGCCCTCTGGATGGATCTCCAATCTCTTCTCTTATCTCGCGTTGATGATGATGGACTCGTCCCCCTTTTTCTTGGTCTGCATGAGTCTTCTTTTATACTTGTAATCACGTCTCTAGGGCATGGAATGGGCTTTTCAAGTGATCCCACGTGTTTTGGTCTCAAAAATTCGGATGAGGTAAGTTTCCGCACGTAGGTTCGACCTCGTCAACCAGGTCGAACCACTAGCCACAGGTCAAACCACAGGTCGAACCTTGCTACTGGAAGTATTCTGCACTGGTTCGACCTTATGTACAGGTCAAACCTCTCAGGTCTTGGTCGAACCCCAGGTCGAACCTCACCACTGGACAATTTCCGCTCCTAGTTCGACCAACTGTCAGGTCGAACCCCATCGTCGTGGTCGAACCCATCTTCTCGCAAACTGGTTCGACCTGATCAAATAGGTGGAACCCCTTGAGTCGTGGTCGAACCCTCCTTCTGCTGTTTCGCAATGCTGGTTCGACCTGTAGGAGAGGTCGAACCCTCCTTCAACCAGGTCGAACCCTACTCTTTCCTTGGCGATTCGCGTGGTCTTGACTTCGTCTCTTCGATTCTTGGCACTTCCACTCCATTTTTGCTATGAAAATCACTTAAATAACTCCACTAACTCCTATTTCATGCTAATTCACAATATATATAGGTTTTCACCTATTTCCACCTCAAAACTCTCCAAAACTAGCACAAAACATGATGCCAAACTTGTGAATTCACACACTCATCAAACCCCCAAACTTACATGTTGCTCGTCCCGAGGCAACCAAATCAAACCACAGGAGTCGTGTATAATTCACCAAGATAAAGTACTACACATATCACACATGCAACTCCATTAAATCAAACAAGTATTAACTGCTTCATATATATCACTCATGCAAAACCAATCCAATCACACACCATTCGGAGTACTAAGTAATCTATCTCATAAGATAAGTATTTATTCTCTTTCACTCAAGTGCGTGAGGCACTATATAGGTTAATATGAACACTCATATCAATCCATATTCACGCGTAACCATAAGCTTGACAAAGGTCTCAAAAATCAACTTATAATCAACTCTTCACTAGGATTACAAAGGACTTGTTTTTAGGTTGTAATGTTGGCTCTTTGGACAAAGGTAGGAAAATTTAGGTAAAGTGACTTAAGACACTAGTAGAGAGTTACCTTGGAGGTTCTTGATTTCTTCTTCTTGCTGCAATATTTCCTCCAACTTCTCCTCTGCTTTTCATGGATTTTCCTTCTTTTCCGTGCATCAACATCATCTCTTTAGACAATTCGGGTATCGGTTTTAGGCACTACCCTTCTTTTATCAATCAGCTGCTCTTAAGCTTAAAACTTCATGTATAAAAATAATCGGGGTACCAGTTTCGGGCACTACCCCTAAACAAGATTTAATCATATTTTTTTTTATCCAACCATTCTATCTTCCTCTTCTTCTTGCAACACTTGCTCACCTCCACTCTCTCTACCAATGAATAGGTTAATCAAAGCTCAAGTAAAGGCTTATAAGGTATTTCACTTTGGCTACCAAAGAAAAAGCTTTAACGGCTCAACGGGGCACCCAAAGGTTAATAAGATCATTAGGAAAGATAAATTTGTCTAAGTAGCTTAATCACAAAATAATGGCCTAAGATCATGTCCTAACAATTTATCAATCATAAGTCTCACACAAGACTCCAAGCCAAGTTCTAGAATACGTTCATATGAATGATCCTCTCTAGAATAAAATAATCATGATCAAGCATGATTAAAAAGGCTCAAATCCTCACATAGATAATTAGAATTCTAAGTACTCCTCATAGCACATAATTAAGATCAATTCCACAAGAACTCAATATACTTATCAACTAAACATGCTTTTCATCAATAAAAATTAACACATGAACATATGAATGCACAAAATCAATAAGCTTATACCCAATCATACAAGTATCTATCCATCGATATCACTTATACATTCCACTCACGCATGAATCACACCCCAACCTATAAAGATAAAAAGAAGAATAAGGGAATCAAGATGAATCGGAGGAAACCAAAGAAAACCTGAAAAACTACTCCTCCGGAGCATCATCATCCTCATCATCATCATCCTCATCATCAAGTCTCCGCTCCACAATCCGGTGTAGATCACCGATGTGTCTATCCAAGTAATCAACTCGATCACCCAACCTACCAACTTTCTCATTCAAAGCCGTATACCTCTCATTCAGCGTAGCATAGTTGGCGTTGGCGAGTGCGAGCTATCGGTTTGTCTCCTGCTGGCTAGCAACGATCGCGACCAGCTGCTCATGAATAAGGCGGAGCTGTTCCCATGTATCATTCGGGATAGCCCGCTGCTGACGCGGTGTTGGCTCATGCTGAGGTGCTTCGTGCTGCATCGGCATCTCTTCATCCTGCTGCTCCTCCTCGGGCTGCTCTTCCTCCTCAGGCTGCTGTGGTGGACGGAACTCTTCTTGATCAACAATCTGCTGTAACTCCGCCATCCTACCATCCGCACACATCTGCGATACAGTCCTCCAATCACCACCCAACCTTGCTGTCACGGATAAGGCGTTATGTCCGAGAGAATCCATCAACTTGTTCCTCGCCACCCGAATAGTTGTCAAGTTGCTCACGTCGAAAGGGAACATGAAATCGAAGGGCTTGAGTCCCCTCGTGAAGAACCAATCTCCATCTCGGAAATGGACAAATCCTCTCTTCACGCATGTAAACATCGCCAAATCGGGCTCTCCTCTAACTGGTGTAATGCCGGTGAAATCCAAGTGATAATGCTCAGCCACGATCGTCATTAATCCTCCAATATTCACCTTTTGAAACCCAATGGTCCTGAATCGATGCAGTTGTGCAATGAAATATGCTCCAACATTGAACTGCACCCCATTTAACATACACCACAAGGCGTAAAGCTCTCCTCTAGACACAACACTCCCCTCTGAGCGGGCGAACAACGTGTTGCTCAAGACACGAACCATGTACCTCAAAACTGGATTCTTTATCAAAGAAGCACGAGCCTGCCTAATATTATAATCTCCAATCTTCCCTGTGATCTCTCTCCAAAACCTATTAGCGTTGAACGCACCATTCTCCAAGCGAGAGATTCCTAAAGGCGTCTCAAACAGCTCATTAAAATCCTCAGACGTCCATCTCCTACTCACTCCACCAAGCTAAAATGTACACTGATACGGGTACCCAAGCGGGTCCTTCACCATCTCGAATAAGCAGACTACTTCCGCTGTAGCATGGAAATACGTCAGCTTCTTTAACTCCATAAACCTCCGGATACCCACTTGATCGAACATCCAGAAAATGTCATTCCCGATTCTCATTATCCTCATCGCCTCATCATCTTGGTATCGAGTACGAGCTATCTGGTCTGAGACTTCTTCCCATTTTTCTTTAATCTCATCCCAGTTTTGTATTTGAATTTTGAAATTCTCGGGTAAACGATCTTGTAGCCTCAGCTTCCTGGTCACTGTGTCCACATTCGAAGGCCTGTCTTGCCTCTTCTTCGATCTTGCTTCCTCTGCCTTACCTTTACCTTTACTTGATCCTTGTCCCTTTCCTGAAAACAACTATTTCAACACAACCAACAAAACAAGAACACAAGTATTTGACTAGCATATCTTATACTCTACTCAAGACTTCAAGCATCCATGCTCAATCAATTCCAACTAATCTCAACATCACTTGCTCATTCATCATGCTCAAAACATCATCAATCACACTACCTTTAATCTTCAAATCATAAACAACAAGCATGCATCAACCAATTCAAGTTATTCAACAAGAATTTCAACAATTGAACTTCATGAACAACTCCAACTATCAACAATTCAAACCTACATCACATGCTCATTCATCTAGATGTATCATAACCTTGATCAATCCACATAAAACTCAAGTTCTATCCCTAATCATGCAATCTCAATCCAATAAACATGAATTCATATGAATCAACTCAAAAATATCAATTATCACCATGAATTTCAACCAAAATCAACATCAATCAACTTACCCACAACACATTTCTTGCAATAAACTTCAATCCTAAGGTAATTGAGTTGAAAGAACGTACATTTAGGTTTGCTCATGGTTAACAATCGATAATTTGCACACAACACTCAAAAATGCGATTGAAGCCCTAATTCGCGACGAAAATCGCCCAAATCCGCCCCCAATTCAAGAATTAAGAGTGTAATGTTGTGTAATCGGTGCAAAATCAAATGTAATTGACGAATTTGTGCAAGAGTGTTAAGGTTCGGGGAAGGTTCAAGGTTCGGTGAACAAAAAGAATGATCGAACCCCTTAAAAAAACAACTTAAAATGCGTACCTGACTGGGTTCGACCTCGGGTTCGACCTGCGGAACAGGTCGAACCTCGAGCGACGAGGTCGAACCTACCTTCTGGACAACTACTCCTCGTGGTTCGACCTAGGTTCGACCTTCTGAATAGGTCGAACCATGAATGTCGTGGTCGAACCTATCACCTGAAAACAGAGTGCTCTGAATGGACTGGTTCGACCTCAGGTTCGACCTTCTAAACAGGTCGAACCATAATGGCTCAGGTCGAACCACCATACTGTAAATTTTAAGTCACCGAGTTTGACCTTGGTTCGACCTGTTAGACAGGTCGAACCTAAAATGATCAGGTCGAACCACCTCACTGGATGATTTTCTGCGTCGGTTCGACTTCCTCTGCTCGGTTCGACCTCCTTTCACTGGTCGAACCTACCCTGGCTTTGGTCGAACCACCCTTCAAAGCTTCTAAACTGAGTGTTCTTCAATCCCTACACACTTCAAACTTCAATACGAATCATTATGTACCAGCTAGAGCACAACTTCATCAAAAATTGTTCCACAAAATATTATTCATGAGTAACTCCGCAAAAGAAAACAAAACCAAAACTCACTAAACATTAGGCAAGTTGTAAAAAATCATCACATCAAAATCGATTAAAATTTTAAATATGGCGCAAAAATTAACTCCCCTAACAAACATCACAAAGAAAAGATTATACTATCGGTGCTTATCAAGGTAAGTACATCACACCCCCCAAACTTAGTAGAAACTAAAGTTGAAACTAAGTTTGCAAAGAGATGTAATTGCCGAAAAGTATGCACTTCAAATATAAAAATTTCTTACTCACACGAATGAAATAAAGCATTAAAATGGGAGGGAAAGCCCCCAACAGACGCTCATGTTTAACGTCGGAGAGTCACGACGGTACCAAATCAGATCAAGGTATCCACAAAGATGACACAAACATCATCCGGCGACCTATAATGCTTCAAGCGATGTCCATTTGCCGTAAAAATGTCTCCATCCTTGTCAATGAGCTCAAAACTCCCCCCACCTAAGGCTCGATGAATCATGAACAGTCCCGTCCACTTTGACTTCAACTTGCCTGCAAAAAGATTTAAATGAGAGTTAAAGAGTAATACCTCGTCTCCTTGCTTGAACTCCTTATACGAGATCTTCGAATCATGCCACCTTTTATTCCTTTCCTTGTAGATCTCTGAATTCTTGCACGCACGACTCCGAAACTCATCCAAAAGATTGATGTGAGTAATCCTCAACTCCTTCACATCCTTGAGAGTCAAGTTCAAGCTTCGCAAAGCCCAAAATGCTTTGTGTTGAATCTCTACAGGTAAGTGGCATGGCTTCCCATAGATAATCTGATATGGTGACATATCTAACACCGTCTTGTACGCGGTCCGGAACCCCCACACGACATCATCGAGCTTCAAAGCCCAATCCTTTCTATTGGTTCCGACCACCTTCTCCAAAATCTATTTGACTTGACGGTTAAAGACCTTCGCTTGCCCATTCGCTTGAGGATGATAGGGTATAGTAACCCTATGCTTAACACTATACCCTTTAAGCACCTTCTCAAGAAATTTATTCACGAAATGCGTACCTCCATCACTAACAAGTGCTCTAGGGACTCCAAAACGGGCAAAGATATGCTTTTTCAAGAAAGATATAACAATTTTTGAATCATTTAAGCGAGTAGGAATCGCTTCCACCCACTTAGAAACATAATCCACCGCAAGTAGAATGTAGAGAAATCCATTAGATGGGAGAAAAGGCCCCATAAAATCGATACCCTACACATCAAAAATCTCGACTACTATGCTTTGCTGAAGTGGCATCTCGTCTCTCCTACCAATGTTCCCCATGCGTTGACATCTATCACAAGTTGCCACATAGGTCTCACAATCCTTGAACAACGTAGGCCAATAAAGAGCGGACTGAAGTACCTTGACTGCTGTCTTTTGAGCGCCGAAGTGCCCCCATTAGGTTGTGCATGGCAAAACTCGAGAACACTCTCCATCTCCATCTCGGGCACACACCTACGGATGATAGAATCTGTGCAAATCTTGTACACAAACGGATCATATCATATGAAAGTCTCAACATCTCTCTTGAATTTAGCAAGTTGATATCGGTTGAGATCCTTTGGAATTTCTCCCACAGCAATATAATTAACATAATCCGCATACCATGGATCAAGTCCCTGCGCAGCCACTACACACGCTCGCTCAGCCCCTTCGACAAACACGGCCATGTTCTTTTCATCCGAGAACATTTCCTCAATATACTCGAAAGAATTATCACAATGTTCCCTAGTCTCCAACCTCGAAAGGTGATCCGCCAACACATTATCAGAACCTTTCTTATCCCGGATCTCCATGTCAAACTCTTGAAGTAGAAGAATCCACCTTATGATCCTAGGCTTTGTCTCTTTCTTCTCCATCAAGTACCGAATCGCTGAATGACCCGTGTACACAATAGTCTTCATGCCAACCAAATACTGACGAAACTTATCGAATGCGTACACAACAGTCAAAAACTCCTTTTCAGTCACCGTATAATTCTTTTGTGCCGCATCGAAAGTCTTACTCGCGTAGTAAATGGCGCAGAACTTCTTCTCCTTCAGCTGCCCAAGCACCACTCTAAGTGCTACATCACTTTCTTCACACATTAATACAAACGGTTGAGTCCAATCTGGTGTGATCAAGATAGGTGCAGTGATAAGCGCCTCCTTCAAAACTTGAAAAGCTGTTAGACATTCATCATCAAATACAAAAGGAACATCCTTTTCAAGTAAGTGAGATAAGGGCTTAGAGTATTTTGGGAAGTCTTTTATGAATCTCCTGTAAAAACCGGCGTGTCCAAGGAAGGACCGCACTCCTCTTTCATTGGTTGGTGGTGGAAGCTTCTCAATTACCACCACTTTAGCACGATCTACTTGCAATCCTTTGGCAGAAACATGATGCCCAAGAACAATCCCATCCTTCACCATGAAGTGGCACTTCTCCCAATTCAAGACAAGATTAGTCACTTGGCATCTCTTCAAAACAGTAGCTAGGTTAGACAAACAAATATCAAAGGAGGAACCAAAAACAGAAAAATCATCCATGAACACCTCCATGATCTTCTCTATCAACCCATCGAATATTGCCATTATGCATCTCTGAAAAGTAGCAGGCGCATTACATAACCCAAATGGCATTTTTTGAAAAGCAAAGATCCCGTAGGGGCAAGTAAAAGTGGACTTTTCTTGATCCTAGGGGGCAATCATGATTTGGTTGTACCCCGAGTATCCATCCAAGAAATAATAAAACTCATACCCTGCAAGACGATCTAACATTTGATCCATGAAAGGAAGAGGAAAATGATCCTTACACGTGTTCTCATTCAACTTCCTATAATCAACACATGTACGCCATCCCGTAGGAATCCTTGTGGCTATCGCTTCTCCATCCTCAGCTTTTACTACAGTCATACCCCCCATTTTTAACAACTACATGCAATGGACTCACATGGGGACTATCACTAATAGGATATATGATTCCAGCATCCAACCACGTAAGGATTTGCTTCCTAATCACCTCTTAAATCGCGGGATTAATACTCTGCTGATTCTGAACACTTGCCTTTGCCTCGTATAACAATCTTATCCTATGCATACAATACGAAGGACTAATTCCTTTCAAATCCTCAAGAGACCAACCAATCGCAGATTTATACTTCCTAAGAACATTCAATAACTCCTCAAGTTGATCATCATCAAGAGAAGAAGATACAATTTCTGGATATTTTTCATTGTCACCAAGAAAGGCGTACTTCAAGTGTTCCGGCAAAAGTTTCAACTCCTCTTTCCTCACTTCCATCGGAGAGCTCTCGTTATCCAACGGCAAGTACTTTCTCGTCCACTTGACTTCTTCCACCTTAGTTCTTTCCCATTCAAACCTGTCATCACCTAAAGTAAGTAAGTTTTTAAGAAATTCAATACATACCTCGTTGGAGAGTCCGTCGAGCTCCGTAGTGGGATAAGTAAGAGACTCCATCAAACATGTCTCAAGAAGATCCTTTGACAGGATCAGAGACATATTCTCTTTCACAATCTCCTCCACCACGTCAATACTATAACACTGCGACTCCATGGGCATCTTCATTGCTTTGTCCAAGTTGAAAAGAACTTCTTCTTTGTCCATCCGCAATCTAAGCTCTCCTTTCTGAACATCAATCATAGCTCCAGCAGTAGCAAGGAAAGGTCTCCCCAAGATTAAAAGGATATTATCCTTGTCTTCTTCCATCTCTAGCATAAGGAAGTCCACAGGAAAGACTAGCTTCTCCACTTTGACGAGAACATCTTCAATTATACCTTTTGGAAACGTCATCGACCTGTCCGCCAACTGGAGAACCACTGTTGTAGGGGTCAACTCCCCCAAACCAAGCCTCTGAAATATGGACAAAGGCATCAAATTGATGCTCGTCCCTAGATCACACAAAGCTCGCCGTGCCGGCCCCTTTCCGATCTCACATAGAATAGTGAAGCTCCCCGAATCCTTCATCTTTTGTGGCAGCTTCCTTTGAATGATTGAGCTATAATTTTCAGATAAATTCATCGTTTCAATTCTGGTTAAGCTCCGCTTCTTCAACAATATGTCTTTAAGAAATCGGGCATAGTACGGCATCTCGATGATTGCCTCTGAGAAAGGAATGCTCAAGCTTATCTTGTTTATTATCTCTGAAAACTTCTTGAACTTCTCTTCCAATCCCTTCTTCACAAACCTGTAAGGAAACGGTGGAGGTATCTTTGTTTTGGGAATTCCCCATTCGTCATGATCAACCTTCTCCGCTTTCTCCTTTTCGGCTCTCAATCGCTTGGCTCTCTCCCACTTTTTCTCAGCTATTATCTCTGTACTTTGCTCATTTCGAACCACTGGAGTAGCATCAACATCATCGAGAGTGTTTGGAGTAGCAACAGGTAATTTCTGGAGGGGTTCGACCAGGGTTCGACCTGTGGAACAGGTCCAACCATGTACGTACTGGTCGAACCTTGCTTCTGGACAACGACTCTCTTTTTGAATTTGAGTCTTGACCTGGGTTTGACCTATTGAGTAGGTCGAACCATGGGCACCTAGGTCGAACCGGCCTACTGTACTCCTTCCACCTTCCGGTTCGACCAAGGTTCGACCTGTTGGATAGGTCGAACCCCGTCCGTCGTAGTCGAACTGTTGCTGTGACAAAATAGAGTGCTCCAAGTGATGCAGTTTGACCTGGGTTCGACCTGTTGGATAGGTCGAACCATGATTGATTTGGCCAAACTGGTCTTCTGGAAAAACAGAGTGCTCCGAGTTATCGGGTTCGACCAAGGTTCGACCTGTAGGCCAGGTCGAACCATCTGCAGTTTGGTCGAACCTATGCTGCAATCTCTCCTGATCGTGTCCAGTGTGTTGGTTCGACCTCTCCTGTATGGTTCGACCTTCAATGTTGGTCGAACCAGGGTCGAAACTGGCCCTAGACATATCCAAATTTGATTCCGGCCTCATAGGTCCCTCGTATTACGTTCCCGACCTCAATGTGATGGCATTGTAGGACCTTGGATTCTCAATACTTTGAGACGGGAACTTCCCTTTCTCAAGAGTTTGAGTAAGCTTGTTAACACTTCCTGCCATCTCCTCCATCAGCAATGTAAGGTCTTTCACCTGCTTAGATATAACCTCATGGTTTGCATCGATTTTGTTTTCAAGTTTGGTCTCAAGGCGGTTCACTCTTTCATCATTCTTGGTCATATACCTGTTCACAGTATCCTCAAGACCCGGTTTCCCTTCTTCCACCTTAGCACCTGGATCAACACCCATCAGAGGTTGAATCGCATTATTCGGATTGCTCCATGAGAACTCCGGCCTCCTAGGCTGTTGATAACCACCCGGGGGACCACAATTATTAAAGTTTCCTCGATAGTTCCCTTGGTAGTTCCGATTTCCTTGATCTGGATACCTAGTCCCTTGAATACTCTGACCCATGGCATATTATGCCTCTTCCAACTCCTCTTGGATTGGTCCCTCATTCTTTAACTCCTGCTACATAATTGGTACGCGCTGAGATAATTTGCTGATTTGCTTCTGTTGGGATTCAAGTAACTTGTTGATATTGGACAAGCTAGAGACGATCTCATCCTCTCTACTTGTTTTCACCATTGCTTGTTCAACCTGAGCTACCTTCCCAAGGACATAAGTACCTCTAACTCTATCAGTTGGCCAATCCCTCGAATTCATCGAAATATCTTCAAACAACTTCTCGGCCTCTACACATGACTTTGTAAGCAATGCTCCATTAGAAGAAGCATCCAATAACACTCGTGAATCATAGTCCAATCCATTGTAGAATATACTGATATATTGAGCTTTAGATAGCCCATGTTGAGGACACTTCCTAAGCATGTCCTTGAATCTATCCCATGCTTCATGAAATTTCTCACCTCCACCGATAGCAAATTGGTTAATGTCTTGCGTAATCTTAAACACCTTTGAAGGTGGCATGTACCTCTCCAAGAACCTTAACTTCAGTTGCTTCCAAGTGGTGCACTCAGCTGCATTGATAGTGTCGTACCAATCTTTCACTTTTTCAGTAAGAGAGAATTTGAACAAGAGGATCTTCCTAGCATCTTCATGTTCTCCTGCGTCTTTTTGAGTACTTGCATAGTCCAAGAACTTGTTCAGATACTGCTGCGGATCCTCGAAAGACCCTCCTGAAAAGGAGTTCCTTTCTATCATGCTAATAAGAGCGGGATGAAGATTGAAAGCTGCATTAGTTCCCCTCGCTCCTAGAAGCCCAAAATTTCCAGCCCTATTGTTTCTGAAAACCTCTCGGATGGCTAGATTATCCAGATTCGCTGCCATGTTGACTGTCCTTACTCCCGAATTAACTTCAGTTGTAGCTTCAATCGTCTGCGAATTCTGCTCGTCAACTTCAACTCAAAAATTCAGAGCTTCAGTTGGATCAATAGTCTTTGCCTTGCTCTTCTTCTTCTTCTTCTTCTTCTTTCTTGACGATGCTCCGATTTCAGGATTGTAGGGTTCAAGTTCACCTTTCTTTGATCTCGTGAGTATGCACCTAAAAAGAACTAGAATTAAAACAGCAAAATAAGATAGAATAGCCCTAATAAACTATAAATAACAAAAAGATATTTTACGCCATCCCCGGCAACAGCGCCAAAAATTTGATGGGCGTTTTCTCAACACACAATTAATCCCCAAGTATGAAGGATATCAATTGTAGTTTCGAAGATGACCAAGTTTAATAAGAATCCACGGGACAGATAAATATCACTTTAGTTACGTTCTAGCAATTATGACTATGTTGAGAATTGTAATTTGTTGGTTTGTAAACTAAGTAACAAATAAAATAGCAAATAAGTAACAAGAACAAGAAAATAGTAGTTGTGATCAAATAAGATGATAGGTAGTTCGTCAGGTCATCCAGTTTCATTCGTTAATTTATACTTTCGTGTGTCGATGTCTGACTCTGCCTTGTGGTTTATGGACGCATCGCTAGACCATACAAATCTATTCTATAGACACAAATAGATAAGCTTTTGACACGTGTAAATATCCTCAGAGCAAGACGTATACTTTACCTCCCTTTCTAGGTACTATCATAATCAATTATTTCCCGTGCACTTAGTACTCTAACCCGATTTGATCTCCCTTTTTAGGTACTATAAAGTTATACTCTTAATCCTACTTGTTAACCCGAATTCAATTCAATTAACAAACATTCATATAAGACAGTTCTAATAAAACCTCGGAATCCCTTCACTTAGAATTATAACCATAAACCCTACTCATTAGTGAACGCACTCAACCAATAACCATGTTATGCATTTAGACTTTACACAATGATTATTGATGCACAAAATAACTATGAGTATGGATTAAAAATGTACAATCTTATATAAACTAAACCACAAGTAGTGTTGTACGGAGTATACACACGAAATACAAATCAACTCATGATACCTTCATAATCCTAGAACTACCGAAGTGGCTCTAGCCCATGATTGATCTAAGAACAATCATGGTTAGATGGGCCAATCTTACTTGAACCTCCAGGGAAGCTCTGTTACAGCCCTCTGGATGGATCTCCAATCTCTTCTCTTGTCTCGCGTTGATGATGATGGACTCGTCTCCCTTTTTCTTGGTCTGCATGAGTCTTCTTTTATACTTGTAATCACGTCTCTAGGGCATGGAATGGGCTTTTCAAGTGATCCCAAGCATTTTGGCCTCAAAAATTCGGATAAGGTAAGTTTTCGCACGTAGGTTCGACCTCGTCAACCAGGTCGAACCACTAGCCACAGGTCGAACCACAGGTCGAACCTTGCTACTGGAAGTATTCTGCACTAGTTCGACCTCATGTACAGGTCGAACCTCTCAGGTCTTGGTTGACAGGTCGAACCTCACCACTGGATAATTTCCGCTCCTGGTTCGACCAACTATCAGGTCGAACCCCCATCGTCGTGGTCGAACCCATCTTCTCTCAAACTGGTTCGACCATGGTTCGACCTGATCAAATAGGTCGAACCCCTTGAGTCGTGGTCGAACCCTCCTTCTGCTGTTTCGCAATGCTGGTTCGACCTGTAGGAGTGGTCGAACCCTCCTCCAACCAGGTCAAACCCTACTCTTTCCTTGGCGGTTCGCTTGGTCTCGACTTCGTCTCTTCGATTCTTGGCACTTCCACTCCATTTTTGCTATGAAAATCACTTAAATAGCTCCACTAACACCTATTTCATGCTAATTCACAATATATATAGGTTTTCCACCTATTTCCACCTCAAAACTCTCCAAAACTAGCACAAAACATGATGCCAAACTTGTGAATTCACACACTCATCATACGTGACAACCAGAATCGTGATTTCCGGACGGTACTATGATGTGGCGCCCACCTGGTTCCAACATGACATTTTTTTTCTAAAATTTTAAATAATTAAAACTATTAAACATAATAAAAAAACTAATTAGTAAATTTAAAATTATCTCTGAACAAATGGGGTGGAGGCGTGGATCCAAACATCTCCGATGACCCGGCTTGGTAGTATTTGATTTGGGATCGACCGGAGGCGGAGATGTGAGAACGAACGGCCTCGAGAAGGCATAGGGCACCGATGGCGATGATGTTGGCGATGTAATCGTAGATCTCAAAGGAGGCGGCGACATGGGACTAGGTGGCGAGGTTGTAGACCTCATCGGGGAGAATATTGTCGAGCCAATGGCAGAGGGAGGAGGCATCGGTGAGGTCAGCATAGCGGAGCTTCATTCGAACCTTGTGGATGTTGTGAGGGTCGATTTAGATGTGGTTGATGCATTGGGTGTTGACCGCAGGTACTGGTCCGTGAGTACAGCCAACCGCAGCACCATAGTCACCGTTTTCAAATAGCCCGTCGAGAGCACAGCCGACCCGATTGCAGCTCTTCGCTCCCAGGTCCAGAAGGTTTGTTCGTTCAGATTACGCATGTGCCCACCGAAAGATTGTTGGGTGGAGCAGCAGTCGCCTGTACCTGGATGATCCCGACTACGATCAGGGCAATTTTCCCAGAGGGTTGAAGGGAGTTGGGGTTTAGTGTGCCATTTGCGGCGGATTCAGATTTGAATTCAGATCTGGTAGGATTGGAATCAGTATTTGCACTGTGGGCTGCGGTAGCAATGGTGGCCACTGGAATGTTGCAGGAGGACTAGAGGTAGAGGAAAATGGGGGTAACAGACGCAAGACGGCTCAATCCACTCCCTTTGCCCCATTTTCATGGTTCTCCATCTTCTCCCAGTTTCTTTTTCGATGGTGTATTCCTCAACCAACCTTCTGTTTATATTCTTCAACTCTTTGTTCTCATTGGGCCTACCCCTGATGAGCCCCAATCCTTGCAAGATCCCACTTTCTCCTAATCTTTGCCCCTTCGGCAATCCCATTAATTCCAAATTATCCACACTCGATCCAAGCAGATGGCAGAAAATAGGGTTGAAGTCTCCTTGGAAGCAATGGGAGCTCAAACCGTCTTTGCCCATAGAAAGACGGTGCCGGCAAATGACGGTGGGAGACGACGGCAGTGGCGGACAATGGAGATCATGGTTAAATCTAATTTTAGGTTTACTAATTAGTTTTTTTAATATGTTTAATAGTTTTAATTTATGTTTTTTAATTATTTAAAATTTAAAAAAAATGACATGTTGGAATGCCAGGTGGACGCCATGTCGTCGTCCCAACCGAAAATCGGCGATTCCAATTGTCACGTGTTATTTTCCGATGAAATAGGACGTATTTGACCTTATTTCTTCACCGGTGGGACTAATTTGACAAATTTATCTTTCTTGGGACTGAAAAAACCATGAGGAAAGTTACGGGACTAAAATAATTTTTATACCTGATTTAAGGAGTATTATTAATTTATTATAATGAGTATAAATGGGGCATTTTGATGGTATAAAGGGATTATTTCTTTTTGCTAATTTTATTGAGTTTTTAGGGAGAGTTAAAGTATTTTTAGATACTCCCTCCGTCTCGCTGATAAGTGTCCGTTTACTTTTTGCGCGTGGATAAAGGAGTATAATTTTTTACAGTATAATGAGGTAAGAGAAATAATATTTTAATGTGTAGTTGGTAGTTGTATTAGTATTGAGTGTGGCCCCATGTGTAGTGAGTTGACTATAATAATATTATTGTGTGTTATATCAACCCAAAAAGGAAATGAATACTTTGTATTGAGACGGACCAAAATGGCAAAATGAACACTTATCAAGGGGACGGAGGGAGTATAAAGAAAGTTAATGTACTGTGTTTAGTTGGAGATTAGGAATTATATCTTTTAAATAAAATGAATTTTGAGGTTATTGATTGATGTGATATACTTCCTCCGTTCGCTGATAATATATCCATTTTGTCATTTTTGTCGTCCACTCTTAAGGTATTCATTTTTTCTTTTTAGTAAAAGGGCTCCACACATACCAACAACTTACTACTAATACAACTACCCACTTTATATATATAAAATAATAATACTCCTTAATTCACGTGCAAAAAACAAACGGGTACCTTACGGATAGACGGAGGGAGTATATATAGAGCTACTCTCTTGTGAGATGGGTATTTATGAGATGAATTGTGAGATGGGTCGACCAATTGTTAAAATATGTTTGTTGTATAAGTAAAGTATGTTTATTGGTACTTAAAGTATATTTACAACGAATCATATTATAACACT
Organism: Pogostemon cablin; assembly: GCA_023678885.1. Taxonomy (NCBI): domain Eukaryota; kingdom Viridiplantae; phylum Streptophyta; class Magnoliopsida; order Lamiales; family Lamiaceae; genus Pogostemon; species Pogostemon cablin. The sequence goes on from CM042957.1 coordinate 33,915,138, forward strand.
TTAAAAGCATACTTTAATAAATTATTCATCATACTTTAGAAAAACATACTTTTTGACAAACAATAAGCATACTTTACTTATATAACAATAATACTTTAACGATGGGTCGACCCATTTAACATAGTTATCGTCTCACAAGAGACTTTGTCATAATATATATATATATATATATATATATATATATATATATATATATATATATATATATATATATATATATATATATATATATATATTATATTGTTGGGTCACAGTTGTGCGAGACCGTATTGCGTGAAGTTATTTTTATGTTCTCTTAAATAATTATTTATTATTTTATTAAAAGATATTTATCACTTTTAATTAAAATTGTTATTACTTTTTATATATACTACATAATTTTCATAAAATAATTTACTGCATCACTATTATTTTATATTAATATAGGTATTAGTTTTTTTTAAGTTAACCATAGGATGAATAGAAACGAAAAATGTGAGTTTCAAATTGTCTTAGAAACAGTTTCTACTACTAATGATTCACCTTCTATCTCTAATTTCCAACTCTAAAGAATGTTTGGATTTTCAGTGTTATTTTGATGTGACATCAATTGTATCATATTATTAGATGGATAATAAGTGTTAGAGATGGAAAATCTTAGTATATCCTAAAAGGAAAACATGCTAAGGAAAGACATATAATTCTTTGCATTTAAATCCATATTTTACTCCTTAATATAGAGACATTTTTTGTGAGACGGATTGTGAGACGAGTCGATCAATTTTTAAAGTATGCTTATTATATACTATATAGTAAAATATATTTATTTGTAGTTAAAATATATCAATAATGAATCATATTATACACCCTAAAATCATATTTACTTTAATTCATCACCAATCGTACTTTAAAAAAAATATTTTAACAACCATTAAATATACTTTATCTATATAGGCATACTTTAACATGTTTCACAAATCGTCTAAAATAAGTAATGTCTCATAATAAAAGATTTTATCTTTAATATAATAAAAATTCTAATATATTGCTATTTTTTATAATCATAATGAAATGAGTAGTATTTTTCATTTTGAAGAGTAATACTTTATATATTTGAAATATAAATTTTATTTATTAAAGAGTAATATAAATTCGATTATTATTTTTATTATTATTATTATTTTTTGTGTTAATCATGCACCAAACGAAATATCTCACGTCAAAACTGTTAGTTTGTATACTAAAAGTCTACTTTTTGTATGAACAATTTTTTAACAATTTATTTAAAATGAGAATCATATGATGAAACGTTTTGCATATTATATTTATATGTCTGTGCAAAAGTCCATTTATTTTATACTGTAGATAATATGTTGTGCGACAACAAGCGGAAGATCATATTATCGGTTTTCTTATAAAGTATAAATAGATGCTCACAATCGAGATAGATGGGGACAATCTATCGGGATGGTTGTAATGTGATTTGGTATTAGTTTATTTTGACTATAAAATCACATTAGTATACTTTGTGTGTATTGAGTAGGACCGCTTGAGATCGTTCGTCTTATACTGACTATATAGAAGAACTTGATCTCTGTTATTATGGATGTTCATGCTCTTAATCCCTATACAATAATCTCTACACGTAAGCTAGTATATATCTCTTTGATTCATCAATGAGTGAGATTTAAATTTTAAATCAACAAACTCGATGAGTTGGAAAATAATGCTAGTTGATGATGTCCCCTTGAGGAGCTCATAAGGATTATCATGTAAATCTTGCAAGTGGATTAATTCTGGCATGATAATAAGGTTGAGTGGTACTACTCTCGGATGCGATATTAATTAATGGAGTTGTCAGTAACTTAATTAATTAATGGGCATTGTATATCTTAAACATGGAGAGACTAACGGGCTCATAATAAGAAGGAACCCATAACGTAATTTGGGATTAGAGCGGCAGTGAAGTAATAATATTTTAGTGGACTATATTATTATTATTGGACTTAAGTATAAGTTTTGGGCTAAACTTATATACTTAAGTCGAATGGAGGCCCGTCTCTAATTTCTCCTTCTGGTCCCTACTGTAGCCTATATATAAGTCATCTCATCTGTCCGAAAACCCTAATTAGAGACACTTAATCGCGACTTGGATAGGGAGAACAACAGATTGAGAGGATCTTGAAGATCGTCGCCCACACGACGTCAAGATTGGACTTGAAAATACAACAGAAGATCAACAGGTTGTTTTCTATAGTTGTTCTTCATCAACATACCCTGGTGAAAGGTAATACATTTTTATGTTCTTGCTTTCGCTGATTTAGAAACACATAGAACCCTAACGGTTCACATTAACCAAACGATCGAATGCCAGCAAAAACAGTAAAGGAAATCATTTGCCGGCTAAAGGCCACCTTTTTTGGAGTGAAAAATTTTGGGTGAACGGGTATAAATATCCTAGGATATTTTTTTTAAAAGAATTTTATTTTTATCTCATTTTAAGTTGATGTGTTATTTTGGGTGAAACACACATTAAAGGTGAAGGAAGAAAATTCCATCAATTCAATTTGGTGGACCTTTCTCACCTTAGTCCCAATCAAAATTGTGTTTTATCTTATGAACGTCAGAGAAATTTCAATATTATTACCCTTCTCATCAACTTATGGGCAAAGTACAAATTATCCAAATGTACCGATGATAAATAGAACGTTTGCTTAATTTGGAATATATTTATATTCGCATTTATTTAAATTTTTTATATTTGTATTTATCTCAAACCATTTAAAATAATAATAAAAGCTATACTATTATTAATTAAATATTAATATTTATTATATACAAATAAATATTTTAAATTAACAATTAAAATATTTCATAATATATTTAAACGAGTCTCAAATTCAATTAGAACTAAATTATTTTCAATAAAGTTTGAGTGGGGCATATATTCGAAGAGAGAGTTTCCCTTGATATGATACAAAAATTAACATGGAAGCAGATTTCTCTTTAATATTTCATTTCACAAAAAGAGTATATTTTTTTCTTTGTGCGTCTCACTCTCATATCTTATTATTACTACTATATCGAGTGAGCTTAATTAATATTAAAAGATACAAAATTATATTGCACAAATCTAATTTTACACTCCCAATTTATTCTCTACAATGTCTACCATGAAAGTTGCAACAAATTGTATCATCATCCCGTATTTATAGTTAATTTATGATTAAAATAGTATTTAATTTTTCAAATCAGTTAGATGTAATTTGCCTTCTTAATCTAGAATCGGATGAATTTTTGATATGTTTCTGTCTGCACAATTTGTGAACAAGGTTGATCAACTAGCTTCATGTTTTCACAATTTGTGTATAAGGGGCTGCACAACATCACTATTATTGAAAGTGTATATATTTGCTGGAAATAAATTATATCTAGATGTTTATTTGATTGGAATCAGTTTACGTTTTTGTGTGTAAATTGGTCTGCCACACAAAAAATTAAAATGTTACACAATCTATTATATTAATATTGCATAACATATTAAAAAGTGTGCACAATCTATTACTCCATCCGTCCCATAGAAGTTAACACAATTTTTTTTTGTCCCACTAAAGTTGACACATTTCATTTTTAATACATGGAACCCACACAAAAATAATTAATCTATTCTCATGGACCCCACATATCACCTCTAATACAACTACCCACTACACATTAAATATTATTTCTCTCACTTCACTTTACTTCACTTTATATTAAATTATTATACTCCTTAATCTCCGTGCCCAAAAAAAATTATACCGACTTCTATGGGACGGAGGGAGTATATTACTGCGTAACATTTTAAATTTTTTACATAATCTATTATGTTCCTGCACAATATTCTTATTACGCTAGTTTCTACATTTCCACAAATCCCATCACTGACATGGACCGTGCCTGCAGCTACCAAGACTACCTATAGAAGAACGAATATGATATGTTCACAAACTCTCTCTTGTTTCTGTTCTCTTCGAGGAGGGCTAGATTTGAGGCGCATTTGAACCTCTGGGAACGTTAACATCACCAACATGAAAGGGGTAAACATTGGGTTCTTGCCGGTGGACCGCAACGCTAATAAAACCATGATCTCTTTTGCCAAGTTAATTGAAGAATTGCCATACGACATTGCTCTTATCCAACAAATAGATACACTTTCAATAATATACGTAATTATATCTTGAAGAACATATGCAACCTTCGCAAAATTAGAGTACTCCCTTGCAAGAATACAAAATCGAATAAATCAATCCTACGTTGCCCCACATATTTAAGAAAAGAAGAATATATTTTGGTTGTATGCTTATTATAAATAATCCTAATAATGCATGGAAAAGGAATTAAAAAAAGAAAAAAATTAGAAGGTGAAATGCGAAGGCCTAATATTTAGGCTGAGTTAGGTGTAGATAAGGAGAGGATCGGTAGATCACACATTTCTTTGGGTGTTTATGTTACCAGTAGTTGAAGGTGGCGGAGGAGGGAGAGAGATAGTGGGAATGGTATAGGATGCAACAGAGCAAAGTTCTTCTTAAGCAGGTGTCGATATTTGAGAGAGATGGAGTGAAAAGTGATGTGTCATGAGTGTATAAATCGGCAATTAGATATATTGATAATTTTTTTAAAAAAATATTCAATTGAAATTAGTGTATATAGGTATATCACTCTAATCTTTTGTATCTAGTAGCAATATATTTGATTGTATTTATCTTATAGTAATAATACTTAATATTGTGTATTAGCCCTCTCCTTAATCTTTCCCCGCTAGTTCTTGAAGATCTAATACTTTGTCCCAAACATAATTACTTCGTAACTGACGACAGCGACCAAACAATGACTTATTTGAGAATGCTCCAAGAAATACCATTTGAATAAAATCAGAAGTCTCTATCAAGATTTAAAATTTTCCAAAATATCTTTGATATTTCAACGAATATATCCATGTTTGAAGAGTATCGATATCAATATTAAATAGAAAGTTATTTTTTCTCGGATATTGAAAAAGTATCAGGAAATATCAATATCAATATCGGTTAATAACAGTTTAAATTTTTTCGAATATCAAAATATATAAAAAAATATTGACAAAATATCCGTAATTTTAATGATTTTTACTTTACTTTTAGCAACTAAATACATTATTTTGTCATTAATTTATTTTTTTTTAAAAATAATAATAAATAAAGCAACAATGGGATCGTCTCATAGTGATACCGTCATCTATGAGACCGTCATCGTTTTCTTAATTGGTTATTATCTTTTTTATTTTATTAAATATGTCAATAATATCACTTTTCATTAAAAATAGAGGCACATTAGGTATATCACTCTAATCTTATGTATCTAGTAGTAATATATTTGATTGTATGTGCCTTATAGTAATAATACTTAATATTGTGTACTCCCTCCATTCCAAGAATACATGCACGCATTTGGTGGCACAGGGTTTAACAAAAATATTTTTTTGTTGTAATGATGTAAGAAAGAGAATGAGTATTTTGGATAATTGAATAGAATAAATTATATGATATTGTTGATTTTAACTAGATTGTGTGTAGAAAGAATGTATTATTTTTGTAATATTGTAGTATTGTGATATTATTGATATCGTGTATTATTTTTATTTTTAGTATGTGCAAGTATTTTTGAAATGGATTGAAATAAAAAGTGTGTAAGTATTCTTGGGACGGAGCAAATATTATATAATACTCCCTCTGGCCATTGTTAATGTATCCATTTAATTTTTACGCGTGGATTAAGGAGTATTATTATTTTATGTGTAGTGGTAGTTGTATTAGTGGAGGGTGTGTGTCCCATATTTTAATTGTATTAGTGAGAGTGTGGGTCCCATATGTCTAAAAACAGAAATGGATAGATTGAGTGTGGACGACCAAAAATAGTAAAATGAATAGATTAACAGTGGACGGAGGGACTAATTAATCCATTTTCATATACCACCCTCTTCCCAATCTTTTCCCCACTAGTTCTTGAGGATCCAATACTTTGTATCAATTGGTTACTCCGTAGACGATGGCAGCGACACGATGACTTACGAGAATGCTCTGGTAGACAAGATTACTTATGAGAACGCTCCGGTAAAAATATCATTTGAATAAAATCGGAGGTCTCTTTCAAGATTTAAAATTTTTTGAAATATCTTTGGTATTTCAACGAATATATCCGTATTTGGATAGTACCGATATCAATATAAGTAGAAAGTTATGTTTTTTGGATACACAAAAAGTATCGAGAAATATCAATATCGATTTGTCACAGTTCAAATTTTATTGAATATTAAGATATATTAAGGATATATAAAAAAATATTGACAGAATATCTTTAATTTTAATGATTTTTATTTTACTTTTAGCAACTAAATGCATTATTTTGTCGTTAATATGTTCTGTTTAAAAAAATAAAAATAAAGCAACACTAATAAGACCGTCATATAATGATACCGTCATCGTTTTCTTAATTAGTTATTACTTTTTTTAAGATGTCAGGAGTATCTTATTTTTTTTTAAGATGTCAGGAGTATCACACGATAAAATTATTTTATACTTTTGTAATTAGTCATCAAATATGGTAACCTATGAATTCTAAGAATTAGCCCTCATTTTAAAGAGTAATTCTTCTCACAAGAGTGCACCCTACATCCAATTGTACACTACTGCTTCTCTTCATGTGAACCATTTTTATATGAAAAAATAAAAATAAAAATTATAAAATTAGGTGTATCCTCTTTTTTTTTTCAACTAAATAAAAATTTATATTAAAAAGTTGAAATCACCGAACATTGACTGAGATAAGGAAGTCAGGTGGAAACCAAGATTTCTTCACATGTCATATTCGAAATTGCACAACTGCATGTTATTATCCATAAACAATTGCCACATCAATTTATCTTACATGTTTTTTAACTATTCTCTCGTTTTACCTTCAACGTTACCCTTTTTGTTTTAATTCGGTTAAGTTTTTAATTTTACATTTTTATATAAAATATATACTACTATCTTCGCTATACTTCTAACTTAAAAATTACTTCCTCCATATGTATTTATAGTGGCACGGAGTTTTAAAAAAGTAAAATTTTATTGTAATGATATAAGAAAGTGAATGTTGTATTTTGAGTAATTAAATAGAATAAAGTGTATGATATAATTGACTTTGATTAGACTGTATGTGACACGACCCATCTTACATAACTTATAATTAAAATACTAATTAACATAAACATCATCATTAAAAACCTGCATATATTTTTTTTCATATAATATATTTATAACCAAAACATCACACTAGTTCAACATAAGTAACTGATTTCTGACAACACTTCAGACTACCCAAACTTGTAACAATACTTAATATATTAAATAACAAAACATCAGCGGAAATAAAATAAACCCACGGCCTAACCCAACAGGTCATCATCTATGTACATCCGCTCAAAACCCTAAAGGAGCTCCACACCTTGCACAAAACACCACATAATTCAATCATCAGCAGGCTCACTTACAATGCATAAACTAGTGAGACAAAAATCTCAGTAAGTAGAAATCATGCATGCCAGTGCATGAAAATACATTTAGTTTTCTATCGTCTATTTTTTAGTCTTTCTAGTTGGTCTATTTTATTTTGAAAAACTGTTCACATTGCGGGATCCCCACGACACACTTATGATAAGCACCCCAAATGAGCTCAATAGACACACACTGTGTAGGATCGATTTTCCAACCCCTGAATATAGTGCCGAAAATAATTTTTACGAACCCTGACAGAGTGTTGGGGATGATTTTTCTGAATCCCGAATAAAGTATCGAGAATAATTTTTCCGAACCCTGACAGAAATGCATATATAGTGGCCGCACACACCATTAGTATCTTATTAATTTTGGAGAAAATACTTTTCATGTTTATGCATGGTATGCAACCAAGACAATTAAATATGCATCATAAACCATTTACGATATCAATATCAACTCATTTAATCACAATAAAGCAACAACTTAATTTCAATTCACATAAATCCACTTCTGAAACAACAACTTCACCCCAATCACATAAATCCATTTATAGAATAACAACTTCACCTTGGATCACACGATCTCTTTTTAGAATAACAACTTCATCTCGGATCACAGATCCTTATAAACAATATCTTCTCAGATTATACAGATCTATATTCAACAGTTTATATTCACACAAATGTATATAGGACAATGATATTATTTCAAATCACATAAATCCATAACTTGTATTGCAAATTTATCACAAATAATTTACAAATAATATTGTTGAATATGAACCCTACTTTCCCCAAATCACATAAATCCACAGCTTGTATCACAAATTAATCCCAAATAATTTATAACGTAATTAAATTAATCACAAATAATCCATAACATAATTATCACATATTAATCACAAATAATTTACAAACATCATATTTATGCATTGTAGTTGGACTTCTACTTACCTGAATTCCGACAATAATATAAACCTCTTGAAGAACTGCAACTAATCCCTTCCGTTCCGGCGCACTTCTTTCCCCTTTCTTCCTCTCCTCTCTCTCTCCCCCCTTCTTCTCTCTCCCCTCTGTCTCTTCTTTTCTCTCTCTTTTTTTAACCTACGCTCTGCCTACCAAGTAGCCAAATGAGTTTATATAGAAGGTGAAATAAGGTAAGTCGTCTACTATATGATCATATCACTATTTTTTTATTCGCCCACTATCCTTCTCACACCCATATTAATCCTTTTGGTTAAGAAAGTATACACGTGTGATGTTGGTAACTGAGGTGACTTTCCTATCTTCATATCTAATTATTATTATTATTATTATTATTATTATTATTATTATTATTATTATTATTATTATTATTATTATTATTATTATTATTATTATTATTATTATTATTATTATTATTATTATTATTATTATTATTATTATTATTATTATTATTATTATTATTATTATTATTATTATTATTATTATTATTATTATTATTATTATTATTATTATCGACTCTTGATATACGTGCAATACTTAATAACTAAGATATGATACATTTACAAATTAATACACCTACATGTACACTTTCTCATCACTATTATTATTACGAAAACACATGTGATACTTTAATTATATATTCAAATTAATACACGTAAATATTTATGCACACATATATTCACATATTGTCACCATTTTTATCGCGGATGTCTAAAATAAAATGTAATGATAAATAAAATGTAGAAACAATTGTCACATAATTGCCACATTATTATCACATAATTGCCACATAATTATAAAATGCACATAACACAAATTAAATTATATTGGCACATGAGTAGTGAGAAGTTCGGGTATCACTTTTTCCCCTCCTTATAAAAATTTCGTCCTCGAAATTTACTTACCTGAAGAGGTCTTGATACTTAGCCCATCTCATGTTCTCTTTCCCAAGTAGTCTCCTTAACTAACTGGTTCCTCCATAAAACCTTTACTAACCGTATCTCTTTATTTCTGAACTTCTTCACTTCTCGCTGTAAAATCTCAACTGGTATCTCCTCATAACTCAAATCTTCTTTCAACTCAACTGATTCCTGTCTTAAAATATGAGATGGATTCGGAACATACTTCCTAACACAGACACATGAAACACGTCATGTACTCTAGACATCGATGTAGGTAACTCCAACTTATAGGCAACATTTCCAACTCTCCCAATAATAGTGAATGGACCAACATATCTTGGAATTAGTTTTCCTTTCTTTTCGAACTGCATTATCCCCTTCATTGGAGATACTTTCAAGAATACCTGGTCACCCACATTAAATTATAACTCTCTTCTCCGTTTGTCTGCATAACTCTTTTGCCGATCCTGAGCAACTTTCATCTTCTTTCGAATATGGGTAACAACTTCTGACATTTCACGAATTAAGCCTGGACCCAAAAGTTTCCTTTCTCCAACTTCATCCCAATGTACTGGAGATCTACACTTTTTCCCGTACAATACTTCATATGGAGCCATCCCGATAGTAGACTGCTAACTGTTGTTGTACGAGAACTCTATCAAAGGTAAAAATTTACTCCACTGACCTTGAAAATCTAACACACATGCTCTGAGCATATCTTCCAAAATTTGTATTGTACGCACCGATTGACCATCTATCTATGGATGGAATGCTGTGTAGAAAGATAACTGTGTCCCCAACGCCTTGTGCAAACTCTTCCAAAAAGCAGACAAGAATCTCATATCTCTATCTGACACAATGGTAAGTGGTACTCCATGGAGTCTGACGATCTCTTGTATGTATAACTGAGCATAACGATCTATGGAATACGTAGAGCATATAGGAAGAAAATAAGCTGACTTAATCAATCGATCCACGATAACCCAAATGGCATCATGACCTTTCACTGTCTTCGGTAGACCGATAATAAAATCCATAGTAATATTCTCCCACTTTCACTCTGAAATAAATAAAGGCTGTAAAGTTCCTGCTGGTCTCTGATGCTCGGCTTTGACTTGCTGACAAGTCAAACATTGCTCCATACATTGAGCGACATCTCTCTTCATCCCTGACCACCAATAATGTGACTTCAAATCTCTATACATCTTAGTAGCTCCTGGATGTACAGAGTACGGTGTTGAATGAGCTTCTATCATCACTTCCTTCCGAATGTCATCCACTTCAGGTAGACATAATCGACCTCTATAATGAATCACGCCATCAACTATTATTTGGAAGTCAGAAGACTTTCCAGAGCTGATATCATTCCTTATCTTGTCAAACAATTTTCCATCTCTTGTCCCTGTCGAATTTTATCCATCAAAGTTATTCGAAGTGTCAGAGCTGCCATCTTTGCTTCCAACGATCCTTCCTGAATGATCTCCACACCCATCCTTTGCAAATCAATCAACTCTAATTTCTGATTTAGGGTCATAGCAGCTACACTCTGTATTGCCATTCGGCTCAATGCATCAGCAACGATATTGGCTTTACCCGGATGAAGTACTTCAAACTCTTATGATCAGTATAGATTTCACAACGTTCCCCATATAGATAATGCCTCCAAATATTGAGAGCAAACACTACTGTGGCTAACTCCAAATCATGTGTTGGGTAGTTCATCTCGTACTCCCTTAACTTTCTCGATGCATACGCTATCACTTTTCCATTTTGCATCAGTACACATCCAAGACCATTCTTTTAAACATCACTATAAACCTTGAAGTTTCCTATCTCCGTAGGAATAGTTAAGATAGGTGCTGATGTCAACCGTCTCTTCAATTCCTGGAAACTTTGTTCACATGGCTTCGTCCATGTGAACCTTACATTCTTCTTGGTCAACTGTGTTAATGGTGAAGTGATCTTAGAGAATCCTTCAACAAACTTTCGATAATATCCCGCCAATCCAAGAAAGCTACGACCTCAGTGGGATTTGAAGGTTGTGGCCAATCATGAATTGCTTTAACTTTGCTTGGATCCATCGAAATTCCTTCTCCCGATACCACATGTCCCAAGAAAACAACTTGATCTAACCAGAATTCACATTTCTTGAACTTCGTATATAACTGCTTCTCCTTCAGAATCTCCAATATTTTTTTAAGTGTAGAGCATGATCCTCCTGTTCTTAAAGTAAATCAGAATATCATCGATAAACACAATTACGAACTTATCCAGAAAATCCTGAAATACTCTATTAATCAAATTCATAAATACTGCCGGAGCATTCATCAAATTGAACGACATCACCAACAACTCATAATGTCCATACCTTGTACTGAATACAGTCTTCGAAATATCCTCCTCCTTAATCTTCAACTGATGATACCCTGATCGAACAGATCATCAATGCGAGGCAATGGATACTTATTCTTGACTGTAACTTTATTGAGTTCCTGGTAATCAATGCACATCCTCAATGTGCCATCCTTGTTACGAACGAAAAGAACTGGTGCTCTCCAAGGTGAGAAGTTAGGTTGAATGAATCCTTTGTCTAGCAACTCTTGCAAATATATCTTCAATTCCTTCAGTTCAGCTGGTGCATTATGTATGGCACTTTAGATATAGGAGCAGTTACTGGTTGCAGCTCAATAACAAACTCAATTTCTCGGTCTGGTGGCAAACCTGGAAGATCATCTGGAAACGCCTCTGGGTATTCCCGAACTACTGGTAAATCACTGAGGACTGGACACTGTTGTCCCTCAACATTCATTACGGTCACCAGATACCCCTCACAACCACTTTCTAACAACTGTTGTACTTTTGCTGCTGATATCATCGAAAATATGAAGTTCTTCTTGATCCCAACAAAAGTGAATGATTCTCCTTCCAATGGCTGGAAGGTGATATTCTTCTTCTGACAATCTATTGTAGCACTATACTTTGATAAGCCAATCCATGCCTAATATGATATCATAATCATTCATACTTAACACAATCAAGTCAGCGAGGAGTTGTCTTCCTTCAATAGGAATAACTCAACCTCGAAGAAGTTGATTGGTTTTCTTTAACTCACCAGAAGAAATCATCACCTCATAATTAGCTTCTACTAAGTCGGGTGTTTTACCCAACTTCCTCACATACTTAGTGGATGCAAATGAATGTGTTGCTCCATAATCAAATAGCACATATGTAGAAGTGCCAAAAATAGAAAACTTACCTATGATAACTGAGGGATTCGCATCTGCCTCCTCCCGCGTCAAAGTGTACACCCTAGCTGGAGCTCTTCCTTAATCCTTGCTATCCCTGCTTCCCTTGTTTGGGACATGTAGTAGTCACATGCCCTTTCTCTCCGTATGTATAACAGATTCTCGGAGGAATACGACACTCCCCACTATGTGGTTTAAGACAATTAGGACATATAGGTAGTGGCAGCGCTGGTGGCACTTTACCCTGATCAAATTTGGGATGCTTGTTTGGTTCTCCTTATCTCTGTCCTTGCTTCATTTGAACATTTGATTTCGGCTTCTGAAATGGCATCGGTCTCCTATCATCTCTCCCAAACTGCTGCACTGGTTTCTGCTGAAATTGACATCTGATAGTCTGCGCTTGTCTGATCCTCATCTCCGCTTGTTCAGCAATCTGGGCCCTTTCTGCAACTTGTGAGTATGTTTCTCCATGCATTCCCGCCATACTCACATCTCTGAAAAGTTCAGGCCTTAAGCCTTTCACGAACCTTTTCACTTTCAGTGCCTCCGTACTAACCATGTGTTCTGCAAACCTCGACAACTGCTCAAACTTTCGAAGGTAATCTGTAACTGACATGCCACCCTATCTCAACTGTATGAACTCGTTCATCTTCATTGCTCTCACTGGTGCTGTAAAGTACTTGTTTCTGAAAAGCTCCTTAAACCTTTCCCATATCATAGTCGTGATATCCTAGATACTTTTAATTGTATCCCACCAGTGGCCAGCACTTTCTCGTAACATGAAAGAAGCACACAACACTCTATCTCAATTTGGAATTCTACTGTATTAAAATATGTTTTCAACCGTGTGTAACCAATCCTCTGCATCTCTAGGATCCGCTGCATCCTCAAATATCAGAAGACTAAGCTTCTGAAACCTCTCACAAATTATTTCCACACGTTCTGCCTGACGTCTATATTGATTAGCATTAACCTCTTGCTGTCCACACATATCTCTCTGCTGAATAAGTTGTTGTATCTTTTGGGACTGGTGTTCTACCAATTCCATCAGTCGAGTAATCACCGTATCATGATTATTTCCTTCAGTAGGTGCTGCTTACTCAGCAGCTCTATCCCCTTCAGAACTTTCACCTGTAGCCCTTACTATTTTGCACTACTAACTACGAGTCCTACACCACATGGCCAATATAATTTATAAAACACATAACAACACAAAATAAAATTTACACTTACACGCAAGGCTGCTCCCAATAAATGAGCTCATGTACATAGACAGTCTGCAGGACCCAAACCGTGCTCTGATACCTTTGACACTACCCATCTTACATAACATATAATTAAAATACTAATTAACATAAACATCATCATTAAAAACCTGCACATTTTTTTCCATAGAATATATTTATAACCAAAACCATCATACCAGTTCAACATACATAACTGGTTTCTGATAACAGTTTAGACCACCCAAACTTGTAACAATATTTAATATATTACATAACAAAACATCAGCGGAAATAAAATAAACCTACGGCCTAGCCCAACAGGTCGTCATCTATGTACATCCGCTCAAAATCCTGAAGGAGCTCCACAACTTGCACAAAATACCACATAATTCAATCATCAGCAGGCTCACCTACAATGCATAAACTAGTGAGACAAAAATCTCAGTAAGTAGAAATCATGCATGCCAGTGTAAAAAAATGCATTTAGTTTTCTATCGTCTATTTCCTAGTCTTTCTAGTTGGTCTCTTTTATTTTGAAAAACTGTTCATGTTGCGGGATCCCCACGACACACTTATGATATGCGCCCCAAATGAGCTCAATAGACACACACAGTGTCGGATTGATTTTTTCGATCCCTGAATATAATGCTAGAAAATAATTTTTTCGAATCCTGGCAGAGTGTTGGGGATGATTTTTTCGAACCCGAATAAAGTATTGGGAACAATTTTTTCCAACCCTGACAGAGATGCATATATAGTGGCTGCACACACCATTAGTATCTTATTAATTTTGGGAAAAACACTTTTCATGTTTATGCGTGATATGCGACCAGGACAATTAAATATGCATCATAAACCATTTACGATATCAATATCAATATTTAATCACAATAAAGCAACAACTTAACTTCAATTCACATAAATCCACTTCTGAAACAATAACTTCACTCAAATCACATAAATCCATTTATAGAATAATAACTTCACCTTGGATCACACGATCCCTTTTTAGAATAACAATTTCATCTCGGATCACACAGATCCTTATAAACAATATCTTCTCAGATCATACAGATCTATATTCAACAGTTTCTGTTCACATAAATCTATATATGATAATGATATTATTTCAAATCACATAAATCCACAACTTGTATTGCAAATTTATCACAAATAACTTACAAATAATATTGTTGAATATGAACCATACTTTTTCCAAATCACATAAATCCACAGCTTGTATCACAAATTAATCCCAAATAATTCATAATATAATTAAACTAATCACAAATAATGCATAATATTATTATCACATACTCCCTCCGTCCCATCCTAATGGTTACATATTTTTATTTTGGTCGTCTCATCCTAATGGTTACATTTTCCTTTTTAGCATATGAGACCCACACAAATTAATTACTTCTCTCTCCATGGGACCACACATCCCACTAATACACCTACCCACTTTACATTAAATTATTATTTCTCTTACATCAATACACATTAAAATACTATATTCATTAATCTCCGTCCAAAAGTAAACGTAACTATAAGGACGGGACAGAGAGAATATTAATCACAAATATTTCACAAACAGCATGTTTATGCATTGTAGTTGTACTTCTAATTATCAGGATTCCGACAGTAATATAAATCTCGTGAAGAACTACAACTAATCCCTTCCGTTCCGGCGCACACACTTCTTTCCCCTTTCTTCGTCTCCTCTCTCTCTCCCCTCCTTCTCTTTCCCCTCTCTCTCTCTTCTTTTCTCTCTTTTTTTTCTGCCTACACTATGCTTACCAAGTAGCCAATTGAGTTTATATAGAAGGTGAAATAAGGTAAGTCGGCTACTATGTGATCTTATCACTATTTTTTTTATTCGCCCACTATCCTTCTCACACCCATATTAATCCTTTTGGTTAAGGAAGTATACACGTGTGATGGTG
Source organism: Pogostemon cablin (assembly GCA_023678885.1). Lineage (NCBI taxonomy): Eukaryota > Viridiplantae > Streptophyta > Magnoliopsida > Lamiales > Lamiaceae > Pogostemon > Pogostemon cablin. Next base: position 33,930,978 of record CM042957.1, read on the forward strand.
GTAATTGAGGTGACTTTCTTATCTTCATATCTAATTATTATTATTATTATTATTATTATTATTATTATTATTATCATCATTGACTCTTGATATACGTGCAATATTTAATAACTAAGATATGATATATTTATAAATTAATACACCTGTGTGTACACTTTCTCATAACTATTTTATTACGAAAACACATGTGATACTTTATAATTAAGAAATAATATATTTAATTATATAGGACAATTTAATTATATATTCAAATTAATACACGTAAATATTTATGCATACATATATTCAAATATTATCACCATTTTATCACGAATGTCTCAAATAAAATGTAATGATAAACAAAATGTAGAAACAATTGTCACATAATTGCTACATTATTATCACATAATTGCCACATAATTATAAAATGCACATAAAATAAATTAAATTATATTGGCACATGAGTAGTGAGAAGCTCGGGTATCACAACATGTAAAAAGGTGACATGTTTGTAATATTGTAATTTGTAGAGTTATTGATATTATGTATTATTTCCATTTTAGGGTGTACAAGTATTCTTGAAATGAATCAAAATAGAATGTGTACAAGTATTTTTAGAACATGGAGAGTATCTTTTAGTTTTTCTACATATAGCATATTTTGTATTTTACTTAATATCCTAAAATATTAAGGTATATTTCATTACCCCTTATACTAATAATAATAATAACTTTTGCCAAAAAAACTTATTATATATCCTAAATATAAAATGGGAGGATTACTATTACGTACACAAAAAAATCCTTAATTACTATGAGATACAAACATAAAAAAATATTACTACTAACTACAAAAATATATAGTGATATTCCAATATTACTCCTACAATGTGCTGCACATAAATATTGTGTGCAACAAAGTATGTGCAGTAAAAAAAAGTGTGCGCAGCAAAAAAGTGTGGTGGTCCGGCAGAGCGGCGGCGGTCCGGCAACTTTTTCGCGGTCGGCCGGCGGAGCTCTGGCGAAGCAGTTTTCTGGCGGCGGCGATTTCCAGCAGCCGCGCGGTAGTTTTCCGCGCGACTGGCCGGCGGCAGTCCGGCGGTGGGTGGGGGTTTATGGTTTGTGGTTTAAAAGTGTACGTGTTTAGGGTTATATTTGGTATTTTACTTTAATATTTTGTATTTGATAGTAATTATTTTAAATCAATGTATCTAATAGTAATTAGGGGTATAAAGTGTGTATTTAATAGTAATTTTTCTATATAAAATTAACAAAGTAAAAAAAAGTAATTTTTTAATTACGTGTAAATAGTAAATGGTGAAAATGAGATGGAGAGTGTCCACGGGACTAGGGAGTAATATTTATTATTGATTTTCACTTATAAACTGATTAATAGTTAATAATCTCGTTTCGTATGTAATATTCCCTCCTTGCCTTTACAATTTTTATGTTTTTTTATGTGGAGATCAAGGTATACAATATTGTAATGTGCAATAGATTGAAAAATAGTATAATATTTTAATGTAAAATGAATAGTTGTATTGATATTTGTATGGTTTCATATGTAGTTATTTTGTGTGGCTCTCATCTACTAAAAGAGAAAATATAAAAATTGAAATAAGACTCTTAAATTGAAATAATATAAAGATTGAAATGATATGAATGAGGAAGTAATTTTTTTTTATTAATGAAATACATGATTTTAATTATATGATACGGAAGAGGAAGTTCAAATTTTTTATTAATTTTTTATTAATGAAATACAAGATTTTAACCAATTAAGTTGGTTTGTAACCTACCCAATAAAACCAATTGTTTATCTCAATACATAATTCAAATGTTATAAACAAGAAAATTAGTACTTTCAAATGTTATAAACAAGAAAATTAGTACTTCCAATCAAACGGATGCATTTATATTCTGATAATATAAAATAAATATCGCTATTTCTTTGAGTTGAAAGGAATAGTATATTTTTGGGGAATAGGCATTTATGCCTATATGGAAGAGTAACTTGCAAAAATATACACTTCCTTTTTTAAAAAGCAAATCTCCCCACTTTCATATAATTTGTCATTAATACCATTTGACCTATCATTTTTATTTAAAATTAAATACTTAATTTTGAAAAAAAAATTAATTGATTCTGTCAATCATTAAATGATTGACTGATTAGAAGACTGAATATAATAAAAATAAAGATTGACAGAATTGAAGACCGATTAGAAGACCTATCATTAAATGATTGACTGACTAGAAGACCGAATAGAACAAAAATAAAGATTATGCCCATCGGTCAATTTGCCTCTGTTGCCCCCTTGTGTATTGCCTCCTTAAGGTACAATTACCCCTTAAAATTATCATTGCCTCCTTAAGGTACAATTACCCAAAAAATATATAAGGGTATTAAGGTCATTCAAGTACGAAAGTGGACAATTTTAAAATTTTAAAATCAAAAACTCTTTTGCATTTTAAAATGTCCACTTTTGCATTTTAAAATGCAGGATAGGCAACAGTTGGTATTTCCTCTATATTTTAGCTTATACTAATTCACTTACTATCAACAACATATATTGAAGGTGACTCATGCACCCATGATTGGAACAACAAGTTTTAGAACAAGTCCAATGATGCACAAGTTACAATTTATCAATCCTGTAACTGTTCTAGTAAACGAGGAAGTGTTTTGTTTATTAAAGTTATCAGGTAGGTTAAAGTAAAATTTAAAAATATTATAAGAATAAATAGAGAATTCATTTAATTCTTTATTACTCCCTTTATTTTTACCCGTTTGTACGGACACGTAAATTAAGAAATATTATTTTTTTAACATATAATGTAAGAAAAAGTAAGGATAAATTGGTAATATTGAGAGAAAAAATAAATAAAGTTATCGTGAATGATAAATAATGTGTAAAAATTAGATAATATGTGTAGTATATTTTTACTATTAATGGAATGTGTAAAAATACCTGGGACACCCCAAAATGGAAAGTGGGTAAAAATATGTGGGACGGATGGAGTATTTTAAATTTTAAACATGTACTCCTCCCGTCCGGTTCTAAGGTATCCATTTGCTTTTTGCACGTTGATTAAGGAGTATTATTATTTTTATATATAAAGTGGGTAATTGTATTAGAGGGAAGTGGTGGGCTATAATGTGTATTTTTTTACTAAATAGAGAAAATGAACTGGTGGTCTCCAAGGTGAGAAGTTAGGTTGAATAAATCCTTTGTCTAGCAACTCTTGCAAATATATCTTCAATTCATTCAGTTCAGCTGGTGCATACTGTATGGAGTTTTAGATATAGGAGCAGTTACTGGTTGCAGCTCAATAACAAACTCTATTTCTCGGTCTGGTGGCAAACCTGGAAGATCATCTGGAAATGCCTCCGGGTATTCCCGAACTACTGGTAAATCACTGAGGACTGGACACTGCTGTCCCTCAACATTCATTACGCTCACCAGATACCCCTCACAACCACTTTCTAACAACTGTTGTGCTTTTGCTGCTGATATCATCGAAAATCTGAAGTTCTTCTTGATCCCAACAAAAGTGAATGGTTCTCTTTTCAATGGCTGAAAAGTGATACTCTTCTTCTGACAATCTATTGTAGCACTATACTTTGATAAGCTAATCTATGCCTAATATGATATCATAATCATTCATACTTAACACAATCAAGTCAGTGAGGAGTTGTTTTCCTTCAATAGGAATAACACAACCTCGAAGAAGTTGATTGGTTTGCTTTGACTCACCAGAAGGAATCATCACCTCATAATTAGCTTCTACTAAGTTGGGTATTTTACCCAACTTCCTCACATATTCAGTGGATGCAAATGAATGTGTTGCTCCATAATCAAATAGCACATATGTAGAAGTGCCAAAAATAGAAAACTTACCCATGACAACTGAGGGATTCGCATATGCCTCCTCCCGCGTTAAAGTGTACACCCTAGCTGAAGCTCTTCCTTAATCTTTGCTGTCCCTGCTTCCCTTGCTTGGGACATGTAGTAGTCACATGCCCTTTCTCTCCGCATGTATAACAGATTCTCGGAGGAATACGACATTCCCCACCATATGGGTTAAGACAATTAGGACATATAGGCAGTGGCGGAGCTGGTGGCACTTTACCCTGATCAAATTTGAGATGCTTGTTTAGTTCTCCTTATCTCTGTTCTTGCTCCATTTGAACATTTGATTTCGGCCTCTGAAATGGCATCGGTCTCCTATCATCTCTCCCAAACTGCTGCACTGGTTTCTGCTGAAATTGACGTCTGATAGTTTGCGCTAGTCTGATCCTCATCTCCGCTTGTTCAGCAATCTGGGCCCTTTCTGCAACTTGTGAGTATGTTGCTCCGTGCACTCCCGCCATACTCACATCTCTGAAAAGTTCAGGCCTTAAGCATTCCACGAACCTTTCAACTTTCAGTGCCTCCATACTAACCATGTGTTCTGCAAACCTCGATAACTGCTAAAACTTTCGAAGATAATCTGTAACTGACATGCCATCCTACCTCAACTGTATGAACTCGTTCATCTTCATTGCTCTCACTGGTACCGTAAAGTACTTGTTTCTGAAAAGCTGCTTAAATCTTTCCCATGTCATAGTCGTGATATCCTAGATACTTTTAATTGTATCCCACCAGTGGCCATCACTTTCTCGTAATATGAAAGAAGCACACAACACTCTATCTCCATTTGGAATTCTACTGTATTAAAATATATTTTCAACTGTGTGTAACCAATCCTCTGCATCTTTAGGATCCGCTGCATCCTCAAATATTGGAAGACTAAGCTTCTGAAACCTCTCACAAATTATTTCCACACTTTCTGCCTGACGTCTATATTGATTAGCATTAACATCTTGCTGTCCGCCCATATCTCTCTGTTGAATAAGTTGTTGTATCTGTTGGGACTGACGTTCTACCAATTCCATCAGTCGAGTAATCACCGTATCACGATTATTTCCTTCAGTAGGTGCTGCTTGCTCAGCAGCTCTATCCCCTTAAGAACTTTCACCTGTAGCCCTTACCATTTTGCACTACTAACTACGAGTCCTACACCACATGGCCAATATAATTTATAAAACACATAACAACACAGAATAAAATTTACACTTACACACAAGGCTGCTCCCAAGAAATGAGCTCATGTACATAGACAGTCTGCAGGACCCAAACCGTGCTCTGATACCACTCTGACACGACCCATCTTACATAACATATAATTAAAATACTAATTAACATAAACATCATCATTAAAAACCTGCACATTTTTTTCCATAGAATATATTTATAACCAAAACCATCATACCAGTTCAACATACATAACTGGTTTCTGATAACACTTCAGACCACCCAAACTTGTAACAATACTAAATATATTACATAACAAAACATCAGTGGAAATAAAATAAACCCACGGCCTAGCCCAACAGGTCGTCATCTATGTACATCCGCTCAAAACCCAGAAGGAGCTCCACAACTTGCACAAAACACCATATAATTCAATCATCAGCAGGCTCACCTACAATGCATAAACTAGTGAGACAAAAATCTCAGTAAGTAGAAATCATGCATGCTAGTGCATGAAAATGCATTTAGTTTTCTATCGTCTATTTCCTAGTCTTTCTAGTTGGTCTCTTTTATTTTGAAAAATTATTCACGTTGCGGGATCCTCACGACATACTTATGATATGCACCCCAAATGAGTTCAATAGACACACACAGTGTCGGATTGATTTTTTCGATCCCTGAATATAATGTTAGGAAATGATTTTTTCAAACCCTGGCAGAGTGTTGGGGATGATTTTTTTGATCCCCGAATAAAGTATTGGGAATAATTTTTTCGAACCCTGACAGAGATGCATATATAGTGGCCGCACATATCATTAGTATCTTATTAATTTTGGGAAAAATACTTTTCATGTTTATGCATGGTATGCGACTAGGACAATTAAATATGCATCATACGATATCAATATCAACATTTAATCACAATAAAGCAACAACTTAACTTCAATTCACACAAATCCACTTCTGAAACAACAACTTCACCCCAATCACATAAATCCATTTATAGAATAACAACTTCACCTTGGATCACACGATCCCTTTTTAGAATAACAATTTCATCTCGGATCACACAGTTCCTTATAGACAATATCTTCTTAGATCATACAGATCTATATTCAACAGTTTCTGTTAACATAAATCTATATAGGATAATGATATTATTTCAAATCACATAAATCCACAACTTGTATTGCAAATTTATCACAAATAATTTACAAATAATATTGTTGAATATGAACCATACTTTTCCCAATTCACATAAATCCACAGCTTGTATCACAAATTAATCCCAAATAATTCATAACGTAATTAAACTAATCACAAATAATGCATACTATTATTATCACATACTCCCTCCGTCCCATCCTAATGGTTACATATTTTCATTTTGGTCGTCTCATCCTAATGGTTATATTTTCCTTTTTAGCATATGAGACCCACACAAATTAATTACTTCTCTCTCCATGGGCCCACACATCCCACTAATACACCTACCTACTTTACATTAAATTATTATTTCTCTCACCTCAATAAACGTTAAAATACTATATTCATTAATCTCTGTGCAAAAAATAAATATAACTATAAGGACGGGACGGAGAGAGTATTAATCACAAATAATTTACAAACAACATATTTATGCATTGTAGTTGTACTTCTAATTATCAGGATTCCGACAGTAATATAAATCTCGTGAAGAACTACAACTAATCCCTTCCGTTCCGGCGCACACACACTTCTTTCCCCTTTCTTCGTCTCCTCTCTCTCTCCCCTCCTTCTCTTTCCCCTCTCTCTCTCTTCTTTTCTCTTTTTTTTTTCTACCTACACTATGCTTACCAAGTAGCCAATTGAGTTTATATAGAAGGTGAAATAAGGTAAGTCGGCTACTATGTGATCTTATCACTATTTTTTTATTCGCCCACTATCCTTCTCACACCCATATTAATCCTTTTGGTTAAGGAAGTATACATGTGTGATGGTGGTAATTGAGGTGACTTTCTTATCTTCATATCTAATTATTATTATTATTATTATTATCATCATTGACTCTTGATATACGTGCAATACTTAATAACTAAGATATGATACATTTATAAATTAATACACCTATGTGTACACTTTCTCATAACTATTTTATTTCGAAAACACATGTGATACTTTATAATTAAGAAATAATATATTTAATTATATAGGACAATTTAATTATATATCCAAATTAATACACGTAAATATTTATGCACACATATATTCACATATTGTCACTATTTTATCACGAATGTCTCAAATAAAATGTAATGATAAACAAAATATATAAACAATTATCGCATAATTGCCACATTATTATCACATAATTGCCACATAATTATAAAATGCACATAACACAAATTAAATTATATTGACACATGAGTAGTGAGAAGCTCGGGTATCACAGCATGTAAAAAGTTGACATGTTTGTAATATTGTAATATTGTAGAGTTATTGATATTATGTATTATTTATATTTTAGGGTGTACAAGTATTCTTGAAACGAATCAAAATAGAATGTACAAGTATTTTTAGAACATAAAGAGTATAGTTTTTTCTACGTATAGCATATTTTGTATTTTACTTAATATCCTAAAATATTAAGGTATATTTCATTACCCTCTTATACTAATAATAATAATAAATTTTGCCAAAAAAAACTTATTATATATCCTAAATATAAAATGGGAGGATTACTACTAGGTACACAAAAAAACCCTTAATTACTATGAAATACAAACATACAAAAATATTACTACTAACTATACAAATATATAGTGATATTTCAATATTACCCCTACAGTGTGCTGCACATAAATGTTGTGTGCAGCAAAAGTTCGTGTGCAACAAAGTGTGTGGAGTAAAAAAGTGTGTGCAGCAAAAAAGTGTGGTGGTTCGGCAGAGCGGCGGCGGCGGCGGCGGTCCGGCAACTTTTCCGCGGTCGGCCGGCGGAGCTCCAGCGAAGCAGTTTTTCGGCGGCGGCGGTTTCCAGCAGCCACGCGGCAGTTTTTCGCGCGACCGGCCGGCGGCGGTCCAGCGGTGGGTGGGGGTTTAGGGTTTGTGGTTTAAAAATGTATGTGTTTAGGGTTATATTTGTTATTTTACTTTAATATTTTGTATTTGATAGTAATTATTTTAAATCAATGTATGTAATAGTAATTAGGGGTACAGAGTGTGTATTTAATAGTAATTTTTCCATATAAAATTAACAAAGTAAAAAAAGTAATTTTTTAATTACGTGTAAATAGTAAATGGTGAAAATGAGATGGAGAGTGTCCACGGGACTAGGGAGTAATATTTATTATTGATTTTCACTTATAAACTGATTAATGGTTAATAATCTCGCTTCGTATGTAATATTCCCTCCTTGCCTTTACAATTTTTATATATTTTTTTAATGTGGAGATTAAGGTATACTACCTCCGTCCCACAATTTCGTTCACCTTTCTACATTTGTCCGTCCCACAATTTTGTTCACAACCTAAAAATGGTAAACATCACTTTATCCAACAACCTCAAAAGTTACTTTAATTTCAAATTTGCCACTCCTTTATTCACACACATATCATTACTTTATATATTTTTATTACCTAAAAATTCTATTATACCCTCTAAAGTCAACAAATTTGGTCAAAAAGAACACTTTTCTTAAACAACGTGGAACAGTAAACGTGACTCTAATTCCGGGACGGAGGGAGTACAATATTGTAATGTGCAATAGATTGAAAAAAAATATACTATTTTAATATAAAATGAATAGTTGTATTGATATTTGTATGGTTTCATAAGTAGTTATTTTGTGTAGCTCTCATCTACTAAAAAAGAAAATATAAAAATTGAAATAAGACTCTTAAATTGAAATTATAAAAATTGAAATGATATGGATGAGGAAGTAAATTTTTTTTATTAATTTTTTTATTAATGAAATACATGATTTTAATTATATGATACGGAAGAGGAAGTACAATTTTTTTATTAATTTTTTATTAATGAAATACATGATTTTAACCAATTAAGTAGGTTTGTAACCTACCCAATAACACCAATTGTGTATCTCAATACATAATTCAAATGTTATAAACAAGAAAATTAGTACTTTCAAATGTTATAAACAAGAAAATTAGTACTTCCATTCAAACGGATGCATTTATCTTCTGATAATATAAAATAAATACCGCTATTTCTTTGAGATGAAAGGAATAGTATATTTTTGGGGAATAGGCATTTATGCCTAGGAAGATTAACTTGCAAAAATATAAACTTCCTTTTTAAAAAGCAAATCTCCCCACTCTCATATAATTTGTCATTAATACCATTTGACCTATCATTTTTATTTAAAATTAAATACTTAATTTTGAAAAAAAAATAATTGATTCTGTCAATCATTAAATGATTGATCGATTAGAAGATCGAATATAATAAAAGTAAAGATTGACAGAATAGAAGACCGATTAGAAGGCCTATCATTAAATGATTGACCAACTAGAAGACCAAATAAAACAAAAATAAAGATTATGTCCATCGGTCAATTTGCCTCTGTTGCCCCCTTGTGTATTGCCTCCTTAAGGTACAATTTCCCCTTAAAATTATCATTGCCTCCTTAAGGTACAATTACCCAAAAAATACATAAGGGTATTAAGGTCATTCAAGTACGAAAGTGGGCAATTTTTAAATTTTAAAGTCAAAGACTCTTTTGCATTTTAGAATGCCCACTTTTGCATTTAAAAATGCAGGATAGGGCAACAGTTGCTATTTCCTCTATATTTTAGCTTATACTGATTCACTTACTATCAACAACATATATTGAAGGTGACTCATGCACCCATGATTGGAACAACAAATTTTAGAACAAGTCTAATGATGCACAAGTTACAATTTATCACTCCTGTAACTGTTCTAGTAAACGAGGAAGTGTTTTGTTTATTAAAGTTATCAGGTAGGTTAAATTAAAATTTAAAAATATTATAAGAATAAATAGGGAATTCATTTAATTCTTTATTACTCCCTCCGTCCCGGGTATTTTTACCCATTTGTACGGACACGTAAATTAAGAAATGTTATTTTTTTAATATATAATGTAAGAAAAAGTAAGGATAAATTGGTAATATTGAGAGAAAAAATAAATAAACTTGTTGGGAATGATAAATAATGTGTAAAAATTAGATAATATGTGTAGTGTATTTTTACTATTAATGGAATGTGTAAAAATATGTGGGACACCAAAAAATAGAAAGTGAGTAAAAATATGTGGGACGGATGGAGTATTTTAAATTTTAAACATGTACTCCCCCCATCCGGTTCTAAGGTATCCATTTGTTTTTTGCAAGTTGATTAAGGAGTATTATTATTTTTATATATAAAGTGGGTAATTGTATTAGAGGGAAGTAGTGGGCTATAATGTATATTTTTTTACTAAATAGGGGAAATGAATATCTTTAAAACGGACACCTAAAATAGTAAAATGAACACCTTAGAAACGGATGGAGGGAATATATCATTTTAATATCTTAAGAAAAAGTGTGTTAAGATTTGTTTAGTTATGTTTTAAAATGGACGTTATTAAGCATTTAATGAATCTATAATAATGTGGGAGGGTATATTCACGATTAATTCCCTAAATTGTGAGGTAATAAAAGAGAAAAAGGTGAGTAGATGAAGATTGAGATGGATGTAGGCATGGTGAGAAAGTGATAAACAAGTCACGTGGAGAAGTGATTAACAAAACTGACAAATTCTCTTGGGAATAGTATCAACTACTTTATTTTAAACTTTGTAACGGCTATAAAATCACGCTTCCACCCCCTACTTATGCACTTGCGGAATCTACCCCTATATAGATCATGTTATTCTACATTATCTTTACTAATTAATCACATAATAATTAGTAAATAATTAATAGAGGAGGTGGGTTATTTATCTTAAAGTCATGGCTAATTAATGTTTTTATATGAGAAAATGTTAGATTATAATTTTATATGCTTGGTACATGTGTTTAGATTCATTAATTATACTCTTATATTTTATAATCTCAATACTCTTACTCTGTGATATCCATAATATAATTGTTATTCCCAAATTTAAATCAAGTACCCTTTATTATTAGTGTAGGTCTCTTGGGTAGAGTATAACATCTTGTTCTAAAGTGTATACACTTTAATTAATAAATGTATATTTTTTTATTGAAAAATCGATTGAAATATGAATAGTATAAAAGTTTAATAAAAAAATTAATTTTTTTTCCCAAAATAAAAAGTACATTTTCATATACTAAAAGTATAATATTTAATATTATAGAATATAACTTCAGAAAAATATAAGATTTTAGGACACGGTGTCCCGAAAAAACACACAAGTTTTAGTCTTATTATTATTAATGTTACTAGTATTTAATCCGCTATACGAAATCATCGTGTTACTATTTTTACTAATTAAATACTCCCTCCGGCCACTTACAAAGTATTCATTTTACCATTTTGGGCGTCCACTTCAAAGGTATCAATTTCCCCTAATTAGTAAAAGTACACCATATGGTCCACTACTTCCCTCTAATATAACTACCCACTTTACATATAATAATACTTCTTAATCCACGCGCAAAAAATAAACCGTTACCTTTTAAGTGGCCGGGGAGTATTAATTTAATATAATAAGTTTAAAGTTGAAAATGTATTGATAAAAATAGTTTACATATGCAAATATATGTTGAATAGAGTGTGATGTAATAAAAAAGTTATATTAAATAAATGATTAATTTTAATTAAATTACTCTTTTCAGTTCTTTGCAATTAGGAGTATACTATTTAGTGTTTACCCTTCGTTCGTTAGACCTTAATATGAGTTCTTCGTATAGCTAATATATTGTAATACGTTGTTTGGTAGGGTATACTAATAGGTGAAGGGGCTTGTTATAGAAATCCCATTTGATGGATTAGTAATGTAGCCTTTAGAATTATTAATACCACACTTGCTGTGGTATTAATATTATAGGTCGCACAGTATATGTATACATGAGATGAAAATTCCAAAAATAGGTCTGGAATAAAACGGGATCTTCCTCAATTTCAAAACCCTAAGCAAGTTCCTTCAAATTAAGGACGCACACATCAATAGGTACGAAGATCTTCATCGTATTCGGCTGATTCCTTCCTTTTCGTTTTCCTTAATCGTCGTCCCTCGTCTCTCGGCTCCTCTGATTGCTGATGCACATTTTCTTTGCATGCAAAATTAATCCCCAAGTATGAAAGATATCAGTTGCAGCTTAATCAAGCGACCAGGTTAAATAATACTGGAAGAATACGAAAGTGGCTCAAGAATGGAGAATAGGTAGCTCTAAGGTAATCCAGTTTTACTACTTAATTTCCCTCTCAAGTGCAGGCCGACTCTGCCTTGTGGACTATGGACGCATCACTAAACCATGCAAATCTACTCTATAGACACAAGTAAATATGTGTGTAACATGTGTGAATAACCTTGGAGCAAGAAATATAATTTCACTCCCTTTCTAGGTACTATCAGTATAAATTATTTTCCACGTCTGGAATCTAACCCGATATGATCTCCCTTTATAGGTACTATAAAATTACCCTCTTTATCCTGCTTATTAACCCTAATTCAATTCAATTAATAAACATTTATATATGATAGTTCTAAAGAAGTTTCGGAGTCCCCTCACTTAGAATTATAAAATGGAATCTTGTTCAGCAGTGAACACACTCAATCTACAACCAAGATATATATATTCAGACTCTATATAACAATTGAAGATGCACAAAACGACCGTGAATATGGATTAAAAAAGTACAATCATATATAAAATCAATCCACAAGTAGTATTATACGGAGGACACACAAGGGAGTTTAATTAATTCATAAAACTTTCAAAACCCTTGATCTACCAAAATAGTTCTAGCCCATGATGTTGCGAAAAATAATCATGGGGGTTGGATAGATCTTACCCATATGTCTGAAAAATACAAGATAAATTAGAAAACGAATAAAACCTTAGATGCGGGAGTTATCACGTCCTTCTCCGTCTTGAATTCTCCTCTTGGTTCTCCTCTTGATTCCACAGACGAACCTTCACAGTAATGGATGGATGGAGGAAAGGATGTGGATGATGGTTGGGGGTGATCCCCCTTGTGGGGTGTAGGATGATTGTGTCATTGTGCTCTCTTCTTGGTGTGATCTACATCATCTTTTATACTTGTAAGCTCTCCTTATGAACCTTGGATGAGTTTTTTCTTGGAAAACATGAAAATACACACGCTAGGGGTGTAAAAATATGGATTTGGAGCTGTTCAGGCATTTGGTTCGACCTTTGGACTTGGTCGAACCAGATCAGGGAGGTCGAACCACTCTGTAACACGTTTTCAGGTTCCTGGTTCGACCCGAACCAGTTGTCGAACCAGATCAGCGAGGTCGAACCAGCTTGCGCAGTCTCACCGTTTCTCGTATAACTTCCACCTACAATCTCCGATTTGAGTGATTCTTACACTTACGCGATCCTAACTTCCTTAGATTTCTACCCATATAAAGAACTTACAAAAAATCCAATATTTGAATTTATAACAAGTCATACAAAATGACACAACCGTGCTGAGCAGAAACAGCTTGCGCGACGTCACCATTTTGATCATAACTTTCTCGTTTGGCCTCCGATTGAAGTGTTCCTTATGCCAAAATGATCCTCTCTTCTGTATTCCAACCATATATCAAAATTTTAGTTCAAAACTCAATACCAACACAGAAAATTATACAAGTTGGACGTGCGTTTCACAGCATTCATACACAAGTTGCAACTTTTTTTCCAACTTTGCACTTTTAATCCTTTTTTCACCTAAAATACAATAAAATATCTCAAATGTACCTTTTTCTCACATATATTGAATATAAGATACTTGTGCTAATATATGAAAATAATTTCCATAAAAAAGGTGTTAGATTGAACACTAAAACAAGCTTATTTTAACTCTCATCAATCCCCCAAACTTACCCGTTGCTCGTCCCGAGGTAAAAAATAAAAATAAAGAGAGAGAGAGAGTAAGAAAATTAGTGGGGAAATAAGGACTATGACACATACCCCATTCAAAATACAATTGTCCTCAACTTAGGTCATGCAACTCTCATAACATGTAATAATCAATTCATAGCATACAAGATAAGACAATCACCACCAATTCAAATGATCCATTGACATGATCTCATGGGAAGTATATATCACTCGCACTCAAGTGTAAAAGATGTACACTTATGGGTTAAGGTGTTTATGCTCATATTCAATTCAAGTGCATGCGTAACCATAAGCTTGCCAAAAGTCTCAAACTCTCCACCACTAAAAGTATGATTCGACAATAGGATCAAAAAAGACTTTTCTTTTGGATGTAATGTTGGCTCTTTGGTTAAGGTAGGAAATACATGGATAAGTGACTCAAACTTCGGATCAATCAAGTGCGCATTCCATCATGATCTTTCATTTTTCTCCTCACTTCAGTTAAATACAACATCCTCCTCAACTCTTCTACTTTTCTTTTTCTTTTTCTTTCTAGCTCAACATTATTTCCTTCTCTTTCTTTTTTTTTCTTCCCTCTTTTTTTCTTTCGAGGTATCAGTTTCGGGCACTACCTCGTGCATCTTCCATAGGGTACTAGATTTAAGCACTACCCTAGGGTGTTTGATTCAATGGAGTACTAGATTTAAGCACTATTCCATGATTCTCCTTAGATGCAATTTCAAGCTCAATCACTATTTCAACACCAATTTCATTCATTTCCAAACTGTTATAAAACTCCATCAACACACTTTGAAAAGCAATTAATTCTCTTCGTGTGGGACAATTAAGGCTCAAAAATTCATATGCTCAAAGTGATTATTTCTCGTAAGCTACAAAAGAATGAGGATTTTAGGCTCAACGGGGCTAACTACGGATAAACATCATTCGATAGGAAATTATTTAGCTAAGTGACTCATAAATTCAAGGATGGCCTTAAATCATCTCCCATCATTTAACACACATGTAATTTCAAGTAAGACAAGGGGCAAGTTCTAGAATACACACACAAGAACGATACTCACCAGAAAAGAAATATCATGTGATTATGTAACATGATCAACAAGGCTCAAAATCTCACATGGATTTTTAACAAGTAACATAACACTTTTTATGGTAAGTAATATCTCACAAGTACACATAGAACTTCATATCATAATATAACTCAAGTACACTTCCTTCATCAATTTCAAAAGCATATGAATTTTAAGCACAATTTAAACAAAATAAGCTCATGTGGATAACCAAAATCAAAAACTCAATCCTTCCACTCTCATGAATTAAAAGCACACATAAAAATTAGAATAAGAAAAATGAGGGCACCTGATTTCTCCTTCAAAGTATGCACGAGTTCCTCGAGTTGTTCAACTCGGTCAGGTCAAAGCTCAGTTTACCTGTTTCTATCATCAAAGCTCAACATACCTCATTATCACAGAATTCATAATAATAATATAGGAGAACTATAAAAAAGACTCAATTGACAATCTAATCGACTCCACACACTAGACACACTAATACAACACACTAAATATTAGGTAAGTTGCAAAGAATCGATATATCAACACCGTTTAAAATATTAATTTGCCGCAAAGAATCAACCCCTGACAAACAAACAACCAACGAAAGGAAAACTTATACCCTCGGTGCTCATAAGATGAGGTAAGTACATCACATCCCCCCAAACTTAGTAAAAATATAAGTCGAAACTAAGTTTGAAAAGAGATGTAATTGCTGAAACGTGAGCACCTCAAATATAATAACTCCTCACTCACACGAAAGAAATAATAAAGCAATAAAATGGAAGGACAAGCCCCCAACAGGTGCTCATATTTAATGTCGGAGAGTCACGATGGTATACTGCTTTTTAGACTCCTAGATCAGAGGACGGTCTTCTCGCATCCTCACCTTCAAATACTTGCTTTCCCTCTTCTTGTCTACACTCAGCACCTTACTTTTCTTGGTCACAAAAATATGATCCCATGGCTGTCTAGACTCCTCCTTGTCAATCTTCAATTCAAATTCAAAATCATCTTTCTTAGTAAAATCAAGATTAAATAAGTTAGAAACCACATCTATGCTCTTGCATGATTGAGTCTCCATGGGCATTATCACTGCTTTATCAAGATAGAAAACCACATCTTCATTATCCATCTGCAGTCTAACTTCTTGGCTCTCAACCTCTTTGCTCTTTCCCATTTTTTTTCACTATAAGTTTAGTATTCTGACCTTGGGATGACACTGGAGTAACATCAACATTAGGTAAGGCATTCTACGTGAAAAATGGTGCTGGACGAGGTGGTTCGACCTCAGTTCGGCCTTGAGTGTTGGTCGAACTAGGTCCATAATGGTCGAACTGACCATCAAAAAATTCAAACTCCCCAGTACAATTGGTTCAACCATGGTTCGACAAAGGAGGTTGGTCGAACCATGTATGTCGTGGTCGAACCGTATATCAGAAAGCTCTGAAGAATGCCCAGATGTTTGGTTCGACTTAATCGAACTAGTTTGACCTATGGTTGTGGTCGAACCATGGTCGAATCGAGCTCCTAAAACTTCATAATCCATTTTTTGCATCATCGATCCCTCATACTGTGTTCCAAACCTTAACGTGATGGCTTTACACTCTTTTGAGTTCGTTATGCCTTGAGATGGGAGCATTCATTTCTTCAATATTTGCGTTAGTTGATTCACATTCCCGGCCATCAGCCCCATCATCAAAGTAAAGTCCTTCAATTGCTTAGATAAATTTGCATGCTTAGCATTCATTGTAGTCTCGATGCGGTCAACCCTTGCATCATTTCTTGCCATGTATCGATTGAAGGTATCTTCAACACTCTTCACTTCTTGCTGCTGGATACTAGGCCCCATTTGTGTCAACTCTATAATCTGCTTCTGCTGGGACTCTAGTAGCTTGTTGATATTAGCTAGACTAGAGAAAATCTCATCATCCCTATTTTGCTTCACAACTTGATGTTCAACTTGAGCCACTTTACCAAGTACATAAGATCCTCTTACTCTTTTCGTAGGCTAGTCACGTGAATTCATAGAGATGTCTTCAAATAACTTTTCTGCTTCGATTGCTGTTTTAGATACAACACTCCACCTGATGATACATCAATAAGAATTCGCAACTCATAATTCAATCTATAGTAGAAGATGCTTATGTACTGAGCTTTAGACATTCCATGCTGTGGGCACCTCCTGAGCACGTCTTTAAACCTATCCCACGTCTCATGAAATTTCTCACCCTGATTCATAATAAATTGGGTGATTTCTTGCTTCATTCTTAAGATCCTCGAGGGTGGCATGTATCTCTCTAAGAACTTCTACTGCAATTGGTCCCATGTAGTGTAATCTATGTCATCAAGAGTCTCATACCAATCTTCTGCTCTATCAATTAAAGAAAACTTGAATAAGGCGATCCGTCTAACATGATCATTAGCTCCAGAACCCTTTTGAGTGTTTGCATAACCAAGAAATCTTCGGAGATGCTGATATGGATCTTTAAAGTAACCTCCAGAAAAGGGATTATTCTATACCATGTTAATAAGAGCGGGATGTATCTCAAAATCATCATCTTCCCCCCTTGCTCCTATCAACCCCATGTTTCCAATCCCATAGTTCGTGAAAATTTCACATATGGCAATATTTTCTGGATTTTGCCTTGCTCCGGCCATGTTTAGCTCAATTTGTTATTCCTTCTTTCATTCCTCTCATTTTCCTAGCGCACAAGTACCTCAGAAAAATTTATGGTTAGATAGAAATAAATAATCACAAATAGAAGTCTTAATCAAACTAGATTTAATAAACTAATAATAACAACCGTCCCCGACAACAGTGCCAAAAACTTAATGCGCGTTTTCTTTACACGTAAAATTAATCCCTAAGTATGAAGGATATCAGTTGCAGCTTAAGCAAGCGACCAAGTTAAATATCAAATCCAAAGGATGATGTATTATCAATTTAATTATTTACTAAATTAATTATGATGAAAGACAATTAAGTTTAAAGTTTAATTATCAACTACTAAACAATTAATTTAAATAACAAGTAAAATAAATAACACTGGAAGAATACGAAAGTGGCTCAAGAATAGAGAATAGGTAGCTCTAAGGTAATTCAGTTTTACTACTTAACTTTCCACTCAAGTGTAGGCCAACTCTGTCTGCACGCAAAATTAATCCCTAAGTATGAAGGATATCAGTAGCTTAAGCAAGCGACCAAGTTAAATATCAAACCCAAAGGACGGTGTATTATCAATTTAATTATTTACTAAATTAATTAAGATAAAAGACAATTAAGTTTAAGGTTTAATTATCAACTACTAAATAATTAATTTAAATAACAAGTAAAATAAATAACACTGGAAGAATACGAAAGTGGCTCAAGAATGGAGAATATGTAGCTCTAAGGTAATTCAGTTTTACTACTTAACTTTCCACTCAAGTGCAGGCCGACTCTGCCTTATGGACTATGGACGCATCACTAAAACATGGAAATCTACTCTATAGACCAAAGTAAATATGCGTGTAACACGTGTGAATAACCTTGGAGCAAGAGATATAATTTCACCCCCCTTTCTAGGTACTATCAGTATAAATTATTTCCCACGTCTGGAATCTAATCCGATATAATCTCCCTTTATAAGTACTATAAAATTACCCTCTTTATTCTGCTTACTAACCATAATTCAATTCAATTAATAAATATTCATATATGATAGTTCTAACAAAGTTTCGGAGTCCCCTCACTTAGAATCATAACATGGAATCCTGTTCAGCGGTGAACGCACTCAATCTACAACCAAGATATATATTCAGACTCTATATACCAATTGAAGATGCACAAAATGATCGTGAATATGGATTAAGAAAGCACAGTCATATATAAAATCAATCCACAAGTAGTGTTATACGGAGGACACACAAGAGAGTTTAATTAATTCATAACACTTTCAAAACCCTAGATCTACCAAAACAGTTTTAACCTATGATGTTACGAAGAACAATCATGGGAGTTAGATAGATCTTACCCATGTATCTGGAAAATATAGGATAAATTAGAAAATAGATAAAACCCTAGATGCAGGAGTCATCGCATCCTTCCCCGTCTTGAATTCTCCTCTTGGTTCTCCTCTTGATTCCACAGACGAACCTTCATAGTGATGGATGGATGGAGGAAAGGATGTGGATGATGGTTGGGGGGTGATCCTCCCCTTGTGGGGTGTAGGATGATTGTGTTGTTGTGCTCTCTTCTTGGTGTGATCTACATCCTCTTTTATACTTGTAAGCTCTCCTTATGGATCTTGGATGAGCTTTTTCTTGGAAAATACAAAAACACACACACTGGGTGTAAAAATATGGATCTGGAGCTGTTCAGGCATTTGGTTCAACCTTTGGACTTGGTCGAATCAGATCAAGGAGGTCGAACCACTCTGTAACACGTTTTCATGTTCCTGGTTCGACCCGAACCAGTGGTCGAACCAAATCAGCGAGGTCGAATTAGCTTGTGCAGTCTCACCGTTTCACGTTTAACTTCCACCTACATGCTCCGATTTGAGTGATTCTTGTGTTCACATGATCCTCACTTTCTTGGCTTTTTATCCATATAAAGAACTCACATAAACTCTAATATTTAAATGTATAAAAATTCATGCAAAATGACATAAACGTGCAGAGCAGGAACAACTTGTGCGACGTCACCATTTTGATCATAACTTTTTCGTTTGGCCTCTGATTGAAGTGTTCATTATGCCAAAATGATCATCTCTTCTGTAGCTTTCTAACCATATACACACTTTTAGTTCAGTGGTCTACACAAACAATGAAAAATTACACAAGTTGGACGTGTGTTTCTCAGCATTGATACACAAGTTGCACATTTTCTCCAACTTTGTACTTTTGATCCTTTTTTTACGTAAAACTCAATAAAACACCTCAAGTGCACCTTTTTATCATATATATTGAATATAAGATTCTTGTGCTATTATATGACAATAATTCTCATAAAAAAGGTGTTAGATTGAATACTAAACACGCTTATTTTAACTCTCATCAATTGCCAGCTATGCCTTCCATCTGATTCGAGGTAATTCACCTCCCAAAATTCAAATTTAAATTGAAATTGTTAGAATAGGAAGACAAGATTTAGTTGAAACTAATATTCTAAAAACCGAATTGGACCGGCCGGTTCAACCGGTTGGACAGGGAACCGGTCCGAAAAGCCTATAAAATCATTTTTGGAGTTGACCCGGGTTGAACCGGTCAAAATTGAAAAAATCGGTTGAATCGGTTCAACCTATTTCAATATTTTTTTTTAGTTTCTTTATCTTTTTTTTTAACTTTTATAATATTTCACTTTTATTTTTATTTATTTTAAAACATAATATTTACATTTTGGATTAAATTATGAATTATAATATTGAGTGGGTATATTATAAACTATGTATGAAGTATAAATTATAAACTACAGATATTTTTATTCATTATATTTTGATTTTAAATTGTATTTTAAATTTTAAAAAATAATTTAGGTGATTATATATTTTTATAATTGGTAATTTTATAAAATATAATTGAAAATATGTAAAATTTAATTTTCCGGTTGAACCAGTCCGACCGGTTGGACCTCAAACCGTTGTCTCTTCCAATTCGTTCCCCGATTCGATTTTTTAATCATTGATTGAAACCATCTGATGTTGTCGAAATGGCATAAAGGGTCATCGTGCTGGAGGAAATATTTCGGGCCCAAACAGTGTGACTGTAAGTCGATTCAAATAGTTCTCCATCAACTCTTTAGTGGATTGTGAAAAGAAAAAAATCGCTAGCAGCACCAATTATAGATCTAATTTGAAGATCTCCCCATTGGGGTCCTGTAGAAGCTTCAGCAGTCGAGCATCGGTTAAATTAAAGCTTCTTCCCCGCTATGACGAGTGATGGGTGTTTTCTCAATACACAATTTTAATCCCCAAGTATGAAGGATACCAATTGTAGTTTCGAAGGTGACCAAGTTAAATATCGAATTCACGGGACGGGTAAATATTACTTTAGTTATTTTCTAGCAATTATGACTATGTTGAGAATCGTAATTGTTGGTTTTTAAACTAAGTAACAATTAAAATAGCAAATCAAGAACAAGAACAAAAGAAGAGTAGTTGTGATCAAATAAGATGATAGGTAGTTTGTCAGGCCATCCAGTTTCATTCGTTAATTCATACTTCCGTGTGTCGATGTCCGACTCTGCCTTGTGGTTTATGGACACATCGCTAGACCATGCAAATCTACTCTATAGATACAAATAGATAAGCTTTTGACACGTGTGAGTATCCTCAGAGCAAGATGTATACTTTACCCTCCTTTCTAGATACTATCATAATCAATTATTTCCCGTGCACTTAGTACTCTAACCCGATTTGATCTCCCTATTTAGGTACTATAAAGTTATACTCTTAATTCTGCTTGTTAACCTGAATTCAATTCAATTAACAAATATTCATATAAGACTGTTCTAATAAAACCTCGGAATCCCTTCACTTAGAATTATAACAATAAACCCTGCACATTAGTGAACACACTAAATAAATAACCATGTTATGCATTCAGACTCTACACAACGATTATTGATGCACAAAACAACTATGAGTATGGATTAAAAATGTACAATCTTATATAAACTAAACCACAAGTAGTGTTGTACGGAGTATACACACGAAATACAAATCAACTCATGAAACCTTCATAACCCTAGAACTACCGAAGTGGCTCTAGCCCATGATTGATCTAGGAAATATCATGGTTATATGGACCAATCTTACTTGAATCTCCAGCGGAACCTCTGTCACAGCTCCTCCTAGTCTCATCTTGTGCTTCACGATCTTACGCTCTCTAAAACTCTCTAAAAACTCTCATGTATTGTCTGCATGAGCCTCCTTTTATACTTGTAATCACGTCTCTAGGGCTTGGAATGGGCTTTTCAAGTGATCACACGCGTTTTGACCTCGATAATTCGGATAAGGTAAGTTTCCGCACGATGGTTCGACCTCAGCAAATAGGTCGAACCATTGACCGCAGGTCGAACCACAGGTCGAACCCACCTACTGGAAGTATTCTGCACTTGGTTCGACTTCTTGTACAGGTCGAACCACTCCGTCTTGGTCGAACCACAGGTCGAACCATGCTATTGGATAATTTTTGCTCTTGATTCGACCAACCGTCAAGTCGAATCCCCAACGTCGTGGTCGAACCAACTTTCTCGTGAACTGGTTCGACCATGGTTCGACCTGATTGACAGGTCGAACCACTTGAGTTGTGGTCGAACCCACCTCCTGCACTCTTTCAACGCTAATTTAACCTGCTGGAGAGGTCGAACCCTCCTCTAACAGGTCGAACCCATCTCTCTCCTTGGCGGTTCGCGTGGTCTCGACTTCGTCTCTTCGATTCTTGGCACTTCCACTCTGATTTTGCTATGAAAATCACTTAAATAGCTCCACTAACACCTGATTCATGCTAATTCACAATATATATAGGTTTTCCACCTATTTCCACCTCAAAACTCTCCAATATTAGCACAAAACATGATGCCAAACTTGTGAATTTAAACACTCATCAAACCCCCAAACTTACATGTTGCTCGTCCTGAGGCAACCTAATCAAACCACAGGGTCGTGTATAATTCACCAAGATCAAGTACAACACATATCACACATGCAACTTCATTAAATCAAACAAGTATTAATTGCTTCATATATATCACTCATGCAAAACCAATCCAATCACACACCATTCGGAGTACTAAGTAATCTAGCTCACAAGATAAGTATTTACTCTCTTTCACTCAAGTGCGTGAGGCACTATATAGGCTAATATAAACACTCATATCAATCCATACTCACGCGTAACCATAAGCTTGGCAAAGGTCTCAAAAATCAACTTATAATCAACTCTTCACTAGGATCACAAAGGACTTGTTTTTGGGTTGTAATGTTAGCTCTTTGGAAAAAGATAGGAAAATTTAAGTAAAGTGACTTAAGACACTAGTAGAGAGTTACCTTGGAGGTTCTCGATTTCTTCTTCTTGCTGCAATATCTCCTCCAACTTCTCTTCTTCTTCTCATAGATTTTCCTTCTTTTTCGTGCATCAACATCATCTCTTTAGACAATTCGGGTATCGGTTTTAGGCACTACCCTTCTTCTCTTTATCAATCAGCTGCTCTTAAGCTTAAAGCTTCATGTTATAAGTAATCGAAGTACTAGTTTCAGGTACTACCCCTAAACAAGATTTAACCATACTTTTATTCTTTTCATTCAACCATATTCTATCTTCTTTTTTCTTCTTGCAACACTTACTCACCTCAACTCTCTCTACCAATGAATAGGTTAATCAAGGCTCAAGTAAAGGTTTATAAGGTTATTTACTTCGGCTACCAAAGAAAAGGTTTTAACCGCTCAACGGGGCATCCAAAGGTTAATAAAATCATTAGGAAGGACAAAATTTGGCTAAGTAGCTTAATCACAAAATAATGGCCTAAGATCATGTCCTAGCAATTTATCAATCATAAGTCTCACACAAGACTCCAAGCCAAGTTCTAGAATACGTTCATATGATTGATCCTCTCAAGAATAAAACAATCATAATCAAGCATGATTAAAAAGGCTCAAATCCTCACATAGGTAAATAGAATCCTAAGTACTCCTCATACCACATAATTAAGATCAATTCCACAAGAACTCTACATACTTATCAAATTATACATGCTTTTCATCAATAGAAATTAACACATGAACATATGAATGCACAAAATCAATAGCCCATAAACCGAATCAACCATACAAGTATTCAACACTCATGAATCCATCTATCCTAACAATGATATCCAAGAATATACATGCCACTCACTCAATAAACACAGCCCAATCTGTAAAAAGAAAAAGAAGAATGGAGGTGAGATGAATCGGAGAAAATCAAAAGAAAACCTGAAGATCTACTCCTCTGGAGCATCATCATCCTCATCATCATCATCCTCGTCATCCAATCTCTGCTCCACAGCTCGATACAGACTACTGATGTTCCTATCCATAAGATCCACCCGACTACTCACTCTACCAACCCGCTCATTCAAGGCAGTGTACCTCTCGTTCAACATGGTGAAGTTGGCATTGGCGAGTGCGAGCTGCCTGTTCGTCTCCTGCTGTGCAGCTACGACCGCGACCAACTGCTCGTGAATCAAGCGAAGCTATTCTCGGGTATCATCCCGAACAGCCCGCTGCTGCTGCGGTACTGGAGCATGCTGAGGCACGTCGTGCTGCTCCTCCTCCATAATCTCCATCTCTGGCTGCTCATCTACCCGATGCTCAACCTCGGGCTGCTGTGGTGGCTACTGCGGTGGTGGACGGTACTCTCCATAATCCATAATTTGCTGTAGCTCTGCCAATCTGCCTTCCACACACATCCTAGCCACGGCTCTCTAATCCCCGTTGGTCTTCACAGTCACGGACAGAGCGGTGTGTCCTAGGGAGTTCATCAACAAGTTCCTCATCTCCCGAACGGTGGTCATGTTGTTCATGTCAAAGGGAAACATGAAGTCGAATGGCTTTGGTCCTCTCGTGAAGAACCAATCACCATCTCTAAAGTGTGCAAATCCTCCCTTTACGCATGTTAACATCACCAAGTTGGGCTCTCTTCTAACAGGTGTAATGCCGGTGAAGTCCATGTTGTAGTGCTCAGCTACAATCGTCAGCAACCCTCCAATGTTCACCTTTTGAAATCCAACGGTCCTGAATTGATGCAGCTGCGCGATGAAATATGCTCCCACATTGAACTTCACCCCATTCATCATACACCATAAGGCGTAAAGCTCTCCTCTAGACACACAGCCACCCTCCGAACGAGCAAATAGTGTGTTTTCGAGCACTTGATCCATATACTTCAACACTGGATTCTTGATCAAGGTCGCACGAGCCTGCTTAATCTTATAGTCTCTGATCTCCCCTGAGATCTCCCTACAAAATCTATGGGCATTGAAGTAGTCACTCTCCACTGGAGAGATCTCAAGAGGCGTCTGAAACAGCTCGTTGAATTCGTCAGCTGTCCATCTCCTCCGGACTCCTCCTAACTGAAATGTGCACTGATACAGGTAGCCAAGTGGGTCCTTATCCATCTCAAAGGAGCAAACTACCTCCACTGTAACATGGAAGTAAGTTGGCCTCTTCAACTCCATAAATCTGCGAATCCCCACTAGATCGAACAACATCGTCATATCATCCCGGATGCTCATGAGTCTCATGGCCTCATCGTCTTGGTATCTAGTCCGAGCTATCTTTTCTAGAGACCTCTGCCCACTTCTCTTTGATCTTGCTCCAATCAGGCATCTGAATCTTGAAGTTCTCGGGAAGGCGTTCTTGTAATCTCAGCGTCTCCATCACCTTATCTACGTTCGAAGGCCTATCTTGCCTCTTTTTCGATCTTACTTCGGCTACCTTCCCATTCCCATTGCCTTGCCTGGATCCTTGTTCGGATCCTTGTCCTGTACCTGAAAACAACTACTCAATACAACCAACAAGACAAGAAAGCAAGTAATCGACTAGCATATCCTATACTCTACTCAAGACTTCAAGCATCCATGCTTCATCGACAACATATCACCTCAACAACCATCATCAAACACAACTTGCTTTTCAACATGCTCAAAACTACTTCAATCACATCTTCCTCAACATTCAAACACAGCCATACAAGCATGCCTTCAACTTATCCAAGCAATTCACATGAGTTTCAACAAGTCAAAACATGAACTCCTCAAATTTCATGAACAATTCAACCAAACCAACATGCTTATACTCATAAACGCACAATATCATTGATCAATTAACATAAACACTCAAGTTCAATCAGTAATCAAGCATTCTCAAACCAATGAACAAGAATTCATATGAATCAAATCAAAATATCAACATTCACCATGAAATTCAACCAACATCAACATCAATCCTCTTACCCACAACGTATTGCATTCACTAAGCTTCAATCCTAGAGTAATTGAGTTGAGAAAACATACCTTTAGCTTTTCCCATGGCAAAAGAACAATCAAACACTCAAAACCCCCAAGAAATTCGCGATTGAGCCCTAGCTTGCAGCGGAATTTGCCCAAATTCGCATCCAAGTCGTGAATTAAAGGTGTGGTGATGTGTAATCGGTGCAAAATCAAGTGTAATTGAAGAATTGGTGCAAGGGTGTAGTGATTTCGTGAAGGTTCGAGGAAGGGTGAAGTGAAAAATGATCGAACCCTTCTAAAAAATTGAACTTAAAACACATACCTGGCTTGGTTCGACCTTGTGTTCGAGCTATTGAACAGGTCGAACCACGACTGATGAGGTCGAACCACCCTTCTGGATGAGTTCTTCTTCAGGTTCGACTTGGGTTTGACCTACTGGAATAGGTCGAACTAAAACGGATCAGGTCGAACTACCCTACTGCATGTTTCAGATCACCAGTTCGACCTTGGTTTGGCTTGTTAAACAGGTCGAACCAAGTACGTCGTGGTTGAACCGAACTTCAGCCATACAGGTTCGACCTAGGTTCGACCTGTAGGATCAGGTCGAACCATGCTTTTAAAGGTCGAACCACCTCACTGGACGATTTATCACCACGGTTCGACTTCTACTGTTGGGTTCGACCTCTTGGCACTGGTCGAACCTATCCCCTGGAAGCTCCAAAACGCGTGTTCTTCATTCCCTGCACACTTCAAACTTCAAAACGAATCATTAAGTACCAACTAGAGCATAACTTCATCAAGAATTGGTTCTTTAAAAACTTATCAATCATGAGTAACTCCGCAATCACTCAAAATACGAAACAACAAAACACCACGGAACATTAGGCAAGTTACAAAAAATCGACACATACAAACCGGTTAAAGTTTTAAATATGCCGCAAAAAATTAACTCCCCTAACAAACGTCACAAAGAAAAGATTATACTATCGGTGCTTATCAAGGTAAGTACATCACACCCCCCAAACTTAGTAGAAACTATAGTTGAAACTAAGTTTGCAAAGAGATGTAATTGCCGATAAGTAAGCACTTCAAATATAAAAATTTCTTACTCACACGAAAGAAATAAAGCATTAAAACAGGAGGGAAAGCCCCCAATAGGCGCTCATGTTTAACGTCGGAGAGTCACGATGGTACCAACTCAGATCAAGGTATTCACAAAGATGACACAAACATCATCCGGCGACCTATAATGCTTCAAGCGATGTCCATTCGCCGCAATAATGTATCCATCCTTGTCAATGAGCTCAAAACTCCCCCTCCTAAGGCTCGATGAATCATGAACGGTCCCGTCCACTTCGACTTCAACTTGCCTGTAAAAAGCTTTAAACGAGAGTTAAAGAGTAATACCTTGTCTCCTTGCTTGAACTCCTTGTACGAGATCTTCGAATCATGCCACCTCTTAATCCTTTCCTTGTAGATCTCAGAATTCTTGTACGTCCGACTCCGAAACTCATCCAAAAGATTGATGTGAGTCATCCTCAACTCCTTCACATCCTTGAGAGTCAAGTTCAAGCTTCGCAAAGCCCAAAACGCTTTGTGTTGAATCTCTACAGGTAAGTGGCACGGCTTCCCATAGACAATCTGATATGGTGACATATCTAACACCGTCTTGTACGCGGTCCGGAACCCCCACACGACATCATCGAGCATCAAAGCTCAATCCTTTCTATTGGTTTCGACCATCTTCTTCAGAATCTATTTGACTTGATGGTTAGAGACCTTCGCTTGCCCATTCGCTTGAGGATGATAGAGTGTAATAACCCTATGCTTAACACCATACCCTTTAAGCACCTTCTTAAGAAATTTATTAACGAAGTGCGTACCTCCATCACTAACAAGTGCTCTAGGGACTCCAAAGCGGGCAAAGATATGCTTCTTCAAGAAAAATATAACAGTTTTCGAATCATTCAAGCGAGTAGGAATCGCTTCCACCCACATAGAAACATAATCCACCGCAAGTAGAATGTAGAGAAATCCATTAGATGGGGAAAAAGGCCCCATAAAA
Source organism: Pogostemon cablin (assembly GCA_023678885.1). Lineage (NCBI taxonomy): Eukaryota > Viridiplantae > Streptophyta > Magnoliopsida > Lamiales > Lamiaceae > Pogostemon > Pogostemon cablin. The sequence continues at coordinate 33,959,157 of CM042957.1, forward strand.
TCGATACCCCACACATCAAAAATCTCGACCACTATGCTCGGCTGAAGCGGCATCTCCTACCGATGTTTCCCATGCGTTGACATCTATCACAAGACGCCACATAGGTCTCACAATCCTTGAACAACGTAGGCCAATAAAGAGCAGAATGAAGTTCCTTGGCTACTGTCTTATGAGTGCCGAAGTGCCCCCGTTAGGTTGTGCATGGCAAAACTCGAGAACACTCTCCATCTCCATCTCGGGCACACACCTACGGACGATAGAATCCGTGCAAATCTTGTATACAAACGGATCATACCATATGAAAGTCTCAACATCCCTCTTGAATTTAACAAGTTGATATCTGTTGAGATCCCTTGGAATTTCTCCCACAGCAATATAGTTAACATAATCCGCATACCATGGATCAACTCCCTGTGCAGCAACCACACACGCTCGCTCAGCCCCTTCAACAAACGCGGCTATGATCTTTTCATCTGGGAACATTTCCTCAATATACTCTAAAGAATTATCACAATGCTCCCAAGTCTCCAACCTCGAAAGGTGATCCGCCAACACATTATCAGAACCTTTCTTATCCCGGATCTCCATGTCAAACTCTTGAAGTAGAAGAATCCACCTTATGATCCTAGGCTTCGTCTCCTTCTTCTCCATCAAGCACCGAATCGCTGAATGATCCGTATACACAATAGTCTTCATGCCAACCAAATACTGACAAAATTTATCGAATGCGTACACAACAGCCAAAAACTCCTTTTCGGTCACCGTGTAATTCTTTTGTGCCGCATCGAAAGTCTTACTCGCATAGTAAATGGCGCAGAACTTCTTCTCCTTCAGCTGCCCAAGCACCACTCCAAGTGCTACATTACTTGCATCACACATTAGTACAAACGGTTGAGTCCAATCCGGTGTGATCAAGATAGGTGCAGTGATAAGCGCCTCCTTCAAAACTTGAAAAGGTGTTAGACATTCATCATCAAACACAAAAGGAACATCCTTTTCAAGTAAGTGAGATAATGGCTTGGAGTATTTTGAGAAGTCTTGTATGAATCTCCTGTAAAAACCGGCATGTCCAAGGAAGGACCGCACTCCTCTTTCATTGGTCGGTGGTGGAAGCTTCTTAATTGCCACCACTTTAGCACGATCGACCTGCAATCCCTTGGCTGAAACATGATGCCCAAGAACAATCCCATCCTTCACCATGAAGTGGCACTTCTCCCAATTCAAGACAAGATTAGTCACTTGACATCTCTTCAAAACAGTAGCAAGGTTAGACAAACAAATATCGAAGGAGGAACCAAAAATAGAAAAATCATCCATGAACACCTCCATGATCTTCTCTATCAACCCATCGAATATTGCCATCATGCATCTCTGAAAAGTAGCAGGCGCATTACATAACCCAAATGACATTTTCCGAAAAGCAAAGGTCCCATAGGGGCAAGTAAAAGTGGTCTTTTCTTGATCCTCGGGGGCAATCATGATTTGGTTGTACCCCGAGTATCCATCCAAGAAACAATAAAACTCATACCCTGCAAGACGATCTAACATTTGTTCCATGAAAGGAAGAGGAAAATGATCCTTACACGTGTTCTCATTCAACTTCCTATAATCTACACATGTACGCCATCCCGTAAGAATCCTTGTGGCTATCACTTCTCCATCCTCAGCTTTTACTACAGTCATTCCTCCCTTTTTAGCAACTACATGCAATGGACTCACATGGGGACTATCACTAATAGGATATATGATTCCAGCATCCAACCACGTAAGGATTTGCTTCCTAATCACCTCTTGAATCGCGGGATTAACCCTCCGCTGATTCTGAACACTTGCCTTGGCCTCATCTAACAATCTTATCCTATGCATGCAATACGAAGGGCTAATTCCTTTCAAATCCTCAAGAGACCAACCAATCACAGGCTTATACTTTCTAAGAACAGTCAATAACTCCTCAAGTTGATCTTCATCAAGAGAAGAAGATACAATCACCGGATATTTTTCATTGTCGCCAAGAAAGGCGTACTTCAAGTGCTCCGGCAAAAGTTTCAACTCCTCTTTCCTCACTTCCATCGGAGAGCTCTCGTTATCCAAAGGCAAGTACTTCCTTGTCCACTTGACTTCTTCCACCTTAGTTCTTTCCGATTCAAACCTGTCATCACCCAAAGCAAGTAAGTTTTTAAGAAATTCAATACATACCTCGTTGGAGAGTCCGTCAAGCTTCGTAGTGGGATAAGTAAGAGACTCCATCAAACATGTCTCAAGAGGATCCTTTGATAGGATCAGAGACATATCCTCCTTCACAATCTCCTCCACCACGTCAATACTATAACACTGAGACTCCATGGGCATCTTTATTGCTTTGTCCAAGTTGAAAAGAACTTCTTCTTTGTCCATCCACAATCTAAGCTCTTCTTTTTGAACATCAATCATAGCTCCAGCAGTAGCAAGGAAAGGTCTCCCCAAGATTAGAGGGATATTATCCTTGTCATATTCCATCTCTAGCACAAGAAAGTCCACAGGAAAGACTAGCTTCTCCACTTTGACGAGAACGTCTTCAATTATACCTTTTGGAAACGTCATCGACCTGTCCGCAAATTGGAGAACCACTGTTGTAGGGGTCAACTCCCCCAAACCAAGCCTCTGAAAGATGGACAACAACATTAAATTGATGCTTGCCCCTAGATCGCACAAAGCTCGCCGTGCCGGCCCCTTTCTGATCTAACATAGAATAGTGAAGCTCCCCAGATCCTTCATCTTTTGCGGCAGCTTTCTTTGAATGATTGAGCTGCAATTCTTAGATAAATTCACCATTTCAATTCCGATTAAGCTCCGCTTCTTCAACAATATGTCTTTAAGAAATCGGGCATAGTACGGCATCTCCATGATTGCCTCTAAGAAAGGAATGCTCAAGCTTATCTTGTTCATTATCTGTGAAAACTTCTTGAATTTCTCTTTCAATCCCTTTTTCATAAGCTCGTAAAGAAACGGCAGAGGTATCTTTGTATTGGGAATCCCCCATTCATCATGATCAACCTTCTCCGCTTTCTTCTTTTTGGCTCTCAATCACTTGGCTGTCTCCCACTTTTTCTCAGCTATTATCTCTGTATTTTGCTCATTCCGAACCACTGGAGTAGCATCAACATCATCGAGAGTGTTCGGAGTAGCAACAGGCAACTTCTGGATGGGTTCGACCAAGGTTCGACCTGTGGAACATGTCGAACCAGGCATGTAATGGTCAAACCGCTTTTCTGGACAACTGCTCTCTATTTAAAGTTGAGGTTCGACCTGTTGAGTAGGTTGAACCACGGCTACCTAGGTCGAATCGACCTACTGTACTCCTTCCGCCCTCCGGTTCGACCAAGGTTCGACCTATTGGATAGGTCGAACCATGTCCATCGTGGTCGAACCATTCCTGTGACAAAACAGAGTGCTCCAAGTTGTGCGGTTCGACCTGGGTTCGACCTGTTGGATAGGTCGAACCATCATTGATTTGGTCAAACCAGTATTCTGGAAAAATAGAGTACTCCGAATTGTCAGGTTCGACCATGGTTCGACTTGTATGCCAGGTCGAACCATCTGCAGTTTGGTCGAACCGATGCTGCGATGCCTCCTGATCGTGCCCAGTGCGTTGGTTCGACTTTCCCTGTATGGTTCGACCTTCAATGTTGGTCGAACTATGGTCGAGTCTTGCCTTAGACATGTTCAAATTTGATTCCAGCCTCATAGGTCCCTCGTACTGCATTCCCGACCTCAGTGTGATGGCGTTGCAGATCCTTGGATTTTCAATACTTTGAGACGGGAACTTCCCCTTCTCAAGAGTTTGAGTAAGCTTGTTAACACTTCCTGCCATCTCCCCCATCAGCAATGTAAGGTCCTTCACCTACTTAGATATAACCTCATGGTTTGCATCGATTTTCTTTTCAAGTTTGGCCTCAAGGCGGTTCACTCTTTCATCGTTCTTGGCTATATACCTGTTCACAGTATCCTCAAAACCCGGTTTCCCTTCTTCCACCTTAGCACCCGGATCAACACCCATCGGAGGTTGAATCGTATTATTCGGATTGCTCCATGAGAACTCTGGCCTCCTAGGCTATTGATAACCACCCGGGGGACCACGATTATTAAAGTTTCCTCGATAGTTCCCTTGGTAGTTCCGGTTTCCTTGATCTGGATACCTAGTCCCTTGAATACTTTGACCCATGACATAGTGTGCCTCATCCAACTCCTCTTGGATTGGTCCATCATTCTTCAACTCCTGCTGCATGATTGGTACGTGCTGAGATAATTCGCTGATTTGCTTCTGTTGGGATTCAAGTAGCTTGTTGATATTGGACAAGCTAGAGACGATCTCATCCTCTCTACTTGTTTTCACCATTGCTTGTTCAACCTGAGCTACCTTCCCAAGGACATAAGTACCTCTAACTCTATCAGTTGGCCAATCCCTCGAATTCATCGAAATATCTTCAAACAACTTCTCGGCCTCTACGAATGACTTTGTAAGCAATGCTCCATTAGAAGAAGCATCCAATAACACTCTTGAATCACAGTCCAATCCATTGTAGAATATACTGATATATTGAGCTTTAGATAGCCCATGTTGAGGACACTTCCTAAGCATGTCGAATCTATCCCATGCTTCATGAAATTTCTCACCTCCACAGATAGTAAATTGGTTAATGTCTTGCTTCATCTTAAACACCTTTGAAGGTGGCATGTACCTCTCCAAGAACCTTAACTGCAGTTGTTCCCAAGTGGTGAACTCAGCTTCGTTGATAGTGTCGTACAAGTCTCTCACCTTTTCAGTAAGCGAGAATTTGAACAAGAGGATCTTCCTAGCATCTTCATGTTCTCCTGCATCTTTTTAAGTACTTGCATAACCCAAGAACTTGTTCAGATGCTGCTGCGGATCTTGGAAAGACCCTCCTGAAAAGGAGTTCCTTTCTATCATGCTAATAAGAGTGGAATGAAGATCGAAAGCTGAATTAGTTCCCCTCGCTCCTAGAAGCCCAAAATTTCCAGCCCCATTATTTCTGAAAACCTCTCGGATGGCTAGATTATCCGAATTCACTGCCATGTTGACTGTCCCTACTCCTGAATTAACTTCTGTTGTAGCTTCAATCATCTGTGAATTCTGCTCGTCAATTTCAACTCCAAAATTCAGAGCTTCAGTAGGATCAATAGTCTTTGCCTTGCTCTTCTTCTTCTTCTTCTTTCTTGACGATGCTCTGATTTCAGGATTATAGAGTTCAAGTTCACCTTTCTTTGATCTCGTGAGCATACACCTAAAAAGAACTAGAATTAAAACAGCAAAACAAGATAAATAGCCATAATAAACTAGAAATAACAAAAAAGATATTTTAAGCCGTCCCCGGCAACGGCGCCAGAAACTTGATGGGTGTTTTCTCAACACACAATTTTAATCCCTAAGTATGAAGGATACTAATTGTAGTTTCGAAGGTGACCAAGTTAAATATCGAATCCACGGGACGGGTAAATATTATTTTAGTTATTTTCTAGCAATTATGACTATATTGAGAATCGTAATTGTTAGTTTTTAAACTAAGTAACAATTAAAATAGCAAATCAAGAACAAGAACAAGAGAAGAGTAGTTGTGTTCAAATAAGATGATAGGTAGTTCGTCAGGCCATCCAGTTTCATTCGTTAATTCATACTTTCGTGTGTCGATGTCCGACTCTGCCCTGTAGTTTATGGATGCATCGTTAGACCATGCAAATCTGCTCTATAGACACAAATACATAAGCTTTTGACACGTGTGAGTATCCTCAGAGCAAGATGTATAATTTACCCCCCTTTCTAGGTACTATCATAATCAATTATTTCCCGTGCACTTAGTACTCTAACCCGATTTGATCTCCCTTTTTAGGTACTATAAAGTTATACTCTTAATCCTACTTGTTAACCCGAATTCAATTCAATTAACAAACATTCATATAAGACGGTTCTAATAAAACCTCGGAATCCCTTCACTTAGAATTATAACAATAAACCCTGCTCATTAGTGAACGCACTCAATCAATAACCATGTTATACATTCAGACTCTACACAACGATTATTGATGCACAAAACAACTATGAGTATGGATTAAAAACATACAATCTTATATAAACTAAACCACAAGTAGTGTTGTACGGAGTATACACACGAAATACAAATTAACTCATGAAACCTTCATAACCCTAGAACTACCGAAGTGGCTCTAGCCCATGATTGATCTAGGAACAATCATGGTTAGATGGACCAATCTTACTTGAATCTCCAGCGGAACCTCTGTCACAGCTCCTCCTAGTCTCCTCTTGTGCTTCACGATCTTACACTCTCTAAAACTCTCTAATAACTCTCCTGTATTGTCTGCATGAGCCTCCTTTTATACTTGTAATCACGTCTCTAGGGCTTGGAATGGGCTTTTCAAGTGATCACACGTATTTTGGCCTCGACAATCCGGATAAGGTAAGTTTCCGCACGATAGTTCGACCTCAGCAAACAGGTCGAACCATTGATCGCAGGTCGAACCACAGGTCGAACCCACCTACTGGAAGTATTCTGCACTTGGTTCGACTTCTTGTACAGGTCGAACCACTCTGTCTTGGTCGAACAACAGGTCGAACCATGCTACTGGATAATTTCTGCTCTTGATTCGACCAACCGTCAAGTCGAATCCCCAATGTTGTGGTCGAACCAACTTTCTCGCGAACTGGTTCGACCATGGTTCGACCTGATAGACAGGTCAAACCCCTTGAGTCGTGGTCGAACCCACCTCCTGCACTCTTTCAATGCTGGTTCGACCTACTGGAGAGGTCGAACCCTCCTCCAACAAGTCGAACCCACCTCTCTCCTTGGCGGTTCGTGTGGTCTCGACTTCGTCTCTTCGATTCTTGGCACTTCCACTCCGATTTTGCTATGAAAACTACTTAAATAGCTCCACTAACACCTGATTCAAGCTAATTCACAATATATATAGGTTTTTCACCTATTTCCACCTCAAAACTCTCCAAAACTAGCACAAAATATGATGCCAAACTTGTGAATTTACACACTCATCAACGAGCTTTGAGCCTAATAAGTGCAAAGTACTCCCTCCGTCCGCTTTCAAGTGTATCATTTTTCCATTTTGGGCGTCCGCCCCCAAGGGTCTCATTTCTTTTTTTATCCACACACACTCACTAATACAACTAAAAAATAGGACCCCACACCTCCACTAATACAACTAACCACTACACATTAAATAACAATACTCTTTAATCTCCGTGCCCAAAAGCAAATGGCACCCTTGAATCTGGACGGAGGGAGTACATTTGAAGGTAAGGTTTTTGGGTTCATAAGGTCATGCGGGAAGAGTGGAAGGAGAAACTTCAGCTTTAGCGAAGCAACACAAGAAGAAACAACTGCGGGCTATGCTCACGAACGCATGCAGTTTAATCACCGCTTCGTCACCAACGGTATGTCTTTGTGCGGAATGCTATTATCTCCTGAATTTGAAATCTTCTGTTAACGTTATACTATTTCGAAATCAAAGTACTAAGGAGTCCATATTTTCTTTTTGTTGAGTCTTTTTTTGCTGTTTACATTTGTTGAATTCAGGAAGATACGTGGCCCAAGCTCATCAGAGAAGTGAATAATTCAACAAATCAGGGTCTATTTTTTTGTTTAATAAGCCATTTCATTAACTGCTGGAACCACATATAGTATAGACAATCAATTGTTAGCTTTAAAAATGTTGAGCTTATTATTCTGAGTTTCATGATTAGACATGAATTACAAAATAATTTATTCATGTGTGTTTAGTACTCCTGTTAATTTGAATGTAGGAGAAGTTCTCAGTTTTGTATCGCATCACAATATGGCTGTAAGTGTGCATTGTACTTGTGTTTTGCAGTGGTTGTTCTTTGAAGGGAAATGTGTTTAATTGTGCTTATTTGTGGTAGTACATCTCCAAAAAATAATTAATGAATTCTGCTAAAGATTTATCTAGGTAATCCATTTGCAACTTTTGGATATAGTAACATTCTTAGTATATTTTCATACATATGTCTGTCAATTATTTAGTTGCGAAAGGGGCTCACGCTGAATTAATGAAGCTGAAGTAATCCAACACAAGTGTTACAGATCAATGAAATATTTAGACCATATTTACCGGTTGTAGAAAATAGTTTGAACTTGAAAGAGATTATACCTTTGGTTTTGGTTGATGCATTGTTGATTCATTTTTTCTTACTTGAAAGAGATTATACCTTTGGTTTTGGTTGATGCATTGTTGATTCATTTTTTCTTACTCTGACATATGACTGCACTGCGCATTTATGAGTTGTACTCATCTTTCTATTTTGCTGAGAATGCTCTTTAGGAAATAGTTGAGCAGTTGGGCAAAAGGGATTGGAACTTAGATTTAAATCCTTGTGATGGGAACCAAAACTTGAACACCTAAAAGGCTTAACTTGTTTTTGTGCAACAATTCAGTCATATATAATTGTTCTTACTCTGAGGCAGTGTTATGACTCACGTAGAACAAATGTAAGTCTTGCTGAGAATTAGTTTATTTATTTTCTGTGATTAATTGGTCTAGGATTACATATCTTGGTTGTTTAATCAGTTCTAAAATTAAGAGAGTTGCTTCTGAAGCAGTTAAAGAGGGACTCTATGTTTTTTTATTCAATATGTGAAATAACATGCAAGACAATTTTCTTCCTTAAAGCCACAATATTCTTATATTTGTGCCTTAGATTTATGCGACCTACAATAATGATATGATTTTCAAATCTATCAAGATGTCAAAATTTCAGCAAAGTTAGCTTTGCGTTATTCATATTTTACAAAAAAAAAATTCCGTCAAACAAATTATTTTTACCTAATTACTTTCACAAATTCATAAAACGTGTGATTGCAATTACTTATTTCTACTCTATTGACCCTTCTCTTAATACTTAAAATAGTTTCATCAAGATGTTTCATATAGTGACAAAGATATATTTATCAGTTGGTTGTTTTTTAAACCGTCATACTTTTCCATTCCATGATAACTAAAACACAGTTGGTGGTTTTCTATGGTGGAGTTAGAATATTAAACTCTAACTTGTGTAGTTTATGTTTGTATTGTGGATGAATAACGTGAAAACTCTTGATGCCATAGACTAGGTGGTGGTTCAGTTTATTTATATGCTTGGAAAGAATTGTAAGAGAGTTTTTCATCTTGTATTGAATACGAAAAAACTTTTTGTAATTGTAGATTTCTAATCTTATTGAACTTTTGCATGTTGTGTCAACTAGGTTGTTTGTAAATGGAGGGATAGTGTAATGGTCATTAAAGAGACAATGAGAGTTGAGCTAGTTCCTCAAGGCACCCAAGCTACAAAAAGATGCCACGATGTATACAGCGTTGAGGAAATATAAGTAAACGGTGATAGACGCCAAATTGACAGGCCAAATTATCTCATATTTTGGATGGTGGTATTTTATTTTAATATTCTGTAAATTTTGTAATGATGTGTTGAACTACGTCTAGATTGTAATATACAATTTCTACTTGAAATATGTATGAACATCTCAATTAGAGCCATTGGAATTCAGAATCATAATACTTATTTGATTAACTGATGTGTAACTGAGTTGAAATATTAGAGGATCACATTTATAATTTTTTCTTCTAGTCTTGTAAATTTGTGGTTATATTTTGCACTTTATTTCTACCTTTCATTTTAAAAATTAATTTCAAAATATCATCTAAATTTTAAGAAATTTATTAATTTACAATATAATGTAATTGATTACATAGAAATAAAATTTAAATAAATAAATAATAAAATTATTTAAATAGTACCAATCATTATCTTTGAAAATGATATACTTTAAAATCTATAAATTAAATAAGGGCATAAAGGTAATATTACATCTAATACATAATACTAATATTACCTAACAAACACTACATAATATTATTATTACTTTTTACACATTCTACCAAAAAAAATCAATCATTCATATTACCTACTTATATTAACATACTCTTTCCATCCCACAAATATTTTCACACTGTTTTATACATGCATATTAAGAAAAGTGATAACTTTTAGGGCTATTATGATATTTTTGGTAATAAATAAAGAATAAAATATGTTATGTGTATTAGGTAAATGTGGTTTTTTTTAAATAAAGTGTATGAGAAAGGGTGATTGCGCTTGACTTTTTTACTTTTTTAGAAAGGTGTAAACTTTTGTGGGACAACCCAAAATGGAAAGTTTGTCATCTGAAATGGGACGGAGTGAGTACATAATATTTACCCCATAATACTTCTTTATCTCTTCTCACCTATCAAATGAAGGGTTAATGTATAGAGGATGAATTTTAAATGCTACTCCCTCTGTCCCAAAGATATTGACACACTTTTCTTTTTGGGTTGTCCCACAGAAATTGACAAATTTCCTTTTTAAGAACATGTGACCCACACAAAAATAATTTATTTATTTACATTGGCCCACACACACACATCACACTCACCACTAATACAGCTACCCACTACACATTAAGTATTATTTCTCTCACTTCACTTTACATTAAATTATTATACTCCTTAATCTCCGTGTCCAAAAAAATACGTCAATATCTCTGGGACGGAGGGAGTAACTTATATTTTTGCCTTACTTTTTAAATTAAAGTAAAAATTATATTGTGTAATTTTAATAACTTTTTAAAAAATTTATTATGAAATGTGAGACTTGTCCTTACATATAAAAAAAAAGATATGAATATTTTATAAAAAAATATAGTATTAATTGCATGTGTGAATCCCTTAAAAAATGAATATCTTTAAATATGACGAAAAATTGATAAAATCTAGGGTTAATTATATAAAAAGTTTAAATTTTTTCGCCGATTACGAATTAGTCTAAACTTTTAACATTTTACAAAAAGTCCATGATGAGAGTGAAAATCAGCGGGTTTTAGTGTCCAATTAACAACTTTTTAATGGGAATTATTATCATATATTAGAACAAGTATCTTATATTCAATATATTTGAGAAAATTTTGCATTTGAGGTATTTTATTGTGTTTTAGGTTGAAAAATTATTAAAAGTGCAAAATTAGAAGAATGTTGAAAAACGTATGTTCATATTGTGTAATTTTTTGTATTTTTATGGAACTAAAAACAGGTAGTGTGATATACGGTTGGAAAGTCAAGGAAGAGAAGATCGTTTTGGCATAAGAATTTCTCAAATCGGAGTTCGGAAGAGAAAGTTATGCTCAAAATCGTGAGGTCGCGCAGCTGTCGACGAGAATTTCCAAAAATTTCCGAAAATGAGCCCATCTTTCCTATTTTTGGAGCACAATTAATCTCCTTATCACATAATCTTCCATGATTCATCCATATCTTTTTTTTCCTTATTTCATTCCCTTCTCACATATATAATATTTTACATCATTATTTATGTAAAGAGAGCCAACGCCACCCATAAAGGGGGATCACCCGCACACCACCATCCACATCCTTCATGAAAGAGAGAAGGAAGGAGACTTCTATACCAAGGATTTTTCTAATTATTTTCTTTTATTTTCTAATTTTTAGATATATGGGTAAGATCTATCCAACCACCATGATTATTCTTCACAACGTGATGGGCTAAAACTGTTTTGGTAGATTTAGGGTTTTGAATGTTTTATAAATTAATTAAACTCTCTTGTGTGTCCTCCGTACAACACTACTTGTTCTTCGCAAGTCATGACCGGCTAGAACCATTGTGGATTGTGCTTTCTTAATCCATATTCATGGTTATTTTGTGCATTTTCAACTGTTATATAGAGTTTGAATACATATCTTGGTTGTTGATTGAGCGCATTCACTGCTGAATAGGGTTTTATGTTATGATTCTAAGTGAGGGGACTTCGAAACTTCATTGGAATTGTCATATATGAATATTTATTAATTGAATTGAATTCGAGTTAATAAGAAGGATAAAGAGGGTAATTTTATAGTACCTATAAAGGGGATCATATTGGGTTAGTTACCAGACTTGGGATTGATACTGATAGTACCTAGAAAGGGAGGGTGAAATTATGTCTCTTGCTCCGAGGTTATTCCACGTGTTACACGCATATTTACTTGTGTCTATGGAGTAAATTTGCATGGTTTAATGATGCGTCCATAGTATACAAGGCAGAGTCAGCCAACACTTGAGAGGGAAGTTAAGTAGTAAAATTGGATTACCCTAGAGCTACCTATTCTCCATTCTTGAGACACTTTTGTATTCTTCCAGTGCTATTTTATTTTAATTGGCATTTAATAATTTTGCTTAGTAGTTTAATAATTTTAAACCTCAAACTTTTTGCTTTTGTCTTAATTAATTTAGTAAATAATTAAATTGATAATACGCCGTCCTTTTGGTTCGATATTTAACTTGTTCGCTTGCTTAAGCTGCAATTGATATCCTTAATACTTGGGAATTAATTTTGCATGCAAAGAAAACACTCATCGGTCCACCGCCTTTGAGGTATATTGCAAATTAAGCTCATCGGGCAAACACTGCCTGATCGCTGGTGTTGACCTTTGCCACGTTAGCTTTCATGTAATTTTTACATTTATTGCATGAAAAACTACAACCTTTACTTAATTTGCGATTTAGTCCTAACCTTTAAAATTTTTGCAAGAAAAACATCAAATTATATTTTTTATTAAATTACACCCATTTAATAAAATTAAAAATTTTATATTTAAATTTTAAATTTTAAAAAATTATTATATCAAAATATAAAATTCTAACATAATATTAATTTAATTTAAAAATAAATTAATATATTTAAAAAAATTACTTTTTCATTTTATTAAATCTTATTACGTGAAAAAAAATAATTAACATTTAAGTAGTAAAAAAAATTAGTTAGAAACTTTTTTTACTTTAATGCTTCTACTCTTAAACTAATAATACCTAATGTGTCTCATGTTGGTATGGATGTCGGTGAGTGTCATTGACCATATCGGCGGTGGGCAGTGGCAGGATGGGGAGGTTAGAGGGTGGAGATTGTAGGGTGCAATTGGTTAGAATTGTTATAAAAGTTGTTTGATGTTGGCATTATTATTGTTTGGATGTATTTTGGACACAAATGACCATTGACACTAAAATTATTCATGAAATAATTCACTGCACTGTTATATATCACTTTTTATTAAAATGTTATCATTTTTTATTCGTCTCACAAAAATATTCTCGTGAGACGCTTGCATCCAAATCTTTGATTTAATATAACTTTCATTGTAAAAATTTTATAATTTGTAAAATCTTGAAAAAATTAAAAGAGTCAGTAACTACTAGGAATAAAATTATCTTCCTATTTACCTCGTAGTACATTATATAATTACTCACACGTACAAACTTTAATGCCGTATTTTCCATATTACTCATACTTAACACTAGTGTTAAAAATTATTTTAAAAGGAATGTATAATAATTCCCTATCTCTCTCTAGAAATTTCGCAATAAAATTTCTCACTTTCTTCTTTCTTAATTCACGACAATCCCTCAAATAGGTATACATCATTGTTAAATTCACATTATTGACTACTATGTTTGTTGGATTAAGGTGGGGATTTATCGACGACAACTTTCATGACTACTCACAGTGGGGGTTTAAGGTAAGAATTGAAATCCTTAACTTGTTTGTTCAATCGTTTTCTCTTCTCCTTCTTTCAAAATTTGGGATTAAATTAGGGTTCTGAACGATTGTGGAGGTATTGAAAAATATTAAAATTTGAGGGGTGAACGATTCTCTAAGGTCTTCTATTTAAAAATCGAACACTGTACAGTAGTGTATACTACATCAAAGAGTAAATGATTGAACAATTTTTTGGCTATATTCATACATTGTACAGTAGTGGGTTTTAATTGTTTGTAAAATATAATGATTTGGGTGTTAAAGTTAAATAATTTGGTTCTTGGTGAAGAAGTTTTCTTCTCGATTTTTATGTACATTAGTGCACATAGGTGTACATCAATGCTGGAAGAAATTAATTGTGCATTCGTGTATTTTTCAGCGGCGAGTAATCTGTGGGAAGTGATGAACATTGGTGTTCATCTTATTAGTGAAATTGGTAAATGTTATTTCACTGGAAACGGTTGCATCGAGTACTTACGTACAATGCGAATACAAAGACAAACCATCCTATCCAACCTACTCAAGCAAGGTGCTTGAGGTGAATAATAAATACATCATGAGTTCATATACAAATATGCTATCTGAATGTTGATTCTATCTGCAATGTGATTCGGAGACATCATCCTTGTGCCATGCTGAAGAGCATTCCTTTCCATCCATATGTGGTAGATCGTGGTAGCAAAGGTGATGAAAAGGAGCTTTCTTGCCTTTTTGTTGGTCCTCGTATCCTGGTGTATCTTCCTGAAGGCATCTGTGACTGATGTTAGCCGTCGTCTTCGCCATCCAATCCATCCTCTGACCTGATCCCATATATGTGTGGTGTAAGGGCAATGGAAGAAGAGGTGCGATGTTGTCTCCTGAGCAAAGCAAAAAGCACATCGTTTGTCTTCTTCCGTGCACCACACCCTATCCTTTGTAGCAACTCTGTCTCTATGGACCAGCCAAAGTCTGAAACTGTATTTCCTCACTATCCATTTATGCCATACCTGTTTGTAAACAAAACTCGAGTCCGCTATATATCTACTTCTCAAATGATTATACATGCGACTGGCTTTGAATACTCCATTCTCACAACACTTCTCCATGCGACTGGTGTTCATCTTATTTTGTTTGAAAATTAGTGTACATTGAAGCAAATGTGACATAAGTGTGCAATGGTGGACATTGATTTATTTTGAATATTGGTGTTCATGTCATAATATTTGAACATTGGTGTACATTAAAGCGTTGGGTACTTTCATCGTGAAATTTCTTATATTTCAGTGTGAAAAAACTCTTTTATTTTACTAACGTCAGAAGTGTGATTGAGATTAATCGCAAACATTTCTGTTATTCTAATGAGATATTTATGTATTTTTATGGAAAGTGAATGAGTAATTAAAATTTAAACATGGAAACTATTAAGGGTAAACTTGAAAAAATAAAATATCAGAATATATCTCTTAGTAATTCAATTTCATTTTGTATCTCCTAATAATAAACTTGGAAAAATAAAATAGCAGAATGTATCTCTTAGTAATTCAATTTCATTTTGTATCTCCTAATAATTATTTTATTAAAACTTGTATCTATTAGTAATAAACCCAAATTAAAACAATCAAAATATTTAGAGATTAATTTTTTTTCTAATTAAATGTTAATTAGTTTTTTTCACATAATAAGATTTAATAAAAAAATAATTTTCTTAATATATTAATTTTTATTTTTTAATTAAATTAATATTATATTTGAATTTTATATTTTACATAATAATTTGTTAAAATTTAAAACTTAAATATAAAATTTTTAATTTTATTAGATGGGTGCAATTTAATAAAAAAATATAATTTGATGTTTTTTTTTTCAAAAAATTTAAAGGTTAGACTAATTTGCAATCGGCAAAAATATTTAGACTTTTCATAAAATTAACCCTAAAATTTATATCATTAATACTTGATTTTAGTTAACAATAAAAAAAATAATTTTAATTTATTATTTCAAATTTAGATTTCATAAAATTTTCATATATACACCTATAAATTATATTAACTATTATTCTACCTTTTATTATATACTCTTTCTTCAATTATTTTTTTCTCCATTTCTTTCTCATGTTTTTATCTCTTTGCTACTTGCTAGGTCGGTTACATTAATCATATTTGATTTAGCTTACATTTTAAATTTATCATACAAAAATTCAAACTAAAGATGAAATAATAATTTTATCGATTTATTAAATCAATTTAAATTCAAATTCAAGTTTAAAATGTGACGGACAAAATATTATAAATCTATCAAAGAAACACAATAAAGTATAGTCCAACCAAAAAGTATCGTAAAGATGAAAATGTACAAAATGTGATACATAAATCATAATTTTAACTTTTAAGCCATGACCAAATAAAGGTCCAGGGTTCGAAACAGAGTAATCTCTTAGATGAGGTGCTCATTTAACAGCATTTATACTTGAATTTATCCATTTAAGAATTTCTAAATAAGAGTTTTTATTGTTCACAAAATTCAAAGATTTTTATAAAATACTAGTTATTTTAAACGTGCGTTGCACGTTGCTTGCACGTTATACTCTATAATATATCTTAGAATGATTTATAATTTAAAATTTTATATGAATTAAAAACTTGATGAAACTTCATTCGTCTGGAGTATCTCTTCGAGTATATGATACCCTTATTAATTAAAATGTACTCTTTCGAACAAAATATTGTGTCTTTGCATACCTGGTGCATATCTGTGAACATGAAACCAACTTGAGATTGATTAGAAATGGATTGAACAAAAACATAGAGCTACAAATTTTGGAGAATCTGCCATTAGAAACTGCCAATGGCAGATTCTCTAAAATTTGTAGCTCTATGTTTTTGTTCAATCCATTTCTAATCAATCTGCCATCTATAAATGAAAACACCTATTTCAAGCCAAAGCTCCGGGGCTCTGTATGAAATGACCCTGAACTATTGATCGCAATCAACGAACTTGAAATTTAAATATTTTGGGGCTTTCACAAAAACCATTAATCTTCACAGTTATGAAAATCTTGAAAGTTCAATCAAAAGAAATGCATAGATACATTGGATGAAAGTATATTTTAGCATTATGTCACTTAGAGGAAGAAATATCTACGCTCTGTTGTCACTTGTGATGCATTAGAGCTCATGTCTTCACTACTCCACTGTGAATGTAAATTTTGATATCCTAATCTAGTCATTGGTAAAAATGGTATAGAGATTGTGAAGAGCTCATTTCCTGAATTTGAATGATGATACGAGTGAGCATCTGCATAATCTTCTTATCACCAGTTATACGCAATCCTCTAACTTTTCACTGATTATCAAAATCTCCTAGTAACCAAACCAAGTCTGCATGAGTATACAAATAATATTGGTTCCCTTAGGATATTAGATTTCAATAACCTTAAATAATGCCACAAGAATAACATTGAAAGTATTCTGAAGGGAATCAGTTAGATACCAAAACTTACAGAAAAGTACATGATAAGCAATTCATACTAATCTTACGCACGTGATCACCCGCAAATAAGTATGAATTAAGAGAGTCAAGAGTCAAAGGTTTAACAAATAGTATGATAAATTACCTTGGATGAGATCATGTCTTGCTTGAATTTTATGTTCGAGAAAGAAGGTTTATTTAACGATCCAATAGAACGGATGATGAACAGATTGACCCTTTGTCAATAAAACCTTCAGTTTTATCACAAATAATTTCTCCAAAACATTGAGTGAAATTCTTCTTTGGTTTCCGATGCAAGAGATTTTTCTTTACTGTTCTTTTTGTTCCTTGAGAAGAACAGGCTCGAGACTTTCCCTTTAAATGAACTCTGCATGATCTAAAATTAAATTAAGCAATGGTCATCTCTGAGTAAAATATGTCCAAACATCATAAATAAGAACATGAATAAGTGAATCAGAAACTTAACTAAAAGAAGATTGCAGTTTTATACAGAAATAATTGATCTTAGAGTAATATGGAAGTATATAACTTATAAAAATAAAACGATGATCTAATGGATTATTGTAAACTAACTGAAATATCTAAACACTGTATCCACCATATATATGCTTGAAATATTTTGCATTTGCTTCTTATTTCCAAATTAGTCAATCATATAAAGGCATAAAGATGAGCTTTTATTTTGTGTTTGATGGCATGCTAAAGAGGATTTACATCTGTCTCTTTGGTGTGATCTTGTGACTTTTTTTAATTTCTTTTTAGCTATATGAGAGAAGCTACAAGGGTCCTTTGACTTAAGTTCTTCCCAATAAGTACTCTATTGATTAATAATGATCTTAGCAAATCTACTTAGCTACAAATTGAGTAACAGTGAAAAATCTAGCCCACAGCTTTTATTATGGATCAAACTAAAAAAAATTATGTTAAACAGCTAATAGTGGTACTATTATCTCGATTCACCATGTCAGCTGTGGTCTTCCTTATCTGTGCATTTCTTGTCTCACCTAATGCAAGCAACTTCTCAAGATAGTCAATATATGCATCATTGGACAAACTCTCAAACTCTGCATCAGACAAGGCAAAGTTCTCATCATGCTTTATGTCCACTACATCCACAGACTTGCATTGTTGTTGATCTTTAGGCCACTGCATCTCCTTATTCAACAAGAAAACCACTTCCTTATCATCGGCTCTCAGCTTCAACTCTCCATTGAATACATCTATCTGAGCTCTTCCAGTAGCAAAAAATGGACGCCCTAAGATAAGAGGCGCGCCATCCTTTTCATCCTCCATGTCAAGTACTAGAAAGTCCACAGGAAAAACCAAATCTGATACCTTCACCACCACATCTTCTACAAATGTAAGCGACCTATCTGCTAACTGTAAGGCCATAGATGAGGGTTTCAACTCCCCCAAACCAAGCTTTTTGTACACTGATAAGGACATCAAGTTTATGCTGGCTCTTAGATCATACAATGCTCTTCTTGACGGTCCTTTTCCTATCTCATAAGGAATGATGAAGCTACCAGGATCTTTAAGCTTTTCAGGTAACTTTCTTTAGATTATGGAAATGCAATTTTCCGTTAGGTTAACCGTCTTCACACTGTTTAGCTTTCTTTTTCTCGAGATGAGCTCCTTGATGAACCTTGTGTAATGTGGCATCTGATCCAATGCCTCTGAAAATGGAATAGTAACTTGGACATCCCTCATAACTTTAGCAAACTTCCTGAACTTCTCATCCAAGCTCTTTGACATCTACTTTTGAGGAAACGGAAGTGGTACCTTTGTTTTTGGAAGTCCCAAACTGCCTCTCTCGAAAACCTCTTCCATTTTTCTCAACCTCTTTGCTCGCTGCCATTTTTTATCAGCTATGGCTTGATTAGATTGGTTCACAACAGAATTTGTAAGCGCAGGGAACCCAGAGGTGAGCTTATATCGAGCCGACATTGTACTGCATCCTGTAGCTCTTTTGGATCACTCTCCAAACCTGACTTGGCTTGAATAGGAGCCGAGCTAGTTGCTAAATGACCTTGTTATTCTTCTATTCCTTCCTTTCCCATTTCTGTCATGTCCTGCATTAGTTCTTGACCTTTACAGTGCTTCCCAAATCTCAAAGAAATAGCATTTGCACTCTCCTTCGGGTTGATTTCTGTGTCTTAAGGAAACTTTACCTTTTGAATTTGCTGCTGCTGCTGATTTACCATAATGGAGATCTGACCAATCGAATATGTGAGACTCTGCAATTGCTTATTGACTTCTTCATTCTACTTTGTCATATTCGAATCCATGAGTATAATGTAGTTGTTGATCTTGTCAATATCTCCATCAGTCTTCTTCATATATCTAGCCAACACTTCATCAATGCTAGCTCTTCCTTTTTCAGTCTTGGCTCCATGATCGAAATTAGGAGGAAATGAAATTGCATTATTCGGATTTGAATAAGCAAAGTTCTCAAGCCTCTGCTGATTTTGCCATCCTCCTTGATTGCTTGGACCTGCTTGATTGCCAGGGCCTCCCCCTTGGTTATTCCTTTAATTAGAATGTCCTTGGGGATACCTGTTTCCTTGCAAATTCTAAGGTGCTCTTGAACCCTGTTGACTCTGTCCCATAGCCCAATTTGCATCCTCAACCCCCTGAACATTCATAACCACATCATCATTTGCTTGCCCTTGGTTGCCTCCACCACTGTTACCAGATATCAATGTAACCAAAATTTTGTACATCTGCTCCAATTGAGAGATAACCTTGTCATTCTTATCAGCTTCAGAAAATTTATGTTCCACCTGTGCCACTTTTCCCAAGACATAAGTTCCCCGTATTCACTCTGAAGGCCAATCTCTAGAGTTCATAGAGATTTCATCAAACAACTTTTCTACGACATTTGACATCTTGACAAAAATCATTCCTCCTGCAGATGCATCTACTAACATCCTTGATTCATTATCGAGGCCATTGTAAAAGACACTTATAAGTTGAGACTTTTTGAATCCATGTTGAAGGCATCTTCTCAATGTATCTGTAAATCTCTCTCAAGCCTCTCCAAATGATTCATCTCTCCTCTATTTGAACTGATTAATTTCTTGCTTCAGTGCAAGAATCTTTCCTGGTGGCATAAAACGATCCACGAACAACTGTTGCAACTCAGTCCAATTAGCACAGCTGTCCCCAGTCAACTTGTCATACCACTCCCTTGCCTTGGCAGCTAAAGAAAACTGGAAAAGCCTCATCTTCCATCTGTCATTAGTATTGTCAGCGGCTTTAACCGTATCCATGTAGCTGTTGAAGCGCTTCAAATGTCCATATGGTTCATCAAAAATACCTCCGGCGAAAGGATTTTTCTCCACCATGTTGATCAGGACTGGTCTTATATCATTTGCTTCATCAGCTTGAATGGCCCCAACTACGCCTGATCCTCCAAGATTGGTAGACTTGAACGTCTCCCGAATGACAATGTCATCTTCATGTGTTCTATCTCCCATAGCTAATTCTATTGTTGTTTCTGCTTCAACTTCTGACTCAGCCTTTTTTGGGATAACCTGATCTTCAATCTGCTATTCTTCCTCCACTATGACTGCTTTAGGTGCTGATACGTCTGCTTTCTTTTTCAAATTCGGTACCTTAGCAGCCTTAGGAGGTGCTTTGATCTTCTTTGCTGCTCACTCCTTTTTCTAGCAGACGCTTCAACCTCCGGATCAAATTCAAGATTTTGTGTTCCCTTCTTTAACCTGGTGTGCATGCTACTTTAAGAAAATTCAAAGTGTAGACAATTAAATCTTAAAGCAAATATTCCAATTAAATAAGTAACAAAAGCAAATAAATAATTTACTGTCACCGGCAACGGCACCATAAATTTATTAGGCTAAAATTGCGAACTCCAATTTAATCCCCAAGTGTAGGGATGTCAATTGTACTGGCAAGTACCCCAGTTAAAAATAATATCGTTCCCACTGAGACAGTCGATTATCTATTTATTTTATACTACTATTCAACTAGAATTAAAGTAACCAATTTCCAAATGTTTGAATTATGATTAATACTAAAGTGCTGAAATAATAAATAACAAGTTAAGTAAAATCAAGGAAAGTTCAAGATTTGATCAAGAGAGAAGTAACAGCTCTAAGGTATCAAATGTAGCGCAATTGGTTTGGTCTCCTAAATGTCCTATTGTTCATTCATGCTATTTTAATGGAAATTCATCACAAAGTAATAAGTTAACAGTTTTGAACCTCCTTCCTAGATACTAATAAGGCGAATTTCATAAATCTCCGGATGGCTAATTCGACTAATATATATTTTCTGAAAGTATTACTCAAACTTATTCACTTCCTACTTAATTTCTTAATTGCATTGTTCCACTAAGAATATCAAATATTTTATTTACCAGCCCTTAGGATTATCGTGTTCACGGGCAAACTACTATAATCCCTAGCAAATAGACAATATCAAGTACGTATGCACACAAGCTAACACAACACACCAAGCATCACGGGCAATCAATAACATGTTATGAAGACGTTACGAACATATGACATAATCTGAATAAATTAAATAAACAAGAATCAATAATAGCCTAAATTCACAATACTTTGTCTAGGGTTCCAAATCAACTGCCCTAATCTTCAATCCTTAGAACTGTAAAAGGGTTTTAGCCCATGAGGTCACAAACAACCCTCATGGCTATCAAATACATATCAAAATCACAAAAGAATAAATTAAGAAAAGATAATGAAACCCTAGTGTCATGTGGCTCGCGTCTCTCCTCCGTCTGTCCGATTGGATTGCTCTCTCAATTGCACTTGATTCTTCCTTCGGACCGATGGGAAGGATGAATGGATGGTCTGATGTGAATTAGGGAATGGATGGATGGTGCGTGAATTGAATTCACGTTATGTTTCAATGGTGAATGATCGGCCCCCTCTCAAAGTGTTTGATCCCCCTTTTTATACCATAGGCCACGAAAACTACTTTGCTGGGCTATATCTCATGTTTGTCATGCACAAGAGATTAACAATCCTAATTTTTGGCCCAAACTAACGCGACACGAGTTGGAGTGACCAATTCAAGTTGCCAACACGACTCGAGTTGCCTTATGTTGCAACTCGAGTAACCCAACTCGAGTCGTATTTTTAAGTCGTGCGTCCACCTGTCAAGTCGAGCTGCCATGCTCTGAAATTGATTTTCCTCCATACACCAACACGAGTCAAGCTGGCAAGTCGAGCTACTGCCTGTCAACTCGTGTTGGCTCTCTGGACACCATTCACCACTGCTCTGCCTCACACGACATGCCACTCGACTTGCCTTCAACGCAGCTCGACTCGAGCTGCAAGTCGAGTTGCACAAGACAAGTGGAGTTGGCTCACTGACCACTTCTGACCCCCTTCGGCACCTTACTCGACTCGAGTCGCTAGGTCGAGCTGACCCTTGCAAATTGAGTAAGGCATATTTGAGCTCGTTTCTTGTCCGTCTTCGGTTCTGCTCCATTTCAACCTATTTTTATCCTTCAAAACTCCACAGAACACGTTAGTAGTACCATAAGTATGCAAAATACATAAACTACGTAATTCCACATAATTACATAGCATTATTCTAGTAAAAAAGTGCATTGTGAAACCGAAAAGATATAAATTTCCACTCTCATCAAACAGCTATAAACATTTCCATATTTTTTTCAAAAGCTTTCAGCACTCGCATTAAAAACCATGAGCTACCATCATACTGCATATGATATAGGATCGGGTAAAAGGAGTCTCATATGTAACCACCAATCAAGTTTTTTTTAATGATACTTAAATTACTATAACAATTTTACCTTGCAATGATGACCTCAATAAGCTTGCTTTGGTATTTGTTACCCAAAACCTAGCTTAAAGAAAAATATAAACTTCACTATATGAAATGAAAGAGAAATATCAGATGTATAATATGTAAATGAATATGGCTCACATGGATCTTGGAGATGGTCTTTGAATTGAGAAATGAGTTAATAGTATTTCATAAGAGCCTGAATCCAGATCCCGCATTAATAAGAAAAAGTCTTACATGAATGTCAAGCCCGTGAACTACTACATCGCTGCAAAGAAGAACACTATTTGAGAGAGACATAAATGATGTTAATACATTCTCCGTTATAGCCTGGTTACACGATATAAGAGAAAATCATAAGTTCAATAACCTTTATATTGTAAACACTTCAGAGTTTCTAAAATTTGTGGCAATACTAAATGCTGATTAAGCATCATTCAGGTAGGAAACCTGGAAGATTGGCAGTCTTTACTTCCTAATGATCAGTGGTCATGATCATGAACATAAAATAACACTATGCAGGTCATGAATGGTGGCAGCAATTACTAATTAACAATTATTAAATACCAGCAATTATTAACAAAAACCTACAATCATCACAGGATCTGCTTCAGATTCTTCCACTTGTATGCTGCTTCCAAAATCTTAAGATTCATTGTCTATGATTCTTCTGGGAATTATAGATTATTGATATACACCTCGTACCTGTAAATTCTTGAAATATCAGCTATCACCAGATTATAAAACTAAAATGGTACAGAAAATAATATCAAAACAAATTAAGTACCCAGCATGACTGTCATGCCCCAGTTTTTCAATAAATAGAAAAGGAGATTTATTCAAAATTCTTTGATAATATTAACCTTCAATGTTGGCGTGAAAAAAAAATCTAATAAAATATCATAAATAATGAAAATTATATAAAAATATATCATTAGAAATTATATAAAAATATTTCGCGCAGCGCATTAATTAAAAAGCTTTAACACAATGCAACCGCCCCCGGTACGTCGTCGCAGCCTCAACCTGAAAATGATTTGGAATGGAAGGGGTGAATGTTTGAAATACACTCAGTGAGTTAACTAAAAATGATTGTACAGTTAAAAATAAATATATATGCCAAATATACCATAAGATGTAACACATGCTAATTTTAATTAAATAAATTGCACGTTGGCGTTTGATAACTCATTGAAAATATTTTAGACCGAACCGTCATCCGATAACTTGTGTTAGTTGGTCTGAGCGCATCGGGCCGTCACCGCAGTACGATGTTAACATACTTTGAAATATATTTTAGTACTGAACTGACGTAGCCAGTAACTTGTGTTAGTTGGTCTATGCGTACCGAGTCGTCACCCCGTACGATGTTAGTAGAAAAATATTTATCATCGAACTAAAAGCACACATGGCACATAATATTATATATTAGTAATACATATCACATCTTAATATAGCAATCATGATATAAAATTTAGCACTTGGTAAAGAGTGAAAGTTACCCCACCTTGACGCTTTCTTGAAAATTGTAGAGTAGACAATGCTTGCTCTTCGATCTCAGAAATTCTTGAAAATATATACTAATTTTAATAATAAATATAAAATAAAGATTCTACATTGAAAATAATAATATATTGGTAAAATTATAATTAATATTTAAAAATAATTTAAAACATTAAAACATATAATTATAATTATAATATTCAATTAATTAATATAAAAAAAATAAAGTTTATAATATACTCCCTCCGTCCCCTTGAAAGGTACTCGTTTCTTGTTTGCACGTGGAAGGTTCTAATGTCTTTATTTGCTTTTTGCACGTAAATTAAGGAGTATTATTATAGATAAAGTGAGTAATTGTATTAGAGCGACGTGGTGGGTCATATTGTGTATTTTCTTTATTAAATAGAGAAAATTGATGCTTTTGAAGCGGATGCCAGGAATAGTGAAATGGATACATTTCAAGGGGACGGATGGAGTAATGTTTAAAAATTATGGCGTTGAAACTCGCCCCTGAGCAGCACGTTTACAAACAAAAAATTAACATGAATATTTATTTATTTATTTATTATTATTATTATATATGTTTTTATAAATTGCAATCATGTTCTCGTATTATATTAAATTCTCATTTAAACTTACCCTAAACTTTAAACTTATTACAAAATGACCCAACTTGAGTTATACAACTCCGTTTGAAAATTCGAAAGTACTTATAGAGTCCTCGCAAGGCGAGGATCACATGCATACTAATTTTTCATGAAAATAACGAACTTCAAATGGAACACATTTTCGAACTCGAAGTGGGTTTCTTCGTAACTTCTTCATTTCATGTCCAAACTCAAAACTAATTATATATTTATGATCCTCGTAAGGAGAGCTTTAAAATGGCCTCTAATATAAAAGCTAACTCACACCGAAATAAAATATCCAATTAAAGAGTTAAAAACTTCGTCGGAGCTTTTCTAGCTCAAATGACATCTATTTTATAAAAGAATTATATATTAGGAATCTACGCTTCGAGACGAATATTTTGGTATATAATATGATAAAAATAAATTACAAAATGAAAGATGCAAGCAAATCAGTGCGTGTAATATATATATATATATATATATATATATATATATATATATATATATATATATATATATATATATATATAAGTGAGTTGTGTGTATATATGTATATGTGAGTTATGTATGAGCTTATATATATAATAGTGAAAACTTGGTTACCTAGAAATGTACAGTAACCTTATCTAAAGATTTTGCCTTATCTGAAAAAAATGCCACTTGCATACACACACTTGTGTGATTACTAATATTATTATATTATTATTATTATTATTATTAAATATATATATATATATATATATATATATATATATATATATTAATTAAAGATATAATATATTAAAATAAATAATATAATTTTATTTAAAATTAAATTTACAAAAATATACAGGGGTGTTACAATCTATCCCCCTAAAAGTAATTTCGTCCTCAAATTTCAGAAATAACTTCTCACTTTTAAAGAATTGGGGTAGACCCGCTCTGATACTATCTATCACGCCCCAATTTTTCAATAAATAGAAAAGGAGATTTATTCGCAATTCTTTTATAATATTAACTTTCAATGTGGGCGTGAAAAATAAAATTAATAAAATATCATAAACAATGAAAATTATACATAAGTATATCATTAGAAATTATATAAAAAAATTTCGCGTAGCGCATTAATTAAAAAGCTCTAACGCAACGCATCCACCCCTGGTACGCCGCCGTTCAATAACTCATTGAAAATATTGTATACCGAACCATCGTTCGATAACATATGTTAGTTGGTCTGTGTGCACCGGGCCGTCACCTCAATACGATGTTAGCATTCTTTGAAATACATTTTAATACTGAACCGACGTAGCCAGTAACTTGTGTTAGTTGGTCTGTGCGCACCGAGTCATCACCCTGTACCATGTTAGTAGAAAAATATTTATCTTCGAACTAAAAGCACACATGCCACATAACATGACATATCCGTAATACATATCACATCTTAATATAGCAATAATGACATAAAATGTAGTACTTGGTAAAGAGTGAAGTTACCCCACCTTGAAGCTTTCTTGACAATTGTAGAGTGGACAAGGCTTGCTCTTCGATCTCAGAAATTCTTGAAAATATATACTAATTTTAATAATAAATATAAAATAAAGATTCTACATTAAAAATAATAATATATTGGTAAAATTATAATTAATACTTAAAAATAATTTAAAACATTAAAACATATAATTATAATTATAAAATTCAATTAATTAATATAAAAAATGATAAAGTTTATAATATAATGTTTAAAAATTATGGCGTTGAAACTCGCCCCTGAGCAGCACATTTACAAACTCAAAATTAACATGAATATTTATTTATTTATTATTATTATTATTATTATATATGTTTTTATAAATTACAATCTAGTCCCTGCAATATATTAAATTTTCATTTAAACTTACCCTAAACTTTAAACTTATTATAAAATGACCCAACTTGAGTTATACAACTCCGTTTGAAAATCCGAAAGTACTTATAGAGTCTTCGCAAGGCGAGGATCACATGCATACCAATTTTTCATGAAAATAACGAACTTCAAATGGAAGACATTTTTGAACTCGAAGTGGGTTTCTTCGTAACTTCTTCATTTCACGTCCAAACTCAAAACTAATTATATGTTTCTGATCCTCGTGAGGAGATCTTCAAAATAGCCTATAATTTAAAAGCTAACTCACACCAAAATAAAATATGTCATTAAAGGGTTAAAAATTTCGACGGAGCTTTTCTAGCTCAAATGATATCTATTTTATAAAAGACTTATATATTTAAAATCTACGCTTCGAGACGAACAGTTTGGTATATAATATGATAAAAATAAATTACAAAATGAAAGATGCAAGAGAAGCAGTGCGTGTAATATATATATATATATATATATATATATATATATATATATATATATATATAAATGAGTCGTGTGTATATATGTATACGTGAGTTATGTATGAGTTTATATATATAATAGTGAAAATTTGGTTACCAAAATTGTACAGTAATCTTATCTAAAGATTTTGCCTTATCTGAAAAAAATGCCACAAAAATATAGATTAGAAAATAATGGGGTGCTAAAATCTATCCCCCTAAAAATAATTTCATCCTCGAATTTAAAAAAAAAACTTCTCACTTTTAAAGAATTGGGGTATATAATAAAAAAATACTTATGTACATTGAAGCTGACGTCATGTACCAGGTTGATGCGTAGCGAGAATCATTAGAAAATAATTTTATTTTGAAAATACAAGTTTATTGTGGACAAGTGAATAATTTATTTTGAAATGCGAGTCCATAGAAATATGTACTCGTAAATAATTAATTTAAAAATATGTGCCTACAAAAATGTAGATCCGTAGATGATTTATTTCAAAAAAATACGAGTCCACAGAAACGTAGAACCGCTCTGATACCATCTGTCACGCTCGAATTTTTCAATAAATAGAAAAGGAGATTTATTCGCAATTCTTTGATAATATTAACCTTCAATGTGGGTGTGAAAAATAAAATTAATAAAATATCATAAACAATGAAAATTATACAAAAGTATATCATTTGAAATTATATAAAAATATTTCGCGCAGCGCATTAATTAAAAATCTCTAACGCAACGCATCCGCCCCCGGTATGCCGTCGCAGCATCAACCTAAAAAGGGTTTGGAGTGGAAGGGGTGAGTGTTTGAAATACACTCAGTGAGTTAACTAAAAATGATTGCACAGTTAAAAATAAATATTTATGCCAAATATACCATAAGATGTAACACATGCCAATTTTAATAAAATAAATTGCACGTCGTCGTTCGATAACTCATTAAAAAAATTTTAAACCAAACCGTCGTCCGATAGCATGTGTTAGTTGGCCTGTGCGCACTGGGCCGTCACCCCTGTACGATGTTAGCATACTTTGAAATACATTTTAGTACTGAACCGACATTGCCAGTAACTTTTGTTAGTTGGTCTGTGCGCACCGAGTTTTCACCCCGTAAGATGTTAGTAGAAAAATATTTGTCATCGAACTAAAAGCACACATGACACATTACATGACATATTAGTAACACATATCACATCTTAACATATCAATCATGACATAAAATGTAGCACTTGGTAAAGAGTGAAAGTTACCCCACCTTGAAGCTTTCTTGAAAATTGTATAGTGGACAAGTCTTGCTCTTCGATCTCAGAAATTCTTGAAAATATATACTAATTTTAATAATAAATATAAAATAAAGATTCTACATTGAAAATAATACTCCCTCCGTCCCACGTATTTTTACCCACTTTCCATTTTGGGGTGTCCCACGTATTTTTACCCATTCCATTTTTGGCAAAAATACATAATATTTTATTACCTACTTTTTACAATCCCAACAACTTTAACTACTTTTTTACACTTTATTCATCATTCCCAACAACTTTATTCACTTTTTCTTTTTAAATTACTAATTTATCCCTACTTTTTCTTACATTATATATTAAAAAAATAAAACGTCTTAATCTCCGTGCCCGTACAAACGGGTAAAAATACCCGGGACGGAGGGAGTAATATATTGGTAAAATTATAATTAATATTTAAAAATAATTTAAAACATTAAGACATATAATTATAATTATAATATTCAATTAATTAATATAAAAAAACATAAAGTTTATAATATAATGTTTAAAAATTATGGCGTTGAAACTCACCCCTGAGCAGCACGTTTACAAACTCAAAATTAACATGAATATTTATTATTATTATTATTATTATATATATATTTTTATAAATTGCAATCAAGTCCCTGCATTACATTAAATTCTCATTTAAACTTACTCTAAACTTTAAATTTATTACAAAATGACCCAACTTGAGTTATACAACTCTGTTTGAAAATTCAAAAGTATTTATGGAGTCTTCGCAAGGCGAGGATCATATGCATACCAATTTTTCATGAAAATAACGAACTTCAAATGGATCACATTTTTAAACTTGAAGTGGGTTTCTTCGTAACTTCTTCATTTCACGTCCAAACTCAAAACTAATTATAGGTTTGTGATTCTCGTGAGGAGAGCTTCAAAATGGCCTATAATATAAAAGCTTACTCACACCGAAATAAAATATGCCATTAAAGGGTTAAAACTTCTACGGAGCTTTTCTAGCTCAAATGACATCTATTTTATAAAAGAATTATATATTTGGCATCTACGCTTCGAGACGAATATTTTGGTATATAATATAATAAAAATAAATTACAAAATGAAAGATGCAAGAGAAACAATGCGTGTAATATATATATATATATATATATATATATATATATATATATATATATATATATATATATATATATATATATAAGTGAGTTGTGTGTATATATGTATACGTGAGTTATGTATGAGTTTATATATATAATAGTGAAAACTTGGTTACAAAGAATTGTACAGTAACCTTATCTAAAGATTTTGCCTTATTTAAAAAAATGCCATTTGCACACACACACACGTGTTATTACTAATATTATATTATTATTATTAAATATATATATATATATATATTATTAATTAAAGATATAATACATTAAAATAAATAATATAATTTTATTTAAAATTAAATTTACAAAAATATAGATTCGAAAATATTGGGATGTTACAAGGACCATCCTCTGTCTTCTCTTCTAGTTTTTTGGCAGTTCAAAAGCCTCTCATATAAAACTCTAGTTCTTTCATATTCAGATTCAGATATTTCAAAATTGATGTCTACTTGTATCAATAAGTAAAATCTCATATAATGCTCTAGTTCTTTCGTATTCAGATTCAGATATTTCAAAATCAATGTCTACCTGTATCAAGAAGTAAAATACTAAAATTCAGTCTCAAGAAGAGTACTAATAGGACACAAACAAGTTTCAAAGTAAAATAACCAATACACACGTAGGAAAACAGTACTCCAGATCGCATGGTGGAATTAGGCTAAATATAAAACATGGTAGCATCGACTGAATCATCAATCAATATCTGTGAAATTAGACCGATTTTCTCAATTATTATTTGTAATAAAATTGAGAGACCGAGTACTAAACCTAAAATCTTCTCTCAACTCGTCGAGTACGCTGATGTCCTTCTCGATGAGTAAGTTTACCATTATCAGTCGTAAGAGTGTCGCTGGTCTATCTACATTCTTCTTTATCAGGAGGAGAAGACGCGGCCAAAAAAGAGGGTTGTCTCTTCTATTCAAAAATCTGATGGAAATCGAGACATTATCATCGAGAGAAAAACCCTGCCATTATCATTGCTTCTTCTTTTACAATAATCGAAACGATTCATTGATCATTTGATTGATTTGATGAATTGAACAGACAACATAATGAAGAAGAGAAAGTAAAGATTGAGTATTAATTATTTAAGGTCACAGTTAAGAAAGTAAAAAAGCGAAAAGGGTAGCGATAAAGAGGGAATAAAATATTTTATAAACACTCCTTACTTTTACCTTTCTTTTGGTAGGTTGTAATATGAGTTCTCCATAAAATTAATATGATCTAATACATTGTTTGGTAGGGCATACTAATATGTAAATGTGCCCCCTATAGAAATCATGTTCTGTGGATTGGCAAGGATTGGCACCGTTGCCTTCAGCATTATTAATACCACATGTGGAGGTGGTGTAACTGGTGTTAATATTACGCAGTGCACAGTGAACCCATACTCGAGATGGAAATTCCCAAAATAGGTTTGGAATAAACATTTGCTTCATCAATTCAAAACCACTTTGAAAATCTATCCGTGTAAACCCTAAATCTCCCAACGATGGGAACCCCCGACAGTACAGCGCCGCCCGGGCTCCTTTCTCTATCAATCCCCCAAGGAATCAGTTTGTGCTGGTGGATTAGGTCCTGTTTTGCTGCCTAGGGCAGCCTCCATCGTTGCCGCCGTGTTTATCAGAAGCGTCTCCTACTTATTTCAGCACCAGCGGGCTTTTTCCGATGCGAATCTCTGCTAGACGCGAGCCTTGCTTTCCCCCAATTTGGGCTCTGTGACAATCTCGCTCAAAAACGTCCTTGGGCCCTCCGATTTGAAGTCTCTGTCGACTTCTATTCATCATCGCCGCTTGTCTTGTTGTGAAAATCATGCTGCGGTGTTTCCCCTGTCTAGGGGTTCTCAATCTCCCTGCCAAGAGATGTCCTGCCGCCGGCGTTTTAGTTATAGATCCCATTCTGTTCTGCGGCCCTTCCTGACCAGGGGTTTCCTTCTCCTCCACGGCTGCAAAACCATTGAATACTATTCCTATCTTCTCGACTGACCACTCCCTCTTCTCAAATCCAGTACGGAATCGAATGATTTAGAGGAAGAGGAATACGGGCTATCTAGAAACTACTTCTTAGTCAAAGAATTGAAGAGTTCTGGTAAAAAATTCGTGCGCAAACTTTCTTTAAATCGTCGACGAGCAGGTATGTTAATTGTAATCCTTGTACTAATTGATCTAATTGCACAAAGGAATGAGTTTTGTAGGAGCTGAGAGAAGCTTATGCTAAACTTGAAACTAAGCATGAGAAATAAATTAATGATTTGGTGAGCAGTTATAATGATTTATACCAGGAATGAGTTTTCATGTTGAGGTAATTCTCACTTTTGATTATTTTTCTAGTGATGAATTTTAGGCTTGTTTGCTCGAAGGTTATTTATGTATTGCAAATTACTTTTTCCCCATTGAATTGTTTCTGTACTGGTGTGTATAAGGGCGGTTTTGGGCTGTTGATGTATGGTTTTGGATCAAAGATTGGATCCGTTTCCTATTTTTTAAGGATGTCCGTTGATGGATTATCCTCTATTGGTTTCAAAGTTCGACTTAGCATCTGATTTTACATTATATCAACAGATATGCTGATTTCGAATAGTAGTTGAGGCTGTGAAGTATCTATCCTTGCTCAACTATTATCATTTTCTGTTCTATTGCTGGACAGGTTAAACCTAGCGAAGAGCCTATTGATTCGTCTGTTTGTCTTAAGAAAGGCTTCTTCTATTCTTTGAAGTCACGGATAGCTTTAGGGATTTTTGTTCGATTTATAATGCTTTGGTTTGTGTCTTCTACTTCTGATAATGATATAAGAGATATCCAACAACATGAGTAATCGGTGATAGACGCCAAATGGAGAGGCCAAATTATCTCATTTCATTTTAATGTTCTGTAAATTTTGTGATGATGTGTTGAACTACATCTAAATTGTAATATACAATTTTTACTTGAAATATGTATCAACACCTCAATTAGATTAGTTGTAATTCAGAATCATAATACTTGTGATTAACTGATGAGTTGAAATATCATAGAATCACATTTATGAATTTTAATTTCTAGTCTTGTAAATTTGTGGTTTTTTTTTGTTAGTTTGTAAATTTGTGGTTATATTTTGCACTTTGTTTCTATTTTTTATTTTATAAATCTAATTTAAAGATATTATCTAAATTTTAATAAATTTATTAATTTACAACATATTTTATTTGATTACGTAGAAATAAAATTTAATTAAATAAAAAATATAATTATTTAAAAAATACCTACTCCCTCCGTCCCATAGAAGTTGACATACTTTCCTTTTTGGTTTGTTCCATTAAAGTTGACACATTTTCTTTTTAATACATGAGACTCACACGAAATCAATTAATCTATTCTCATGGGCTCCGCATATCACCTCTAATATAATTACTTATTACACATTAAATATTATTTCTCTCACTTCACTTTAATACACTTTACATTAAATTATTATACTTCTTAATCTCTGTGCCCATAAAAAATTATATCAACTTTTTTGGGACGGAGGGAGTATCATCTTTGAAAAGGATATATTTAGAATCTATAAATTAAATAAGGACATAAAGATAATATTACATCTAATACATAATACTAATATTACTTACCAAACACTACATAATATTTTACCTTAATCAATTTATACCAAAATTGAGACTAAGTTCAATAGCCCCTATCTCTGCTGAGGAAATTAAGAAAGTCGTCTAGAATATGAATGTCAACAAAGCCCCTGGACAAGATGGCTACACTCTAGCATTTTCTCAAGGATCCATGGAATTTAGTCGGAGGTGATGTGGTTGGAGCTGTACAGGAATTCTTTGATACTGGGAGGATCCTTCGTCAGATAAATTCCACTTTTGCTACTCTAATTCCTAAGGGTGTCCATGACCCAAGTGTTAGAGATTTTCGCCCCATCTCATGCTGAGAATCAGTTTGAGTTTGTGGAAGGGAGGCAGATGAGGGACTGTATTATGTTGGCGCAGAAGGTGGTGAAAAACTATGGTTGGGCAAGAGGGCATATAGCTCCACGCATGGTGATTAAGGTGGATATTAAAAAGGCTTATGTTAATTGAGACTTTCTGAGAGATGTTCTTGTTGACCTTCGGTTTCCTCCGAAGATGGTCGGATGGATTATGGAGTGTGTTACGACTACCTCATATTCTATCCTCATCGATGGCTTTCCAGAAGGTTTCTGTGAATGGAAGAGAGGATTAAGGCCAGGGGATCCTCTCTCGTCTCTTCTATTCATTTTGTGCATGGACTAT
Organism: Pogostemon cablin; assembly: GCA_023678885.1. Classification (NCBI taxonomy): domain Eukaryota; kingdom Viridiplantae; phylum Streptophyta; class Magnoliopsida; order Lamiales; family Lamiaceae; genus Pogostemon; species Pogostemon cablin. Next base: position 33,993,238 of record CM042957.1, read on the forward strand.
TTTTCCAGGCTCTTCAAGCGGCTTGCCTTTCGAGATGAGTACAAGTTCCACTCCACACTTTGTGCAAAGGTAGGACCTACACACCTTGCATTTTCTGATGACCTGATTCTTTTTGTGTATGGGAACCGTTCTTCCGCCGAGGTGGTTGCCTGGGCACTAAGAATCTTTATTGGGGTATCAGGTTTGGAAGTGAGTGAGGCGAAGTTTAGCCTGTTTATAGCAGGGGTGTCAGTGGAGAAAGAGCAGAGGATCAAGGAAATTCTACCTTTTTGGGAGGGTAACTTTCCCGTCCATTATCTGGGTGTACCATTGCATGGTAATAAGCTAGGAGACTCTGCATTTGAGCCACTCGTCACACAGATGGAGAATTATATCCATGGATGATCTAGTCATCCTCTATCTCATGAAGGTCGATTAGAGCTTATCCATTATGTTATTTATGGTATGCTGAATTTCTTCTATGGTGAAGATTCCTAAGGGGGTGATATCAAAAGAGTGGAAAGAATGATCAGGAAATTTCTATGGGGTACAACTAGGGGGCAATGAAATTAAGTGATATAATTTTACCAAAAGAGCAGGGCGGCATTGGCTTAAGGAGCATCGAGCTTCTTAATGATGTTTCTCTCTGTGGAGTCTTATGGGATGTTCACTCAGAGAGGAGATCATTGTGGGTCAAATGGATCAACTCGATCTACCTCAATGGAGCATCGTGCTGGGAAATAGAGGTGGGTCTTAGTGCCTCTATTGTGTGAAAGAATCTACTTAAAGCCAGGAACAGAATCGGTGCTCTGCTAGGAGGCGATATTGATGATGTAGGGCCAGTTCGGTTTGTGTATAAAAAGTTGTGGTGCTCGTAGGTTCCTAAAAAACACTCTTTTTGTATGTGGCTAGCCGTGCGTAATCGGCTGTACATGATGGATATATGGAGATGGTTTGAGACCCTTTTGGAGTGTTGTTTGTGTGTGGGCAGGTTGGAGACCAGGGACCATCTCTTCTTTCGCTGTCCCTTCACAAAAGAAGTGTGGGATCAAGTGAGGACTGATTTGGGGTGGACTAGAGTGGTGTCGATTGGTATGGCAGGTATCAAGTGGTTGCACGAGGAATGTACGATTCCTGTACAAGAGAGACGAAGACAGGTGCTGGCTTTCTATAGCAGCGTGTTCTTCATCTGGAAGGCGCGCAATGAAGCTCTCATGGAGGGTGTTCATTCGACGGTTCACAAAGTAGTTAATTCTATTTTAATGCATGTAACTAGGTTTGATCATTTTCTAGATATGGAGTAGGTTTATTGCTTGTTTCATTATTTTGGTGTTGTAAGTTAGACTCTGACTCCGGCCTCTTAAATAATTCTGAATAAATTAATATTTATTCAAAAAAAAAAAAATAAGATGCTCTCTTCTCCAATGAGACGCCTAGAAAGGAAATGAAACCACTCCACAACTAATTGATTACACCTTGTACACATGATAACACCTTATTGGATCACACAAGAAGCTAAGGATCAAGGCTTGAGCCCATGCAAGGAACGTGAAGACAACACAACTATATATGGAGGAATTCTACACATAAAATAGACTTTTGGTTAACTTCATCTTTCCTTCACATATTCATCACCCATAAATATTTCTCTCTCTATATTTCTCTATTGTAAAGTTCCTCCATGGAACCTCAATGTACAAGAATGATTCATGAACATAAAATAGCTCCGGACGACGAAGAAAATTACAAATGCTTGATGTGTTCGATTGCATTTACCGTTCTATTCATATTCCTATTTTACACCATGAATCCAGTAGAAATCGACCATCAATAGCTATTACGATGATTGTCCATATTATGGTGATTAGTAAATTTTAAAGACTTCGTTGGAGGATTTTATTAAATGCCTAGCAAATAGTATATTAGTATTTCTACAAACAACCCAAATGAGTCATAAAAATTTGGAGCTTCAATGTAGTATATTACCATGAAGGATAGGTTGTTTGAAGAAAAAAAAAAAGTGCAAACCAAGTTGAATATATCATGAGATCCTGATGAGCATAAAAATTGATAGAAAATATTGTCCATTTTTAAATAGGTTTTATATAATTAAAATTTCTTTTAGAGATTAATTTCTTTAATTCCTTAATTTTGTGGCTAAAAACCCTCCTGCTGGAATTTTCAGGAATTATACATGAAATGAGTTTCTTTAAGCAGTTACAAAGGCATAAAAAAAACATAGCTCAATTCGAAGCTAACATAAGCAAGAATGTACAAATATAATAACTGTGCTCCAGCTGGGAATTTTGCAGCATACTAGCTGCGGGCCATTACAAAATTTTGGCCCATTTAGGAGTTGGGCCCACTTAATTTAGAAGAGAAGCCATTTTTCTTAAAAATTGGGCAAACCACACGTGAATATGCTCATTTGCAATTCCACTTGCAACATTTCCAGCCCTTTTCACTTAAGCCCATTATCCTTATTAAAAAATGAAGCAAGCATGTGCTTACACAAAAAAAAAAAAAAAAAAAAAAAATAATAATAGAGGAGCAGAACGTGTGGAGGACAAATTCAATTCCATTCCAAATTCTTCTATTCTCAAATTTCCCCTTTCTCCCCTAATTCATCATCCCCAAATTCCATCTCTAATCCATTCCACTCATTTAATTCACTACATCCACTCCTTATGGTAAAAGTATCTTCGTTTCATCTTTATTCTACCCACTCCTCCCGATAATTATTACACGTAATCTTATGTGTGGGAATCAAGAAAAATTCATTTTTGTAAGTATAAAAATGTATAAAATTATTGAAATATATGTAAAAAGTGAATAATTTAGATAATTTAATGAAAGAGAATAAGTATAAAAAATTAGTATTATTTAGATGTATTTTTTTTCATTTTAAGAAACATGCAAAAGTGTTAGCACGTATCAAAAAAGAAAGTGTAAAATAATTATTGGGACGGAAGGAGTACAATATAGCAGATTTTTTAGGTGATGTGTCTTTCGATTCTTATATACTCCCTCCGGCCAATGCAAACGCATGCATTTGCTTTTTACACGTGAATTAAGGAGTATTATTATTATATTTATAGTGAGTGGTATTAGAAGGAAGTGGTGTGTCGTGTGTGGTGTTTTTTTACTAAAAAGGGAAAATAAAATAGATATCTATGAATTAATTGTCCAAAATGATAAAATGAATACTTTGAACTAATATAATATAATAGATACCATGGTTTATAGGATTTGTTCATCTCCTGATCTTAGTTATATTTTTGTTTACTTATGATTTATTCAGTTAACCACTATGATTTTTTAAATTATTTTTGGTAACACACCAAGCCATTTGCTTGGATGCAATATTTTCTGTGACTTTAATTTTAGGGGATGTATCACCATGGTATGTTTTCTATTTCCATCTTTATACTCAATATCTAATTCTTACAATGAATGTGATATAGTATTTGCTCAATTTTTAAACTTATTTATGATTTATGTCTGAATTTGAAGGAGAGAAGAGGAAATAATTGCTAAGGATCTGTTCTCAAATTGATGGGAAGATGGATAAGACAGAAAAGGTGAAGAGAAGAACAAAGTTTGGTTTAGCTCAAGTAAAGATCGAGGTTGTTCCACTAGTTTCTTGAGTTTCATCTTAGTTGTGTTGTTAATATAATTTTTTTCAAAAAACATTCCTTCATTAGTAAACATTTTATTTTTTCAACACATGCTTTATACAGTCATCTCTTAAATTAAAATCTTAACTAATATGGGTATGATTATTTTAGAATTTGTCTATATTCATATCTAATGAATAAATCTTAACTAATATGTGTATGATTATTTTAGAATTTGTCTATATTCATATCTAATGAATGAAAATTATGAGAAATAATTTGTTAATTAAACAAAAACGTTGTCCATCATAACTTACGTTAAGAAGTTTCTTAAATACAGTATTGAATCCATATTAAAAAAAATATTACTCCCTCCGTCCTAAGAATACATTCACACTTTCCATTCCGGTCCGTCCCAAGAATACTTTCACCCCCTAAAAATAAAAACAACACACAATATCAATAACCTTACAATACTACAGTATTACAAAAATGTCACATTCTTTTTACACACAATCTAGTCAAAGTCAACTATATCATACATTTTATTTTATTCAATTACCCCAAATACCCTATCTCTTTCTTACATCACTACAATAAAAAGTTAATTTTCTTAAACTGCGTGTCACCAAATACGCGAATATATTCATGGGACGGAGGGAATATATCTTAATCCTAATTCTATCCTATCCTAATATAGTAACCCTTCATTTGATAGGTTAGAAAAGATAAATATGTATTATGGGGAGTAAGTATTGTGTATGTTAATTCAAGGAGGTAATATGAATGAATGATTTTGTTTGGTAGAATATATAAGTACCCTATTGTATGTAGTGATTGACCAATTTTAAATATCGATCCAAGGAAGAGTTAAATTCAAGGTGTATCCGGATTGATTTTCAATCATGCTTTATAGAAGTTATCGGAGTTTGAGTTTTGATAATTAAAAGAATAATTTAACTACCAATTATCTAAGAAAATAGCAAGTAAAAACAATTAACAATTAAAGATGATCAACAAGAGTGTCAAGTTACCAAGATGAAAATGAAGTGGATGTAGAACAATATAAAGAGGAGGAAGGCTAACCACAATCAAAATTAAGGATAAAAATGGACTTGTTAGAATCAAATGGCAAACATCAATGATAATTGAAATAAAAATAATCACAAATATTCCCCTAATCCCTTTGGCCAAGGTGATTAAGTTCTCAACTCATTATAAGTTTAAAGCGCAAAAGATTATTTCTCACTCTCAATTCCCTTAAAGGTACTATGATTATAAGAATTATCCTTCTCACTCAATAACAACCAAATATGATAAATCAATTTAGTGTCCCAACATGAATGTTCTAAGTATATAAAGATGCTACCACATACTTCACATACTAACATACAAAATCCATAACATGATTCAATTAAAACCCTAGTCACAATATTAGAATGGCTTTCCTAACATCATAAATAGAGACTTTAACCACACAATCATAATACAAATAAAGTAAATCACGAATCATGTAAGAAATTTCAAAAATCATATCAACTAAACAATTTAAAATCCAACAAATTCATATATCCCTAATCAATAATGTGGCTAGCTTCACAAGAGGTCTAGCCAACAATAAATATTATGAAAACATCATCAAAATATTTACAAATATCCATTGTTGCAAAAAAATCAACGAAAATACAAATGAAAGGCAAAATATCTTCCCTCCTTGAGTTGGGTTGGATTTCTTCCTTCAGATATCAATCCCCAATCTTCAAGCCTCAATCCTCATAGATTTGTGATGGGAAGATGAGAAGATGATGGATGATTAAACGTAGATGAGAAGATGAAGGATGGATGAAGATGAAGGTGTAAAATGTGTAAAAGAGTGTGTGGTGTGTGTGTCTTGGAATCTGTCTTCCAAACAGTTTAGAGGATGAATATTAAGGGTATTTATACCCCTCTTGATAGTCCTAAATTCAGAGTTGACAGCTAGAAAATATGCATGAAAACTTGATCGAGTTTCTGTGCTTCGGTCAAATTTTCATGCCATCTATGCTTTTTCAATCTGAACATGTTTCTCATTCGAACTACGTAAAAATTCAACTAAGTTTCTCCGCTTCGATCAAGTTTTCGTGTCTTGCCCCCATTTTTCAAATCCACGGGATCAGAGAAACTCGGTTGAATTTTCACAAATTCGATCGGGTTTTTGTGACAATACTTTGGGCACTACGCGTTACGAGAAACTTGGTCGAAGAAGTAGAAATTCAACTAAGTTTTTGTGACAAACTTTGGATTTTCAACTTTATCTCCACGTACGCTCGATTCTCCTTCCAAAACACCTATTTAACATTAATGCAAACTCAAATTAGTACATTTCATCAAATCCATCAATATCACTCAAAATACGACATAGAACAAACTGAACAGGCACAAAATGACCATAAAAAGATAAAATTTATGTGAATTAGACGATAATCAGCTATCATCTCGGAAACCTGCTCATCTGTTAGTCTAGCACCCCACTCAAAAACAGACAAATCAACATTCTCACGTTGGCTAGAAATACCCATAAGCCCCTATAGAAGATGAGAAACTCATTCACGACCTCATCATAGGAAGTGGTATACTGTATTCAGTGTGAATTGAGGTATTAATGTTGCGGCTCCCATGAGACTTAATCATCCTGCGGAAAAATATGGTCGCTTTATACTGATTATTCAAGTACTCACCATGCGTCAGCTGCTTAAAGAACAAGTGCTCAGCATTAGTGAGAAACTCCAACTGTTTAACTACCTCACGAACCTTAGCCCACAACTCAACGTTACAAGGGTTGCCATGGCTAACAAAATGAAGTTTGGCAACCTCTCCGCAAGCATGTTCAACCCTTTCTGCAATATGGCCAAAATCCCTCTTACCCAACAAAAATAATTTTTGAGTTTAAGGAGTTTCAACCTACGACAAACAGTGAGCTGAAGGGTGCCCACCACCTGAGTGTTCCACACCTCTTGCACCACTCCAAGGAATCACACGTTCTCCACATGTTCAAGTACCTAAATGGGCACCCTCTTTTCCATGTAAAGAAAAGCCCCCTGGACTTGGCATCATCAATACCCAATTCCACACAACATTCCTCAAAATCCACCCTATCCAATTTATATTCAAAGGAACCACCATTGAACGCTCATCGGGCCATCTGATGCTATTGAAATCTCTAAGAAGAAGCAAAGGGGAATCAACACCCAGGCCAACTGTGACTAGTTGCTCCCACAACCTACGGTGATAAACCACACCATTTCGGCCATACACAACACTGATAAAGAATTCCTTGCGAGTAACCATACAACGGACCATACTAGAAATACACTGTTCATGAAAAACCCCTGACTCAAAAGAAGCAAGCAATGGATCCCACACAACAATAATACGACCACCAGCAGTAACATCAAAATTTTGAACTACATTTCCAACCAAGTATTATTCTACTCATAATATCCACCACACTAACCTGCGAACAACACGTTGAGATGGAGCATTCACCAATCCTCGCACGTTCCATGCTAGGATCTTCAACTACGGGATTTATTCGAAGGTTTAACTCTGGAGTGATGATTCTTCCCCACGTGAGTATTAGGCTCACGAATAACAATGCCTATATTACGCCTCCCAAAATCTCCACGATGGAAAAGATGCGGAGATGGAGAGTGATCGATCTCATCTTCCACATAATCCTCATCTAATTCTACATCACTTGGTTCGCGACTGTTGTACGGACCACCCTGAAATCAGTCACACTCTGGGAGCTTTTCCATCACGTTGGGGTTTAACGGGAGCATCCTCATCCATGCTCTCAAGAACTTTGTAGCACCCTAATATAGCGGCATGACCTTGCGCCACATCCGGCCCACTCTTCTTCATTTTAGTTCTCTTCCTAACTTTCTTGATTTTCACTTCCTTAAATCCCTAATCATCTTTCCCACTAGTTTCACCCCCATTAATAGCTCTTCCGTTAATAGCACACATACCCTCCACATGGCCAAACTTCTTACAAGAGTTTCAGTCGGATGGGAGCTGCTCATAGAGTATCGGTTGAACAAATCAACCACCAAGATAGCGAACAACAAGTTCATCCAGTTTGAGAGATGTCCCTAACTACTCAACTGTTACAAACGAGACTCTATCCTTGGTACCAGTAGCCTCATCAATCATAATCGGGCGACCAACCAAAGAGGCGATCTTACTAATGTGTTTCCTAGTCCAATACTCCAAAGGAAGAGATGGAAAACGAATCCACATCGAGACATGAGAGATCTCCCTATCATCGAACTGAATGGCTCTAGGGAGTCTCCCGAGCATCAAGTACCTTTGCCATATAGAGTGCGACTCCATTTGCAACACATGTTGCACTTCCTCCTCCGATGACAATCAAAAAATTATCCAACCACTATTATACATAGTGATTGTGTAACGAACACCCCAAGTCTTATACAATACATGCAGTGCCTATATGCCCGAAAACCACCCAGAAAAGTAGCCAACAAGAGAAAATTTCCATTTCGCAGAGTCATTATCAGGTTCGAGGAACATGGAGCCATCAGCATCTGGTGGGATGTATTCCAATTTCCATTCCTAATCAATGTTGTAGTTGTTCACGAACTTGGATAATCAATAGGCTCCTTCGGTTGCTTAGGAGGGGCCTTCGAATTGCCAGATTTATCACATGTCTCAAATCCAATCTTCGCCGACAAGGAAGGGCCGCTGCCCAATTTATAAAAAAAACCTTAGGTGGGATTGCATCGCCGTCGCAGCACGCGCCCCTACCGTCATGTTCATTGCCATCGCGCACTTCACCATCATGCACGTTGCCATCTCCACTAGCAGTTATCATCGATTAATCGCCCACATTCTAAATCAGAGTCAACAACTCGCTGCCTATAAGTACGCTGCCCATCTCTTTGTCCACCGCCGATCTTATCTCCCCATCACTAGTCTTCATATCATACCAATCAGTGCTGATCATCTTCTCCACCGTCAGATCATGTTCGAATGAAGGATTGTAAGAGTGATGAGCATTTTCTCAACACACAGTATTAATCCCTAAGTGTTAAGGATGCTATTGTAGCCTTGATAAGTGACCAAGTGATTATCGAACCCAAATGACGTATTCTTATTAATTTATTTATAATCTAATCTTATTAAGACTAATATGTCAATAAAGTTGTAATGATTAAGTAACAAATAATCAGTTAATTAAGATAGCAATTAAAATAAATAACAGTAGAGAATAAATGAGAGTTGCTCAAGTGATAAGATAAGTAGCTCTTCGGGCCATGCAGTTTCACTAATTAATCTCCCATCCGTATGTCAATGTCTGACTCTACCTTGTGGAATATGGACACATCACTAAACCATATAAATCTACTCTATAGACACGAGCAGATAAGTGTGTAACACGTGAGAATCACTTTGGAGCAAGAGATATAATTACACCCCCTTTCTAGGTACTATCAGTATCAATTATTTCCCGTGCACTTAGTACTCTAACCCAATATAATCTCCCTTTATAGGTACTATATAATTATCCTCTTTATCCTACTTACTAACCTGAATTCAATTCAATTAATAAGTATTCATATGAGATAGTTCTAATGAATCTTTGGAGTCCCCTTGATGCGCGTTTTCTTTGCACACAAAATTAATCCCTAGGTATTAAGGATATCAATTGTAGCTTAAGCAAGCGACCAAGTGAATTATCGAACCCAAAGGACGGTGTATTATCAATTTAATTATTAACTAAATTAATTAAGACGAAGGCAATAAAGTTTTAGGATTTAATTATTAAACTAATAAACAATTAATTAAAATAACAAATAAATAAAATATCACTCGAAGAATACGAAAGTGGATCAAGTAGGAGAATAGGTAGCTTTAGGATAATCCAATTTCACGCATTAATTTCTCTTTCGTGTGTTGATGTCCGGCTCTGCCTTGTGGAATATGGACGCATCACTAAACCATGCATATATACTCTATAGGCACAAGTAAACATGCATGTAACACGTGTGAATAACCTCAGAGCAAGAGATATAATTCCATCCTCTTTCTAGGTACTATCAGTATCAATTATTTCCCTTGCCAATTGGTACTCTAACTCGATATGATCTCCCTTTATACTTACTATGCAATTATCCCCTTTATCCTACTTAATAACTTGAATTCAATTCAATTAATGAGTATTCATATATGATAGTTCTAATGAAGCTTTGGAGTCCCCTCACTTAGAATCATAACATGGAATTCTGTTCAGCGGTGAACGCACTCAATCTACAACCAAGATATATATTCAGACTCTATATACCAATTGAAGATGCACAAAATGACCATGAATATTGGATAGATCTTACCCAGATGTCTGGAAAATTATAAAATAAATTAGAAAACGAAATAAACCCTAGGTGTGGCGTCGTCGCGTCCTTCTCCATCTTGAATTCTCCTCTTAGTTCTCCTATTGATTCCACAGATGAATCTTCAAAGTGATGGATGGATGAAAGATTGGATGTAGATGATGGTTGGGGGGTGATCCCTCCTTGTGGGGTGGTGTATGATGGATGTGGCTCTCTCCAATCCAATCTAATTCTATGATAATGTGTCTTCTTGGTATGATCTACATCCCCTTTTATACTTGTAAGCTCTACTTATGGACCTAGGAAGTACTTTTTCTTGGAAAACATGAAAATTCACGAACAGGGGGTGAAAATCCCGTAAAAATCAGATCTGCATATTTCCATTCGACCAAAGTGATTCTGATCGGACGGAGGTCGAACGGATCTCCTCTGGTCGAGTAAGCTTGTGCAGTCTCACCGTTTCGCGCATAACTTTCACATCCGACCTCCAATTTGAGTAATTCTTGTACTCACGTAATTCTCTCTTCCTTGGCTTTCTATCCATATAAAGAACTCTCAGAAAATCCAACATTTGAATGTAAAGCAAGTCATACAAAGTGGAACAACCGTTCTGTTCGGCACAGCTTGCGCGACATCACCACTTTGATCGTAACTTTCTCGTTTGAATTCCTATTGAGGTGTTCTTTTCGCCAAAATGACCCTCTATTCTGTGGATTTCCAACCATATATCGCACTTCCAATTCCAAGCTCCACACGAACACATATTAATTGCACAAATTGGATATGCATTTCAGAGAATCCTTGCACAAATTGCACATTTTCTTCAACTTGGCACTTTTGACCCCTTTTTCCACCTAAAATACAATAAAACACCTTAAGTGCACCTTTTTCTCACATATATCGAATATAAGACACTTGTGCTAATATACAACAACAATACTCATCAAAAAGGTGTTAGATTGGACACTAAAACACGTTTATTTTCACTCTCAACAAACCCCCAAACTTACCCATTGCTCGTCCCGAGGCAACAAAATAAAAATAAAGAGAAAGAGTAAGAAAATTAGCGGGGAAATAAGGACTATGACTCATACCATATTCAAAATACAATTGTCCTCAATTTAGGTCGTGCAACTTTCATTACATGTAATAATCAATTCATAGCATACAAGTTAAGACAATTACCACCAATTCAAATGCTCGATTCACATGTTCTCACAGGAAGTATATATCACTCGCACTCAAGTGTAAAAGATGTACACTTATGGATTAAGGTGTTTATGCTCAAATTCAATTCAAGTGCATGTGTAACCATAAGCTTGCCAAAAGTCTCAAACTCTCCACCACTACAAGTATGATTCGACAATAGGATAAAAAAGGACTTTACTTTTGGATGTAATGTTGGCTCTTTGGTAAGGATAGAAAACATATGGATAAAGTGATTCAATTAGTAGAGAATTAAAACCGGAGATCTTTTGTACTGTAGATTTTTTTACACTTCAAGGCTATCCAGCTTCATGCTCTTCTAATTTTCTTTTCTCTCCTTTTCCTTCAAACTCAATATATTTTTTTCTTTTTTCTTATTTTTTTCCTTTCATGAGGTACCAGTTTTGGGCACTACCTCTAACATCTCGGGGTACCAGTTTCGGGCACCATCCCTAAACAACTTATTTTTAAGCTCATAATCACTTATACTGCTCCAAATATTTTATTCCTTCCAAACTCCATTAAAATCAATTCACACACTTTGACAACATTTAATTCTCCACTAAATATAGGAATTTTATGGCTCAAATAGGATATCAAAGTTGTTATCTTCGTAGGTTGCCAAAGAAATAAGGCTTTTAGGCTCAAAAGGGCTAACTACGGATATATAATTATTTGGTAGGAAATTATTTGGCAAAGTGACTCATAAATTCAAGGATGACCTAAAATCATCTCTCATCATCTAACACACATGTAATTTCAAGTAAAACAAGAGGCAAGTTCTAGAATACACACAAGAACGATACTCACCAGAAAGAAATATCATGTGTTTGTGTACATGAATAACAAGGCTCAAAATCTCACATGGAATTTTAACAAGTAACAGAGCACCTTTCATGGTAAGTAATATCCCACAAGTACACATAGAACTTCATATCGCAATATAACTCAAGTACACTTCCTTCATCAATTTCAAGAGCATATGAATTCCAAGCACGATTTAAACAATATAAGCTCACATGGATCACCAAAAATATAAACTAAATCCTTCCACTCCATGAATTAAAAGCACACATAACAATTAGAATAAGGAAACAAGGGCACCTAATTTTTCTTCAACGTATGTGCGAGCTTCTCAAGTTCAACTCAGTTATCTTGCCACTCTTCTAAGTTTTTCTATCATCAAAGCACAAACAGGCTCATCATCACAGGATTCGTCAATAATAAAATAAGAGAACTATAAAAAAGAATCAATTAACTATCTAATTGACTCCACACACTAGAAACACCACAGAATCATAACATGGAATTCTATTTAGCGGTGAACACACTCAATCTACAACCAAGATATATATTCAGACTCTATATACCAATTGAAGATGCACAAAATGACCTTGAATATGGATTAATAAAGCACAATCATATATAAAATAATCCACAAGTAGTGTTGTACGGAGTTTACACACGAAAGTTCAATTAATTCGTAAAAACCTTCACAATCCTAGTTCTACCAAAAAGGCTCTAGTCCATGATGTTACGAAGAATAATCATGGGTGTTGGATAGATCTTACCAGAATGTCAGGAAAATTAAAAGATAAATTAGGAAACAAAATAAACCCTAGATGTGGCGTGGTCGCGTCCTTCTCCATCTTGAATTCTACTCTTAGTTCTCCTCTTTATTCCACAGACGAATCTTCAAAGTGATGGATGGATGGAAGATTGGATGTGGATGATGGTTGGGGGTGATCCTCCCTTGTGGGGTGGTGTATGATGGATGTGGCTCTCTCCAATCCAATTTAATTCTGTGATAATGTGTCTTCTTGGTGTGATCTACATCCCCTTTTATACTTGTAAGCTCTCTTTATGGAGCTAGGATGGGCTTTTTCTTGGAAAATACAAAAATTCACGAACAGGGGGTGAAAATCCCGTAAAAATTAGATCTGCGTGTTTCCATTCAACCAAAGTGATTTTGGTCGAACGGAGGTCGAACGGTTCTCCTCTGGTCGAGCAAGCTTGTGCAGTATCACCGTTTCGCGCATAACTTTCACATCCAACCTCCAATTTGAGTAATTCGTGTGCTCACGTGATCCTCTCTTACTTGGTTTCTATCCATATAAAGAAATCTATGAAAATCTAACATTTGTATGTATAACAAGTCATACAAAGTGGAACAGTCGTTCTGTTCGACACAGCTTGCGCGACGTCACCACTTTGATCATAACTTTCTCGTTTGGATTCCTATTGAGGTGTTCTTTACGCCAAAACGACCCTCTCTTCTGTGGCTTTCCAACCACATACTTCCAATTCCAAGCTCCACACAAACAAAGAATAATTACACAAGTTGGATGTGTGTTTCAGAGTATCCTTACCAAATTGCACATTTTCTCCAACTTGGCACTTTTGACCCCTTTTTCCACCTAAAACACAATAAAACACCACAAGTACATCTTTTTCTCACATATATCAAATATAAAACACTTGTACTGTTTTATAACAACAATACTCATCAAAAAGGTGTTAGATTGGACACTAAAACACACTTATTTTCACTCTAAACACCCTTCACTTAAAATCATAACATGGAATCCTGCTTAGCAGTGAACGCACTCAATCAATAACCAAGATATATATTCAGACTCTAAATAATAGTTAATAATGCACAAAAAAACAACTCTGAGCATGAATTAATAAAGCATAGTCTTATAAAAAAAAATAAACCACAAGTAGTGTTGTACGGAGTATACACACGAAAGTTCAATTAACTAGAAAAAAAAATCTTCATAACCCTAGAACTACCAAAGTGGTTCTAGCCCATAATGCTTCGAAGAACGTTCATGGTGATTGGACAGATCTTACCCAGAGTCTTGAAAATTACAAGATAGATTAAGCTGTGAAGTAAACCCTAGATGTGGGCGCCGTCATTTCTCACTCCGTCTTGAATCTTCACTTGGTTCTCACTTGATTCGCTGCATGAATCTCTCTCTACCGCTCCTACGAATGAAGTTAGGGTTTGGATGTGGCGTAGGATGGATGTGGAATCTAACTCTCTTTTTGGTGTGATCTTCACCCCTTTTTATACTTGTTACTTCTCCTCATGGACCTGTACTGGGCTTTTTCATCGAAAACACATACATGCATGCACTGGAGGTGAAAATTCCTACTTTTCTAAGCCGATATGTTGCCGTTCGACCAGACTTAGCGTGGTCAAACGGGACCTCTTGGTCGAACGCTTGTCGAACAACATGTTTGTAAACTGGACTTCGTTTCTGTTTCTCGTTCGACTTAACTCACTTCGTTCGACCTGACTTCTTTTGGTCGAGCAGGCTTCACTAGTCGAATGACCTCTCTGTAAGTTGAAACACCTCCAGTTCGACTTGGCTTCTTTGTTCGACCAATTCCACGCTGGTCGAACAACCTCTTCATGTCGAGCAACACTACGAAAATCACCTCAAAAATCATGTTTTTCAATTCTGAGCACTTAAGACATGTTTTCCTGTACAAATATGCTCAAATAGCCTTAGTAGAATCTGATTTGTGGCTTTTCCATAAACAACCCGATTCATCGCAATAATAGACCAAATCGTACTCAATTTCCACATAAATTGGAGCTTACAATACGTGAATTATCACTCTCATCAAACCCCCAAACTTACATGTTGCTAGTCCCGAGGAAACGACAATCCAAACTAGGAAAAAGAGTCTAATCACAAAGCCCTTCTAACAAGCACAACTTATTCTAACACATGCGATAATATCAATTCAAAACATGCATTTATCCATCATACCTTTCATCCATGCAACTATATCAATCAACCACAATACTTCTACGAGTGCAAAATCATCTAGCTCACTAGGTAAGTGTTTACTCTCGTGCTCAAGTGTAAAAGATGTACACTTTCAAAGGGTTAATATATACGCTCAAAATCAATTCATATAATCGCATGACCATAAGCTTGGCAAGGGTCTTAAAAATCAATTTATAATCGTTTCAACACTAGGATCACAAAGGACTTGTTATTTGGGTTGTAATGTTGACTCTTTGATAAGGTAGGAGAATATAGATAAAGTGACTATCTTCACTAGTAGAGAACTACTTTGGAGATTTGCTTTTCATCAAATAACATTAACACTTATCCTCCTTCATCATTCTCGCTCATCTTTCAATACTTCACCTCTGGCTTCACTTGAAATCAACATCTTTCTTCTTACAAGTAAAGGGTACCAATTTTGGGAACTACCCTTATAAACAATTGGGGTACCAGATTTAGGCACTACCCCTCAACAAGATTTAACCATAATTTTATTCTCATCATTATGTAACTTTCCCTTCCTTTTTCTTCACACGAACTAGCAATTTATTCACTTCAACTCTCTACTAGTAAATAGGGTATTTTAAGCTCAAGTATAGGTAAATAAAGGCTATTTATCATAGGCTTGCCAAAGAAAAAAACTTTAAAGACTCAACGGGACTTCCAATGATTAATATTATAAGGTAGGAAACTTGGCTAAGTGGCTCAATTTAAATAGTAACGGCCTAAGATCATGTCCTAGTATCTATCAATCATAAATTTCAAACAAGACTTCAAGCCAAGTTATAGAATATGAACATACGAATTATACTCACAAGAATAAACTATCATACAATCATGTAGCATGATTAATAGGCTCAAATTCTCACATGGGTAATAGATTCCTAAGCACTCTTCAAAGCATGCAATCAACATCAATATTTACATAAACTACAAGCAATAATAGTACTTGCCATCATTAATAAAATCAACATGCATAAAAAACAAGTGCTCATGCATAATCTAGAAGTAACATCATGCTCTCCAAATCAATCCAATCACATCCAAATCAAACATAACCACGAATCCATCATCATCAATCAATATCAATACAAACCACCCATGCATGAATCTCAATGAAACACTCAACACCACTCACAATCACTCAACCTGTAAAGTGAAAAAGAGAATGGAGATGAGAGGAAACAGAAAAAAGATAAAAACCTGGCACCACTACTCCTCCGGAGCATCATCATCAACATAACTTATCTCCATGCGCCAATAATCAAAATCCATATGAAGATTATATAGTTTCCTATCCACCTCTACCAATCTCTGATCCAGACCATCATAACGAAGGTTGAGCGCAACATAATTTGAAATGCCAATGCCAACTGGTGATTCATTTCCTGCTGGTTCGCATTCAAAGTGGCAAAATGCTCGTTCATCAATCTGAACTGCTCCCTATAGAAGTAATCCTGGGCCTACCATAAATCCTGCTACTGCTGCGGTGGTATCGGAGGCAAATCCATCTCAAGATACACAAAAGCTGGCTGCTGTGGCAGATCCTCATCGATAAAATCAGCTGGATTACCAACCAAAATCATATCCTCATCAATGAGGACTCCCTGCAAGTGCATCTTAGCCAAAAGTCTCCAGTTTCCCTCTTCCAAACAAGTCTTGGAAATCGCCCTATGCTCCGAGGTATCCATCAACAGGTTGGTGTTAATCTGAATTGAAGTAAGATCAACAATCGGTAGTGGAAATCGAAAAGAAAGCGGATTATTGTCACAGATGAACATCCAAGCATCATCCATCCTCTAAATCAACCCCATCCTAACACAGGATGACAGAATCAAATCAGGATCCCCTCGGATTGGCCTGTGCCTTCTCAAATCAACTTGGTAATACTCTGCTATCGGAGTAATCAGCCCTCCAATGTTGACTCACTGGAAATCAATAGTAGAAAACTTGTATAGCTGCTGGAAAAAGTAAGCCGCAATGTTGAAGCGGACTCCATTTATCATGCACCAGAGCACATACAACTCCCCCTAGGAATACAACTACCCTCGGATCGAGTAAATAATGTGTTGCTTAGGATTCGGTACACATAAGCTATCACAGGGTTGCGGAAGAAGGCAACCTTAGCAGTATTCGAATTATAACGACCTTGCCTCCCCGAGATAGACCTCCAGAACTCATCAGCACGGAAATCAGGAAGCTCCACCTCAGATACATTCTCACAACCAATCATCTCATTGAATTCACTAGCATACATCAGCTGCAATTGTCTACCAATCTGCATCTACAATCCATAAGGAAGATAATGATCTCAACGATTGACTCTCATCGTGCACATTACTTCAGCTGTGATATGGAAATACGTCTCCCTCTTCATCTCCATGAACCTGGTGATCCCTACTCAATTGAACATCCAACGAATATCATTGATAATGTTCATCTCCACCATAGCTTGATCATCTTGATAACGAGTCCTCATTATCTTTCTTGCAATAGCCACCCGTAACTCCTTCTCCTCCCAATCCTTGATCTTAATACCAAAATCGGAAGGTCTCCTCTTATCAAGCTTTAACTTCTTTGCACTCGCACCTTTCCTAGGAGACTTAGTCTCCTTCCACTTTGAAGATGAAGCAATCTCTTTACCTACAAAAACTATACTTCAATACACAACAAAAGAGATAAAGCAAGCTTACCAATCTTAAGACTAATCAAAGCATGAATTCTACTCAAGACTTCATATTCATATGCTATCATCATAACTTAATTCTCCACATTTCAAGTGTTCATCTAATAATCATAACAAATATAGGTTCCACTTTCAATCATGGGACCATGTCAACCAATAGTCTTAAAATTATCACACACATGAAACATGCTTCTAAATTTCAACATCAACTTCAACAAAAACCATAAACATGCTCATCTTCCACTTTCAATTGCACAATATCAACACTTCAAATCAACGAGCCCATATAGATAATCCAAAATTAACCTCAAGCCCGCAAGATATGCATCATCAACTTCACAAAAATCTCAACAATCCAATGTAAATCGAATCATGCCAATTCAAGTGAAATTTCAACAAAATCACCAAAAATTAAACACTTCAAATCCAACTAAAACTATGTTTAACCAACTTACCCAACCTTAACTAAGCATAATCACTTCAATTCAAGAGGAAGGAAGTAGTAAAACATATCTTTGTTGGTCATGGTGTGCGTGTGATGTACGGTGATAATTCCCTAAAATTTTGAATGAAATAGCCCCAATTTGGACTTGAATCCTCCAAATCTTGGATGTGTAAGTGTGTGGAGAGGAAGATTTAAGTGTGGAAAGAGTTTGGAATGAAGAACTTACAATTCGTGATGGATGTTCAAGAGAGGGTGACGGAAATTGATTGAATGGAATGAAGAAAACTGACCTTAATTCTTGATTTCAAACCACGTTTGACTCGAACGGTATGGTCGAACAAGGGTTTCTGGTAGAACATCACAAGTCGGCCTTTAAAACGTGACCTCGTTCGACCTCTATTCGACCAAATTGGCTTGGTCGAACAACTTCATGAGGTCGAACAACACCTCTGTAAACTGAAAATCACCCCATGTTCTCCCCTATTTTGGTCGGCCACCGTTCGACCATAAAATATTGGTCGAGCAAGGCTCACTGGTCGAACGGTACCTCTATAAGTTGGTTTCGCGTTCAAGCTTCCTGTCCGACCGCCGTTCTACCATAATGTTTTGGTCAAACAGTAGAGTCTGGTCGAACGAGCCTTCGAACTTCTGAAATTTCAAACTCCTATCTTCTTTCCCTGCAAAACTTAAACTCTAGGACATCATCAAGCATCATAATACCAAAATAAAAGCTAAAGAACCACTCTTAGACTATATAAAATCATGTATAATACTCCGTCCATACTAAAATAAATAAAACACCACTGAACACTAGGCAAATTGTAAAAAAATTGACATATCAAAACTGATTAAAGTTTCAATTTACTGCAAAAAATTAACTCTCCTAGCAGACGTTACAAAAAAAGATTATACTATTAGTGCTTCAATGAGGTAAGAATATCACACCCCTCAAACTTAGTAGAAACTATAGTCGAAACTAAGTTTGCAAAGATATGTAATTGCCGATTAGAAAGCACCTTAAATATAAAAATTTCTTACTCACACTAAATAAATAAAGCAATAAAACAGGAGGGAAAGCCCCCAACAGGCGCTAATGTTTAACGTCGGAGAGTCACGACGGTACCAATTCAATGTAAGGTGTCTTCAAAGACAACACAAGAATCATCCGGCAACCTAAAGTGCTTCAATCGATGCCCATTCGCCACTATGATCTCTCCATCTTTGTCCATTATTTCAAAACTCCCCCTCCACAGGCTCTATGGATAATGAACGATCCCGTCCACTTCGATTTCAGTTTTCCTATGAAAAGCTTCAAACGAGAGTTAAAAAGTAATACCTCATCTCCTTGCTTGAACTCTTTATAGGTGATCTTTGAATCATGCCATTGTTGGCGTTTGGATCTTTTGGTTAACGTGAACCATTAGGGTTCCATGCAATTCTATCGCAGCAGATGTATAAACATAGAATTGATTACCTTTCACCAGGGTTGATGTAGAGGTTGATCAGCAGCAGCAAGAACAAACGACCTTCTGATCTTCTATTGTATTCCTAAGCCACGTTTTGACGTTGGTGTGGGCAACGATCTGCAAAATGAACTCAATCTACAGTCAAATATGCTGATCACGTGTTTAGGTGTGTGTTACTGATTATCCGGAGTGCTGAGATAGGCTATTATATAGGCTACAACAGGGACCAGGAGGAGAAATTAGGGTTCGGGCCTCTCTTTGGGCTTAAGCATCCAAGTTTAGCCCAAAAATTATACTTAAGTCCAATAATAATAAATCATTCCACTAAAGAAATATTATTGCACTGCCACCCTAATCCCAAATTACGTTTATGGGCTCCTTCTTATTATGAGCCCTTTAGTCTCCCCTTGTTTAAGATTCAATGCCCATTAATTAATTAAGTTACTGACAACTCCATTAATTAATATATTTAACGAGAGTAGTTCCACTCAACCTTATTATTATGCTGGAATAAATCCACCTGCAGGGTTTACATGATAATCATTATGAGCTCCTCAAGGGGACATCATCAACCAATTCCGTTAGGATACAGATTCCTTCTACAATCAACAGCATACCATAGAGATAACATCATCTTCCAACTCACCGAGCATATTGATTTAACTATTAAATCTCACTTATTAATAAATCAAAGAATTAAATACTGGCTTACGTGTCGAGGTTATTGTATAGGATTAAAAGTACGAACATCCATAATAACAGAGATCAATTTCTATTATATAGTTAGTATAAACCGAACGATCTTAACGCGGTCCTGTTCAATACACAAAGTGCACTAGTGCAATTTTATAGTCAAGACAGACTAATGCTAAATCACACTACAACCATACCGATAGATAGTCCCCGTTTATCTCAGTTGTGAACATCTATTTATACTTTATAAGGAGCCGATAATATGATCTTCCGTGTGACGCCACATGATGAGTGATATTTTTACCTAAATTTTAGTATCTTTTTATATGTGTTTTTGTATTATTTTATCCATATTTTATGTGTAATTTGGTTGTGTTATGTGTTTTTATAAAAATGTGTGTGAATGAGTTTAAACCGTAGGAAAAAATTTATCTCAATTCGGAGTTGAAACGAGGAAGAACAAGCCAAAACAGTGAAAGAGGAAACAGGGCAGCAAGAACATGACCGGTCGTGTGCAGGAACACGAGCCATATCGTGTACATGACCCGAGTTCTGCACACAGGCCTGTAAGTGGAAGCCGTGCGCTGTCGCCTGAAATACCAACTCGGCCACCCCTATGGCCTAGTGCAGAACACGGGCCATGTGCAGAAATTCTGGCCGTGTACCAAACATGGCCCTGTCCAGAATAGCCATGTGCGAGCATCAAAAGACAAAACACGATAACCCCTATGGCCGAGTGCTACGCACGGGCCGTGTGCTATTTGAAGCATACGTTGACCGTGTGCCCTAGACACGACTTGGGCCGTGTTGCAGCACACAAGCCGTGTCGGTGTCAAAATTCCTAAAATTTTCAAATTTCTTCTAGAAGGCCCACAAGGGTATAAATACCACTCCATTCAACATTTTGAGATCTATCATCCGAAATTCACAGCTACCCACACACCTCACACACCATTTCCTCCATTTCACACCATCATCTTCATCCATTCTTCATCCTTTGGATCTACCATCCTCTTACCATTAATTTCTACACCCAAGTGAAGGAAAAGGATCAAGGAAGAGAGGAAAGTGCAAAGAAGGAGAGGAGATCACCATTGAAGTGACATCAATGGAGTTTCCATTCAATCTTTGTATTAAACCTTATATTTTTATCATGATTTGTAAGGATTTAATTGTCTATGTTAATTTCTTTATGAAGATGATAGGCTAATCTCCCTTGTGAGATTAGCAACATGAGAGTTGTTGGATAATTTTGGGATTTATATATTTAAATTCATATGTTGATTGGGTTAATTGATTTTCTATCATTGATGCTTTAGATCTTGAGGTTTATGATGATTTATATGGTTTATTGTTATAAACATGTGATTAGATTGAGAAGTTAATTGCATATTTAGGATAATTAATTGAATCATTTCATCAAACACTTCATGTGCATTATAAATTGTAAAGAGATTGAGAAGTCCTTTATTATTTAGAACCCTTTGATAGGACATCCGATTGGTTTGATCGAGAGGTTGATTAATCATGTGAAGGGACTCTCATTTCAAGCTTAGTACCTAGTTGGAATTGTTTGAGTGAGAACCAATCCATTAAGCTTTATTCCATATCCTATTCATCTTGAGAAGGAGTTTAGGTGAACCTAGTGTTGACCCTAGTCTTATACCCATGATCATATGAATTTGATGCATTTATCCTAGGATTTCCACTACTTAATTGTTGTTAATCTCACTTTTACTCAACTTGGAAAACCACTCATTTCATCCATCTATCTTGTTTGCTAATCATTGCTTGCTTGCTTTGATTATTTTCTTGTTTGATCAACCAATCCCATTGATGATTCTTCTCTATAAAACTGCGATAAACTTGATCTCGCTAAGCTCTGGTGCCGACCTCCCTGTGGTTCGATAAATTTTTTAATTGGTCATCCCTACTACAAAATGGCTAATCAAATGGTGTTGTTGCTGGGGAGGCAACGATTGCTAGTAACTTGAAGAAGTATCATTTTGAATAATCTTACTAGAGACATTTTTTTTATTTATTTTCTTGTATTTGCTTTTGAAAACCTTGTTCTAACTTTTTTGCTTTAAAGGTGTATGCAAACAAGATCCAAAGGGAAATAAATAGAATCTATTGATTGGGAGATTGAGCATACGTTGAGAAGGAGAAAAAAGGAGAATAAAACCAAAAATAGTGACAATCGTGTGGAAATAGAGCATGATGGGGAAGGCGGACATAATGTGCAAGATAACGCACCTCAATTTAATGTCAACCCTCCTCAACATGCCTATTAAAATCATGGAGCTTTCAACAATCAAGCTTTGCTTCAACAAATGGTGCAACAAGCTTTAATGCAACAAGGATTTTCGCAAGCTTATGCCCATCCTCAACAATCTTATGTGCCACCACCACCACCTCCGGTGCAACATGGAATTCACAATGATCAAAGGGTGATCCGGGATTTCTTCATGCCAAGGGCAATACCACAAATGATGGGTCCACCAATCAATGCCAACAACTTTGAATTCAAGGCGGGCTTGATTTCTATGGTGCAAGAACAACAGTTTAGTAGAACCCCGAATGAAGATCCTAATGCTCATCTAGCTCAATTTATTGAGATTGCTAACACCGTAAAGATGAATGGGATAAGCGAAGATTGTATCAAGATGAGGTTATTTCCATTTTTGTTGAGGGAGCACACACGAACATGGCTATCCACTATTACTCCCGGTACGTGCAACACATGGGATGAACTTGCGCAAATGTTCTTGAACAAGTATTTTCCGCCTTCTAAGATGCTTTAAATGAAGAGCTTGATAACTCAATTCAAGCAAATGCCTCAAGAGAGTTTTTATGAAGCGTGGGAAAGGTTTAAGGATATGCTACGCAAGTGTCCACAACATGGCTTCCCGGAGAATCAACAAGTTGGATTTTTCTACTAAAGTTTGGTAAATAGTCAAAGAATGTATGTTGATGCTTCGGCGAGTGGATCCGTACTTGGAGTGACTCCGAAAAGGGGCTATACGTATTTTTGATGAGATTGCTACAAACGTATATTAATGGCCACCAGAGAGGTAAGTGGATACTATGGTTTTGAGAGTTTTGATCAAGGGCAACAGTTTAGTGTGAAGAGTGCTAGTGTGGAGCAAAGTACGCCAAGCATGGAAAAGAGAGTGGCGGAGGTTATGAAACAAATGAGTTTTAACCAAGGTGTGAATCAAGGAGCTAACATGGTTGAATGGCTACAAGTCGATCAAGGTGTGCTACCTCCGAACATTGTGAGTGGAGAACAATGGGCCAATTCTATGCCACATGTGGAAGATGTGTCATACATGCAAGGAAGAGACTACCAAGGGAATTACCAAAATAATTTTCAAGGTAGTTTCAACCAAGGTCAAGGGAATTATCCACCAAGGCAAGGAGGCTTTAATGGTCAAGGTAGTGGAAGCTCATACTCACAACATCAACAAAGGCAAGGTAACTTTTCCTACTCTAATCCGAGCAATGCGGTTGCTTATCCTCCAGGATATCAACCGGGAGCCAAGGTACCGAACAATGAGGGAAGAGCATCGATCGATGAGCTACTTGAGCAATTGATCTTATCAAACAAAGCTAGAGATGAAGCATCAAAAAAGGCGGAAGAAGCAAATGACAAGAGGTTCAAGACTTTGGAGTATAATTTTGGACAAATGGCAAGTTCTTTGAGTGCTCAACAAAAAGGAAAGTTTCCAGCCACAACCGAAATCAATCTGAAAGCTCAATGTTTGTTGGTTGACATGAAGAACGAATGGTTGAAGAAGGGTTGGTGGAAAGCAAAGTTGTTGGAGAAATGGAAGAGATAAGTAAGAAAGAAGAGAAGGGTCCTAAATGGATACCTAAGTGGAAAAGGGTGCAAGAGGAAAAGAAAGTGGAGGAGAAGGCTAAAGAAGAGGAGTACAAGCATGACTATTGGGGTATTATGATCACTCCATTTCCTATTCTCTATCCACAAATGTTTGTAAAGGAGGAGAAGAAAAAAGAGTTTGAAGAGCATGTGAAAGATCTCAAGAAGAAGTATATGGAGAAAAGGAAAGAAGAGTCATCCAAAACAAGTGAATCGATGCAAAAAGGGGGCCTACAAAAGTTGGTGATCCGGGGAAGTTTATAATTCCTTGTGATTTTGAAGGGAAGGGTACCCTTGATGCATTGTGTGACTTGGGGGCAAGCGTCAATGTGACATCTCATGGCACGTTCAAAGATCTTGATATTTGAAAGCTTAAGCCTACAACTATCCGTCTTGAAGTTGTAAATGGTGAAGTTGTGAAGCCACTCGGGATTGTTGAAGACGTGGAGGTGAAAGTGAAAGGGCTAGCTTTCCTGGTCGACTTCATGGTGTTAGATGTGAAGGCGGACCCTCGAGTTCCACTTATTTTGGGAAGGCCATTTCTAGCTACCGGAAGAGCAAAGATTGATGTTGGAAGAGAAGAGTTATCCTTAAGTTCAAAAGGAAAGAGTGTCACATTCTTGTGTAATAAGAAAAAATGAGCTAAGTCTCATTTGAAGCCTCTGGATGATCTCATGGATCATAACTCTATTCTCTTTGACAATTTAAATTCATTTCTTCATGATTATATGAAAATGTCAAATGCTAACTTGTCTTCTTGTGATGTTGATAGGAAGAAAGCACCGGACCTTGATTGGAAAATTAATAAAGGAGAAAGAGGAAGTCCACTAGATTCATTTCTTGATGATGATTTGATGCTTATAAGCAAGAATGGTAAAGTGGAGCTAGTGGATAAGAAGAAGGCAAAGCAAATGCTTAAAGTGAGGATGCAAGGAGAGAGTTTGATGGACCATCCTATGGTCCAAGATCGTAAACTTCTGTCCGCCTTGAAGACGTTAAACTTAGCGCTAAATGGGAGGCAACTCATTCTTTTTATCTTTTGATTATTGTTTTGTTGTTTGGTCTTGTGGGTAGATTGTGCTTGTGAGAAAAAGCATAGTGAAGAAAAGAGAATTGCTCAATGGAGTCGAATAGGCATATCGCATCACTTGTGCAAACTTAATTCTCGACTCTTGTCTCGAGTTATGTTTGGGGGCTAGTGCGTGGTGAACACAACTTGACTCGTGTGGATGCATTTACTTCTCTACAAGAAGACCATCAATGGAAACTACAAGGGTAAGTCCCACCACTTTTTGCAAACTTAAGTCTCAACTTGTTTCGATTTAAGTTTGGGGGAGAGTGTGTGGTGTGACTCACCACTTGAGTGTGCTTGATATGATGATATTTTGATGATGAGAAGCCTTCTTGTAAAATTGGATCAATTTTAAAAATTTTTCATGAGTTTTGGTTGGATTTTGGTTTGATTGGTTGTATTGAAGTGCACGATAGTCCATATTTTAAGGAAATTGTTGAACTAATAGTGTTTGATGAGTCTTTGAGTATGAATGAAGGGTATTGGAAGCATGAATGGAGCTTGGAGCTAACAACTTCCACTACCAAATGCCTATTGAGGGAGTTCACTCTACACCCTATCACTTCTAATTGATTTCGATTTGGATTGATGTGATTAGCATGCTACTTCATTTGTTATGTTTTTGGGAGATTTATTTTCGTAATTTAGGATTTCCTTTTCAATCAAGGTTGGGATGTTTGTGAGCATAATTATCATGGAAGATATGAATGTTTGCTTAAATTTCTAATGATGGGATTTTTATTCTTGTATGTTATGTGTTTTTGTTTGTTTCTTGTTTGTTGTGTCTTTATTTTATGTTTTGTGTATTTTCTTATTTTTGTCTTTGTTTGTTTGGTGGTTTGTTTAGGGAGGTTGTGAGTCATTTTTGAATAAGAGTGATGGTATGTTGTGGTGATAAGTGATGACAAGTTATGATTAAGAATCTCTACACTTTCAAATTGTGACATGTTTTACTTAACTTGTTCAATTTTGAGATGAATGTGGTGTAATAAGTTCTTAAGGTCCAATGCATAAGCTTGTGAGAATTTGAGCCTCAACCGTGCATACATGATTTTTCTTCATGAGTGGATTTGTTGTGTTTGATAAGCTAGAACTTGCTCAAGGACTATAGGAACGAGCCCAATTAGTAGAGATTAGTAAAATGATCTAATGTCATCCTTGTTATTTAAAAGTCATTGCTATATATTTCCCTACCATGAACATTATCCTTAGTCAACCACTTTGAGTCTTTAAGCATATTTCTTGTGAATTTAGCACATTACAAGCATTGATTACCCACTTAAGCCTTATATATTTACCCTTTTTGTGTGAGTAATTGAGGAGATGTGGTTTCAAAAGGTTTGATAAAAAAAACAAAATGAAGAAAGGAAATGGTAAACAAATAAGAAAAAGGATGAAAAGAGCAAAACTAAGAATGCACATGCAACCTTAACACAAGAAAAGGAGCAAAGCAACATCAAGATGCTCAAAACAAACAAAAGTATAAAGAAGGAAGCATGCATCGAAAGAAGCTCAATCCAAAGAAAGTTGATGATTAGTGCTTGTGAACATTAAAGACAAGAAAGGAAGAAAGGAAAGAAAAGAGGAGAAGTTGGAGAAATTGACCATATCTTTGATTACTTACACTTGTTTAGTCACTATTACCATATTCTTCCTACCTTACCAAAGAGCCTATCATTACATCCTTAATGAAAGACCTTTTTGATCACTAATTGAAACTTTGGCGGTTTGTGAATACAGTCCACAAACAAGCTTATAGCGAGTCGAGCCAATCGATTGATGAGTGTTGATTCACCCCACTTCATAGAGTGTTGTGTGAAATTGATATCTATGTTAGGCTTGGACCAAAAAGGGACTTTTACACTTTATTCTCTTGAAATTGAACGTGTTAATTCTTCATGTTATAAGTTTAATATTGTAGATGACTTAGCATAGTTGTGGTTCTTATTGCTATTGATGTGTTATTACTTATGTTCGTTTAGTCTTTTCCTAGGTGAAAATCTAACCCCTTGGTTTATCACTTTCGTTGTGTGGGGATGCACAACACTTTAAGTTTGGGGGTGTGATGAGTGATATTTCCATCTAGATTTTAGTATCTTTTTATATGTGTTTTCATATTATTTTATCCATATTTTGTGTGTACTTTGGTTGTGTTATGTGTTTTTATAAAAATATGTGTGAATGTGCTTAAACCTATAATAAGGGAGACATAGGAAAAACGGATCTCAATTTGGAGTTGAAACGAGAGAGAACGAGCCAAATCAGTAAAAGAGGAAATAGGGCAGCAAGAACATGGCTGGCCGTGTGCAGGAACATGAGCCGTGTCGTGTACACGACCTGAGTTCCACACACATGCCTGTAAGCGGAAGCCGTATGCTATCGCCTGAAACACCAACTCGGCCACCCCTGTGGCCGAGTGCAGAACACGGGCTGTGTGCAGAAATTTGGGCCGTGTACCAAACACGGCCCAATCCAGAATGACCGTGTGCAAGCATTAGAAGACACAACATGGCTACCCCTATGGCCGAGTACTGTGCACGGACCATGCACTGTTTGAGGCTTGCGTTGACCATGTGCCCTAGAAACGACTCGGGCCGTGTTGCAGTACACGAGCCGTGTCGGTGTCAAAATTCCTGAAATTTCCAGATTTTTTCTAGAAGGCCCACAAGGGTACAAATACCACTCCATTCAACATTTTGAGATCTATCATCCGAAATTCACAGCTGCCCACACACCTCACACACCATTTTCTCCATTTCACACCATCATCTTTATCCATTCTTCATCCTTTGGATCTACCATCATCCTGCTATTAATTTCTACATCCAAGTAAAGGAAAAGGATCAAGGAAGAGAGAAAAGTGCAAAGTAGGAGAGAAGATCACCATTGAAGTGACATAAAGGGAGTTTCCATTCAATCTTTGTATTAAACCTTATAGTTTTATCATGATTTGCAAGGATTTAATTATCTATGTTAATTTCTTTATGAAGATAATAGGATAATCTCCCTTGTGAGATTAGCAACATGAGAGTTGTTGGATAATATTGGGATTTATGTATTTAAATTCATATGTTGATTGGGTTAATTGATTTTCTATCATTGATGGTTAGATCTTTAGGTTTATGATGATTTGTGTGGTTTGTTGTTTTAAACATGTGATTAGATTGAGAAGTCAATTGCATATTTAGGATTATTAATTGAATCATTTCATCAAACACTTCATGTGCATTATAAATTGTAAAGAGATTGAGAAGTCCTTTATTATTTAGAACCCTTTGATAGGACATCCAATTGGTTTGATCGAGAGGTTAATTAATCGTGTAAAGGGATTCTCATTTCAAGCTTAGTACCTAGTTGGAATTGTTTGAGTGAGGACCAATCCATTGAGTTTTATTCCATATCCTTTTCATCTTGAGAAGGAGTTTAGATGAACCTAGTGTTGACCCTTAGTCTTATACCCATGATCATATAAATTTGATGCATTTATCCTAGGATTTTCATTTCTTAGTTGTTGTTAATCTCACTTTTACTCAACTTGGAAAACCACTCATTTGATCCATCTATCTTGTTTGCTAATCATTACTTGTTTGCTTTGATTATTTTCTTGGTTTATCAACCAATCCCATTGATGATTCGTCTCTGTAAAATTGCGATAAATGTGATCTCGCTTAAGCTCTAGCGCCGACCTCCCTGTAGTTCGATAAATTAATTTAATTGGTCATTCCTACTACAAAATGGCTAATCACAGCACACCACATTATCTACAGTATAAAGTAAATGGACTTTTGCAACAATAATATTGCAAACGTTTGATCACATGATTCTTATTTCAAATAAATTAAATTATTAAAATATTGTTCATACAAAAAGCAAGACTTTCAGTATACAATCGAACAACCATTTCTTTACTCTCTTTATAGATCACCGAGTTCTTGTAGGCTTGATTTCTGAACTCATCTAGTTGATTGATATGAGTCATCCTCAACTCCTTTTGATCCTTAAGACACAAGTTAAGCTTCTCAATGCCCGAAAAGCTCTATGCTGAACCTCTATGGGTAAGTGGCATGGCTTCCCATAGACAATTTGATACAGTGACATATCAAGCACAGTTTTGTACGCAGTTCGGAACCCCCATAAGACCTCATCGAGCTTCATAGCCCAATCCTTTCTATTAGTTCCAAGCACCTTCTCCAGGATTTGCTTCACTTGCCAGTTAGAAACTTCCGCTTGCCCATTTGCTTGAGGATGATAATGTGTAGTAACCCTATGCTTAACACCATAATCCTTGAGAACTCTTTCAAGAAGTTTGTTGACGAAGTGGGAACCTTTATCACTTACAAGTGCTCTCGGAACTTCATAACGGGCAAAGATATGTTTCTTTAAGAAAGTCAACACAGTCTTTGAATCATTCATGTGAGTAGGAATGGCCTCTACCCACTTAGAAACATAATCCACTTCTAGAAGTATGTATAGGAATCCATTTGATGGGAAAACGTCCCCATAAAATCAATTCCCCATACATCAAAGATCTCCACAACGATGCTTGGCTGCAGTGGCATCTCATCCCTTCTACTTATATTTCCCATCCTTTGACATCTATCGCATATCGCCATATAGGATTCACAATCTTTGAACAAGGTAGGCCAATAAAAAGTGGATTGTAGTACCTTGGTTGCAGTCTTTTGTGCTCAGAAGTGCCCCCCGTTAGGTTGTGCATGGTAAAAATTAAGAACACTCTCCATCTCCATCTCGGGCACACACCTACGGACGATAGAATTCATATAAATTTTGTACACAAATGGATTGTACCATATGAAAGTCTCAACATCTCTCTTAAATTTCATAAGTTGATACCTATTGAGATATTTTGGAATTTTACCTACGGCAATGTAATTGACATAATCCGCATACCATGGATCCATTCTTTGAGCAGCCACTACGCAATCTCTCTCTGCTCCTTTTACAAACACCCCCATGATCTTCTCATATGGGAACATCTCTTCAATGTATTCAAAAGAGTCATCACAATGTTCCCTTATTTCTAACCTTGATAGGTGATCCGCCAAAATATTTTTAGTTCCTTTCTTGTCTCGGATCTCCATGTCAAACTCTTGTAAAAGAAGGATCCATCGAATAATCCTGGGCTTCGCTTCCTTCTTCTCCATCAAGTATCGGATCGCAGAATGATCCGTGTATACTATAGTCTTCATGCCAACCAAATACTGTCGAAACTTATCAAATGCATACACCACTGCTAAAAATTCCTTTTCAGTTACAGTGTAGTTCTTTTGTGCTACATCAAAAGGTTTACTCGCATAGTAGATGGCGCAGAACTTCTTTTCCTTCAGCTGCCCAAGCACCACTCCAAGTGTTAGATCACTTGCATCACACGTCAGTACAAACGGCTAACTCCAATCCGGTGTGATCAAGATATGTGCAGTAATAAGCGCCTCTTTCAAAACTTAAAAGCAGTTAGACATTCTTCATAAAAAAATAAAAGGAACATCCTTTTGCAAGTAAGTGAGATAAGGTCTTGGAGGATTTTGAGAAGTCTTTATTAAATCTCCTATAAAATCCTGCGTGTCTAAGGAAGGACCACACTCTTTTCTCATTTGTAGGTGGTGGAAGCTTCTCAATCGCCACCACCTTAGCTCTATCAGCCTGCAATCCCTTGACCAAAATATGATGACTAAGAACAATCCCATCTCTTACCATGAAGTGACACTTCTCCCAATTTAAGACAAGATTAGTTTCTTGACATCTCTTCAAAACAGTAGCTAGGTTAGACAAACAAATATCAAAAGAGGAACCAAACATAGAAAAGTCATCCATAAACACCTCCATGATTTTCTCTATCAACCCATCAAATATGGCCATCATGCAACGCTGAAGTATAACAGGGCATTACACAATCCAAAAGGCATTTTCCTAAAAGCAAAGGTTCCATATGGGCACGTAAAAGTCATCTTTTCTTGATCCTCATGTGCATTCATGATTTGATTATAACCCGAGTACTCGTCCAAGAAATAATAAAACTCATACCCAACTAAACGGTGAAGCATTTGATGCATAAAAGGAAGAGGGAATGGTATTTTCATGTATTTTCATTAATTTTCCTATAATCTGTACACACACGCCATTCCATAGGAATCGTAGTGGCCAAGGTCTCACCATTCTCGGCTTTTACAATAGTCATGCCCCCCTTTTTAGCTACAACATGCAATGGACTCATATAGGGACTATCACTAATTGGATATATAATTCCTGCATCTAACCACGTTAGGATTTACTTTCTAATCACTTCTTGAATTGCGGGATTAACTCTCCACTGATTCTGAATACTACTCTTAGCTTCATCTAGCAATCTAATTTTATGCATGCAATACAATGGACTAATACCCTTCAAATCATCAAGAGTCCAACCTATAGTAGACTTATACTTCCTACGTACATCTAACAACTCTTCGAGTTAGTCATCGGTAAGAGAAGAAGATACAATTACCGGGTAAGTTTTATTATCGCCTAGATAGGCGTACTTCAAGTGCTCCGATAGTGGTTTCAACTCCTCCTTCTTTTCTTCCTTCGATGTGCTTTCTCTATCCAATGGGAGGTATTGCCTAGTCCATTTGACTTCTTCAAACTTGGTTCTTTTAGATTCATACCTGTTATCACCCCAAGCAAGTAAAGTTTCCAGAAATTCAATAAATACCTCATTAGAGAGCCCATCTAGCTCCGTGGTAGGAAAAGTAAGAGACTCCATCAAGCATGTCTGCAGATGATCATTTGACAGGATCAAAGACATATCTTCCTTCACGATCTCCTCCACCATATCAATATTGTGACATTGCGTCTCCATTGGCATCTTCATTGCCCTATCTGGGTTGAAAAGAACCTCATCTTTATCAATTCTCAATCTAAGCTCCCCCTTTTGGACATCAATCATAGCTCTAGCTATGGCAAGGAATGGCCTTCCCAAAATAAGAGGGACATTTTTCTTGTCATCTTCCATCTCTAGCACAAGAAAATCCACAGGAAAGACAAGCTTATCCACTTTAACAAGTACATCCTCTATCACACCCTTCAGAAAAGTCATAGACCTATCCGCCAATTATAGAGCCACTGTTGTAGGAGTGAGCTCCCCAAACTTAGCTTCTTAAATATAGATAAGGGCATCAAGTTGATGCTTGCTCTAAGATCGCATAAAGATTTACGTGCCGGCCCCTTTCCAATTTCACATAGAATAGTGAAGCTCCCTGGATCCTTCATCTTCTGCGGCAGTTTTCTCTGAATGATCGAGCTGCAGTTCTTTGATAGATTCACTGTCTCTACCCCGTTCAAGCTTCTCTTCTTGAATATGATATCTTTAAAAAATTGAGCATAATACGGCATCTCCATGATTGCTTCGGAGAAAGGAACACTCAAGCTTATCTTGTTCATTATTTCTTAAAATCTCTTGAACTTATCTTCCAATCCCTTTTTCACTATTCGAAAGGGAAACGGAGGATATATCTTTGTCTTAGGGATTTTCCATTCATCACGTTTAACATCCTTCGCTTTATCCTTTTTGGATTTCAATCTCTTGGCTCTTTCCCACTTCTTCTCTATTATAAGCTCAGTATTCTGCTCTTGTGATGGCTCTGTAGTGTTTTGAATAATGGGTGTAGCATTCGGTATCGAAACGGGAGGTACATGAAGCTGTTCGACCACTGTTCGACTAGAGTGATCTCGTTGAACAACTTGGGTGTGGTCGAATGAGGGCACTGTAAATGGATTAAGTTCGTTCACTCCTGTTCGACCATAGTTCTACCAGAGTGGTCTGGTCGAACGATATGAGGCTGGTCGAATGGAGACCCTGTTAACTGAGCGTGATCATTCTTCTCCACATGTGCCTATTCGACCATGGTTAGACCAGAGTAATTTGGTCGAACAAAAGTGGTTTTGTCGAATGGTGAAACTAAAAATAGAGTGTCGTAACACTATTTTTTTAGTGTTGTTCGACCATCAGGTCTGGTCGAACGTGGTAGTTCTGGTCAAACAATGCTCCTGGTTTCTTCTTTTTTGTGCGCCCACTTTATTGGACCTTCTTAATGCGTCCCGGACCTCAATGTGATGGCATTACAAGACTTAAGGTTTGTAATACTTTGAGATGGAAGCTTCCCTTTCTCAATTGTTTGTGTCAACTCATTTACGCTCCCCGTCATCTGACCCATCAACAATGTTAGTTCCTTCATCTGCTTAGATAATTCTCCATGATTTGAATTTATTTTTTCTTCCAATCAATCCACCCCAGCATCATTCTTAACCACATATCGATTCACCGTATCCTCTAAAATAGGTTTTCCTTCTTCCGTCTTAGCACCAGGATTAACACCAACAGGAGGTTGCATCGCCGCAATTGGATTGCTCCATGAAAATTACGACCTCTTTTGTTGTTGATAGTTACTCGGGGGACCACGATTATTGTTGTTCTCTTGGTAATTCTTGTTTCCTTGATTATTCAGATACCTCGTCCCATGAATACTCTGACCCATAGCGTAATTCGCTTCTTCAAATTTTTCTTGATTAGTTCCTTCATAGCCAACATCCTGCTGCATCATTGGTGCACGTTGCGCTATAGTAGTGATCTTCTTTTGGTGAGACTCAAGCAACTTGTTGATACTAGCCAAACTAGAGACGATCTCATCTTCTCTACTCGACTTAACTATAGTGTGTTCAACCTGCGTTACCTTTCCAAGAACATAAGTGCCTCTTACTCTATCAGTTGGCGAATCTCTTGAATTCATCGAAATATCCTCAAAGAGCATTTCGACTTCTACGGATGAGTTTGTAAGCAATGCTACATTAGAAGAAGCATCAAGTAATACTCGAGAATCACAGTTCAATCCATTGTAGAAAATACTGATGTATTGAGCTTTAGAAAGGCCATGTTGTGGACACTTTCGGAGCATGTCCTTGAATATGTCCCAAGCCTCATGAAACTTCTCATTACCATAGATAGCAAATTGATTTATTTCTTATTTCATCTTAAACACCTTTGAAGGTGACATGTATTGCTCCAAGAATTTCAATTTCAATTTCTCCCAGGTATCGCATTCAGTAGCAGTAAGGTTGTCATACCAAACACTCGTCTTTTCATCAAGCGAGAACTTAAACAAGATGATCCTCCTCGCATCTTCATGAGCTCCTACATCCTTTTGTGTACTTGCATACCCAAGGAACTTATTCAGATGTTGCTAAGGATCTTCATAGGTTCCCCAAAGAAGGGACTCCTTTCAATCATGTTGATCAGAGCAGGGTGAAAATCAAAATAAGCTCTGACCCCTCTTGCTCCTAACAACCCCGCATTGCCCCCTCCGTTATTCTTAAAGACTTCACGGATGGCAAGATTATCCGCATTCGCAGCCATGTTGACTACTTCTTCTTCCAAGTTAACTTCGGTTGCAGCTTCAATCGCTTGCGAATTCATCTCGTCAACTTCAACTCCTAAATTAAGAGACTCTGTTGGTTCTACGTTCTTATTCTTCTTCTTCTTCCCCTTCTTCTTCCTTGACGATGCTCCAATCTCTATATTATAAGATTTTAAATCTCCTACCTTTGATCTAGTAAGCAAACACCTAAGAAAATAAGTGTTAGAAAATAAAGACAAGAATAAATTAGTCTCAATTTAACTAGAAATAATAAATTAATAATTAATGCCATCCCCGACAATGACGCCATGAACTTGATAAGTGTTTTCTCAACACACAATATTAATCCCCAAGTGTTAAGGATGCTATTGTGGCCTTGATAAGCGACCAAGTGATTATCGAACTCAAAGGACGTATTATTAATTTAATAATAATCTAATCTTATTAAGACTTATATGGCAATAAAGTTATAATGATTAAGTAACAAATAAACAGTTAATTAAGATAGCAATTAAAATAAATAACAGTAGAGAATAAACGAGAGTTGCTCAAGTGAGAAGATAGGTAGCTCTTCGGGCCATCCAGTTTCACTAAATAATCTCCTTTCCGTATGTCAATGTCTGACTCTGCCTTGTGGAATATGCACGCATCACTAAACCATGCAAATCTATTCTATAGACACAAGCAGACAAGCGTGTAACAAGTGTGAATCACTTCGGAGCAAGAGATATAATTACACCCCCTATCTAGGTACTATAAGTATCAATTATTTCCCGTGCACTTAGTACTCTAACCCGATATGATCACCCTTTATAAGTACTATATAATTATCCTCTTTATCCTACTTACTAACCCGAATTCAATTCAATTAATAAGTATTCATATGAGATAGTTCTAATGAAGCTTCAGAGTCCCCTCACTTAGAATCATAACAATTAATCCTGCTCAGCAGTGAACACACTCAATCAATAACCAAGATATGTATTCAGACTCTACATAACATTTAATGATGCACAAAACAACTCTGAGTATGAATTAATAAAGCATAGTCTTATATAAAATAAACCACAAGTAGTGTTGTACGGAGTACACACCGAAAGTTCAATTAACTAGATAAAAACCTTCATAACCCTAGAACTACCAAAGTGGTTCTAGCCCATAACACTTCGAAGAACGTTCATGGTGATTGGATTGTTCTTACCCATAGTCTAGAAAATTACAAGATAGATTAAGTTGCGAAGTAAACCCTAGATGTGGGCGCCGTCGCTTCTCGCTCCGTCTTGAATCTTCACTTGGTTCTCACTTGATTCGCTACACGAATCTCTCTCTACTGCTCATACGGATGGAGTTAGGGTTTGGATGTGGTGTAGGATGGATGTGGAATCTAACTATTTTTTTGGTGTGATCGGCACCCCTTTTTATACTTGTTACTTCTACTCATGGACATGTACTGGGTTTTTTCATCGAAAACATGCACATGCATGCACTGGATGTGAAAATCCTGACTTTTCAGAGCTGATAAGTAGCAGTTTAACCAGTCTTAGTGTGGTCGAACGCTAGTCGAACAACATGTCTGTAAACTAGACTTCATTTATACTTCTCGTTCGACTTAACTCACTTTGTTCCACCTGACTTCTTTTGGTCGAACAGGCTTCACTGGTCGAATGACCTCTCTGTAAGTTGAAATGCCTCTCGTTCGACTTGGCTCTTTTGCTTGACCAATCCCATGCTGGTCGAACAACCTCTTCAGGTCGAGCAACACTACCAAAATTGCCTCCAAAATCGTGTTTTCCAATTTTGAGCATTTAAGACCTATTTTCCTATACAAATATGCTCAAATAACCTTAGTAGCATCTGATTCATAGCTTTTCCATAAACAACTCGATTTGTCTCAATAATAGACCAAATCGTACTCAATTTCCACTTAAATCGGAGCTTGCAATACGTGAATTATCACTCTCACCAAAGAGATCATCTAATTTTGTTGGAGGTAAGTAGGGGTGGGAAAAATCAGTATACCGAAATAGCAATATCGTATTGAAAATTTCAATTTGGTTTTTTCCATATCGATACCGATACTAAATTTTTGGTATATTGATTTTTGGCATACTGAAATTTTGGTAAAATTTATCTCATACCGATACCTGATGGGCGTTTTCTCAACACACAATAATCCCCAAGTATGAAGGATGTGATTGTAGCTTAGATAAACGACCAAGTTATATTATCGAATCCAAAGGATGAATGATTATCAATTTATTATTGTCTAAATTAAAAAAAAAACTTTTTTTAGAAATTTGATTGTAAATGGTTATTAATCTAGTAAACAAAATAATTAAATAACAATAAAATAGAGATAGTAGAAATGAAAAAGAGTTAAACAAGTGAGAAGATAGGTAGATCTTCTGGCCAACCAGTTTCACTAATTAATCTCCCTTCCATATGTCAATGTCCGACTCTGCCTTGTGGACTATGGACGCATCACTAAGCCATGCTAACCAGCTCTATAGACATAAGCAGATAAGTGTGTAACACGTGCGAATAACCTTGGAGCAAGAGATATAACTTCACCCCCCTTTCTAGGTACTATCAGTATCAGTTATTTCCTCTGCACTAAGTACTCTAACCCGATATGATCTTCCTTTATAGGTAATATGAGATTATCCTCTTTATCCTACTTACTATCTCAAATTTAATTCAATTAATAAGTATTCATATAAGATAGTTCTAATGAAGCTTTGGAGTCCTCTCATTTAGAATCATAATATAAAATCCTGCTCAGCAGTGAACGCACTCAATTAATAACCAAGATATGCATTTGTTGGATTGTATACTAAAAGTCTAGCTTTAG
This sequence comes from Pogostemon cablin, assembly GCA_023678885.1. Taxonomy (NCBI): domain Eukaryota; kingdom Viridiplantae; phylum Streptophyta; class Magnoliopsida; order Lamiales; family Lamiaceae; genus Pogostemon; species Pogostemon cablin. The sequence continues at coordinate 34,030,741 of CM042957.1, forward strand.
TATGAACAATGTTTTAACAATATTTGAAATCAGAATCATTGATCAAATAATTGCATCTTATAATTTATTGATATGTCGATGTAATAGTTCACTTACTTTATACTGTAGATAATATGTTGTGCGACAACATGTGGAAGATCATTTTATTGGTGTCCTTATAAAATATAAACAGATGCTCACAACCGAGATAGACGAGGACAATCTATCGGGATGGTTGTAGTTTGATTTGGTATTAGTTTGTCTTGACTATAAAATCACATTAGTATGCTTTGTGTGAATTAAGCAGGACCGCTTGAGATCGTTCGACTTATACTGACTATATAAGAGAACTTAATTTCTGTTATTATGGATGTTCGTTCTCTTAATCCCTATATAATAACTTTGACATGTAAACCAGTATGTATTTCTTTGATTCATCAATGGGTGAGATTTACATGTATCAAATCAACAAACTCGGTGAGTTGGGAAATAATGTTGTCTCTATAGTGTGCTATTGATTGTAGAAGGAAACTGTGTCCTATTAAATAGGTTGATGATGTCCCCTTGCGGAGCTCATAAGGATTATCATGTAAACCCTGCAGGTGGATTTATTCTGGCATGATAATTGGTTGAGTGGTACTACTCTCGGATGAGATATTAATTAATGGAGTTGTCAGTAACTTAATTAATTATTGGGCATTATATATCTTAAACGCGGGGAGACTAACGGGCTCATACCCATAAAGTAATTTGGGATTAGAGTGGTAGTGCAGTAATAATATTTTAGTGCAATATATTATTATTATTGGACTTAAGTATAAGTTTTGGGCTAAACTTGGATACTTAAGACCAATGGAGGCCCGACACTAATTTTTCCTCCTGGTCCCTGTTGTCGCCCATATATAAGTCATCTTAGTGATCCAGAAGCCCTAATGACTACGCCTAACACACATGAGTTTGAGGAAGGATTACAGATTGAGAGGGTCTTGAAGATCGTCTCCCACACAACGTCAAGACTAGGCTTCAGAATACAACAGAAGAAATGAGAGATCATTTTCTACAACCTGATCGTCAACTTCCATGACTTTTTTGAATTAGTGTGGAACTCAAAACTGGTAGTGTGATATATGGTTAGAAGCTATGGAAGAGCGGATCGTTTTGATGTAAAAATTACTCAAATTGGAGATTGGATGAGAAAGTTATGCCAAAGTCATGAGGTCGCGCATGCTGCCCATGAGAATTCCTCTTCTTCAATATATCTTGGTGAAAGGTAATACGTTTCTATGTTCTTGCTTTCACTGATTTAAAAGTGCATGGAACCCTAACAGTTCACATTGACCAAATGATCGAATGCCAAAAATTTGTATCAGAGCTTCAGTTTTGTGGTGAAGCGTGAAATGTTAGGCTAGGGTTTATGTGCCAATTATGGTCTAGGGTTTAGAATATTATTGTGTCTTGTTGAATACTCAATCTGGATATGATGGTACATTTATTATCGACGAACGTCGATGTGTGGTAGGACGGCGGTGCTGGTGGTGGCACAAGGAGGGGCGCGGCTGCACGGCGAAGACATGGATGACTCCACGGTAGCACTAGGAGGTAGCGGCCAGCACGACCGGCATGCGCATGCGGCATGAGTCGTGCCAGTGATCGGCAAGACTGGTCAGAGATCTAAACGGGGCTGTGGTGGCTGACTGCACGACTGGTGTTTGCAGCCGACATGACCGGTACGTGAAGCAGGCATGAGTGGTACCAGCATGTTTGCGGCGCAAGTGTAGCACTGGAAGGCATGTGGCGGCAGCATTAGGAGCAGTATGACCCGTGCTGGTGCCTGGCATAAGTCATGCCGACGTGTTGTGTGACCAGGCAGGCTTTTTTTCATATGATGTGCAGGCCGAGCGCAAGTAATCCTTCTTGTTGCGTAAGGCATCGGTTCAACAGCTGGAGTATAGGAAAGACTTCCTAATTTAAATGATGATTTAATTCGTGATATATAACTGCATAATTAATTTAATTGTCTATTATTATTATGTAGGGTAAATTACCAAAACCCCCCTCGATGTTTGTCCAAATTACCAAATAAATCCCGTGATTTGAAAAATTACCAATTACCCCATTTAAAAAATATTTTTTTAAAAAAATAATGAAATTAAAAAATACAATATTAAATATATGGGTCTTGATATCATTTACATCATTTTTTATTTTAAGAAAGAGTGTATTTTTATTAATGTTCAAATAAAAAATAAATTAAAGGGGGTAATTGGTAATTTTTCAAAACTCGAGGGGGGTTTTGGTAATTTACCCTATTATTTATGGTTGCATGTCGCTATCGATGATTTTGATGGTCTGGTTGATATCGATAATTTCGATAGTCTGGACGATATCGACAATCGATATCGATAGTGTCAAAAATTTGATAATCTGGATGTTTTAAAAATTTGATAATCTGGTCGATATTGATGATTTCGATAATCTGGTCGATATCGATAGTTTTGAAAATTTGATAATCTGGAGGTCTTTGCCGACATTCATGCTTGGTGGCGAACAATCGAATTCGCTAATATATAACTGTCATAATTTGATTTGATTATCTAATTATTGTTATATACTCCCTCCGTCCCCTTGATACGTATCCATTTTGCCATTTTGGTACATCCCAATACAAAGTACCCATTTCCTTTTTTGGATTGATTTGACACACATGTTGCCCACAATCAACACTAATACAACTAACCATTACACATTAAAATATTATACTCCTTAATCCACATGTAAAAAGCAAATGAATACCTATTAGTGGGACGGAGGGAGTATATATGCATGATTCTCTGTGATTTACTGCCTTATTTAGTGTAATATGAGCATGCTATGTTGCGTATTTTATTCTTTAATATTATATGCATGTAAAAATCGTCGGTGTTAAATAAATAAATAGGAGAGGGGATTGGTTAATAATTTTCGCGGACTCCATTATTGGTTTGTAAGTAATGTGCATAAACTTGTGCATTGGCTATAGTGCCTTCTTCCACAACGGATGAGTTTATTCACATATCACTGGTATAAACTTCTTTATGATGATTGTTGGAAGTTATCTGAGCGCTGGTGGACTTCTCCAACTGTAGGGACACAAGCTTGGGCAACAGAATTGGAATCAAATAATAGTGTATATTTAGGTGTAAATAATAAGCATCCTCCCCAACGGAGTGACTGCTGTTATTTGCATGGCTAAAATGGAACCGACAATTAATTATTTTATTATAAAGTTAGGTTGACGAATGAAATTAATGGGTAAAACCTTCTCTTGTAAATATTCGATTTGTATACGTCCACATTAACGTGGCATGCAGATTCACGGTGCTTGAGATGTTGGTGAATTTTATTTTATATTATTTTGAGGGAATCAATATAAATGGATAAATTCGAAGGATTTGATCTGTGTATTTATTTACGTGATTCTCTGCAATTTCAAATGGTTTTATCTCGCTTATTGTTTACTAAAAGAAATATATTTACTGGTCCAAAATTAGATGATAAGAAAAGAATCTTGGTTTTGATTCTTACTTCTTAGGAAAACGTATGTGTTCTCACTAAAAATGTCCTCTAGTGTCTACTTAAGTCTCTAGTGGAAAGTTGAGACGTTCATAGAAATATGATGGTCTCATGCGACTCTTCAGATACTTGAGTAAGTTAGAAAGACAAGAGGTCATGGTTAACTTGATGAATGAATTTGAAAAACTTGTAGTAGAATTGAAAGGGAAACCTAGGTCAATTCTCCATATTTTGCCTAGATGTTTTGAGCAAGTTCCACCTGAGTTACGAGAGGTTGTACTTGGTGGGAAACTTCTGACAAAATAAGTGGGCACTACTACAAAACTATGAATAGATATCAGTTAATAACCGATATCTATTAGAATTTTCGACCGTTATAAATGGAGGCGATATTATAGGTATGTTAAATAGATATCGATTATTTGACTAATATCTATTACTATTATAGATATCGATTATTAACCTATATCTATAAAGAATAAATTGATATTAATAAGCCTGATGTTAAATGTATTGAAGAATAGATATCAGAGAAAAACCGATATCTATGTATGTTATAGATATCGATTGTGAACCAATATCGATGAAGAAAAATCGATATTAATAAACTTGATTTTAAATGCATTGAAGAATAGATATCGGAGAAAAACCGATATCTTTGTGTTATATAGATATCGGGTATTAACCGATATCTATGATGAAAATATCGATATTAATAAGTCTGGTATTAAATTAATTGATAAATAGATATCGGTTACTAATCGATATCTATGATAAAAACACCAATATTAATTAGCTTGATATTAAATGTATTGATGAATAGATATCGGTAAAAAACTGATATCTTTCTAGAGTATAGATATCATTTAGTAACTGATATCTATTTGTAAATCCACTGATATTTTAACCTGCCCAAATTATTTAAACAATAAGTTCTAAATTTAGATTGAATTTCAAATGTCGCATCCATTTTGACATATATTTCATTCTTAAACTAATAAGTATGTATTACAACATTGTCGAATATTCCAAATATTCAAATGACTTAATAAGTACTGAAAAAAAAGTACAAAACACATATAACTAATACATGGAGAGGTACTCGTGATATCCTAACCAAAAAATGTCATGATGTCTTTTTTGATTGATAAAATCCACTGCACCGCAGCTAGCTATGCATATCTGTAGCATTAAGAGAACCACAACTAAAAAACCAGTAATAAAGCTAGTATGAAACATTAAATTCTTCATTCATGGTACAATATATCATTGTTCCTTAATTTGGATCATACAACTTTAGATATTCTACGATGCCATATATTATTTGAAACACAAATTTGAATACTACACACAAATAATTCTTATATAGTAGATCCAATACATTAACTTTTAATACCTTTTTCTACGGATACATTTATGTTTGACAACATTCTGCCCACTCCATTCGCACTTTATCGATTTTACCTAGTTTGTAACTCTTTTGTGTGAACTATAATATTAAAAAAATGTAAATCAGATATCAAATATAGTATTACTCACTCAAATAAATACAATATTACCAATGATTGGATGGATGACATATTTATAGATACACTTGATTCAACGATTTCCTTCATGTATCTCATCACAAAAAAGCTACACTGGAAGGAATCTGGTTGCTTAGGTACCTAGATATATTCAAAGTAATATAAGTACATAGTTTTTGGTCAATCGATAACTATAAATGTGTGGTAGCTTTTTGTACCTTAATGACTTTCCACGTCATTTGTTTCTTTCTTTTCTTTCCCATTGCTTGAGCATTAAACATTTTTAAAGTCCTATTAAAATATTAGAAAAATAATAGAAGTATAAATTATAAACTCAAGCTAGAATGATAGAAGTATACTATAAGAGGTTATTGTTCTCAGTACTAGAATGATAACTTATATTTCAACCACTTTCTTCCATCCCAAATCATGAATGCCATTATAAAGAGGATCCATCAAGCAAACCTCTTCATCATGTGGGAAGATAAGTATGAAAACCCAATGATTACTGCATATTTCAAAAATTAAAATAAAATAAGAATTTGAAAATATATTTTAAATGAGTAATTCGTAAATTTTACACTTACCCTGATGCATTACATGGCAATAAACATGTTTGACTAGAAGTTGTGCCCACCATTCCATCTGAAAGAGCACGTGCCCTTCGTTGGATGCTTCTTCTCCATGCCATATCCATGTTTTATATGTCATATCCATACCATGAACTAACAAATGCGTCCTTACTCTCTCAACTTTACTACTATGTGGGTTCCCACACTTTACACACGGGCATGATATTTTTTCAAGATTGACAATATTTTCTTGTGCAAAGCGCAAGAAAGACTCTACACCTTCTTTGTACTCATGTGTTAACCTATCTTTAAGGATCCATTGCTTATCCATTTGATTTTTACCTAAATAACCAATTTGCACCATGCAATGACATTATTGTATTGGACCTATTATTGAATACATAATACTTACATAGCTTAAAGAAAAACTAAAACTCTCACAGCTAGCTTTAATCAACATAGTTTGTTAGGTCCTCTTATTTTATAAATTTTAAGAATAGAAAATTAATTTCATCATTTCATTTTGTTCGATATTTATAAGACATTAATGGATGATGATATCAAACATGAACTCAATGGTGAACTAATTCAGTGAGCAAAAAGTCAATTCAATGCTTTAATGATGGAAAGACTACGTAAAATTATACGAAAAGACAATAGAAATAAGAAAGAAAAGTACCCTTTTGTTGTCTTGACAGAGAAGATGGGGAGAGATCTTGTACAAATCTATATCAATAGGTAAAGCTGCTGATTTCACCTTACACTAACATTCCCAGTCATCTTTCTTCCCTTTTATCTCTGCATTTGAAGATAAATTTGATTTCATAATTCAAATTAAAGAGCGTATAAACATCCAATCATTTTTAACCAGCTATAATTTTACATGACAAGATTTAAGTTACGCGTTTAGAAGTATAATCTAGTAATAATTCCAAAATTATCGATATATTAGAGAAAAATTAAACCTTCATAAGATGTGTGTTTTTGAACTTTCCATGTTAGTTCATAAATTTAAAAATAATTAGATGTATTATATCCTTAAAAAAGCTATATATGAGATGATGACAATTCATAGAAGGACAGTAGTGTGAATGGGAAGTAGCAGACTAGTAGTGCAAAAGATAAGATACTTTGTTTCAAGACTAGTATGGGACATTCAAGAGATGGGACCCATTACTAATTGGGCTAAAATATAATTTCGGCACTTACACTCTTTCAAACCTCCCTAGGTTAGCAAATGATTCAGGTATTGGACCACTAAGACTAAGAGAGATTTAAAAGAAATCCATCTTCTAGAAAAGAGTAAACACTCTCAAATAACTTATATTCTCATAAATTTTTTCTACTTGCAAATACAATGGAATGAGACTCTATTTATCGTAGCCATTACAAGACTCTAGAACACTTGTGCATCAAACACTTGACTCATCACTTACTAGATTCATTTGAACATTTTAAATATTTCTTTGACCCCTAAAACCCATACAAACATTAATATAATAGTTAATATAGTAAATATGGTGACTTGACCAAGAAATAATAGTTGGAAAGGCACCAAAACACTTCAAATGCATGAATTGGCAGATTCTCGGCAGCATCTGTTACCTTCCAGAATAACGAGCATAACTTCTTATAGAAAATTCCAAACGACATTCCATTTGCTGCGTTGGAAACTAGACTGATAGGGCTTTCTATTAATATACTTTTCATTGTCTAATTCACTCCCGATCAGTACCAGTAATTTTTCAAACATACCTCATGTGTGCTGAAATATTTTCCGCATCACTTCATGTTCTTAATTCTTAATTAAATGCGATTTCATTTGTCCATTGATTTCTAAATTCTCTCAAAAGATATTATTCAGAACTTAAGAAGGCCAAATCGTACCTTCACCACCCGAACTCCATTCTATCAGCCCTAACTTCAATATGTTTTGACCCATGGGAAGAAGCATAGGGAAGTTGAGGCATGTAATGGATACATTAGAGAATATATCATTGACTAATTTACAAACTATATGAAAAAATCAAGTAAAAACATAAGATAACAGTTAATGTACATCATGTGTAGTTGAAACAGTGAACAAGAGATAATAGTTCTTTCAAATAGCCATGCCGCTCTTCTTTTACCTCACTTCATGAATCGCAAAGGAAATAAAATATTCATAAACTATATTGAAAAAATATTTGATGCAAATGGGTAACCAACAACAATGGGGATATACACAAATCAAGTAAATCAGACAAAAGAAGGAATCCTTAATACATAAAATGAAATCCATAGTTTCATAATGTCGAAAATATTGTATCTATCTTAGATCGATAAACTTGAGAGAGTGAAACTAACCTCACAATGAGTGCTCTCATCCTGCAAGCACAACAGTGCGAGAACTAACGGTATGACAACGGTGTGAAAGAGTTGAGGGATCAACAGCGGGTAATGACAAAATGAACGGGCAGTGCGTGACGGCGGCGAGATAGAGTGGTGTAAACAGGAGGCTGGAACGCGCAGTGGGTGCTGATTGTAAGAACAAATGATGGGTGCCTGTGGCGTGAATGGGTAGCGGGTGATGGTGGCGTGAATCATCGACTCGTACCAGTGGCGTGAACAGATGGGTGCTGCCAAAGTGAATCTCTTATCGGTGGCGGCGTGAGGGTGTTGAATTAGGGATCAGTGGAAAAAATGTGAAAATGTATGGCTGAAAATTAACCTTTATTCCCAATTAAATTAAGAATGATTTAATTTTTATTTTTTGTGGTAAGAATGATTTAATTGGGTAAGAGAATTTTTTTTATTTTTCAAGTAATAAAAAATATATTTATTAATATCAGTGGAAAGATATCGGTTGACATAATCGATATCTATAACATGTATAGAAATCGTTAAAAGATATTAGCAAGGTATAACCAATATCTATTAAGGTATTAATGACATTATAGATATCGGTTGTAGAATAGATATCGGTTACTGAAACTATATATATTAGTTTTACAAATAACCAATTTCTATGCTATGTTATCTATTCACAATTTTGTAGTAGTGGGGGAAGGAAATCAATTTTCATCAAGATGTGAACAAGGTTAATATCTCATTCACTAGTTGTTGAAGCATGATTATTGATGGCATCTACTAACACGTTGTGCGTAGATACCGAAATTACTAAAAGCATGTAACTAAGGGATGATGAGATAATTGAGTACATGGATAAGTTACGAAAGTAGTGGTTGTTGTATTAGGAGACGTTTATTTATTTTTTTATAGGAATAAACGTTTTATTTTGAGAAATTATCTTTACATACGTATATGGATGAATACTCAATTTTATTTGAATGACTTAGTCATTACAATGAAGGATGGAGCTATAATCTATTGTAGTACGTTGGTAGACAATCACGTTCTTAAATCATGTTTCTCTCGCGATGTAACAAATAGTAATTAATAACGCGTCTTCTAATCTAATGAGAGAAAGGAACCTTCAGACATGAACCAAACATACCTTTGGCATCTGAGACTAGGTCATGATTATCTTTTAAGGCAAAGGGGTGTAGAGCCAAAGATATGTTGGAATTGGTTCATTCTGATTTATGCGGTCCTAAGATTATCCAGGCTAGAGGTGGTTAGATATATTTTGATGCACCACAAGTCTTAGTACTATGATTAATTCAAAAGTGCATGGGTCATGCGATGAAGTGTCATCGTATATACATCAATCATTACAATTTAATCGCGGTGGCGAGTACTTCTTAGGATAGTTTAAGAGTCATTTATCAGATATTGGGATTGAATCCCAAGTTGTCAACACCGGGCAAACCCCAACTCACTAGTGTGGTGGAAAGAAGGAATAAGACTTTTATGGAAATGGTTAGATAGATGATGAGTTATTTGGAATTACTAAATTCATTTTATGGGTATGCCCTAGAAATAACATGTTGATTTGATGATTGTCTGTTTGTGGGATATACTAGAAAAATGAAGGGTGTCTTATTTTATAGTCGAAAAGATCAAAGAGTGATTGTTAACAAGAACATTAGATTTTTGGAAAAGGACTATGTAATAAATTACAAAGCCATGTATATATTGTTCTAAAGGATGTGAGAGGAAAAAACACAAAGTATAGTACCAATTATACAAGAGGATATGCCACAAGTAAACTGCATCGCGTGACATGTCTGATACAAAATTACGTGTAGTGCTATGTCGTAGTGGGAGGGTTGTTTTACAACCTGAAAGAAAAATAAAAGAGGTTCAGACGGTAAGGTGATACTTTGAAACAAGGCTTGTTGTATAATGTTACACTCAGAAAGAAGGGTGAGTTCAAGTATGAGGAAACCTTTTCCGCCAGTAGCTAAGTTTAAGTCGATCTGTATTCTTTTATTTTGTTGCTGCTCATATTGAATTATGAGGTATAATAAATAGGTGTCAAGATAGCTTCCGTGATTAGAAGTCTTGAGGAAAACATCTATGTGAAGCAACCGAAGTGATTCATTGAAAAGAGCGAAGAACATTTTGAGTATAAGCTTAAAAGTGTCCATCGATAGACCGAAGCAAGCTTTGAACTCAAAGTATGTCTATTTTGATGAGGTAATCCTGTGATATGGATTTATTTAATGCGCGGATGTGTCTTGTTTATTGAGAATAGAGACGAAAACATGGTGGTATTTCTTGTACTATACGTAGATGGTATCTTGCTCAATGGAGACAATGAAAGAGTATCGTCGGGCGTATGGGCATGGTTAATAAAGCAGTATGAACTGAAGTACTTAAGAAGAAGCAAAACATATTCTTGTGATCATGGTGATACAAATCACAAGATAGGATGTTATGCTTAACTTAAGCTTCATATAATGATACAATCTTTACTCGTTTTAGCACGTGACTTTATCTAAAAAAATATATCTTATGATACAAAAGGAAGGTAAAGCTAATGAAAGCGGTTCCTTATGCTTCGACGAATAAGGAAGCTTAATTTAAGGAATGCTATGCATGAAATTTGATACCTGTTTTGCTAAGTGCATGATCAGTGAGTATCAAGGTAACCCGAAACAAGAATGTTGAATTGTGGTAATACATATACTTATGTACCTGAAAAGAACCAGAAATTATAAGTGGATTCACCGGACAGATTCACTATTTCTTGTGGGTTACATAGATTCGGATTTTCCAAATCAGATAGGGATGACAGTAAATCCACATCAAGGTTATGTGTTTAATTTTAGGAAGTAGTGTCATAATGTGGAGGAGTGTCATATAGAAATATATTTCGGACTCTATCAAGGAAAGATGATAAATTGGAGCATCTGAGGCAGCCAAAGTATCTGCATGACTCTAGAGACTTCATGATGGACTTGGATGTGTTTTTTGAGTTTGCCCAAGGTTATCACAATTTATTGTGATAATAATGGTGCAGTTGCAAACTTGAAGGAATCACCAGCCCATAAGGCAATTAAACACATTGAGAGCAAGTACCACCTGTTACGAGAAATCGTATGGTGAGAGAAAGTTTTTTGTTGCCAAGATTGCATCGGATGATAACCTAGTAAATCCTTTTATAAGGACTTTAAAGTGAAAGCTTTTGATGGTCATGTAGTGGGAGTGGGAATCAGATGTATGGCAGAAGACATGGCAGCATAGTGTTTTAGTATAAGTGAGAGATTGTTGGATTGTATACTAAAAGCCTAGCTTTAGTATGAACAATGTTCTAACAATATTTGAAATGAGAATCATTGAGCAAATGATTGCGTCTTATAATTTATTGATATGTCAATGCAATAGTCCACTTACTTTATACTATAGATAATATTTTAGTGCGACAACACGCGGAAGATCATATTATTGGTTTCCTTATAAAACAGATGCTCACAATCGAGATAGATGGGGACAATCTATCGGGATGGTTGTAGTGTAATTTGGTATTAGTTTGTCTTGAATATAAAATCACATTAGTATGCTTTGTGTGTATTGAGTAGGACCGCTTGAGATCGATCTACTCATGCTGACTATATAGGAGAACTTGATCTCTATTATTATGGATGTTCATGCTCTTAATCCCAATAAAATAACCTTGACACGTAAGCCAGTATGTATTTCTTTGATTCATCAATGGGTGAGATTTATATGTATTAAATCAACAAACTCGGTGAGTTTGGAAATAGTGTTGTCTTTATGGTATGCTGTTGATTGTAGAAGGAATCCGTGTCCGTAATAGGTTGATGATGTCCCCTTGAAGAGCTCATAAGGATTATCATGTAAACCCTGCCGGTGGATTTATTCCGGCATGATAATGAAGTTGAGTGGTACTACTCTCGGATGAGATATTAATTAATGGAGTTGTCGGTAACTTAATTAATTAATGGGCATTGTATATCTTAAATGCGGGGAGACTAACGGGCTCATAATAAGAAGGAGCCCATAACGTAATTTGGGATTAGAGCGGCAGTGCAGTAATAAAATTTTAGTGCAATATATTATTATTATTGGACTTAAGTATAAGTTTTTGGCTAAACTTGGATAATTAAAACCAATAGAGGCCCGACACTAATTTTTCCTCCTGGTCCCTGTTGTTGCCCATATATAAGTCATCTTAGTGATCCGGAAACCCTAATGACTCCACCTAACACACGTGAGTTTGAGGAAAGATTACAGATTGAGAGAGTCTTGAAGATCGTCGCCCACACAACGTCAAGACTTGGCTTCGGAATACAGTAGAAGATCGGAGAGGTCATTTTCAGCAACCTAATTGTCAACTTCCACAAACTTTCTGAATTTTATGGAACTCAAAACTGGTGGTGTGATACAAGGTTAGAAAGCCATGGAAGAGAGGAACGTTTTGTTGTAAAAATCACTCAAATCGAAGATTGGATGAAGAAGTTATGCCAAAAGTCGTGAGGCTGCGCATGCTGCCAGCTATAATTCCTCTTCTTCAACATACCCTGGTGAAAGGTAATATGTTTCTATGTTCTTGCTTCCGCTGATTTAGAAACGCATGGAACCTTAACGGTTCACGTTAAAGAAATGATCGAACGCCAACAATATTCAGACTTTACATAACGGTTAATGATGCACAAAACAACTCTGAGTATGAATTATAAATGCATAGTCTTATATAAAATAAATCCACAAGTAGTTTTGTACGGAGTATACACATGAAAGTTCAATTAACTAGATAAAATCTTCATAACCCTAGAATTACCAAAGCGATTCTAGCCCATAATGTTTCAGAGAACGTTCATGGTGTTTGGATAGATCTTATCCATAGTCTTGAAAATTACAAGAAAGATTAAGTTGTGAAGTAAACCCTAGATGTGGGCGACGTCGCTTCTCGCTCCGTCTTGAATCTTCACTAGGTTCTCACTTGATTCGTTGCATGAATCTCTCTCTACAGCTCTTGTGGATGGAGTTAGGATTTGGATGTGGTGTCGAATGGATGTAGAATCTAACTCTCTTCTTGATGTGATCTGCTTCCCTTTTTATACTTGTAAACCCTCCTTATGGACCTTTACTGGGCTTTTTCTTTGAGAATACGCCAAAACATGGATAGAAAAGCTGAAATTACCAAAAATAAACACGCGTGTCTCCGCTCGACTAAGATGATTCATGTTGAGTGGGCTCAGCTAGGTTGAGCTGTCGAGCGGCCTTCCTGTTCACTGAAACTTTATACAGTGCTCTACTCGACAATCTTCACTGTCGCCCGACCAAACGGTCTTAGTCAAGCGGCCCCTTCTCTGTCGAGCAACGTCTCGAAATTCGTGTTTTCTGATTTTGAGCACTTCTGACCTGTTTTCTTGTATAAAGATTCTCAAACAGCCTCAGTAGCATCTGATTCACTACTTTTCCATGAACAACCCAATTTGCCTTGATTATAGACTAAATCGTACCCAATTTCCACGTAAATCAGAGCTTAAAACACATGAATGATCACTCTCGTCAAATCTCCAAACTTCCATGTTGCTCGTCCCGAGGCAACGACATCAAAACAAAGGCAAGAGAGTGTGATTCACAAGATCCTCATACAGGCACAACGTAAAATAACACATGCAATTTCATCAATTCCAAAACATGCAATCATCATACATATCATTTATATAAAAATATCAATTAATCACAATACTTCTACGAGTGCAAAGTCATCTAACTTACTAGGAAAGTGTTTACTCTCGCTCTCAAGTGTAAAAGATGTATACTTAAAGTGTTCGTAATTACACTCAGAATCAATTCATACATTCGCGTAATCATAAGCTTGGCAAGGGTCTAAAAAATCAATCCATAATTATTCCAATACTAGGATCACAAAGGACTTGTTCTTGGGTTGTAATATTGGCTATTTGGCAAAGGTAGGAGAATATAGATAAAGTGACTAATTCACTAGTAGAGAATTACCTTGAAGTTTAGCTTTTCATCAAACAGTTTCATTCTTCCTCTCCTTCATCATTCTCATCTTCTTTTCGAAACTTTTTTTCTCCTTCTTCACTTTGAATCAACAACTTCTTTCTTAAAATATAAGGGTACCAATTTCAGGCACTACCCTTCTAAGCAGTGGAGGTACCGGTTTCAGGCACTACCCCTAAACAAAACAAGATTTAACCACACTTTTTTTCACTTTCATCACTTCACCAATTTCCTTCCTTTCTTTCTTCAAGTTCATAACTAGCATTTATTCACATCAACTCTCTACTAGTAAATAGGATATTCAAAAGGCTCAAGTAAAGGTAAAGTAAATGCTTTTTATCAAAGACTTGCCAAAAAAAAAACTTTTAAAGGCTCAATAGGGCTTCCAATGATATAACATTATAAGGATAGGTAAAATTTGGCTAAGTGGCTCAACAATAATAGCCTAAGATCATGTCCTAGTATCTGACAATCATAAATCTCACACAAGACTCCAAGCCAAGTTCTAGAATACGAATATATGAACAATACTCTCAAGATTAAACTATTATGCAATCATGTAGCACGATTAATAGGCTCAAATTCTCGCATGGATAATAGATTTCCTAAGCAGCCTTCAAAGTAAGCAATCAATATCAAACTTCTACATAAACTACAAGTAATCAAACATACATGCCTCTTATCAACAAAATCAACATATATCATATTCAAGTGCACATACATGTAGAAAAGTCACTATATCTACTCAATCCATCAAATCATCATCAATGTACAAGTATCCATCATACCATCAATATCAATATGGCACATATCACTCACACATAAAACCAAAAATCAACCACCACTCAAAATCCAACCTATCAAGTGAAAAAGAGAAGGCAGATGAGAGGAAACGGATAAAGGAAAAAAACCTGGCGCACACTACTCCTTCAGAGCATCATCATCATTATTATCATTGCGCCAATCGTCGAAATCTCTTGCTGGTTGGTATTCAATGCGGCAAAGTGCTCATGCATCATTCAAAATTGCCCTCTATAAAAGTGATCCTGAGCCTACCAGAAATCATACTGCTGCTGCGGTAGTGGTGGTTGCATCAGAGGAACTCCCATCTCTGGAAAATTGAGAGCCATCTCCATATGTACCTCAGGAATTGGCTTCTCAAACTATTATGGTTGTTGTTGTCCAAACGGCTGCTGCTGTTGCTCGTCCTTATTGAACTCCTCCAGTTCTCCTACTAGAATCATATCAAGGTCTAGATAGACCCCGTCCAAATGCATCTGAGCCAGTGTTCGCCAATCTCCATTAGTACAATAAATAGTAGAGATCGCGATGCGAGGAGGAGTGTTTATCAATAAGTTCGCATTGATCTGAACAGAAGTAAGATCAATAAGAGAGAAAGGCATCTTGAAAGAAATAGGGTTGATGAACATCCATACACCATCCTCCCTCCGAGCCAAGTTCATTCGCACACGCCGACAGAATCAAATTCGGATCACCTTGGACTAGCCTAAACCTTGATAAATCCACATTGTAGTGCTCGGCCAATGGTGTAATCAAATCTCCGATGTTCACCTTCTGAAACGTGTGTGAAGTGAACCAATGCAGCTACTGTAATATATAGGTACCCAAATTAAAATGAACTATGTTCATCATGCACCAAAGAACATACGGTTCACCTCTCGGAATACACCCTCCTTCAGCTCTAGCAAAAATGGTATTTTTGAGGATCCTATCCATGTATGCGATTACCGGATTACGAATGAAAGCAGCCCTTGATCGCTAAGAATCATAGTCTCCTTGCAAACCCGTAATCAATCTCCAGAATTAATCAGCATTAAATCCTTCATTCCCTAGCGTTGATATATTCTCCAGGCACCCAAATATCCTGTTGAACTCACTAGCATATAAGTACCTCAATTCCCCTGCAAGTCGGAACCACACATCTGTAGGAAGAAAGTACTCCCCACGAATCACCTCCAGCATACACAACATCTCAGCTGTGATGTGAAAATAGGTATCTCTCTTCAAATCCATGAAACCGCTGATTCATACTTGATTGAACATCCACCTGATATCATTAATTATATGCATCTCCACCATGGCTTCATTATCCTGATAATGAGTCTGAGTAATCTTCCTCGAAATCACTCTCCATAGATCCTCTTTTTCATCCCAATCCAGTATTTGTATTCCAAAGTCAGACATCATCAATTTGTTTTTCTTAAGCCTCTTAGCCATCTCTCCTTTCCTTGGTACTCCCCATCATATCCTCTTAGATGAGGATGCTATGCCTTTTCATACAAAAATTATACTTCAATACAAAACGTATGTGTAAGCATGAATATACTAATCCTAGGACTATTTATCCAAAGATTCTACTCAGGACTTCAAATCATATGCATAATAAATTCAAACTCAACCTCTCCACAACTTCACATGTATGAGTCGAAACAATAAACCTCAAAAAGTTACACCATGGAAAAATCAACATTCTATTTCCTAAATTCAACAAAGGATCCACTATACTTCAACAAATACCAATATGCTCAATAAGAAATTCAAAAGAAATATTCAACAACTAAACTCAATTCATAAGCATTCAACTCAATTCCACAATTCAAATTG
Source organism: Pogostemon cablin (assembly GCA_023678885.1). Classification (NCBI taxonomy): domain Eukaryota; kingdom Viridiplantae; phylum Streptophyta; class Magnoliopsida; order Lamiales; family Lamiaceae; genus Pogostemon; species Pogostemon cablin. Next base: position 34,047,380 of record CM042957.1, read on the forward strand.
CTCATACTCATCACTTAAAATCAACGAGCCCATGCATAAATTCAATAATTCAACCTAAGCCCGTATCATATGCATCATCAATTCCACAAAATTCCATCAATCCAACGTAATACTGAACTCATGTAAACTAATGTAAAATTTCAACAAAAACACCCAATTTCATATCACAATTCAAACGAAAAACATGCTTAATCAACTTACCCATCCAAACTAATTAAAGTACAATCAAATTCAAGGGTAATGTGTCGAGAAAACATACCTTTATCTCTAGCCATGGGTGCATAGAAGTGACGAAAAATAAAAAATTAAAATTTGGGTAGAAAAGCCATGAATTAACTTGAATCTCCAAAATTTGATGTGGAATGTGTGTGGTCTTGGGTAAAGAAGAGTATACTATGTATTTGGAGTGAAAATCTTACAGTTCGAGGTAGGTGCTCGAGAGAGGATGGCGAGAGAATGGTCGAGCAGCGTGGAAGCCGACCTTTTATTCGCGAAAATTACTCCGCTCGGGTCGAGCGACCCTTGAACTGGTCGAGCGACCTCACTGTAAGCTGAAACCGTCTTTTGTGTTCCGCTTGACCTTTTGCTCGACCAAGATGTTCTAGTCGAGCGGCCCCTAATTGGTCGAGTGTGACCTCTACATTCTGAAAAATTTAGGATCCACTTTACAGTGGTCCACTGGATCTCAGTGACTGGTCGAGCAGCTTAACTTTTGGTCGAGCGGGCTTCTGACACTCATTTTTTGTGATTTTCTCCATCTCCTGCAAAACTCAGACTCTAAAACAACAGTAAGTATCATATCAAGTCAAAACAATAACTAGAGAACCATTACTTAGACTCTTTAAATTACATATAACTCCGCTCACACTACAAAATCAACTAAAACACCACTGAACACTAGGCAAATTGCAAAATATTGACACATCAAAACCGATTAAAGTTTCAATATACCGCAAAAAATCAACTCCCCTAGCAAATGTTACAAAGAAAAGATTATACTCTTGGTGCTACGATGAGGTAAGAACATTACACCCCCAAAATTAATACAGACTATAGTCGAAACTAAGTTTGCAAAAAAATATAATTGCCGATTAGTAAGCACCTTAAATATAAAAATTTCTTACTCACACAAAATAAAATAAACAATAATACGGGAAGGTAAGCCCCTAACAGGCGCTCATGTTTAACATCGGAGAGTCACGATAGTACCACTTCAATGCTAGGTATCTTCGAAGATAACACAAGCATCATCTGGCGACTTAAAGTGCTTCAATCGATGCCCATTTGCTGCTATGATGTCTCCGTCTTTGTCCATGATCTCAAAACTCCTCCCTCCGCAGGCTCTATGGATAATGAACGGTTCCATCAACTTTAATTTTAATTTACTGAAAAAAGCTTCAAACGAGAGTTAAAGAGTAATACCTCATCTCTTTGCTTGAACTCCTTGAAAGTGATCTTCGAGTTATGCCACTTCTTCATTCTCTCCTTATAGATCATCGAGTTCTTGAAAGCTTGATTCCTGAACTCATACAATTAATTGATGTGAGTCATCCTCAACTCCTTTACCTCCTTACTAGATAAGTTCAAACTTCTCACGGCCCAAAAAGACATATGATGTATCTCTATGGGTAAGTGGTACGGCTTCTCATAGATAATTTGATAAGGTAACATTTCAAGCACAATCTTGTATGCCGTCCGGAACCCCCATAAAACATCATCGAGCTTCATTGCCCAATCTTACCTATTGGTTCCGACTACTTTTTCCAGGATTTGCTTCACTTGCCGGTTAGAGACTTCTGCTTACCTATTTGCTTGAGGATGATAGGGTGCATTAACTCTATACTTAACACCATATTCCTTGAGAACTCTCTCAATAAGCTTATTGACGAAGAGTGAACCTCCATCACTCACAAGGGCTCTAGGAACTCCATATCGGGCAAAAATATGTTTCTTCAAGAAAGACAACACCATCTTTGCATCATTCATGTGAGTTGTAATAGCTTCCACCTACTTAGAAACATAATCAACAGCAAGAAGGATGTAGAGAAATCCATTAGAGGAGGGAAAGGGCCCCTTAAAATCAATTTCCCATACATCGAAAATCTCTACTACAATGCTTAGCTAAAGTGGCATCTCATCCCTTTTGCTTATGTTTTCCATCATTTTGACATCTATCACATGTCGCTACATAGGATTCACAATCTTTAAACAAGGTAGGCCAATATAAAGAGGATTGTAGTACCTTCGCTGCAGTCTTTTGAGCTCCAAAGTGCCCCACGTTGGATTGTGCATGACAAAAATCAAGAACACACTCCATCTCCATCTGAGGCACATACCTACGGATGATAAAATCCGTACAAATCTTGTAGACGAACTGATCATACCATATAAAAGTCTCAACATCTCTCTTGAATTTGGCAAGTTGATACCTATTGAGACATTTAGGAATTTCACCTACGGCAATATAATTAACATAATCAGCGTACTATGGATCCATTCCTTGAGCAGCTACTACACAGGTTTTCTCCGCTCCTTCAGCAAACACCACCATGATCTTGTTATCTGGGAACATCTCTTCTATGTATTCAAATGAATCATCACAATGCTCCCTTGTCTCCAACCTTGATAGGTGATCTGCCAAAACATTCTCTGTTCCTTTCTTATCCCAGATCTCCATATCAAACTCTTGTAGAAGAAGGATCCATCTAATAATCTTGGGCTTCGCTTTCTTCTTCTCCATCAAGTATCAGATCATAGAGTGATCCGTATATACTATAGTCTTCATACCAACCAAATACTGTCGAAACTTGTTGAATGCATACACAACAGCTAAAAACTCTTTTTCAGTTACCGTGTAGTTCTTTTGTGTAAAATCAAAAGATTTATTTGCATAGTAGATGTCGCAGAACTTTTTCTCTTTCAACTGCCCAAGCACCACTCCAAGTGCTAGATCACTTGCATCACACATAAATACAAACGGCTGAGTCCAATCTGGTGTGATCAAGATAGGTGTAGTAATAAGTACCTCCTTCAAAACCTAAAAAGATGTTAGACATTCTTCATCAAAATTAAAAGAAACATCCTTTTCAAGTAAGTGAGACAACGGTTTAGAGTATTTTGAGAAGTCTTTGATAAATTTTCTATAAAATCCTGCATGTCCAAGGAAGGACCGCACTTCCTTCTCATTAGTGGGTGGTGGAAGATTTTCAATTGCAACCACCTTGGCTCTATCAACCTGCAATCCTTTGGCAAAACATGATGCCCAAGAACAATCTCATCTCTCACCATGAAGTGGCATTTCTAATAATTCAAGACAAGATTAATTTCTTGACATCTCTTCAAAACAGTAGATACGTTAGACAAACAAATATAAAAGGAGGAACCAAACACAGAAAAATTATCCATAAACACCTCCAAGATCTTTTCTATCAACCCATCCAATATGGCTATCATGCACCTTTTGAAAGTAGCAGGTGCATTACATAATCCAAAAGGCATCTTTCTAAATACAAAGGTTTCATAAAGGCAAGTAAAAGTAGTCTTTTCCTGATCCTCGGGTGCAATCATAATTTGACCCGAATACCCATCCAAAAAACAATAAACTCATACCCTGCTAGACGATCCAACATTTGATCCATGAAAGGAAGAGGGAAATGGTCTTTGCATATATTTTTATTCAGTTTTCTATAAATCGTACACACACGCCATCCCGTAAGAATCCTAATGGCTAATGTTTCCCCATCATCTTCTTTCACAATAGTCATGCCCCCCTTCTTAGCTACAACATGCAATGGACTCACGTGTGGACTATCACTAATGGGATAATAACTCCTGCATCTAACCACGTTAAGATTTGCTTCCTAATCACTTCTTGAATCACAGGGTTAACCCTCCGCTGATTTTGAATACAACCCTTAGCTTCATCTAGCAACATTATCTTATGCATGCAATACGATGGACTAATACCTTTCAAATTATCAAGAGACCATCCAATAGCAGACTTATATTTCTTTAGCACATCCAACAAATCTTCAAATTGATCATTAGTAAGGAAAAAAGATACAATTACCGGATATGTCTCATTATCACCCAAATAGGCATACTTCAAGTGTTTCGGCAGTGGCTTCAACTCCTCATTCTTTTCTTCCTTCAGTGTGCTCTCTTTATCTAATGGTAGGTATTGCCTAGTCCACTTCACCTCTTCAAACTTGGTTCTTTTCGGTTTATACCTATCATCACCCAAAGCAAGTAAGTTTTCAATAAATTCAATACATACCTCATTTGAGAGTTCATCTAGCTCCGTAGTTGGAAAAGTAAGAGATTCCGCCAAGCATGTCTGATGGTTATTTTCTCAACACACAATTTTAATTCCCAAGTGTGAAGGATATCAATTGTAGTTTCGAAGGTGACCAAGTTAAATATCGAATCCACGGGATGGATAAATATTACTTTAGTTATTTTCTAGCAATTATGACTATGTTGAGAATTATAATTGTTGGTTTGTAAACTAAGTAACAATTAAAATAGCAAATATATAACAAGAACAAGAAAATAGTAGTTGTGATCAAATAAGATGATAGGTAGTTCGTCAGGCCATCCAGTTTCATTCGTTAATTCATACTTTCATGTGTCGATGTTCGACTCTGCCTTGTGGTTTATGGACGCATCGCTAGACCATTCAAATCTATTCTATAGACACAAATAGATAAGCTTTTGACACGTGTGAGTATCCTCAGAGCAAGACATATACTTTACCTCCCTTTCTAGGTACTATCATAATCAATTATTTCCCGTGCACTTAGTACTCTAACTCGATTTAATCTCCCTTTTTAGGTACTATAAAGTTATACTCTTAATCCTACTTATTAACTCGAATTCAATTCAATTAACAAACATTCATATAAGACGGTTCTAATAAAACCTCGGAATCCCTTCACTTAGAATTATAACAATAAACCCTGCTCATTAGTGAACGCACTCAATCAATAACCATGTTATGCATTCAGACTCTACACAACGATTATCGATGCACAAAACAACTATGAGTATGGATTAAAAACGCACAATCTTATATAAACTAAACCACAAGTAGTGTTGTACGGAGTATACACACGAAATACAAATCAACTCATGAAACCTTCATAATCCTAGAACTACCGAAGTGGCTCTAGCCTATGATTGATCTAGGAACAATCATGGTTAGATGGACCAATCTTACTTGACTCTCCAGCGGACTCTAAAAGCTCTCTTGTATTGTGTTGTTGTATATTGTGTTTTTGTGTGTTTGCATGAGCCTCCTTTTATACTTGTAATCACGTCTCTAGGGCTTGGAATAGGCTTTTTAAGTGATCCCACACGTTTTGGCCACGAAAATTCGGATAAGGTAAGTTTCCGCACGACGGTTTGACCTCAGCAAACAGGTCGAACCACTGGCCGCAGGTCAAACCACAGGTCAAACCCACCTACTGGAAGTATTCTGCACCTAGTTCGACTTCTTGTACAGGTCGAACCACTCCGTCTTGGTCGAACCACAGGTCAAACCATGCTACTGGACAATTTCTGCTCCCGATTCGACCAACCATCAGGTCAAACCCCCAATGTCGTGGTCGAACCAACTTTCTCGTGAACTGGTTCGACCATGGTTCGACCATGGTTCGACCTGATAGACAGGTTGAATCCCTTGAGTCGTGGTAGAACCCATCTCCTGCCACTTTGCAATACTGGTTCGACCTGCTGGAGAGGTCGAACCCTCCTCCAACAGGTCGAACCCACCTCTCTCCTTGGCGGTTCGCGTGGTCTCGACTTCGTCTCTCCAATTCTTGGCACTTCCACTCCAATTTTGCTATGAAAACCACTTAAATAGCTCCACTAACACCTGATTCATGCTAATTCACAATATATATAGGTTTTCCACCTATTTCCACCTCAAAACTCTCCAAAACTAGCACAAAACATGATGTCAAACTTGTGAATTTACACACTCATCAAACCCCCAAACTTACATGTTGCTCATCCCGAGGCAACCAAATCAAACCGCAGGAGTCGTGTATAATTCACCAAGATCAAGTACAACACATATCACACATGCAATTTCATTAAATCAAACAAGTATTAATTGCTTCATATATATCACTCATGCAAAACCAATCCAATCACACACCATTCGGAGTACTAAGTAATCTAGCTCTCAAGATAAGTATTTATTCTCTTTCACTCAAGTGCGTGAGGCACTATATAGGTTAATATAAACACTCATATCAATCCATATTCACGCGTAACCATAAGCTTGGCAAAGGTCTCAAAAATCAACTTATAATCAACTCTTCAGTATGATCACAAAGGACTTGTTTTTGGGTTGTAATGTTGGCTCTTTGGAAAAGGTAGAAAAATTTGGACTTAGTGACTTAAGACACTAGTAAAGAATTACCTTGGAGGTTCTTGATTTCTCCTTCTTACCGCAATATCTCCTCCAACTTCTCCTCTTCTTTTCATGGATTTTCCTTCTTTTTCGTGCATCAACATCATCTCTTCAGACAATTCAGGTACCGGTTTTAGGCACTACCCTTCTTCTCTTTATCAATCAGCTGCTCTTAAGCTTAAAACTTCATGTTATAATCAATCGAGGTACTAGTTTTAGGCACTACCCCTAAACAAGATTTAACCATATTCTTTTCATCCAACCATATTCTATCTTCCTTTTTCTTCTTGCAACACTTACTCACCTCAACTCTCTCTACCAATGAATAGGTTAATCAAGGCTCAAGTATAGGTTTATAAGGTTATTTACTTCGGCTACCAAACAAAAGGTTTTTAACGGCTCAACGGGGCATCCAAAGGTTAATAAGATCATTAGGAAGGATAAAATTTAGCTAAGTAACTTAATCACAAAATAATGGCCTAAGATCATGTCCTAGTAATTTATCAATCATAAGTCTCATACAAGACTCCAAGCCAAGTTCTAAAATACGTTAATATGAATGATCCTCTCAAGAATAAAACAATCATGATCAAGCATGATTATCAAGGCTCAAATCCTCACATAGGTAAATAGAATCCTAAGTACTCCTCGTAGCATATAATTAAGATCAATTCCACAAGAACTCTACATACTTATCAAATTATACATGCTTTTCATCAATAGAAATTAACACACGAACATATGAATGCACACAATCAATAGCCCATAAACCAAATCAAATCATACAAGTATCTCTACCAACTCATGCATCATAGAAGGCGAAATTAAGAGCACACTTTCCTGGCTTGGTTCGACCTGTGGAAGAGGTCGAATCAACTTCATCGTGGTCGAATCAACATTCTGAACACCTTCTCCTTCGGTTCGGTTTGGGTTCGACCTGCTGACCAGGTCGAACCATATCGTCTTAAGTCGAAACACCCCTTCTGTAAGTTTCATGTCACCAGTTCGACCTCGGTTCGACTTGCTGAACAGGTCGAACAAAGAATGTCGTGGTCGAACCGCACTTTTGGAATTCAGCTATCACTGGTTCGACCTTGGTTCGACCTGTTGATCTGGTCGAACCATCTTGTATGAGGTCGAACCACCTCTCTGGATAACTTTATCACCACGGTTCAACTTCTTCAGCTGGGTTCGACCTCCTGGCACTGGTCAAACCTACCCTGGCTTTGGTCGAACCTACCACCTGAAAGTTCCAAAATGCGTGTTCTTCAATCCCTACACACTTCAAACTTCAAAACGAATCATTAAGTACCAACTAGAGCACAACTTCATCAAGAATTGGTTCTTTAAAAACTTATCAATCATAAGTAACTCCGCAATCACTCAAAATACGAAACAACAAAACACCACAGAACATTAGGCAAGTTACAAAAAATCAACACATACAAACCGGTTAAAGTTTTAAATATGCCGCAAAAAATTAAATCCCCTAACAAACGTCACAAAGAAAAGATTATACTATCGGTGCTTATTGAGGTAAGTACATCACTCCCTCCAAACTTAGTAGAAACTATAGTCGAAACTAAGTTTGCAAAGAGATGTAATTGCCGATAAGTAAGCACTTCAAATATAAAAATTTCTTACTCACACAAAAGAAATAAAGCATTAAAACAGGAGGGAAAGCCCGCAACAGGCGCTCATGTTTAACGTCGGAGAGTCGCGATGGATTACCGCTTTGTAGACTACTTGATCGGAGGATGATCATGTCGCATCCTCACCTTCCAATACTTTCTCCCCCTCTTATCATCCACACTTTCCACCTTACCATTCTTATGCACCATACGAACAGTAGAATCTCTTTTCTCAAACTTTCTCTTCTCATTCCTGTCAATCTTCCACTCAATTTTGGAATAACTCCTATCTCCATCAAGATCAAAGTCAGGATAAGAACGAGAGTAAGGACTTTCAAATTTGTTGGTATCCGGTGGTAAGTTAGGAGGCTTCAAGTAGGCATCATCTTCTCTTCCTTTGTCTACAGTCAGTACGGCACCTTTCTCGTTCACAAAAATATGATCATTAGAATTACCTTCATCCCATGGCCGTGTAGACTCCTCCGGGTCAATCTTCTTCTTGAATTCTGAATCACCTGATGGATCTTTTTCATTGTCACCAAGATAAGCATACGTCAAGTGTTCTGGTAACGGTTTCAGCTCCTCTTTCTTTTCTTCCATCGGAGTGCTCTCTCTCTCCAACGGCAGGTACTTCCTAGACCCTTTCGCTTCTTCAGCCTTAGCTTTCTCCAATGCATACCTAGCATCACCCAAAGCAAGTAATTTCTCAAGATATTCTATACATATCTCATTGGAGAGTCCGTCAAGCTCCGTAGTGGGATAAGTAAGAGACTCCATCAAACATGTCTCAAGAGGATCCTTTGACAGGATCAGAGACATATCATCCTTCACAATCTCTTTCACCACGTCAATACTATAACACTGCGACTCCATGGATATCTTCATTGCTTTGTCCAAGTTGAAAAGAACTTCTTCTTTGTCCATCCGCAATCTAAGCTCTCCTTTTTGAACATCAGTCATAGCTCCAGCAGTAGCAAGGAAAGGTCTCCCCAAGATTAGAGGGATATTATCCTTGTCATCTTCCATCTCTAGCACAAGAAAGTCCACAGGAAAGACTAGCTTCTCCACTTTGACGAGAACGTCTTCAATTATACCTTTTGGAAACGTCATCGACCTATCCGCCAATTGGAGAACCACTGTTGTAGGGGTCAACTCCCCCAAACCAAGCCTCTGAAAGATGGACAACGGCATCAAATTGATGCTTGCCCCTAGATCGCACAAAGCTCGCCGTGCCGACCCCTTTCCTATCTCACATAGAATAGTGAAGCTCCCCGGATCCTTCATCTTTTGTGGCAGCTTCTTTTGAATGATTGAGCTGCAATTCTCAGATAAATTCACCGTTTCGATTCCGATTAAGCTCCGTTTCTTCAACAATATGTCTTTAAGAAATCGGGCATAGTATGGCATCTCCATGATTGCCTCTGAGAAAGGAATGCTCAAGCTTATCTTGTTCATTATCTCTGAAAACTTCTTGAACTTCTCTTCCAATCCCTTCTTCACAAGCTTGTAAGGAAACGATGGAGGTATCTTTGTTTTGGGAATCCCGCATTCATCACGATTAATCTTCTCCGCTTTCTCCTTTTTGGCTCTCAATCGCTTGGCTCTCTCCCACTTTTTCTCAGCTATTATCTCTGTACTTTGCTCATTCCGAACCACTGGAGTAGCATCAACATCATCGAGAGTGTTCGGAGTAGCAACAGGCAACTTCTGGAGGGGTTCGACCAGGGTTCGATCTGTGGAACAGGTCGAACCAGGCACGTAATGGTCGAACTGCTCTTCTAGACAACGACTCTCTTTTTGAATTTGAGGTTCGACCTGGGTTCGACCTGTTGAGTAGGTCGAACCATGGCCACCTAGGTCGAACCGACCTACTGTACTCCTTCCGCCCTCTGGTTCGACCAAGGTTCGACCTGTTAGATAGGTCGAACCATGTCCATCGTGGTGGAACCATTGCCGCGACAAAATAGAGTGCTTCTGGTTGTGCGGTTCGACCTGGGTTTGAAATGTTGGATAGGTACAACCATCATTGATTTGGTCGAACCGGTGTTATGGAAAAACAGAGCGCTCCGAATTGTCAGGTTCGACTATGGTTCGACCTGTATGCCAGGTCAAACCATCTACAGTTTGGTCGAACCGATGCTGCGATGCCTCCTGATCGTGTCTAGTGCATTGGTTTGACTTTTTCTGTATGGTTCGACCTTCAATGTTGGTCAAACCATGGTCGAATCTTGCCCTAGACATGTCAAAATTTGATTCCGGCCTCATAGGTCTCTCGTACTGCATTCCCGACCTCAATGTGATGGTGTTGCAGGTCCTTGGATTCTCAATACTTTGAGACGGAAACTTCCCCTTTTCAAGAGTTTGAGTAAGCTTGTTAACACTTCCTGCCATCTCCCCCATCAGCAATGTAAGGTCCTTCACCTGCTTAGATATAACCTCATGGTTTGTATCGATTTTCTTTTCAAGTTTGGCCTCAAGGTAGTTCACTCTTTCATCGTTCTTGGCCATATACCTGTTCACAGTATCCTCAAAACCCGATTTCCCTTCTTCCACCTTAGCACCCGGATCAAGACCCATCGGAGGTTAAATCGCATTATTCGGATTGCTCCATGAGAACTCCGGCCTCCTAGGCTATTGATAACCACCCAGGGGACCACAATTATTAAAGTTTCCTCGATAGTTCCCTTGGTAGTTCCGGTTTCCTTGATCTAGATACCTAGTCCCTTGAATACTTTGACCCATGGCATAGTGTGCCTCTTCCAACTCCTCTTGGATTGGTCCATCATTCTTCAACTCCTGCTGCATGATTGGTACGCGCTGAAATAATTTGCTGATTTGTTTCTGTTGGGATTCAAGTAGCTTGTTGATATTGAACAAGCTAGAGACGATCTCATCCTCTCTACTTGTTTTCACCATTGCTTGTTCAACCTGAGCTACCTTTCCAAGGACATAAGTACCTCTAACTCTATCAGTTGGCCAATCCCTCGAATTCATCGAATTATCTTCAAACAACTTCTCGGCATCTACGGATGACTTTGTAAGCAATGCTCCATTAGAAAAAGCATCCAATAACACTCGTGAATCATAGTCCAATCCATTGTAGAATATACTGATATATTGAGCTTTAGATAGCCCATGTTGAGGACACTTCCTAAGCATGTCCTTGAATCTATCCCATGCTTCATGAAATTTCTCACCTCCACCGATAGCAAATTGGTTAATGTCTTGCTTCATCTTAAACACCTTTGAAGGTGGCATGTACCTCTCCAAGAACTTTAACTTCAGTTACTCCCAAGTGGTGCACTCAGCTGCGTCGATAGTGTCGTACCAATCTCTCGCCTTTTCAGTAAGCGAGAATTTGAACAAGAGGATCTTCCTAGCACCTTCATGCTCTCCTGCATCTTTTTGAGTACTTGCATAGCCCAAGAACTTGTTCAGATGCTGCTGCAGATCCTTAAAAGACCCTCCTGAAAAGGAGTTCCTTTCTATCATGCTAATAAGAGCGGGATGAAGATCGAAAGCTGAATTAGTTCCCCTCGCTCCTAGAAGCCCAAAATTTCCAGCCCCATTATTTCTGAAAACCTCTCGGATGGCTAGATTATCTGGATTTGCTGCCATGTTGACTGTCTCTACTCCCGAATTTACTTCAGTTGTAGCTTCAATCGTCTGCGAAATCTGCTCGTCAACTTCAACTCCAAATTTCAGAGCTTCAGTTGGATCACTAGTCTTTGCCTTGCTCTTCTTCTTCTTCTTCTTTCTTGACAATGCTCCGATTTCAGGATTATAGGGTTCAAGTTCACCTTTCTTTGATTTTGTGAGCATACACCTAAAACGAACTAGAATTAAAACAACAAAACAAGATAAATATCCCTAATAAACTAGAAATAACAAAAAGATATTTTACGCCGTCCCCGGCAAAGGCGCCAAAAACTTGATGGGTGTTTTCTCAACACACAATTTTAATCCCCAAGTATGAAGGATACAAATTATAGTTTCGAAGGTGACCAAGTTAAATATCGAATCCACGGAACGGATAAATATTACTTTAGTTATTTTTTAGTAATTATGACTATGTTGAGAATTATAATTGTTGGTTTGTAAACTAAGTAACAATTAAAATAGCAAATAAATAACAAGAACAAGAAAACAGTAGTTGTGATCAAATAAGATGATAGGTAGTTCGTCAGGCCATCCAGTTTCATTCGTTAATTCATACTTTCATGTGTCTATGTCCGACTCTGCCTTGTGGTTTATGGACGCATTGCTAGACCATGTAAATCTATTCAATAGACACAAATAGTTAAGCTTTTGACACGTGTGAGTATCCTCAGAGCAAGACGTATACTTTACCTCCCTTTCTAGGTACTAGCATAATCAATTACTTCCCGTGCACTTAGTTTTCTAACCCGATTTGATCTCCCTTTTTAGGTACTATAAAGTTATACTCTTAATCCTACTTGTTAACCAGAATCCAATTCAATTAACAAACATTCATATAAGACGGTTCTAATAAAACCTCAGAATCCCTTCACTTAGAATTATAACAATAAACCCTGCTCATTAGTGAACGCACTCAATCAATAACCAAGTTCTGCATTCAGACTCTACACAACGATTATCGATTTACAAAACAACTAAGAGTATGGATTAAAAATGCACAATCTTATATAAACTAAACCACAAGTAGTGTTGTACGGAGTATACACACGAAATACAAATCAACTCATGAAACCTTCATAACCCTAGAACTACCGAAGTGGCTCTAGCCCATGATTGATCTAGGAACAATCATGGTTAGATGGACCAATCTTACTTGACTCTCCAGCGGACTCTAAAAGCTCTCTTGTATTGTGTTGTTGTATATTGTATTTTTGTGTGTTTGCATGAGCCTCCTTTTATACTTGTAATCACGTCTCTAGGGCTTGGAATGGGCTTTTCAAGTGATCCCACGCGTTTTGGCCTAAAAATCCGGATAAGGTAAGTTTCCGCACGACGGTTCAACCTCAACAAACAGGTCGAAGCACTGGCCGCAGGTCGAACCAAAGGTCGAACCCACCTACTGGAAGTATTTTGCACCTGGTTCGACTTCTTGTATAGGTCGAACCACTCCGTCTTGGTCGAACCACAGGTCGAACCATGCTACTGGACAATTTCTGCTCCCGATTCGACCAACCGTCAGGTCGAACCCCCAACGTCATGGTCGAATCAACTTTCTCACGAACTGGTTCGACCATGGTTCGACCTGATAGACAGGTCAAACCCCTCGAGTCATGGTCAAACCCATCTCCTGCCACTTTACAATGCTGGTTCGACCTACTGGAGAGGTCGAACCCTCTTACAACAGATCGAACCCACCTCTCTCCTTGGCGGTTCGCGTGGTCTCGACTTCGTCTCTCTTATTCTTGGCACTTCCACTCCAATTTTGCTCTGAAAACCACTTAAATAGCTCCACTAACACCTGATTCATGCTAATTCACAATATATATAGGTTTTCCACCTATTTCCACCTCAAAACTCTCCAAAACTAGCACAAAACATGATGTCAAACTTGTGAATTTACACACTCATCAATGTCTCCAAGGGATCCTTTGAAAGAATCAAGGACATGTCTTCTTCATGATCTCCTCCACCACATCAATGTTGTAATACTGTGTCTTCATAAGCATCTTCATTGCTTTATCGAGGTTGAACAGAACCTCTTCATTATCCATGCGAAGTCTAAGCTTCCCCTTTTGGACATCTATTATAGCTCCAGCAGTGGCAAGGAATGGCTTCCCTAAAATAAGAGGGACAATATCCTTGTCATCTTTCATCTCTAGCACAAGAAAATCCACAGGAAAGACAAGCTTCTCTACTTTACAAGAACACCTTCTATCACCCCTTTCGAAAAAGTCATAGACCTATCTGCCAATTGTAGAGTTACTGTTGTGGGAGCAAGATCCCCCAAACTTAACTTCTTGAATATAGATAAGGGCATCAAGTTGATGCTTGCACCAAGATCGCACAAATCTTTTTATGCCAGCCCCTTTTCAATCTCACATAGAATAGTGAAGCTTCCCAGATCCTTCAACTTTGCTGGTATCTTTTTTGAATGATCGAGCTACAGTTCTCAGATAGATTAGCAGTTTTAACTATGTTCAAGCTCTTCTTCTTCAATATGATATCTTTTAAGAATCGAGCATAATAAGACATCTCCATGAGTACTTTGGAGAATGGAATGTTCAAGCTAATTTTGTTTATAATATCTGAAAACCTCTTGAACTTTTCTTTCAATCCCTTCTTCACTAACCTTAAAGGAAAGGAAGGAGGTATCTTTGTCTTTGGGATTTCCCACTCATCACGTTCAATCTCCTTCGCTTTATCCTTCTCGGCTCTCAATCTCTTGGCTCTTTCCCACTTCTTTTCTACTATCAACTTAGTATTCTACTCTTGTGATGGTACTGGAGTATTCTGAACTGCAGGTGTAATGTCCTGCATGGAAATCAGAGTCGACTGACCTTGCTCGACCTCTGCTCTGCCAAAAGGGTTTGGTCGAGCAACCTGATCCGGCTGCTTGTAATTGGAGTTTGACAGTCCAGATGTACAGGTGTTCGCTCGACCTCAGCTCGACCAGAAGGGTCTGGTCGAGCGAGGTGCCTATAATCTGATCGTGACTTTTCTGAAACTCAGAGTATCACTCGACCGTAGCTCGACTAAGAGTATTGATCGAGCAGTGGTCGAGCGGAGACACGTCCTCTCCATTTTCACCGACTATTAGCATTGGACCTTCATACTACGTTCCTGACCTTAAAGTGATAGCATTACAAGATTTTGGATTTGTTATACTTTGAGAAGGAAACTTACCTTTCTCAATTGTCTGCATAAGCTTATTCATATTCTCCGCCATCTTACCCATCAACAAAGTAAGATCCTTCATCTGCTTGGATAACTCCTCATGATTTGAATCTATCTTTACTTCCAACCGATCCACTCTTGCATCATTCCTAGCCACATATCAGTTTACAGTATCTTCCAAACCTGGTTTTACCTCTTTGACCTTAGCACCAGGATCAACACCTATAGGAGGTTTGATTGCTACATTCGGATTGCTCCATGAAAATTTCGGCCTCCTTGGTTATTGATAATTATTCGGAGGACCATGATTGTTGTAATTCCCTTGGTAATTCTTGTTTCCTTGATTTTGAAACCTATAGTTCCTTGAATACTTTGACCCATGGCATAGTTTGCCTCTTCTAATTCCTCTTGGATCACTCCCTCATTACCAACATCCTGTTGCTGCATCATTGGTACTCTAAGTGACATCTCTATAATCTGTTTCTACTAAGATTCAAGTAGCTTGTTGATTTTGGCCAAGCTAGGGACGATCTCGTCTTCTCTACTTGACATTACCATGGTGTGTTCAACCTACTCTACCTTTCCATGTACATAGGTGCCCCTAACACTATTATTTGGTCAATCTCTTGAATTCATCGAAATATACTCAAAGAGCTTTTTGGCCTTAACGGGTGTCTTCGTAACTAATGCTCCATTCGATGAAGCATGTAGTAGAACACGAGAATCACAATCTAACCCGCTATAGAAAATACTGATATATTGAGCTTTAGATAATCCCATGCCTCATGGAATTTCTCATTATCACCGATAGCAAATTGATTGATTTCTTGTTTCATCTTGAACACATTTGAAGGTGGCATGTACCGCTCCAAGAACTTCACTTTCAATTGCCCCCATGTAGTATATTCAGCAGCGCTAAGAGTGTCATACCAATCTCTCGCTCTTTTAGTAAGCGAGAATTTAAATAAGATGATCCTCCTTACATCTTCATGAGTTACTACATCATTTTTTGTACTTGCATAACCAAGGAACTTATTAAGATGTTGATGAGGATCCTCAAAAGTCCCCCCAGAGAAGTAGTTCCTTTCTATCATGCTGATAAGAGCAGGATGAAGATCAAAATCAGCATTGACTTCACGCGATCCTAACAGCCCCACGTTGCCCCTTCTGTTGTTCTTAAAGACTTCACAAATGGCAACATTATCCAGATTTACCCTATCTTGGGCCATGTTGACTGCTCCTGCTTCCAACTTGTCTTCGGTTGCAGCTACAATCATTTCCAAGTTCAATACTTCAACGTCAACTCCTAGATCAGGAGTTTCGGTTGCTTCCACATTCTTATTCTTCTTTTTCCTTACCTTCTTCTTCCTTTACAATGCTCCAATTTCTGGATTAAAAGGTACTAATGGTGCTCCTTTTGACCTAGTGTGCATACACCTAAGAAAAAATAAGTGTTAGCAATTAAAGATAAGTATGGAGTATTTTCAATTAAGATAAAAACAATAAAATTGATAAGGACAACCATCCCTGGCAATGGCGCCAGAAACTTGATGGGCATTTTCTCAACACACAATAATCCCCAAGTATGAAGGATGTGATTGTAGCTTAGATAAGGGACCAAGTTATATTATCGAACCCAAGGGACGGATGATTATCAATTTATTATTATCTAAATTAAAAGAAACTATTGTTTGGCAATTTGATTATATAATGGTTATTAATCTAGTAAACAAAGTAATTAAATAACAATAAAATTGAGATAGTAGAAATAAACGAGAGTTAAACAAGTGAGAAGATAGGTAGCTCTTCAGGCCATCCAATTTCACTAATTAACCTCACTTCCATATGTCAATGTCCGACTCTACCTTGTGGATTATGGACGCATCACTAAGCTATGCTAACCTACTCTATAGACACAAACAGATAAGCATGTAATACATGGGAATAACCTTGGAGCAAGAGATATAACTTCACCCCCCTTTCTAGGTACTATCAGTATCAATTATTTCCCGTGCACTAAGTACTCTAACCCGATATGATCTCCCTTTATAGGTACTATGAAATTATCCTCTTTATCCTACTTACTAATCCGAATTCAATTCAATTAATAAGTATTCATATAAGATAGTTCTAATGAAGCTTCGAAGTCCCCTCACTTAGAATCATAATATAAAATCCTGCTCAGCAGTGAACGCACTCAATCAACAACCAAGATATTCATTCAGACTCTACATAACAGTTAATGATGCACAAAACAACTCTGAGTGTGAATTAAAAATGCATAGTCCTATATAAATTAAATCCACAAGTAGTGTTGTACGGAGTATACACACGGAAGTTCAATTAATTAGATAAAACCTTCATAGCCTTAGAACTACCAAAGCGGTTCTAGCCCATAACGTTTCGGTGAACATTCATGGTATTTGGATAGATCTTACCCATAGTCTTAAAAATTACAAGAAAGATTAAGTTGCGAAGTAAACCCTAGATGTGGGCGCCGTCGCTTCTCACTCCATCTTGAATCTTCACTTGGAGTTAGGGTTTGGATGTGTGTCGGATGGATGTGGAATCTAACTCTCTTCTTGATGTGATCTGCTTCCTTTTTTATACTTGTAAACCCTCCTTATGAACCTTTACTGGGCTTTTTCTAGGAGAATACGCCAAAACACACACAGGAGAGCCGGAATTACCAAAAATAAACTCGCGTGTCTCTGCTCGACCAAGATGATTCAGGTCAAGCGGGCTCGGCCAGGTCGAGTCGCGGTCGAGCGGCCTCCCTGTTCGCTAAAACTCTGTACAGTGCTGCGCTCGACCATTTTCACTATCGTTAGACCAAACAGTCTTGGTCGAGCAGCCCCTTCTCTGGTCGAGCGGTATCACGAAATTCGTGTTTTCCAATTTTGAGTACTTCTGACATGTTTTCTTGTATAAATATGCTCAAACAGCCTTAGTAGCATCTGATTCACTACTTTTCCATAAACAGCCCGATTTGCCTTGATTATAGACTAAATCGTACCCAATTTCTACATAAATCAGAGCTTAAAACATGTGAATTATCACTCTCATCAATACGTGCCAATATTTATACTACACCAATTTTTCGGTAAATACCAAATTTATACTGAAAATTTGACATGCCATTTCATACTGAAATATCTATATACCGAGTCATACCGATTTTTTTTAATTTTAATTAAAAAATAATAAAATAAAATATTCTAACACATTTTGTATTACAATTAATGGACATGATAATTATATAGATGTTATTTAAATCAACTACTAATTTATTAAAAAATAAGTATATAAATTTATTTATTTTTTCTTAACCTATATTATGATATCAAATGTAATATATTTTATTTATAAGTATTAGAGTTTATTTTTACTTTAAAAAAATATATGAATAAATGTGATGCATAATTGTTGAGAGTGAAAATAATCATGTTTTATTGTCCAATTTAACACCTTTTTGATGAGAATTGTTGTCATATATTAGCACAAGTATCTTATATTCAATATATATGAGAAAAATATGCACTTGAGGTATTTTGTTGTGTTTAAGGTGGAAAAAGGATCAAAAGTGCAAAGTTGGAGAAAAGGTGCAATTTGTGCAGGAATGCTGAAAAGCGCACGTCCAACTTTTGTAATTTTTCTGTATTTATGTGAAGCTCTGAATTGGATGTATAATATATGGTTGAAAAGCCACAGAATAGAGGGTCATTTTGGCGTAAAAAACTCCCCAATCAGATTCCAAACGAGAAAGTTATGATGAAAGTGGTGACGACGCACAAGTTGTGCCGAATAGAATGGCTGTGCCACTTTGCATGACTTGTTACACATTCAAATATTGGAGTCTCTACAATTTCTTTATATGGATAGAAATACAAGGAAGAGAGAATCGTGTGAGTGCAAGAATCACTCAAATTGAAGTTTTAAAGAGGAAGTTATGCTCAAAATCGTGAAGTCGCGCAGTTGCAAGCGAGAATTTTCGAGAATTTCCGAATTTGTGCATGTTTTTACACCACTCAGTGTGTGTCACTGATGAGTGTGTAAATTCACAAGTTTGGCGCTATGTTTTGTGCTAGTTTTGGAGAGTTTTGATGTGGAAATAGGTGGAAAACCTATATATATTGTGAATTAGCATGAATCAGGTGTTAGTGGAGCTATTTGAGTGTTTTCTTAGCAAAAACGGAGTGAAAGAGCCAAGAATCGAAGAGACAGAGTCGAAGCCATGCGAACTGCCCAAGAATTAGGTGGGTTTGACCTGGTTGGAGGAGGGTTCAACCTCTCCAGCAGGTCGAACCAACATTGCTGAGCTTGCAGAAGAGGATTCGACCACGACTCGAGTGGTTCGACCTGTCCATTAGGTCGAACCATGGTCGAACCAGTTCGCATGAAAGAGAATTCGACCACGACGTTTGAGTTCGACTTGCCAGTTGGTCGAATCGGGAGCGGGAGTTGTCCAGTGATGAGGTTCGACCTGGGGTTCGACCAAGGCCTAAGTGGTTCGACCTGTCCAGAAGGTCGAACCTGCGCAGAATTCTTCCAGTAGCGGGGTTCGACCTGGGGTTCGACCTGTGGCCAGTTGTTCGACCTGTTTGACGTGGTCGAACCTATGCGTGAGAACTTACCTTATCTGAATTTTCGAGGCCGAAACGCGTGAGATCACTTAGAAAGCCCATTCCAAGCCCTAGAGACGTGATTACAAGTATAAAAGGAGGCTCATACAGAGAATGAAAGGAGCTTTTGATCATCAATCATAAGAGAGACAAGAGTAGAGGTGGTGATCCATCCGGAGGGCTGTGACAGAGGTTCGCTGAAGGTTCAAGTAAGAATGATCAATCTAACCATGATTGTTCCTAGATCAATCATGGGCTAGAACCACCTTGGTAGTTCTAGGGTTATGAAAGTTTCATGATGTAATTCGTATTTCGTGTGTAAAACTTCGTACAACACTACCTGTGGTTTGTTTTATATAAGATTGCATATTTAATCCATACTCATAGTCGTTTTGTGCATCAATGATCGTTGTGTAGAGTCTGAATACATAACATGGTTATTGATTGAGTGCGTTCACTACTGAGCAGGGTTTATTGTTATAATTTTAAGTGAAGGGATTCTGAAGTATTATTAGAACTGTCTTATATGAATATTCATGAATTGAATTAAATTCGAGTTGATGAATAGGATAAAGAGTATAACTTTATAGTACCTAAAAAGGGAGATCAAATCGGGTTAGATTCTAGACGTAGAAGATAATTGATTATGATAGTACCTAGAAAGGGGGTGAAGTATATCTCTTGCTCCGAGGTTATTCACACGTGTTACACGCATGTTTACTTGTGTCTATAGAGTAGATATGCATGGTTTAGTGATGCGTCCACAAACCACAGGGCAGAGTCGGACACCATCACATGAAAATACGAATTGCTAGTGAAACTGGATGACCCGACGAACTACCTATTATTCTTATTGATCACAACTCACTTTTCTCTACTCTTACTATTTCTTTTTGCTATTTTGATTAGAAGTTATTATCCATTAAACCTTTACAATTACCAAACATAGTCTAAAATATACTAGAAGATAACCAAATTGATATTTAACCATCCCTTGGGTTCGATATTGTAACTTGGTCATCTTCGCGACTACAATTGATATCCTTATACTTGAGGATTAATTTGTGTGTTGAGAAAACCCCTATCAAGTTCTTGGCGCCGTTGCCGGGGATGGCGTAAAATATCTTCTTTTTTGTATTATTTCTAGTTTATTAGGACTATTTACCTTGTTTTGTTGTTTTCTTTCTTATTCATTTTAGGTGTATGCTCACAAGATTAAAGAAAGGTAATCTTGAACCGTATAATCCTGAGATTGGAGCATCATCAAGAAAGAAGAAGAAGAAAAAGAGCAAGGCAAAGACAATTGACCCAACTGAAGCTCTGAATTTTGGAGTCGAGGTTGACGAGCAGATTTCGCAAACGATTGAGGCTACAACTGAAGTTAATTTGGAAGTAGAAACAGTCAACATGCCAGCGAATCCGGATAATCTAGCCATCCGAGAGGTTTTCAGAAATAATGGGGCTGGAAATTATGAGCTTTTAGGAGCAAGGGGAACTAACACAGCGTTCGATCTTCATCCCGCTCTTATTAGTATCATAGAAAGAAACTCCTTTTCAGGAGGGTCTTTCGAGGATCCGCAGCAGCATCTGAACAAGTTCTTGGGCTATGCAAGTACTCAAAAGGACGTAGGAGAACATGAAGATGCTAGGAAGATCCTTTTGTTCAAATTCTCGCTTACTGAAAAGGCGAGGGATTGGTACGATACTATTAACGCAGCTGAGTGCACCACGTAGGAGCAATTGAAGTTAAGGTTCTTGGAAAGGTATATGCCACCTTCGAAGGTGTTTAAGATGAAGCAAGATATTAACCAATTTGCTATCAGTGGAGGAGAGAAATTTCATGAAGCGTGGGATAGATTCAAGGACATGCTCAGGAAGTGTCCTCAACATGGGTTATCTAAAGCCCAATATATCAGTATATTCTATAATGGATTGGACTGTGAATCAAGAGTACTACTTGATGCTTCTTCTAATGGAGCATTGCTTACAAAGTCATCCGTTGAGGCCGAGAGATTGTTTGAAGACATATGGATGAATTCGAGGGATTGGCCTACTGATAGAGTTAGAGGTACGTATGTTCTTGGAAAGGTAGCTCGGGTTGAACAAGCAATGGTGAAAACAAAGAGAGAGGATGAGATCGTTTCGAGCTTGTCCAATATCAACAAGCTACTTGAGTCTCAACAGAAGCAGATCAGCGAGATACCTCAACGAGTGCCAATCATGCAGCAAGAGATGATGAATAATGGAACCATCCAAGAAGAATTGGAGGAAGCAAATTATGCCATGGGTCAAAGTATTCAAGGAACGAGGTACCCAAATCAAGGAAATCAGAATTACCAAGGGAACTATCGAGGGAACTTTAATAATCGTGGTCCCTCTGGTAGTTATCAACAGCAACCAAGGAGGCCTGAATTTTCATGGAGCAATCCAAACAATGCAGTGCAACTTCCGATGGGTGTTGATCCGGGAGAAAAGGTGGAAGAAGGGAAGCCTGGTTTTGAGGATACTGTGAACAGGTACATGGTAAAGAATGATGAAAGAGTGAACCGTCTTGAGGCAAAACTTGAGAAAAAGATTGATGATCACCATAGAGATTTGTCCACTCAAGTGAAAGATCTCACATTGTTGATGGGTACAATTGCAGAGAATGTGAACACATTGACTCAAACTGTAGGAAAAGATAAGTTTCCGTCTCAGAGTATAGAGAATCCGAAGTCGTGTAATGCCATCACATTGAGGTCGGGAACGCAGTACGAGGGACCAATGAGGCCGGAATCAAAGTTGGAATTTTCTAAGCCTCGGTTTGACCTGGCATACAGATCGAACCATGGTCGAACCTCATCAACAAAAGCACTCTGTTTTGTCACAGGAACGGTTCGACCAAAATTCAGAGGGTTCGACCTGGCATACAGGTCGAACCATATTCAGAGGGTTTGACGCAGGAACGGTTCGACCACGATCGAAATTGTTCGACCAACTCTTCAGGTCGAACCCAGGTCGAACCGGAGGATAGAGATTATACAGTGAGGCGGTTCGACCGCGATCGAAATTGTTCGACCAACTCTTCAGGTCGAACCCAGGTCGAACCGGAGGATAGAGATTATACAGTGAAACGGTTCGACCACGATCGAAATTGTTCGACCTCCAATGCTGGTCGAACCCAAGTCGAACCTCCGGAGCAGAATGAGATCAGTCTTCCAGGAGAGAGGTTCGACTAATACAATCCTGGTTCGACCTCTCAAACTGGTCGAACCCTAGTCGAACCTTGCCAAGATGTTTTGATTGATGCACCTGATGTTCCTTTTGATGTTGATGCAACTCCAGTAGTACGGAATGAGCAAAGTACAGACATAATAGCTGAGAAAAAATGGGAAAGCGCTAAGCGGTTAAGAGCCGAAAAGGAGAAAGCGGAGAAGGTTGATCGTGATGAATGGGGGATTCCCAAAACAAAGATACCTCCACCATTTCCCTACAAGCTAGTGAAGAAGGGGTTGGAAGAGAAGTTCAAGAAGTTTTCAGAGATAATGAACAAGATAAGCTTGAACATCCCTTTTTCAGAGGCAATCATGGAGATGCCATATTATTCTCGATTTCTTAAAGACATATTGATGAAGAAGCGAAGCTTAACCGGAGTTGAAACGGTAAACTTATCTGAGAATTGTAGCTCAATTATTCAAAAGAAGTTGCCACCAAAGATGAAAGATCCGGGGTGCTTTACTATTCTATGTGAGATCGGGAAGGGGCCAGCACGGCGAGCTTTGTGCGATCTAGGGGCAAGCATCAATTTGATGTTGTTGTCCATCTTTCAGAAGCTTGGTTTGGGGGAGCTGACATCGACAACTGTTGCTCTCCAATTGGCAGATAGATCAATGACGTTTCCGAAAGGTATTGTTGAGGATGTTCTTGTAAAGGTGGAGAAGCTAGTCTTTCCCGTGGATTTTCTTGTACTAGAAATGGATGATGACAAGGATAATGTTCCTTTAATCTTGGGGAGGCCATTCCTTGCTACGGCTGGAGCTATGATAGATGTTCGGAAGGGAGAACTGAAGTTGCGAATGGACAAAGAAGAAGTACTTTTCAACTTGGACAAAGCAATGAAGATGCCAATGGAGTCCCAGTGTTATAGTATTGACGTGGTGGAGGAGATTGAGAAGGAGGATATGTCTCTGATCTTGTCAAAGGATCCTCTTGAGACATGTTTGATGGAGTCTCTTACTTATCCCACTACGGAGCTTGACGGACTTTCTAACGAGGTATGTATTGAATTTCTTGAAAACTTACTTGCTTTGGGTGATGACAGGTTTGCATTGGAAAGAAATAAGGTGGAAGAAGTCAAATGGACCAGGAAGTACTTGCCTTTGGATAACGAAAACACTCCAGTGGAAGAAAGAAAAGAGGAGTTGAAACCATTGCCGGAACACTTGAAGTACGCTTTTCTTGGTGATAATGCACAATATCCGGTAATTATATCTTCTTTCCTTAATGAGGATCAACTTGAGGAGTTATTAGATGTCTTGAGGAAGTACAAGTCTGCAATAGGGTGGTCACTTGATGATTTGAAAGGTATTTGTCCTTCGTATTGTATGCATCGGATTAGGTTGTTGGATGAAGCCAAGGATAGTGTTCAAAATCAGCGTAGGGTGAATCCCGCAATTCAAGAGGTGATAAGGAAGCAAATCCTTACGTGGTTGGATGCTGGAATTATATATCCTATTAGTGATAGTCCCCATGTGAGTCCTTTGCATGTAGTTGCTAAAAAGGAGGGCATGACTGTAGTGAAAGCTGAGGATGGAGAAGCTATAGCCACGAGGATTCCTACGGGATGGCGTACATGTGTGGATTACAGGAAATTAAATGAGAACACGTGTAAGGACCATTTTCCTCTTCCTTTTTTGGATTAAATGTTGGATCGTCTTGCAGGGTATGAGTTTTATTGTTTCTTGGATGGATACTCGAGGTACAATCAAATCATGATTGCTCCCGAGGATCAAGAAAATACCACTTTTACTTGCCCCTACGGGACCTTTGCTTTTAGGAAGATGCCATTTGGATTGTGTAATGCGCCTGCTACTTTTCAAAGATGCATGATGGCGATTTTTGATGGTTTGATAGAGAAGATCATGGAAGTATTCATGGACGATTTTTCAGTTTTTGGTTCTTCTTTTGATATTTGTTTGTCTAACCTTGATATTGTTTTGAAGAGGTGTCAAGAAACTAATCTTGTCTTGAATTGGGAGAAGTGCCACTTCATGGTGAAGGATGGGATTGTTCTTGGGCATCATGTTTCCGCCAAGGGATTACAAGTAGATCGTGCTAAAGTGGTGGCAATTGAGAAGCTTCCATCACCGACCAATGAAAGAGGAGTGCGGTCCTTCCTTGGACACGCCGGTTTTTACAGGAGATTCATAAAAGACTTCTCAAAATACTCTAAGCCCTTATCTCATTTACTTGAAAAGGATATTCCTTTTGTGTTTAATGATGAGTGTCTAACAGCTTTTCAAGTTTTGAAGGAGGCGCTTATTACTGCCCCTATCTTGATCACACCGGACTGGACTCAACCGTTTGTACTTATGTGTGATGCAAGTGATGTAGCACTGGGTGTGGTGCTCGGGCAGCTAAGGGAGAAGAAGTTCTGCGCCATTTACTATGCGAGTAAGACTTTCGATGCGGCACAGAAGAATTACACGGTGACTAAAAGGAGTTTTTGGCTTTTGTGTATGCATTCGATAAGTTTCGTCAGTATTTAGTTGGCATGAAGACAATTGGGTATACGGATCATTCAGCGATTCGGTATTTGATGAAGAAGAAGGAGACGAAGCCTAGGATTATAAGGTGGATTCTACTACTTCAGAAGTTTGACATGGAGATTCGGGATAAGAAAGGAACAGAAAATATGTTGGCAGATCACTTGTCAAGGTTGGAGACTAGAGAGCATTGTGATAATTCTTTTGAGTATATTGAAGAAATGTTCCCTAAGATCATGGTTGTGGCTGTTGAAGGAACTGAGCGAGCATGTGTGGTCGCAGCGCAAGGTATGGATCCATGGTACGCGGATTATGTTAATTACATTGTCATTGGAGAAATTCCAAGGGATCTCAACCGATATCAACTTGCGAAATTTCGGAGGAAAGTTGAGACATTTATATGGTATGATCTGTTTGTTTACAAGATTTGTACAGATTCTATTGTCTGAAGATGTGTACCCGAGATGGAAATGGAGAGTGTGCTTGAGTTCTGCCATGCACAACCAAATGGGGGGCATTTCGGAGCGCAAAAGACTGCAGCTAAGGTACTTCAATCCGCTCTTTATTGGCCTACATTGTTTAGAGATAGTGAGAGCTATGTGGCATCTTGCGATAGATGTCAGCGCATGGAAAATATAGGTAAGAGAGACGAGATGCCAATGCAGCCTAGCATAGTTGTGGAGATATTTGACGTATGGGGGATCGATTTTATGGGGCCTTTTCCCCCGTCGAATGAGTGTCTCTACATTCTTCTTGCGGTGGATTATGTTTCAAAGTGGGTGGAAGCGATTCCTACTCGTGTAAATGACTCAAAAATTATTTTATCTTTCCTGATGAAACATATTTTTGCCCGTTATGGAGTTCCTAGAGCACTAGTTAGTGATGGAGGTTCCCACTTCGTCAATAAATTTCTTGAGAAGGTGCTTAAGGATTATGGTGTTAAGCATAGGGTTACTACACCCTATCATCCACAAGCGAATGGGCAAGCAGAGGTCTCCAACCGTCAAGTCAAACAGATTCTGGAGAAAGTGGTAGGAACTAATAGAAAGGATTGGGCTATGAAGCTTGATGATGTGTTATGGGGGTTCCGGACCACTTACAAGATGGTGTTAGATATGTCACCGTATCAAATTGTCTATGGAAAGCCATGCCACTTACCTGTAGAGATTCAACACAAAGCGTTTTGGGCTTTGCGACGCTTGAACTTGACCCTTAAGGATGTGAAGGAGTTGAGGATTGATTGTCGTCATTTTCACCTAGGTTTTAGTGTCTTTATGTGTGTATTTTCAAATGTTTTTATCCGTATTTGTGTTAAGTTTGGTGGAGTTATTGTTATTTTGAGGAAAGTGGTACGAACTGATAGAATTGTGTAAATGAGCTTAAATATGTGTAAAACAGGTCATGGAACGGACAAAAACGGAGTCGGGAGCGAAAGGGAGACGAAGAATAGGCCATGCAGCTGCACGGGCCGTGCGCGGAACACGGCCCTGTAGCAGCTGGCCGTGTAATGTCATCAGAACATGCTGCTCGGCCAGAGATTCGGCCGTGCGCTAGTGCACGGGCCGTGCGCTGCTGCACGCCCCGTGTGCGGAGCTCGGCCCTGTAAGAAGAAGCCGTGTATTATCGTCAGAAAGTGCTGCACGGCCATGATCAAGGCCGTGTATTGCAGCTCGAGCCGTGTTCGGAAGCACGCAAAAAAACGCCGAAGTAGGTGAAAAATCCTGTGAAAATTTCAGAATGTTCCGGAAGCTTCTAGAAGGTCCATAAGTGATATAAAACCATGATTGGTGCGAGATTCACATTAGATCAGATTGGAGCAGTTACACCACATTTTTCACACACATTCATCTCAATCTTTTCCACCCTTCACTTCATCCATCCAAACCACTTGATCTCCTCAAATCCATCCATTAATCCATCCATCCACCAATCTAAGAATAGGAATTCATCAAGGAGTGAAGATTTGAGCATGTTGAAGGAGAAGAAGGCCTACATTGCAAGGGAAGCAAACTTACCTTTAATTTGTGATTTTCTTCATTATTTAGCTGCACGGGCCGTGCGCGGAACACGGCCCTGTAGCAGCTGGCCGTGTAATGTCATCAGAACACACTGCTCGGCCAGAGATTCGGTCGTGCGCTGGTGCACGGGCCGTGCGCTGCTGCACGCCCCGTGTGCGGAGCTCGGCCCTGTAAGAAGAAGCCGTGTATTATCGTCAGAAAGTGCTGCACGGCCATGATCAAGGCCGTGTATTGCAGCTCGAGCCGTGTCCAGAAGCACGCACAAAAACGCCGAAGTAGGTGAAAATCCTGTGAAAATTTCAGAATGTTCCGGAAGCTTCTAGAAGGTCCATAAGTGATATAAAACCATGATTGGTGCGAGATTCACATTAGATCAGATTGGAGCAGTTACACCACATTTTTCACACACATTCATCTCAATCTTTTCCGCCCTTCACTTCATCCATCCAAACCACTTGATCTCCTCAAATCCATCCATTAATCCATCCATCCACCAATCTAAGAAGAGGAATTCATCAAGGAGTGAAGATTTGAGCATGTTGAAGGAGAAGATGGCCTACATTGCAAGGGAAGCCAACTTACCTTTAATTTGTGATTTTCTTCATTATTTAGCTAGATTAGAGCATGCCTTGGATTGTAATGAATTTGTAATGCTATGTAGTGGCTAGTCCTCATGTGAGGCTAGCAATGTGATTGGTTAGGAATTATGTAGATTTTGCACACCACATTTTTCATGAAATGATTGTTATGAATATTTTCTATCATGAATGCTTATTCTCATTTGATGCATGATTTGTGTGGTTAAATTCTCTATGCATAGTGTTAGGAGGGTCATTCTAATATTATGTATGGTAGATTAATTGAATCATTGATTGTATGAGGTGACTTAGTTAGTATGAGGGGAGGAAAGACATTCCCTCCAAGTGCTTAGAACCTCATGATATGACATTAGTGACGAACTAGTGAGGGGAACCAAGTCAATTTTCACTTGACCTTAGAAAGGGAACACTAGGAAAACGTCCCTGCCCACTAGAGAAAATTCCTCGTGATAATATCTCTACACCGGTATATTAATATCCGTAAGTACCTATAGGAAGAGTTAAGATTGGAGACGCTCTTAGAGTGCCCTTAATATTATAACTTGAAAATCATCAATGCATGTGTGTGTGTGAGTCTATATAAGTCTTTTCCATGAGTGTTGCTTGCCTTGCATACTTCTTAGATTGCTCTACCTTCATCCATCTTCCATGTCCATTATATCCATCTATCTTTAATTGCTTTCTTAGTGTTAGTTTTTAGTGTTAATCATCCCATTCTTATCGATTCGTCCTTCTAGAGTAAAGCATTTCTCAAATACGGCTACCCACTTTCGCCCTTGGGTTTGATATCTTATAAATTTTGCACTTGGTCGCTTACGTGCTACACACGATAGAGTACACTTGCTCTAAATCAATTACCAAAATTGAAACCAAGTTCATGGCGCCGTTGCTGGGGTGAAAGCCTTCGGTGTAACGTGTTTGAATTTGTTAGCTCTACTTAGGACATTTTTCTTATTTTTGCATTCTATATTTGCTTTGAAAAATTGTGTTCTTACTTGTTCTTCTTGATAGGTGCATCAACCTTGAAAGAAGGGGAGAAGGAGCAAAACAAAAAAATAGCAAGTGAAGAGATATTGTAGAAGGTCCCCTGAAGAGATGATGAACATTGACCAATTCTACGATAATGGAGGAAATGGGGGATGGCAACGAGCTTATAATGAGAGTACAAGCCAACCATATCAAG
This sequence comes from Pogostemon cablin, assembly GCA_023678885.1. Lineage (NCBI taxonomy): Eukaryota > Viridiplantae > Streptophyta > Magnoliopsida > Lamiales > Lamiaceae > Pogostemon > Pogostemon cablin. The sequence continues at coordinate 34,076,429 of CM042957.1, forward strand.
GATACATTTACACTCCATCAAGTTCCTACAATAATTTCTTCTCTACAAACATTCAACCAAGTTTTTCAAGTTATGAGCCTCAAAATACATACTCCATGCCTACTTCCAACTTTAATGGGGGACAAGTGTGGAACATGCCCAATTACCAAATGAGAAATGGAACAAGTATGCAAAATGGGTATGTCCAAGGGAATCTCCAAGAAGAGTGTCCGCCAAATGGTGAAGGAAAGTTTACAATGGAAGATCAAATGGCTAAAGTGTTGGAATTCATTAAAGGGACTAAAGAAGGAATAGATGAAATGAAACATGAAATGAGACAACGAAATGAAGAAAGAAATAGAAAAGTTGAGGAAGAGGAGAGGAGATTTGAAGCCATAGAACGTCAATTGACTCAAATGATAAGTGAACGGAACACTTTCTACAACATGGAGAATTTTGATGAAGAGAATGAAGAAAAGTTAGAGGTAGAAGAGTGTTCGGGGGATAATAAAGACTCGAGTGTTGAAGAGTTTTTAAAAGCTAAGGAAGAAAAGAAAGAGGTAAGTTTGGTTGAAGAAGAGTGTGTAGAAGGAAAGGATGTTGAGAACAAGTCAAAATGGAGAAGGAAGAAAGAAATAGTGCCAAAAGAAGCAAAGCGTGTAGAAAAGTTTGAATGTGACTATTGGGGCATTCCGATTACTCCTTATCCTATTCCTTTTCCTCAAAGATGTGTTAAAGAAGAAAAGTGAGAAGAGTTTGAGACTTACATTGCATTGAAAAAGAAGAAGATGGAGGAAAGTAAGGTGAAAGATGAAGAGGTCAAATCTATGCATGAAGAGTATTCCATGAAAGTGGAGGACCTTGGAAATGATGTAATGCCTTGTGAAATTGAAGGAAAAAGAACTCTTAATGCAAGGTGTGACTTGGAGAGGAGTGAAAATGTAATGCCTTATTCTACTTTTAGAAGCCTTGATATGGGGGAACTCAAGCCTACTACAAGTTGTCTTAAGGGTAAAAATGGATCTTTTATTTTGCCTTTTGGAAAGGTTGAAGACGTCGTGGTTAAAGTGAATGAGATGGTTTTTTCGGTTGATTTTATGGTACTTGGTGTGGAAGCGGAGCCTCGAGTCCCGCTTACTCTTGGAAAAAATTTCTTTACAACCGAAAGATCTAGTGAAGATGAAGAAAAAGAGGAAGTCTCATTGAGCTCGGAGGACGAGAATGAATTACTATCATGCCATCAAGGAGGAAAGGATGAATCATATCTTAAGACCCCAAATGTGCCTCCGGATGAGTTTGAAAAGATTGAACAATCTTACTACATAGAAGCTTTGAATCCTATTGCGGAAAATTTTGTGAAGAATGGAAAGAAAGGGGATGAGGAAATAACGAGTATTGTTCAAGATGGTGAAAATGTTGAAGACTTGTTGGAAAGTGATGAGGAAAAGATAATTAGTGACTTCTTATCCTTGTTGGATGATGAAAGTTGTTGTGAAGAGGAGAAAGAGTTAGAACAAGATCATGAGGTAGAACAAGGTGAAGCTTCGTTGAAGGCCAAGAACCCCAAAAAATTTGTACTTACATGTGAAATCAAGAATGGGAGAGACTTCAATGCTATAAGTGATCTTGGTTCAAGTGCAAATTTGATGCCTTTGGAAAATTTTGAAAAATTTGGCATTGAGCGGTTAAAGAAAACTCTTGTGGAATTTGAAAAGTTTAATTCTTCTCATGTTGAACTTGATAGGAATGAAGTTCCGGATATTGAATGGAAATTAGATAAAGAAGGATATTGTTGCTCTTGCAAAAAGAAAAAGCGTCCGTTGTATGATTCTCCCGGAATGTCAAGTATGGTTAGTAAGAAGGGGGATACGGTCATAACGGACAAGAAGAGAGCAAAAAGGAAGTTTAAAGTGAAGATGAAGGCCGATTGGCCAAAGGATTTTTGTGGAGTTTAAAAGTTGAATTATGCGTCCGGCTTGAAGACGTTAAACTTAGCGCTAGATGGGAGGCAACCCATCATTTATTTTAATGCTTTCATTTAATTGCTTTGATTTAGTTTTCTTGCATTTTTTTGTGTGTAGGTGGATTGTGCTCATGAAGGAAAACACATAAGGATGAGACGAGATGCGCTAGATTTTGAATGAAGATGTATGTCACACCACTTTGTTCAAACTTAAATTTAACACTTGTGTTAATTTAAGTTTGGGGGGAGAGTGTGTGGTGGCCATAATTGAATGTTGGCATGCACATACGTCATCACAAGGTACGTTTAAGATGATCAATGGTGGAACCTACAAGGGTAAGTCTCACACTTTTTGCAAACTTAATTCTCAACTTGTTTCGATTTAAGTTTAGGGGGATAGTGCGTGGTGTGCCTTACCACTTGTGTATGCTTGATGTATCATGTTGATTATCTTGATTGTCTTGTGAAAATTGGGTAAATTTTAAAATTTTTCTCATGAGTATTGGATTGATTTTGGTTAGTTTGGTTGAGTTGAAGTGCATGTTAGTTCATTATTTGATAATAATTGTTGTGCTAATGGTTTTGATGAGTTGTTGAGCATAAATGAAGTATAGTGGAAGCATGAAGTGAGCCCGAAAATCAATGTCGAGATTCGTGATGCATGCAATCCGAAAGCTCGTGCCAACCATTTCCATTACTAAATGCCTTTTCAGGGAGTTCACTTTACTACTCATCATTTTCCATTTTCTTAGCATATACTTGATTTGATTTGGATTGTTTGGATTAATATGCAACTTCTTGTGTTATGTACTTGGGAGGTTTACTTGCTTTATTTTTATTTTTGAATAAGGTGGCAAAATCTTGAGCTTAAATGTTAGTGGATAATTGAGGATATGTTCTTGATTTTCTTTTGATGGGTGAATTGTTGTCTTTGCATGTTATGTGTTGTTGTCTTGTTTCTTGTTTGGTGAGCCTTTGCTCATGTGTTTTGTTGGTATTTTTATTCTTGTATAGGGATGGTTTGGTGGTATGTTTTGGGAAGGTGTATATGTTTTTGAATGTGAGCTTTGATGCATTGTTTGTGATAGGTGATGGCAAGCATGTTAATGGTTTCTACTTGTTGAAATTGTGATATGGATTACATAATTTGTTCAATTTTGAGAAGTATGAAGGTTAATTGAGTTTCTTTTGGTCCAAGCAAAAGCTTGTGAGAGTTGAGCCTCAACTGTGCCTCCATGGTTAATTCTTGATGAGAGGACCGGTTGAACTTAGACAAACTAGAACTTGCTCTTGGACTATAGGAACGAAGCCCGAATGGTTGAAATTTGTGAAATGATCTTAGGCCATCCTTGTAATTTCATAGTCATTACCATATATTTCCTTACCTTAGACATCATCCCTAGTTAACCACTTTGAGCCTTAAAGCCTATTTCTTGTGATATAAGCACATTACAAGCCTTGAATACCCACTTAAGACTTATATATATAACCTTTGTGTGGGTGATTGAGGAGATGATGGTTTACAAGGTTTGATATGAGAATTGTGCAAGGAAAAGAAGGAAATGGTAAACAAGCAAAAAAAGGATGAAAAGAGCTCAATCAAATACACATGCAACCTTCAAAGTAAAAAAGGAGCAAATCAACAAAAATATACTCAAGGAATTCAAAAGTCGAAAGAAATGAAGCATGCAAATTAAAAGAAGCTCAAGAAATCCAAGGAATGATAATGTTTAGTGCTTGTGTGATTAGAAAAGAAAAGAAATGAAGATAGAAACGTGAAGAAGTTGAAGAAGTTGATCATCTCTTCGATTACTTACACTCGATGAGTCACTCTTATCCATAATCTCCCTACCCTTACCAAAAAGCCTAACATTACATCCAAAGATAAAGACCTTTTTGATCACTTATTGAAACTAGGGTGGCTTGTGAACATAGTCCATGAGCAAGCCTATGGTGAGTCGGTTCTAATCGGTTGATGAGTGTTGTTCAAAACCATACTTCAAAGAGTGTTGAGTGAATTTGATATCCTATGAAAGGCTTGGATTGAAAGGGATTTGATTACTCTTTTGTCATGCTTGAGATTGAACTCGTTAATCTTTCATGTTATAAGTTTGATTATGTAGAGATACTTAACTTGATTTTGAAGTCCTTATTACTTGTGATATATTGTGGTTTATGTTCGTTAGATGTTCTCTAAGTGAAAATTTCTCCTCTTGTTTATCATTTTTTTAGTTGTTCGAGGACGAACAACACTTTAAGTTTGGGGGGTTGATTGTCGTCATTTTCACCTAGGTTTTAGTGTCTTTATGTGTGTATTTTCGGATGTTTTTATCCGTATTTGTGTTAAGTTTGGTGGAGTTATTGTTATTTTGAGAAAAGTGGTACGAACTGATAGAATTGTGTAAATGAGCTTAAATATGTGTAAAACAGGTCATGGAACGGACAAAAATGGAGTCGGGAGCAAAAGGGAGACGAAGAATAGGCCATGCAGCTGCACGGGCCGTGCGCGGAACACGGCCCTGTAGCAGCTGGCCGTGTAATGTCATCAGAACACGCTGCTCGGCCAGAGATTCGGTCGTGCGCTGGTGCACGGGCCGTGCGCTGCTGCACGCCCCGTGTGCGGAGCTCGGCCCTGTAAGAAGAAGCCGTGTATTATCGTCAGAAAATGCTGCACGGCCATGATCAAGGCCGTGTATTGCAGCTCGAGCCGTGTCCGGAAGCACGCACAAAAATGCCGAAGTAGGTGAAAAATCCTGTGAAAATTTCAGAATGTTCTGGAAGCTTCTAGAAGGTCCATAAGTGATATAAAACCATGATTGGTGCGAGATTCACATTAGATCATATTGGAGCAGTTACACCACATTTTTCACACACATTCATCTCAATCTTTTCCACCCTTCACTTCATCCATCCAAACCACTTGATCTCCTCAAATCCATCCATTAATCCTCCATCCACCAATCTAAGAAGAGGAATTCATCAAGGAGTGAAGATTTGAGCATGTTGAAGGAGAAGAAGGCCTACATTGCAAGGGAAGCCAACTTACCTTTAATTTGTGATTTTCTTCATTATTTAGCTAGATTAGAGCATGCCTTGGATTGTAATGAATTTGTAATGCTATGTAGTGGCTAGTCCTCATGTGAGGCTAGCAATGTGATTGGTTAGGAATTATGTAGATTTTGCACACCACATGTTTGATGAAATGATTGTTATGAATATTTTCTATCATGAATGCTTATTCTCATTTGATGCATGATTTGTGTGGTTAAATTCTCTATGCATAGTGTTAGGATGGCCATTCCAATATTATGTATGGTAGTTTAATTGAATCATTGATTGTATGACGTGACTTAGTTAGTATGAGGGGAGGAAAGCCATTCCCTCCAAGTGCTTAGAACCTCATGATAGGACATTAGTGACGAACTAGTGAGGGGAACCAAGTCAATTTTCACTTGACCTTAGAAAGGGAACACTAGGAAAACGTCCCTGCCCACTAGAGAAAATTCCTCGTGATAATATCTCTACACCGGTATATTAATATCCGTAAGTACCTATAGGAAGAGTTAAGATTGGAGACGCTCTTAGAGTGCCCTTAATATTATAACTTGAAAATCATCAATGCATGTGTGTGTGTGAGTCTATATAAGTCTTTTCCATGAGTGTTGCTTGCCTTGCATACTTCTTAGATTGCTCTACCTTCATCCATCTTCCATGTCCATTATATCCATCTATCTTTAATTGCTTTCTTAGTGTTAGTTTTTAGTGTTAATCATCCCATTCTTATCGATTCGTCCTACTAGAGTAAAGCATTTCTTAAATACGGCTACCCACTTTCGCCCTTGGGTTCGATATCTTATAAATTTTGCACTTGGTCGCTTACGTGCTACACACGATAGAGTACACTTGCTCTAAATCAATTACCAAAATTGAAACCAAGTTCAAGGATAACTCACATGAATCAATTGGACGAGTTTAGGAGTCGTGCTTACAAGAATTCAGAGATTTATAAAGAAAGAATGAAGAGGTGGCATGATTCTAAGATCTCATACAAGGAGTTCAAGCAAGGAGATGAGGTACTACTTTTTAACTCTCGATTGAAGCTTTTTGCAGGCAAGTTGAAGTCTAAGTGGACGGGACCGTTCATGATTCATCGAGCCTTAGGAGGGGGGAGTTATGAGCTTATTGACAAAGATGGAGACGTTATCGCGGCGAATGGGCATCGGTTGAAGCATTATAGGTCGCCGGATGAGGCGTGTGTCATTTTTTATGATACCTTGATCTGATTTGGTACCGTCGTGACTCTCCGACGTTAAACATGAGCGCTTGTTGAGAGCTTACTCTTCCGTTTTATTGCTTTATTTCTTTTGTGTGAGTAAGAAATTTTTTTGTTTAAGATGCTTACTAATCGGCAATTACATCTCTTTTCACGTTTTTACTAAGTTTGGGGGGGTGTGATGTTATTACCTCATTGAAGCATTAAGAGTATAATCTTTTCTTTGTATTGTTTGTTAGGGGAGTTGGTTTTTGCGGCCATATTGAAATTTTAATCGATTTTGATGTGACGATTTTTTACAACCTGCCTAATGTTCAGTGGTTTTTGGTTGTGTTTTCTTTAACGGAGTTACTCATGAATGATGTTTTGTGGAACAATTTTTGAAGTTGTGCTCTAGATTGTACCTAATAAAGTTGTGTTAAGCTTGAAGTGTGTAGTGAATGAAGAACACTCAGTTTTGAAAATCAGGAGGATGGTTCGACCAACACTAGGAGTGGTTCGACCAGTGCCAGAGGTCGAACAAAAGCAGAGGAAGTCGAACCGGCGTCAAAAGTTGTCCAGAGAGGTGGTTCGACCTAAGCCATAGTTGTTCGACCTTATCAGAAGGTCGAACCTAAGGTCGAACCAGTCAGTTCAAAGCACTTTGTTTTCCAGAAGAGGGGTTCGACCAATTCAAGGATGGTTCGACCTGATCAGCAAGTCGAACCTAGGTCGAACCGAGAAGATCATTTGTCCAGAAGAGAGGTTCGACCTCGTCATCCATGGTTCGACCTGTTCAGGAGGTCGAACCTGAGGTCGAACCAAGCCAGGTACGCGATTTAAGTTCGATTTTTCAGAGGGGTTCGATCATTTTTTCAAAACACCAAACCTCGAACCCTCTTCGAACCTCTACACCCTTGCACAAATTCTTCAATTACACTTGATTTCACACCGATTACACAACACTACACCTTGAATTTTCGATTCGGTCGTGGATTTGGGCGGATTTCGTCGCGAATTAGGGCTGAAATCGTGATTTTTGGTTGTTGTGTGTTCTTGATCGGTTGTTCACCATGGGCAAGTCAAAAGGTATGTTTTTTCAACTCAATTACTCTAGGATTGAAGGTTTAGGTAAGAAATTCGATGTGAATAAGAGGATTGATGTTGAGTATGGTTGAATTTCATGGTGGATGTTGATATTGTGATTTGTTCATATGAATTCTTGTTTCTTGGTTTTTGGTTGTTTGATTATTTATAGAACTTGAATTTCTATGTGGATTGATCAAGGATAGAACATATCATAGAATGAGCATGTTGATTTGGTTTGAAATTGATGAAATTGAAGTAGTTCATTGAGGGAAACATGTTGAATTTTTGATTGAATTGCTTGAATTGCTTAATGCATGCTTGTTGGTTATGTTTTGATGATTAAAGAAGGTGTGATTGAAGATGTTGTGAGCATGTTGAATAAGCAAGTGGTGTTGAGATGATAGTTTGTGTGAATATGCATTGATGCTTGAAGTCTTGAGTAGAGTATGTGATGTGCTAGTCAAATACTTGCTTTCTTGTCTTGTTGGTTGGATTGAAGTATTTGTTTTCAGGAAGGGGACAAGGATCAAGTAAAGGTAAAGGAAAGGCAGAGGAGGAAAGATCGAAGAAGAGGCATGACAGGCCTTCGAATTTGGACAAAGTGACAAGGAAACTGAGGCTGCAAGATCGTTTACCTGATAACTTCAAGATTCAAATGCAAGATTGGGATGAGATTAAAGAGAAGTAGGAAGAAGTTTCAGACAAGATAGCTCGCACTCGATACCAAGATGATGAAGCGATGAGGATAACGAGAATAGGGAATGATATATTTTGGATGTTTGATCAAGTAGGGATCCGAAGATTCATGGAGTTGAAGAGGCCGACGTACTTCCATGTTACAGCGGAAGTAGTTTGCTCATTTGAGATGGAGAAGGACCCGCTTGGGTACCCATATCAGTGTACGTTTCAGCTTGGCGGAGTGAGTAGGAAATGGACGTCTGAGGATTTCAATGAGCTATTTGAGACGCCTTTAGAGATCCCTCGTTTAGAAAATGCTGCATTCAGAACAAAACAGTTTTGGAGGGAGATCACCGGGGAGATTTATGATTATAAGACCAGATAGGCTCGTGCTTCCGCAATAAAGAACCCGGTCTTGAGGTACATGGACCGCGTCCTGAGCAACACGTTATTCGCCCGCTCGGAGGGGAGTGTTGTGTCTAGAGGAGAGCTTTACGCCCTGTGGTGTATGCTAAACGGGGTGAAGTTCAATGTTGGAGCTTATTTTATTGCGCAGCTGAATCGATTCAAGACCATTGGATTTCAAAAGGTGAATATTGGAGGGTTATTGACGATCGTGGCTGAGCATTACAACTTGGATCTCACCGGCATTACACCAGTAGAAGGAGAACCCGATTTGATGATGAGCACGTGCGCGAAGGGAGGATTTGCCCATTTTAGAAATGGAGATTGGTTTTTCACGAGGGGTCTTAAGCCTTTCGAATTTATGTTCCCCTTCGACGTGAGCAACTTGACAACTATTCGGGAAGCAAGGAATAAGTTAATGAATTCTCTTGGACATACCGCCTTATCCGTGGCAGTAAAGTCGGGTGGTGATTGGAGAGCGGTAGCGCAGATGTGTGCTGAGGGGAGGATGGCTGAGTTACAGCAGATCGTTGATCAAGGAGAGTTCCGTCCACCTCAGCCACAGCAGCCTGAAGAGGAGGATCAGGTAGATGAGCAGCCGGAGATGGAGATTCCGGAAGAAGAGCAGCATGATGCACCTCAGCATGCTCCAGTACCGCAGCAGCGGCGAGCAGTTCCAGGTACCCGGGAGCAACTTCGCTTGATTCATGAGCAGCTGATCGCGGTAGTAGCTGCACAGCAGGAGACGAACAAGCAGCTCGCACTCGCTAACGCCAACTACGTCACGCTGAACGAAAGGTACTCTGCCTTAGATGAGCGTGTTGGTAGAGTGAGTAGTCGAGTGGATATGATGGATATGCACATTACCAGTCTGTGCCGAGCTGTGGAAAATAGGATGGATGAGGATGACGATGATGAGGATGATGATGCTCCTAGGGAGTAGTTTCAGGTTTTCTTTTGGTTTCTTCGATTCATCTTATCTCCCATTCTTCTTTTTATTTTTACAGATTGGGGTGTGATTCATGTGTGAGTGGCATGTACTTGATATAGTTGATCTTGTATCATTGTTTTGTATATGGGTTATTGATTCTGTGCATTCATGTGTTTACGTGTTTATTTTCATTTGAAAAGAGCATGAATAATTTGTTAAGTATATGGAATTCATGAAGAATTGATTTTGATTATGTGCTATGAGGAGTATTAGGAATTTATTACCTATGTGAGGATTTGAGCCTTTATCATGATTAATCATGATAATTTTTTTTTTTTGAGAGAATCATTCGTATGAACGTATTCTAGAACTTGGCTTGGAGTCTTGTGTGAAACTTACAATTGATGAAATATTAGGATATGATCTTAGGCGATTTTTGATTAATTGAGTCACTTAGCCAAATCTTACCTTTCCTAATGATTTTATAAATCTTTGGTAGCCCTGTTTGAGCCTTTTAAAAGCTTTTTCTTTGGCAAGCCAAATATAAGAGCCTTAATTACCTTATTTGAGCTTTGAAAATACCCTATTCATTGGTAGAGAGAGTAAGGTGAATAAGTGTGAAAGAAGAAAAGGAAGATGGAATGAGGTTTAGTAAGAAAAGTGCATGGCTAGATCTTGTTAGGGGTAGTGCCGGAAATTGGTACCCCGAATTGCTTATACATGGGGCTTGAAGTTTTTAAGAAGCAGCCGAACGATGTTCGAGAAGGGTAGTGCCTGCAACTGGTACCCGAGCGATCAAAAGAAGAATGATGTTGATGCAAGGAAGAGAAGGAAAATTGAAAATTACAAGTGCAAGAGAAGAATTGGAGGAGAATATGAAGTCGAATGAGAAATCAAGAACCTCCAAGGTAACTCTCTACTAGTGTCTTAAGTCACTATGACCAAATTTTCCTACCCTTTCCAAAGAGCCAACATTACAACCTAGAAACAAGTCCTTTGTGATCCTAGTATTAATCTAATGTAAGTTGATTTTTGAGACCTTTGCCAAGCTTATGGTTACGCGTGAATATGAATTGATATGAGTGTTTATACTAGCCTATAGTGCCTCACGCACGAGCGAAAGAGAGTAAAGACTTATCTTGTCAGCGAGATTACTTAGTACTCCGAATGGTGTGTGATTGGATTGATTTTACATGAGTGAAATATATGATGCAAGTAATTCTTGTTTGATTTAATGAAGTGGCATGTGTAATATGTGTTGTACTAGATCTTGTTGAATTTTACACGACTCCTGTGGTTTAAATTGGTTGCCTCGGGACGAGCAACATGCAAGTTTGGGGGTTTGATGAGTGTGTAAATTCACAAGTTTGGCGCTATGTTTTGTGCTAGTTTTGGAGAGTTTTGATGTGGAAATAGGTGGAAAACCTATATATATTGTGAATTAGCATGAATCAGGTGTTAGTGGAGCTATTTAGTGTTTTCTTAGCAAAAACGGAGTGAAAGAGCCAAGAATCGAAGAGACGGAGTCGAAGCCATGCGAACCGCCCAAGAATTAGGTGGGTTCGACCTGGTTGGAGGAGGGTTCGACCTCTCCAGCAGGTCGAACCAACATTGCTGAGCTTGCAGAAGAGGATTCGACCACGACTCGAGTGGTTCGACCCGTCCATCAGGTCGAACCATGGTCGAACCAGTTCGCAGGAAAGAGGATTCGACCATGACGTTTGAGTTCGACTTGCCAGTTGGTTGAATCGGGAGCGGGAGTTGTCCAGTGATGAGGTTCGACCTGGGGTTCGACCAAGGCCTAAGTGGTTCGACCTGTCCAGAAGGTCGAACCTTTGCAGAATTCTTCCAGTAGCAGGGTTCGACCTGGGGTTCGACCTGTGGCCAGTTGTTCGACCTGTTTGACGTGGTCGAACCTATGCGCGAGAACTTACCTTATCCGGATTTTCGAGGCCGAAACGCGTGAGATCACTTAGAAAGCTCATTCCAAGCCCTAGAGACGTGATTACAAGTATAAAAGGAGGCTCATACAGAGAATGAAAGGAGATTTTGATCATCAATCATAAGAGAGACAAGAGTAGAGGTGGTGATCCATCCGGAGGGCTGTGACAGAGGTTCGCTGAAGGTTCAAGTAAGAATGATCAATCTAACCATGATTGTTCCTAGATCAATCATGGGCTAGAACCACCTTGGTAGTTCTAGGGTTATGAAAGTTTCATGATGTAATTCGTATTTAGTGTGTAAAACTCCGTACAACACTACCTGTGGTTTGTTTTATATAAGATTGCATATTTAATCCATACTCATAGTCGTTTTGTGCATCAATGATCGTTGTGTAGAGTCTGAATACATAACATGGTTATTGATTGAGTGCGTTCACTACTGAGCAGGGTTTATTGTTATAATTCTAAGTGAAGGGATTCCGAAGTATTATTAGAACTGTCTTATATGAATATTCATGAATTGAATTAAATTCGGGTTGATGAATAGGATAAAGAGTATAACTTTATAGTACCTAAAAAGGGAGATCAAATCGGGTTAGATTCTAGACGTAGAAGATAATTGATTATGATAGTACCTAGAAAGGGGGGTGAAGTATATCTCTTGCTCCAAGGTTATTCACACGTGTTACACGCATATTTACTTATGTCTATAGAGTAGATATGCATGGTTTAGTGATGCGTGCACAAACCATAGGGCAGAGTCGGACACCATCACATGAAAATACGAATTGCTAGTGAAACTGGATGACCCGACGAACTACCTATTATTCTTATTGATCACAACTCACTTTTCTCTACTCTTACTATTTCTTTTTGCTATTTTGATTAGAAGTTATTATCCATTAAACCTTTACAATTACCAAACATAGTCTAAAATATCCTAGAAGATAACAAAATTGATATTTAACCGTCCCTTGGGTTCGATATTGTAACTTGGTCATCTTCGCGACTACAATTGATATCCTTATACTTGAGGATTAATTTGTGTGTTGAGAAAACCCCTATCAGTCACGTGGTTTACATCCCATTGCATGTTTTTTCATATTTTCCAAGAAAAAGCTCATCCAAGGTTCATAAGGAGAGCTCACAAGTATAAAAGGAGATGTAGATCATATCATTATTCATTAGAATAGAGAGATTGGATTAGAGAGAGGCCACAATAATACTACACCCCACAAGGGGGGATCACCCCCAACCATCATCCATATTATTTTCTCCATCCATCACTTTGAAGATTCGTTTATGGAATCAAGAGGAGAACCAAGAGGATGATTCAAGACGGAGAAGGACTTCCCGCATCTAGGGTTTATTTCATTTTCTAATTTATCTTGTAATTTTCCAGACATCTGGTTAAGATCTATCCAACACCCATGATTTTTCTTCTCAACATCATGGGCTAGAGCCTTTTTGGTAGAACTAGTGTTGTGAAGATTTTTATGAATTAATTAAACTTTCATGTGTAAACTCCGTACAACACTACTTGTGGATTTATTTTATATATGATTGTGTTTTTTAATCCATATTCACTGTCATTTTGTGCATCTTCAATTGGTATATAGAGTCTGAATATATATCTTGGTTGTAGATTGAGTGCTTTCACCGCTGAACAGGATTCCATGTTATGATTCTAAGTGAAGGAACTCCGAAACTTCATTAGAACTATCATATATGAATACTTATTAATTGAATTGAATTTGGGTTATTAAGTATAATAAAGAGAATAATTTTATAGTACCTATAAAGTGAGATCATATCGGCTTAGAGTACCAATTGGCCAGGAAAATATTTGATACTAATAATACCTAGAAAGGGGGTAGAATTATATCTCTTGCTCCGAGGTTATTCACACGTGTTACACGCATGTTTACTTGTGTGTATAGAGTAGATATGCATGGTTTAGTGATGCATCCATATTCCACAAGGCAGAGTCGGACATCAACACATGGAAGGGAAATTAATTAGTAAAACTGGATTACCCTAGAGCAACCTATTCTCCTACTTGATCCATTTTCGTATTCTTCTAGTGCTATTTTATTTTATTTATTATTTAATTTTCAGCATATTAGTTATTAGATAATCAACCTTAAAATCTTATTGCTTTGTCTTAATTAATTTAGCAAATAATTAAATTGATAATACGTTGTCCTTTGGGTTCGATATTCACTTGGTCCCTTGCTTAAGCTGCAATTGATATCCTCAAACTTGGGGATTAATTTTGCATGCAAAGAAACGCACATCAAGTTCTTGGCACCGTTGCCGGGGATGGCTGTTATTATTAGTTTATTATTTCTAGTTTGATTAAGACTTCTATTTGTGATTATTTATTTCTATCTATCCTTAAATTTTTCTAAGGTACTTGTGCACTAGGAAAAAGAGAGGAAGGAAAGGAAGAAATAACACACAGTGCTAAACATGGCCGGAGCAAGGAAGTATCCAGATAATGTTGCCATATGTGAAATTTTTACGTACAATGGGATTTGCAACATGGGGTTGATAGGAGTAAGGGGAGAAGATGATGATTTTGAGATACATCCCGCCCTTATCAGCGTGGTAGAGAAGAATCCCTTTTCTGGAGGTTGTTTTGAAGATCCATGTCAGCACCTCAAAAGATTTCTTGGTTATGCAAACACTTAAAAGGGTGTTGGAGATAATAATGCTAGACGAATCACCCTATTCAAGTTCTCTTAATTAATGGAGCGAAAGCTTGGTATTAGACTCTTGATGCCATGGATTGCACTACATGGGACCAACTACAGCAGAAGTTCTTTGAGAGATACATGCCACCCTCAAGGATCTTAAAAATGAAGCAAGACATCACCCAATTTGTTATAAATCAGGGTGAAAATTTTTATGAGGCATAGGACAGGTTTAACGATATGCTCAGAAGGTGCCCACAGCATGGGTTATCTAAGGCTGAATACGTAAGCATCTTCTACTATGGATTGGATTGTGAGTCGCGTGTTCTTCTTGATGCATCATCAGGAGGAGCGCTGTTATCTAAGATAACACTTGAAGCAGAAAAGTTATTTGAAGACATCTCTATAAATTCAAATGACTGGCCTATGAAGAGAGTTAGAGGAACTTATGCAGTGGGTAAGGTAGCACAGGTTGAACATCTAACGGTGAAGCCGAATAGGGATGATGAGATCATCTCTAGTTTAGCGAACATCAACAAGCTGCTAGAATTCCAGCAAAGGCAGATTACAAAGTTGACACAAAAGGGGCCTAGTATGCAGCAGCACGAAGTAAAGAGTGTTGAAAATATCTTCAATCGATACATGATATGCAAGGGTTGACCGCATCGAAGCGAGAGTTAATATTGGTCATGCAGATTTATCTAAGCAGTTGAAGGACCTTACTTTAATTATTAGGCATATGGCCACGAATGTGAATCAATTGACACAAAGGTTGGAGGATAATGCCATAACATTGAGGTCCGGGACGCAGTATGAAGGTCCGATGATACTGGCGAGCAAAAACAAAGGGAGCAGAGGAGTTGCTCGACCAAACTTAAGTTGCTTGACCAGATCAACTTGTCGAGCAGAGGTCGAACAAGCTCCAAAAAAATAGAATCACGATACTCTATTTTCAGGTTTGCCGCTCGACCAGCACCTTTCCGCTCGATCAGACCTTTCAAGTCAAGCGGAAGTCGAGAGTACCTGGCCACGGGTAGCTCTTGATCGGGAGGTATGCTCGACTTGGACCAGGTTACTCTATCAAATCACCTAAGTCTAGCAGAAGTCGAGCAACACATGAAAGAGCATAGGTCACGATCGCCTACGTCGTTCGACCAAGGACAAGTTGCTCGACCAACTTACCCAAATCGAATGGAGGTCAAGTAGTCCCGTTTTGCATCTGTTTCGATACCGAATTCTAAACCTGTTGATCAGAACACCTTAGAGCCATCCCAAGAGCATAACATTGAGCTTATAGTAGAGAAAAAGTGGGAAAGAGCAAAGAGGTTAAGAGCCGAGAAGCTTAGACTGCAGATGGATAATGAAAATGTGGTTTTCTCTCTTGATCAAGCAATGAAGATGCCCATGGAAGCTCAGTCTTGCAAGAGCATAGATGTGGTTTCTAACTTGTTTAATCTTGATTTTTCTAAGATAAATAATTCTGAATTTAAGTGGAAGATTGACAAGGAGGTGTCTAGACAGCCATGGGAGGTAAGAAATTCTGATGATCATATTTTTGTGACCAAGAAAGGTGAGGTATTGAGTGCAGACAAGAAGAGAGAAAGAAAGTATTAGAAGGTGAGGATTCGACAAGACCATCCTCCGATCAAGTAGCCTACAAAGGTTATATCCGTCGCGACTCTTCGACGTTAAACATGAGCGCCTGTTGGGGGTTGTCCCTTCTATTTTATTATTTTATTTCTTTCGTGTGAGTATGAAATTTTTATATTTAAGGTGCTTACTAATCGGCAATTACATCTCTTTGCGAACTTAGTTGCAACTTACGTTTTTACTAAGTTTGGGAAAAGTGTGATGTTATTACCTCATTGCAGCACCAATAGTATAATCTTTTCATTGTAATGTTTGCTATGGGAGTTGATTTTTTTGTGGTATGTTGAAACTTTAATCAGTTTTGATGTGTCGATTTTTTACAATTTGTCTAGTGTTCAGTGGAGTTTCTAGTGTGTGGAGTCATTTAGATAGTCAATTGTATCTTTTTTATAGTTCTCCTATATTATTATTGATGAATCTTTGATGATGAGGTGTGGTTGAGCTTTGATGATAGAAACAGGTAAACTGAGGCTTTGACCTGACCGAGTTAATCAACTCGAGGATTTCATGCATACATTGAAGAAAAATCAGGTGCCCTCGTTTCCTTATCCTAATTTTTACGTGTGCTTTTAATTAGTAGGAGTGAAAGGATTGAGATCTAATTTGTTTTGGTGATCCATGTGACCTTGTAGTATTTTTAAATTGTGCCTGAAATTCATATACTTTTGAAATTGATGAAGGAAGTATACTTGAGTTATATTGTGGTATGAAGTTCTATGTATACTTATGGGATATTACTTACCATGAAAGGTGCTCTGTTACTTGTTAAAAAATCATGTGAGATTTTGAGCCTCGTTGATCATGTTACATAATCCAATGATATTTCTTTTCTGGTGAGTATCGTTCTTGTGCTTATATTCTAGAACTTGCCTTGAGTCTCCTTGAATATTCAAGATTAATCTAGCGAATTATGGAAATGATATTAGGCCATCTTTGCTATTTAGCCAATTTTCTCATATTCTTTACCTGAATTCATTAAATCCCTTGTCAGCCCATTTGAGCCTTTTTAAATCCATTCTTTTGATAGCCAATACAGCTTAATGGAAGAGAGTGGTGATTTGAGGGATGATAAGGATGATGAAAGAAGAGTCTTAAGGATGAAAAGAAAATTCCTGGAGTAGTGCTCAAATCTAGTACTCCATGGAAACACACACCCTAGGGTAGTGCTTAAATCTAGTAACCTATGGAGGATGTGAGAGGTAGTGCCCGAAACTGGTACCTCGAAAAATAAAAAGAAAGGAAAAAAAGGGTGAAGAAAATGAGAATGATGGAGTTGAAGAGCTAGAAAAGTTGAAAAAAATATATCGTGCTTGAAGGAGAAAGATGGGAGAGTTTAAAGTGGATGTTGTGCTTGATTGAAGTGATGAGGAAGAATGAAAGATCGAGAGAGACTGCAGCTTGATTGATCCGAGTTTTGAGTCACTTATCCATATATTTTTCACCTATTCCAAAGAGCCTATATTACAACCAAACAAAAGACCTTTTTGATCCCTGATTTGTTAGCTACAAGTAAAAGGAGAGTTGAGACAATAGGCAAGCTTACGGTTATGCATGCACTTGAATTGAATCTGAGCGTAAACACCATAACCCATAAGTGTAGATCTTTTACACTTGAGTGTGAGTGATATATACTTCCCGTGAGAATATGTCAATGGAGCATTTAAATTGGTAGTGATTGTCTTAACTTGTATGCTATGAATTGATTATTACATGTAATGAGAGTTACATGACCTAAGTTGAGGACAATTGTATTTTGAATATAGTATGAGTCAGAGTCCTTATTTCCCCACTAATTTTTATACTCTCTCTCTCTTTATTTTATTTTGTTGCCTCGGGACGAGCAACTGGTAAGTTTGGTGGTTTGTTGAGAGTGAAAATAAGCATATTTTAGTATCCAATTTAACACATTTTTGATGAGAATCATTGTCATATATTAGCACAAGTATCTTATATTCAATATATGTGTGAAAAAGGTGCACTTGGGGTGTTTTGTTGTGTTTTAGGTAGAAAAATGATCAAAATTGCAAAGTTGGAGAAAATGTGCAATTTGTGCAGGAATGCTAAAAAATATACATTCAACTTGTGTAATTTTTTTTATTCATGTGAAGCTCTGAATTAGACGTGTAATAAATGATTGAAAGGCCACATAAAAGAGGGTCGTTTTGGCATAAAGAACTCCCCAATCGGATTCCAAACGAGAAAGTTATGATAAAAGTGGTGACGTCGTGCAAGCAGTGCCGAATAGAACGGCTGTGCCAATTTGCATGAATTGTTACATATATAAATGTTGGAGTCACTATGAGTTCTTTTTATGTATAGAAAGCTAAGGAAGAGAGAATCGCGTGAGTGCAAGAATCACTTAAATCGAAGTTTTGAAGAGGAAGTTATGCTCAAAATCGTGAAGTCGCACAGCTGCCAGCAAGAATTTTCGAGAATTTCCGAATTTGTGCATGTTTTTACACCACTTAGTGTGTGTCACGTATTTTACATCCCATTGTATGTTTTTTCGTATTTTCCAAGAAAAGGCCCATCAAAGGTCCATAAGGAGAGCTCAAAAGTATAAAAGGGTATGTAGATCACATCATTATTCATTAGAATAGAGAGATCGGATTAGAGAGAAGCCACAATAATACTACACCCCACAAGGGGGGATCATCCCCCAACCATCATCTACATCATTTTATCCATCCATCCATCACTTTGAATATTCATTTGTGGAATCAAGAGGAGAACGAAGAGGAGGATTCAAGATGGAGAAGGATGCAACGACTCTCGTATCTAGGGTTTATTTCATTTCCTAATTTATCTTGTAATTTTTCAGACATCCGGGTAAGATATATCCAATATCCATGATTATTCTTCGCAAAATCATGGGCTAGAGCCTTTTTGGTAGAACTAGGGTTGTGAAGGTTTTTATGAATTAATTGAACTTTCGTGTGTAAACTCCGTACAACACTACTTGTGGATTTATTTTATATGATTATACTTTCTTAATCCATATTCACGGTCGTTTTGTGTATCTTCAATTGGTATATAGAGTCTAAATATATGTCTTGGTTGTAGATTGAGTGCGTTCACCGCTGAACAGGATTCCATGTTATGATTCTAAGTGAGGGAACTCCAAAGCTTCATTAGAATTATCATATATGAATACTTATTAATTGAATTAAATTCGGTTATTAAGTATGATAAAGATGATAATTTTATAGTACATATAAAGGGAGATCATATCGGGTTAGAGTATCAATTGGCCAGGAAAATAATTGATACTGATAGTACCTAGAAAGGTGGTGAAATTATATCTCTTGCTCTGAGGTTATTCACACGTGTTACACGCATGTTTACTTGTGTCTATAGAGTAGATATGCATGGTTTAGTGATGCATCCATATTCTACAAGGCAGAGTCGGACATCAACACATGGAACGGAAATTAATGAGTGAAATTGGATTACCCTAGAGCTACCTATTCTCCTACTTGATCCACTTTAGTATTCTTCTAGTGCTGTTTTATTTTATTTATTATTTAATTTTCAGCATATTAGTTATTAGATAATCAACCTTAAAATCTTATTGCCTTGTCTTAATTAATTTAGTAAATATTTAAATTCATAATACGCGGTCCTTTGGGTTCGATATTCACTTGGTCGCTTGCTTAAGCTACAATTGATGTCCTTAATACTTGTGGATTAATTTTGTGTGCAAAGAAAACGCGCATAAATAATTACATATATACTTAATAATAATATATTTTATTATTAGATAAAATTATATTTAAATAAATTTAAACTACATTTATAGGTCTTTTGTTATTAAAGTTAGATATATAAATTTTAATAATAAGAAGTGTACTAAAATATACATTATATAAAACTAAATTTTTTAAAAATAAATATAAAAATTTTCGGTATTCACAGTACCGAAAATATTTTTCGGTATACCGAAATACCAAAAAATTTCAAACATGTTACCGATACCGTACCAATATTTTTGGTATTGCAACCATGCTGTATTAAAAATTTCGATATAGTTGAAATTCGATAATTTTCGATACGAAAAGTTCGGTATACCGAGTTTTCGATATTTTTCTCCACCCCTAGAGGTAAGCATATCATTCATCTTCATGCTACTTGGGTGTAGCTTCATCCAACTTTGGCTGGTTGGGGATGTTTTTAACGAGTTGGAGATATGATGACTGAGAATACGGATATGGGAAAGATCCCAATTTTGCTTGACTAAGGAAATGTGTTGGGCTTATCCTCGAGCAGGCTGAGAATAAAGGTGGGTCGGCCTCGGTAGTGTGGGGATGATGATTATCCTCGGCTGTGTTATCCATAAGTTATTCCTCATGCTTTTTATTAATATTTCGCATATATCCTTTATCTCTCTGGCGCATCGTGTCGCACCTCGTATTGGTGCAGAAACACCTACTCAATCTCACTCATCCCCTCCTCATTCCCCAGTAACAAATCCTCTTTCGCTAGCTACAACGCAATGTACTCCCTCTGTCCCATACTTATTTGCACAATTTCTTTGTAATTTACAAAGGAATGGTGTAATAAGTATGGGACGGAGGGAGTATTAGATATACTCCTTTCATCTTCATTGAACCTGCTTTCATGAAAAGTCTCGATTTGAAAATAAATTCTTATTATTTTTAATGCTGAAAATTCTAATTTTGTCCTTTTCATAATCTACTTTGAATTGGAATTATTGATTCACTATTGTTTGTGTACCACACGGGTCGAAATACTAAATTGGGGAGCATAAGTTTTGTTTTAGCAGGACAAAGTAGCTTTAAGTTTTTTTTTTATTTTTTTTATCATATTTAATTCATATTTATTTAAAAATAATAAATCTGTATTATATTTATTTTGTATTAAATTAATAGTGGTGTAAAAAATTTTTTCAAACTTAAAGTTAATAACTTAAAAAATAATTATAAAATAACTTAGTACAAAACATGTATGGATAATTCGCAGGTATTGATAAATATGTTTGGGATAGGTACAAATATGATTATAAATTTTTTAAACGGATAAGTGCGGGTACGAATGAACCGACATTTAAATGAATATGGGTACAGGTAACTCTGAACAAGTAGGTAGCATAGGCGTTGTCATCCCTAACTAGGTGCAACTATTAGCTAAACATTCGTGTTAGAGTTATTTGATTAACTATTAAACGATTTACCTCTCTAACAGTTTAAGCTTTTAGATGAGGTGGTCATTTAACATGGTACCAGAGCCCATGATTAACAAAGGTCCAGGGTTCGAATCTCACCGCTCCCCATTTATCAAAAAATTTCACATGCAAGGATTGAGGCAAAAATTAATCATGCCTGCATGTGAGGGGGCGTGTTATAGTGATTTGAGATTATTTCAAATATTTAGTTCGATGTTCTAGTTCTATTACATGCTAATATCAACAATTAGTAAATTCAACCTAAAACGACAACACGTACTCATCAATCTAATCATAATCATCAGGTAAAACTATCACATTTCTCATATTTCTTTCCAGATTAAGCATTTCACCTTGGGTTTATACCAACAAACAAAAAAGAAAAAGTTTCAACAACGAGTTTATAAATCAAATTAAAGCTTTAGACAAAGAAGATCTTTATTTGAATATACTCAAAACAAAGACTCGTTCAACAAACAAAAAAGGAAAAGTTTCAACAACGAGTTTATAAATCGAATTAAAGCTTTAGACAAAGAAGATCTTTATTTGAATATACTCGAAACAAAGACTCGTTTGTGCAATGAGGATTCTACAAAGGAATACTTATCCAAAGGTATGATCCATTTTTGAACGGATCATATCGTAAAAGAATCTACAAAAAACCTGGACCCTCAGAAACTTTGATAGAAAATATCATAGATCCGTTTGGGATAAATCATTTAATTAAGTGTTAAACGATTTACCTGCTGTTAAGCTTTTAGATTAGGTGGTTATTTAACAATTTGGTTATAGTTTCTCATGATTTAATTAAGTATTAAACGATTTACCTCTCTAACATCTTAAACTTTTAGATGAGGTAGTCATTTAACAATTTGGGTATAGTTTCTCATGTGTATGTATAATTGACGTTAATATTTTTTTTTCTCTTTATTCAAAATTAAGTTGGAAGTCCTCTAATCTAAGTAGACTTAACTTTATCACCAAATTTTATTTCTTTTAATTACTATTGAAAGTCCTCTAAGTAAATTAAGTTCTATAAACATTTTTTTGTTATAATTATTTTTCTGTAATTTTATTAATTTTCAGTTTAGTTCGAGTTACAATAACTTATTAGAGTTATATGTCTTGCAAACTCCTATATGTGTTTGCAGTTTAAGGAAATTTTTTTGTAAATTGAACTTATAATTTGGTTTACAAACTAGACAAATATTAATAAATTGGAAAAAAAAAAATTTTAAATTGAAATTCTAATTTTTCTAAAAAAAATTAATTTAATTTACAATCCCCCAAATTGAACTACACTTTCATTTCTTCTATTAATAATATCAATTATTAGCCTCAAATTTAACTACACTTACATGATTTTCATTTAAAATGAGAGAACTTTGTGGACAAAACTTAAAGTCTTAAAATATACTTATAAATAAATAAATTTCAGTTTTCCATCTTTTATTGTCAAGATAAGGCATCATCAATTTGTTTGATGGTAAACTAGTAAACTCTTCTTTGCTTCTAAATTTTATTTATCTTATTTTATATGTCATAACTTTGAGTTCGAATTTGTTTATGTCACAAATTTATAAGTTGAAACCTATTTACGTACTAAACTTACAGTATTTTAAATGTTGCAAGTTTTGTACTAATATTTAATGGACAAAATCTTCACAACGGTAATTATATGAGACGAGACGATATCTTGTTAAAGAATAATTGTTATATAGGTAAAGTATATTCCTCTATCTGTTCCACAAATGTTTGCACCCCACTTTATACACTAATATTAAGAAAAGTGATAACTTATTGGAATATTATGGTATTTTTAGTAATAAATAAATAATAAAGTATATTAGGTGTACTAGGTAAGGGTGATTTTTTTTTTTGTAAATAAAGTGTATAGGGGAAGGGTGTTGTATTTGATTTTTTGTTTTTTAGAAATGTACAAACTTTTGTGAGACAACTCAAGATGGAAAGTGTGTATTCTGAAATGAGATTAAGGGAGTAATTCATAGTCAAAGTATGTTTTTTAAAGTATGATGAATAATGAATTAAAGTATATTTTTAAAGTGTTATAATATGATTCACTACAAATATATTTTAAGTATCAATAAATATATTTTATTTATATAACAACTACACTTAAAGAATGAGGTGATTTGTCTTATAATCCGTCTCACATATATCGTCTCACCAAAGAATATCCCTATTTAAAAAGGTTATTTTATGCAAAATTATTAAAATTGAAAATAACAAACTTAGGGAAAAATAATTTAATACCATTAAAATGCATTACCTTTCATAATATCACAATAAAAATAATATAAAAATATGAATATTTATTTTCTTCTATGCTTGATTATCAAATTTTATTTCTTTTAATTATTGATAATATATATTCGTCCCATTTCAATGTTTATGTTTGCTTTTTGCACGTTGATTAAGAAATATAATATTCTAATAGATAGTGGGTGGGAAAATATAATATTTAATGTAAAGTGGGTAGGTGTATTAGTGTTGGATAATATATTAATTGTTTTAGGTGGGTCCCATATTCCAAAAAGAAAAACGTAAACATTGAAATGAGACGCGCAAAATAGAAACGTAAACATTGAAATGGGACGGTGGGAGTATTAAAAATCCTCTAAGTCTTATATATACTTTTGAAAATTTAATAATTTTTTTTCAACAAGTGCAACATGAAAACAAAAATTATTATTCAAATATGAATAAATATAAATAACTACTAGAAACACTTACCCGTGAGTTGCACGTGAATAGATTTTAAAAAAAATTAGAGCATATAGTAAATATTATTTTTTTGAAATGGTCAATTGTTTTATATAAATATCTTTTATATATATTCTTTTATTACGGGTAATCACTATATGTAAGCATCATAAATTAAAAATAAAATTACAAGTTCTCATTATTTTTCAGGTTTCGCTATTTAATTATATTATTAATTATTTTTTATTGACAAGCAATCCATTCTTATACATAACTATTAATCCTAATTAAATATGTGACTGAACACCTCACAAACGGCTGAAATTTATCCTACCCTACTCGTTACTTGTGCGTTGCATGAACATCATTTTTCAAGATTTAATAATTTTTCCATATCGAGTATTTATTCCAATTTGAACGAGCAAGTAGATTAATATTTATGCCTCATTTAAATGTTAAGTGAACCTAATAAGCATATTTTATTAATATAACAATCATACTTTAACAGTAAATCAACTCATCTCACACATAAAAAACAATAAATTAAAAAATAGTTCAAAATTATACAATTATTTTTTGTATAAAGTATGAACATATACATCTGAATGCTCATTTAAATGAAATGTTGAGAGCCACCTTCCAAATATATAAAAATGAGATATTAATCATTAGAGTTAATTATCAAAACAATTACAAAAGACGAGAAATTGAGTTAATTAAAATGCGAGAAATTGAAAGACAATAAAATGAAGAAGCAATGAGAATTTGGGGATATATCGAATAGAATTGTTTAGACGGCAAATGAAAAACTTTCCATATATGGACATTTGCTACTTTTATATAATATATATATATATATATATATATATTTTAAAGAGTTAATTCCTAAATAATTCACTACCTTTTTGAGAGTTTTCAAATCTATCACGACTTTTTATTTTTGTCAATTCAATACACGAACTATTTAATAGTTTTAATTCTATCATGATCTTTTATTTTTGTCAATTCAATACACGATCTATTTTATATTTTTAATTCTATCACAACTTTTATTTTTGTATTTTGATACACTACTTATTTCATATATTTTCAATTCAATTCATTATTATTATTATTATATTAAAACTTGTATTTATTAAATAATGGGATTAATACACTATTTTTTTAAGCTCAAATTAATTATTAATTTTATTTTTTTTATAAAATTCTTATTTTCAATAAATAATCTCATTTATATAATATTTTTGTTATAATTTTAAATTTACTATAATAATAGTAATAAAGTTGAACATAATAATTAAAAAAATTATTCATTACAATAAAATATATTTTTACATAGTGGATTTATTAAAATAATTGTCTTTCACAACTTAATTACATCTATGAATTTACTATAACAATAACAAGGAAACAAATTATTTGTTCGACCTATATTGTATTTTAATTTTTAATTAATAAATAATAATAATAATAATAATAATTAATTGTAAATATGAAATAAGTGGTGTATTAAATTACAAAAATAAAAGTTGTGATAAAATTAAAAATATAAAATAGATTGTGTATTGAATTGATAAAAATAAAAGGCCGTGATAAAATTGAAACTATTAAATAGATCGTGTATTGATTTGACAAAAATTAAAAGTCATGATAAATTTGAAAATCCTCAATAAGGTGGTGAATTTTTTTAGAAATTAACCCTATCTTAAATATACTATAGCAGAAACTCTTCTTGTTGACGTGTCGTCTTTAGAGCGCTCCAATGTGACGTGTAATTTTTCAATTTTTGGATTTTTAAATACTTTTTTAATATTTTCCTTATTTACTTTTAATTAACTCCCTTACTTAATATTTTTCTTTGTTAAATAATGTGATCTTATTTTTAATAATGATAATGATTAAATTTTCAATATTTTATTTATTTATTTATTTGGATATCATTAATTAATTACTAAATCTTTTAATGCAATAAATTAATTAATATCAAATTAAATCATATATATAAAGGGATAAAAGAATATTCCATATAATATTCTCTCTCACCCCACCTATAAATAAGACTTTTTTATTATTCATTCTAACTAATACACACATTCGATTCTCCAAGAGGAATATGAGCCTTTAGAGAATTAGTTTATGAAAGTATAAAAATTTATTTTGATAGAGCGAATCAAGTAGAGATTCGATCTACCTCTAAAAAATTGATTCAAGTATTCTTTAAGAGAAAAAGAACTGATTCAAGTATTCTTGAATTGATTTACCTCTTATCGATTCTCCAAAAGGAATATGAGCCTTTAGAGAATTGATTTATGAAAGTATAAAAATTTATTTCGATAGAGCGAATCAAGTACAGATTCGATCTACCTCTAAAAAATCGATTCAAGTATTCTTTAAGATGAAGATAACTGATTCAAGTATTCTTGAATCGATTTACATATTAAAAATCGATTTCTTCAAGAGGAAGAGAATCGATTCAAGTATTTATATCTTAAAAATTGATTTCTTCAAGAGGAAGAGAATCGATTCAAGTATTCTTGAATAAATTTACATCTTAAAAATCAATTTCTTCAAGAGGAAGAGAATCGCTTCATGTATTCTTGAATAGATTTACATCTTTAAAATTGATTTTTCAAGAGTAAGAGGATCGATTCAACCTATAAAAAATTTATTCTCCAAGAGGAATATGAGCTTTCTTCAAGTTCCTTTAGAGAATTGATTTATAAAGTATAAAAATTTATTTCGATAGAGAGAATCAAGTAGAGATTTGATCTACCTCTAAAAAATTGATTCAAGTATTCTTCAAGAGGAAGAGAACTGATTCAAATATTTTATAATCGATTTACCTCTTAAAAATTGATTCTTCAAGAGGAAGAGAACAAATTCAAGTATTCTTGAATATATTTATATCTTAAAAATTGATTTTTCAAGAGTAAGAGGATCGATTCAAATAATCTTGAATCGATTTACATCTTAAAAATCGATTCTTCAAGAGGAAAAAAAATCGATTCAAGCATTACTTTTTAAGAATCAATTTAAGTATTCTTTAAGATCTACCTATAAAATTGATTCAAGTATTCTTCAAGTGAAAGAGGATCGACGGTTCAAATACTTTTGAATCGATTTACCTCTAACGAATAGGAGATTAAAAAACTAATTCATGTATAGAATCGAAAGTTTAAGTTCTTTAAGTTAAATCATTATTTCATATCAAATAACATTAAAATCGATTTTTGTAAATATTTGTTAATTTTTTAAATTTAGTATATTAATATTTATTTATTTACTTATTTACATATATCTTAATTGTTCAATTACAATATATGAATTATAGAATTTGTTTTCTTTAGTTGTTTATATAATTTGAAATCAATAAAATTAAGAAAGATAATAAATTCATTACAAGTTATATATATATATATATATATATATATATATATATATATATATATATATATATATATATATTACATTAGTTTCTTATAAATAACAATTAGCAGAGATAGAATTACTATTATATAGTTAATTAAGGTATACTTAACTTCACTAACGTGTCGTCTTCTGAATGCTTTAAAATGACGTATAATATCTTTTTTTTTCTATACACTTATTATGATTTATTTAATTTAGTATCATTAATTGCAATTAATAAATTAATTTTTTGATATAAATAATGAATTAGTATCAAATCAAATCATGTATATATAAAAAAGGAATAAATTTAGTTTTTTTTAATAATTGATATTTATTTTAGACAAACAATAAAATTAAGGATTTAGGCAAAAACTTGTGTGAGACCCTCTCACGTAAGCCGTGATACGGATAAAAAATAATAACTTTTTATAATGAAAATTGATAATGTTATTTCATAAATAATTTAAAGTATTAATGAAAAGTAATAACATTTTATAGCAAAAGTGATAATATTTTATAGTGGAATTGATAACATTTTATGGTAAAAGTGATAACTTTTTATCCGTTACGTGAGACGGTCTCATGCAAGACTTGCCACATGATTTATTGCTTGGAGGTACATACTTTGATCATTATTGCACTAAAATACAACGGAAAAAAATTGCCCCTATTTGATTGCACATTTTTTTTAGAGAGATATGGGGGATAATAAATAATTTTCAATTGTATTATGTTATAAGGTAGCATTTAAAAAAAATAAAAGTCAAAATTTCTTCAAAAAATTAAAATATATGTACATATGGAGTAACTTTTTACATGAATGTCACATTATCAAAAGTCAAAAGTTATAATTTGTTGCAAATTCTTTACATTGATGAAAAAAATTTTCTAACTATTAAAAAAATCTCCCTAATTAATGTTGAACCATTATATTGTATGAATTATTTAATTATAAAAATAAGAATAATAATTAAATAATCCCGCGTAGTACGCGGGTGTAGTACGCAGGTTTCATACTAATATATAGATAAATTGTAAATAATCAACAAATGTACTATTAATAGTCCAATTACAATGATAATACGTGTAATTTCTTAAAAAGTAAAATATTAAAGAAACACTTAGATTAAAAAAAGGTTATAAATATTTGTATTTATAAGACTCGAACGCCAATAAATTGTAAGTGATTTAGATGGATAAAACAAATAAATAAACGTAGAAAATATTTGTCATGTGCAATGCACGGGAATTACACTAGTCAAATATAATAATAAAGCGAGTGAAATTAAACTCACTTATTCTCACAAAATTTAGAGGCAGGGGACGACTATTTACACCCCCAAAATTACTATTCATAACCCAAAAAAATATAAATTTAATTTTTTCTTAATTAATATGTCAAAAGTACCCTTATTATAACCATTCTCTCTTTCTCTTCCCAAACCGTTGAATTCTTCTTCTTTCTCTTTTCTTATTCCTACACAGTGCTTCAAATTCAAAAAGAAAGAGAAGAAGCATGTTAGAATTTTTTCAATTATTTATTAGATCATCAATTGAATATTTCTTCAAACAAAAACTTATAATTCCAATCATGATCCACCAAATAAAAAAGTGCAGCATTGTAGGGTTCTACAACAGTATCGGAAACCTTAGGCGAAGGGAAAACGGAGAATGTGAGCATCATTCTGTCTGGAAATTCCTCTCTGATCTTTGATATCAAGAGAGTGCCCATGCCGGAATCTGTTCCTCCTCCAAGCGAGTAACACACTTGGAATCCTAGCCAACCATAACCAAAATCAAGATTATACAGTCAGTGATATGCACTTACTAATGATATTACTATTTTAATGATGTGAATTAGATTTTGATTACCAAAGAGAACATGAATTAATGACTTAGTAAAGCAAAAGGAAGTACATGACCCTATGAATAAGCAATTAAAACCACCAACAACGAGATCGAATAACCGTAGGAGATATCGGCGACAATGGCAGTACGTTAAATATCCACTTCCCATCTCCACAATCCCAAATCGCCGTCCAACTTGACGGCATTAGTGGCACCCCGCCGGTAACTTGTCTCTGTTTTCACCTGAACTTTCTCTTCTTTCTTAACTTTCTTCTTCTCCCTAATTTCCACGCAATCACTCTCCCTCTATCTTTTCCGGCATCCGACCGGCGCCGTGGCGGTGGAGCATTCCTCTGGCGTGGTGGTGTTTAAGTTCCCATTCTCGAGAGGGAAATTGAGGATGGCCTTGCTTCCGCCCTGTCGTAGGCCAGCGCCGCCTCTACCGCCGTATCAAAGGTTCCCAGCCAGACCCGGGTGCCCTTCCTATTGGGGTCGTGAATCTCCACTGAAAACTTCCCCAGGCACCGGCGTACGCCTCTGTAGTGTCTCTGTAATGTCATCGGATAATTGGGGTGTATTTACAAATTTAATTGGGTTTGTTTAACAATTTATCATATTTAATCTTATTTTATTATTTATATAAGGGTATTTAAGTCTTTTTACATAAACAATATAAATTAGTGGAGTTCGTTTAGTAAATCTGGGGGTTCAAATAGCCACCCCCTTTAGAGGTATTTAATGTGAATTAATGAGGATTATTCCGCCTTGAATGAGGGAATTAATTCTTTAATGTTTATTAGTACAATTCTAATATGGAATTCCAAATTAGTGAGTAATGGTGATCATCCAAATCACCACAGGCAAATACGGGTACACCTCCAGTACCGCTGCCAGGTGGTCGAGGCGTGATTGTGGCCTTAGACTTGACAATTGGACTTTGGGTGGATTTTGGACCTTGGTCTCGTAACCTATATAATTTTTTGGGCAAAAGTCGGGCCACAGTTGGGCTTGAGCCCAATCAAATCATGCAGCCCGTGGAGCCCAATCTCTCTCTACAGCAGATTCAATGATTCTTGACGTGCGACAGTTAACTACACGTGGGGACAATATTTCACGATTGTCGCTAATTAGCATGAATCCGCCCCATCCCATAATGAACGCCCTCAGCCATTATGTGGAGCGGTCCGATGCTCCTATAAATAAAAGTATCCACATCCATTCCATCACACCTCTCACAACATGCATTCAATCACAAAAAGCATCCTAGTCATTAGACGATCCAATTCTCTATTTTTTAAGTTTATATATTTGAGTTCCTACGATAGGGGTGCTGCCTTTGCCGTAAATGAGAAGGCATTTCACATTTGAAGAATATCCTACTGCAATTTGTTTCTTGTTACGGAAAGAATTTTACTCGATTCGACTTTACCTCTCTCAAAGATCAAAGGTTCCATTAAAATGTGTTAGAAGATCATTTGCTTCTACTCCTTAACTTTCTATTGTAATATCTGTAGGAATTAATTTAATTAATTACTTAAATTAATTAGATTTAATTGGTTAATAAGGGTTAATTGTTAAATTAATCACCAATTAAATTAGTGTAGTGGGTGAGTGTAATTTGGCTCATATACTGGAGAGGTTATGTGAGACGTAATGGGAATTAATATAAAATTATTATCCCACGTGGAAAGAAATCCTCAAAAATTGGATCAAGTCGGAAGACGAATCCTTTCGTATGGAAAGATTTATTGAACTTGAAGTAGGTTCATTGAATCTGGATGCAATAACCATCCATAATTGCTGATTAGAGGAAATCACGCAATCAACAATCAAATCATCATAATTGTTGATTAGAAAAAATTACGCCTCAGCAATTAATACATCGTAAATCACGCAATCGCCATTATGACTGAGTGGTATGGTGCACCTATAAATAGGGTCATTCGGCATGCATTCTAAACAAGAACAAACACACCACAATCACGAGCACTTGCATCTCAAAGCATTTGCATCATAGTTACGATCAAGTTCTCCATCATCTTTAGTTCGCCGAAGTTCCTGCGATAGCGGTGCTGCTACGCCAGAAAAGAAGAACCGTTTTACCTTTGGGGGCGTTGCGCCAAGAACCGGAACACTACTAGGGCTTTTTCGTCTTGTGGGAAGAGATCCAATCTCGACTCGATTCAAGATTCAAATCCTGTTCCTGCGCCAGTTCCATTTGAAGATCCAGATCAAGATCCAAAGATAAGATTTGAAGACCT
Organism: Pogostemon cablin; assembly: GCA_023678885.1. Lineage (NCBI taxonomy): Eukaryota > Viridiplantae > Streptophyta > Magnoliopsida > Lamiales > Lamiaceae > Pogostemon > Pogostemon cablin. The sequence goes on from CM042957.1 coordinate 34,107,441, forward strand.
TTCTCGTTTCTTCTTTTCTTGTATTTTATTTTCAATATTCATATTGTAAAGTGATTGTTTGGTGCACCCCCATATTTTCTCAATAATTGCAAGACGTAAAAACATTGTAACCCCTGCACCTACAATCAAGATATGGATATTGACGGAGCATCGATCCCAAAAGTGGGTGAAATCTCCAATGTCAATGGGGATTCTGTTGGGACTGATTCCCAAATAGTAACTGTGAATCCTGTTGGATTTGAATCACAAAGGATATATCCTCCAATGGGGATGTCGAGACCATTCATGGTTCTGGTACCGGGAAAAAGCCCAAAATAATTTATGGGAGTCGAAACGTACGAAACGAACATCTATAGAGATGTTGGATCCGAGATCACTGAATTTGATAAGGATAATTATTGTGCAGAAATTCATTCTTAGTGGCATATGTAATGCACTTTGCAATGTTATTGTGGCACTTAAATGCTTACCGAGTTGTTGAACTCTTTAAGAAATAAAGAAAATAAACCCGAAAATGGCAATGTGTTAGCCGATAAGGCAAGTGAAGATATAAATATCTTTGATTCAAATTAAAATGATCATGACATGTTACTGTCATGTGAATTGATGTATGATTATGTGAAGTTTGGATAAAATTCAAAATTCATGGAACACTTAAAACCCTCAAGTATGGAGGGTGCCACCCCGAGTGTGGGGGTATCACTCCAAGTGTGGGGTGCTACCCGAATATGGGGTGTGACACTCCATATGTGGGGGTGTTTGAATTAAAGATGAAATGTGGTTGTGTTTAATACACAATAAATTAATCTTGAAGAAAAGAAAGTGGATCCACTCACACATGTGTGAAAATCAAGATCAATAAAATTGCTAGAAGGAATGTGATTAAAATTCACAAAGTTAGAATTAAAACAGTGGAAACTCAACCATGATGACTGGAGATCCCAAGAACTTGGTTCAATGGGACAACGAAACTGTGGAGGTTCAAGTGAAACTTAGTACCTACCATTCCTTAGTAGAGCAATATTACCAAATATGGAAACTCGTATTGTGGTGAGGTTAAGTCTTTGACTTTTAATGATTCCTAAAAGGCCAAGTAGAGGCTGATTGAGTATAACGGGGTACTCAAGATAGGAGATCACCTATGCAAATGTGAAGTGAGTGGCCGCTTCAAGTGAAATACTTATGAATCCAAAGGGGGTCCATGGCTGAAACGGACCAAAACTTGAGAACAAGGATGATGAGAGGCATTGATGCGTTCACACTGTTGTCTCAGTATACGCTAAGGGGGAGTAGTTCAAAGACCTTGTGTCTCCTAAGCCACTGGTATACTCGATAGTATTGGACTACGGAAGGTTCAAAGTCCCGAGCTACCTATCCGGATACATTACTGTCTCACGAGGACTGGATTGTGTGTCTGCATTTCATGTGGGTTCACCAAATTCCACTCATGTGGGGGATTGTAGGAATTAATTTAATTAATTAATTAAATTAATTGAATTTAATTGGTTAGTAATGGTTAATTGTTAAATTAATCACCAATTAAATAAGTGTAGTGGGTGAGTGTAATTTAGTTCATTTACTGGAGAGGTTATGTGAGGCGTAATGAGAATTAATATGAAATTATTGTCCCACGTGGGAGGAAATCCTCAAAAATCGGATCAAGCCGGAAGACGAATCCTTTCGTATGAAAAGATTTGTTGAACTTGAAGTAGGTTCGTTGAATCTGGAAGCAATAACCCTCCATAATTGCTGATTAGAGGAAATCACGCAATCAGCAATCAAATCGTCATATTGCTGAATAGAGGAAATTACGCCATCAGCAATTAATATATCATAAATCACGCAATCGCCATTATGGATGAGTGGTATGGTGCACCTATAAATAAGGTCATTCTGCATGCACTCTAAACAACAACAAACAAACTACAATCAACGAGCACTTGCATCTCAAAGCATTTGCATCATAGTTACGATCCAGTTCTCCATCATTTTTAGTTCGCCGGAGTTCCTGCGATAGCGGTGTTGCTTCGCCGGAAACGAAGAACCGATTTACCTTTGGGGGCATTGCGCCAAGAACCGGAGCACTACCAAGGGGTTTTACGTCTTGCGTGAAGAGATCCAATCTCGACTCGGTTCAAGATTCAAATCCTGTTCCCGCGCCAGTTTCATTTGAAGATCCAGATCCAAATAAAGATACAAAGATAAGATTTGAAGACCTTTCTCGTTTCTTCTTTTCTTGTATTTTATTTTCTGTATTCATATTGTAAAGTGATTGTTTGGTGTACCATATTTTCCCAACAACATCATTCTACTTCTCATTTTACTACTACCCTTTTTTGTATTTTGTAACTTGGTGTATATATAAATTAACAATTTCTACTTTTGAGTCATGCTAGTTATTGTTGGATAAATTAAAAAGAAAAAAGCGTCAATCGTTGTATGACCGAAGAATATACTAGTATTTTTCTTACTTAAAAAAAAAAAATTTATATTAGCAAACAGAAAGAATTTTATGATAACTACAAAATGGTCCGGAACATTATCTTACACACTAAGAATTGTAAATTTATTTACACTACATCATATGGGGAGAGGGGTGGGGTATATGAAAATGTGACGGGGGCGAATGTTGGAAGAATAGGAAGCAAATATCAAAATACACACTTGTATCTCTAAATGGCGGCACCGTAACCCTCCTACACCACCCCCCTCACCCAGGGCCTCTACATATAGTCAACAGAAGAACCCAAACTCTGCTTCTTCTTCTTCGCAGCATAGATTTGTGGGTTCGTTTTATATAAAGGAAAGACAGAGAATATCAGTTAATGATGAGGAGGGGAAGTGAAAAGAAACCATCGTGGTCAGTCGACTGTGAGGTTGCACTTGGTCTCAAGATGCAGACCACTGATTCGTATTCCTGTAAGAATGTGATGGATTTACTTCTTTTTTTTATTCAAGATCTGTCTGTTTATTATCCAGCTGATCTGTGTGTATTATATATGCAGGTGGTGGTTTTTTCAGCAGATCCAGCAACCCACCTGCTGGTAATGTCTATGGGCTTGCTGATGGTATGCTTCTTCAAAGCAATACACCCCCCCTCTCTGCTTTTCCTTTCCTTGTCTTACAGTTTTTGTTGCAGGAGCAGGAATGGGTGTGTGTGGAAAAGCTCTTTTCACTGCATCACAATGGCAAGAACTGGAGAGACAGAATACTATACACAAGTACATCATGGCTTCTGTCCCTGTTCCTCCACAACTCCTACTGCCTTCTTCCAGATCCCCTCCCCCACCTTCTCTCTCCCAATGCAACAGTACACACACACTCTCTCTCTTTCCCTTTTCTTTTAGTTTTTTTGTGTTGTTAAAATAGATTGTTTACATATAGCATCAGTGGGGCTGGACTTCACGAGGTTCTCAACAGGTGGGTCAGATCCAGAGCCATGGAGGTGTAAGAGAACAGATGGTAAGAAATGGAGGTGCTCAAGAGATGTTGCACCAGAGCACAAGTACTGTGAGCGCCATGCCCACAAGAGCAGACCACGTTCAAGAAAGCTTGTGGAACTTCAATCCCACAAATCCCTCCTCATCCCTTCTTCTACCAACACCCCACAACAACCCCCTTGTCAATTCCCAACGCTCACTCCTCCTATATCATATGACCAAAACAGGTATTCTCTCTCTCTCTCTCTCTCTCTTCATTTGTCGTTGTTCTTATCTAAAGATTGATGGTACATGTTGTGGGTCTGGTGTGGTTTTTTAGTATGCACATAAATGCCTTCCTTGTTTCTATCTACTATTATTGAAGGTGTATTGGGTGGCTTATGAAAAGTGGCAGCAATACAAACTGTGTCTCTACTCATAAACAACAACAACAATGGGAGACAGCAGGGCTACACATATCACCATCATCCAACTCTGATCACAACAAGAATAACATCCCTGCATATAACCATTACAACAACCCACATATCCAAGATAAACAAAGTGGTGATCATTTCATGATGAGTCCTTACATCCCAGATACCAGCAACCTCCACAACCACCCCAAAACAACAACAAGGCACTTCATAGATGCTTGGGGAGAGAGAGAATCATCATCTCTGAGCCTCTCCATGTGTGGTGGTGGTGGGAATTTGGAGAATGACAAGGGCAATATGGGAATGATTTCTTGGATGAACACTTCACCACCTGGGGGGCCCTTAGGTGAGGCTTTGTGTCTTGGGAATGCTACAACAACAAGAGGTGGTTCTAATTTGGGGTCACCCTCACCCCATGGCTATGGCTAAAATAATAGTAGCAGTAAAAGCTGTAGTGAAGATGGAACCTATGCGCTCAATTTCATTGGGTGACAGCTGAAACCTCACATTAATTGCTTCTGCTCTCTTAGCCATTAAAGGGTTGAACTTGGGCCAAGAGATGTGCAGCAAATGTGCCCCCAGGTTTTCCTTTTTTCAGTTTTGTGCCTCATTTATTTCTCCCAACTGCTTTCGTTTGTTCTCATTCCAATTGTTTGCTTTCTAGTCCCTTTTTTTCTCCTGCTTGCTTTTATGTATTTGTACAAAAATATTGACTCTAATATCATGTGGTTAAATTATACTACTCCATAATGTTTCAATATCATAAACTTTGTTTGTTTAGTTTGCCCTAAAAATTTTGATAATGAGTCATATTCCCTATGTCTGGACGGAGTGGTGTTTGAATTGATTTAAAAAATTTAAAGGGAGACATGCTATGTAACATGTATTTTAGGGCAAATGCTACTATGTGTGATTACGTTGTGTTTCGCGATTAATTCCAAAATATTTAAATCGTGTTGTCATAGCGACATCATTTAAAAAGTAATTTTAAAATAATAAAAATTATCATGCAGTTTTATTAAACATGGATGCATTTTTCAATTTGAAGGCACATTCTTTTTCAATTTTTATTTGCCAAGTAAAGTTCGTAATTTTGTTTTCCATTAATCTTTAAAAATATTCAAATTTTATAGAATATTATACTAAGCCTCTTTACAATTTCCACATTTATATTTGTTGTTAGTTATGTTATTATATATATATATATATATATATATATATATATATATATATATATATATATATATAAAAGCAAAATTTTAATTGAAGAAACATGTTTTTAAAATAGAGAATTGAAAATAGAGTGAGGCTTGCGTGCGCCTGGGCGCATGGGAACACATTCCGTGCGTCTTTAGAAATTTAGTATTATGGGTAAGGGTACATTGTTTTGGTCTAAAGGGTATACACTTTTATTAATAAAAGGTACACCATTTTATTCTAAAGGGTATACATTTTTTATTAATATTTTTTTTTTCTTTAGAAAATAAAAGGTACACATTTTTATACTAAAGGTTATACAATTTAACACAAAATTCTAAAGGCGCATGGAGTGTTGTCTATGCACCCAGATACACACAATAATTTTCTTTAGAAAATAAAGGGTACACATCTTTATACTAAAGGGTATAGTGCGTCCCGGTTCACATAAATTTTTGCCTTGAAAATATACACAAATTTAACACTTCAATATTTTTACCAACCACAAATAACTTTTATATCAATTTTAACTAAATGATACCCCCTCCGTCCTAACTTCAACTTCACACTTTCTGTTTTGATTCATCCCAAATTCAACTTCACACTTATATAAAATGAAAAAGCAACTAACTAATATCCCTCTAACATTGACTTTAATTTCAAATTTGTCATCACCTTTTTGACATACATAACATACTTTATCATTTATTTATTATCCAAAAATATCATACTACCCCCAAAAGTGAGTCAAAAAGTGAATTTTCTTAAATTGCGTATCTACAATAAAAGTGAAGATGAATTTGGGATAGAGGGAGTACCTTTTCGACTTTAACACCCCCTACCTTACAACTCACAATACCAAATATGTCATGTGGGTGACGGATCCAATATCGGGACAAATGTCGGAGTATAACTGTATCCCTACCATCACATACACATGCTTCTAGTATGAACAAGTATATCGATTATAATATTGGCATGAATATCCGAGTTCCCGTATACATCTAGTATGAGTAAGTATATCAATTTCAATATTGGCACGGATATTGGTGTTAGCACGTATGTGTGGTGAGAGTGAGTGTATAAATGATATTATGAGTTAGGGTTTTGGTGAAGTTACGTGGTACTTGCGTGTGTATATCAATGAAAATGTCGATTAGGATGTCAGTGTTAAAGCGAAAGTGATGTATGGGTGAGTGTGTAGGTCAGATTATGGGTTTAATTGTTGGTAGTTTTTTCGTGGTAATATGAGTAATACTAGAAACACTTACCCTATTGGAATGCTATGACGGGGTTTCCGACACCGAATTCAACATCCGATGAAAATATCGGTTGTCGGATTCGATGTCAAAATCTCAATATAGCATTTCGACATGATGGTGGTATTTTGATCTAAAAATGAATAATTGGGTATGGAAGTTATACAATTTACTTTAAGGATGGCAATAATATTTGTTTATTCATTTTGGATATTTTTGTTCATTTGCCTCACAATTAAACTATTTAAACGTATAACTAAAGTGTAACCAAACATTAATCTCAAAGGATTAGGGTTAATCAAACCACTATCACTACAAAAAAAAAAAAAAAAAAAAAAAAAAATATATATATATATATATATATATATATATATATATATATATATATATATATTAGCAACTGAATTTACCAACGAAATTCAATCCGTTAGTAATTATCAATAGATTAGTAATAAAAATGACATTTTTGTTTTAGCAACGGAATGTCAACGAATTTATTCTCCATTTTATCAACAAATTCAATCCGTTGGTAATTACCAACGGATTACCAAGGGAATCGTTACATAAATTACCAACAGAATTATTAGCAACAGATTACCAACATAATTATTTACCAATGAAATTGATTTTTCGTTGCAAAAAATTTACCAACCACCACTTTACCAACGAAATTTTATCAACGGATTCCGTTGCTAATCCGTTGATAAGTCAATTTAACAATAGAATTAAGGCTTTTACCAACGGAATATTCCGTTGGTAAAAAATAGTTTTTTTATAATGTATTGGGTCACATATAAAAATTCAATCTAAATATTAAAAAAAAATCTTTCCATCACATAAATAAGTACAATTTATTGTTTTCATTCGTTTTATAAACAAGTTCACATCTGAAATAAAAGAAAACACTCAATCAAATAATCAAACAATATAATTTGATTTTAAAATTGTCATCAATTTTCAATTCTCATAACTTATTCCAAAATTTATTTATAAACCAAAGAAATCAATACCCGTAAAAGAAATTAAAAAAAAATCATAAACTTTATATCTAGCCGTGAACTTCATCATGAGAGAGATAATGGAGTAAAATTTAGAATGTTTTAAATAGATTTATAACGCCATGTGCATATTTAATTTATAAATATTGCTATAACTCAATAAATAAGTCATTAAATTCAATTATAAATTAATAAAATCTAATTTTTAAACATTATGATTCAATTAGTAAAAAAAAAAACAGAAATAAAATAAATACCACACAACCTTCGTACCCAAACTTATTTATACCCAATATATGATCATTATATTAAAAAATATATATATTTATTCACTCTTCTTAATATGTGTATCTAATTTTTTTTCGACGTATGGTAAATACTACATACTTCATTCGTCATGCATTAATTTGCCCCGATATTATAGTCAGTATCTCAAAAGGACAAAATCTCTTATGAGACGAGTCGACTGACCCGTTACTAAAGTATACTAATTGTATAGATAAAGTATGTTTAATAATTATTAAAGTATGTTTTCTAAAGTATGTTGGATTATGCATTAGTATGATTTTAGTGTGTTATAATATGATTTATTATTAACATACTTTAACTATAAATAATCATACTTTATCTATACAATCAATATATTTTAATGATGGTTCGACCCATCTCGCACCCGTCTCCACAAATAACACATCTCACAAGATAGTCTCTCTTTGAGAAAAGTTATTATTAACTGTAATAAATTAATTTTTGATGGATAATATAATTTTCTGTATAATAAAAAAAAATTATAAAGTATGTTATGTGTATTATGTAAAGATGATAATTTTAAAATTAAAATACATTTTGAGGTTATAAAATTGATGTATTGTTTCCCTTCTTTTTGTATAGCTTATTGTGAAATTGACGAAATACGAAAATGTGAAGATAATATTGACTTATATGAGTATAGACAAAATTTCTTATGAGACAGTGCTTGTGTAAGATAAGCCGTGAGACATTTAAAATATAACTGATGTATATATAAAATATGTTTATTGGTAGTTAAAATATTTTATCTAAAGTATAAAAATATGATAATGATGCATTAAAATATGATTTTAGAGATAAGTCGTGAGACATTTAAAATATAACTTATGTATATGTAAAATAAGTTTATTGGTAGTTAAAATATTTTATCTAAAATATAAAAATATAATGATGATGTATTAAAGTAAGACTTTAGAATGTTATAATATGATTCATTATAAACAAATTTATTTAACTTATATAATAAACATATTTTGATATAGGTCTACCCGTCTATATATATATATATATATATATATCCGTCTAAAAAAATCTCCCCATTCGTATCATAATCTGCAACCTAGTGTAAACATGCATAATAATGTTAGATTAAGTTTATAAGAAACCATTCATAATAACGTAAGTCTTTCACTATAAATGCATTAGGTAGATGTTTTATGAGAGTTGTAATGGTACGAGTACAAGAGCCAATAATGACTGTCTAAATGTACAGGGCACACCACACAACACCATTGTCAAACATCATGTCTGATATTACCCAAACCTCCACCACTCGCAGCAACTAAGCCATTGATAGTAGGCGGCTTTTGTGATAATATATGTGTAATAAGGGGCTTGACGCCATCAAGACAAAACTTCTTAAGAAGATCAATTGTGTAATTGTGTTGAGACAAAAATAGACCTTCTCGGCAAGACGCAACTTCAATGCCTAGAAAATATATCAGAGGGCCCAAATTTTTTATCATAAAGGCATTATGTAGATGTTTTATGAGGGCTGAAATGGTGCGAGTACAAGAGCAAGTAATGACTATTTAAACCTATAGCGCCCACCACACAACACCTCTGTCAAAAACCATGTCTGATATCACCCAAACCTCCACTACTGTTATAATAATCTTATTTATTTTAAAGAGTAACATATGATATTCTAAATAGTGCACCATCCACTTGATTACACACTAGAATCTCTCAATAAATATTTATATATATCTATATATATATATATATATATATATATATATATTCTTGCCCATAAATATATTTTCTTATATTCTCTTACACTTTTCTTATACAAATATATTTAAGGCGGCCCAAAAGGGTCAGGACAGCATGAAGGCCCAACCCAAGAAAGAATACGAGCCCACCTGACAAGGCCGAAGCCAAGAAACGTCCTCGGCAAGGAATCTTAGCATTCGTCCTTTCCCTAGCCAAGACCTCAGACGAACACCCTAGCACATAGAGCCAACCTATCCGAAAGTCAAAGGGGACAGCGAAGGCAGAACAGTAAAGAACAGACACCATAATGAAAGGGAACAAGTACCGTAGGCTAGAAGATAATACTAACGGGAAGATGAGATATCTTGGGCAGCAATCCTAACTAAGAGACAACGAGTGACTGGCACGCTCTGCTCTAACAACCAATGGGAGGCCAACAAAGGATGGTGACACCCTGCAAACCCCCTGCAATGCAACAAACAGCGCTCAGACTCCTCCTGCAGATGGTCGGCATACCAGACAGCTTCGTTAAAGATGGCTTTTCTTCATCCAGGTGGCGCAAGACGATTAGCTCGAATTTAGGATTTTAGGACAATATAAATAACCTCTCTCAAAGGAGAGAGGCAGGACATTGAGATTCACTTTAGACATTACACTTGTAAGAGTTTGAAAAAAACAAGTGTTGTTCTAAGGGAGAGTAATAAAATTGGTTGTGTTCTTTGGTGGGAATCGAGTCTTTGAGAACCTTTAATCTCTTTATTAGTCTTTATTTTTGGTTGATTGTGTTTGATGGTATTCGTTCTTGGTTCCGTTATTTAAAAACCTTAATCTTTCATATACTAAACTAATGAGCCAAGAACAACCGTCAACATCTAGCGCCGTCTGTGGGAATCGCTATGATTAGCCATCCTTATTTTATTTCTTCTTAAAATCTTGGTTTTATTATGTGAAAAAAAGATCTCTGGTTTTTGTTCTGCGCCTGAAAATCAAATGGAAGGTGACAGATGTACAGTCTGCGGCAACAAAGAAAAAGGGGAATGTTCCAGGGCCCAACGAAACATGACAAGGAGTGGAAACTATGTTCAAATTAGTGCTCCAGTCAGAGAGGTGTCCACTCCGGCGAGGTCAATTCCCATTCCAAACTTGGGTGATCCTCAAAAGGCGAAAGAAATGAATAAAAAGATTCAAAGAGTGATTAATGAGTATGCTGCAGAAGCTCCCCCGGTTCTACCGGCGAGGTTGAGCATTAGCGGCCCTCACAGAGGAAGCTATGGTGATCTGCGGAAAGATCTCGAAAGGAGGAAAGAGGCCAGAAAGTAACACAACGGGGAAGATGCGAGAGAAACTATCAACTTCATAAGAAGGAGGAACGTTGGAGAAGGGGAGAGCATGGACAAAACCCCGACAGAGGGAAGGCGTAGCGAGTACCTTCGTCGACTTGAGACAGGAGCTCAGAGGCAACCGCGACCGAGAATGCACCAAGAAGCTGGGAATCCTCCACCCCCTGGTTGTTCTGTTTGCTACGGTTTTACAGGCGCAACGTACTTTCGAGTTTGAGCCTATCTCTCCGGGGGGCGGATCGAATCGGAGTTTCCTTAGGGCGGTGTATCCTATATGTACTCCAGTTTATTCGAAGGCTCGATCTTCATCTCATTCTTATTCTTGGAAAAACCAAGAGGTATCTATGAGAAATGATGCTCAAAGGCAATCACAGCAAGAATGGAATCAAGAGGCGGGAAACCCTCCACCGAGGGCAATGTCAAGGGCAGAAGGATCTCACCAGCATCGTCCAACAAATTAGAGGAGAGGCTAACCCACCACTAGGGGAGTGCCGATGGAAGAAGAAGTCCCACGAGAACCCCATCCATCTCTCAAAGGAGGCATAACCGACCCAGAAGGCCAAGAAATCAGAGGTCCCATTCATCTTCGGTGCCCTACTCACAGGAGAGTCGGGATCCCTCGTGGGAAGATCTGCCAACAACAGAGCTGTCCTTACCACAGGGTAGGAGACACAAGGGACCCGTCTCGCAAAGAGAGACGAGACGGAGGGAGACCCAAATAGAAATGCGGTCAGAGAATAAAGAAATATTCCCCAAGGCTCCAACTGGAGATCTGCAGGCCTTGATAAACGAGGAGGTGAACAAACATTTTGCGGATTTGGAAAGGAAGATGTCCGGAACTGGAGGGGTCCTCCAGTCATTGGTGGCTTCTTCACCTTTCGCGGCAGAAATCAGCAATGCCCCTCGGCAACAAGGGATCAAGTTTCCCTCCAGTTTGATTTTTGATTGTGATTACGACCCATATTCTCATATAAAAAAATATTTAATATGAATGAGAGCATATGGTGCGAACGAAGTCACACTATGCCAGATGTTCCCGCTAACCTTACGAAACAAGGCTCAAGCCTGGTTTAGGGTGGTCCCGGCAGCCTCCGTGAGAAGCTGGGAGGAGTTGATGGAGGTATTCCTGAGGCAATACTCGTATCTTGGGGCACCAAAGGAAACAAAGCACAAGCTGGTTAACATTCGTCAAGGTTCAACAGAAGGCTTACGAGACTTTCTAAAAAGATTCAACGAGTAAAGATCGATGGGGGAAGTCATGTGGGATGAAGCTTGTCTCATCACAGTGATGGGGGCTCTCCACCCAGAAGGCAGCTTATGGAAAGCAGTTCAACTCAAACCACCCGTGTCTTACGTGGCCTTCATGGTCATGGCGAACGAGCATATCCAAGTGGAAGATATTTCTAAGATGGCAAAGAAAGCAAGTAACCAAAACCCCTCGGCAGAGCCAAGCAAGAAGAGGATCAGTACCGGAGGAACGAAGGAGTACAAGGCGCCCTCCACTTTCAAGCCATTTACGGAGGATACGGAGGTGCAACAGATGTACGAGGAGCTGAAATTAGGGACCAACTTGAACACTGCCGAGGTCTTCTACTACATCAAAGATCAGCAAGTCCTTCGAACGCCAAGGCTGGTCCTCTGAACTTCAGAGCTCACCAACCCTCAGAAATATTACATGTACCATGTGACACATGGGCACAACACAGACCAATTCTGAGTCCTTATCACGGAGTTATGGAAATTATTCAAGGAAGGAAGGTTAAGAGGGATGTTGTAGACCCCGAGGTCTAGGGTGTACAGGAGAGACGCTAATCTTCCCCCTCCCCCGGGTCGACCGAGATCCCCAGGCATAGGGCGGAATGATGGAGCAATGCCCCTACCCCCTCCACCTCCGGGATGACCATCAGTGTTTGATATGGTCGAAGGGCCACCCCGAGAGGAGACAGACCGAGAGAGATACACATAATGGAGCCATTAGAGGAAATCCCCTATATCGGAACTTCTCGATCACTCACCACAGCATCCAAAAGGAAGAGGAAGGCAGAGCTGAGGGACTTAGACCAACAGATTCTCAAGTGTGGTCGCTAACCCTGGTGGCAAAAGGGATAACAGAAGCGGATATTACCTTTACGGAAGTGGAATTTTACGAGGTAAGTACTCCTCATTCCAACCCTTTAGTCATTTTTCCAATACTGTCGGGAGTCAAAGTTCATAGATGCTTAGTGGATACTGGAGCATATGCCAACATAATCTTCAAAGAAGTATTCGAAAATCTGGGGAGAGAGCGTCACCACAAGGTGAGGCCATGTGGTGATGATATCAAAGGTTTCGGCAAGCATTGACTAGGCCAACCATGGAAGTTGATTTTTCAGTTCAGTTAGAAGGTTCGAATAGAAAAACACGGATGCAGAAACAGTTGACATTCAAGGTTGTGGACCAAGCCTCCACTTACAACTGCATACTGGGGTGACCGTTGATCCACGCTTTTGGAGCTATCCCATCCACCCTCTGCCAGTGCCTTAAATTTGTCACAGCTGATGGCAGAGTAGCAACGGTGATCGAAAATCAGAGGAGGGCAAGGGAATGCTCATTTGTAGAAAAGGCGGAAGGTCTGAGCTATCATGACATGGACTACGAAATGCTGTGTTTCGAAGATATCATGGAAAAGGGAAAGACTTGTGAGACGCCAGAAGAGGCAGAAAAACCACCGAAGGGAGATCAAAGGCATAAAGTATTAGCATTCGATCGTGTGGTTAACGTAACCTGTTAGGGTTCCATACGATTCTACTGCAGCGGAAGAAAAAGAGCAATATCATATTACCTTTCACTTGGGTTGATGTAGAGGATGATCAGCAGCAGCAGTAAATGACCTTCCGATCTTCTGTTGTATTCCCAAGTCTGATCCTGATGTTGTGTGGGCAACAATCTTCAGGATCCTCTCAATCTGCTTTTCTCTCTCTCATTCACATGTTTTAGGCGCATCATGAGGGCTCAGGATAAGCTGAGATGACTTATATACATGGGCTACAGCAGGGACCAGGAGGAGAAATTAGGTTGGGCCTCCATTGGGCTTAAGTATCCAAGTTTAGCCCAAAGCTTATACTTAAGTCCAATAATAATAATATAGTCCACTAAAATATTAGTACTGCACTGTCTTTCCAATCCTAAAATTTTGTTTTGGGCTCCTTATTATGAGCCCGTTAGTCTCCCCATGTTTAAGATATACAATGTCCATTAATTAATTAAGTTACTGACAACTCCATTAATTAATATCTCATCCGAGAGTAGTACCACTCAACCTCATTATCATGCCAGAATAAATCCACCTGTAGGGTTTACATGATAATCCTTATGAGCTCCTCAAGCGGACATCATCAACCTATGACAGACACGGATTCCTTCTACAATCAACATCACACCATAGATACAGCACTATTTCCTAACTCACCGAGTTTATTGATTTAATTACATGTAAATCTCACACATTGATGAATCAAAGAAATACATACTGCCCTACGTGTCGAGGTTATTGTATAGGGATTAAGAGCACGAACTTCCATAATAGCAGAGATCAAGTTCTTCTATAAGTCAGTATAAGTTGAACGATTTCATGTGGTCCTGCTCAATACACACAAAGTGCACTAATGTGATTCTATAGCCAAGACAAGCTAATACCAAACCACACTACAATCATCCCGATAGAGAGTTCCTGTCTATCTCGATTGTGAGCATCTGTTTATATTTTATAAGGAAACCGATAATATGATCTTCCGCGTGTTGTCGCACAATATATAATCTACAGTATAAAGTAAGTGGACTATTGCATCGAACATATAATTAAATTATAAGACATAATCATTTGACCATATGATTCTCATTTCAAATTAATTGTTATAACATTGTTCATACTAAAGCAAGACTTTTAGTAAACAATCCAACATAAAGAGCCTGAACTGACCCTGATGATCACGGAAGGAAAGAAAGCAGAGGAGCAAGGGGATGAAGTGCTTGTGGCAACAACAGGAGAGCATCAGATCCAGTTGTTAAAAAATGAGAAGAGAAAAAAGTTGCGACAGGGATGTCGAGGCGAAAGCGAATAATGGCGGACGAAGATTCGAGGATGAAATTGAAAGAGGGAGCCCCGGCGGTGGGAAAAACAGAAGTGGTACAACTGGATCCAAAGGATGCTGATATCAAGGTCAAGATTGGGACAGAGTGGGAAAGTGAATTCAAGGAAGAGCTAACCCAACTAGTGAAGGAGAAATTGGATGTGTTCGCTTGGAACCCAAACGAAACACCCGGGGTACATCCGAAGTACGTGCCACAAGTTAAACATCGACCCCAACATCCCACTGTTTCACCAAAAGAAGAAGAAGTTCAGCCCGGAGAAAAATGTTGCTATGGAGCTGGAAGTACACAAACTACTGGAGAGTGGAAGAATTAGCGAATGCAAGTACCCTATAAGAGTGCAAAAACCCAGTTATGGCAAAAAAAAAGAAGGAGGGATCATGGAGACTGTGCATTGATTTCACTGATCTAAACAAGGCATGCCCGAAGGACAGCTATCCACTCCCGTCGATTGATCAGATGGTCGACGCTATAGCAGAACATGAGATAATGAGTTTCATGGATGCATTTTTGGGGTATCACCAGATCTCTATGCAACCGGATGACAAGGGGAATACGACATTCTTCTGCAGGAACGGAGTGTATGAGTGGAACAACATGCCGTTTGGTCTGAGGAATGCAGGGGCTACTTATCAAAGATTGGTCAACAAAATGTTCGAGGGAGAAATTAGGAAAATAGTCGAGGTCTATGTGGATGATACCGTAGTGAAGAGCCTGAAAAGGATGGATCACTTCAACCTTCTCAGAAAGGTTTTCGGAATCTTCCGACACTATGGGATGAAGCTAAAACCTAAGAAAAATACGTTTGAGGTAAGCAAGGGGAGTTTCATCAAATATTTGGACAGCTCCAGAGGAATCGAGATGAACCCTGAAAAGGTGAAGGCTATCCTAAAGATGGATTCGCCCAGGCACATGAAAGAGGTCCAGAACCTGACGGGTAGATTGGCTGCTTTGAACAGGTTCATGTCGAAGGCATCAGATAAATGTAAACCCTTCTTTGACGTCATAAAAAAAACTAAGTTCGAATGGACAGAAGAGTGCGGAAAGGCATTCGACGAGATCAAAAGGGAGCTGTCAGATCCCAAGATCCTTTCCAAACCCTCACCAGGTGAAACGTTGTAGCTATACCTAGCGGTGTTGAGAACCGCGATCAGTTCAGTATTGGTCAAAATGGAATAAAAGAACCAGAAGCCAGTATACTTTGTAAGTCAATCCTTGAGAGATGCAGAACTCAGGTATCCAGTAATGGAGAAGGTGGCGTATGCTCTCGTTATGAGCTCGATGAAACTAAGACCATACTTCATGGAGCACACTATCGAGGTACTGACAATGTTCCTCTTGAGGCAGGTGCTCCAAAGGCCAGACGCTGCAGGATGACTGTTAAAATGGTACGTCAAACTAGGGCAGTTTGACATAGCGTACCTGACGAGGAATGCAGTCAAGGGGCAAGTCATGGTGGATTTCATAGTGGAACTAACCTTCCCTACACCAGCCGAGGGTGAAAGGAGAAAGCCTTGGATCATGCATGTGGATGGTTTGGCAACGAAAACAGCATCGAGCACAGGAATCATCATCCGAATGCCATCCGGAGAAACCTTCTCAACTGCTATCCATTTTGGTTTCTTAGCTACTAACAATAAGGTAAAATACGAAGCCCTACTGAATGGTTTAAGAATGGCGCTGGCCATGGGAGCAGGTGAACTGATGATATACAGTGACTCACAGTTGGTGGTAAACCAGGTGAAAGGAGAGTACGAGCCCAAAGATGAACACATGAGCCTTTATAGAGGACTGGCTGTAGGCTTACTGCAGAAATTTGAACATGTGTTTTTGGAATGCATCAACAGGAAAGACAACATGGGAGCCAACGCGTTGGCTAAGTTGGCCACATCGTCGAATGCTGAGGACCTAAATAACATTAACATTGTGAGGCAAGAGAACCCGTCAGACACCGCCGTGTGGGTCCTGAATGAACAACCAGCAGAAGAGTCATGGATGACCCCAATCAGGGCATATTTAGAAGAATGAAGAGTACCCTCGGATAAGGATAAGGCTCGGCAGATCAAACTTCGATCGGCGAGATACGTTTTAATAAAGGGGAAGCTGTACATGAGAGGCTATTCATCGCCGCTTCTGAAATGCCTAACTCCTGAGGAAGCAAGCTATGTGCTAGTAGAGATACATGAAGGCGTATGCGGGAACCATATGGGCGGGATCGCTCTAGCACACAAAGTGATCAGGCAGGGCTATTTTTGGCCGACGCTAAAAAAAGACGCCACCCAATATGTAAGAGCTTGCGTGATTTGCCAGAGGCTGGCTTCGATAGTCAGAACACCGTCGGAACAGCTGACCTCGATGTTTAGTCCATGGCCCTTTGTGAAATGGGGGATTGATTTGATCGGACCTCTGCCTACTGATGAGTGTGTAAATTCACAAGTTTGGCGCTATGTTTTGTGCTAGTTTTGGAGAGTTTTGATGTGGAAATAGGTTGAAAACCTATATATATTGTGAAATAGCATGAATCAGGTGTTAGTGGAGCTATTTGAGTGTTTACTTAGCAAAAACGGAGTGAAAGAGCCAAGAATCGAAGAGACGGAGTCGAAGCCACGCGAATCGCCCAAAAAGTAGGTGGGTTCGACCTGGCTGGAGGAGGGTTCGACCTCTCCAGCAGGTCGAACCAACATTGCTGGACATACAGAGATGGGTTCGACCAAGACTTGGTTGGTTCGACCTGGCCATCAGGTCGAACCATGGTCGAACCTGTTTGCAAGAAGGAGGATTCGACCACGACGTTGGGGTTCGACTTGCCAGTTGGTCGAATCGGGAGCAAGAGTTGTCCAGTGCTGAGGTTCGACCTGGGATTCAACCAATGCCTAAGTGGTTCGACCTGGAAAGAAGATCGAACCTGTGCAGAATTCTTCCAGCAGCGGGGTTCGACCTGCGTGACGTGGTCGAACCTGTGTGCGAGAACTTACCTTATCCGGATTTTCGAGGCCGAAACGCGTGAGATCACTTAGAAAGCCCATTCCAAGCCCTAGAGACGTGATTACAAGTATAAAAGGAGGCTCATACAGAGAATAGAGAAGCTTTTGATCGTCAATCATAGGAGAGACAAGAGTAGAGTTGGTGATACATTCGGAGGGCTGTGACAGAGGTTCGCTGAAGGTTCAAGTAAGAATGATTAATCTAACCATGATTGTTCCTAGATCAATCATGGGCTAGAACCACCTTGGTAGTTCTAGGGTTATGAAAGTTTCATGATGTAATTCGTGTTTCGTGTGTAAAACTCCGTACAACACTACCTGTGGTTTGTTTTATATAAGATTGCATATTTAATCCATACTCATAGTCGTTTTGTGCATCAATGATCGTTGTGTAGAGTCTGAATACATAACATGGTTATTGATTGAGTGCGTTCACTACTGAGCAGGGTTTATTGTCATAATTCTAAGTGAAGGGATTCCGAAGTATTATTAGAACTGTCTTATATGAATATTCATGAATTGAATTGAATTCGGGTTGATGAATAGGATGAAGAGTATAACTTTATAGTACCTAAAGAGGGAGATCAAATCGGGTTAGATTCTAGACGTAGAAGATAATTGATTATGATAGTACCTAGAAAGGGGGGTGAAGCATATCTCTTGCTCCGATGTTATTCACACGTGTCAAGCGCATATTTACTTGTGTCTATAGAGTAAACTTGCATGGTCTAGTGATGCGTCCACAAACCATAGGGCAGAGTCGGACACCATCACATGAAAATACGAATTGCTAGTGAAACTGGATGACCCGACGAACTACCTATCATTCTTATTGATCACAACTCACTTCTCTCTACTTTTGCTATTTCTTTTGTTAATTCGATTAGAAGTTACTATCCAGTAAACCTTTACAATTACCAACATAGTCTAAAATATACTAGAAGATCACAAAATTGATATTTATCCATCCCGTGGGTTCGATATTGTAACTTGGTCACCTTCGCGACTACAATTGATATCCTTATACTTGAGGATTAATTTGTGTGTTGAGAAAACCCCTATCAAGTTCTTGGCGCCGTTGCCGGGGACGGCGTAAACTATCTTTTTTGTATTATTTCTAGTTTATTAGGACTATTTACCTTGTTTTGTTGTTTTCTTTCTTATTCGTTTTAGGTGTATGCTCACAAGATCAAAGAAAGGTAATCTTGAACCGTATAATCCTGAGATTGGAGCATCATCAAGAAAGAAGAAGAAGAAGAAGAAGAGCAAGGCAAAGGCAATTGACTCAACTGAAGCTCTGAATATTGGAGTTGAGGTTGACGAGCAGATTTCGCAAGCGATTGAGGCTACAACTGAAGTTAATTTGGAAGTAATAACAGTCAACATGGCAGCGAATCCGGATAATCTAGCCATCCATGAGGTTTTCAGAAATAATGGGGTTGGAAATTATGAGCTTTTAGGAGCAAGGGGAACAAACACCGCGTTCGATCTTCATCCCGCTCTTATTAGCATGATAGAGAGGAACTCCTTTTCAGGAGGGTCTTTCGAGGATCCGCAGCAGCATCTGAACAAGTTCTTGGGCTATGCAAGTACTCAAAAAGACGTAGGAGAACATGAAGATGCTAGGAAGATCATTTTGTTCAAATTCTCGCTTACTGAAAAGGCGAGGGATTGGTACGATACTATTAATGCAGCTGAGTGCACCACGTGGGAGCAATTGAAGTTAAGATTCTTGGAGAGGTATATGCCACCTTCGAAGGTGTTTAAGATGAAGCAAGATGTGGAGGTGAGAAATTTCATGAAGCGTGGGATAGATTCAAGGACATGCTCAGGAAGTGTCCTCAACATGGGTTATCTAAAGCCCAATATATCAGTATATTTTATAACGGATTGGACTGTGAATCAAGAGTGCTACTTGATGCTTCTTCTAATGGAGCATTGCTTACAAAGTCATCCGTTGAGGCCGAGAGATTGTTTGAAGACATATCAATGAATTCGAGGGATTGACCCACTGATAGAGTTAGAGGTACGTATGTTCTTGGAAAGGTAGCTCAGGTTGAACAAGCAATGGTGAAGACTAAGAGAGAGGATGAGATCGTTTCGAGCTTGTCCAATATCAACAAGCTACTTGAGTCTCAATAGAAGCAGATCAGCGAGATATCCCAACGAGTGCCAATCATGCAGCAAGAGATGATGAATAATGGAACCATCCAAGACGAATTGGAGGAAGCAAATTATGCCATGGGTCAAAGTATCCAAGGAACGAGGTACCCAAATCAAGAAAACCGGAACTACCAAGGGAACTATCGAGGGAACTTTAATAATCGTGGTCCATCTGGTAGTTATCAACAGCAACCAAGGAGGCCTGAATTTTCATGGAGCAATGCAAACAATGCAGTGCAACTTCCGATGGGTGTTGATCCGGGAGAAAAGGTGGAAGAAGGAAAGCCTGGGTTCGAGGATACTGTGAACCGGTACATGGTAAAGAATGATGAAAGAGTGAATCGCCTTGAGGCAAAGCTTGAGAAAAAGATTGATGATCACCACAGAGATTTGTCCACTCAGGTGAAAGATCTCACATTGTTGATGGGTACAATTGCAGAGAATGTGAACACATTGACTCAAACTGTAGGAAAAGGTAAGTTTCCGTCTCAGAGTATAGAGAATCCGAAGTAGTGTAATGCCATCACACTGAGGTCAGGAACGCAGTACGAGGGACCGATGAGGCCGGAATCGAAGTTGGAATTTTCTAAGCCTCGGTTCGACCAACACGCGGAGGGTTCGACCAACTTCTCAGGTCAAACCCAGGTCGAACCTCATCTGCCAAAGCACTCTGTTTTGACGCAGGATTGGTTCGACCAACACGCAGAGGGTTCGACCATCTTTTCAGGTCGAACCCAGGTCGAACCTCATCGGCCAGAGCACTCTGTTTTGACGCAGGAACGGTTCGACCACGATCACGAAGGTTCGACCAACTTTTCAGGTCGAACCCAGGTCGAACCGAAGGATGGAGATTATACAGTGAAGCGGTTCGACCAAAGGGGCAGTGGTTCGACCTCCAATGTTGGTCGAACCCAAGTCGAACCTCCGGAGCAGAATGAGATCAGTCTTCCAGTGAAGAGGTTCGACCAATACAGTCCTGGTTCGACCTTTCAGCCTGGTCGAACCCTAGTCGAACCTCGCCGAGATGTTTTGTTTGATGCACCTGTTGTTCCTTTTGATGTTGATGCAACTCCAGTGGTACGGAATGAGCAAAGTACAGACATAATAGCTGAGAAAAAATGGGAAAGAGCTAAGCGATTAAGAGCCGAAAAGGAGAAAGCGGAAAAGGTTGATCGTGATGAATGGGGGATTCCTAAAACAAAGATACCTCCACCGTTTCCCTACAAGCTAGTGAAGAAGGGGTTGGAAGAGAAGTTCAAGAAGTTTTCAGAGATAATGAACAAGATAAGCTTGAACATCCCTTTTTCAGAGGCAATCATGGAGATGCCATATTATGCTCGGTTCCTTAAAGACATATTGATGAAGAAGCGAAGCTTAACCGGAGTTGAAACGGTAAACTTATCGGAGAATTGTAGCTCAATTATTCAAAAGAAGTTGCCACCAAAGATGAAAGATCCGGGGAGCTTTACTATTCTTTGTGAGATCGGGAAGGGGCCAACACGGCGAGCTTTATGCGATCTTGGGGCAAGCATCAATTTGATGCCGTTGTCCATCTTTCAGAAGCTTGGTTTGGGGGAGATGACCCCGACAACTGTTGCTCTCCAATTGGCAGATAGATCAATGATGTTTCCGAAAGGAATAGTTGAAGATGTTCTGGTAAAGGTGGAGAAGCTAGTTTTTCCTGTGGATTTCCTTGTATTAGAAATGGATGATGACAAGGATAATGTTCCTTTAATCTTGGGGAGGCCATTCCTTGCTACAGCTGGAGCTATGATAGATGTTCGGAAAGGAGAACTGAAGTTGAGAATGGACAAAGAAGAAGTACTTTTCAACTTGGACAAAGCAATGAAAATGCCAATGGAGTCCCAGTGTTATAGTATTGACGTGGTGGAGGAGATTGTGAACGAGGATATGTCTTTGATCTTGTCAAAGGATCCTCTTGAGACATGTTTGATGGAATCTCTTACTTATCCCACTACGGAGCTTGACGGACTTTCTAACGAGGTATGTATTGAATTTCTTGAAAACTTACTTGCTTTGGGTGATGATAAGTTTGCATTGGAGAGAAATAAAGTGGAAGAAGTCAAATGGACCAGGAAGTACTTGCCTTTGGATAATGAAAACACTCCAGTGGAGAAAAGAAAAGAGGAGTTGAAACCATTGCCGGATCACTTGAAGTATGCTTTTCTTGGTGATGATGCACAATATCCGGTAATTGTATCTTCTTCCCTTAATGATGATCAACTTGAGGGGTTATTAGATGTTTTGAGGAAGCACCAGTTTGCGATAGGGTGGTCACTTGATGATTTGAAAGGTATTAGTCCTTCGTATTGTATGCATCGGATTAGGTTGATGGATGAAGCTAAAGCTAGTGTTCAGAATCAGCGTAGGGTGAATCCCGCAATTCAAGAGGTGATAAGGAAGCAAATTCTTACGTGGTTGGATGCTGGAATTATATATCCTATTAGTGATAGTCCCCATGTGAGTCCATTGCATGTAGTTGCTAAGAAGGGGGGTATGACTGTAGTGAAAGCTGAGGATGGAGAAGCGATAGCCACGAGAATCCCTACGGGATGGCGTACATGTGTGGATTACAGGAAATTGAATGAGAACACGTGTAAGGACCATTTTCCTCTTCCATTTATGGATCAAATGTTGGATCGTCTTGCAGGGTATGAGTTTTATTGTTTCTTGGATGGATACTCGGGGTATAATCAAATCATGATTGCTCCCGAGGATCAAGAAAAGACCACTTTTACTTGCCCCTACGGGACCTTTGCTTTTAGAAAAATGCCGTTTGGATTGTGTAATGCGCCTGCTACTTTTCAGAGATGCATGATGGCGATTTTTGATGGTTTGATAGAGAAGATCATGGAAGTATTCATGGACGATTTTTCAGTCTTTGGTTCTTCTTTTGATATGTGTTTGTCTAACCTTGCTGTTGTTTTGAAAAGGTGTCAAGAAACTAATCTTGTCTTGAATTGGGAGAAGTGTCATTTCATGGTGAAAGATGGGATTGTTCTTGGGCATCATGTTTCCGCCAAGGGATTAATGTAGACCGTGCTAAAGTGGTGGCAATTGAGAAGCTTCCACCACCGACCAATGAAAGAGGAGTGCGATCCTTCCTTGGACACGCCGGTTTTTACAGGAGATTCATTAAGGACTTCTCAAAATACTCTAAGCCCTTATCTCATTTACTTGAAAAGGATATTCCTTTTGTGTTTAATGATGAGTGTTTAACAGCTTTTCAAGTTTTGAAGGAAGCGCTTATTACTGCCCCTATCTTGATCACACCAGACTGGACGCAACCGTTTGTACTTATGTGTGATGCAAGTGATGTAGCATTGGGTGTGGTTCTTGGGCAGCTAAGGGAGAAGAAGTTCTGCGCCATTTACTACGCGAGTAAGACTTTCGATGCGGCACAGAAGAATTACACGGTGACTGAAAAGGAGTTTTTAGCTGTTGTGTATGCATTCGATAAGTTTCGTCAGTATTTGGTTGGCATGAAGACGATTGTGTATACGGATCACTCAGCGATTCGTTATTTGATGGAGAAGAAGGTGACGAAGCCTAGGATCATAAGATGGATTCTACTACTGCAGGAGTTTGACTTGGAGATTCGGGATAAGAAAGGAACAGAAAATGTGTTGGCCGATCACTTGTCAAGGTTGGAGACTAGGGAGCATTGTGATAATTCTTTCGAGTATATTAAAGAGATGTTCCCTGATGAGAAGATCATGGCTGTGGCTGTTGAAGGTGCCGAGCGAGCATGCGTGGTTGCAGCGCAAGGTATGGATCCATGGTATGCGGATTATGTTAATTACATTGTCATTGGTGAAATTCCAAGGGATCTCAACCGATATCAATTTGCGAAATTTCGTAGGGATGTTGAGACATTTATATGGTATGATCCGTTTGTTTATAAGATTTGTACAGATTCTATTATCCGAAGATGTGTACCCGAGATGGAAATGGAAAGTGTGTTGGAGTTCTGCCATGCACAACCGAATGGTGGGCATTTTGGAGCGCAAAAGACTGCAGCTAAGGTACTTCAATCCGCTCTTTATTGGCCTACTTTGTTTAAAGATAGTGGGAGCTATGTGGCGTCTTGCGATAGATGCCAGCGCATGGGTAATATAGGTAGGAGAGATGAGATGCCATTGCAGCCTAGCATAGTCGTGGAGATATTTGATGTATGAGGGATCGATTTTATGGGGCCTTTTCCCCCGTCGAATGGGTTTCTCTACATTCTTCTTGTGGTGGATTATGTTTCGAAGTGGGTGGAAACAATTCCTACTCGTGTTAATGATTCGAAAGTTGTTTTATCTTTCCTAAAGAAATATATTTTTGCCCGTTATGGAGTTCCGAGAGCATTAGTTAGTGATGGAGGTTCCCACTTCGTCAATAAATTTCTGGAGAAGGTGCTTAAGGATTATGGTGTTAGGCATAGGGTTACTACACCCTATCATCCGCAAGCAAATGGGCAGGCGGAGGTCTCCAACCGTCAAGTAAAGCAGATTCTGGAGAAAGTGGTAGGAACTAATAGAAAAGATTGGGCTATGAAGCTTGATGATGTGTTATGGGGGTTCCGGACCGCTTACAAGACGGTATTAGATATGTCATCGTATCAAATTGTCTATGAAAAGCCGTGCCACTTACCCGTAGAAATCCAACACAAAGCGTTTTGGGCTTTGCGTCGCTTGAACTTGACCCTTAGGGATGTAAAGGAGTTGAGGCTAACTCACATGAATCAGTTGGATGAGTTTAGGAGTCGTGCTTTCAAGAATTCAGAGATTTATAAGGAAAGAATGAAGAGGTGGCATGATTCTAAAATTTTGTACAAGGAGTTCAAGCAAGGAGATGAGGTACTACTTTTTAACTCTCGTTTGAAGCTTTTTGCAGGCAAGTTGAAGTCTAAGTGGACGGGACCGTTCATGATTCATCGAGCCTTAGGAGGGGGGAGTTATGAGCTTATTGACAAAGATGGTGATGTTATCATGGCGAATGGACATCGATTGAAGCATTATAGGTTGCCGGATGATGCGTGTGTCATTTTTGATGATACCTTGTTCTGATTTGGTACCGTCGTGACTCTACGACGTTAAACATGAGCGCTTGTTGAGAGCTTACTCTTCAGTTTTTTGCTTTATTTCTTTTGTGTGAGTAAGAAATTTTTATATTTAAGATGCTTACTAATCGGCAATTACATCTCTTTTCAAACTTAGTTCCGACTTACGTTTTTACTAAGTTTGGGGGGGTGTGATGTTATTACCTCATTGAAGCATTAAGAGTATAATCTTTTCTTTGTATTGTTTGTTAGGGGAATTGATTTTTGCGGCCATGTTGAAATTTTAATCGATTTTGATGTGACGATTTTTTACAATTTGCCTAATGTTCAGTGGTTTTTGGTTGTGTTTTCTTATACGGAGATACTCATGAATGATATTATGTGGAACAATTTTTGAAGTTGTGCTCTAGATTGTACTTAATGAGGTTGTGTTGAAGCTTGAAGTATGTAGTGAATGAAGAACACTCAGTTTTGGAATTCAGGAGGTAGGTTCGACCAAGTCTAGGAGTGGTTCGACCAGAGCCGGAGGTCGAACAAAGGCAGAGGAAGTCGAACCGACGTTGAAAGTTGTCCAGAGAGGAGGTTCGACCAAAGCCATAGTGGTTCGACCTGATCATGAGGTCGAACTCATGGTCGAACCTGTCAGTCGGAAGCACTCTGTTTTCCAGAAGAGGGGTTCGACCAATTCAAGGAAGGTTCGACCTGTTTAGCAAGTCAAACCCCTGGTTGAACCAAGAAGATCGTTCGTCCAGAAGAGAGGTTCGACCTCGACATCCATGGTTTGACCAGTCCAGGTGGTCGAACCCGAGGTCGAACCAAGCCAGGTACGCGATTTAAGTTCGAATTTTCAGGGGGGTTCGATCACTTTTTCGAAACATCAAACCTCGAACCCTCTTTGAACCTCTACACCCTTGCACAAATTCTTCAATTACACTTGATTTCACACCGATTACACAACATTACACCTTGAATTATCGATTTGGTCGCGGATTTGGGCGGATTTCGTCGCGAGTTAGGGCTGAAATCGCGTTTTTGGGTGTTTTGTGTTTTCAATCGGTTTTTCACCATGGGCAAGTCACAAGGTACGTTTTTTTCAACTCAATTACTCTAGGATTGAAGGTTTAGGTAAGCAATTTGATGTGAAATAGAGAATTGATGTTGAATATGGTTGAATTTCATGGTGCATGTTGATATTTTGATTGGTTTCATATGAATTCTTGTTTCTTGGATTGTGGTTGATTGATTATTGATAGAACTTGGATTTTTGTGTGGATTAATCAAGGATATAGAATATACCATAGAATGAGCATGTTGACTTGGTTTGAAATTGATGAAATTGAAGTAGTTCATGGAGGAAAGCATGTTGAATTTTTGATTGAATTGTTTGAATTGCTTAATGCATGCTTGTTGGTTATGTTTTGATGATTAAAGAAGGTATAATTGAAGATGTTTTGAAAATGCTGAATAAGCAAGTGGTGTTGAGATGATAGTTTGTATGAATATGCATTGATGCTTGAAGTCTTGAGTAGAGTATGTGATGTGCTAGTACAATACTTGTTTTCTTGTCTTGTTGGTTGGATTGAAGCATTTGTTTTCAGGAAAGGGACAAGTATCAAGTAAAGGAAAAGGAAAAGAAGAGGAGGAGAGATCAAAGAAGAGGCATGACAGGCCTTCAAACTTGGACAAAGTGACAAGAAAACTGAGGTTACAAGATCGTTTACCTGATAACTTCAAGATTAGGATGCAAGATTGGGATGAGATTAAAGAGAAGTGGGAAGAAGTTTCAGACAAGATAGCTCGCACTCGATACCAAGATGATGAAGCGATGAGGATAATGAGAATAGGGGATGATATATTTTGGATGTTTGATCAAGTAGGGATCCGAAGATTCATGGAGTTGAAGAGGCCGACGTACTTCCATGTTACAGCGGAAGTGGTTTGTTCGTTTGAGATGGAGAAGGACCCACTTGGATACCCCTATCAGTGTACATTTCAGCTTGGTGGAGTGAGTAGGAGATGGACGTCTGAGGATTTCAACGAGCTGTTTGAGACACCTTTGGAGATCCCTCGTTTAGAAAGTGCTGCATTCAGTGTAAAGCGATTTTGGAGGGAGATCACGGGGGAGATTCGTGATTACAAGACTAGACAGGCTCGTGCTTCCGCAGTAAAGAACCCTGTCTTGAGGTACATGGACCGCATCCTGAGCAACACGTTGTTCGCCCGCTCGGAGGGCAGTGTTGTGTCTAGAGGAGAGTTATATGCCTTGTGGTGTATGTTGCATGGAGTGAAGTTCAATGTTGGAGCTTATTTTATTGCGCAGCTGAATCGATTCAAGACCATTGGTTTTCAAAAGGTAAATATTGGAGGGTTATTGACGATTTTGGCTGAGCATTACAACTTGGACCTCACCGGCATTACACCAGTAGAAGGAGAACCCGATTTGATTATGAGCACGTGCGCGAAGGGAGGGTTTGCCCATTTTAGAAATGGAGATTGGTTTTTCACGAGAGGTGTCAAGCCTTTCGAATTTATGTTCCCCTTCGACGTGAGCAACTTGACAACTATTCGGGATGCAAGGAATATGCTAA
Organism: Pogostemon cablin; assembly: GCA_023678885.1. NCBI lineage: Eukaryota > Viridiplantae > Streptophyta > Magnoliopsida > Lamiales > Lamiaceae > Pogostemon > Pogostemon cablin. The sequence continues at coordinate 34,135,047 of CM042957.1, forward strand.
TGAATTCTCTAGGACACACCGCTTTATCCGTGGCAGCGAAGTCGGGTGGTGATTGGAGAGCGGTAGCACATATGTGTGCTGAGGGAAGGATGGCTGAGTTACAGCAGATTGTTGATCGAGGAGAGTTCCGTCCACCTCAGCCACAACAGTCTGAAGAGGAGGATCAGGTAGAGGAGCAGCCGGAGATGGAGATTCCGGAAGGAGAGCAGCATGATGCGCCTCAGCATGCTCCAGGACCGCAGCAGCGGCGAGTAGTTCCAGGTACTCGGGAGCAGCTTCGCTTGATTCATGAGCAGCTGATCGCGGTGTTAGCTGCGTAGCAAGAGACGAACAGGCAACTCGCGCTCGCTAACGCCAACTACGCCATGCTGAACGAAAGGTACTCTGCCTTGGATGAGCGTGTTGGTAGAGTGAGTAGTCGAGTGGATATGATGGACAAACACATTACCAGTCTGTGCCGAGCTGTGGAAAATAGAATGGATGAGGATGACGATGATGATGAGGATGATGATGCTCCTAGGGAGTAGTTTCAGGTTTTCTTTTGGCTTCTCCGATTCATCTTATCTCCCATTTTTCTTTTTATTTTTACAGATTGGGGTGTGATTCATGTGTGAGTGGCATGTACTTGATATAGTTGACCTTGTATCGTTACTCTGTATATGGGGTGTTGATTATGTGCATTCATATGTTTACGTGTTTATTTTCATTTGGAAAGAGCATGAATAATTTGTTAAGTATATGAAATTCATGAGGAATTGATTTTGATTATGTGCTATGAGGAGTATTAGGAATTGATTACCTATGTGAGGATTTGAGCCTTTATCATGATTAATCATGATAGTTTATTCTTGAGAGAATCATTCGTATGAACGTATTCTAGAACTTGGCTTGGAGTCTTGTGTGAAACTTACAATTGATGAAATATTAGGATATGATCTTAGGCAATTTTTGATTAATTGAGTCACTTAGCCAAATTTCACCTTTCCTAATGATCTTATAAATCTTTGGTAGCCCTGTTTGAGCCTTTTAAAAGCTTTTTCTTTGGCAAGCCAATTATGAGAGCTTTAATTACCTTATTTGAGCTTTGAAAATACCTTATCCATTGGTAGAGAGAATATGGTGAATAAGTGTGGAAGAAACAAAGGGAGGATGGAAGAAGGTTCAGTAAAAAGTGCATGGTTAAATCTTGTTAGGGATAGTGCCTGAAAATGGTTCCCAGAATTGCTTATACATGGGGCTTGAAGTTTCTAAGAAACAGCCGAACGATGTTCGAGAAGGGTAGTGCCTATAACTGGTGCCCGAGCAATTAAAAGAAGAATGATGTTGATGCAAGGAAGAGAAGGAAAATTGATAATTGCAAGTGCAAGAGAAGAATTGGAGGAGAATATGAAGGCGAAAGAGAATCAGGAACCTCCGAGGGAACTCTCTACTAGTGTATTAAGTTACTATGACCAAATTTTCCTACCCTTTCCAAAGAGCCAACATTACAACCTAGAAACAAGTCCTTTGTGATCCTAGTGTTAATCTAATGTAAGTTGATTTCTGAGACCTTTGCCAAGCTTATGGTTACGCGTGAATATGAATTGATATGAGTGTTTATACTAGCCTATAGTGCCTCACGCACTAGTGAATGAGAGTAAAGACTTATCTTGACAGTGAGATTACTTAGTGCTCCGAATGGTGTGTGATTGGATTGATTTTACATGAGTGACATATTTGATGCAAGTAATTCTTGTTTGATTCAATGAAGTGGCATGTGTAATATGTGTTGTACTTGATCTTGTTGAATTATACACGACTCCTGTGTTTAAATTGGTTGCCTCGGGACGAGCAACATGTAAGTTTGGGGGTTTGATGAGTGTGTAAATTCACAAGTTTGGCGCTATGTTTTGTGCTAGTTTTGGAGAGTTTTGATGTGGAAATAGGTGGAAAACCTATATATATTGTGAAATAGCATGAATCAGGTGTTAGTGGAGCTATTTGAGTGTTTTCTTAGCAAAAACGGAGTGAAAGAGCCAAGAATCGAAGAGACGGAGTCGAAGCCACGCGAATCGCCCAAGAAGTAGGTGGGTTCGACCTGGCTGGAGGAGGGTTCGACCTCTCCAGCAGGTCGAACCAACGTTGCTGGACATACAGAGATGGGTTCGACCAAGACTCGGTTGGTTCGACCTGGCCATCAGGTCGAACCATGGTCGAACCTGTTTGCAAGAAGGAGGATTCGACCACGACGTTGGGGTTCGACTTGCCAGTTGGTCGAATTGGGAGCAAGAGTTGTCCAGTGCTGAGGTTCGACCTGGGGTTCGACTAAGGCCTAAGTGGTTCGACCTGGAAAGAAGGTCGAACCTGTGCAGAATTCTTCCAGTAGCGGGGTTCAACCTGGGGTTCGACCTGTGGCTCGGGGTTCGACCTGCTTGACGTGGTCGAACCTGTGTGCGAGAACTTACCTTATCCGGATTTTCGAGGCCGAAACGCATGAGATCACTTAGAAAGCCCATTCCATGCCCTAGAGACGTGATTACAAGTATAAAAGGAGGCTCATACAGAGAATAGAGAAGCTTTTGATTGTCAATCATAGGAGAGACAAGAGTAGAGGTGGTGATCCATTCGGAGGGCTGTGACAGAGGTTCGCTGAAGGTTCAAGTAAGAATGATTAATCTAACCATGATTGTTCCTAGATCAATCATGGGCTAGAACCACCTTGGTAGTTCTAGGGTTATGAAAGTTTCATGATGTAATTCGTGTTTCTTGTGTAAAACTCCGTACAACACTACCTGTGGTTTGTTTTATATAAGATTGCATATTTAATCCATACTCATAGTCGTTTTGTGCATCAATGATCGTTGTGTAGAGTCTGAATACATAACATGGTTATTGATTGAGTGCGTTCACTACTGAGCAGGGTTTATTGTTATAATTCTAAGTGAAGGGATTCCGAAGTATTATTAGAACTGTCTTATATTAATATTCATGAATTGAATTGAATTCGGGTTGATTAATAGGATGAAGAGTATAACTTTATAGTACCTAAAGAGGGAGATCAAATCGGGTTAGATTCTAGACGTAGAAGATAATTGATTATGATAGTACCTAGAAAGGGGGGTGAAGCATATCTCTTGCTCCGATGTTATTCACACGTGTCAAGTGCATATTTACTTGTGTCTATAGAGTAAACTTGCATGGTCTAGTGATGCGTCCACAAACCACAGGGCAGAGTCGGACACCATCACATGAAAATACGAATTGCTAGTGAAACTGGATGACCCGACGAACTACCTATCATTCTTATTGATCACAACTCACTTCTCTCTACTTTTGCTATTTCTTTTGTTAATTCGATTAGAAGTTACTATCCAGTAAACCTTTACAATTACCAACATAGTCTAAAATATACTAGAAGATCACAAAATTGATATTTATCCGTCCCGTGGGTTCGATATTGTAACTTGGTCACCTTCGTGACTACAATTGATATCCTTATACTTGAGGATTAATTTGTGTGTTGAGAAAACCCCTATCACCTACTGGGAAAGGGGAAAATAAATTTGCCATCATAGCAGTAGATTACTTCACAAAATAGGCAGAGGCTGAACCCCTCTCGACGATAACCCAAGCTCGGGCCGAGAAGTTCATTTGGGAAAATATAATATGCTGGTTTGGGATACCGATCGCCATTGTGACCGACAATGGCAAGCAGTTTGATAATGACAAACTAAGGAAATTTTGTGAAGACTACGGCATCAAGAAATGGTCCTCCACGCCATACCACCCTCAATCTAATGGCAAGTCGAGGCAGTGAACAAGATCATCAAACACACACTAAAAGCCAGGTTGGAAAAGCTAGATGGAAAATGGCCTGCAGAGCTGCCGGGAGTGCTGTGGTCCTACAGGACGACGACGAGAACATCCACCAATTAGACCCCTTTCTCAATGACCTTCGATGTTGAGGCGGTAATACCAGTGAAAATAGGAGAACCCAGCCCTAGAGTCACTCTCCACCAAGAAGAGACAAATGATGAATTGATCCAAGAAAGTCTAGACCTGTTGGAGGAAAAGAGATTGAATGCGGAGTTGCATAATGTTGTCTACAAGCAGAGAGCAGAGAGATATTATAACTCCAAGATAAAACTGAGAAGGTTTAAAGGTGGGGAGTTGGTGTTACAGAAAATAGTGGGTCTAACGACACAGGGCAGTGGCCAAAACTGGGAAGGCCCCTACGTGATCAAGAGGATTCTAGAGGGAGGAGCATATGAGTTGGAAGAAGTGGATGGAAAGAAGATACCACACCCATGGAATGCGCAACACTTGAAAAAATATTATCAATAAAGGGGGAAGAAGGCGAGATGAATGAGATTGGTAACATGACTTTTCACAGCTTTTAATCAAAGCATTAGGCCATACTATATAGAAATGTAATTTATATGGAAATCTTTTAATGACATATGGTTAAGGATATCAATGTGTTTATCACAAAAGAAGGAAAGGTGTTTAGTTATGGGGACATCACAGTCTTAGGAATATCAATAAGTTTATGTATGGTTAAGGGGATCAGTACGCTCGTCCCAAAGGGTAAAAAAATATATTCACATATCGAGATACCATGGCTTCGGGGAAATACAAAAATATAAACATCATCCTGTACACTGACAAAGAATACTGCAAGCATAAACAAAGGGATATCAACCTAAAAAGGGGAACAAAAAGGTAAGGCGGATTAAAAAGGCAAAGTCAAACTGGTAATAAAGGACGAAAATGTCAGATTCAGGGAAATTGGAACAAAGATGCCGAGGCATCGGACTAGGGAGTCAAAACCAAGGTATCGGATATCAAAATTAAAAAGCTGGTTGAAGGAACCTCGGTATGAGGGAAATGGTATCGCCTCGGGCGTAAATGGGAAGTACGGAGCCAGAATGAAGGGATAACAACGAACCTCGGAATGGCGTCGAAAGGTAGCACAAACATGTGTATGGCGGATAGGCACAAGGGTCGGAACATCAGGGGTTAGGATAAAGGGAACTCTTCTAATGAAGGGACACGGGGATTGAAATATCGAAATAGGAATAAAGGACGACAGCTTCAAGACATCACCTAAAACAGAATGAAGGCATCGAGAGGTACCCGAGCCAAAGGGCAGTGCAGGCAGAGAATTAGAGTCTTGAGATCGGGATGGAACCTCAGAATAGCATACAACCGGGCACATATATGAGGTACATCAAATGAAGAACACGAACATCTACACAAAAGGTTGTTAAACAAACAGTGATACGTAGAAAATAGAGAGTGTACAGTCGAGGCACATTAACAAATACAGGTCAATAAAAAACAACCAACAGTCATCAAGTAGTGATACCAAGGGAACAGTCAGAGTTCAAAACGTACAACCAACCATAAAGGGATAAAGTTTGAAACAACAACAGAATCAGGACGAAAAAGGAATGAACCAACAAATCGAGAACGTGGAGAGCGTCAATCTTTCTTTCTGCTACTGAAGGAATGGAAAATGCTCGCCATCTTGTCCTCCATCTCTTTCAGCTGAGCCTCGGCACGAAGGGCCTTCTTTTTAGCCGAGCCGAGATGAGGAATGCGCTGCTCCAAAGCTTGAAGGCGAGCCTCGATTTCAATCAACCTGGCACGTGTTTCAGCAACCTCGATCCTAGCAGCATCTCAGGCAATTTCAGTCTCGATTAAGCGTGCCTCCAAAGACTCTATAGTGGCTCGGCCCACATCGACTTCAAACTCGGAGACAGCCAGTCTATCCCTCTGATGCTTGACCAGAGAAGTCAGCTGAGCATTCTCAACCTCCAAAGCATGTATTCTTTCCTCAAAGCTAGTAGAGGATCCCTCGGAATGATCAATGAGCCGGCCAATGAACGAGCGGTACTGATCCATAGCATGCAAAGAAGAAGCAATGGAGGCAATAAGCCAGAGGAATCTTGGAAAAGAGAGCTGGGAACGATGGATGGAAAATCTTGATGGGAGACCCGAGAACTCACCCCGACAATGAAATCCCAGATTCCGAGATCCCGCAGCTCAGAAAGGTCAGGCTCATCAGCTTCCTCGACTATACATTTCCCTCTCACTCGAGCCCTCTCGGCAGCCAACCTGGCAGCTTCAGCATCGGTTTCGGTGGGATCGGTTGTTGGGCAGCACCATCGAGGTTCGGATTGGGAAGAGGAACTGTAGGAACGACATGAGAAGTCGAAGGGACAGAGCTAACATCGGCACCGGGGACGGGCCTCACCCTTAGTCCTACCATCTTGTCGTAGTCTTCAGGCTTGGGACCACTGTCTGCTCCCGCATCGGGAGCTGTTGCCTGTTCAGAATCCTTATCTGAACCACCTTCAGAGCCTTCTTCTGGATCCTCCTATAGATTCTCTTCAGACGGCATCTCAACCTCGGGGGCGACAGGAGGAGGATCTGCAAATGGATACCACATATGAGAATGCCACAAATATGGAAAAAATGAGGATGCACAAATGGAGGCGATTATTTTCCTTAATCTCATAGCGAGGAGATCAAACTCACCAACGAGGGGAATTAAACGAGGCATGAAGCTGATCCCAGTCGACTGGGAAGGCTCGCCGTGCTTATAAACACTTCTCTCTCTTTTTCCAAGCAGAGAGGTAGAAATAGACCCAGAACCGAGAACAGAGGAAACACCAGAAGGGACGATGCTGGAATGGCGCAAATACTGACGGGAAGGATACATAGGGGGCAAGACCATAGTCAAGGTAGACTAGGAACCAACAGATCTTCATCAAGCCTCATACCCTCAGATCCAACAGACAATTCGTCCATCGCTCCATCATCATCGAGGGATGGAGAACGAGCAGAGTAATTGGGATCGGTTTCTTCATCAGAGAACTGATAAACATATTTGTATAGGGTTAGTGACAAACCAGCCACGGAACCAGACGAACCCACCGGGGAAAGAGCATTCTGGAGTTCACCTATAGGACAAGAAAGAAAGGTTAGTCATGGGATACAGAATCAAAAAAGATCAGGAGAAGAAAAGAACCAGTGGTGGCACTGCGACCTAAAGTAGACAACCCAACGAAATTAAGATAGGCTCAGAAAGTAGTGGGGAGACACGATAGGTATTCCCACCATAGGATAAGATCTCGTACACTCAACGAAAGCCATCGTTCAACCGTTCGAGGGGATGAAGAGGAGGACCTGCATAAAAATAACATCAGAAACTGCAGGAAATAGTTGAGGTAAGGCTTTGGAAATAGGAGAGAATCATACATTTATCTAACGGCAGGAATCGAATAGGAAAGGTCACGAGGACTCCATTGATACGAGTTTGGTAGTCACTACCTAGCCAAAACCATGTTTGCTCCCAACTCTGGCCGATGACATCAGAGGCCCCCACAAAGTGATGATTGTTACGGGGTAGCAAGTGGTAAAAACCACCAGATCGGCCAAACACAGCGTAATAAAAGAGAAACTCGAGCTCAAATGGGTCCCGGATAGTATGACCCAAGACATGGAATAGTGATATAGTGGAGATTAGACGCAGCCAGGAAGAAGGTAACAAATGGCCTATCGCCATGTCCCATCTCTGTAATAACAGGCCAATGACATGTGGAAGAGAAAGACGCAAACCGGCAAGAAAGAGGGAGTAAATGAATACAGTGCGACCCGAAGGGGGGTTTGATGAGTGCGTAAATTCACAAGTTTGGCGCTTTGTTTTGTGCTAGTTTTGGAGAGTTTTGATGTGGAAATAGGTGGAAAACCTATATATATTGTGAAATAGCATGAATCAGGTGTTAGTGGAGCTATTTGAGTGTTTTCTTAGCAAAAACGGAGTGAAAGGGCCAAGAATCGAAGAGTCGGAGTCGAAGCCATGCGAACCGCCCAAGAAGTAGGTGGGTTCGACCTTGCTGGAGGAGGGTTCGACCTCTCCAGCAGGTCGAACCAACGTTGCTGGACATATAGAGATGGGTTCGACCACGACTCAGTTGGTTCGTCCAGGCCATCAGGTCGAACTAGTTTGCAAGAAGGAGGATTCGACCACGACGTTGGAGTTCGACTTGCCAGTTGGTCGAATCGGGAGCAAGAGTTGTCCAGTGCTGAGGTTCGACCTGGGGTTCGACCAAGGCCTAAGTGGTTCGACCTGTCCAGAAGGTCGAACCTGTGCAGAATTCTTCCAGTAGTGGGGTTCGACCTGGGGTTCGACCTATGGCTCGGGGTTCGACCTGCTTGACGTGGTCGAACCTGTGTGCGAGAACTTACCTTATCCGAATTTTCGAGGCCGAAACGCGTGAGATCACTTAGGAAGCCCATTCCAAGCCCTAGAGACGTGATTACAAGTATAAAAGGAGGCTCATACAGAGAATAAAGAGAGCTTTTGATCGTCAATCATAGGAGAGACAAGAGTAGAGGTAGTGATCCATCCGGAGGGCTGTGACAGAGGTTCGCTGAAGGTTCAAGTAAGAATGATTAATCTAACCATGATTGTTCCTAGATCAATCATAGGCTAGAACCACCTTGGTAGTTCTAGGGTTATGAAAGTTTCATGATGTAATTCGTGTTTCGTGTGTAAAACTCCGTACAACACTACCTGTGGTTTGTTTTATATAAGATTGCATATTTAATCCATACTCATAGTCGTTTTGTGCATCAATGATCGTTGTGTAGAGTCTGAATACATGACATGGTTATTGATTGAGTGCGTTCACTACTGAGCAGGGTTTATCGTTATAATTCTAAATGAAGGGATTCCGAAGTATTATTAGAACTGTCTTATACGAATATTCATGAATTGAATTGAATTCGGGTTGATGAATAGGATGAAGAGTATAACTTTATAGTACCTAAAAAGGGAGATCAAATCGGGTTAGATTCTAGACGTAGAAGATAATTGATTATGATAGTACCTAGAAAGGGGGGTGAAGCATATCTCTTGCTCCGATGTTATTCACACGTGTCAAGTGCATATTTACTTGTGTCTATAGAGTAAACTTGCATGGTCTAGTGATGCGTCCACAAACCACAAGGCAGAGTCGGACACCATCACACGAAAATACGAATTGCTAGTGAAACTGGATGACCCAACGAACTACTGATGAGTGTGTAAATTCACAAGTTTGGCGCTATGTTTTGTGCTAGTTTTGGAGAGTTTTGATGTGGAAATAGGTGGAAAACCTATATATATTGTGAAATAGCATGAATCAGGTGTTAGTGGAGCTATTTGAGTGTTTTCTTAGCAAAAACGGAGAGAAAGGGCCAAGAATCGAAGAGACGGAGTCGAAGCCATGCGAACCGCCCAAGAAGTAGGTGGGTTCGACCTGGCTGGAGGAGGGTTCGACCTCTCCAGTAGGTCGAACCAACATTGCTGGACATATAGAGATGGGTTCGACCACGACTCAGTTGGGTTCGACTTGGCCATCAGGTCGAACCATGGTCGAACCAGTTTGCAAGAAGGAGGATTCGACCACGACGTTGGGGTTCGACTTGCCAGTTGGTCGAATCGGGAGCAAGAGTTGTCCAGTGCTGAGGTTCGACCTGGGGTTCGACCAAGGCCTAAGTGGTTCGACCTGTCCAGAAGGTCGAACCTGTGCAGAATTCTTCCAGTAGTGGGGTTCGACCTGGGGTTCGACCTGTGGCTCGGGGTTCGACCTGCTTGACGTGGTCGAACCTGTGTGCGAGAACTTACCTTATCCGGATTTTCGAGGCCGAAACGCGTGAGATCACTTAGGAAGCCCATTCCAAGCCCTAGAGACGTGATTACAAGTATAAAAGGAGGCTCATACAGAGAATAAAGGGAGCTTTTGATCGTCAATCATAGGAGAGACAAGAGTAGAGGTGGTGATCCATCCGGAGGGCTGTGACAGAGGTTCGCTGAAGGTTCAAGTAAGAATGATTAATCTAACCATGATTGTTCCTAGATCAATCATGGGCTAGAATCACCTTGGTAGTTCTAGGGTTATGAAAGTTTCATGATGTAATTCGTGTTTCGTATGTAAAACTCCGTACAACACTACCTGTGGTTTGTTTTATATAAGATTGCATATTTAATCCATACTCATAGTCGTTTTGTGCATCAATGATCGTTGTGTAGAGTCTGAATACATGACATGGTTATTGATTGAGTGCGTTCACTGAGCAGGGTTTATCGTTATAATTCTAAGTGAAGGGATTCCGAAGTATTATTAGAACTATCTTATATGAATATTCATGAATTGAATTGAATTCGGGTTGATGAATAGGATGAAGAGTATAACTTTATAGTACCTAAAAAGGGAGATCAAATCGGGTTAGATTCTAGACGTAGAAGATAATTGATTATGATAGTACCTAGAAAGGGGGGTGAAGCATATCTCTTGCTTCGATGTTATTCACACGTGTCAAGCGCATATTTACTTGTGTCTATAGAGTAAACTTGCATGGTCTAGTGATGCGTCCACAAACCACAGGGCAGAGTCGGACACCATCACACGAAAATACGAATTGCTAGTGAAACTGGATGACCCAACGAACTACCTATCATTCTTATTGATCACAACTCATTTCTCTCTACTTTTGCTATTTCTTTTGTTATTTCGATTAGAAGTTACTATCCATTAAACCTTTACAATTACCAACATAGTCTAAAATATACTAGAAGATTATAAAATTGATATTTATCCGTCCCGTGGGTTCGATATTGTAACTTGGTCATCTTCGCGACTACAATTGATATCCTTATACTTGAGGATTAATTTGTGTGTTGAGAAAACCCCTATCAAGTTCTTGGCGCCGTTGCCGGGGACGGCGTAAACTATCTTTTTGTATTATTTCTAGTTTATTAGGACTATTTACCTTATTTTGTTGTTTTCTTTCTTATTAGTTTTAGGTGTATGCTCACAAGATCAAAGAAAGGTAATCTTGAACCGTATAATCATGAGATTGGAGCATCATCAAGAAAGAAGAAGAAGAAGAAGAGCAAGGCAAAGGCAATAGACTCAACTGAAGCTCTGAATTTTGGAGTTGAGGTTGACGAGCAGATTTCGCAAGCGATTGAGGCTACAACTGAAGTTAATTTGGAAGTAGTAACAGTCAACATGGCAGCGAATCCGGATAATCTAGCCATCCGTGAGGTTTTCAGAAATAATGGGGCTGGAAATTATGAGCTTTTAGGAGCAAGGGGAACTAACACAGCGTTCGATCTTCATCCCGCTCTTATTAGCATGATAGAAAGGAACTCTTTTTCAGGAGGGTCTTTCGAGGATCCGCAGCAGCATCTGAACAAGTTCTTGGGCTATGCAAGTACTCAAAAAGACGTAGGAGAACATGAAGATGCTAGGAAGATCCTTTTGTTCAAATTATCGCTTACTGAAAAGGCGAGGGATTGGTACGATACTATTAATGCAGCTGAGTGCACCACGTGGGAGCAATTGAAGTTAAGATTCTTGGAGAGGTATATGCCACCTTCGAAGGTGTTTAAGATGAAGCAAGATATTAACCAATTTGCTATCAGTGGAGGTGAGAAATTTCATGAAGCGTGGGATATATTCAAGGACATGCTCAGGAAGTGTCCTCAACATGGGTTATCTAAAGCCCAATATATCAGTATATTTTATAACGGATTGGACTGTGAATCAAGAGTGCTACTTGATGCTTCTTCTAATGGAGCATTGCTTACAAAGTCATCCGTTGAGGCCGAGAGATTGTTTGAAGACATATCAATGAATTCGAGGGATTGGCCCACTGATAGAGTTAGAGGTACGTATGTTCTTGGAAAGGTAGCTCAGGTTGAACAAGCAATGGTGAAGACTAAGAGAGAGGATGAGATCGTTTCGAGCTTGTCCAATATCAACAAACTACTTGAGTCTCAACAGAAGCAGATCAGCGAGATATCCCAACGAGTGCCAATCATACAGCAAGAGATGATGAATAATGGAACCATCCAAGATGAATTGGAGGAAGCAAATTATGCCATGGGTCAAAGTATTCAAGGAACGAGGTACCCAAATCAAGGAAACCGGAACTACCAAGGGAACTATCGAGGGAACTTTAATAATCGTGGTCCATCTGGTAGTTATCAACAGCAACCAAGGAGGCCTGAATTTTCATGGAGCAATACGAATGATGCAGTGCAACTTCCGATTGGTGTTGATCCGGGAGAAAAGGTGGAAGAAGGGAAGCCTGGGTTCGAGGATACTGTGAACCGGTACATGGTAAAGAATGATGAAAGAGTGAACCGCCTTGAGGCAAAGCTTGAGAAAAAGATTGATGATCACCACAGAGATTTGTCCACTCAAGTGAAAGATTTCACATTGTTGATGGGTACAATTGCAGAGAATGTGAACACATTGACTCAAACTGTAGGAAAAGGTAAGTTTCCGTCTCAGAGTATAGAGAATCCGAAGTCGTGTAATGCCATCACACTGAGGTCGGGAACGCTGTACGAGGGACCGATGAGGCCGGAATCAAAGTTGGAATTTTCTAAGCCTCAGTTCGACCAACACGCAGAGGGTTCGACCAACTTTTCAGGTCGAACCCAGGTCGAACCTCATCGGCCAGAGCACTCTGTTTTGACGCAGGAGCGGTTCGACCAACACGCGGAGGGTTCGACCAACTTTTCAGGTCGAACCCAGGTCGAACTTCATCGTCCAGAGCACTCTATTTTGACACAGGAACGGTTCGACCATGATCACGAGGGTTCGACCAACTCTTTAGGTCGAACCCAAGTCGAACCGAAGGATGGAGATTATACAGTGAAGCGGTTCGACCAAAGGGACAGTGGTTCGACCTCCAATGTTGGTCGAACCCAAGTCGAACCTCCAGAGCAGAATGAGATCAGTCTTCCAGGAGAGAGGTTCGACCAATACAGTCCTGGTTCGACCTATCAGCCTGGTTGAACCCCAGTCGAACCTCGCCGAGATGTTTTGTTTGATGCACCTGTTGTTCCTTTTGATGTTGATGCAACTCCAGTGGTACGGAATGAGCAAAGTACAGACATAATAGCTGAGAAAAAATGGGAAAGAGCTAAGCGATTAAGAGCCGAAAAGGAGAAAGCGGAGAAGGTTGATTGTGATGAATGGGGGATTCTCAAAACAAAGATACCTCCACCGTTTCCCTACAAGCTAGTGAAGAAGGGGTTGGAAGAAATGTTCAATAAGTTTTCAGAGATAATGAACAAGATAAGCTTGAACATCCCTTTTTCAGAGGCAATCATGGAGATGCCATATTATTCTCAATTCCTTAAAGACATATTGATGAAAAAGCGAAGCTTAACCGGAGTTGAAACGGTAAACTTATCGGAGAATTGTAGCTCAATTATTCAAAAGAAGTTGCCACCAAAGATGAAAGATCCGGGGAGCTTTACTATTCTATGTGAGAACGGGAAGGGGCCAGCACGGCGAGCTTTATGCGATCTAGGGACAAGCATCAATTTGATGCCGTTGTCCATCTTTCAGAAGCTTGGTTTGGGGGAGATGACCCCAACAACTGTTGCTCTCCAATTGGCAGATCGATCTATGACGTTTCCGAAAGGTATAATTGAAGATGTTCTAGTAAAGGTGGAGAAGCTAGTTTTTCCTGTGGATTTCCTTGTATTAGAAATGGATGATGACAAGGATAATGTTCCTTTAATCTTGTGGAGGCCATTCCTTGCTACAGCTGGAGCTATGATAGATGTTCGGAAGGGAGAACTGAAGTTGATAATGGACAAAGAAGAAGTACTTTTCGACTTGGACAAAGCAATAAAAATGCAAATGGAGTCCCAATGTTATAGTATTGACGTGGTGGAGGAGATTGTGAAGGAGGATATGTCTCTGATCTTGTCAAAGGATCCTCTTGAGACATGTTTGATGGAATCTCTTACTTATCCCACTACGGAGCTTGACGGACTTTCTAACGAGGTATGTATTGAATTTCTTGAAAACTTACTTGCTTTGGGTGATGACAGGTTTGCATTGGAAAGAAATAAAGTGGAAGAAGTCAAATGGACCAGGAAGTACTTGCCTTTGGATAACGAAAACACTCCAGTGGAGAAAAGAAAAGAGGAGTTGAAACCATTGCCGGATCACTTGAAGTATGCTTTTCTTGGTGATAATGCACAATATCCGGTAATTGTATCTTCTTCCCTTAATGATGATCAACTTGAGAAGTTATTAGATGTTTTGAGGAAGTATCAGTCTGCAATAGGGTGGTCACTTGATGATTTGAAAGGTATTAGTCCTTCGTATTGTATGCATCGGATTAGGTTGTTGGATGAAGCCAAGGCTAGTGTTCAGAATCAGCGTAGGGTGAATCCCGCAATTCAAGAGGTGATAAGGAAGCAAATTCTTACGTGGTTGGATGCTGGAATTATATATCCTATTAGTGATAGTCCCCATGTGAGTCCATTGCATGTAGTTGCTAAGAAGGGGGGCATGACTGTAGTGAAAGCTGAGGATGGAGAAGCTATAGCCACGAGAATTCCTACGGGATGGCGTACATGTGTGGATTACAGGAAATTAAATGAGAACACGTGTAAGGACCATTTCCCTCTTCCATTTATGGATCAAATGTTGGATCGTCTTGCAGGGTATGAGTTTTATTGTTTCTTGGATGGATACTCGGGGTATAATCAAATCATAATTGCTCCCGAGGATCAAGAAAAGACCACTTTTACTTGCCCCTACGGGACCTTTTCTTTTAGGAAGATGCCGTTTGGATTGTGTAATGCGCCTGCTACTTTTCAGAGATGCATGATGGCGATTTTTGATGGTTTGATAGAGAAGATCATGGAAGTATTCATGGACGATTTTTTAGTCTTTGGTTCTTCTTTTGATATGTGTTTGTCTAACCTTGCTGTTGTTTTGAAAAGGTGTCAAGAAACTAATCTTGTCTTGAATTGGGAGAAGTGCCATTTCATGGTGAAGGATGGGATTGTTCTTGGGCATCATGTTTCCGCCAAGGGATTACAGGTAGACCATGCTAAAGTGGTGGCAATTGAGAAGCTTCCACCACCGACCAATGAAAGAGGAGTGCGGTCCTTCCTTGGACACGCCGGTTTTTACAGGAGATTCATTAAGGACTTCTCAAAATACTCTAAGCCCTTATCTCATTTACTTGAGAAGGATATTCCTTTTGTGTTTAATGATGAGTGTTTAACAGCTTTTCAAGTTTTGAAGGAGGCGCTTATTACTGCCCCTATCCTGATCACACCGGACTGGATGCAACCGTTTGTACTTATGTGTGATGCAAGTGATGTAGCATTGGGTGTGGTGCTTGGGCAGCTAAGGGAGAAGAAGTTCTGCGCCATTTACTACGCGTGTAAGACTTTCGATGCGGCACAGAAGAATTACACGGTAACTGAAAAGGAGTTTTTGGCTGTTGTGTATGCATTCGATAAGTTTTGTCAGTATTTGGTTGGCATGAAGACGATTGTGTATACGGATCACTCAGCGATTCGTTATTTGATGGAGAAGAAGGAGACGAAGCCTAGGATCATAAGATGGATTCTACTACTGCAGGAGTTTGACTTGGAGATTCGGGATAAGAAAGGAACAGAAAATGTGTTGGCCGATCACTTGTCAAGGTTGGAGACTAGGGAGCATTGTGATAATTCTTTCGAGTATATTGAAGAGATGTTCCCTGATGAGAAGATCATGGCTGTGGCTGTTGAAGGTGCCGAGCGAGCATGTGTGGTTGCAGCGCAAGGTATGGATCTATGGTACGCGGATTATGTTAATTACATTGTCATTGGTGAAATTCCAAGGGATCTCAATCGATATCAACTTGCGAAATTTCATAGGGATGTTGAGACATTTTTATGGTATGATCCGTTTGTTTATAAGATTTGTACAGATTCTATTGTCCGAAGATGTGTACCCGAGATGGAAATGGAAAGTGTGCTGGAGTTCTGCCATGCACAACCGAATGGGGGGCATATCGGAGCGCAAAAGACTGCAGCTAAGGTACTTCAATCCGCTCTTTATTGGCCTACTTTGTTTAGATATAGTGAGAGCTATGTGGCGTCTTGCGATAGATGCCAGCGCATGGGTAATATAGGTAGGAGAGATGAGATGCCATTGCAGCCTAGTATAGTCGTGGAGATATTCGATGTTTGGGGGATCGATTTTATGGGGCCTTTTCCCCCGTCGAATGGGTTTCTCTACATTCTTCTTGCGGTGGATTATATTTCGAAATGGGTGGAAGCAATTCCTACTCATGTTAATGATTCGAAAGTTGTTTTATCTTTCCTAAAGAAACATATTTTTGCCCGTTATGGAGTTCCGAGAGCATTAGTTAGTGATGGAGGTTCCCACTTCGTCAATAAATTTCTGGAGAAGGTGCTTAAGGATTATGGTGTTAGGCATAGGGTTACTACACCTTATCATCCGCAAGCAAATGGGCAGGCGGAGGTCTCCAACCGTCAAGTAAAGCAGATTCTGGAGAAAGTGGTAGGAACTAATAGAAAAGATTGGGCTATGAAGCTTGATGATGTGTTATGGGGGTTCCGGACCGCTTACAAGACGGTGTTAGATATGTCACCGTATCAAATTGTCTATGGGAAGCCGTGCCACTTACCCGTAGAAATCCAACACAAAGCATTTTGGGCTTTGCGTCGCTTGAACTTGTCCCTTAAGGATGTAAAGGAGTTGAGGCTAAATCACATGAATCAATTGGATGAGTTTAGGAGTCGTGCTTTCAAGAATTCAGAGATTTATAAGGAACGAATGAAGAGGTGGCATGATTCTAAAATTTCGTACAAGGAGTTCAAGCAAGGAGATGAGGTACTACTTTTTAACTCTCGTTTGAAGCTTTTTGCAGGCAAGTTGAAGTCTAAGTGGACGGGACCGTTCATGATTCATCGAGCCTTAGGAGGGGGGAGTTATGAGCTTATTGACAAAGATGGAGACGTTATCATGGCGAATGGGCATCGATTGAAGCATTATAGGTCGCCGGATGATGCGTGTGTCATTTTTGATAATACCTTGATCTGATTTGGTACCGTCGTGACTCTTCGACGTTAAACATGAGCGCTTGTTGAGAGCTTACTCTTCCGTTTTATTGCTTTATTTCTTTTGTGTGAGTAAGAAATTTTTATATTTAAGATGCTTACTAATCGACAATTACATCTCTTTTCAAACTTAGTTTCGACTTGCGTTTTACTAAGTTTGGGGGGGTGTGATGTTATTACCTCATTGAAGCATTAAGAGTATAATCTTTTCTTTGTATTGTTTGTTAGGGGAGTTGGTTTTTGCGGCCATGTTGAAATTTTAATCGATTTTGATGTGACGATTTTTTACAATTTGCCTAATGTTTAGTGGTTTTTGGTTGTGTTTTCTTTTACGGAAATACTCATGAATGATATTATGTGGAACAATTTCTGAAGTTGTGCTCTAGATTGTACCTAATGAGGTTGTGTTGAAGCTTGAAGTATGTAGTGAATGAAGAACACTCAGTTTTGGAAATCAGGAGGTAGGTTCGACCAAGTCTAGGAGTGGTTCGACCAGAGCTGGAGGTCGAACAAAGGCAGAGGAAGTCGAACCGGTGTTGAAAGTTGTCCAGAGAGGAGGTTCGACCAAAGCCATAGTGGTTCGACCTGATCAGGAGGTCGAACCTATGGTCGAACCTGGGGTTGAAAGTTGTCCAGAGAGGAGGTTCGACCAAAGCCATAGTGGTTCAACCTGGTCAGGAGGTCGAACCTATGGTCGAACCTGTCAGTCGGAAGTACTCTGTTTTCCAGAAGAGGGGTTCGACCAATTCAAGAAAGGTTCGACCTGTTTAGCAAGTCGAACCTCTGGTCGAACCAAGAAGATCGTTTGTCCAGAAGAGAGGTTCGACCTCGCCATCCATGGTTCGACCAGTCCAGGTGGTCGAACCCGAGGTCGAACCAAGCCAGGTACGCGATTTAAGTTCGAATTTTCAGAGGGGTTCGATCATTTTTTCGAAACTTCAAACCTCGAACCCTCTTCGAACCTCTACACCCTTGCACAAATTCTTCAATTACACTTGATTTCACACCGATTACACAACATTACACCTTGAATTATCGATTCGGTCACGGTTCTGGGCGGATTTCATCGCGAGTTAGGGATGAAATCGCGTTTTTAGTTGTTTTGTGTTTTTGATCGGTTATTCACCATGGGCAAGTCACAAGGTACGTTTTTCCAATTTAATTACTCTAGGATTGAAGGTTTAGGTAGGAAATTTGATGTGAAATAGAGAATTGATGTTGAGTATGGTTGAATTTCAAGGTGAATGTTGATATTTTGATTGGTTTCATATGAATTCTTGTTTCTTGGTTTGTGGTTGATTGATTATTGATAGAACTTGGATTTTTATGTGGATTAATCAAGGGTATAGAACATACCATAGAATGAGCATGTTGATTTGGTTTGAAATTGATGAAATTGAAGTAGTTCATTGAGGGAAACATGTTGAATTTTTGATTGAATTGCTTGAATTGCTTAATGCATGCTTGTTGGTTATGTTTTGATGATTAAAGAAGGTGTAATTGAAGATGTTTTGAGAATGTTGAATAAGCAAGTGGTGTTGAGATGATAGTTTGTATGAATATGCATTGATGCTTGAAGTCTTGAGCAGAGTATGTGATGTGCTAGTACAATACTTGCTTTCTTGTCTTGTTGGTTGGATTGAAGTATTTGTTTTCAGGAAAGGGATAAGTATCAAGTAAAGGAAAAGGAAAAGCAGAGGAGGAGAGATCAAAGAAGAGGCATGACAGGCCTTCAAACTTGGACAAAGTGACAAGAAAACTGAGGCTACAAGACCGTTTACCTGATAACTTCAAGATTAGGATGCAAGGTTGGGATGAGATTAAAGAGAAGTGGGAAGAAGTTTCAGACAAGATAGCTCGCACTCGATACCAAGATGATGAAGCGATGAGGATAATGAGAATAGGGGATGATATATTTTGGATGTTTGATCAAGTAGGGATCCGAAGATTCATGGAGTTGAAGAGGCCGACGTACTTCCATATTATAGCGGAAGTGGTTTGTTCGTTTGAGATGGAGAAGGACCCGCTTGGATACCCCTATCGGTGTATGTTTCAGCTTGGTGGAGTGAGTAGGAGATGGACATCTGAGGATTTCAACGAGCTGTTTGAGACACCTTTGGAGATCCCTCGTTTAGAAAGTGCTGCATTCATTGTAAAGCGATTTTGGAGGGAGATCACTGGGGAGATTTGTGATTACAAGACCAGACAGGCTCGTGCTTCCACAATAAAGAACCCTGTCTTGAGGTACATGGACTGCATCCTGAGCAACACGTTGTTCGCCCGCTCGGAGGGGAGTGTTGTGTCTAGAGGAGAGTTATATGCCTTGTGGTGTATGTTGAATAGAGTGGAGTTCAACGTTGGAGCTTATTTTATTGCGCAGCTGAATCGATTCAAGACCATTGGTTTTCAAAAGATGAATATTGGAGGGTTATTGACGATTTTGGCTGAGCATTACAACTTGGACCTCACCGGCATTACACCAGTAGAAGGAGAACCCGATTTGATTATGAGCACGTGCGCGAAGGGAGGGTTTGCCCATTTTAGAAATGGAGATTGGTTTTTCACGAGTGGTCTCAAGCCTTTCGAATTTATGTTCCCCTTCGACGTGAGCAACTTGACAACTATTCGGGAAGCAAGGAATAGGCTAATGAATTCTCTAGGACACACCGCTTTATCCGTGGCAGCGAAGTCGGGTGGTGATTGGAGAGCGGTAGCACAGATGTGTGCTGAGGGAAGGATGGCTGAGTTACAGCAGATTGTTGATCGAGGAGAGTTCCGTCCACCTCAGCCGCAGCAGCCTGAAGAGGAGGATCAGGTAGATGAGCAGCCGGAGATGGAGATTCCGGAAGGAGAGCAGCATGATGCGCCACAGCATGCTCCAGGACCGCAGCAGCGGCGAGCAGTTCCAGGTACTCGGGAGCAGCTTCGCTTGATTCATGAGCAGCTGATCGCGGTGGTAGCTGCACAGCAAGAGACGAACAGGCAACTCGCGCTCGCTAATGCCAACTACGCCACGCTGAACAAAAGGTACTCTGCCTTGGATGAGCGTGTTGGTAGAGTGAGTAGTCGAGTGGATATGATGGATAAACACATTACTAGTCTGTGCCGAGCTGTGGAAAATAGAATGGATGAGGATTACGATGATGATGAGGATGATGATGCTCCTAGGGAGTAGTTTCAGGTTTTCTTTTGGTATCTCCAATTCATCTTATCTCCCATTCTTCTTTTATTTTTACAGATTGGGGTGTGATTCATGTGTGAGTGGCATGTACTTGATATAGTTGATCTTGTATCGTTGCTCTGTATATGGGTTATTGATTATGTGCACTCATATGTTTACGTGTTTATTTTCATTTGGAAAGAGCATGAATAATTTGTTAAGTATATGGAATTCATGAGGAATTGATTTTGATTATGTGCTATGAGGAGTATTAGGAATTGATTACCTATGTGAGGATTTGAGCCTTTATCATGATTAATCATGATAGTTTATTCTTGAGAGAATCATTCATATGAACGTATTCTAGAACTTGGCTTGGAGTCTTGTGTGAAACTTACAATTGATGAAATATTAGGATATGATCTTAGGCCATTTTTGATTAATTGAGTCACTTAGCCAAATTTCACCTTTCCTAATGATCTTAAATCTTTGGTAGCCCTGTTTGAGCCTTTTAAAAGCTTTTTCTTTGGCAAGCCAAATATACGAGCCTTAATTACCTTATTTGAGCTTTGAAAATACCCTATTCATTGGTAGAGAGAATAAGGTGAATAAGTGTGGAAGAAACAAAGGGAAGATGGAATGAGGTTCAGTAAGAAAAGCGCATGGTTAAATCTTGTTAGGGATAGTGCCTGAAATTGGTACCCCGCATTGCTAATACATGGGGCTTGAAGTTTCTAAGAAACAGCCGAACGATGTTCGAGAAGGGTAGTGCCCATAACTGGTACCCGAGCAATTAAAAGAAGAATGATGTTGATGCAAGGAAGAAAAGGAAATTTGATAATTGCAAGTGCAAGAGAAGAATTGGAGGAGAATATGAAGCCGAATGAGAAATCAAGAACCTCCAAGGTAACTCTCTACTAGTGTATTAAGTTACTATGACCAAATTTTCCTACCCTTTCCAAAGAGCCAATATTACAACCTTGAAACAAGTCCTTTGTGATCCTAGTATTAATCTAATGTAAGTTGATTTCTGAGACCTTTGCCAAGCTTATGGTTACGCGTGAATATGAATTGATATGAGTGTTTATACTAGCCTATAGTGCCTCACGCACGAGCAAAAGAGAGTAAAGACTTATCTTGTCAGTGAGATTACTTAGTGCTCCGAATGGTGTGTGATTGGATTGGTTTTACATGAGTGACATATTTGATGCAAGTAATTCTTGTTTGATTCAATGAAGTGGCATGTGTAATATGTGTTGTACTTGATCTTGTTGAATTATACACGACTCCTGTGGTTTAAATTGGTTGCCTCGGGACGAGCAACATGTAAGTTTGGGGGTTTGATGAGTGTGTAAATTCACAAGTTTGGCGCTATGTTTTGTGCTAGTTTTGGAGAGTTTTGATGTGGAAATAGGTGGAAATCCTATATATATTGTGAAATAGCATGAATCAGGTGTTAGTGGAGCTATTTGAGTGTTTTCTTAGCAAAAACGGAGTGAAAGGGCTAAGAATCGAAGAGACAGAGTCGAAGCCACGCGAACCGCCCAATAAGTAGGTGGGTTCGATCTGGCTGGAGGAGGGTTCGACCTCTCCAGCAGGTCGAACCAACGTTGCTGGACATATAGAGATGGGTTCGACCATGACTCAATTGGTTCGACCTGGCCATCAGGTCGAACCATGGTCGAACCAGTTTGCAAGAAGGAGGATTCGACCACGACGTTGGGGTTCGACTTGCCAGTTGGTCGAATCGGGAGCAAGAGTTGTCCAGTGCTGAGGTTCGACCTGGGGTTCGACCAAGGCCTAAGTGGTTCGACCTGTTCAGAAGGTCGAACCTGTGCAGAATTCTTCCAGTAGTGGGGTTCGACCTGGGGTTCGACCTGTGGCTCGGGGTTCGACCTGCTTGACGTGGTCGAACCTGTGTGCGAGAACTTACCTTATCCAGATTTTCGAGACCGAAACGCGTGAGATCAATTAGGAAGCCCATTCCAAGCCCTAGAGACGTGATTACAAGTATAAAATGAGGCTCATACAGAGAATAAAGGGAGCTTTTGATCGTCAATCATAGGAGAGACAAGAGTAGAGGTGGTGATCCATCCGGAGGGCTGTGACAGAGGTTCGCTGAAGGTTCAAGTAAGAATGATTAATCTAACCATGATTGTTCCTAGATCAATCATGGGCTAGAACCACCTTGGTAGTTCTAGGGTTATGAAAGTTTCATGATGTAATTCGTGTTTTGTGTGTAAAACTCCGTACAACACTACCTGTGGTTTGTTTTATATAAGATTGCATATTTAATCCATACTCATAGTCGTTTTGTGCATCAATGATCGTTGTGTAGAGTCTGAATACATGACATGGTTATTGATTGAGTGCGTTCACTACTGAGCAGGGTTTATCATTATAATTCTAAGTGAAGGGATTCCGAAGTATTATTAGAACTGTCTTATATGAATATTCATGAATTGAATTGAATTCGGGTTGATGAATAGGATGAAGAGTATAACTTTATAGTACCTAAAAAGGGAGATCAAATCGGGTTAGATTCTAGACGTAGAAGATAATTGATTATGATAGTACCTAGAAAGGGGGGTGAAGCATATCTCTTGCTCCGATGTTATTCACACGTGTCAAACGCATATTTACTTGTGTCTATAGATTAAACTTGCATGGTCTAGTGATGCGTCCACAAACCACAGGGCAGAGTCGGACACCATCACACGAAAATACGAATTGCTAGTGAAACTGGATGACCCAACGAACTACCTATCATTCTTATTGATCACAACTCACTTCTCTCTACTTTTGCTATTTCTTTTGTTATTTCGATTAGAAGTTACTATCCATTAAACCTTTACAATTACCAACATAGTCTAAAATATACTAGAAGATTATAAAATTGATATTTATCCGTCCCATGGGTTCGATATTGTAACTTGGTCATCTTCGCGACTACAATTGATATCCTTATACTTGAGGATTAATTTGTGTGTTGAGAAAACCCCTATCAACTACCTATCATTCTTATTGATCACAACTCACTTCTCTCTACTTTTGCTATTTCTTTTGTTATTTCGATTAGAAGTTACTATCCATTAAACCTTTACAATTACCAACATAGTCTAAAATATACTAGAAGATTATAAAATTGATATTTATCCATCACGTGGGTTCGATATTGTAACTTGGTCATCTTCGCGACTACAATTGATATCCTTATACTTGAGGATTAATTTGTGTGTTGAGAAAACCCCTATCAAGTTCTTGGCGCCATTGCCGGGGATGGGTAAACTATCTTTTGTATTATTTCTAGTTATTAGGACTATTTACCTTGTTTTGTTGTTTTCTTTCTTATTCGTTTTAGGTGTATGCTCACAAGATCAAAGAAAGGTAATCTTGAACCGTATAATCCTGAGATTGGAGCATCATCAAGAAAGAAGAAGAAGAAGAAGAGCAAGGCAAAGGCAATAGACTCAACTGAAGCTCTGAATTTTGGAGTTGAGGTTGACGAGCAGATTTCGCAAGCGATTGAGGCTACAACTGAAGTTAATTTGGAAGTAGTAACAGTCAACATGGCAGCGAATCCGGATAATCTAGCCATCCGTGAGGTTTTCAGAAATAATGGGGCTGGAAATTATGAGCTTTTAGGAGCAAGGGGAACTAACACAGCTTTCGATCTTCATCCCGCTCTTATTAGCATGATAGAAAGGAACTCCTTTTCAGGAGGGTCTTTCGAGGATCCGCAGCAGCATCTGAACAAGTTCTTGGGCTATGCAAGTACTCAAAAAGACGTAGGAGAACATGTAGATGCTAGGAAGATCCTTTTGTTCAAATTCTCGCTTACTGAAAAGGCGAGGGATTGGTACGATACTATTAATGCAGCTGAGTGCACCACGTGGGAGCAATTGAAGTTAAGATTCTTGGAGAGGTATATGCCACCTTCGAGGGTGTTTAAGATGAAGCAATATATTAACCAATTTGCTATCAGTAGAGGTGAGAAATTTCATGAAGCGTGGGATAGATTCAAGGACATGCTCAGGAAGTGTCCTCAACATGGGTTATCTAAAGCCCAATATATCAGTATATTTTATAACAGATTGGACTGTGAATCAAGAGTGCTACTTGATGCTTCTTCTAATGGAGCATTGCTTACAAAGTCATCCGTTGAGGCCGAGAGATTGTTTGAAGACATATCAATGAATTCGAGGGATTGGCCCACTGATAGAGTTAGAGGTACGTATGTTCTTGGAAAGGTAGCTCAGATTGAACAAGCAATGGTGAAGACTAAGAGAGAGGATGAGATCGTTTCGAGCTTGTCCAATATCAACAAACTACTTGAGTCTCAACAGAAGCAGATTAGCGAGATATCCCAACGAGTGCCAATCATGCAGCAAGAGATGATGAATAATGAAACCATCCAAGATGAATTGGAGGAAGCAAATTATGCCATGGGTCAAAGTATTCAAGGAACGAGGTACCCAAATCAAGAAAACTGGAACTACCAAGGGAACTATCGAGGGAACTTTAATAATCGTGGTCTATCTGGTAGTTATCAACAGCAACCAAGGAGGCCTGAATTTTCATGGAGCAATACGAATAATGCAGTGCAACTTCCGATGGGTGTTGATCCGAGAGAAAAGGTAGAAGAAGGGAAGCCTGGGTTCGAGGATACTGTGAACCGGTACATGGTAAAGAATGATAAAAGAGTGAACCGCCTTGAGGCAAAGCTTGAGAAAAAGATTGATGATCACCACAGAGATTTGTCCACTCAAGTGAAAGATCTCACATTGTTGATGGGTACAATTGCAGAGAATGTGAACACATTGACTCAAACTGTAGGAAAAGGTAAGTTTCTGTCTCAGAGTATAGAGAATCCGAAGTCGTGTAATGCCATCACACTGAGGTGGGGAACGCAGTACGAGGGACCGATGAGGCCGGAATCAAAGTTGGAATTTTCTAAGCCTCGGTTCGACCAACATGCAGAGGGTTCGACCAACTTTTCAAGTCGAACCCAGGTCGAACCTCATCGGCCAGAGCACTCTGTTTTGACGCAGGAGCGGTTCGACCAACACGCGGAGTGTTCGACCAACTTTTCAGGTCGAACCCAGGTCGAACCTCATCGGCCAGAATGAGATCAGTCTTCCAGGAGAGAGGTTCAACCAATACAGTCCTGGTTCGACCTATCAGCCTGGTCGAACCCCAATAGAACCTCGCCGAGATGTTTTGTTTGATGCACCTGTTGTTCCTTTTGATGTTTATGCAACTCCAGTGGTATGGAATGAGCAAAGTACAGACATAATAGCTGAGAAAAAATGGGAAAGAGCTAAGCGATTAAGAGCCGAAAAGGAGAATGGGGGATTCCCAAAACAAAGATACCTCCACCGTTTCCCTACAAGATAGTGAAGAAGGGGTTGGAAGAAAAGTTCAAGAAGTTTTCAGAGATAATGAACAAGATAAGCTTGAACATCCCTTTTTCAGAGGCAATCATGGAGATGCCATATTATTCTCGATTCCTTAAAGACATATTGATGAAGAAGCGAAGCCTAACCGGAGTTGAAACGGTAAACTTATCGGAGAATTGTAGCTCAATTATTCAAAAGAAGTTGCCACCAAAGATGAAAGATCCGGGGAGCTTTACTATTCTATGTGAGATTGGGAAGGGGCCAGCACGGCGAGCTTTATGCGATCTAGGGGCAAGCATCAATTTGATGCCGTTGTCCATCTTTCAGAAGCTTGGTTTGGGGGAGATGACCCCGGCAACTGTTGCTCTCCAATTGGCAGATCGATCTATGACGTTTCCGAAAGGTATAGTTGAAGATGTTCTAGTAAAGGTGGAGAAGCTAGTTTTTCCTGTGGATTTCCTTGTATTAGAAATGGATGATGACAAGGATAATGTTCCTTTAATCTTGGGGAGGCCATTCCTTACTACAGCTGGAGCTATGATAGATGTTCGGAAGGGAGAACTGAAGTTGAGAATGGACAAAGAAGAAGTACTTTTCAACTTTGACAAAGCAATGAAACTGCCAATGGAGTCCCAATGTTATAGTATTGACGTGGTGGAGGAGATTGTGAAGGAGGATATGTCTCTGATCTTGTCAAAGGATCCTCTTGAGACATGTTTGATGGAATCTCTTTCTTATCCCACTACGGAGCTTGACGGACTTTCTAACGAGGTATGTATTGAATTTCTTGAAAACTTACTTGCTTTGGGTGATGACAGGTTTGCATTGAAAAGAAATAAAGTGGAAGAAGTCAAATGGACCAGGAAGTACTTGCCTTTGGATAACGAAAACACTCCAGTGGAGAAAAGAAAAGAGGAGTTGAAACCATTGCCGGATCACTTGAAGTATGCTTTTCTTGGTGATAATGCACAATATCCGGTAATTGTATCTTCTTCCCTTAATGATGATCAACTTGAGAAGTTATTAGATGTTTTGAGGAAGTATCAGTCTGCAATAGGGTGGTCACTTGATGATTTGAAAGGTATTAGTCCTTCGTATTGTATGCATCGAATTAGGTTGCTGGATGAAGCCAAGGCTAGTGTTCAGAATCAGCATAGGGTGAATCCCGCAATTCAAGAGGTGATAAGAAAGTAAATTCTTACGTGGTTGGATGCTGGAATTATATATCCTATTAGTGATAGTCCCCATGTGAGTCCATTGAATGTAGTTGCTAAGATGGGGGGCATGACTGTAGTGAAAGCTGAGGATGGAGAAGCTATAGCCACGAGAATTCCTACGGGATGGTGTACATGTGTGGATTACAGGAAATTAAATGATAACACGTGTAAGGACCATTTCCCTCTTCCATTTATGGATCAAATGTTGGATCGTCTTGCAGGGTATGAGTTTTATTGTTTCTTGGATGGATACTCGGGGTATAATCAAATCATGATTGCTCCCGAGGATCAAGAAAAGACCACTTTTACTTGCCCCTACGGGACCTTTGCTTTTAGGAAGATGCCGTTTGGATTGTGTAATGCGCCTGCTACTTTTCAGAGATGCATGATGGCGATTTTTGATGGTTTGATAGAGAAGATAATGGAAATATTCATGGACGATTTTTCAGTCTTTGGTTCTTCTTTTGATATGTGTTTGTCTAACCTTGCTGTTGTTTTGAAAAGGTGTCAAGAAACTAATCTTGTCTTGAATTGGGAGAAGTGCCAATTCATGGTGAAGGATGGGATTGTTCTTGGGCATCATGTTTCCGCCAAGGGATTACAGGTAGACCGTGCTAAAGTGGTGGCAATTGAGAAGCTTCCACCACCGACCAATGAAAGAGGAGTGCGGTCCTTCCTTGGACACGCCGGTTTTTACAGGAGATTCAATAAGGACTTCTCAAAATACTCTAAGCCCTTATCTCATTTACTTGAGAAGGATATTCCTTTTGTGTTTAATGATGAGTGTTTAACAGCTTTTCAAGTTTTGAAGGAGGCGCTTATTACTGCCCCTATCTTGATCACACCGGAGTGGACGCAACCGTTTGTACTTATGTGTGATGCAAGTGATGTAACATTGGGTGTGGTGCTTGGGCAGCTAAGGGAGAAGAAGTTCTGCGCCATTTACTACGCGAGTAAGACTTTCGATGCGGCACAGAAGAATTACACGGTAACTGAAATGGAGTTTTTGGCTGTTGTGTATGCATTCGATAAGTTTCGTCAGTATTTGGTTGGCATGAAGACGATTGTGTATACGGATCACTCAGCGATTCGTTATTTGATGGAGAAGAAGGAGACGAAGCCTAGGATCATAAGATGGATTCTACTACTGCAGGAGTTTGACTTGGAGATTCGGGATAAGAAAGGAACAGAAAATGTGTTGGCCGATCACTTGTCAAGGTTGGAGACTGGGAGCATTGTGATAATTCTTTCGAGTATATTGAAGAGATGTTCCCTGATGAGAAGATCATGGCTGTGGCTGTTGAAGGTGCCGAGTGAGCATGTGTGGTTGCAGCGCAAGGTATGGATCCATGGTGCGCGGATTATGTTAATTACATTGTCATTGGTGAAATTCCAAGGGATCTCAACCGATATCAACTTGCGAAATTTCGTAGGGATGTTGAGACATTTATATGGTATGATCCGTTTGTTTATAAGATTTGTACAGATTCTATTGTCCGAAGATGTGTACCCGAGATGGAAATGGAAAGTATGCTGGAGTTGTTCCATGCACAACCGAATGGGGGGCATTTCGGAGCGCAAAAGACTGCAGCTAAGGTACTTCAATCCGCTCTTTATGGCCTACTTTGTTTAGAGATAGTGAGAGCTATGTGGCGTCTTGCGATAGATGCCAGCGCATGGGTAATATAGGTAGGAGAGATGAGATGCCATTGCAGCCTAGTATAGTCGTGGAGATATTCGATGTTTGGGGGATCAATTTTATGGGGCCTTTTCCCACGTCGAATGGGTTTCTCTACATTCTTCTTGCGGTGGATTATGTTTCGAAGTGGGTGGAAGCAATTCCTACTCGTGTTAATGATTCGAAAGTTGTTTTATCTTTCCTAAAGAAACATATTTTTGCCCGTTATGGAGTTCCGAGAGCATTAGTTAGTGATGGAGGTTCCCACTTCGTCAATAAATTTCTGGAGTAGGTGCTTAAGGATTATGGTGTTAGGCATAGGGTTACTACACCCTATCATCCGCAAGCAAATGGGCAGGCGGAGGTCTCCAACCGTCAAGTAAAGCAGATTCTGGAGAAAGTGGTAGGAACTAATAGAAAAGATTGGGC
Organism: Pogostemon cablin; assembly: GCA_023678885.1. Classification (NCBI taxonomy): domain Eukaryota; kingdom Viridiplantae; phylum Streptophyta; class Magnoliopsida; order Lamiales; family Lamiaceae; genus Pogostemon; species Pogostemon cablin. Next base: position 34,163,866 of record CM042957.1, read on the forward strand.
TATGAAGCTTGATGATGTGTTATGGGGGTTCCGGACCGCTTACAAGATGGGGTTAGATATGTCACCGTATCAAATTGTCTATGGGAAGCCGTGCCACTTACCCGTAGAAATCCAACACAAAGCGTTTTGGGCTTTGCGTCGCTTGAACTTGTCCCTTAAGGATGTAAAGGAGTTGAGGCTAACTCACATGAATCAATTGGATGAGTTTAGGAGTCGTGCTTTCAAGAATTCAGAGATTTATAAGGAACGAATGAAGAGGTGGCATGATTCTAAAATTTCGTACAAGGAGTTCAAGCAAGGAGATGAGGTACTACTTTTTAACTCTCGTTTGAAGCTTTTTGCAGGCAAGTTGAAGTCTAAGTGGACGGGACCGTTCATGATTCATCGAGCCTTAGGAGGGGGGAGTTATGAGCTTATTGACAAAGATGGAGACGTTATCATGGCGAATGGGCATCGATTGAAGCATTATAGGTCGCCGGATGATGCGTGTGTCATTTTTGATGATACCTTGATCTGATTTGGTACCGTCGTGACTCTTCGACGTTAAACATGAGCGCTTGTTGAGAGCTTACTCTTCCGTTTTATTGCTTTATTTCTTTTGTGTGAGTAAGAAATTTTTATATTTAAGATGCTTACTAATCGACAATTACATCTCTTTTCAAACTTAGTTTCGACTTGCGTTTTACTAAGTTTGGGGGGGTGTGATGTTATTACCTCATTGAAGCATTAAGAGTATAATCTTTTCTTTGTATTGTTTGTTAGGGGAGTTGGTTTTTGCGGCCATGTTGAAATTTTAATCGATTTTGATGTGACGATTTTTTACAATTTGCCTAATGTTCAGTGGTTTTTGGTTGTGTTTTCTTTTATGGAAATACTCATGAATGATATTATGTGGAACAATTTCTGAAGTTGTGCTCTAGATTGTACCTAATGAGGTTGTGTTGAAGCTTGAAGTATGTAGTGAATGAAGAACACTCAGTTTTGGAAATCAGGAGGTAGGTTCGACCAAGTCTAGGAGTGGTTCGACCAGAGCCGGAGGTCGAACAAAGGCAGAGGAAGTCGAACCGGCGTTGAAAGTTGTCCAGAGAGGAGGTTCGACCAAAGCCATAGTGGTTCGACCTGATCAGGAGGTCGAACCTATGGTCGAACCTGGGGTTGAAAGTTGTCCAGAGAGGAGGTTCGACCAAAGCCATAGTGGTTCAACCTGGTCAGGAGGTCGAACCTATGGTCGAACCTGTCAGTCGGAAGTACTCTGTTTTCCAGAAGAGGGGTTCGACCAATTCAAGAAAGGTTCGACCTGTTTAGCAAGTCAAACCTCTGGTCGAACCAAGAAGATCGTTTGTCCAGAAGAGAGGTTCGACCTCGCCATCCATGGTTCGACCAGTCCAGGTGGTCGAACCCGAGGTCGAACCAAGCCAGGTACGCGATTTAAGTTCGAATTTTCAGAGGGGTTCGATCATTTTTTCGAAACTTCAAACCTCGAACCCTCTTCGAACCTCTACACCCTTGCACAAATTCTTCAATTACACTTGATTTCACACCGATTACACAACATTACACCTTGAATTATCGATTCGGTCACGGTTCTGGGCGGATTTCATCGCGAGTTGGGGATGAAATCGCGTTTTTAGTTGTTTTGTGTTTTTGATCGGTTATTCACCATGGGCAAGTCACAAGGTACGTTTTTCCAATTTAATTACTCTAGGATTGAAGGTTTAGGTAGGAAATTTGATGTGAAATAGAGAATTGATGTTGAGTATGGTTGAATTTCAAGGTGAATGTTGATATTTTGATTGGTTTCATATGAATTCTTGTTTCTTGGTTTGTGGTTGATTGATTATTGATAGAACTTGGATTTTTATGTGGATTAATCAAGGGTATAGAACATACCATAGAATGAGCATGTTGATTTGGTTTGAAATTGATGAAATTGAAGTAGTTCATTGAGGGAAACATGTTGAATTTTTGATTGAATTGCTTGAATTGCTTAATGCATGCTTGTTGGTTATGTTTTGATGATTAAAGAAGGTGTAATTGAAGATGTTTTGAGAATGTTGAATAAGCAAGTGGTGTTGAGATGATAGTTTGTATGAATATGCATTGATGCTTGAAGTCTTGAGCAGAGTATGTGATGTGCTAGTACAATACTTGCTTTCTTGTCTTGTTGGTTGGATTGAAGTATTTGTTTTCAGGAAAGGGATAAGTATCAAGTAAAGGAAAAGGAAAAGCAGAGGAGGAGAGATCAAAGAAGAGGCATGACAGGCCTTCAAACTTGGACAAAGTGACAAGAAAACTGAGGCTACAAGACCGTTTACCTAATAACTTCAAGATTAGGATGCAAGGTTGGGATGAGATTAAAGAGAAGTGGGAAGAAGTTTCAGACAAGATAGCTCGCACTCGATACCAAGATGATGAAGCGATGAGGATAATGAGAATAGGGGATGATATATTTTGGATGTTTGATCAAGTAGGGATCCGAAGATTCATGGAGTTGAAGAGGCCGACGTACTTCCATGTTATAGCGGAAGTGGTTTGTTCGTTTGAGATGGAGAAGGACCCGCTTGGATACCCCTATCGGTGTATGTTTCAGCTTGGTGGAGTGAGTAGGAGATGGACATCTGAGGATTTCAACGAGCTGTTTGAGACACCTTTGGAGATCCCTCGTTTAGAAAGTGCTGCATTCATTGTAAAGCGATTTTGGAGGGAGATCACTGGGGAGATTTGTGATTACAAGACCAGACAGGCTCGTGCTTCCACAATAAAGAACCCTGTCTTGAGGTACATGGACTGCATCCTGAGCAACACGTTGTTCGCCCGCTCGGAGGGGAGTGTTGTGTCTAGAGGAGAGTTATATGCCTTGTGGTGTATGTTGAATAGAGTGGAGTTCAACGTTGGAGCTTATTTTATTGCGCAGCTGAATCGATTCAAGACCATTGGTTTTCAAAAGATGAATATTGGAGGGTTATTGACGATTTTGGCTGAGCATTACAACTTGGACCTCACCGGCATTACACCAGTAGAAGGAGAACCCGATTTGATTATGAGCACGTGCGCGAAGGGAGGGTTTGCCCATTTTAGAAATGGAGATTGGTTTTTCACGAGAGGTCTCAAGCCTTTCGAATTTATGTTCCCCTTCGACGTGAGCAACTTGACAACTATTCGGGAAGCAAGGAATAGGCTAATGAATTCTCTAGGACACACCGCTTTATCCGTGGCAGCGAAGTCGGGTGGTGATTGGAGAGCGGTAGCACAGATGTGTGCTGAGGGAAGGATGGCTGAGTTACAGCAGATTGTTGATCGAGGAGAGTTCCGTCCACCTCAGCCGCAGCAGCCTGAAGAGGAGGATCAGGTAGATGAGCAGCCGGAGATGGAGATTCCGGAAGGAGAGCAGCATGATGCGCCTCAGCATGCTCCAGGACCGCAGCAGCGGCGAGCAGTTCCAGGTACTCGGGAGCAGCTTCGCTTGATTCATGAGCAGCTGATCGCGGTGGTAGCTGCACAGCAAGAGACGAACAGGCAACTCGCGCTCGCTAATGCCAACTACGCCACGCTGAACAAAAGGTACTCTGCCTTGGATGAGCGTGTTGGTAGAGTGAGTAGTCGAGTGGATATGATGGATAAACACATTACTAGTCTGTGCCGAGCTGTGGAAAATAGAATGGATGAGGATTACGATGATGATGAGGATGATGATGCTCCTAGGGAGTAGTTTCAGGTTTTCTTTTGGTATCTCCAATTCATCTTATCTCCCATTCTTCTTTTATTTTTACAGATTGGGGTGTGATTCATGTGTGAGTGGCATGTACTTGATATAGTTGATCTTGTATCGTTGCTCTGTATATGGGTTATTGATTATGTGCACTCATATGTTTACGTGTTTATTTTCATTTGGAAAGAGCATGAATAATTTGTTAAGTATATGGAATTCATGAGGAATTGATTTTGATTATGTGCTATGAGGAGTATTAGGAATTGATTACCTATGTGAGGATTTGAGCCTTTATCATGATTAATCATGATAGTTTATTCTTGAGAGAATCATTCATATGAACGTATTCTAGAACTTGGCTTGGAGTCTTGTGTGAAACTTACAATTGATGAAATATTAGGATATGATCTCAGGCCATTTTTGATTAATTGAGTCACTTAGCCAAATTTCACCTTTCCTAATGATCTTAAATCTTTGGTAGCCCTGTTTGAGCCTTTTAAAAGCTTTTTCTTTGGCAAGCCAAATATACGAGCCTTAATTACCTTATTTGAGCTTTGAAAATACCCTATTCATTGGTAGAGAGAATAAGGTGAATAAGTGTGGAAGAAACAAAGGGAAGATGGAATGAGGTTCAGTAAGAAAAGCGCATGGTTAAATCTTGTTAGGGATAGTGCCTGAAATTGGTACCCCGCATTGCTAATACATGGGGCTTGAAGTTTCTAAGAAACAGCCGAACGATGTTCGAGAAGGGTAGTGCCTATAACTGGTACCCGAGCAATTAAAAGAAGAATGATGTTGATGCAAGGAAGAAAAGGAAATTTGATAATTGCAAGTGCAAGAGAAGAATTGGAGGAGAATATGAAGCGGAATGAGAAATCAAGAACCTCCAAGGTAACTCTCTACTAGTGTATTAAGTTACTATGACCAAATTTTCCTACCCTTTCCAAAGAGCCAACATTACAACCTTGAAACAAGTCCTTTGTGATCCTAGTATTAATCTAATGTAAGTTGATTTCTGAGACCTTTGCCAAGCTTATGGTTACGCGTGAATATGAATTGATATGAGTGTTCATACTAGCCTATAGTGCCTCACGCACGAGCAAAAGAGAGTAAAGACTTATCTTGTCAGTGAGATTACTTAGTGCTCCGAATGGTGTGTGATTGGATTGGTTTTACATGAGTGACATATTTGATGCAAGTAATTCTTGTTTGATTCAATGAAGTGGCATGTGTAATATGTGTTGTACTTGATCTTGTTGAATTATACACGACTCCTGTGGTTTAAATTGGTTGCCTCGGGACGAGCAACATGTAAGTTTGGGGGTTTGATGAGTGTGTAAATTCACAAGTTTGGCACTATGTTTTGTGCTAGTTTTGGAGAGTTTTGATGTGGAAATAGGTGGAAATCCTATATATATTGTGAAATAGCATGAATCAGGTGTTAGTGGAGCTATTTGAGTGTTTTCTTAGCAAAAACGGAGTGAAAGGGCTAAGAATCGAAGAGACAGAGTCGAAGCCACGCGAACCGCCCAATAAGTAGGTGGGTTCGATCTGGCTGGAGGAGGGTTCGACCTCTCCAGCAGGTCGAACCAACGTTGCTGGACATATAGAGATGGGTTCGACCATGACTCAATTGGTTCGACCTGGCCATCAGGTCGAACCATGGTCGAACCAGTTTGCAAGAAGGAGGATTCGACCACGACGTTGGGGTTCGACTTGCCAGTTGGTCGAATCGGGAGCAAGAGTTGTCCAGTGCTGAGGTTCGACCTGGGGTTCGACCAAGGCCTAAGTGGTTCGACCTGTTCAGAAGGTCGAACCTGTGCAGAATTCTTCCAGTAGTGGGGTTCGACCTGGGGTTCGACCTGTGGCTCGGGGTTCGACCTGCTTGACGTGGTCGAACCTGTGTGCGAGAACTTACCTTATCCAGATTTTCGAGACCGAAACGCGTGAGATCAATTAGGAAGCCCATTCCAAGCCCTAGAGACGTGATTACAAGTATAAAATGAGGCTCATACAGAGAATAAAGGGAGCTTTTGATCGTCAATCATAGGAGAGACAAGAGTAGAGGTGGTGATCCATCCGGAGGGCTGTGACAGAGGTTCGCTGAAGGTTCAAGTAAGAATGATTAATCTAACCATGATTGTTCCTAGATCAATCATGGGCTAGAACCACCTTGGTAGTTCTAGGGTTATGAAAGTTTCATGATGTAATTCGTGTTTTGTGTGTAAAACTCCGTACAACACTACCTGTGGTTTGTTTTATATAAGATTGCATATTTAATCCATACTCATAGTCGTTTTGTGCATCAATGATCGTTGTGTAGAGTCTGAATACATGACATGGTTATTGATTGAGTGCGTTCACTACTGAGCAGGGTTTATCATTATAATTCTAAGTGAAGGGATTCCGAAGTATTATTAGAACTGTCTTATATGAATATTCATGAATTGAATTGAATTCGGGTTGATGAATAGGATGAAGAGTATAACTTTATAGTACCTAAAAAGGGAGATCAAATCGGGTTAGATTCTAGACGTAGAAGATAATTGATTATGATAGTACCTAGAAAGGGGGGTGAAGCATATCTCTTGCTCCGATGTTATTCACACGTGTCAAACGCATATTTACTTGTGTCTATAGATTAAACTTGCATGGTCTAGTGATGCGTCCACAAACCACAGGGCAGAGTCGGACACCATCACACGAAAATACGAATTGCTAGTGAAACTGGATGACCCAACGAACTACCTATCATTCTTATTGATCACAACTCACTTCTCTCTACTTTTGCTATTTCTTTTGTTATTTCGATTAGAAGTTACTATCCATTAAACCTTTACAATTACCAACATAGTCTAAAATATACTAGAAGATTATAAAATTGATATTTATCCGTCCCATGGGTTCGATATTGTAACTTGGTCATCTTCGCGACTACAATTGATATCCTTATACTTGAGGATTAATTTGTGTGTTGAGAAAACCCCTATCAACTACCTATCATTCTTATTGATCACAACTCACTTCTCTCTACTTTTGCTATTTCTTTTGTTATTTCGATTAGAAGTTACTATCCATTAAACCTTTACAATTACCAACATAGTCTAAAATATACTAGAAGATTATAAAATTGATATTTATCCATCACGTGGGTTCGATATTGTAACTTGGTCATCTTCGCGACTACAATTGATATCCTTATACTTGAGGATTAATTTGTGTGTTGAGAAAACCCCTATCAAGTTCTTGGCGCCATTGCCGGGGACGGGTAAACTATCTTTTGTATTATTTCTAGTTATTAGGACTATTTACCTTGTTTTGTTGTTTTCTTTCTTATTCGTTTTAGGTGTATGCTCACAAGATCAAAGAAAGGTAATCTTGAACCGTATAATCCTGAGATTGGAGCATCATCAAGAAAGAAGAAGAAGAAGAAGAGCAAGGCAAAGGCAATAGACTCAACTGAAGCTCTGAATTTTGGAGTTGAGGTTGACGAGCAGATTTCGCAAGCGATTGAGGCTACAACTGAAGTTAATTTGGAAGTAGTAACAGTCAACATGGCAGCGAATCCGGATAATCTAGCCATCCGTGAGGTTTTCAGAAATAATGGGGCTGGAAATTATGAGCTTTTAGGAGCAAGGGGAACTAACACAGCGTTCGATCTTCATCCCGCTCTTATTAGCATGATAGAAAGGAACTCCTTTTCAGGAGGGTCTTTCGAGGATCCGCAGCAGCATCTGAACAAGTTCTTGGGCTATGCAAGTACTCAAAAAGACGTAGGAGAACATGAAGATGCTAGGAAGATCCTTTTGTTCAAATTCTCGCTTACTGAAAAGGCGAGGGATTGGTACGATACTATTAATGCAGCTGAGTGCACCACGTGGGAGCAATTGAAGTTAAGATTCTTGGAGAGGTATATGCCACCTTCGAGGGTGTTTAAGATGAAGCAATATATTAACCAATTTGCTATCAGTAGAGGTGAGAAATTTCATGAAGCGTGGGATAGATTCAAGGACATGCTCAGGAAGTGTCCTCAACATGGGTTATCTAAAGCCCAATATATCAGTATATTTTATAACAGATTGGACTGTGAATCAAGAGTGCTACTTGATGCTTCTTCTAATGGAGCATTGCTTACAAAGTCATCCGTTGAGGCCGAGAGATTGTTTGAAGACATATCAATGAATTCGAGGGATTGGCCCACTGATAGAGTTAGAGGTACGTATGTTCTTGGAAAGGTAGCTCAGGTTGAACAAGCAATGGTGAAGACTAAGAGAGAGGATGAGATCGTTTCGAGCTTGTCCAATATCAACAAACTACTTGAGTCTCAACAGAAGCAGATCAGCGAGATATCCCAACGAGTGCCAATCATGCAGCAAGAGATGATGAATAATGGAACCATCCAAGATGAATTGGAGGAAGCAAATTATGCCATGGGTCAAAGTATTCAAGGAACGAGGTACCCAAATCAAGAAAACTGGAACTACCAAGGGAACTATCGAGGGAACTTTAATAATCGTGGTCTATCTGGTAGTTATCAACAGCAACCAAGGAGGCCTGAATTTTCATGGAGCAATACGAATAATGCAGTGCAACTTCCGATGGGTGTTGATCCAAGAGAAAAGGTAGAAGAAGGGAAGCCTGGGTTCGAGGATACTGTGAACCGGTACATGGTAAAGAATGATGAAAGAGTGAACCGCCTTGAGGCAAAGCTTGAGAAAAAGATTGATGATCACCACAGAGATTTGTTCACTCAAGTGAAAGATCTCACATTGTTGATGGGTACAATTGCAGAGAATGTGAACAGATTGACTCAAACTGTAGGAAAAGGTAAGTTTCTGTCTCAGAGTATAGAGAATCCGAAGTCGTGTAATGCCATCACACTGAGGTCGGGAACGCAGTACGAGGGACCGATGAGGCCGGAATCAAAGTTGGAATTTTCTAAGCCTCGGTTCGACCAACATGCAGAGGGTTCGACCAACTTTTCAGGTCGAACCCAGGTCGAACCTCATCGGCCAGAGCACTCTGTTTTGACGCAGGAGCGGTTCGACCAACACGCGGAGTGTTCGACCAACTTTTCAGGTCGAACCCAGGTCGAACCTCATCGGCCAGAATGAGATCAGTCTTCCAGGAGAGAGGTTCGACCAATACAGTCCTGGTTCGACCTATCAGCCTGGTCGAACCCCAATAGAACCTCGCCGAGATGTTTTGTTTGATGCACCTGTTGTTCCTTTTGATGTTGATTCAACTCCAGTGGTATGGAATGAGCAAAGTACAGACATAATAGCTGAGAAAAAATGGGAAAGAGCTAAGCGATTAAGAGCCGAAAAGGAGAATGGGGGATTCCCAAAACAAAGATACCTCCACCGTTTCCCTACAAGATAGTGAAGAAGGGGTTGGAAGAAAAGTTCAAGAAGTTTTCAGAGATAATGAACAAGATAAGCTTGAACATCCCTTTTTCAGAGGCAATCATGGAGATGCCATATTATTCTCGATTCCTTAAAGACATATTGATGAAGAAGCGAAGCCTAACCGGAGTTGAAACGGTAAACTTATCGGAGAATTGTAGCTCAATTATTCAAAAGAAGTTGCCACCAAAGATGAAAGATCCGGGGAGCTTTACTATTCTATGTGAGATCGGGAAGGGGCCAGCACGGCGAGCTTTATGCGATCTAGGGGCAAGCATCAATTTGATGCCATTGTCCATCTTTCAGAAGCTTGGTTTGGGGGAGATGACCCCGACAACTGTTGCTCTCCAATTGGCAGATCGATCTATGACGTTTCCGAAAGGTATAGTTGAAGATGTTCTAGTAAAGGTGGAGAAGCTAGTTTTTCCTGTGGATTTCCTTGTATTAGAAATGGATGATGACAAGGATAATGTTCCTTTAATCTTGGGGAGGCCATTCCTTACTACAGCTGGAGCTATGATAGATGTTCGGAAGGGAGAACTGAAGTTGAGAATGGACAAAGAAGAAGTACTTTTCAACTTTGACAAAGCAATGAAACTGCCAATGGAGTCCCAATGTTATAGTATTGACGTGGTGGAGGAGATTGTGAAGGAGGATATGTCTCTGATCTTGTCAAAGGATCCTCTTGAGACATGTTTGATGGAATCTCTTTCTTATCCCACTACGGAGCTTGACGGACTTTCTAACGAGGTATGTATTGAATTTCTTGAAAACTTACTTGCTTTGGGTGATGACAGGTTTGCATTGAAAAGAAATAAAGTGGAAGATGTCAAATGGACCAGGAAGTACTTGCCTTTGGATAACGAAAACACTCCAGTGGAGAAAAGAAAAGAGGAGTTGAAACCATTGCCGGATCACTTGAAGTATGCTTTTCTTGGTGATAATGCACAATATCCGGTAATTGTATCTTCTTCCCTTAATGATGATCAACTTGAGAAGTTATTAGATGTTTTGAGGAAGTATCAGTCTGCAATAGGGTGGTCACTTGATGATTTGAAAGGTATTAGTCCTTCGTATTGTATGCATCGAATTAGGTTGCTGGATGAAGCCAAGGCTAGTGTTCAGAATCAGCATAGGGTGAATCCCGCAATTCAAGAGGTGATAAGAAAGTAAATTCTTACGTGGTTGGATGCTGGAATTATATATCCTATTAGTGATAGTCCCCATGTGAGTCCATTGCATGTAGTTGCTAAGATGGGGGGCATGACTGTAGTGAAAGCTGAGGATGGAGAAGCTATAGCCACGAGAATTCCTACGGGATGGTGTACATGTGTGGATTACAGGAAATTAAATGAGAACACGTGTAAGGACCATTTCCCTCTTCCATTTATGGATCAAATGTTGGATCGTCTTGCAGGGTATGAGTTTTATTGTTTCTTGGATGGATACTCGGGGTATAATCAAATCATGATTGCTCCCGAGGATCAAGAAAAGACCACTTTTACTTGCCCCTACGGGACCTTTGCTTTTAGGAAGATGCCGTTTGGATTGTGTAATGCGCCTGCTACTTTTCAGAGATGCATGATGGCGATTTTTGATGGTTTGATAGAGAAGATAATGGAAATATTCATGGACGATTTTTCAGTCTTTGGTTCTTCTTTTGATATGTGTTTGTCTAACCTTGCTGTTGTTTTGAAAAGGTGTCAAGAAACTAATCTTGTCTTGAATTGGGAGAAGTGCCAATTCATGGTGAAGGATGGGATTGTTCTTGGGCATCATGTTTCCGCCAAGGGATTACAGGTAGACCGTGCTAAAGTGGTGGCAATTGAGAAGCTTCCACCACCGACCAATGAAAGAGGAGTGCGGTCCTTCCTTGGACACGCCGGTTTTTACAGAAGATTCAATAAGGACTTCTCAAAATACTCTAAGCCCTTATCTCATTTACTTGAGAAGGATATTCCTTTTGTGTTTAATGATGAGTGTTTAACAGCTTTTCAAGTTTTGAAGGAGGCGCTTATTACTGCCCCTATCTTGATCACACCGGAGTGGACGCAACCGTTTGTACTTATGTGTGATGCAAGTGATGTAGCATTGGGTGTGGTGCTTGGGCAGCTAAGGGAGAAGAAGTTCTGCGCCATTTACTACGCGAGTAAGACTTTCGATGCGGCACAGAAGAATTACACGGTAACTGAAATGGAGTTTTTGGCTGTTGTGTATGCATTCGATAAGTTTCGTCAGTATTTGGTTGGCATGAAGACGATTGTGTATACGGATCACTCAGCGATTCGTTATTTGATGGAGAAGAAGGAGACGAAGCCTAGGATCATAAGATGGATTCTACTACTGCAGGAGTTTGACTTGGAGATTCGGGATAAGAAAGGAACAGAAAATGTGTTGGCCGATCACTTGTCAAGGTTGGAGACTGGGAGCATTGTGATAATTCTTTCGAGTATATTGAAGAGATGTTCCCTGATGAGAAGATCATGGCTGTGGCTGTTGAAGGTGCCGAGTGAGCATGTGTGGTTGCAGCGCAAGGTATGGATCCATGGTGAGCGGATTATGTTAATTACATTGTCATTGGTGAAATTCCAAGGGATCTCAACCGATATCAACTTGCGAAATTTCGTAGGGATGTTGAGACATTTATATGGTATGATCCGTTTGTTTATAAGATTTGTACAGATTCTATTGTCCGAAGATGTGTACCCGAGATGGAAATGGAAAGTATGCTGGAGTTGTTCCATGCACAACCGAATGGGGGGCATTTCGGAGCGCAAAAGACTGCAGCTAAGGTACTTCAATCCGCTCTTTATGGCCTACTTTGTTTAGAGATAGTGAGAGCTATGTGGCGTCTTGCGATAGATGCTAGCGCATGGGTAATATAGGTAGGAGAGATGAGATGCCATTGCAGCCTAGTATAGTCGTGGAGATATTCGATGTTTGGGGGATCAATTTTATGGGGCCTTTTCCCACGTCGAATGGGTTTCTCTACATTCTTCTTGCGGTGGATTATGTTTCGAAGTGGGTGGAAGCAATTCCTACTCGTGTTAATGATTCGAAAGTTGTTTTATCTTTCCTAAAGAAACATATTTTTGCCCGTTATGGAGTTCCGAGAGCATTAGTTAGTGATGGAGGTTCCCACTTCGTCAATAAATTTCTGGAGTAGGTGCTTAAGGATTATGGTGTTAGGCATAGGGTTACTACACCCTATCATCCGCAAGCAAATGGGCAGGCGGAGGTCTCCAACCGTCAAGTAAAGCAGATTCTGGAGAAAGTGGTAGGAACTAATAGAAAAGATTGGGCTATGAAGCTTGATGATGTGTTATGGGGGTTCCGGACCGCTTACAAGATGGTGTTAGATATGTCACCGTATCAAATTGTCTATGGGAAGCCGTGCCACTTACCCGTAGAAATCCAACACAAAGCGTTTTGGGCTTTGCGTCGCTTGAACTTGTCCCTTAAGGATGTAAAGGAGTTGAGGCTAACTCACATGAATCAATTGGATGAGTTTAGGAGTCGTGCTTTCAAGAATTCAGAGATTTATAAGGAACGAATGAAGAGGTGGCATGATTCTAAAATTTCGTACAAGGAGTTCAAGCAAGGAGATGAGGTACTACTTTTTAACTCTCGTTTGAAGCTTTTTGCAGGCAAGTTGAAGTCTAAGTGGACGGGACCGTTCATGATTCATCGAGCCTTAGGAGGGGGGAGTTATGAGCTTATTGACAAAGATGGAGACGTTATCATGGCGAATGGGCATCGATTGAAGCATTATAGGTCGCCGGATGATGCGTGTGTCATTTTTGATGATACCTTGATCTGATTTGGTACCGTCGTGACTCTTCGACGTTAAACATGAGCGCTTGTTGAGAGCTTACTCTTCCGTTTTATTGCTTTATTTCTTTTGTGTGAGTAAGAAATTTTTATATTTAAGATGCTTACTAATCGGCAATTATATCTCTTTTCAAACTTAGTTTCGACTTGCGTTTTTACTAAGTTTGGGGGGTGTGATGTTATTACCTCATTGAAGCATTAAGAGTATAATCTTTTCTTTGTATTGTTTGTTAGGGGAGTTGGTTTTTGCGGTCATGTTGAAATTTTAATCGATTTTGATGTGACGATTTTTTACAATTTACCTAATGTTCAGTGGTTTTTGGTTGTGTTTTCTTTTACGGAAATACTCATGAATGATATTATGTGGAACAATTTCTGAAGTTGTGCTCTAGATTGTACCTAATGAGGTTGTGTTGAAGCTTGAAGCTCAGTTTTGGAAATCAGGAGGTAGGTTCGACCAAGTCTAGGAGTGGTTCAACCAGAGCTGGAGGTCGAACAAAGGCAGAGGAAGTCGAACCGGCGTTGAAAGTTGTCCAGAGAGGAGGTTCGACCAAAGCCATAGTGGTTCGACCTGGTCAGGAGGTCGAACCTATGGTCTCACCTGTCAGTCGGAAGTACTCTATTTTCCAGAAGAGGGGTTCGACCAATTCAAGAAAGGTTCGACCTGTTTAGCAAGTCGAACCTCTGGTCGAACCAAGAAGATCGTTTGTCCAGAAGAGAGGTTCGACCTCGCCATCCATGGTTCGACCAGTCCAGGTGGTCGAATCCGAGGTCGAACCAAGCCAGGTACGCGATTTAAGTTCGAATTTTCAGAGGGGTTCGATCATTTTTTCGAAACTTCAAACCTCGAACCCTCTTCGAACCTCTACACCCTTGTACAAATTCTTCAATTACACTTGATTTCACACCGATTACACAACATTACACCTTGAATTATCGATTCGGACGCGGTTTTGGGCGGATTTAGTCGCGAGTTAGGGCTGAAATCGAGTTTTTGGTCGTTTTGTGTTTTCGATCGGTTATTCACCATGGGCAAGTCACAAGGTACGTTTTTCCAATTCAATTACTCTAGGATTGAAGGTTTAGGTAGGAAATTTGATGTGAAATAGAGAATTGATGTTGAGTATGGTTGAATTTCATGGTGAATGTTGATATTTTGATTGGTTTCATATGAATTCTTGTTTCTTGGTTTGTGGTTGATTGATTATTGATAGAACTTGGATTTTTATGTGGATTAATCAAGGGTATAGAACATACCATAGAATGAGCATGTTGATTTGGTCTGAAATTGATGAAATTGAAGTAGTTCATTGAGGGAAACCTGTTGAATTTTTGATTGAATTGCTTGAATTGCTTAATGCATGCTTGTTGGTTATGTTTTCATGATTAAAGAAGGTGTAATTGAAGATGTTTTGAGAATGTTGAATAAGCAAGTGGTGTTGAGATGATAGTGTGTATGAATATGCATTGATGCTTGAAGTCTTGAGTAGAGTATGTGATGTGCTAGTACAATACTTGCTTTCTTGTCTTGTTGGTTGGATTGAATTATTTGTTTTCAGGAAAGGGACAAGTATCAAGTAAAGGAAAAGGAAAAGCAGAGGAGGAGAGATCAAAGAAGAGGCATGACAGGCCTTCAAACTTGGACAAAGTGACAAGGAAACTGAGGCTACAAGACCGTTTACCTGATAACTTCAAGATTAGGATGCAAGGTTGAGATGAGATTAAAGAGAAGTGGGAAGAAGTTTCAGACAAGATAGCTCGCACTCGATACCAAGATGATGAAGTGATGAGGATAATGAGAATAGGGGATGATATATTTTGGATGTTTGATCAAGTAGGGATCCGAAGATTCATGGAGTTGAAGAGGCCGACGTACTTCCATGTTACAGCGGAAGTGGTTTGTTCGTTTGAGATGGAGAAGGACCCGCTTGGATACCCCTATCGGTGTACGTTTCAGCCTGGTGGAGTGAGTAGGAGATGGACGTCTGAGGATTTCAACGAGCTGTTTGAGACACCTTTGGAGATCCCTCGTTTAGGAAGTGCTGCATTCAGTGTAAAGCGATTTTGGAGGGAGATCACTGGGGAGATTCGTGATTACAAGACCAGACAGGCTCGTACTTCCGCAATAAAGAACCCTATCTTGAGGTACATGGACCGCATCCTGAGCAACACGTTGTTCGCCCGCTCAGAGGGGAGTGTTGTGTCTAGAGGAGAGTTATATGCCTTGTGGTGTATGTTGAATGGAGTGAAGTTCAACGTTGGAGCTTATTTTATTGCGCAGCTAAATCGATTCAAGACCATTGGTTTTCAAAAGGTGAATATTGGAGGGTTATTGACGATTTTGGCTGAGCATTACAACTTGGACCTCACCGGCATTACACCAGTAGAAGGAGAACCCGATTTGATTATGAGCACGTGCGCGAAGGGAGGGTTTGCCCATTTTAGAAATGGAGATTGGTTTTTCACGAGAGGTCTCAAGCCTTTCGAATTTATGTTCCCCTTCGACGTGAGCAACTTGACAACTATTCGGGAAGCAAGGAATAGGCTAATGAATTCTCTAGGACACACCGCTTTATCAGTGGCAGCGAAGTCGGGTGGTGATTGGAGAGCGGTAGCACAGATTTGTGCTGAGGGAAGGATGGCTGAGTTACAGCAGATTGTTGATCTAGGAGAGTTCCGTCCACCTCAGCCGCAGCAGTCTGAAGAGGAGGATCAGGTAGATGAGCAGCCGGAGATGGAGATTCCGGAAGGAGAGCAGCATGATGCGCCTCAGCATGCTCCAGGACCGCAGCAGCGGCGAGCAGTTCCAGGTACTCGGGAGCAGCTTCGCTTGATTCATGAGCAGCTGATCGCGGTGGTAGCTGCACAGCAAGAGACGAACAGGCAACTCGCGCTCGCTAATTCCAACTACGCCACGCTGAACAAAAGGTACTCTGCCTTGGATGAGCGTGTTGGTAGAGTGAGTAGTCGAGTGGATATGATGGATAAACACATTACCAGTCTGTGCCGAGCTGTGGAAAATAGAATGGATGAGGATTACGATGATGATGAGGATGATGATGCTCCTAGGGAGTAGTTTCAGGTTTTCTTTTGGTATCTCCAATTCATCTTATCTCCCATTCTTCTTTTATTTTTACAGATTGGGGTGTGATTCATGTGTGAGTGGCATGTACTTGATATAGTTGATCTTGTATCGTTGCTCTGTATATGGGTTATTGATTATGTGCACTCATATGTTTACGTGTTTATTTTCATTTGGAAAGAGCATGAATAATTTGTTAAGTATATGGAATTCATGAGGAATTGATTTTGATTATGTGCTATGAGGAGTATTAGGAATTGATTACCTATGTGAGGATTTGAGCCTTTATCATGATTAATCATGATAGTTTATTCTTGAGAGAATCATTCATATGAACGTATTCTAGAACTTGGCTTAGAGTCTTGTGTGAAACTTACAATTGATGAAATATTAGGATATGATCTTAGGCCATTTTTGATTAATTGAGTCACTTAGCCAAATTTCACCTTTCCTAATGATCTTAAATCTTTGGTAGCCCTGTTTGAGCCTTTTAAAAGCTTTTTCTTTGGCAAGCCAAATATACGAGCCTTAATTACCTTATTTGAGCTTTGAAAATACCCTATTCATTGGTAGAGAGAATAAGGTGAATAAGTGTGGAAGAAACAAAGGGAAGATGGAATGAGGTTCAGTAAGAAAAGCGCATGGTTAAATCTTGTTAGGGATAGTGCCTGAAATTGGTACCCCGCATTGCTAATACATGGGGCTTGAAGTTTCTAAGAAACAGCCGAACGATGTTCGAGAAGGGTAGTGCCCATAACTGGTACCCGAGCAATTAAAAGAAGAATGATGTTGATGCAAGGAAGAAAAGGAAATTTGATAATTGCAAGTGCAAGAGAAGAATTGGAGGAGAATATGAAGCCGAATGAGAAATCAAGAACCTCCAAGGTAACTCTCTACTAGTGTATTAAGTTACTATGACCAAATTTTCCTACCCTTTCCAAAGAGCCAACATTACAACCTTGAAACAAGTCCTTTGTGATCCTAGTATTAATCTAATGTAAGTTGATTTCTGAGACCTTTGCCAAGCTTATGGTTACGCGTGAATATGAATTGATATGAGTGTTTATACTAGCCTATAGTGCCTCACGCACGAGCAAAAGAGAGTAAAGACTTATCTTGTCAGTGAGATTACTTAGTGCTCCGAATGGTGTGTGATTGGATTGGTTTTACATGAGTGACATATTTGATGCAAGTAATTCTTGTTTGATTCAATGAAGTGGCATGTGTAATATGTGTTGTACTTGATCTTGTTGAATTATACACGACTCCTGTGGTTTAAATTGGTTGCCTCGGGACGAGCAACATGTAAGTTTGGGGGTTTGATGAGTGTGTAAATTCACAAGTTTGGCGCTATGTTTTGTGTTAGTTTTGGAGAGTTTTGATGTGGAAATAGGTGGAAAACCTATATATATTGTGAAATAGCATGAATCAGGTGTTAGTGGAGCTATTTGAGTGTTTTCTTAGCTAAAACGGAGTGAAAGGGCCAAGAATCAAAGAGACGGAGTCGAAGCCACGCGAACCGCCCAAGAAGTAGGTGGGTTCGACCTTGCTGGAGGAGGGTTCGACCTCTCCAGCAGGTCGAACCAACGTTGCTGGACATATAGAGATGGGTTCGACCACGACTCAGTTGGTTCGACCTGGCCATCAGGTCGAACCATGGTCGAACCAGTTTGCAAGAAGGAGGATTCGACCACGACGTTGGGGTTCGACTTGCCAGTTGGTCGAATCGGGAGCAAGAGTTGTCCAGTGCTGAGGTTCGACCTGGGGTTCGACCAAGGCCTAAGTGGTTCGACCTGTCCAGATGGTCGAACCTGTGCAGAATTCTTCCAGTAGTGGGGTTCGACCTGGGGTTCGACCTGTGGCTCGGGGTTCGACCTGCTTTACGTGGTCGAACCTGTGTGTGAGAACTTACCTTATCCGGATTTTCGAGACCGAAACGCGTGAGATCACTTAGGAAGCCCATTCCAAGCCCTAGAGACGTGATTACAAGTATAAAAGGAGGCTCATACAGAGAATAAAGAGAGCTTTTGATCGTCAATCATAGGAGAGACAAGAGTAGAGGTGGTGATCCATCCGGAGGGCTGTGACAGAGGTTCGCTGAAGATTCAAGTAAGAATGATTAATCTAACCATGATTGTTCCTAGATCAATCATGGGCTAGAACCACCTTGGTAGTTCTAGGGTTATGAAAGTTTCATGATGTAATTCGTGTTTCGTATGTAAAACTCCGTACAACACTACCTGTGGTTTGTTTTATATAAGATTGCATATTTAATCCATACTCATAGTCGTTTTGTGCATCAATGATCGTTGTGTAGAGTCTGAATACATGACATGGTTATTGATTGAGTGCGTTCACTACTTAGCAGGGTTTATCGTTATAATTCTAAGTGAAGGGATTCCGAAGTATTATTAGAACTGTCTTATATGAATATTCATGAATTGAATTGAATTCGGGTTGATGAATAGGATGAAGAGTATAACTTTATAGTACCTAAAAAGGGAGATCAAATTGGGTTAGATTCTAGACGTAGAAGATAATTGATTATGATAGTACCTAGAAAGGGGGGTGAAGCATATCTCTTGCTCCGATGTTATTCACACGTGTCAAGCGCATATTTACTTGTGTCTATAGAGTAAACTTGCATGGTCTAGTGATACGTCCACAAACCACAAGGCAGAGTCGGACACCATCACACGAAAATACGAATTGCTAGTGAAACTGGATGACCCAACGAACTACCTATCATTCTTATTGATCACAACTCACTTCTCTCTACTTTTGCTATTTCTTTTGTTATTTCGATTAGAAGTTACTATCCATTAAACCTTTACAATTACCAACATAGTCTAAAATATACTAGAAGATTATAAAATTGATATTTATCCGTCCCGTGGGTTCGATATTGTAACTTGGTCATCTTCGCGACTACAATTGATATCCTTATACTTGAGGATTAATTTGTGTGTTGAGAAAACCCCTATCAGGGTCGGAAATAGGAACTCCATCCAAAGGAAGTTTAAAGACGATATTAGGGTTACCATACCGCCAGTGAAGCTCTTCCAATCACTCTGGAGTCAACCGAGAGGCCGGCACCCAGTTGAGACACTGAGCCATCCCTTGGAGAGCAGCCCCCAGGTCATCAACATCTCAGTGATGGGGAAGATAGTCCCCCACGTTAAGAGGAAGTATAGCACCCCAATCAGCATCAATAGGGATTGTCGCACCGCCAACACCCACGGATGGTACAACCGGAACCGATTGCCTGTTGGGAGAATCAATAGAAGCTTGATCACCACCGGAGGAGGAGGACGTAGATAAGTCCCTCAGATTGGGACGGGGCATCCGGCGAAGGCAGTTAGAGCTATGAACGTCAGGCCGCGTGCGGCTCACCAGCGTATCGTCAGAGGTATTTACTTCTTGAATGTCAGTCGGAGGAAGAGTACCTTCGCCAGACATTTCTGGAACTCGAACAAAGAATTAAAAATTAGGGTTTTGGCGAAGCGGCAGACGGGAGAGCGATGGATTCTCAGATTGCACAAAGATAGCGAAAATTCCAGAAATCGTAAAGAAATCAAGAGAATTAAGTTAAAAAATCGAGAATATAGGGAGAGGATACCAAAGATTTGAAATTCGAAAAACCAAAGAGAAAACTGCCTGACAAGGCAAGGAGCAACAAGCAACATCATTAGAAACTATGGAGTAGAAACGGCTGGGATCCAACGACTGGGAGAATGAGACCTTACAACTTCAAAGAAAAAGGAGGGCCCAGATTAATCCACGCAAAGCCTGACAAAGGACGTGACATCCCACGATAGAAAAACAGCGGTTATATTTGAAAGTAGAGATAAATTACCAAAATACCCTTATTAGATCTATTAATGGAATAAAAAAGATACTTCATTCATAAATAAATGAGTTACAAGGGAAACGGAGATAGTCCAAAGTCCTATCAACCGATAAATAAAAGGAATACAAGGGGAATGCAGAATGAATCCTCAACAGGAAAATATGCTCTATTCAACACTAGGGGCTCGGGGATATTTCACTGATTAGCTAGAAAAGTTTCGAGATCGACCGTCTCTGTAGATTGTAAATCCCCACTTCTCGATGCCATCTTCGGAAGCACCTAGAGGAGAATCGATGATCGTCGACCTCGACAAAATGTCAACATCCATGATACAATCCGAGGTAGGATCTACCTTTGAGATGGGTCGAATTAAAAGAGCCATAGCAGCCTCAGTAGGTGGAGCTTCAGAAGTCTCGACAGTAGTCTGGCCGGGAGTATGTGCACCACCGAGATTAGGAAGCTCAGTTTCAACAAGAATTTTTTGAATAGGCCCCACTACAGACTTAATAAGGGGCACGACATATGGATCCTCAGCCTCATAATCGCCCCTAGCGAGATCCAAAACACCTTCGGCAAACTCCTTATCGGATCCACCCTCCTCGGACTCATCGGAACACTCTTTAGGGACATTAGTGATAAAGTCAGAATACTCACCAAGCACCCCAAAATCAATAGTTTCCCCGGGAGGCATTTTCTCCTCACTGATGGCTTGATGGAGAATATCACGCATGTGTCGAGGCAAGCAGGATAGGGTTTCCGAGCAGAAGCCTGAGCAAAAGCGGAGGCACAAGAACAGAAGCAATGAATCATGTTCTTCGAGAGAAGAACTTCCTTGTAGTACAAATTGTCGGCCTTTGAGAGAAGGAAAGCATCCTTAACATGCCCCACCTTAGCTAAGGCAGCATCACGCTCCCTCAAAATCTCGGCAACAACATCTTCAGACGCCTTAATCCTCTGAGCATGAGAAACTTCAGACGCCTCTTTCTCTTGCCGCACCCTGTCAAGTTCCTGTTCCGAGGACATTCGAAAAGCCTAGAAGTTATTCTGAACTCGAGATAGCTCAGCTTGGAGCTGATTATCCTTCGCTATAATCTCTTTCTGGTGCTTAACCTTCAAAGCGACAATCTCAGCCGAGAGTACCTTGTTTCGAAGCTCCAAAGCACTTTTCTCTTCTGTAGATCTACCTAACAGACTATCATACCGAGTGTGAAGGACATCAAAGGTTCCTTGGAGCTCGGCTCTCTTGTCTTGCTCAACCCTCAACCGACCCCTGATTAAAGCCTCAGCCGCACCTGCCTCGGAGGCCTTTTTCTCAGTATCCCTCACCTTCTGAGTGAACGAAGTAACTTCATCTTGCAAATGGGAGTCACTCATTTTTAGCTCAGAAATACGATATAAGGCATTAACAGCATGGAGCGCTAGCCGACCTGCATGGCCAGAAATGCTGTGAAGGGAATCTTTCGTAGACATACTCTTCATATGCTTGAGGAGTTCTCGAGAACACTACTTAAATAGGAAGGTGGCAGCACGGGCCAAACACGCCGGAGCATCAAAATCGAACAGGAGCTCCTGAGTTCGGACTAAAGTCTTCCCGACCTCACCCAGGTGGCCATACTTCTGTGAAAGCTCCTGGTCAATCACCGGGTCCACAAGGAGGAATGGGGTAGCATCATCTGACAAGGGCAAAATAGGAGGAACACCTTCGAAGGAAGAATCGCCATGTTACCAAAATCACAGAGGAGTCTTCCCATGGTAATACCACCACATCGCCGAAGGGGAACAACAA
This sequence comes from Pogostemon cablin, assembly GCA_023678885.1. Taxonomy (NCBI): domain Eukaryota; kingdom Viridiplantae; phylum Streptophyta; class Magnoliopsida; order Lamiales; family Lamiaceae; genus Pogostemon; species Pogostemon cablin. The sequence continues at coordinate 34,185,529 of CM042957.1, forward strand.
GGCGCCAATTATAGGAGGTACCACCAAGAGTCTGCTGAACCTCAGAGGGCAAGGGAATACTCAAAGAGCCCAAGATGATAAAAGGAGAGCGAGTAAAGGCATCTGGAGAGGGGGAGGAGCTGATATCACAAACTTCAACGGCATCCCGAAGAGTTGCAGAAGAACCGCCAGCAACAACACCCGCATCATCATCCTTGGTCTTCTTCGGAGGTCACGTAGTAAAAGTATGGTTGTCAGGAATATCCTCTTTGGAGGTCTCATCCATCAATTTATACTTCCGCTTCAGAGCAACTGATTTGGGTGCTGCGATCTCAGTCGCCCCTTTTTTGGACTTCGGGGCTAGAGGGGCTTTCTTAAAAATTTTCTCCTGAATACCCCCAGTAGGCACCCGGACGAGATCAGTTTCCAACCTCTGGGAGATGAGATCCGAAACCTTCTCCATCCTAACAGAAGTAAGGGGTTGCATGGCAAGTGGGACTTCAGAGGCCTTCAGAGAAGAAGTATGGGAAGCTTTCTTCTTCCTTTTGGAGAGTGCAGCCCGTTGGCGAGTAGAGAGGAGAGTACCCATGCGGGCAGCGTCAGGCATAAGACGTGGATGCTTTCTTTCCCCTAGGCATAACAAAAGGAGGAAGAAAGATTAATACGAGAAGGGAAGCTATACGGTGAACCCTCTAGCCGGGGAAATAATCATAGATGGACTACCTGGAATGGCTATAGACGTGGTAGTAAAGCCAGTTTCAAAAAGGTTGGACCCTCGGAGAACCCATTGGTAACTGCGCCTTTTCTCGGAGAGTTTATGAACACGGTAGAAAGCCTTCTGAAACCCATCCGACAGCGTCTCCAGGGCACACGTATCCCCTACTGCACAGAGTAAAAGAAAGAAAACTTAGAGTTTCCCATATAACATAAAGGAGAACTGATAGAAACATACACGCACTGAGGACAGGCTTGAAGAAAGAACTTCTGGGGAGCATGGTGGGATTTTGAGGGTCCCCAAGATCATACACAGAATCTCTCCTCCAAGACCCGTGAACCCAGAACCAAGGATTCTTCTACCCTTTAACAGAACTGGGCAGAGAAGCAACAAGATTGGTGTGGTGCGGTACTAAATAATAATATCTCTTAGTCCTGTTATTAGGAGTGAGCCGGTACAGGAAGTTGATCTCAGCGGCAGACAAGAAGGAATATTTTCTCTTCTGGAAGAGGATCAAAATCCCCAACAATACTGCCCAACCATTGGGAGCCAGTTGAGCCGGGGCTATACCCTAAAATTCGAAGATATCTCGAATACAGGGGTGGAGAGGAAACCTGAGACCAAGTTCGAGTTGCAATTTATAAGCCGCTACAGCATTCGGTGGAGCGTAACACGTGCGCACGTCGGGAGAAGGAAGATAGAAGTTGATGCCCTCCCTACACTGAAACTTGTCAAGAGCAATAATAGGGATCTTCCGTAACCAAGAGTCATCAAGGGCTGAAGGAACCTCAGTAACAGAAAATGGAGTATTCTCACCCCACAACGGAAGTTTTCCGAGATGGCCTAACAATCCAGGACCAGCGTCAACCATTTCAGGATTAGGTTCCAATATAAAGGCAGAAACAAAATCGATGACCTGTTGATTAAAGGCAATCCGAGATGGAGACAGAGGATCCGAATGCTCTCCCGAAGATGACGAGGATGAGGACAAGGATGACCCAGAACTACCGAGCAAAGAATCGGTTGAACGAAAAGGGGATCCAAGGGATCTGGAAAGAGAAGAAAAACCCTCGCAAGCCATATCGAGATAATCATAAAGGGAAACTCGGAGAGAGGAAGAGAAGAAGAAACCCTAAAACTACGATAGTGATAAGTCCAGAAGCGCAAAAGGAAGTAATCAAAAAAAGAAAGGAAAGGAGGAAGAGGAGAGAATAATACCTGGAAGAAGAACACGAGCACACCAGATAAAAGAAATGCTAACCGCCGGCAAAATCGAAGGGAGAAAAAAGAGAAAGCAAGAAAAGGGAAACTGGCAGAAAAAGTTTCAAAATTCAAAATTCAAATCAAATAGTTTCACCCCCAAATACCAGATATACCCTCCCACCGAAACAAAAACAGCGCAGATAACACGAGAAGGTAAGAATGTATAAGGAAAGAGGCAACGATTGAGAATAACAAGGAGCCAAGATGGAAAGAGCCCTAATATTGCAGGCACCGAAGCATGATGGATATAACCTGCGAAGTACGGTTCGACCCTGAATAATCTCAAGTCATGAAATTATTCAGGCTCGAGGGGCTAATGTTATGGGTATTATATCCCCCATGATTGATGGGCCCAAGAGGCCCAATAGGCTCCATTATATTTGAAGAGGAAGGCCCAACCTCTCGGTGGCCCAACCGGTAGGCAAAAATGAGAAAAGAATTAAGGCGGCCCAAAAGGGTCAGGACAGCACGAAGGCCCAGCCCAAGAAAGAATAAAGACGAGCCCACCTGACAAGGCCGAAGCCAAGAAACGCCCTCGACAAGGAACCTCGGCGTTGTCCTTACCTTGACCAAGACTTCAAACGAACACCCTAGCACCGAGAGCCAACCTATCCGAAAGTCAAAGGGGACAGCGAAGGCAGAACAGTAAAGAACAAACACCATAATGAAAGGGAACAAGTACCGCAAGCTAGAAGATAATACTAACGGAAAGATGAGATATCTTGGGCAGCAATCCTAACTAGGAGACAACGAGTGACTGGCGCGCTCTGCTCTAATAATCAATGGGAGGCCAGCAAAGGACGGAGACACCCTGCAAACCCCCTACAGTGCAATAAACAGCGCTCAGACTCCTCCTGCAGATGGTCGGCGTACCAGACAGCTTCATTAAAGACGGTTTGTCTTCATCCAGGTGGCGCAAGACAATTGACTCGGATTTAGAGTTTTAGGACAATATAAATAACCTCTCTCACAGGAGAGATGCAGGACATTGATATTCATTTTAGACATTACACTTGTAAGAATTTGGGAAAAATGAGTTTTGTTCTAAGGGAGAGTAATAAAATTGGTTGTGTTCTTTGTTGGGAATCGAGTCTTTGAGAACCTTTAATCTCTTTATTGGTCTTTATTTGTAGTTGATTGTGTTTGATGGTATTCGTTCTTGGTTCCGTTATTTAAAAACCTTAATCTTTCATATACTAAACTAACGAGCCAAGAACAGTCGTCAACAGATATGATTATATATATATATATATATATATATATATATCTTTAATATACTAAAGGAGAGTTTAATTTTGATGATGTGTCATCTCCACAATTTTACTCTATTATTTTAATTATTAATTAATATAGATAATTACATATATTTATTTAAGATTTGAATAAAATATGATCAAATCAAAATTAATTATTAATTAAAATTTAATGAAGATAAATACATGTATTTAATTAAAATTTTGAATATGGATTTATTTTAATTATTAATTAATATAGATAATTACATATATTTATTTCTAAAATTTATTAATTTAATTATTTTATTTTTATTATTTCATACATATATGGATTTGGTTATAATATTTTAATAAATAGAAATATTAAATTATTTATTTTTATTTTATTAATATATGTATTGATTCGTTATAATTGGTGATATTTATCTTCTTTTTTTTATAATAATTTCCTAATAATTTTTTATTTTCTTTTTATTAAAACGTAAAATTAATACTTAGTAACTATTTTTTTTATCCATTTATTAAAACCGAAAATTAATACTTTGTAATTGGACGAACCAAAATAATAAATTAGATACATTAAACCAAAATAGAATTGATCAAAAAGTAAATCATTTTACATAAATCCAAATTTCACATTTAAAAGTAAATATCATATGTATATTAGCGTTAATCTGTTTTATGATTTCAAGGGGCCAAATGACTGTTCTTGGGTCAACTCAACCTCATGATAAAATCCATGGTAATATTTTGTACTCCCTCCGTCTCATTTTCATCTTCATATTTACTGTATACACGCAAATTAAGAAAAAACACTTTTTGAGTAACTTTTGGGGGTAGTTTGGTATTTTTGGGTAATAAATAAATGATAAAGTATGTTATGTGTGTTAAAAAGGTGATGTCAATTTTGAAATTAAAGTATATGAGAGGGATATTAGTTATATACCTTTTCCTTTTATGGAAATATGAAGTTGAAATTGGGACGGACCAAAACGGAAAGTGTGAAGTTGAAGTTGGGACGGAGGGAGTATATTTTTGTCTTCTATTTGAAATGTATTCATTTTATCATTTTAAGTGCTTACTCAAAAGATATATTCTCTCCGACCCAAAATGACACACTTTTTATTTTGTTTTGTTCCATAAAAGTTTGCATTTTACTAGCAAAAGTCAAAAGTCAAACACAATCACCCTTTCTCATCACTTTAGTTACAAAAAAACCACTCATGCCTAATATACCTAACATACTTTGTTATTTATTTATTAGTAAAAAATATCATAATACTCATAAAAGTTATTACTTTCTTAATCTCCGTGCCAAAAAGGAGAGTGCAGACTTTCCTGAGACGAAAGAAGTATATTCTCTTATAGTAAATGAAGGTCATACACAAAAAAAAGTTTCAAATATTACATAATATATATAGCATTCCTTTGCATTAGTTAGGGTGAAAAAATATGATGCAACCAAAAATTATTCACAGCAAATTAAATATTATATTTCTTAAATAAAACAGATTCACACCTTTTTAGTGGATGGAGAGACTAAATTTTTGTCTAATGAGTCGCACTGAGTCGCAATTCTCAGTATACACTTCTCCATTGGCTGACAATGTATAATTTTGTTATTTAGATAATTTACTTGGGTATTAAATTCCTTCATAAAGCTAACATAATCCACCACTCACCACTAATATAACTACGTACTTTAAATAAAATAATATTACTCCTTAATTCGATGCAGAAAACGTAAAAATGCATGACTTAACTATTATTTTATTCAATTTACCATTAGACATATTCCTTCCCTCCTATTTTAATATTTGCATTTGCTTTTTGTGCGGATATTAGAGAATATGATATTTTAATGTGTAGTGAGTTGAAAGATATAATATTTTAATATAAAGTGAATAATTTTATTAGCATTGTGTGCGAGTTCCTTGAATATATTTTAATTGTTATGTGTATTTTATTTATTAAAAAAATATAAAGATTGATGTCAAAAATGAAAATGTGTAAGATTGAAATGAGTAGGGGAGCCTGGGGAGGGGTATAACTAATTCAAATGATCGATTAATCAATTTTCCTATTGGACCAGTGGCGGACATGAAGAAGGCCAAGGGAGACACAGGGTCCCCTGAAATTTTTAAAAAATGTAGGGGTATAATAGTAATTTCACTAATAAAAATTAATTAAATTAAAAAATATATTTAATTTATACCCATTTTCCCCTTTCTTTCTCATCCCCTTCGATTCAACTATCTTTCCCCTGCATACCCATTCTTCCTCCCACAATCCCATTAATACTCACCACACTTTCCCATCAATAATTTCTCAATTTATTTTCTTCATCTCTCTTCTCTTTCTAAGATATTATTTTATATAGTTAATCTAAATTTATTATGCATTTTTATATGAAATGTGATATTATTATATTAGAAATTAGGGCTTTTACTTCTAATGTATTATTATAAACTTGGAAATTGTTAAATTAAATTTGTTATGCTATTCTTCTATAAAATGTAATACTATTATATTTAGAAATTAGGCTTTTATTTAGTATAAGGGTTTGGATTAATTTATTTTTTTAGAGAAGTTTTATTTAAAGTCATTGTTGTAAATTTTGTTAGATTAAATTTTTTGTACTCTTCTTACATGGAATATATTATTGTTATATTTAAAAATTAGGACTTTTATTTAGTGGAGATTAGAATAATTTATTTTTGTTAAGGGAAATTTATTTAAATTAGATTAGGCTGAGGAATAATTAGGACTTTAAATTTAAAGGGTAAATTAAATGAGAGAATTTAAAGGGAGACTTATGGCTCATTTTTATGCAATTTTTTTTTCTACTATTTAATTTTTAATGTAATTTTGTTTAATAGATAATGGAGCGATATTATAAGAAGACTACAACTATCGCTGAAACATCATCTTCCACGGTTGGGCCCCCCTGAGTCGAATTCCTGCGTCCGCCACTGCATTGGACATATGTACACTTTCTTTATCACATTTTATTTAGAGACGAAACTTAAATTTATTCATGGAATATTGTGTAGCATTGGTCGTAATATGATTCGATTAATAATGTGAATCTCCATCTTTTTAACGGTCAACGGGTAAAGGTGCGTAGGGGTAGTATAGGGTAGGGTAGACTGCATGAGAATAGAGTAGGTGTATGATTAGAAAAGGAAAAGTAGAATGAAGTCTGAGTTTGACTCTTTTTACATCTCACTCATTTGCGGTAATAAATAAACCCCCCGAACAGCTGGTCTGATTAGCTGTAAATTGCGATTGACGGTCTCCGTCAAAACACGTCGCTTTCCTGCCTACACGCCGTATGCTAGGATATGCAAAAGCTATGACGTGGGGTGGGGGACCGTTAACTTTTAATTCCATCCATGCCCTCTGTTTGTCGCGTAATCACCACCCTTCATTTATGAGATGTTACGCTCTCCAAATTTTTGAAGACAATTCGAATCCATGTGTTATTTTCTAGCATACCAAATACATTTAAAAAAAACAAAAAAACAAAACCCCCCAAGTCTTCTAAAATTCTTTATGCTTTACACAAAATAAAAATAAATCAATTCTTAGTAATAGTACCCTCCGTCATTCTTATATTCCCTCCGTCCCTTTTTAATATTTACGTTTGTTTTTTGCACGTTGATGAATAAGTATAATATTTTAATAGATAGTTAATAAAAATATAATATTTAATGTAAACTGGATAGGTGTATTAGTGTTGGATGATATATTAATTGTTTTAGGTGGATCCCATATTCCAAAAAGGAAAACGTAAACATTGAAATGAGACGCTCAAAATAAAAATTTAAATATTGAAACGGGACGGGGGAGTAATATTTATTGTTGGATAAGGATTAATGAATATTGTATTATTAATGCATTATAAATGTGAGAAAAAAAATATTTTAATATGCCAATATACAAAATACCCAAAATGCAATGGAAAATTTTAATTTTGTCAATCCTTCAAAAAAGTTATTAAATCTACCAATTTGCCAGTTTTTAGATAGTTTTGTCCTTCAAAAAAAAGTTAAAAAGTCAAGCTGGTCAACCGGTCAAACGGGCCAAGTGAAAGTTGTGGGCAATCCACAATTTTATCACCAGGTTCAATCACACATCAGGACGACCAATTAAAACAACCACACCAAATCAGTCCGTATATAGAAACTAAAAATTAGAGAAAAAAAGAACTTCATAAAGGACAGTTCTATAAACCTCATGATCAAATTGACAAGTTCATCTGCACCACAACCAGCAAGAATATAATCAACTTCAAGACTAGAATCTTCAGCAAGTGTAGCTTGCAATCTATGGCTTTTAGGATTATAAAATTAAATATAAGGGAATCTTATGGAGCCCAAGGCCTCAAACATTTACAAGAAACTAGTAGTTCGGTTGTAAAACTGAAAAGCATATAAAATTTTCGTAACACTGCCATTAATTCCAATTAATTCAGAACAGTGTTACCTACAATTAATTTAGAAACAGCGGCGGTTAAGATAAGCGATTGCTAATTTTAATGCCAATCTACTGGGTGAGTTTCCCATCATGTACCTGAAAAAAAACTAAATAAGATGTTGTGGGAGCCAAAAATAGAACGTTGGAACAAGTTAGGGTTCTGGTAGTGAGTACAACCAGCAAGACTTAGGAGAAATGGAGCTGCGAGTTTGAACTTCACCTTATCGGAGTTAGCGTGGAATCTCCATCAGAGTGTCGGCTCGAAGCTCCAAACACTGAAATTCTCCTTCGACTTGAGGGCAGTGAGAGCATCGGGAATGGTGGCATAGTTGGAGAGAGAGCGCATGAGCGAATTATCCTAAGCGATGACAATATTGTCACAGGTGTAAATAAGGAAATACTCCTCCAATTTGAGTGTGGCGAGTGCTTTAGGACAATGGTGGAGAGACAGAGAGCGGTGGCAAAATAGGAAATACTCCTCCGATTTGAGTTCGGCGAGCGTGTCAAGATAGAGGCGAATTGAGAGTAAAGCAACGGTAATATCTTGCTCGATTGGGAGGAAAATGATGAAATTAGGGCTTAAAATTTTTTGGGAATTTTATGTTATTGAAGGATGAAAGAGTTTGCTTAACAAACCACGATTTTTAATTTTAAAAATAATATTTTTCAATTTAAATTTTTATATTAATAATATATATTATATATAAAAGACATCACAAAATAAGCATCGGAGCCTTATGACCGATGTCTATTATCAATTTTTACAAAGCATTGCCAATAAACATCAGGACTAAAGATATCGGTTTGAAGAACCGATGTCAACAGAGCATTCACATCAGGTAAAAAGACATCGATTTTAAGAACTGATGTCTATCAACGTCCTTTTTTAAGAGATGAGACTAGACATCGCTTGAAAGACTTCGATTATTTAAAACCAATGTATATCAGTGCATTTTCAATAAAAATCGATGTCTATCAGCGTACCTTTATGTTGATAGACATTGGTTTTAGAAAAGACATCAATTTTTATCAAAAGACATCACATTTATAAAGAACCGATGTTTATTCTGTGATTTCAATCATCTTTTTTGTTGTAGTGATTAAACGATACATTTCTCTATAAGCTTAAGCTTTTAGATGAGGTTTTCATTTAACATGGTATCAGAGTCCATTGTTAACAAAGGTCCAGGGTTCGAACCTCACCGCCACCCATTTATGAAAAATTTAACATGCAATGCTTGATAGAGAGGGGAATAATTTAATATATAATCGAATCACTGTAGCATGCCCCTCACATGCAGGCGGAGAATTTTTACCTCAAGCCTTGCATGTGGAATTTTCTCATAAATGGGTGGGGATGAGGTTCGAACCCTGGACCTTGGTTAACCATGAGCTCTGATACCATGTTAAACAACCACCTCATCTAAAAGCTTAACCTGATAGAGAGGAGTGTCGTTTAATACTTAATCAAATCACTCTAACACGCCCCCTCACATGCAGGCGGGGTTAACTAAGCTAAAATCCAAATGGATTAGACCGTATATGATTCATAGAGCCCGTGGAGTGGGGGAGTTTTGAATTGAAAGACAAGAATGGTGACATCTTGGTTGCGAATGGACATAGGTCGAAGCACTACAAGTCGCCACAAGAATAAGAAGTATTTCTCTTGTGTATTTGAGTTAGAAATTCTCATTTCATCAAGCTCTCCGACGTTAAACAAGAGCATTTGTTGGGGACTTACCCTTCTATATTTTATTGCTTTAATGTGTTTGTTTTGGTGTAGCAAACTTTATCATTGGTGCTCTTATACGTCTACAATATTCACTTCTTTTGCAAACTTAGTTTCATACTTCGTTTGAACTAAGTTTGGGGGAGGGGGTGACATGCATCCCTTTTCTTGAAGCACCAAGGTAAGTTTTCTTATGCTTAGTGTGTTTTGTTTACTCCAGTGTTGGCTCCAGATTTGAGCCGAGTTGACCCTCCAGGTTTCAAATTGAGTTTTAAATTTGGGGATCTTCATTCCTTTGGCCATTTTTCACCCCCAATTGCAAGCGTTGGCGTTCGATCATTTGATTAACGTGAACCGTTAGGATTTCATGCATTTCTAAATCAGCGAAAGCAAGAAACATAGAAACGTATTACCTTTCACCAGGGCATGTTGAAGAAGAACATGAATTCTTACCGGCAGCATGCACAGCCTCACCGTTCTGGGCATAACTTCCTTATCCAATCTCCAGTTCAAGTGATTTATGCGGCAAAACGATCCTCTCTTCAGTGGCTTTCCAATATTGTATCATACATACAGTTTAGAGTTCCACATGATTTTATAAAAATCAAGGAATTTGACGAACAGTAGCAGCAAACAACCTAATTCCGATCTTCTGCTGTATTCTCAAGTCCAATCTTGATGTCGTGTGGGCGATGATCTTCGAGATCATCACAATCTACTGTTCCCTCACCCTCCTCACAATGTTAGGCGTGAATAATCAGTTAGGGTTTCTGTTGCGTGTTTTCGAGTGCACACAAATAAATCCCCAAGTGTAGGGATATCGACTATAGCAGTAGGCAACCAAGGTTTAATATCGAATTCTAGGGACGATAAATTATCTATTTTCTATATTCACTAAATTATATAAGACATGTGACAAATTAAATTTGATGATAATTTTTAAACTAATGAATACTTTAAAAATTAAATAAAAAGAAATTAAATAAAATACAAAAATTCAAGAATGAGAAATAGTAGCTCTAGGGATTCTGGATTAGCTATAATTAATTTAATACCTTGATGGTCGGGTCCAATTCCTATAGATACTTATGGAAAAATCACTAAACTTTACTAATTCACTTATTTGTTCTAAGCAAATTTGTAACCGATCTGGCTTATCTCCTAGGACTCTAGGTTAATAGACTTATCTCCCTCTCTAAGTACTTACTATATTATTCCCTCCCTCGTCAGGTACTAGAACTAATATGTGTTCCCTTTTTAGGTACTACAATTTTATTACCTAATTTCCTGAATATTACTAATATGACAAGTCATCAATATCAATAACATCCATTGTAAAATCTATGTCTAATAAGTCAAAGAATCAGGTCAATTACTTTAACTTATACTAAAATAACCAATTAATTCAATTGTGCACACAAGTTATAATTATTCTTGTTGGCGTTTGGATCTTTTGGTTAACGTGAACCGTTTGGGTTCCATGCGTTTGTAAATCAACGGAAGCAAGAAATCATAGAAACGTATTACCTTTCACCAGGGTATGTTGAAGAAGAAGGATTCTCACTGGCAGCCTGTGCAGTCGCACAGTTTTGGCCATAACTTCCACATCCAATCTACGATTGAAATTATATATGCGCCAAAACGATCCTCTCTTCCGTGGCTTTCATTGTATTCCTAAGTCACGTCTTCACGTTGTGTGGGCAACGATCTATAAGATGATTTCAGTCTACAACCCTAATTTGTCTTTCACGTATTTAGGCATGATTAACTTATTCCCAGATTGATGAGATTTGGCTATTATATAGGCTACAACAGGGACCAGGAGGAGAAATTAGGGTTTGGGCCTCCATTGGGCTTAAGCATCCAAATTTAGCCCAAAACTTATACATAAGTCCAATAATAATAAATCAGTCCACTAAGGAAATATTATTGCACTGCCACCCTAATCCCAATTTACGTTATGGGATTTCTTCTTAATATGAGCCCGTTAATCTCCCCGTGTTTAAGATTCAATGCCCATTAATTAATTAAGTTACTGACAACTCTATTAATTAATATATTTACCGAGAGTAGTACCACTCAACCTTATTATCATGCAGGAATAAATCCACCTGCAGGTTTTACATGATAATCATTATGAACTCCTCAAGGGGACATCATCAACCAATTCCGTTAGGACACAGACTCCTTCTACAATAAACAGCACACCATAGAGACAGTATCATCTCCTGACTCACCAAGCATATTGATTTAATAATTAAATCTCACCCACTGATGAATTAAAGAAATAAATACTGGCTTACGTATCGAGGTTATTGTATAGGGATTAAGAGTACGAACATCCATAATAACAGAAATCAAGTTCTATTATATAGTCAGCATATGCTGAACGATCTCAATGCGGTCCTATTCAATACACAGAAATTGCACTAGTGCAATTTTATAGTGAAGACAGACTAATGCCAAATTCATACTACAACCATACCGATAGATAGTCCTCATCTATCTTGATTGTAAATATCTGTTTATACTTTATATGGAGGCGATAATATGATCTTCCGTGTGACGCCGCACACCACATTATCTACAGTATAAAGTAAATGGACTTTTGCAATAATATTATTGCAAACATTTGATCACATGATTCTCATTTCAAATAATTTCATAACATTGTTCATACAAAAAGTTAGACTTTTAGTATACGATCCAATAATTCCAAGTGTTGTTCAATAACAGGAAATAACCACAAACGTTACACAATTTAAATTAAATAGTCTGCAAGAAATTCATAGAAAAGCAAATGAACATTCTACATGTTTTGAACAATCATCAAATATTAAATTAAAAAATAACTTAATCCTTAGAACTACTCAAAGTGTTTACCCCATGGAATTACAGGCAATTTCCATGGGTGTAAGAAAGATCTTATCACTGTTCATATTTATTGAAAGGAAAATTAAGTTTAATATATGATCTCTCTCCTTGAATCGAACACACAGGATAATGGATGAAGTGGGTGGAATGAGTGTGTGATTGTGAGTGGTGGAAAGTGCGATGGTGTTGTTTGCTATTCGCGATCTCGATTCGCGTTCTGTTTCTCTGCTTCTCCAATTCTGTTCTGCTTCTTTTTCACACTGGTGTGTATGTGTTGTGGGCTTCCAGAAGTTAAAGAATGTGGGCTTCATCGGCATTAAAGGCTGATGATGAAGTGTAATGGACCAACTAGTACATGCTGGGCTTAACATGATATTGAATGATCATGGGCCCACAAATTCTTATCACATCACGTTGTACAATTTCCATGACTCTTACGTGGCAAGCTTGGCCTTGAATTCAATTGATTTTTCTTGAAATCACATTTCATATGTGATATGGGCCCCACAAATTAAAATAAGTTCATACCATGCCATTCCTCACTTTCTTATACTACAATCATCAACTAGATTGTTAACGATTGATCTCTTCAATTCCTTTTCTCATATTTTTATCAATTTCATTCCAAAATAGGCCTTAATTCTGCAAAATCTCAACAATACCCGTGAAGTCATATAAAATATAAAAAATAAATAATAAACTCCATAAATAATATTAAAGTAATGCAATATCATAGGAAAATGGCCTATGAAAAGCGCGAATTTCCGTGCTGAACAAACTCTCCAAACTTAATTAATTACATGTAAATCTCACCCATTGATGAATCAAAGAAATACATACTGCCTTACGTGTCGAGATTATTGTATAGGAATTAAGAGCACGAACATCCATAATAACTGAGATTAAGTTCTCCTATATAGTCAATAAAAGTCGAACGATCTCAAGTGGTCCAGCTCAAAACACACAAGGTGCACTAATGTGATTCTATAGTCAAGACAAACTAATACCAAATCACACTACAATCATCCCGATAGAGAGTCCTCATCTATCTAGGTTGTGAGCATTTGTTTATACTTTATAAGAAAACCGATAATATGATCTTCCGCGTGTTGTCGCACAACATATTATCTACAGTATAAAGTAAGTGGACTACTGCATCGGACATATAAAAAAATTATAAGATGCAATCATTTGATCATTGATTCTCATTTCAAAAAAATTATTGAAACATTGTTCATACTGAAGCTAGACTTTTAGTATACAATCCAACAGCAAGAACCAAACTCTCCACTCTAAAATCCATCTGTAATTCCATTCATTTCCTTCCAATTAAACTCTTAACACACACGATTAAACACTTCATCTTGCATTCATATACCACATTGGGGATTTAAAGTAAAGATTTAGGGAGTTTTTAGTGAAAAGGACACACATCCAAATTCTACAATGTAAAACATAAGAGGTATGTTTTTCTTCACTCTTTCATTCTTGGATTGATGAATTTGTGGCGGAATTTCAATTTTTAAGTGTATTGTGTGTGGAATTTACATGTTCTAGTGTGAAATTGGTTGAGGCATTTTGACAAACACATAGGCATACGAATTTGGTCTTGATTGTAGTATATCTTGATTGTTTGTTGAATATATTTTCAATTGTGGTTGATGTTGAATAGTCTTGAACATGTGCATGTGTTAGGAATGATAAAATGTGAGATTCATGATGCTTTTGGGGATTTCGATGTTGAAGTACGTCATTAGGCATGCTTATGGATTTTTGTTGACCAGTTTCATGAATACTTAAAACATTACTTTGATGAGTCAAATTAGATAAATAATGAATGATTCTATGTTAAAGAAAAGCATGTGAGGTGCTTTGAAAGAGAGTTGAAAGAATGTAGGATGCTTGATAAGTGATGATGTAGATTGCCTTGTTCATGTTTATCTTGTGGAGTTTAATTATTGATGATAAAAGCATGAATAGGAATAGTTAGTACGTTGTGCATCTTGTCTAAAATTATGCATGTTGAAGTTATAGAGTGATAAACTTGCATTAATACTTTAGTGTTGAATGATGAATGCTTGTAGCTCTAAGCTGAAAACATGTATTAATTATCTTACTTGTTGATTGTTGGTAAGAGTGTGCCTAAATTTTTAAATTGCAGCAAGAAAAAAGAAGAAAGACCAGGATAAAGGAAAGAAAAAGAAAGGGGAATCTAGTAGTTCAGCAGCTCCTCCGCTGCCCATGGATCCGTTATATGAAAAGTTTAAAAGATTAGGAAGATTGCCTGAGGATCTAGAGCTTGAGTTCAATAATTGGGAAGAAGTGTCAGCAATCTATGAGAGAATTTCTGAAAAAATCACCAACACCCAGTACTAAGATGATCATAATATGGCAATGTTAAACATCACTGAGATATAAGTATTATATTTGAAAGAGTTAGGATTCGTTGATTTACGGAGAGGAAGGCACACACCCATTTTAAACTTGTAGCAGAGTTCTTATGTACGCTATAGGTTATGCCTGAAGGAGAGGTACCTTATGCTTGTGAATTTAAAATTGGTTGAATAATTAGGGAGCAAAATCCTTACTCCCTAGATCAGGCTTTAGGATGCCTGACTAGCATTCCATTTGCTAAGGATTCGAGGTTCAAGGCTAATGACTTCTAGCAGTAGATTACAAGAAGAAGAGAGAAACACAAAGCCATCCTGGCTAGATCTACTTATATCTGCAATCCAGTATTACGCTTATATGGATCGAATCCTTTCTGCCAGCTTCTTCTGCAGAGCCATGAGTCGGGAGATTCTCTAAGGAGAGTTGTACGTGCTATAGTGTATGGTGAACAGCGTCTAATTCAACCTTGGAGCATATCTTCTAAACTAGCTGTATTTGTTCAAGACTCATGTGACACATCAGATGAACATAGGAGGTTTGATTACCCTTATGCACATTATTATGGGATTGACAAAAACAGGATAAGCATCATTAAAAAAAGGGCTGACATATATTTGGACTCTCTTGAGAAGAGTGGGATGCTGATTTATGAGGATGACATCCGAAAGTTCACCTACACCATTCACCCTAACACCCTCATGTTTCCTATAGAGCTCTTTGATGGGCGTTTTCTCAACACACAACTTTAATCCCCAAGTATGAAGGATATCAATTGTAGTTTCGAAGGTGACCAAGTTAAATATCGAATCCATGGGACGGATAAATATTACTTCTGTTATTTTCTAGCAATTATGACTATGTTGAGAATTATATTTGTGGGTTTGTAAATTAAGTAATAATTAAAATAGCAAATAAATAGCAAGAACAAGAAAATAGTGGTTGTAATCAAATAAGATAATAGGTAGTTCGTCAAGCCATCCAATTTCATTCGTTAATTTATACTTTCGTGTGTCAATGTCCGACTCTGCCTAGTGGTTTATGGACGCATCGCTAGACCATACAAATATATTCTATAGACACAAATAGATAAGCTTTTGACACATGTGAGTATCCTCAGAGCAAGATGTATACTTTACCTCCCTTTCTAGGTACTATCATAATCAATTATTTCCCGTGCACTTAGTACTTTAACCCGAATTTATCTCCCTTTTTAGGTACTATAAAGTTATACTCTTAATCCTACTTGTTAACCCGAATTCAATTCAATTAACAAACATTCATATAAGATGGTTCTAATAAAACCTCGGAATCCCTTCACTTAGAATTATAACAATAAACCCTGCTCATTAGTGAACGCACTCAACCAATAACCATGTTATGCATTCAGACTCTACACAACGATTATTGATGCACAAAACAACTATGAGTATGGATTAAAAATGTGCAATCTCATATAAAATAAACCACAAGTAGTGTTGTATGGAGTATACACACGAAATACAAATTAACTCATGAAACCTTCATAATCCTAGAACTACCGAAGTGGCTCTAGCCCATGATTGATCTAAGAACAATCATGGTTAGATGGACCAATCTTACTTGAATCTCCAGCTGAACCTCTGTCTCAGCTCTCCTACTCTCCTCTTGTAATGTGTTGTTGACGACGATCCCTTTCTTCTTTCTTTTTCATTCTCTTAGTGACCGTGGGTTTTTATCTTGACTGCATGAGCCTCCTTTTATACTTGTAATCACGTCTCTAGGGCTTGGACTGGGCTTTTCAAGTGATCCCACATGTTTTGGCTTCGAAAATTCGGATAAGGTAAGTTCCCGCACGTCGGTTCGACTTGTTTGTCCGATTCTAAAAATAGTGGTTAAAAGTATGGAGTACATTTCTTTGTTAATCTATTTGTCTACGTTAAAATTAGTGCATCAATTGTACAAAATAGTAGTAAGCGATTTATTTTTTTTTTGGGACCATCTCTTTAGAATTTGGATGTATGAAAAAAAATGCAACAATAGTTCCCATGAGGTGCCCATGGATCGTAAAAAAAAAGAAAAAGGAGAAGGATCAAAAAGGGGTGCAACACGAGGACTTCCCAGGGGGTCACCCATCCTAGTCGTCAAACAAGTCGAACCACTGGCCGCAGGTCGAACCACAGGTCGAACCTACCTACTGAAAGTATTCTGCACTTGGTTCGACCTCTTGTACAGGTCGAACCCCTCGGGTCTTGGTCGAACCACAGGTCGAACCTCACCACTGGATAATTTTCGCTCCTGGTTCGACCAACCGTCAGGTTGAACCCCAACGTCGTGGTCGAACCCATCTTCTCGCAAACTGGTTCGACCATGGTTCGACCTGATGAACAGGTCGAACCCCTTGAGTCGTGGTCGAACCTTCCTTCTACAAACTTTGCAATGCTGGTTCGACCTGTAGGAGAGGTTGAACCCTCCTCCATCAGGTCGAACCACCTCTCTCATTGGCAGTTCGCGTGGTCTCGACTTCGTCTCTTCAATTCTTGGCACTTCCACTCCGATTTTGCTATGAAAACCACCCAAATAGCTCCGCTAATACCTGATTCATGCTAATTCATAATATATATAGGTTTTCCACCTATTTCCACCTCAAAACTCTCCAAAACTAGCACAAAACATAGTTTCAAACTTGTGAATTTACACACTCATCAAACCCCCAAACTTACATGTTGCTCGTCCCGAGACAACCAAATCAAACCACAGGAGTCGTGAATAATTCACTAAGATCAAGTACAACACATATCACACATGCAACTTCATTCGATCAAACAAGTATTAATTGCTTCATATATATCACTCATGCAAAACCAATCCAATCACACACCATTCGGAGTACTAAGTAATTTCGCTCACAAGATAAGTATTTATTCTCTTTCACTCAAGTGCGTGAGGCACTATATAGGTTAATATAAACACTCATATCAATCCATATTCACGCGTAACCATAAGCTTGGCAAAGGCCTCTAAAATCAACTTATAATCAACTCTTCACTAGGATCACAAAGGACTTATTTTCGGGTTGTAATGTTGGCTCTTTGGAAAAAGGTAGGAAAATTTAGACTTAGTGACTTAAGACACTAGTAGAGAGTTACCTTGGAGGTTCTCGATTTCTTCTTCTTACAGCAAGTTCTCCTCCAATGTCGTCTCTTGAACTTGTAAAATTCCTGAATTTTCCTTCTTTTCATGGCATCAACATTATCTTTTTAAACAATTCGGGTACCGGTTTCAGGCACTACCCTTCTTCTCATGTATAGGCCGTCAGCTGCTAAGCTTCACACACCATGTATAAAAATAATCGGGGTACCAGTTTCGGGCACTACCCCTAAACAAGATTTAACCATATTCTTTTCAACCAACCATATTCTATCTTCCTTTTTCTTCTTGCAACACTTACTCACCTCCACTCTCTCTACCAATGAATAGGTTAATCGAAGCTCAAGTAAAGGTTTATAAGGTTATTTACTTCGGCTACCAAAGAAAAAGCTTTAACGGCTCAACGGGGTATCCAAAGGTTAATAAAATCATCAGGAAGGATAAAATTTGGCTAAGTAACTTAAGCACAAAATAATGGCCTAAGATCATGTTCTAGCAATTTATCAATCATAAGTCTCACACAAGACTCCAAGCCAAGTTCTAGAATACGTTCATATGAATGATCCTCTCAAGAATAAAATAATCATGATCAAACATGATTATCAAGGCTCAAATCCTCACATAGGTAATTAGAATCCTAAGTACTCCTCATATCACATAATTAAGATCAATTTCACAAAAATTCAATATACTTATCAAATTATACATGCTTTTCATCAATAGAAATTAACACATGAACATATGAATGCACAAAAATCAATAAGCTTATACCAAATCAATCATACAAGATATCACTTATACATTCCACTCACGCATGAATCACAACCCAACCTATAAAGATAAAAAGATGAATAATGGAATCAAGATGAATCGGAGGAAACCAAAGAAAACCTAAAAAACTACTCCTCCGGAGCATCATCATCCTCATCATCAAGCCTCCGCTCCACAGATAAGGCGTTGTGTCCGAGAGAATCCATTAACTTATTCCTCGCCACCCAAATAGTCGTCAAGTTACTTACGTCAAAGGGAAACATGAAATCGAATGGCTTGAGTCCCCTCGTGAAGAACCAATCTCCATTTCTGAAATGGGCAAATCCTCCCTTCACGCATGTAAACATCGCCAAATCGGGCTCTCCTCTAACTGGTGTGATGCCGGTGAAATCCAAATTATAATGCTCAGCCACGATCGTCAGTAACCCTCCAATATTCACCTTTTGAAACCCAATGGTCCTGAATCGATGTAGCTGTGCAATGAAATACGCTCCAACATTAAACTGCACCCCATTAAGCATACACCACAAAGCATAAAGCTCTCCTCTAGACACAACACTTCCCTCTGAGCGGGCGAATAACGTGTTTCTCAAGACACGATCCATGTACCTCAAAACTGGATTATTTATTGAGGAAGCACGAGCCTGTCTAATCTTATAATCTCCAATCTCCCCTGTAATCTCTCTCCAAAACATATTAGCGTTGAACGCACCATTCTCCAAACGAGAGATCCCCAAAGGCGTCTCAAATAGCTCATTAAAATCCTAAGACGTCCATCTCCTACTCACTCCACCAAGCTGAAACGTACACTGATACGGGTACCCAAGCAGGTCCTTCACCATCTCGAAGGAGCAGACTACTTCCGCTGTAACATGGAAATACGTCGGCCTCTTTAACTCCATAAACCTCCGGATACCCACTTGATCGAACATCCAGAAAATGTCATTCCCGATTCTCATTATCCTCATCGTCTCATCATCTTGGTATCGAGTACGAGCTATCTTGTCTGAGACTTCTTCCCACTTTTCTTTAATCTCATCCCAGTTTTGCATTTGAATTTTGAAGTTCTCGGGTAAACGATCTTGTAGCCTCAGCTTCCTGGTCACTGTGTCCACATTTGAAGGCCTGTCATTCCTCTTCTTTGATCTTGCTTCATCCGTCTTACCTTTCCCTTTACTTGATCCTTGTCCCTTTCCTGAAAACAACTACTTCAATACAACCAACAAGACAAGAACACAAGTATATGACTAGCATATCCTATATTCTACTCAAGACTTCAAGAATCCATGCTTAATCAACCCAACTATCATCTCAACATCACTTGCTTATTTAACATGCTCAAAACATCTTCAATCACACTACCTTTAATCTTCAAATCATAAACAACAAGCATGCATCAACCAATTCAAGCTATTCAACAAGAATTTCAACAATTGAACTTCATGAACAACTCCAATTATCAACAATTCAAACCTAACTAACATGCTCATTCATCTAGATGCATCATATCCTTGATCAATCCACATAAAACTCAAGTTCTATCCATAATCAAGCAATCTCAAACCAATAAACATGAATTCATATGAATCAACTCAACAATATCCATTATCACCATGAATTTCAACCAAAATCAACATTAATCAACTTACCCACAACACATTTCTTGCAATAAACTTCAATCCTAAGGAAATTGAGTTGAAAAAAAATGTACCTTTAGTCTTGCCCATGGTTAACTATCGAAAATTGGAACACAACACTCAAAAACACACAACTGAACCCTAATTCGCGACGAAATAGCCCCAAATCCGCGCCCAATTCAAGAATCAATAGTGTAGTGTTGTGTAATCGGTGCAAAATCAAGTGTAATTGACGAATTTGTGCAAGGGTGTTAAGGTTCGGGGAGGGTTCGAGGTTTGGTGAACAAAAAGAATGATCGAACCCTTCTAAAAAACATAACTTAAAATGCGTTCCTGAATGGGTTTGACCTTGGGTTCGACCTGCGGAACAGGTCGAACCTCGAGCGACGAGGTCGAACCTACCTTCTGGATAGACTTACATTTTGGTTCGACCTAGGTTCGACCTTTTGAATAGGTCGAACCACTCTTGTTTTGGTCGAACTATCACCTGAAAAACAGAGTGCTCTGAACGGACTGGTTCGATCTCAGGTTCGACCTTCGAAACAGGTCGAACCATAACGGCTCATGTCGAACCATCCTACTATAAATTTTAAGTCACCGGGTTTGACCTTGGTTCGACCTGTTAGATAGTTAAACCAATAATGATAAGGTCGAACCACCTCACTGGATGATTTTCTACATCGGTTCGACTTTCTCTGCTTGGTTCGACCTCCTGGCACTGGTCGAACCTACCCTGGCTTTGGTCGAACCACCCTTCTAAGCTTCCAAACTGAGTGTTCTTCAATCCTTACATACTTCAAACTTCAATTCGAATCATTAGGTACCAACTAGAGCACAACTTCATCAAAAATTGTTCCACAAAATATCATTCATGAGTAACTCCATAAAAGAAAACACAACCAAAACCCACTAAACATTAGGCAAGTTGTAAAAAATCGTCACATCAAAATCGATTAAAATTTTAAATATGGCGCAAAAACCAACTCCCCTAACAAACATCACAAAGAAAGAAATTATACTATCGGTGCTTATTGAGGTAAGTACATCACACCCCTCCCCAAACTTAGTAGAAACCATAGGTGAAACTAAGTTTGCAAAGAGATGTAATTGCCGATAAGTAAGCACTTCAAATATAAAAATTTCTTACACACACGAATGAAATAAAACAATAAAACAGGAGGGAAAGCCCCCAACAGGCGCTCATGTTTAACGTCAGAGAGTCACGACGGTACCAAATCAGATCAAGGTATCCACAAAGATGACACAAGCATCATCCGGCGACTTGTAATGCTTCAAGCGATGTCCATTTGCCGCAAAAATGTCTCCCTCCTTGTCAATGAGCTCAAAACTCCCCCTCCTAAGGCTTGATGAATCATGAACGGTCCCGTCCACTTAGACTTCAACTTGCCTGCAAAAAACTTTAAACGAGAGTTAAAAAGTAATACCTCATCTCCTTGCTTGAACTCCTTGTACGAGATCTTCGAATCATGCCACCTCTTAATCATTTCCTTATAGATCTCTGAATTCTTGTACGCACGACTCCGAAACTCATCCAAAAGATTGATGTGAGTAATCCTCAACTCCTTCACATCCTTGAGAGTCAAGTTCAAGCATCGCAAAGCCCAAAACGCTTTGTGTTGAATCTCTACAGGTAAGTGGCATGGCTTCCCATAGACAATCTGATACGGTGACATATCTAACACCGTCTTGTACGCGGTCCGAAACCCCCACACGACATCATCGAGCTTCAAAGCCCAATCCTTTCTATTGGTTCCTACCACCTTCTCCAAAATCTATTTGACTTGACGGTTAGAGACCTCCGCTTGCCCATTCGCTTGAGGATGATAGGGTGTAGTAATCCTATGCTTAACACCATACCCTTTAAGCACCTTCTAAAGAAATTTATTTACGAAATGCGTACCTCCATCACTAACAAGTGCTCTAGGGACTCCAAAACGGGCAAAGATATGCTTCTTCAAGAAAGATATAACAGTTTTCGAATCATTCAAGCGAGTAGGAATCGCTTCCACCCACTTAGAAACATAATCCACCACAAGTAGAATGTAGAGAAATCCATTAGATGGGGAAAAAGGCCCCATAAAATCGATACCCCACACATAAAAAATCTCGACCACTATGCTTGGCTGAAGCGACATCTCGTCTCTCCTACCGATGTTCTCCATGCGTTGACACCTATCGCAAGATGCCACATAGGTCTCACAGTCCTTGAACAACGTAGGCCAATAAAGAGTGGACTAAAGTACTTTGGCTGCTGTCTTTTGAGTGCTGAAGTGCCCCCCGTTAGGATGTGCATGGCAAAACTCGAGAACACTCTCCATCTCCATCTCGGGCACACACCTACGGATGATAGAATCCGTGTAAATTTTATACACAAACGGATCATACCATATGAAGGTCTCAATATCCCTTTTGAATTTAGCAAGTTGATATCGGTTGAGATCCCTTGGAACTTCTCCCACAGCAATATAATTAACATAATCCGCATACCATGGATCAACTCCCTGCGCAGCAACCATACACGCTCGCTCAGCTCCTTCAACAAACAAGGCCATGATCTTTTCATCCGGAAACATATTCTCAATATACTCGAAAGAATTATCACAATGTTCCCTAGTCTCCAACCTCGAAAGATGATCCGCCAACACATTATCAGAACCTTTCTTATCCCGGATCTCCATGTCAAACTCTTGAAGTAAAAGAATCCACCTTATTATCCTAGGCTTCGTCTCCTTCTTTTCCATCAAGTACCGAATCGCTGAATGATCCGTGTACACAATAGTCTTCATGCCAACCAAATACTGACGAAATTTGTCGAATGCTTACACAACTGCCAAAAACTCCTTTTCAGTCACCGTGTAATTCTTTTGTGCCGCATCGAAAGTCTTACTTGCGTAGTAAATGGCGCAAAACTTCTTCTCCTTCAGCTGTCCAAGCACCACTCCAAGTGCTACATCACTTGCATCACACATTAGTACAAACGGTTGAGTCCAATCCGGTGTGATCAAGATAGGTGCAGAAATAAGCGCCTCCTTCAAAACTTGAAAAGCTGTTAGACAATCTTCATCAAACACAAAAGGAACATCCTTTTCAAGTAAGCGAGATAAGGGCTTAGAGTATTTTGAGAAGTCTTTTATGAATCTCCTGTAAAAACCAGCGTGTCCAAGGAAGGACCGCACTCCTCTTTCATTGGTCGGTGGTGGAAGCTTCTCAATTGCCACCACTTTAGCACGATCTACCTGCAATCCTTTGGCTGAAACATGATGCCCAAGAACAATCCCATCCTTCACCATGAAGTGGCACTTCTCCCAATTCAAGACAAGATTAGTCACTTGGCATCTCTTCAAAACAGTAGCTAGGTTCGACAAACAAATATCAAAAGAGGAACCAAAAATAGAAAAATCATCCATGAACACCTCCATGATCTTCTCTATCAACCCATCGAATATTGACATCATGCATCTCTGAAAAGTAGCAGGCGCATTACATAACCCAAATGGCATTTTCCGAAAAGCAAAGGTCCCGTAGGGGCAACTAAAAGTGGTCTTTTCTTGATCCTCGGGGGCAATCATAATTTGGTTGTACCCGAGTATCCATCCAAGAAACAATAAAACTCATACCGTGCAAGACGTTCTAACATTTGATCCATGAAAGGAAGAGAAAAATGATCCTTACACGTGTTCTCATTCAACTTCCTATAATCTACACATGTACGCCATCCCGTAGGAATCCTTGTGGCTATCGCTTCTCCATCCTCAGCTTTTACTACAGTCATACCCCCCTTTTTGGCAACTACATGCAATGGACTCACATGGAGACTATCACTAATAGGATATATGATTCCAGCATCCAACCACGTAAGGATTTGCTTCCTAATTACCTCTTGAATCACGGGATTAACCCTCCGCTGATTCTGAACACTTGCCTTTGCCTCGTCTAACAATCTTATCCTATGCATACAATACGAAGGACTAATTCCTTTCAAATCCTCA
This sequence comes from Pogostemon cablin, assembly GCA_023678885.1. NCBI lineage: Eukaryota > Viridiplantae > Streptophyta > Magnoliopsida > Lamiales > Lamiaceae > Pogostemon > Pogostemon cablin. The sequence continues at coordinate 34,209,738 of CM042957.1, forward strand.
AGAGACCAACCAATCGCAGATTTATACTTCCTAAGAACGTTCAATAACTCCTCAAGTTGATCATCATCAAGAGAAGAAGATACAATTACCGGATATTTTTCATTGTTGCCAAGAAAGGCGTACTTTAAGTGTTCCGGCAAAAGTTTCAACTCCTCTTTCCTCACTTCCATCGGAGAGCTCTCGTTATCCAAAGGCAAGTACTTCCTAGTCCACTTAACTTCTTCCACCTTAGTTCTTTCCGATTCAAACCTGTCATCACCCAAAGCAAGTAAGTTTTCAAGAAATTCAATACATATCTCGTTGGAGAGTCCGTCAAGCTCCGTAGTGGGATAAGTAAGAGACTCCATCAAACATGTCTCAAGAGGATCCTTTGACAGGATCAGAGACATATCCTCCTTTACAATCTCCTCCACCACGTCAATACTATAACACTGCGCCATGGGCATCTTCATTGCTTTGTCCAAGTTGAAAAGAACTTCTTCTTTGTCCATCCACAATCTAAGCTCTCCTTTCTGAACATCAATCATAGCTCCAGCAGTAGCAAGGAAAGGTCTCCCCAAGATTAAAGGGATATTATCCTTGTCTTCTTCCATCTCTAGCACAAGAAAGTCCACAGGAAAGACTAGCTTCTCCACTTTGACGAGAACGTCTTCAATTATACCTTTTGGAAACATCATCGACCTGTCCGCCAATTGGAGGACCACTGTTGTAGGGGTCAACTCCCCCAAACCAAGACTCTGAAAGATGGACAAAGGCATCAAATTGATGCTTGCCCCTCGATCGCACAAAGCTCGCCGTGCCGGTCCCTTTTCGATCTCACATAGAATAGTGAAGCTCCCCGGATCCTTCATCTTTTTCGGCAGCTTCTTTTGGATGATTGAGCTGCAATTCTCAGATAAATTCACCATTTCAATTCCGGTTAAGCTCCGCTTCTTCAACAATATGTCTTTTAGAAATCGGGCATAGTACGACATCTCCATGATTGCCTCTGAGAAAGGAATGCTCAAGCTTATTTTGTTCATTATCTCTGAAAACTTCTTGAACTTCTCTTCCAATCCCTTCTTCACAAGCTTGTAAGGAAACGGCGGAGATATCTTTGTTTTGGGAATCCCCCATTCATCACAATCAACCTTCTCCGCTTTCTCTTTTTCGGCTCTCAATCGCTTGGCTCTCTTCCACTTTTTCTCAGCTATTATGTCTGTACTTTGCTCATTCCGAACCACTGGAGTAGCATCAACATCATCGAGAGTGTTCGGAGTAGCAACAGATAATTTCAGATGGGGTTCGACCAGGGTTCGACCTGTGGAATAGGTCGAACCAGGTACGTACTGGTCGAACCTACCTTCTAGACAACGGCTCTCTTTTTGAATTTGAGGTTCGACCTGGGTTCGACCTGTTGAGTAGGTCGAACCACGGGCATCTAGGTCGAACCGGCCTACTGTACTCCTTCCGCCATCCAGTTCGACCAAGGTTCGACCTGTTTGATAGGTCAAACCATGACCGTCGTGGTCAAACCGTTGCTGTGACAAAACAGAGTGCTCCAAGTGGTGCGGTTCGACCTGGGTTCGACCTGTTGGATAGGTCGAACCAAGATTGATTTGGTCGAACTGGTGTTCTAGAAAAATAGAGTGCTCCGAGTTGTCGGGTTCGACCATGGTTCGACCTGTGGAACAGGTCGAACCATCTGCAGTTTGGTCAAACCGATGCTGCAATGCCTCCTGATCGTGTCCAGTGTGTTGGTTCAACCTCCCCTGTATGGTTCGACCTTCAATGTTGGTCGAACCATGGTCGAACCTCGCCCTAGACATGTCCAAATTTGATTCCAGCCTCATAGGTCCCTCGTACTGCGTTCCCGACCTCAATGTGATGGCGTTGCAGGACCTTGGATTCTCAATACTTTGAGACGGGAACTTTCCCTTCTCAAGAGTTTGAGTAAGCTTGTTAACACTTCCTGCCATCTCCCCCATCAGCAACGTAAGGTCCTTCACCTGCTTAGATATAACCTCATGGTTTGCATCGATTTTCTTTTCAAGTTTGGCCTCAAGGCGGTTAACTCTTTCATCATTCTTGGCTATATACCTGTTCACAGTATCCTCAAGACCCGGTTTCCCTTCTTCCACCTTAGCACCCGGATCAATACCCATCAGAGGTTGAATCGCATTATTCGGATTACTCCATGAGAACTCCGGCCTCCTAGGCTGTTGATAACCACCAGGGGGACCACGATTATTAAAGTTTCCTCGATAGTTCCCTTGGTAATTTCGGTTTTCTTGATCTGGATACCTAGTCCCTTGAATACTTTGACCCATGGCATAGTGTGCCTCTTCCAACTCCTCTTGGATTGGTCCCTCATTCTTTAACTCCTGCTGCATGATTGATACGCGCTGAGATAATTCGCTGATTTGCTTCTATTGGGATTCAAGTAGCTTGTTGATATTGGACAAGCTAGAGACGATCTCATCCTCTCTACTTGTTTTCACCATTGCTTGTTCAACCTTAGCTACCTTACCAAGGACATAAGTACCTCTAACTCTATCAGTTGGCCAATCCCTCGAATTCATCGAAATATCTTCAAATAACTTTTCGGCCTCTACGGATGACTTTATAAGCAATGCTCCATTAGAAGAAGCATCCAATAACACTCGTGAATCACAGTCCAATCCATTGTAGAATATACTGATATATTGAGCTTTAGATAGCCCATGTTGAGGACACTTCCTAAGCATGTCCTTGAATCTATCCCATGCTTCATGAAATTTTTCACCTCCACCCATAGCAAATTGGTTAATGTCTTGCTTCATCTTAAATACCTTTGAAGGTGGCATGTACCTCTCCAAGAACCTTAACTTCAGTTGATCCCAAGTGGTGCACTCAACTGCGTTGATAGTGTCGTACCAATCTCTCGCCTTTTCAGTAAGCGAGAATTTGAACAAAAGGATCTTCCTAGCATCTTCATGTTCTCCTGCGTCTTTTTGAGTACTTGCATAGCCCAAGAACTTGTTCAGATGCTGCTGCGGATCCTCGAAAGACCCTCCTGAAAAGGAGTTCCTTTCTATCATGCTAATAAGAGCGGGATGAATATCGAAAGCTAAATTAGTTCTCCTCGCTCCTAGAAGCCCTATATTTCCAGCCCCATTATTTCTGAAAACCTCTCGGATGGCTAGATTATCCGGATTCGCTGCCATGTTGACTGTTCTTGTTCCCGAATTAACTTCAGTTGTAGCTTCAATCGTCTACGAATTCTGCTCGTCAACTTCAACTCCAAAATTCAGAGCTTCAGTTGGATCAATAGTCTTTGCCTTGCTCTTCTTCTTCTTCTTCTATCTTGACGATGCTCCGATTTCAGGATTATAGGGTTCAAGTTCACCTTTCTTTGATCTCGTGAGCATGCACCTAAAAAGAACTAGAATTAAAACAACAAAACAAGAATAATAACCTTAATAAACTAGAAATAACAAAAAAATATTTTAAGCCATCCCCGGAAACGGCGCCAAAAACTTGATGGGCATTTTCTCAATACACAACTTTAATCCCCAAGTATGAAGGATATCAATTGTAGTTTCGAAGGTGACCAAGTTAAATATCGAATCCACGGGACGGATAAATATTACTTCTGTTATTTTCTAGCAATTATGACTATGTTGAGAATTATATTTGTGGGTTTGTAAACTAAGTAATAATTAAAATAGCAAATAAATAGCAAGAACAAGAAAATAGTGGTTGTAATCAAATAAGATAATAGGTAGTTCGTAAAGCCATCCAGTTTCATTCGTTAATTCATACTTTCGTGTATCAATGTCCGACTCTGCCTAGTGGTTTATGGATGCATCGCTAGACCATACAAATCTATTCTATAGACACAAATAGATAAGCTTTTGACACGTGTGAGTATCCTCAGAGCAAGACGTATACTTTACCTCCCTTTCTAGGTACTATCATAATCAATTATTTCCCGTGCACTTAGTACTCTAACCTGATTTGATCTCCCTTTTTAGGTACTATAAAGTTATACTCTTAATCCTACTTGTTAACCCGAATTCAATTCAATTAACAAATATTCATATAAGACGGTTCTAATAAAACCTCGGAATCCCTTCACTTAGAATTATAACAATAAACCCTGCTCATTAGTGAACGCACTCAACCAATAACCATGTTATGCATTCAGACTCTACACAACGATTATTGATGCACAAAACAACTATGAGTATGGATTAAAAACATGCAATCTCATATAAAATAAACCACAAGTAGTGTTGTACGGAGTATACACACAAAATACAAATTAACTCATAAAACCTTCATAACCCTAGAACTACCGAAGTGGCTCTAGCCCATGATTGATCTAAGAACAATCATGGTTAGATGGAACAATCTTAATTGAATCTCCAGCTGAACTTCTGTCTCAGCTCTCCTACTCTCCTCTTGTAATGTGTTGTTGACGACGATCCCTTTCTTCTTTCTTTTTCGTTCTCTTAGTGACCGTGGGTTTTTATCTTGACTGCATGAGCCTCCTTTTATACTTGTAATCACGTCTCTAGGGCTTGGACTAGGATTTTCAAGTGATCCCACGCGTTTTGGCCTCAAAAATTCGGATAAGGTAAGTTCCCGCACGTCGGTTCAACCTCGTCAAACAAGTCGAACCACTGGCCGCAGGTCGAACCACAGGTCGAACCTACCTACTAGAAGTATTCTGCACTTGGTTCGACCGCTTGTACAGGTTGAACCCCTCGGGTCTTGGTCGAACCACATGTCGAACCTCACCACTGGATAATTTCCGCTCCTGGTTCGACCAACCGTCAGGTCGAACCCCAACATCGTGGTCGAACCCATCTTCTCGTAAACTGGTTCGACCATGGTTCGACCTGATGAACAGGTCGAACCCCTTGAGTCATGGTCGAACCTTCCTTCTGCAAACTTTGCAATGCTGGATTGACCTGTAGGAGAGGTCGAACCCTCCTCCATCAGGTCGAACCACCTCTCTCCTTGGCGGTTCGCGTGGTCTCAACTTTGTCTCTTCAATTCTTGGCACTTCCACTCCGATTTTGCTATGAAAACTACTAAAATTGCTCCACTAACACCTGATTCATGCTAATTCATAATATATATAGGTTTTCCACCTATTTCTACCTCAAAACTCTCCAAAACTAGCACAAAACATGGTGCCAAACTTGTGAATTTACACACTCATCACTCTTCCACTTCCATACTATCTAGAATGATAGTAACATCTCGATGAACACAACTGCCTGTTGAGAGTGGAAATTCATGTGATTTGAGCTCTGATTTCGGTAAGAATGGTGTACGATTTGGTCTTAAGTCAAGGCGAATCGGGATATATATGAAAGTCACAAATCAGGTGCTACTGAGTTTGTTATAGCATAATTCAATTGGAAAACAGGTTAGAAGTGCTCAGAATTGGAAGACACATAATTCGAGGTTGCATTCGATCAGATAAGGAGCCATTCAACCAAAACCATTATGGTCGAGCAATGGTAGAACGGCATGGTTAAAGTTTTTAGTGCACAGAGGTGTCGTTTGACTAAAACAAGAGTTGTCTAACCAAGTAATTCTTGTCGAACAATGGTCACATGGTGAGGAAAGATGATTTGATTTACAAGCGTGTTGTTCGACCAAAGCCGAGTTGTTCGACCAGAACAATTTTGGTCAAATGGCATCGTGGATTTCTTGTTCCATACTTTTTTACACCGCAGTGCGTGTATGTACGTATATTTATCGAAAAATCCCAGAAAAGGTCCATTGGAAGAGTCTCAAGTATAAATGGAACATTATTGACATCCGAGAGAGAGTTAGATACCACATCCATCCTACATCACATCCGAACCCTAACTATATCCAGAAGAGCTGTAGAGATTCATTTGTCGAATCAAGCGAAGAACTAAGTTAAGATTCAAGATGGAGCGAGACGCGACTACTCCCGCATCTAGAGTTTACTTCATATCTTAATTTATCTTATAATTTTCCACACTATGGGTAAGATCTATCCAACCACCATGATTGTTCTATGCTACATCATAGGCTAGAACCGCTAAGGTAGTTCTAGGGTTTATGAAAGTTTTACGAGTTAATTGAACTTTCATGTGTATACTTCGCACAACACTACTAGTGGTTTATTTTATATATGATTGTGCTTTCTTAATTCATATTCATGGTCGTTTTGTTCATCTTCAAATTTTATATAGAGTCTAAATATATATTTGGGATATAGATTGAGCGCGTTCACCGCTGAACAACATTCCATGTTATGATTCTAAGTGAGGGGACTCCAAAACTTCATTAGAACTATCATATATGAATACTTGTTAATTGAATCTACTTTGGGTTGATAAGTAGGAAGAAGAGAGTAATTTTATAGTGCCTATAAAGGGAGATCATATCAAGTTTGAGTACTAAGTGCACGGGAAATAATTGATACTGATAGTACCTAGAAAGGGGGGTGAAATTATATCTCTTTCTCCAAGGATATTCACACTTTTTATACGCATGTCTACTCGTATCTATAGAGTAGATATGCATGGCTTCGTGATGCGTCCATAATTTACAAGGCAGATTCGAACAATATGCATGAAAGGGAGATTAATGAGTGAAACTGGATGATGCTAGAGCTGCCTATTATATTACTTGATCACTTTCATCATTACGCTTGACTATTCTATTTTCTACTTTAATTATTTGTTTAGTAGTTTAATAATTCTCTACACTTTTATTGCCAAATTAAAGTCTTAATTAATTTAGTTAATAGTAAGAGTAATAATAATCCATCCTTTGGGTTCGATAAATAACTTAGTCACTTATCTAAGCTACAATAATATCCTTCATACTTGGAGATTAATTGTGTGTAAAGAAAATGCTCAACACTGCCCACCACTCGATTTTTAGATGATGAAGCAAGAGGGCAAGTGGAGGGAGGTGGCTCGACAAAATATAGAAAGAGCCAATCCAATGGCTATGGATGATGATCCAGTGGGAGATGTTGAGGGAGATGATGACTAAGGAGAAAAAGAAGATTATCATGAGGAGCAACATGGAGTCAGACGAGGAGAGTATGAACAACCACATGGCGGGGCTCAGTACAAGGGAGTGCCACTGTTCTCCAAAGCTACTCATTTCCACTATATGCATAGGATAACACTACCTGGACTACCTCTGGATATGAGGATTGGGATCCTATAGTAAATTGGTAGAGCTAATAGGCCCAATGTATGCATGCTCAGTTATCACATTTGTCTACTGAAAACATGAGAAGGAGGGAGAATGATAGATGAGCCATCAGATGACCACTATGAATACCACATAGATGACCACTAATCTGCAGATATGTGCATTGACTAATGGTTGGCGTTCGATCATTTGATTAACGTGAACCGTTAGGTTCCATACGATTTTATATCAATAGAAGCAAGAACATAAAATCGTATTACCTTTCACCAGGGTATGTTGAAGAAGAGAAATTCTCACCGGCAGCATGAGCAGCCTCACAAATTTGGGTATAACTTCCTCATCCAATCTCCAATTTAAGAGATTTTTTGTGCCAAAACGATACTCTCTTCCGTGGCTTTCTAACTGTATATATAACACAACCAGTTTTGAGTTCCATACGAATTCAAAAAATTCATGAAAGTTGATGATCAGGCTATTGAAAATAATCTCTTGATCTTCAGCTGTATTCCCAAGTTCAATCTTGTCATCGCGTGGGCGATGATCCTCAAGATCCTCTCAATCTATAATGCTTCCTCAAACTCACGTGTGTTAGGCATAATAATTAGGGTTTCTGAATCACTAAGATGACTTGTATATGGGCTACAACAGGGACCAGAAGGAGAAATTAGAGTCGGGCCTCCATTGGGCTTAAGTATCCAAGTTTAGCCTGAAACTTATAATTAAGTCAAATAATAATAATATATTCTATTAAAATATTATTACTGCACTTCCGCTCTAATCCTAAATTATGTTATGGGCTCCTTCTTATTATTAACTCGTTAGTCTCCCCGCATTTAAGATATACACTGTCATTAATTAATTAAGTTACTGACAACTCCATTAATTAATATCTCATCCGAGTGTAGTACCACTCTAACATTATTATCATGCCGGAATAAAATTACCTGCAGAGTTTACATGATAATCTTTTTGAGCTCCTCAAGGGGACATCATTAACCTATTTTATCGGACACGGTTTCCTTCTACAATCAACAACACACCATAGAGACAATACTATTTCCCAACTCATCGAGTTTATTGATTTCATAACATGTAAATCTCACCCATTGATGAATCAAAGAAATACATACTGCCTTACTTGTCGAGGTTATTGTATAGGGATTAAGAGCACGAACATCCATAATAACAGAGATCAAGTTCTCCTATATAGTCAGTATAAGTCGAATGATCTCAAGTTGTCTTGCTCAATACACACAAAGTGTACTAATGTGATTCTATAGTCAAGACAAACTAATTCCAAATCATACTACAACCATCCCGATAGAGAGTCCCCGCCTATCTCGGTTGTGAGCATTTGCATATACTTTATAAGAAAACCGATAATATGATCTTTCGCGTGTTGTAACACAACATATTATTTACAGTATAAAGTAAATGGACTATTGCATCGGACATATAAATAAATTATAAGACGCAATCATTTGATCAATGATTCTCATTTTAAACATTGTTAAATCATTGTTCATACTAAAGCTAGGCTTTTAGTATACAATCCAATACTAATATGCTGAACGAGGTGTCAGAGAGAGTTGTAATTTGGAGGAGATTCGTCAGGAGTTCAATGCTTGGCGTATAGATCCCGACGACCTCCTATGATCCATGGTGGATATGTAGTAGTTAGAGTTTTGGTTTTCTTCTCTCCACCTCATTTCTATTTTGTTATTTTAGTTAGTTAGTTAGGTGAATTGTTTAGATTCTATCTTTCTTGTTATTTGGGTTTATAGAATGATTGATATTATTCTGTGACTTCCATTTACCTGAAATTGTTGATGGTGATTATTATTGGTTGTGTTTGAAGTTTTGGATGTTAGGTACGTATTGAGTTTTTTTTTTTAGAAAATGGAGTGTTCTTTGATAACATGTCATGTATGTGCTTGAAATCAAATTTGAAGTTATGCTTTGATAATAGGAAACTTGAAGTTTGACTATATGTATGGATGATTAATTACATAGCCTATATAGGTATGCTTGTTCATTCATGAATACCCACGTGAGATTTGAGCCTTTTGAAATCATAAGATGTTGCATGATTTAGTTTATTCTTGTGAAAGTCATTCATTCAGACGTAATCTAGAATTTAGCTTTGTATCTTGCTTGAAACTATGTGTTTGATTAGACAATGGGAAATGATCTTAGGCCATTTTTATTCTTTATAAAGTCACTAGCAAAATGAATATCCTACCAAATGATGTTATCCTTAGTCAACCCATTTGACCCTAAAAGTCTTATTTGTTGGAAGCCTATAAAATAGCCAATTGAATCCTTTGATAGTTTTTAAAATACTTTATCTAGTAGAAAATTGAAGGAATCAAGTTGGTTCTTTGTGAATAAAAAGGAGAAGGATAAATCTCGTGGAGAAGTGATAAATATTGTGAAAAGTGGTTAAAACTTGCATGAAGGGGTATTGCCTGAAACTAGTACTCTGTGTAAAAGGATAGTACCCAAAATCGGTACCCTGCTTTGATAAGAAATTACCAAGATATGAAGTTTGCATTGAAAGTGAAGGAGGAAAACAAGTTGAAGAAAGTTATGAAGAGCATTAAAGAAAGAAAGAAGTGTAAAATATGTTTGTTGAGAAGCTGTAAGTCTTCTTTAATTCTCTACTAGTGATTTAATCACTTCATCTATATTTTCACACTTATACCAAAGAGCCAACACTATCTCGAATGCAAGACCTTTGTGATCCTATTGTCTAGTTATTCCTTAGTAGAGAGTGTAAATGAATGCTAAGTTTATGGATACGCGTGTATTTGAATTGATACAGAGTGTAAACACCTAGTCTTGAAATGTAAATCTCACACTTGAGCATAGAGAGTATATACTACCTATGATAATGAGTGGAGGAGCATTTCGAAAAGGTGAAGTAGTTAATTTGTAGTGAATGTTTTTAGATAGATGGTTGTTCTAGTGTTGAAGTGTGATTTTTACTTTCGATTATTGTGAATCGTTGTGTGGCTGTGCATTACACTCTCAAGTTTTCTCTTTGTTTTCTCTTTCGTTGTTCGGGGACGGACAAGATGTAAGTTTAGAAGATTTTTTAGAGTGGAAATTCACGCATTTTATGTGTACACATTGCACTATTTTTCTTAGAAAAGTCTATGATTTGCATAAAATTGTGTAGGTTTTAGTGCTTGCATGATTTTAAGGATACTGCGGTGTTTTTGTAAGTTTTGAAGGCCTAAATCAGGGAAAAATGGATTAGAATCGAAAGTAGCATGGAAATGGTTCGAAAGCAACTTGGGCTCCCAACTTGAGGGCAACTCAAGCTAAATTAGCTTGGAATGTGGTAGCTTGGCTCCAGACTCTAGCCGAGTTGGGGTTCGATGAATGCAGAATGAGATATGGTGTAGATCGATATGCATCTCGGCTACTTCTTGACCTAGCTTGTGATGTTGATTGGATCTTATGGTCTACGCAATCTTTTTGGGTTTTATGCACATCTAACACAGTGAAATTACAAAAAGTTTTACCTGTTACCTTTCGAAAATTCTCGCCGGCAGCTGCGCGCAATCTCACGATTTTGAGCATAACTTCCTCATCCAAACTTTGATTTGAGTGATTTTTGAGCCAAAACGATCCTCTATTCCGTGGTTTTACAACCACGTATCATACAAACAGTTTTGAATTCCACACAAACCCATAAAAATAATGGAAGTTGAGCATGCATTTTTCAGCATTCCTATAACTTTGTACTTTAAATCCTTTTCCACCTCTTGATCTTCTGCAGTATTTCTATGCCTCTTCTAGACGTCATGTGAGTGATAATTCTCTAGGCGATCCCAATCCATAGTCTCCCTCGAATTTCTCACGTTCTCTCTTTTTCGATGAGAAATTTGATTTCTCATCTAAAGATTGATTTAGGGTTGAATTCATGATGACTGAGACTGCTGGGATGGCTTATTATATGCTACAGCAGGGACCAGGAGTAGAAATTAGGGTTGGGGCTCCCATTGGGCATAAACATCCAAGTTTAGCCCAAAACTTTACTTAAGCCTAATAATAATAAATCAGTCCGCTAAAGATTATTATTGCACTACCACCCTAATTCCAAATTATGTTATGGGCTCCTTTTTATTATGGGCACATTTAACTCCCCGTGTTTAAGATATGCCCATTAATTAAATGAGTTACTGACAACTCAATTAATTAATCTCTTATCCAAGAGTAGTACCACTCAACCTTATTATCATGCCGGATAAAATCCACCTGCAGGGTTTACATGATAATCCTTATGAGCTCCTCAAGAGAACATCATCAACCTAATTCATTTGAACACGGATTTCTTCTACAATCAACAATACACCATGCAGACAATATCGTCTCCCAACTCACCGAGCATATTGATTAATAATTAAATCTCACCCATTGTGAATCAAATAAATAAATACTGAATTACATATTGAGATTATTATATAGGGGTTAAGAGTATGAACATCCATAATAACTGAGGTCTAGTTCACTTATATAGTCAATATAAATCGAACAACCTCAGCAGTCCTGCTCAATACACCCAAAGTGCACTAGTGTAATTTTATAGTCAAGACAAACTAATACCAAATCACACTACAATCATCCCGATAGATTATCCCCGTCTATATATCTCGATTGTTAGCATCTATTTGTACTTTATAAGGAGCATATAATATGATCTTCCGTGCGATGCCGCATACCATATTATCTACAATATAAAGTAAATGGACTTTTACATCGACATGCAATCATTTGATCAATGATTCTCATTTCAAATATTGTTATAAAATTGTTCATACTGAAGCTAGGCTTTTAGTATACAATCCAACAGCTTGAGCCGAGTTAGTTTCTGAGTTGACCGAACCATGGTTGAGTTGTTCCCTGTTCGCTCTAGATCTGTGTTTTACACCTCCAGTGCGTGTTAGTGCATATTTTTGGAGAGAGACACAAATTTAAAAGGGTATCAGAATACACAAGGGAGATAACCATTGATCCATCGCCTACTTTACATCATTCGCATCCATATTTCAAACATATACATCCATCCCATCATTCATCCACACTAAAGGAGATCCTAGTGCTAGAGGGGAGTCAGTCAAATCTGTGAGACGGAGAAGGGACGTGAAACAACACTGACACTATGGTTTTTCATTTCCTTTCTTATCTTTTCGTTTGTCAAGACTTTTGGTAAGATTTCAATTATAGTCATGGGAGTTACCTGTATCCCCATGGGCTATGTTCGTTTACAGTTCTAAGGATTGAGGATAGATTTTGTTGATTTGATGAACTAGACTACTTTTATGATTTCACGTAGAATGCTTATTTTCATTTATTTGATTTGATTTGAGACTTCAAAACTCATGCTACATAATGTCTTCATGTATTTCATGGCATTGCCCATGATGCATGGTTTGATATGTTGGGTTGTGTGAGTTCATGAATTGAATTGCTTATCTATTAAGGATTAAGGGGATTGCCCAATATAACTTTAATTCTTTATAACAGATAAATCTAATGTAAAGAATTATCAAGTGGAACAATGCAATTAGACTTTCAAGCAGGATATTAAGAGTTAATTCTATAGTACCTGTAAAGGGAAAACGTATAGAATTCAAGTACCTTCTAAGGGAAAATATTCATACAGTTAGAACTTAGAAAGGGGATGGAATTATCACTTACACATCCTAGGAGTTAAAGTAAATTTAATTGTTAATTTATTTGGCCCATATCAAGTGAATTTGCATGTCTAATGATGCTTTTATATCTTCTACATGAATGAGCAATTGGACGTCTATGAATTCAGATTAATCAGTCTACACTGTATTTCCTTAGGACTGTTGTTTCTCTCTTGAATTAAACTTAAAATCTTTCATTTAGTGATTTAATTTTATTTGTTATTTAATTTTCAGTCTTCTAGTTAATAATTAAGTTCTCAAACATTTGAATTTGGGCACGTACGTCTCTTAGTTAACCTAGTAACTTTAGGAGTAGATAATTTACTGTTCTTAAGGTTCGATTTTATAACTTGGTTATTTGTTACTACAATATATCTTTGATACTTCGGGATTTAATTAGTGTGTAGGAAAATGTGCAACAACCCGGGTAAAAAAATAATCGTGAATTTCCTATTTTGCCCCCACCCTAAACCTACACTCAATACTAACTTCAACCAACCTATTTTGCTAAGCCCACCCTATACTATTACTAAGAATACTCAAACACATAAAGCTTCTTTCACCATTTTCTTGGTTTCTTTGTTACTTATCATTGTGGTGTTGAAAAATTCAGTTATTCTTATTCATTACTCCCTCCGTCCCAAAGTAATAATTACATTTTCTTTTTACATGGGGATTGAGGAATATAATATTTTAACATGTGGTAAGAGGAATAATATTTTAATACAAAGTGGTTAATGATGCATGTTTTCTTTGCACGCCAAATTAATCCCCAAGTACTAAGGATATCAGTTGCAGCTTAAGCAAACGACCAAGTTAAATATAAAACCCAAAGGACAGCGTATTATCAATTTAACTATTATCTAAATTAATTAAAATGAAAAGCAATAAGAGTTGCGGAATTAATTATCAACTAAAATACTAAAATGAAATAACAAATAGAATAAAATAACACTAGAAGAATACGAAAGTGGATCAAGTAGGAGAATATGTAGCTCTTGGGTAATCTAGTTTTACTACTTAACTTCCCTCTCAAGTGCAGGCCGACTCTGCCTTGTGAACTATGGACGCATCACTAAACCATGCAAATATACTCTATAGACACAAGTAAATAAGCGTGTAACACGTGCGAATAACATCGAAGCAAGAGATGTAATTTCACCACCCCCTTTCTAGGTTCTATCAGTACCTATTATTTCCCACGTCTGGAACCTAACCCGATATGATCTCCCTTTATAGGTACTATAAAATTACCCTCTTTATCCTGCTTACTAACCCAAATTCAATTAAATTAATAAATATTCATATATGACAGTTCTAATGAAGCTTTAGAGTCCCCTCACTTAGAATCATAATATGGAATCCTGTTTAGCGGTGAACGCACTCAATCAATAACCAAGATATGTATTCAGACTCTACATAATAGTTAATGATGCACAAAACAACTCTGAGTATGAATTAACAATGTATAGTCATATATAAACTAAATCACAAGTAGTGTTTTACGGAGTATACACACGAAAGTTTAATTAATTCATAAAACTTTCAAAACCATAGATCTACCAAAATAGTTCTAGCCCATGATGTTACGAAGAACAATCGTGGGTGTTGGATAGATCTTACTCATATGTCCGGAAAATTAGAAAATAGAAGAAAAGAATTAGGAAAACCCTTAGTGTAGCGATCTCCTTCCTTCTTTCTTCCGTCTCTTCAAATCCTCTTGATTCTCTTTCTTGGATCCACAGATGAATCTTCACAGTGATGGATGGATGGAGGAAAGGATATGGATGATGGTTGGGGGGTGATTCCCCCTTGTGGGGTGTAGGATGATTGTGTTGTCTTGCGGTCTCCTTGGTGTGATCTACATCCCCTTTTATACTCGTAAGCTCTCCTTATGGACCTTGGATGGGCTTTTTCTAAGAAAACATGAAAATACATATACTGGGGGTGTAAAAATATGGATATGGAGCTGTTCAGGCATTTTGTTTGACCATGGTTCGACCTACATGGATGGTCGAACCATGTCATCGAGGTCGAACCAGCTTGCACAGTCTCACCGTTTCGCATATAACTTCTATATACAAACTCCAATTTGAGTGATTCTTATGCTTATACGATCGTATCTTCCTTGGATTTCTATCCATATATAGAACTCACAAAACCTCCAACATTTGAATGCATAAAAAGTTATGCAAAGTGACACAATCGTGCTGAGCAGGAACAGCTTGTGCGGCGTCACCATTTTGATCATAACATTCTCGTTTGGATTCCAATTGAGGTGTTTCTTACACCAAAACGACCCTCTTTGCTGTGGCTTTCCAACCATTTATCACACTTTCAGTTTTCATCTCCAGACAAATGCAGAAAAATTACACAATTTGGACGTGCGTTTTTCAACATTCTTGCACAAGTTGCACCTTTTCTCCAACTTTGCTCTTTTGATCTTTTTTCCAAATAAAATACAATAAAATACCTCAAAAGCACCTTTTCTCACATATATCGAATATAAGACACTTGTGCAAATATATGACAATAATTTCCATTAAAAAGGTGTTAAATTGGACACTAAAACACGCTTATTTTTACTCTCATCAGTTAGTTGTATTATTGTTGTGTGTAGACCCATAGAAATATATTAATTGTTTTGCATGTGTAGGTCTAATTTACTAAAAAGAGAAATATAACTATTGAGGTGGGACGTCCAAATTGAAAATATGTAACTATTATTGTGGACAGATGGAGTACATTGATGAATTTTTATGGAGATTATTTAAGGTTACATCACTAGCAAATTATATGTACAACTTATAAGAAAGCTAACTGTATATTTTAGAAATGGAGGAAGAGGAAGAAGGGAAGTTTTTAGTTGCTCTAGGTTTTTTAGAAATTCTCTCTCTAAAAATCATGCTTTCCAAACACGTGAATACTTCGAACAGGTTCCTAGTCCTTTGTTCACAGATCCTTCACTGCGGTAAGATTCTAGCGGCGGCACCACCTCCTAAATTGGGCGTATATTGTCTTCACGCTGGCAGGTTCTTCAAGGTTTTTGGAAACCCATCTTTTTCCAGAAATTTATTTTCATCCTCGTCAAATTGTTGGCTCGGTTTAGTATTCACCTCGCTGCAGCTCCAGATGGCAATGTCAACAGGCAGTGCTGCCAATGCTAATGGCTAGGGTTTCTAAGCGGGGAGTTTCAATTCGTAGGTCTTGATGCTCTTCTTCTAGGTCTCTTTTACAATGGGGAAGAAATCAAAGGATTCGTCAATTCTAGAGGGAGTGAAGGGAAGTCTTGTGGTAGATGAGAGGCAATTTATTAAAAAGGGGAAAACCCATGAAATCGAGGGTCCAGTGAAGGCCCTGATTCTCGCGGCTGACCCTTCTCTAAAAGTTACTGCCAAGATGAAGTCATTTTATGCAGATTGACGGGATATGGAGATTAATGTGTGGGAGTTGGTGTTGATACAGGTGCCGATATTAGGGTTAAGGGGATGTCGGAGTTGATCCAGCAATTTGAAGATCGCACGGCTGCTTCTCCCCTCGATGGAGTTAATTCGTCGGTTGGGTTGGGGGATTTAGGTAGTGCGATGTATCTACTATACCTCGTTTAGATGGGAGAGCTTGGTACCAAATAGTAGCTGGAGATGGAAACATACAGGGGGTCAAGGCTATTTCCGATGGGCAAGGCAGGTCAGGCGGAAGAGTGGTGGGAGAGTCTAGCAACCAGAGTGTGCAGGGAAACAGAGCTGATGCTCTGCCTAGGGTATCACCTAACTCGACTCAAGCTATGTCCTCTTGAATTTTGGAGCACGGAACACATTAGCATGATAGCCTCCATGATTGGCCATTCGATTATGATTGATGAGGCATCTGGCTTGAAGGGTAGGAATTCTTTTGACAGAGTTTGAGTGGATTTTGATGTGTCTCAGGATCTTTCGAATGAGATTGAGCTCCTCTTCCTTGGGGGTCGCTTTATCCAGTCTGTAGTATATGAGCAACTCCCTTAGTATTGTGTTGATTGTAGGAAGTTTGGACATATTGTTGGTATGTGTGATGTGGCTGAGAAAGGGGTGAAGGAGGTTATAGCCGGTGGGGGTGAGACGAGTGGGAAGGATGTGGACAGATTTGAGAAGCAAAAGAAGAAAAATAAAAAGAAGAAGAAGAAGGTGGAGGATAGGCCGAGTGTGCATGTGAGAGCTCAGAGTATTGTCCCTTCTTCGGGACGTTATCAGGTTTTTGAGGAGCTGGAAGGCCTGCGTAGAAGTAAACATGAGGGTAAGACTCCGATATAAGTTGATCAAAGTAAGGGACCTTATAAGAGCCGTGAGCCCTCGGTGGTGAGTTCCTCGTCATATGAGGAGTATGAAGAGGAAGAGGAGAGTGGTCATTCTCCACCCCCTCGACATCATAAGAATGGTGGTACTAAAAATTGAACACCTGGAATTGTTATACAGGAGCCTCTAGCCTCTGGAAAGAAGAACCTTCATTCCGGAGCTAAACATCCAGACCCATCTCATAGATGAGGTTCCTTACCTGGAATGTGTGAGGACTAGTGAATGCTCTGTTTTTGGGCATTTTCTCAACATACAATTTTAATCCCCAAGTATGAAGGAAGCGATTGTAGCTTAGATAAGAGACCAAGTTATATTTATCAAACTCAAAGATTAGTTGGTTATCATTTTATTATTATCTAATCTAAAAGAAACTATTGTTGGTAATTTAATTGGAGAATAGTTATTAAACTAATGAACAAATAATTAAATAGAAAATAAAATAGAGATAGTAGAGATAAAAGAGAGTAGACAAGTGAGAAGATAGGTAGCTCTTCGAACCATCCAGTTTCACTAATTAATCTCCCTTCCGTATGTCAATGTCCAACTCTGCCTTGTGGATTATGGATGCATCACTAAGTCTTCCAAATCCACTCTATACACACAAGTAGATAAGCGTGTAACATGTGTGAATTGCCTCGCAGCAAGAGATATAATTACACCCCCCTTTCTAGGTACTATCAATATCAATTATTTCTCGTGCACTAAGTACTCTAACCCGATATGATCTCCCTTTATAGGTACTATATAATTCTTGTCTTTATCCTACTTACTAACTTGAATTCAATTCAATTAATAAGTATTCATATAAGATAGTTCTAATGAAGCTTCGGAGTCCTCTCACTTAGAATCATAACATGTAATCCTGCTCAGCAGTGAACGTACTCAATCGATAACTAAGATATGTATTCAGACTCTACATAACAGTTAATGATGCACAAAACAACTCTGAGTATGAATTAAAAATGCATAGTCTTATATAAAATAAATCCACAAGTAGTGTTGTACGGAGTATACACACGGCAGTTCAATTAACTAGATAAAAACCTTCATAACCCTAGAACTACCAAAGCGATTTTAGCCCATGATGCTTCGAAGAACGTTCATGGTGTTTGGATGGATCTTACCCATAGTCTTGAAAATTACAAGAAAGATTAAGTTGCGAAGTAAACCCTAGATTTGGGCATCGTCGCTTCTCTCTCCGTCTTAAATCTTTACTTGGTTCTCATTTGATTCGATGCATGAATAACTCTCTATAGCTCCTATAAATGGATTTAGGGTTTGGTGTGGAATCTAACTCTCTTTTTGGTGTGATCGGCACCCCTTTTTATACTTGTAGCTTATCCTTATGGACCTTTACTGGGCTTTTTCGTAGAAAACATGCACATGCACGCACTAGTGGTAAAATTCCAATGGTTTGGAGATGATTTGTCTCCGTTTGAGCAGACCTGACATGGTAGAACATGACCTCTTGGTCGAAATGAGGTCGAATGGCGTGTCCATAAACTGGACTTCTTCTCTACTTGCCGTTCGACTTGACTTACGCAGTTCAACTTGGCTTTGCTTGGTCGAACGGGCTTTATTAGTCGAATGACCTCTCTGTAAGTTGAAACACCTCCCGTTCGACATCCGCAATGTTGTTTGACCAGGCTAATATTGGTCGAACAGCCTTCCCAGGTCGAATTACACCTCGAATATCATGTTTTCTAATTCCGAGCACTTCAGACCTATTTTCCTATACAAATATTCTCAAATAACCTCAGTAGCATCAGATTCGTGAATTTTCTATGAACATCCCATTTCGTCTTGATAATAGACTAAATCATACTCAATTTCCACATAAATTGAAGCTCAAAACATGTGAATTATCACTCTCATCAAACCCCCAAAACTTACATGTTGCTGGTCCGGAGGCAACAAATATCAAAACAAAACAAGAGAGTGTAATCATGAGATCAAGCACAACCTATTTTAACACATGCAATTATATCAATTCAAAACATGCATCCATCATACCTTTCATCCATGCAAAAATATCCATCAACCACAATACTTCTATGAGTGCAAAATCATCTAGCTCACTAGGTAAGTATTTACTCTCGCGCTCAAGTGTAAAAGATATACACTTTCAAAGGGTTAGTATATACACTCAAAATCAATTCATATATTCGCGTAACCATAAGCTTGGCAAAGGTCGCAAAAATCAATTCATAATTATTTCAACACTAAGATCACAAAGGACTTGTTCTTTGGGTTGTAATGTTGGCTCTTTGGTAAAGGTATGAGAATATAGATAAAGTGACTAACTTTACTCGTAGAGAATTATCTTGGAGAGTTGCTTTTCATCAAACAGCAATAATACTTCTTCTCCTTCATCATTCTCATGATCTTTTCAATACTTCTTCTGCTTCACTTGGAATCAACATCTTTCTTCTTTTTCAGAATACAATGGTACCAATTTCGGGAACTACCCTTTCAAGCAATTGAGGTACTAGTTTTAGGCACTACCCCTTAACAAGATTTAACCACAATCTTTTTACTCATCACTAGCACAATTTTCCTTCCTTATTTTATTCAATTTCATTGCTTAGCAATTTATTCACCTTAACTCTTTACTAGTAAATAGGGTATTTCAAAGCTAAAGTAGAGGTAAATAAGGCTTTTATCATAGGCTTGCCAAATAAAAAGCTTTTAAAGGATAAACGAGGTTCCAATGATATAAACTTCAAGGTAGGATAAAATTTGGCTAAAGGACTCAATCATCAATCATGGCCTAAGATCATGTCCTAGTATCTATCAATTATAAATTTCAAACAAGACTCTAAGCCAAGTTATAGAATATGAACATATGAACAATGCTCACAAGAATAAACTATCATGCATTGACGTAGCAAGATTTCATAAGGCTCAAAATCTCACATGGGTAATAGATTCTTAAACACTCTTCAAAGCATGCAATCAATATCAACCTCTACATAAACTATAAGTAATAACATTACATGCCTATCATCAATAAAATCAACATGCATAAAAAATAAGTGTACATGCATACTCAAGAAGTAACATCATACTCTCCAAATCAATCTAATCAACAGCCAAATCAAACATATCCAATGTATCCATCATCATCAATCAACATCAAATACAAACTACTCACACATGAATCTCAACAAATACTGAACCACCCACACAATTACTCAACCTGTAAAGTGAAAAAGAGAATGGAGGTAAGAAGAAACAGACAAGGATAAAAACCTGGCTCCACTACTTCTCCGGAGCATTATCATCATCATTATAATTGCGCCAATCATCGAATTTCCTTTGCAATGTATCGATCTTCCTGTCCAAAGCTTTATAATTCTCATTAAGATCTCCCAATCTCCTATCCATAGCATCATATCGAAGGTAAAGCATAGCGTAATTTGTATTCGCCAATTCCAGCTGTCGAATCTTCACTTGCTGGTTCCCATTCAAAGTGACAAAATGCTTGTTCATCAATCTGAACTGCTCCCAATAGAAATGATCCTGGGCATGCTAGAAATCCTGCTATTGTAGTGGCGGTGGCTCAAAGTACTCATGCTATGGTTGTGGCTGCTGCGGTGGCTGCATCGGAGGAAAATCCATCTCTGGGTACTCATAAGCTGGCTGCTGTGGCTGATTCTCGTCAATGAACTCAGCTGGATCACCTACCAAAATTATGTCTTCATCAATGTGGACTCTTTGTAGGTTCATCTCAGCAAGACTCCAATTTCCCTCTTCCAAACAAGTCTTGGAAATTGCTCTATGCTCCGAGGTATCCATCAATAGGTTGGTGTTGATCTGAATTGTAATGGGATCAACATTCAACAATGGAAATTGAAAAGAAATAGGATTCTTGCCACGGATGAACATCCAAACATCATCCATCCGCTGAACCAACCCCATCCTCATAAGGATGACAGAATCAAGTCAGGATCCCCTCGGATCGGCCTATGCTTGCTCAAATCAACTCGATAATACTCCATAACGGAGTAATCAGCCCTCCAATGTTGACTCTTTAGAAACCATGACTAGCGAACTTGTACAGCTGATGGAAAAAGTAAGTCGCAATGTTGAAGCGGACTCCATTCAACAAACACCAGAGCATGTACAACTCCCCCCTTGGAATACAACTGCCCTA
The DNA here is from genome assembly GCA_023678885.1 of Pogostemon cablin. Lineage (NCBI taxonomy): Eukaryota > Viridiplantae > Streptophyta > Magnoliopsida > Lamiales > Lamiaceae > Pogostemon > Pogostemon cablin. The sequence goes on from CM042957.1 coordinate 34,231,112, forward strand.
GGATCGAGCAAACAACATGTTGCTCAGAATCTGGTCCATATAGGCTATCATGGGGTTGTGGATAAAAGCAACCTTTGCGGTGTTCAAATTATAACTACCTCGCCTCCCCGAGATAGATCTCCAGAACTCATCAGCATTAAAAGCTGCATGCTCCACCGCAGACACATTCAGATAACCAATCATCTCATTGAACTCACTGGCATACATCAGCTGCAACCATCCACCAATCTGCATCCACAAACTATAGGGAAGATAATGATCTTCATGATTGACTCTCATCGAGCATAAAACCTCAGTAGTAATGCGGAAATACGTCTCCCTCTTCATCTCCATGAACCTAGTGATTCCTACTTGATTAAACATCCAAAGAATATTGTTGATGATGTTCATCTCCACCATCACTTGATCATCTTGATAACGAGTCCTCATTATCTTATCCGAAATGGCTGCCTACAACTCCTTTTTATCCTCCCAATCTTCGATCTCTATACCAAAATCGGCAGGTCTCCTCTTATCAGACTTTAATCTCTTAGCTACATCACCTTTCCAAGGAGACTTAGTCTCCTTCCTATTAGAAGATGAAGCAATCTCTTTACCTACAAAGATTATACTTCAATACAAAACAAAAGAGATAAAGCAAGTATATAAATCTTAAGACTTATTAAAGCATGAATTCTACTCAAGACTTCAAATTCGCATGCCATAATCAACTCAAAACTTAATTTCTCCAAATTTCAAGTGTTCATCTAATCATCATAAAAAATATATGCTCAACACTTTCAATCATGAGAAAATTACAATCAATAGTCCTAAAATTACAACACACATTAAACATGCTTCTGAACTTCAACATAAGCTCAACAAAAACCATAAGCATGCTCATCTCCCACATTCAATTGCACAACATCAACACTTTAAATCAATGAGTCCATACATATAATTCGAAATTAAACTCAAGCCCGCAAGATATGCATCATCAATTTCACAAAATTTCAACAATCTAACGAAAATTGAATCATGCAAATTTATGTAAAATTTCAAAAAGAACACCAAATTCAATCACTTCAAATCCAACTAAGCATATGTTTTAATCCACTCTCCCAACCTTCACTAAGCATAATCACTTCAATTCAAGAGTAGGGAAGTTTGAAAACATACCTTCATCTCTGGCCATGGTGTGTGTGACGTACGACAAAAAATCCCCAAAAATTTCGAATGAAATAGCCCTCAATCGGACTTGAATCCTTCAAAACTTGATTGTGGAAGTGTGTAGAGAGGAAGTATTAAGTGTGGGAAGAGTTAAGAGTGAAGTTCTTACAAGTCGGGACAAGAGCTCTAGAAAAGATGACGGGAATTGGTCGAACAACACGCAGAAACTGACCTTTATTCGCGATTCTAGACCCAGTTCGACTCGAACTGGGTGGTCGAACTAGGGCTTCTGGTCGAACTGCATTGCTGGCCCGTAAAATGTTACTTCATTCGACCTCCGTTTGACCAGGCTGTCGTGGTCAAACTACAGTGTGAGGTCGAACTGCACCTCTGTAAACTGAAGAACTGCACCCTGTTCTCCTCTGTTCCATTCGACTATCGTTCGACCAAAGAGTGCTGTTCGAACATGATGTGTTGGTCGAACTGAGCTTCTATAAGTTGGTTTCGCATTCAGGCACTTTGTTCGACCATAGTTTGACCTCAGTACCAAGGTCGAACGGTAGAAGTTTGGTCGAACAAGCTTCCAAACTTCTAAAATTTTGTACTTTTCTCGTCTTTCCCTATAAAACTCAAACTCTAGGACAACATCAAGCATCATAATAGCCAAAACAAAAGCTAGAGAACCACTCTTAAACTATATAAAAAAATATATAATACTCCGCTCACACTAAAATAAATAAAACACCACTGAACACTAGGCAAATTGCAAAAATCGACACATCAAAATCGGTTAAAGTTTAATATACCGCAAAAAATCAACTCCCCTAGCAATCGTTAAGAAGAAAAAATATACTCTTGGTGCTTCAATGAGGTAAGTACATCACACCCCCCAAACTTAGTAAAAACTATAGTCGAAACTAAGTTTGCAAAGAGATGTAATTTCCGATTAGTAAGAACCTTAAATATAAAAATTTCTTACTCACATGAAATAAATAAAGTAATAAAACGGGAGGGTATGCCCCCAACAGGCGCTCTTGTTTAACGTCGGAGAGTCACGATGGTACCACTTAATGTAAGGTATCTTCAAAATGACACATGCATCATCCGAAAACTTATAATGCTTCAATCGATGCCCATTCACCGCTATGATGTCTCCGTCTTTGTCCATGATTTCAAAAATCCCCCCTCTGCAGGCTCTAGAATAATGAACGGCCCCGTCCACTTCGATTTCAATTTTTCTACAAAAACCTTCAAACGAGAGTTAAAAAGTAATACCTCACCTCCTTGCTTGAACTCCTTATAAGTGATTTTCGAGTCATGCCACTTCTTCATTCGCTCCTTATAGATAATCGAGTTCTTAAAAGCTTGACTCCTAAACTCATCCAATTGATTGATATGAGTCAACCTCAAATCCTTAGCCTCCTTTATAGACAAGTTCAAGCTCCTTACGCTAAATCTCTACGGGTAAGTGACAGTTTTCCATAGATGATTTGATAAAGTGACATTCCTAGCACAGTCTTGCATGAAGTTCGGAACCCCCATAAAACATCATCGAGCTTCATAGACCAATTCTTCCTATTAGTTCCAACCACCTTCTCCAGGATTTGCTTTACTTTCTGGTTAGAGACTTCCGCTTGCCCATTCACTTGAGGATGATAGGGTGTAGTAACCCTATGCTTAACACCATAGTCCTTGAGAACTTTTTCAATAAGCTTGTTGATGAAGTGTGAACCTCCATCACTTACTTGTGCTCTAAGAACTCCATAGCGGGCAAAAATATGTTGTTTCAAGAATGATAAAATAGTCTTTAAATCATTCATGCGCGTTGGAATCGCTTCCACCCACTTAGAAATATAATCAACAGCAAGAAGGATGTACAGGAATCCATTAGATGGGGGAAACGGCCCCATAAAATCAATTTTCCATACATCAAAGATCTCTACAATAATGCTTGGTTGAAGTGGCATCTCATCCCTTTTACTTATATTTTCCATCCTTTGACATCTATCGCATATCGCCACATAGGATTCACAATCTAAACAAGGAAGGCCAATATAAACCTAATTGTAGTACCTTGGCTACAGTCTTTTGGTCTCCACAATGCCCCCCATTAGGTTGTGCATGGCAAAAATAAAGAACACTCTCTATCTCCATCTCGGGCACACACCTACGAACGATAGAATCCGTACAAATTTTGTAGACAAACGGATCATACCATATGAAACTCTCAAAATCTCTCTTGAATTTGGCAAGTTGATACCTATTGAGATCTTTTGGAATTTCACTTATGGCAATGTAATTGATATAATCCGCATACCATGGTTCCATTCCTTGCTCGGCTACTACGAAAGCTCTCTCCGCTCCTTCAACAAACACTGCATAATCTTCTCATCCGAAAACAACTCTTCAATGTATTCAAAAGAGTCATCACAACGTTCCATTGTCTCTAATCTTTATAGGTGATCCGCCAAAACATTTTCTGTACATTTCTTGTCTCGGATCTCCATATCAAACTCTTGTAGAAGAAGTATCCATCGAATAATCCTGGGCTTTGCTTCCTTCTTCTTCATCAAGTACCGGATCACAGAATGATTCGTATAAACTATAGTCTTCATGCCAACCAAATAATGTCGAAACTTGTTGAATGCGTACACAACTGCTAAAAATTCCTTTTCAGTGACAGTGTAGTTCTTTTGTGCTGCATCAAAAGTTTTGCTCGCATAGTAGATGGCGCATAACTTCTTTTCCTTCAGCTGCCCGAGCACCACTGCAAGTGCTAGATTACTTGCATCACACATAAGTACAAACGGCTGAGTCCAATCCGCTGTGATCAAGATAGGTGCAGTAATAAGTGCCTCTTTCAAAACCTGAAAAGCTGTTAGACATTCTTCATTGAAAACAAAAGGAACATCCTTTTCAAGTAAGTGAGATAAGGGCTTTGAGTATTTTGAGAAGTGTTTAATAAATCTTCTATAGAATCCGACGTGTCCAAGGAAGGACCGCACTCCTCTCTCATTCGTAGGTGGTGGAAGCTTCTCAATGGCCACCACCTTTGCTCGATCAACTTGCAATACCTTGGCCGAAATATGATGCCCAAAAACAATCCCATCTCTCACCATGAAGTGACACTTCTCCCAATTCAAGACTAGATTAGTTTCTTGACATCTCTACAAAACAATAGATAGGTTAGACAAATAAATATCAAAGGAGGAACCAAAAACAGAAAAATCATCCATAAACACCTCCATGATCTTTTCTATCAAACCATCAAATATGGCCATCATGCAACGCTGAAATGTAGTAGCTACATTACATAACCCAAAAGGTATCTTCCTAAAAGCAAAGGTTCCATACGGGCAAGTAAAAGTCGTCTTTTTCGGATCCTCGGTCGCAATCATGATTTGATTATAAGCCGAGTACCCATCCAAGAAGCAACAAAACTTATACCCAGCTAGACGGTCAAGCATTTGATCCATGAAAGGGAGAAGAAATTGGTCTTTGCATGTATTTTCATTCAGTTTGTTGTAATCCATACACACACGCAATCCCGTAGGGATCCTAGTGGCTAAGGTCTCGCCATCATTGGCTTTCACAATAGTCATGCCCCTTTTTTAGCTACAACATGCAGTGGACTCCATTGGGACTATCACTAACTGGATAAATAATTACTGCATCTAACCACGTTAGGATTTGCTTCCTAATCACTTCTTGAATCGTGGGATTAACCCTCCTTTGATTCTGAATACATCCCTTAGCTTTATCTAGTAACCTAATCTTATGCATGCAATACGATGGACTAATACCCTTCAAATCATCCAGAGTCCAACCTATAGCAGACTTATACATCCTAAGCACATCTAACAACTCTTCAAGTTGATCATCAATAAGAGAAGAAGATACAATTACCGGATACGCTTCATTGTCGCCAAGGTAGGCGTACTTTAAGTGCTCCGGTAGTGGTTTCAACTCCTCATTCTTTTCTTCCTTCGGTGTGCTTTCTCTATCCAATGGGAGGTATTGCCTAGTCCACTTAACTTCTTCAAGCTTGGTTCTTTTAGATTCATACATGTCATCACCCAAAGCAAGTAAATTTTCAAGAAATTTGATACATACCTCATTAGAGAGCTCGTCTAGCTCCGTGGTGGGAAAATTAAGAGACTCCGCCAAGCATGTCTCCAAGGGATCCTTCGATAGGATCAAGGACATATTCTCCTTTACGATCTCATCCACCACATCAATGCTATAACATTACGTCTCCATTGGTATCTTCATTGCCCTATCAAGGATGAATAAAACCTCTTCTTTATCCATTCTCAATCTAACCTCCCCTTTTTGGACGTCTGTCATAGCTCCAACGGTGGTAAGGAATGGCCTCCAAAAGATAAGAGGGACATTATCCTTGTCATCTTCCATCTCTAGCACAAGAAAATCCACAAGAAAGATAAGCTTATCTACTTTTATAGGTACATCTTCAATCACACCTTTCGTAAAAGTCATTGACCTATCCGGCAATTATAGAGCCACTATTGTGGGAGCGAGCTCCCCCAAACTTAACTTCTTGAATATAGCTAAGGGTATCAAGTTGATGCTTGCACCAAGATCACACAAAGCTTTTCGTGCCGGCCCCTTTCCAATTTCACATAAAATAGTGAAGCTTCCCGGATCTTTCAACTTAGCTGGCAGCTTCCTCTGAATGATCGAGCTGCAGTTCTCTAATAGATTAATTGTCTATACTCCGTTCTAGCTCCTCTTCTTCAATATGATATCCTTAAGAAATTGGGCATAGTATGGCATCTCCATGATTGCTTCGGAAAAATGAATGTTCAAGCATATCTTTTTCATTATATCTTGAAATCTATTGAACTTATCTTCCAATCCCTTCTTCACTCTCCTGAAAGGAAATGGAGGAGGTATCTTGGTTTTAGGAATTCCCCATTCATCACGTTCAACCTTCTTCGCCTTGTCCTTCACGACTTTCAATCTCTTGGCTCTTTCCTACTTCTTCTGAACTATAAGCTCAGTATTCTGCTCTTGTGATGGCTCTGGAGTGTTCTTAACAACAGGTGCAACATTCGATATCAAAACAGGAGGTGTGTGAAGCTGTTCGACCACTGTTTGACCAGAATGATCTAGTCGAACAACATGAGTGCAGTCGAGCGGAGACTCTGCAAATGGATTAAGTTTGTCCAGTGACGATTCGACCATAGTTCGACCTAAATATTCTAGTTGAATGGGATGAGTGTAGTCGAATGGGGGCTCTGTAAACTAAACTCGATCTTTCTTTTCAACAGGTACCTGTTCGACCATGGTTCGACCAAAATATTCTGGTTGAACGGTAGTACCTTGGTCAAAAGGCAGAACAGAAAATAAAGAATTGATGAGTGTTTTCTCAACACACAAAATTATCTCCAAGTATAAAGGATATCAATTATAGTTTTGATAGGCAACCAAGTGATTATCGAATCCAAGGGACGGATTATTATCAATTTAATTATATTCCAATTAAATAAGATTATGTTGGCAAATTGGATTTGGTTTGGTTACGAAACTAAATAATATATAATTGAAATAGCAGAGTAAATAATCAAGCAATAGAGAAAATTTGGTTTTGATCAAGTAAGTAATAGAGTAGTACTTCAGGTCATCCAGTTTTACTTATTAATTTCTTTTTCATGTATTGATGTCTGACTCTGCCTTGTGGTTTATAGACGTATCACTAAACCATGCAAGCGTATTCTATAGACACAAGTAAGCAAGCGTATGACACGTGTGAATATCCTCGGAGCAAGATGTATACTTCATCCCCCTTTCTAGGTACTATCATAATCAATTATTTCTCATGCACTTAGTACTCTAACCTGATTTGATCTCCCTTTGTAGGTAATTATAAGTTATACTCATTATCCTACTTGTTAACCGAACATAATTCAATCAACAAGTATTTATATAAGATAGTTCGAATAAGGCTTCGGAATTCCTTCACTTAGAATTATAACATGTAATCCTGCTCAGCGGTGAATGCACTCAATCAATAACCAAGAGATGTATTCAGACTCTACATAACAGTTAATGATGCACAAAACGACCATGAGTATGAATTGAAATAGCATAATCTTATATAAAATAAACCACAAGTAGTGTTGTACGGAGTTTACACAAGGAAATTTGATTAACTCATAAAACTTTCATTAACCCTAGAAATAACCGGAGCGGTTCTAGCCCATGATTGATCTAGGAACAATCACAGTTGATTGGTACGATCTTACTTGATGCGTCAGACGAACCTCTCTCATGACCCCTTCGGATGGTAGGGTTTCGGGGGTAGATGGATGATGAATGATGATGTGTGTCGTGCATTGATAGGGGTTTTCTCAACACACAAATTAATCCTCAAGTATGAGGATATCAATAGTAGTCGCGAAGATGACCAAGTTACAATATCGAACCCACGGGATGGATAAATATCGATTTTGTTATCTTCTAATATATTTTAGACTATGTTTGGTAATTGTAAAGGTTTAATGGGTAATAACTTCTAATCGAAATAACAAAAGAAATAGCAAGAGTAGAGAAAAGTGAGTTGTGATCAATAAGAATGATAGGTAGTTCGTCGGGTCATCCACTTTCACTAGCAATTCGTATTTTCATGTGATGGTGTCCGACTCTGCCCTGTGGTTTGTGGATGCATCATTAGACCATGCAAGTTTACTCTATAGATACAAGTAAATATGCGCTTGACACGTGCGAATAACATCGGAGCAAGAGATATGCTTCACCCCCCTTTCTAGGTACTATCATAATCAATTATCTTCTACGTCTAGAATCTAACCCGATTTGATCTCCCTTTTTAGGTACTATAAAGTTATACTCTTCATCCTATTCATCAACCCGAATTTAATTCAATTCATGAATATTCATATAAGACAGTTCTAATAATACTTCGGAATCCCTTCACTTAGAATTATAACAATAAACCCTGCTCAGTAGTGAACGCACTCAATCAATAACCATGTTATGTATTCAGACTCTACACAACGATCATTGATGCACAAAACGACTATGAGTATGGATTAAATATGCAATCTTATATAAAACAAACCACAGGTAGTGTTGTACGGAGTTTTACACACGAAACACGAATTACATCATGAAACTTTCATAACCCTAGAACTACCAAGGTGGTTTTAGCCCATGATTGATCGAGGAACAATCATGGTTAGATTGATCATTCTTACTTGAACCTTCAGCGAACCTCTGTCACAGCCCTCCGGATGGATCACCACCTCTACTCTTGTCTCTCCTACGATTGACGATCAAAAACTCTCCTTATTCTCTGTATGAGCCTCCTTTTATACTTGTAATCACGTCTCTAGGGCTTGGAATGGGCTTTCTAAGTGATCTCACGCGTTTCGGCCTCGAAAATCAGGATAAGGTAAGTTCTCGCACACAGGTTCGACCACGTCAAACAGGTCGAACCCCTAGCCTCAGGTCGAACCCCAGGTCGAACCTCGCTACTGGAAGAATTCTGCACAGGTTCGACCTTCTGAACAGGTCGAACCACTCAGGCCTTGGTCGAACCCCAGGTCGAACCTCAGCACTGGACAACTCCCGCTCCCGATTCGACCAACTGGCAAGTCGAACCCAAACGTCGTGGTCGAATCCTCCTTCTTGCAAATTGGTTCGACCATGGTTCGACCTGATGGCCAGGTCGAACCAGCCGAGTCGTGGTCGAATCAATCTCTGTACGTCCAGCAACGTTGGTTCGACCTGCTGGAGAGGTCGAACCCTCCTCCAGCAAGGTCGAACCCACCTACTTCTTGGGCGGTTCGCGTGGCTTCGACTCCGTCTCTTCGATTCTTGGCTCTTTCACTCCGTTTTTGCTAAGAAAACACTCAAATAGCTCCACTAACACCTGATTCATGCTAATTCACAATATATATAGGTTTTCCACCTATTTTCACATCAAAACTCTCCAAAACTAGCACAAAACATAGCGCCAAACTTGTGAATTTACACACTCATCAAACCCCCAAACTTACATGTTGCTCGTCCCGAGGCAACCAATTTAAATCACAGGAGTCGTGTATAATTCAACAAGATCAAGTGCAACACATATTACACATGCCACTTCATTGAATCAAACAAGAATTACTCGCATCAAATATTTCACTCATGTAAAATCAATCCAATCACACACCATTCGGAGTACTAAGTAATCTCACTGACAAGATAAGTCTTTACTCTCTTTTGCTCGTGCGTGAGGCACTATAGGCTAGTATAAACACTCATATCAATTCATATTCACGCGTAACCATAAGCTTGGCAAAGGTCTCAAAAATCAACTCACATTAGATTAATACTAGGATCACAAATGACTTGTTTCTAGGTTGTAATGTTGGCTCTTTGGAAAGGGTAGGAAAATTTGGTCATAGTAACTTAATACACTAGTAGAGAGTTACCTTGGAGGTTCTTGATTTCTTATTCAGCTTCATATTCTTCTCCAATTCTTCTCTTGCACTTGCAATTATCAATTTTCCTTCTCTTTCTCATCAACATCATTCTTCTTTTAACTGCTCGGGTACCAGTTATAGGCACTACCCTTCTCGAACATCGTTCGGCTGTTTCTTAAAACTTCAAGCCCCATGTATAAGCAATTCGGGATACCAATTTCAGGCACTATCCCTAACAAGATTTAACCATGCACTTTTCTTACTGAACCTCATTCCATCTTCCCTTTGTTTCTTCTACACTTATTCACCTTATTCTCTCTACCAATGAATAGGGTATTTTCAAAGCACAATAAGGTAATTAAGGCTCTTATATTTGGCTTGCCAAAGAAAAAGCTTTTAAAAGGCTCAAACAAGGCTACCAAAGATTTATAAAATCATTAGGAAAGGTAAAATTTGGCTAAGTGACTTAATTAATCAAAAATGGCCTAAGATCATATCCTAATATTTCATCAATTGTAAGTTTCATACAAGACTCCAAGCCAAGTTCTAGAATACGTTCATACGAATGATTCTCTCAAGAATAAACTATCATGATTAATCATGATAAAGGCTCAAATCCTCACATAGGTAATCAATTCCTAATACTCCTCATAGCACATAATCAAAATCAATTCCTCATGAATTCCATATACTTAACACATTATTCATGCTCTTTCCAAATGAAAATAAATACGTAAACATTTGAATGCACAGAATCAATAACCCATATACAGAGCAACGATACAAGATCAACTATATCAAGTACATGCCACTCACACATGAATCACACCCCAATCTGTAAAAATAAAAAGAAGAATGGGAGATAAGATGAATCGGAGAAGCCAAAAGAAAACCTGAAACTACTCCCTAGGAGCATCATCATCCTCATCATCATCGTCATCCTCATCCATTCTATTTTCCACAGCTCGGCACAGACTGGTAATGTGCTTATCCATCATATCCATTCGACTACTCACTCTACCAACACGCTCATCCAAGGCAGAGTACCTTTCGTTCAGCGTGGCGTAGTTGGCGTTAGCGAGCGCGAGTTGCCTGTTCGTCTCTTGCTGCGCAGCTACCACCGCGATCAGCTGCTCATGAATCAAGCGAAGCTGATCCCTAGTACCTGGAACTGTTCGCCGCTGCTGCGGTACTGGAGCATGCTGAGGCGCATCATGCTGCTCTCCTTCCGGAATCTCCATCTCCAGCTGCTCATCTACCTGATCCTCCTCTTCAGACTGTTGTGGCTGAGGTGGACGGAACTCTCCTTGATCAACGATCTGCTGTAACTCAGCCATCCTCCCCTCAGCACACATCTGTGCTACCGCTCTCCAATCACCACCCGACTTCGCCGCCACAGATAAAGCGGTGTGTCCAAGAGAATTCATTAGCTTATTCCTTGCTTCCCGAATAGTTGTCAAGTTGCTCACGTCGAAAGGGAACATAAATTTGAAAGGCTTGAGACCTCTCGTGAAAAGCCAATCTCCATTTCTAAAATGGGCAAACCCTCCCTTCGCGCACGTGCTCATAATCAAATCGGGTTCTCCTTCTACTGGTGTAATGCCGGTGAGATCCAAGTTGTAATGCTCAGCCAAAATCGTCAATAACCCTCCAATATTCACCTTTTGAAAACCAATGGTCTTGAATCGATTCAGCTGCGCAATAAAATAAGCTCCAACGTTGAACTTCACTCCATTCAGCATACACCACAGGGCATATAGCTCTCCTCTATGCACAACACTCCCCTCCGAGTGGGCGAACAACGTGTTGCTCAGGACGCGGTCCATGTACCTCAAGACAGGGTTCTTTATTGCGGAAGCACGAGCCTGTCTGGTCTTGTAATCACGAATCTCCCCAGTGATCTCCCTCCAAAACTGCTTTACACTGAATGCAGCATTTTCTAAACGAGGGATCTCCAAAGGCATCTCAAACAGCTCGTTGAAATCCTCAGACGTCCATCTCCTACTCACTCCACCAAGCTGAAACGTACACCGATAGGGGTATCCAAGCGGGTCCTTCTCCATCTCAAACGAGCAAACTACTTCCGCTGTAACATGGAAGTACGTCGGCCTCTTCAACTCCATGAATCTTCGGATCCCTACTTGATCAAACATCCAAAATATATCATCCCCTATTCTCATTATCCTCATCGCTTCATCATCTTGGTATCGAGTGCGAGCTATCTTGTCTGAACTTCTTCCCACTTCTCTTTAATCTCATCCCAACCTTGCATCCTAATCTTGAAGTTATCAGGTAAACAATCTTGTAGCCTCAGTTTTCTTGTCACTTTGTCCAAATTTGAAGGCCTGTCATGCCTCTTCTTTGATCTCTCCTCCTCTGCCTTTCCTTTTCCTTTACTGTATACTTGTCCCTTTCCTGAAAACAAATACTTCAATCCAACCAACAAGATAAGAAAGCAAGTATTGTACTAGCACATCACATACTCTACTCATGACTTCAAGCATCAATGCATATTCATACAAACTATCATCTCAACACCACTTGCTTATTCAACATTCTCAAAACATCTTCAATTACACCTTCTTTAATCATCAAAACATAACCAACAAGCATGCATTAAGCAATTCAAGCAATTCAATCAAAAATTCAACATGTTTCCCTCAATGAACTACTTCAATTTCATCAATTTCAAACCAAATCAACATGCTCATTCTATGATATGTTCTATACCCTTGATTAATCCACATAAAATTCAAGTTCTATCAATAATCAATCAACCAAAAACAAAGAAACAAGAATTCATATGAAACCAATCAAAATATCAACATTCACCATGAAATTCAACCATACTCAACATCAATTCTCTCATTCACATCGAATTTCTTACCTAAACCTTCAATCCTAGAGTAATTGAGTTGGAAAAACGTACCTTGTGACTTGCCCATGGTGAACAACTGACCGAGAACACACAACAACCAAAAATCGCGATTTCAGCCCTAACTCGCGACGAAATCCGCCCAAATCCGCGACCGAATCGATAATTCAAGGTGTAATGTTGTGTAATCGGTGTGAAATCAAGTGTAATTAAAGAATTTGTGCAAGGGTGTAGAGGTTCGAAGAGGGTTCGAGGTTTGGTGTTTCGAAAAAGTGATCGAATCCCTCTGAAAATTCGAACTTAAATCGCGTACCTGGCTTGGTTCGACCTCGGGTTCGACCACCTGAACTGGTCGAACCATGGATGGCGAGGTCGAACCTCTCTTCTGGACAAACGATCTTCTTGGTTCGACCAGGGGTTCGACTTGCTAAACAGGTCGAACCTTCCTTGAATTGGTCGAACCCCTCTTCTGGAAAACAGAGTGCTTCCGACTGACAGGTTCGACCATAGGTTCGACCTCCTGATCAGGTCGAACCACTATGGCTTTGGTCGAACCTCCTCTCTGGACAACTTTCAACGTCGGTTCGACTTCCTCTGCTTTTGTTCGACCTCTGGCTCTGGTCGAACCACTCCTAGACTTGGTCGAACCTACCTCCTGATTTCCAAAACTGAGTGTTCTTCATTTACTACATACTTCAAGCTTCAACACAACTTCATTATGTACAATCTAGAGCACAACTTCAAAAATTGTTCCACATAATATCATTCATGAGTATCTCCGTAAAAGAAAACACAACCAAAAACCACTGAACATTAGGCAAGTTGTAAAAAATCGTCACATCAAAATCGATTAAAATTTCAATATGGCCGCAAAAACCAACTCCCCTAACAAACAATACAAAAAAAGATTATACTCTTAATGCTTCAATGAGGTAATAACATCACACCCCCCCAAACTTAGTAAAAACATAAGTCGAAACTAAGTTTGAAAAGAGATGTAATTGCCGATTAGTAAGCATCTTAAATATAAAAATTTCTTACTCACACAAAAGAAATAAAGCAATAAAACGGAAGAGTAAGCTCTCAACAAGCGCTCATGTTTAACGTCGTAGAGTCACGACGGTACCAAATCAGAACAAGGTATCATCAAAAATAACACACGCATCATCCGGCGACCTATAAAGCTTCAATCGATGCCCATTCGCCATGATAACGTCTCCATCTTTGTCAATAAGCTCATAACTCCCCCCTCCTAAGGCTCGATGAATCATGAATGGTCCCGTCCACTTAGACTTCAACTTGCCTGCAAAAAGCTTCAAACGAGAGTTAAAAAGTAGTACCTCATCTCCTTGCTTGAACTCCTTGTATGAAATCTTGGAATCATGCCACCTCTTCATTCTTTCCTTATAAATCTCTGAATTCTTGAAAGCACGACTCCTAAACTCATCCAATTGATTCATGTGAGTTAGACTCAACTCCTTTACATCCTAAAGGGTCAAGTTCAAGCGACGCAAAGCCCAAAATGCTTTGTGTTGGATTTCTACAGGTAAGTGGCACGGCTTCCCATAGACAATTTGATACGGTGACATATACAATACCGTCTTATAAGCGGTCCGGAACCCCCATAACACATCATCAAGCTTCATAGCCCAATCCTTTCTATTAGTTCCTACCACTTTCTCCAGAATCTGCTTTACTTGACGGTTGGAGACCTCTGCCTGCCCATTCGCTTGTGGATGATAGGGTGTAGTAACCCTATGCTTAACACCATAATCCTTAAGCACCTTCTCCAAAAATTTATTGACGAAGTGAGAACCTCTATCACTAACTAATGCTCTCGGAACTCCATAACGGGCAAAAATATATTTCTTCAGGAAAGATAAAATAACTTTCGAATCATTAAGATGAGTAGGAATTGCTTCCACCCACTTCGAAACATAATCCACCGCAAGAAGAATGTAGAGAAACCCATTCGACGGGGGAAAAGGCCCCATAAAATCGATCCCCCATACATCAAATATCTCCACGACTACGCTAGGCTGCAATGGCATCTCATCTCTCCTACCTATATTACCCATGCGCTGACATCTATCGCAAGACGCCACATAGCTCTCACTATCTTTAAACAAAGTAGGCCAATAAAGAGCGGATTGAAGTACTTTAGCTGCAGTCTTTTGCGCTCCGAAATGCCCCCCATTCAGTTGTGCATGACAGAACTCAAGCACACTTTCCATTTTCATCTCGGGTACACATCTTCGGACGATAGAATCTGTACAAATCTTATAAACAAACGGATCATACCATATAAATGTCTCAACTTCCCTACGAAATTTCGCAAGTTGATATCGGTTGAGATCCCTTGGAATTTCTCCAATGACAATGTAATTAACATAATCCGCATACCATGGATCCATACCTTGCGCTGCAACCACACATGCTCCCTCGGTACCTTCAACAGCCACAACCATGATCTTCTCATCAGGGAACATCTCTTCAATATACTCGAAAGAATTATCACAATGCTCCCTAGTCTCCAACCTTGACAAGTGATCTGCCAACACATTATCCGTTCCTTTCTTATCCCGAATCTCCAAGTCAAACTCCTGCAGTAGTAGAATCCACCTTATGATCCTAGGCTTCGTCTCCTTCTTCTCTATCAAATAACGAATCGCTGAGTGATCCGTATACACAATCGTCTTCATGCCAACCAAATACTGACGAAACTTATCGAATGCATACACAACAGCCAAAAACTCCTTTTCAGTCACCGTGTAATTCTTCTGTGCCGCATCGAAAGTCTTACTCGCGTAGTAAATGGCGCAGAACTTCTTCTCCCTTAGCTGCCCAAGCACCACACCCAATGCTACATCACTTGCATCACACATAAGTACAAACGGTTGAGTCCAGTCCGGTGTGATCAAGATAGGGGCAGTAATAAGCGCCTCCTTCAAAACTTGAAAAGTTGTTAGACACTCATCATTAAACACAAAAGGAATATCCTTTTCAAGTAAATGAGATAAGGGCTTAGAGTATTTTGAGAAGTCTGTAATGAATCTCCTGTAAAAACCGGCGTGCCCAAGGAAGGACTGCACTCCTCTTTCATTGGTCGGTGGTGGAAGCTTTTCAATTGCCACCACTTTAGCACGGTCTACCTGTAATCCCTTGGCGGAAACATGATGCCCAAGAACAATCCCATCCTTCACCATGAAGTGGCACTTCTCCCAATTTAAGACAAGATTAGTTTCTTGACACCTCTTCAAAACAATAGAAAGGTTAGACAAACACATATCAAAAGAAGAACCAAAGACTGAAAAATCATCCATGAATACTTCCCTGATCTTCTCTATCAAACCATCAAAAATCGCCATCATACATCTCTGAAAAGTAGCAGGCGCATTACACAATCCAAACGGCATCTTCCTAAAAGCAAAGGTCCCGTAGGGGCAAGTAAAAGTGGTCTTTTCTTGATCCTCGGGAGCAATCATGATTTGATTATACCCCGAGTATCCATCCAAGAAACAATAAAACTCATACCCTGCAAGACGATCCAACATTTGATCCATAAACGGAAGAGGGAAATGGTCCTTACACGTGTTCTCATTTAATTTCCTGTAATCCACACATGTATGCCATCCCGTAGGAATTCTCGTGGCTATAGCTTCTCCATCCTCAGCTTTCACTACAGTCATGCCCCCCTTCTTAGCAACTACATGCAATGGACTCACATGGGGACTATCACTAATAGGATATATAATTCCATCATCCAACCACGTAAGAATTTGCTTCCTTATCACCTCTTGAATTGCGGGATTCACCCTACGCTGATTCTGAACACTAGCTTTGGCTTCATCCAACAACCTAATCCGATGCATACAATACGAAGGACTAATACCTTTCAAATCATCAAGTGACAACCCTATTGCAGACTTGTACTTCCTCAAGACATCTAATAACTCCTCAAGTTGGTCATCATTAAGGGAAGAAGATACAATTACCGGATATTGTGCATTATCACCAAGAAAAGCATACTTCAAGTGGTCCGGCAATGGTTTCAACTCCTCTTTTCTTTTCTCCACTGGAGTGTTTTCGTTATCCAAAGGCAAGTACTTCCTGGTCCATTTGACTTCTTCCACTTTATTTCTTTCCAATGCAAACCTGTCATCACCCAAAGCAAGTAAGTTTTCAAGAAATTCAATACATACCTCGTTAGAAAGTCCGTCAAGCTCCGTAGTGGGATAAGTAAGAGACTCCATCAAACATGTCTCAAGAGGATCCTTTGACAAGATCAGAGACATATCCTCCTTCACAATCTCCTCCACCACGTCAATACTATAACACTGGGACTCCATTGGCATCTTCATTGCTTTGTCCAATTTGAAAAGTACTTCTTCTTTGTCCATTCTCAACTTCAGTTCTCCCTTCCGAACATCTATCATAGCTCCAGCTGTAGCAAGGAATGGCCTCCCCAAGATTAAAGGAACATTATCCTTGTCATCATCCATTTTTAATACAAGGAAATCCATAGGAAAGACTAGCTTCTCCATCTTTACTAGAACATCTTCAACTATACCTTTCGGAAACATCATTGATCTATCTGCCAATTGGAGAGCAACAGTTGTTGGGGTCAGCTCCCCCAAACCATGCTTCTGAAAGATGGACAACGGCATCAAATTGATGCTTGCCCCTAGATCGCACAAAGCTCGCCGTGCTGGCCCCTTCCCGATCTCACATAGAATAGTAAAGCTCCCCGGATCTTTCATCTTTGGTGGCAACTTCTTTTGAATAATTGAGCTATAATTCTCAGATAAGTTTACCGTTTCAACTCCGATTAAGTTCGCTTCTTCATCAATATGTCTTTAAGGAATCGAGAATAATATGGCATCTCCATGATTGCCTCTGAAAAAGGGATGTTCAAGCTTATCTTATTCATTATCTCTGAAAACTTCTTGAACTTTTCTTCCAACCCTTTCTTCACTAGCTTGTAGGGAAACGGTGGAGGTATCTTTGTTTTGGGAATCCCCTATTCATCACGATTTACCTTCTCCGCTTTCTCCTTTTCGGCTCTTAATCGCTTAGCTCTTTCCCATTTTTTCTCAGCTATTATGTCTGTACTTTGCTCATTCCATACCACTGGAGTTGCATCAACATCAAAAGGAACAACAGGTGCATCAAACAAAACATCTCGGCGAGGTTCGACTAGGGTTCGACCAGGCTGAGAGGTCGAACCAGGACTGTATTGGTCGAACCTCTCTCCTGGAAGACTGATCTCATTCTACTCCGGAGGTTCGACTTGGGTTTGACCAGCATTGGAGGTCGAACCACTGCCCCTTTGGTAGAACCGCTTCACTATATAATCTTCATCCTTCGGTTTGACCTGGGTTCGACCTGAAGAGTTGGTCGAACCCTTTTGATCGTGGTCGAACCGTTTCTGCGTCAAAACAGAGTGCTCTGGCCGATGAGGTTCGACCTGGGTTCGACCTGAAAAGTTGGTCGAACCCTCTGCGTGTTGGTCGAACCGCTCCTGTGTCGAAACAGAGTGCTCTGGCCGATGAGGTTCGACCTGGGTTTGACCTGAAAAGTTGGTCGAACCCTCTGCGTGTTGGTTGAACCGAGGCTTAGAAAATTCCAACTTTGATTCCGGCCTCATCGGTCCCTCGTACTGCGTTCCTGACCTCAGTGTGATGGCATTACACGATTTCGGATTCTCTATACTCTGAGACGGAAACTTCCCTTTTCCTACAGTTTGAGTCAATGTGTTCACATTCTCTGCAATTGTACCCATCAACAATGTGAGATCTTTCACTTGAGTGGACAAATCTCTGTGGTGATCATCAATCTTTTTCTCAAGCTTTGCCTCAAGGCGGTTCACTCTTTCATCATTCTTTACCATGTACTGGTTCACAGTATCCTCGAACCCAGGCTTCCCTTCTTCCACCTTTTCTCTCGGATCAACACCCATCGGAAGTTGCACTGCATTGTTCGTATTGCTGCATGAAAATTCAGGCCTCCTTGGTTGCTGTTGATAACTACCAGATGGACCACGATTATTAAAGTTCCCTCGATAGTTCCCTTGGTAGTTCCGGTTTCCTTGATTTGGTACCTCGTTCCTTGAATACTTTGACCCATGGCATAATTTGCTTCCTCCAATTCGTCTTGGATGGTTCCATTATTCATCATCTCTTGCTGCATGATTGGCACTCGTTGGGATATCTCGCTGATCTGCTTCTGTTGAGACTCAAGTAGCTTGTTGATATTGGACAAGCTCGAAACGATCTCATCCTCTCTCTTAGTTTTCACCATTGCTTGTTCAACCTGAGCTACCTTTCCAAGAACATACGTACCTCTAACTCTATCAGTAGGCCAATCCATCGAATTCATCGATATGTCTTCAAACAATCTCTCGGCCTCAATGGATGACTTTGTAAGCAATGCTCCATTAGAAGAAGCATCAAGTAGCACTCTTGATTCACAGTCCAATCCATTATAGAATATACTGATATATTGGGCTTTAGATAACCCATGTTGAGGACACTTCCTGAGCATGTCCTTGAATCTATCCCACGCTTCATGAAATTTCTCACCTCCACTGATAGCAAATTGGTTAATATCTTGCTTCATCTTAAACACCTTCGAAGGTGGCATATACCTCTCCAAGAACCTTAACTTCAATTGCTCCCACGTGGTGCACTCAGCTGCGTTAATAGTATCGTACCAATCCCTCGCCTTTTCAGTAAGCGAGAATTTGAACAAAAGGATCTTCCTAGCATCTTCATGTTCTCCTACGTCTTTTTGAGTACATATCCCAAGAACTTGTTCAGATGCTGCTGCGGATCCTCGAAAGACCCTCCTGAAAATGAGTTTCTTTCTATCATGCTAATAAGAGCGGGATGAAGATCGAATGCTGTGTTAGTTCCCCTTGCTCCTAAAAGCTCATAATTTCCAGCCCCATTATTTCTGAAAACCTCTCGGATGGCTAGATTATCCGGATTCGCTGCCATGTTGACTGTTTCTACTTGCAAATTAACTTCAGTTGTAGCCTCAATCACTTGCGAAATCTGCTCGTCAACCTCAACTCTAAAATTCAGAGCTTCAATTGAGTCTATTGTCTTTGCCTTGCTCTTCTTCTTCTTCTTTCTTGAAGATGCTCCAATCTCAGGATTATATGGTTCAAGATTACCTTTCTTTGATCTTGTGAGCATACACCTAAAACGAATAAGAAAGAAAACAACAAAACAAGGTAAATAGTCCTAATAAACTAGAAATAATACAAAAAAAGATATTTTATGCCGTCCCCGGCAACGGCGCCAAGAACTTGATAGGGGTTTTCTCAACACACAAATTAATCCTCAAGTATAAGGATATCAATTGTAGTCGCGAAGATGACCAAGTTACAATATCGAACCCACGGGACGGATACATATAGATTTTGTTATCTTCTAGTATATTTTAGACTATGTTTGGTAATTGTAAAGGTTTAATGGATAATAACTTCTAATCGAAATAACAAAAGAAATAGCAAGAGTAGAGAAAAGTGAGTTGTGATCAATAAGAATGATAGGTAATTCGTCGGGTCATCCAGTTTCACTAGTAATTCGTATTTTCATGTGATGGTGTCCGACTCTGCCCTGTGGTTTGTGGATGCATTATTAGACCATGCAAGTTTACTCTATAGACACAAGTAAATATGCGCTTGACACGTGTGAATAACATCGGAGCAAGAGATATGCTTCACCCCCCTTTCTAGGTACTATCATAATCAATTATCTTCTACGTCTAGAATCTAACCCGATTTGATCTCCCTTTTTAGGTACTATAAAGTTATACTCTTCATCCTATTCATCAACCCGAATTTAATTCAATTCATGAGTATTCATATAAGACAGTTCTAATAATACTTCGGAATCCCTTCACTTAGAATTATAACAATAAACCCTGCTCAGTAGTGAACGCACTCAATCAATAACCATGTTATGTATTCAGACTCTACACAACGATCATTGATGCACAAAACGACTATAAGTATGGATTAAATATGCAATCTTATATAAAACAAACCACAGGTAGTGTTGTACGGAGTTTTACACACGAAACACGAATTACATCATGAAACTTTCATAACCCTAGAACTACCAAGGTGGTTCTAGCCCATGATTGATCTAGGAACAATCATGGTTAGATTGATCATTCTTACTTGAACCTTCAGCGAACCTCTGTCTCTAGGGCTTGGAATGGGCTTTCTAAGTGATCTCACGCGTTTCGGCCTCGAAAATCCGGATAAGGTAAGTTCTCGCACACAGGTTCGACCACGTCAAACAGGTCGAACCCCTAGCCACAGGTCGAACCCCAGGTCGAACCTCGCTACTGGAAGAATTCTGCACAGGTTCGACCTTCTGAACATGTCGAACCACTCAGGCCTTGGTCGAACCCTAGGTCGAACCTCAGCACTGGACAACTCCCGCTCCCGATTCGACCAACTGGCAAGTCGAACCCAAACGTCGTGGTCGATTCCTCCTTCTTACAAATTGGTTTGACCATGGTTCGACCTGATGGCCAGGTCGAACCAGCCGAGTGGTGGTCGAATCAATCCCTGTGCATCCAGCAACGTTGGTTCGACCTGCTGGAGAAGTCGAACCCTCCTCCAGCAAGGTCGAACCCACCTACTTCTTGGGCTGTTCGCGTGGCTTCGACTCCGTCTCTTCGATTCTTGGCTCTTTCACTCCGTTTTTGCTAAGAAAACACTCAAATAGCTCCACTAACACCTGATTCATGCTAATTCACAATATATATAGGTTTTCCACCTATTTCCACATCAAAACTCTCCAAAACTAGCACAAAACATAGCGCCAAACTTGTGAATTTGCACACTCATCATGCATCCTTCTCCTGCGAAAGCTCTTCTTTTATACTCATGGGACCTCCTTATGGGCTTAGGATGGGCCTTTGCTTGAAGCACACATCAAATTTGGTAAAAGACATCCGGAATTACCATAAATAGCAACAGCAAAACTCCATTCGAATAGGCCTGGACTGGTCGAGCACGGCCTCTAACTCGAGCAACTGGTTGAGCAAGCTCTCTGGACAACTTTGAACATTCTGTTCGATTTTCCTTCTCTGCTCGACCAAATTGATTTATGTCGAGAAACACCTTCAAGTCGAACAAATTCTCTGTAAGTTTTGCTCACTTTGTTCGACCATTGCTCCTCTTCTCGAGCAAGCCGATGTTGGTCGAGCAACTCCTCCAAGTCGAGCTAGCTCTCTGGATGGATCTGCACAATCTGCTCGACTTGGCCTCCTTTGTTCGACCACAGTGATGTTGGTCGAACAAGCTCTTGAGGTCGAATGGAACTCTAATCTTGCCTCTGAAATCATGTCTTCCAATTCTGAGCCTTTTACACCTGTTTTCCTATACAAATATGCTCAAAACAACCTTACCATCCTCCAATTCATGACTTCTTCGTAAACAATCTGATTTGTCTCAATAAAAGACTAAATCGTACTCCATTTCCACATAGATCAGCGCCCAAACTACATGAATTTACACTCTCATCAAACCCCCAAACTTACATGTTGCTCGTCCCGAGGCAACGAAAATCAAACAAATCCAGAGAGTGAATTCACAAGATCAATCGCAACATATCCTAACACACGCAATTACATCAACTCAAAACATGCAATCATACCTTTCATTCACACAAAACATCAATTAATCACAATACTTCTACGAGTGCTAAGTTATCTGGCTCACGGGTAAGTATTTACTCTCTCTCAAGTGCAATATATACACTTAATGATTAATACCAACACTCAATTTCAATTCATATACTTGCATGACCATAAGCTTGACAAAGGTCTCAAAAATCTATCCATAAACGACTCAATACTAGGATCACAAAGGACTTTCTTAAAGGTTGTAATGTTGGCTCTTTGGTAAAGGTGGAAGAATATAGATAAGTGACTAACTTTACTAGTAAAGAATTACCTTGATATATTGCTTTTCAATTGCTCATTTCTTCACTCCTTCGTACTCTTAACGATCACATTCATATGCCATTCCTCCATCTTTACTTGGATCAACCTCTTTTTCGCAGTAAAATACCAATTTTGGTGTTCTTCAAGTATAAGGATACCAGTTTTGGGCACTACCCTCTCTAGCATTCGGGATACCGGCTTCAGGCACTATCCCTCGCAAGATTTAACCTCTTGTCTCTCGATTCTGATTTCACCAAATCTCTCCTTCTATTCCTCTTAAAAACTTCATAGACAATTCATCTACCTCTACTCTTTACTAGTAATAGGTGTTCAAAGCTCAAAAGGTAAACAGCTCATTATCAATGCTTGCCAAAGAAAAAGCTTAAAGGGCCAAAAGGGCTTCCGATGATAATCATATAATAGGGTAGGATAAATTTGGCTAAGTAACTCAATTAATAATAATCGCCTAAGATCATTTCCTAGTACCTATAAATTATAGATTTCACACAAGACTCCAAGTCAAGTTCTAGAATACGAGTATACAAACCACTCTCAATAATAAACGATCATGCGTATAGCATGATCAACAAGGCTCAAATCCTCACAGGGTTAATAGAATCCTAAGCACTCTTCAAAGCATGCAATCAACATCAATTTTCTATGAACTACAAGTACAAATAGAACATGCTCGTTATCACCAAATCAACATGCATCAAAATAAGAGCCCATACATATCATGAATCCTTATCACTAATAATCCAAGCAATCAACTTCCCATAATCAGTCAATCATCATCACTATAAAATACATGCCACTCACTCATGAATCACAAACTACACCCACAACACCCAAGCTTGCATCTGTAAAGTGTAAAAGAGAATGGGGATGAGAAGAGTCAGAAAAGAATAAAAGACCTGACGTTCTTTACTCCTCCGAAGCATCATCATCATCAGCACCCCCTTCATCATTATCATCTCCCATCTCCAAGCGCAACCAGTCCACATCTCTATGAAGAGCATTGAGATTCCTATCCATCACGCGCCCATGATCCTACATCTGCCTCAACCGTCTATCCATCTCATCATAACGCGTGTTGAGTGCAGCATAGTTAGCATTCGCAAGCGCCAGCTATCTATTTGTTTCTTGATGGTTCGCATTGAGTGTGGCGAAGTGCTCATGTATCAGTCGGAATTGCTCCTGATAAAATTGATCTTAGGCCACCCAATAATCTTGATGTGGCTGTGGTTGTGGTGGTGGCTCGAAAAACTCCTGCTCAAGTGGCTACTGGGGCTGCACCAAAGGCATGTCCTCCTGATAATTAAAAGCAGGTGGTGGTTGTGGCTCCTCTTCTTCAAAATCAGCTGGGTCTCCGATCAAAATCATGTCCTCATCTAAGTCGATTCCATGCTCACGCAACTCAACTAGCAATCTCCAATTTCCTCCTCCCAATCATGTCTCCGAGATCACTGTGTGCTCCGTAGTATTCATCAAAAAGTTATTATTGTTCCTCACAATGGTAAGATCAGCTATCACCAATAGAAATTGAAGTGTTCGAGGCTTCTTCCCTCGGATAAACATCTAAGTATCATCTTCCCACTCAATCAGCCCCATCCTCACACATGAGGTCAAGATCAAGTCCGGATCACCTCGAATAGGAGCATCACCTCGAATAGGAGCATACCTACTCAAGTTAACCATATAATACTCCGCTATAATGGTGATCAGCCCTCCGATGTTTACTCTCTGGAATCCATGCGTTGTGAACTTGTAAAGCTGATGGAAAAAGTAGGCTGCTACATTGAAGCGAACTCCATTGAGCATGAACCATAAGACATAGAGCTCCCCTCTCGGAATACATCTTCCTTCGAACCTTGCAAACAACGTGTTCCTCAAAATTTGGTCCATGTAAGCAATCACGGGGTTGTGAATGAAAGCAACCTTCGAAGTATTGGAATTATAATTTTCTTGCCTCCCCGTGATAGCTCTCTAAAACTCGTTCGGCTTGAAGTCATCACTCTCCCTTCCAACCACATTCTCACAGCTAATTATCTCATTAAACTCATGAGCCCATATCGTCTGTTCTTGTCAACCTATTTACAATGAATACCAGATGGAAGATATCCGTCACCACTCTCACTCTCAGCGTGCATAAAACCTCCGCAGTAATGTGAAAGTACGTCTCTCTCTTCAACTCCATGAATCTTGCTATGCCCACATAATTAAACATCCAATGAATATCGTTGATAATGTTCATGTCCATCATGGCACGATCATCTTAGTATCTAGTCCTTCTGATCTTTTGAGAGATTGCATTCCACAACTCCCGTTTCTCTTCCTAATCACCAATCTTGATCCTAAAATCCGTTGGCCTCCTTTTATCTGGCCTCCTTTTATCCATCTTGATTTTCTTGACTAACTCCCCCAATGGAGGTGAACTATTTCCTTTTCTCTTCGAAGAAGAAGCACTCTCTTTTCCTACAAAAGTTATACTTCAATACGCAACAAAAAGAGATGAACAATACTAAGCCTATGTTTAACATGAATCCTACTAAAGACTTCAAATTCATGTATCCAGTTCAACTCAATTTCAAGTGTCTATCAATCACAATTGAACTCTAAACCAACACTTTCAATCAAGAATATCAAGATCAAATTAATCTAACACTACTCCTCACGAACATAATATCAAATCAACTCCACATTTCACCAAGTCAACACTTAAAATATGCTCAACTTCTACCCTCAATTGCACCATAAAATCACCCAAATTCAATGAACCCATATGCATAATTCGCAATTGAACTCTCACCCATGCTTCATACAACATTAATTTCCCGAGTATTTCACAATTCAACGAAGCACAATTCAAGAAAATTTCGAATGCAATGTTGGATAAAAACTCAAGCAATTCAATAATCAAACCAACCCAAACTAAGTGAAATCTACTCACCAAATCTTGAACAGTCATCCACAATGAAATTCGAGA
Organism: Pogostemon cablin; assembly: GCA_023678885.1. NCBI lineage: Eukaryota > Viridiplantae > Streptophyta > Magnoliopsida > Lamiales > Lamiaceae > Pogostemon > Pogostemon cablin. The sequence goes on from CM042957.1 coordinate 34,256,541, forward strand.
ATCAATAGTGAGAGAAAACATACCTTTGCCGAATATGGTGCGCGTGTGGTGAACGAGAGTGAAAATTCCCAAAGATTCGAGTGAATACCTAAGATTGAATCTTGAAAACCCTCGAATTCAGATGTAAAGTATGTGGGAGGAAAGACTTAGGTGTAGAAAAGAGGTTAAGAGGAAGAACTTATAGTTTGGAAATGGTGCTCGAGAAAGGGTGATGGTTTTGTGTCGAACGGAATGAAATTTTACCTTTTTAAAACTGCTCCAGACCTCGTTCGACTGTAGTTTGACTTGTGAGGGATGGTCGAACAAGGTCCATAAGTCTAATGACCCAGATCTGACCCTTGAAATCGCCTAGCTCGACCTCCGTTTGACCAGCACTTTGTGGTCGAACAGCATGTGGAAGTCGAGCAATGCGTGTAATCGAGTCTTTATTTTTCCCTGACTTGCTCAACCTCCGCTTGACTTTAAGTCTTGGTCGAACAACCTATGTTTAGTCGAACAAAGTCTCTGTAAGTTTTGTTTACTTTGTTCGACTGTTGCTCGACTTAAACTCCTTCGTCGAGCAACAAGGTCGAAGTCGAACAACCTTTCTGGACATTTTGTGCATTTCGCTCGACATCCATTCGACCTAAATTTGTCAGTCGAACAGGTGTTGGAAATCGAGCAACCTGCATCGTCGTACCCCCTGTTCTCCTCTGTCCTGCTCAACTGTCGTTCGACTTCACACACCTGGTCGAGCAACCACTACTTGTCGAACAACCTCTCTGGAAGAATTATGCATTTTGTTCGACCATTGCCCGATCACATAGCCTTGGTCGAACAACTTCTCGAACTTCCTAAACTTCATACCCTTCTCGTATTTCCTTGCAACATTCAAATTCTAGGACAACATTAAGTATCAAGATATCCAAAGATTAAGCTAGAGACACTCTTTAAAACCATATAACATCAAGTGTAACTCTGCAATTACACTAGAAAGCAACACACCACTAAACACTAGGCAAATTTTTCAATAAAAATTGATGCATCAAAACCGGCTAAAGTTTAACATACCGTAAAAAATAACTCCCCTAACAAACGTCATAAAGAAAAGATCATATTCTCCATGCTATGATGAGGTAAGTACATCACACCCCCCAAACTTAGTAGAAACTATAGTCAAAACTAAGTTTGCAAAGAGATATAATTTCCGAATGATAAGCACGTCAAATATAAAAATTTTTTACTCACACCAATGAAATTAAAGTAATAAAATGGGAGAGAAAGCCCCCAACAGGCACTCATGTTTAACGTCGGAGAGTCACGATGGTACCAATCTAGTGCAAGGTATCCTCAAAGATGACACAAGCATCATCCGGTGACTTGTAATGCTTCAAGCGATGCCCATTTGCCATTATGATGTCTCCATCTTTGTCCATCAACTCGAAACTTCCCCCTCCGCAGGCTCTATGGATAATGAAAGGCCTCATCCACTTCGATTTTAATTTTCCTGCGAAGAGCTTCAAACGAGAGTTAAAAAGTAATACACATCACCTAGCTGGAACTCCTTGTATGAGATTTTCGAGTCATGCCATTTCTTCATTCTCTCCTTGTAGATCTCCGAGTTCTTGTAAGCTTGATTTCTAAACTCATCCAATTGATTAATATGAGTTATCCTCAACTCCTTTTGATCCTTTAAAGACAAGTTCAAACTCCTTAATGCCCAAAATGCTTTGTGCTGAATCTCTACAGGTAAGTGGCACGGCTTTCCATAGACGATTTGGTACGGTGACATATCTAACACTGTCTTATAAGCAGTCTGGAACCCCCATAAAACATCATCGAGCTTCATAACCCAATCCTTCATATTGGTTCCGACTACCTTTTCCAGAATTTGCTTCACTTGTCGGTTGGAAACTTCATCTTGCCCATTCGCTTGAGGGTGATAGGGTGTAGTAACCCTATGCTTGACTCCATAATCCTTAAGCACCTTCTCAAGAAGCTTGTTGACAAAGTGAGACCCTCCATCACTCACTAATGCTCTAGGGACTCCATAATGGGCAAAGATATGTTTCTTCAAGAAAGATAAAACAGTCCTTGAATCATTCACACGAGTGGGAATGACTTCCACCCACTTAGAAACATAATCCACTGCTAAAAGGATTTAAAGAAATCCATTAGATGGAGAAAAAGGCCCCATAAAATCGGTCGCCCTTACATCGAAGATCTCAACAACAATGCTCGGCTGAAGTGGCATCTCATCTCTTCGACTTATGTTCCCCATCTTTTGACATCTATCGCATGTCGCCACATAAGTCTCACAATCTTTAAACAAGGTAGGCCAATAAAGAGCAGATTGAAGTACCTTCGCTGCCATCTTTTGAGCCCCGAAGTCCCCCCCATTAGGCTGTACATGGCAAAAGTCAAGAACGCTCTCCATCTCTATCTCAGGCACACACCTATGGACTATGGAATCCGTACATATCTTGTAGACAAACGGATTATACCATATGAATGTCTCAACATCACTCTTGAATTTTGCAAGTTGATATCGGTTGAGATCTCTCAGAATTTCACCTACGGCAATGTAATTTACATAATCCGCATACCATGGATCCATCTCTTGGGCAGCCACTACACATGCTCTTTTAGCCCCTTCAACAAATACCGCCATGATCTTCTCATCAGGGAACATCTCTTCTATGTAATCGAAAGAATCATCACAGTGCTCCCTTGTCTCCAACCTTGATAGGTGATCTGCCAAAACATTTTCCGTACCTTTCTTATCTCGGATCTCCATATCGAATTCCTGCAGAAGAAGAATCCATCTAATGATCCTTGGCTTAGTTTCCTTCTTCTCCATCAAGTATACTATAGTCTTCATGCCAACCAAATACTGTCGAAACTTATTGAATGCGTACTCCACAGCTAGAAACTCATTTTCAATCACCTGCAGTTCTTTTGTGCCGCATCAAAAGTCTTGCTCGCATAGTAAATGACGCAGAACTTCTTATCCTTCAACTGCCCAAGCACCACTCCAAGTGCTAAATCACTCGTATCACACATAAGTACAAACAGCTGAGTCCAATCCAATCCGATATGATCATGATAGGTGCAGTAATAAGCGCCTCTTTCAAAACTTGAAAAGCTATTAGACATTCTTAATCAAAAACAAAAGGAACATCTTTTACAAGTAAATGAGATAAGGGCTTGGAATATTTCGAGAAGTCTTTTATGAATCTTCAATAAAAACGGACGTGTCCAATGAAGGACCGCACTCCCTTCTCATTCGTAGGTGGGGAAAGCTTCTCAATCGCCACCACCTTGCTCTATCCACTGCAATCCCTTGGCCGAGATATGATGGCCAAGAACAATCCCATCTCTCACCATAAAGTGGCACTTCTCCCAATTCAAGACAAGATTAGTTTCTTGGCATCTCTTCAAAACAGTAGCAAGGTTAGATAAACAAATATCAAAAAAAGAACCAAACACCGAGAAATCATCCATAAACACCTCCATGATCTTTTCTATCAAATCGTCAAATATGGCCATCATGCAACACTGAAATGTAGCAGCGCATTACATAATCCAAAAGGCATCTTCCTAAAAGTAAAAGTTCCATAAGGGCAAGTAAAAGTAGTCTTTTCTTGGTCCTCGGTTGCAATCATGATTTGATTATACACCCGAGTACCCATCCAAGAAACAATAAAACTCATACCCCGCAAGACGATCAAGCATTTGATCCATAAAAGAAAGCATTTGATTTATTCAGTTTCCTATAATCCGTACACACACACCATCGCTTAGGAATCCTAGTGGCTAAAGTCACACCATCTTCGGCTTTCACAATAGTCATACCCCCCTTTTTAGAAACAACATGCAATGGACTCACGTGGGGACTATCACTAATAATATAAATAATCCCAGCATCTAGCCACGTTAGAATTTGCTTCCTTATCACTTCTTGAATAGTGGGATTCACCCTCCGTTAATTCTGAATGCTACTCTTGGCCTCATCTAACAATCTTATTCTATGCATGCAATAGGAATGACTAATCCCCTTTAAATCATCAAGAGACCAATCAATCGCAGACTTATACTTTCTAAGTACATCTAACAATTCCTCAAGTTGATCATCATTAAGGGAAGAAGATACAATTACCGGATATTTTTATTGTCACCTAGGTAGGCATACTTCAAGTGCTCCGGTAGCGGTTTTAACTCCTCTTTCTTCTCTTCTTTAGGTGCACTCTCTCTGTCCTAAGGCAAATACTTCCTAGTCCACTTGACCTCTTCAACTTTTGTCCTCTTTGATAGATACCTGTCATCACCCAAAGCAAGCAAGTTTACAAGAAATTCAATACATACCTCATTGGAGAATTCATCTAGCTCCGTAGTGGGAAAAGTAAGAGACTCCATCAAGCATGTCTCAAGAGGATCCTTAGAGAAAATCGGAGACATGTCTTCATTAACGATGTCCTCCACCACATCAATGTTGTTACACTACATCTCCATCGGCATCTTTATTGCTTTGTCAAGGTTAAACAAAACCTCTTCTTTATCCATCATCAGCCATAGCTCACCCTTCTGCACATCAATCATAGCTCCAGAAGTAGCAAGGAAAGGTCTCCCCAAGATAAGATGGACATTATTCTTATCATCTTCCATCTCAAGCACAAGAAAGTCCACAGGAAATACGAGCTTCTCTACTTTGTCAAGAACATCTTCAATCACACCCTTCGAAAATGTCATAGACCTATCGGCTAGTTGTAAAGCCACTGATGTGGGAGTTAACTCCCCCAAACCAAGCCTTTTAAAAGCAGACAATGGTATCAAGTTGATGCTTGCCCCAAGATCACACAAGGCTCGACATGCCGGCCCCTTTCCAATTTCACATAATATTGTGAAGCTTCCCAGATCCTTTAGCTTAGCTGGCAGCTTCCTTTGAATGATCGAGCTACAGTTCTCAGATAAATTTATCATTTTAATTCCATTCAAGCTTCTCTTCTTCAAAATAATATCCTTCAGAAAGCGGGCATAATACGGCATCTCCATTATTGCTTCAGAGAAAGAAATGTTCAAGCTTATTTTGTTTACGATTTCAGAAAACCTCTTGAACTTTTCCTCTAATCCCTTCTTAACTAGCTTGAGAGGAAATGGTGGAGGTATCTTTGTTTTGGGAATCCCCCATTCTTCACGTTCAACCTTCTCTGCTTTATCCTTCTCAGCTCTTAATCTCTTAGTTCTTTCCCACTTCTTTTCTACTACTGTATGCTCGGTATTCTGCTCTAGAGATGTAGCTGGCGTACTCTGATCAGTGGGTGTCGTATTCGGCATCGAATCAGACTTTGAGCTGTACTGCTCGACCTCTGCTCGACTAAGATGGTTTGGTCGAACAGATAGGTTTTGGTTGAGCAACCTGTCTAATGGCATACTCTGTTTCTGAACGTGCTACTCGACCTCTGCTCGACCAAGGTAGTTTGGTCAAACAGATTGGTTTTGGTCGAACAGATTCCCTGATCACGAGCTCTCGTCACACTACTGTTGTTTGACCTCCGTTCGACTTGGGTGGTCTGCTCGAACAGTGTTGTGCTGGTCGAATGGATGATCAAAAAATAGAGTATCGTAATTCTATTTCCTCTAAAGTTGTTCGACCTCTGCTCGACCAGATGATCTGGTTGAACAATTCCAATATGGTCGAGCAACTTCTCTGCTCCCTTCGGTTTCACTTGCCGGCATCATCGGACCTTCATATTGCATTCCCGACCTCAATGTGATGGCATGGAAAGACTTGGATTCTCAATACTTTGAGATAGAAACTTCCCTTTCTCAATAGTTTGATTCAATTTATTTACATTCCTAGCTATCTCCCCCATCAACAACATATTCACTTGTGTAGACAAGTCCTTATGATTATCATCAATCTTCTTCTCTAACTTGGCCTCAAGACGATCTACTCTTGCATAATTCCTCGCCATGTACCTATTCACCGTATCCTCAAAGCTAGGATTCCCTTCTTCCACCTTTGCTCCCGGATCAACACTAATAGGAGGCTGCACCACATTATTCGAATTGCTCCATGTAAACTCTGTCCACCTTGATTGTTGGTAATTACCCGGGGGACCACGGTTGTTGTAATTCCCCTGATAATTCTGGTTTTCTTGATTCGGGTACCTAGTTCCTTGAATACTTTGGCCCATGGCATAATTTGCCTCCTCGATCTCCTCTTGGCTAGCTCCTTCATAGCCACTATCCTGCTGCATAATTGGTACTCTCTGAGATAAATCAGTGATTTGCTTTTGCTGAGACTCTAGTAGCTTACTAATATTAGCCAAGCTAGAGACAATCTCATCATCTCTTCCCAACTTTACCATAGTATGCTCAACTTGTGCTACTTTACCAAGGACATAAGTGCCTCTCACTCTATCAGTCGGCCAATTTCTTGAATTCATCAAAATATCCTCGAAAAGCTTCTCGGCCTCAATGGGTGACTTCGTAAGCAATGCTCCATTAGAAGAAGCATCAAGTAACACTCGAGAATCGCAATCCAACCCATTGTAGAATATACTGATATATTGAGCCTTAGATAGCCCATGTTGTGGACACTTACGAAGCATGTCCTTGAACCTATCCCAAGCTTTATGAAATTTCTCATTACCATGGATAGCAAATTGATTGATTTCTTGCTTCATCTTGAACACCTTTGAAGGTGGCATGTATCGCTCCAAGAATTTCACTTTCAACTTCTCCCATGTATCACATTCAGCAGCATCAAGATTATCCTACCAATCTCTAGCTTTTTCATTCAGCGAGAACTTAAACAGTATGATCTTCCTCGCATCCTCATGAGCTCCTGCGTCTTTTTGTGTACTTGCATAACCAAGGAACTTATTTAGATGTTGCTGAGGATCTTCAAAGGTTACCCCAGAGAAGGGATTCCTTTCAACCATAGTGATAAGAGCAGGGTATAAATTGAAATCGGCTCTGGTCCCTCTTGCTCCTAACAACCCATCATTGCCCCCTCCGTTGTTCTTAAAGACTTCATGGATGGCAAGTGTATCAAGATTCGCTGCCATGTTGACTATCTCTGCTTTCAAATTATCTTCGGTTGTAGCTTAAATCATTTTCGTATTCAGCACGTCAACTTCAACTCTAAAATCAAGAGCTTCAGTTGGATCTACTTTCTTGTTCTTGTTCTTATTCTTCTTCTTTTTCTTCCTCGACGATGCTCCGATCTCTGGATTATACGACGCTAATTCACCTGTCTTTGATCTAGTGAGCATACACCTAAGAAAATAAATAAGAGTTAGAAATTACGGACAAGAATAATATAATCTCAATTAAACTAGAAATAATCAAAAGATAATTAATGTCGTCCCCTACAACGGCGCCAATAACTTGATGAGCGTTTTCTCAACACACAAAATTATCCCCAAGTATAAAGGATATCAATTGTAGTTTTGATATGCAACCAAGTGATTATCGAAACCAAAGGACGGATTATTATCAATTTAATTATATTCCAATTAAATAAGATTATGTTGATAAATTGGATTTGGTTTGGTTACGGAACTAAATAACATATAATTGAAATAGCAGAGTAAATAATCAAGCAATAGAGAAAATTCGATTGTGATCAAATAAGTAATAGAGTAGTTCTTCAGGTCATTCGGTTTTACTTGTTAATTTACTTTCCATGTGTTGATGTCCAACTCTGCCTTGTGGTTTATGGATGCATCACTAAACCATGCAAGCATATTCTGTAGACACAAGTAAGCAAGCGTATGGCACGTGTGAATATCCTCGGAGCAAGATGTATACTTCACCCCCTTTCTAGGTACTATCATAATCAATTATTTCCCGTGCACTTAGTACTCTAACCCAATTTGATCTCCCTTTACAGGTACTATAAAGTTATACTCTTTATCCTACTTGTTAACCTGAACACAATTCAATCAACAAGTATTTATATAAGATAGTTCAAATAAGACTTCGAATTCCCTTCACTTAGAATTATAACTTGTAATCCTACTCAACAGTGAACGCACTCAATCAATAACCAAGAGATGTATTCAGACTCTACATAATAGTTAATGATGCACAAAAGGACCGTGAGTATGAATTTAAAAAGCTCAATCTTATATAAAATAAACCACTAGTAGTGTTGTACGGAGTTTACACAAGGAAATTTAATTAACTCATAAAACTTTCATAACCCTAGAACTACCGGAGTGGTTCTAGCCCATGATTGATCTAGGAACAATCATGGTTGATTGGTACGATCTTACTTGACGCGCCAGACAAACCTCTCTCATGACCCCTTTGGATGGTAGGGTTTCGGTGGTAGATGGATGATGAATGATGATGTGTGTCGTGTGTCCTTCTTCTCCTGTGAAAGCTCTTCTTTTATACTCATGGGACCTCCTTATGGGCTTAGGATGGGCCTTTGCTTGAACCACACGTCAAATTTGGTAAAAGACATCCAGAATTACCATAAATAGCGACAGCAAAACTCCATTTGTCCAGGCCTGGACTGGTCGAGCAAGCTTTATGGACAACTTCGCACATTTAGTTCGACTTTCCTTCTCTGCTCGACCAAATTGATGTTGGTCGAGCAACACCTTCAAGTTGAACAAACTCTCTGTAAGTTTTGTTCACTTTGTTCGACCATTGCTCCTCTGCTCGACCAAGCCGATATTGGTCGAGCAACTCCTCCAAGTCGAGCTAGCTCTCTGGATGGATCTGCACAATTTGCTCGACTTGGCCTCCTTTGTTCGACCACAGTGATGTTGGTCGAACAAGCTCTTGAGGTTGAACGAAACTCTAATCTTGCCTCTAAAATTGTGTCTTCTAATTCTGGCCTTTTACACCTGTTTTCCTATACAAATATGCTCAAAACAACCTTACCATCCTCCAATTCATTACTTCTTCGTAAATAATCTGATTTGTCTCAATAAAAGGCTAAATCGTACTCCATTTCCACACAAATTAGTGCCCAAACTACGTGAATTTACACTCTCATCAAGCATCGTAACACTATTTTTCTAAAAACTATTTGACCTCAGTTCGATCATCATGTCTGGTCGGACTGGATAGTGTTGGTCGAACAAGGCTCCTGCCTCTTTCATTTTTGTCCACCGGCTTCATTGGACCTTCATACTGCATCCCTGACCTCAATGTGATGGCATGACAAGATTTAGGATTCGTAATACTTTGAGGCGGGAGCTTACCCTTCTCAATAGTTTACGTTAACTTATTCACATTCCCTGTCATTTCCCCTATCAACAAGGTAAGGCCTTTTATCTTCTTGGACAACTCCTCATGATTCGAATCTATTTTAATCTCAATACGATGCACCCTTGCATCATCCTAGCCACATAATGGTTCACTGTATCCTCTAAACTAAGTTTTCCTTCTTCAGTCTTAGCACCAGGATTAACACCAACAGGAGGTTGCATAGCCGCATTCGGATTACTCCATGAAAACTCCGGCCTCCTTGGTTTTTGATAGTTACTCGGGGGACCACGATTGTTGTAGTTTCCTTTGTAATTCATATTTCCTTGATTGTTCGGATACCTCGTTCCTTGAATACTTTGTCCCATGGCATAGTTTGTTTCTTATAAATCCTCTTGGATTGGTCTTTCTTCACCGTCATCCTACTGTATCATCATTGTGCTCTCTGTGATAAATCAGTAATCTGTTTCTATTGAGTTTCAAGTAGCTTTTTGATATTAGCCAAGCTCGAGATGATCTCATCCTCTCTACTCAACATTACCATCGTATGTTCAACCTGTGCTACTTTTCCAAGGACATAGGTGCCTCTCACTTTATCAGTTGGCAAATCTCTTGAATTCATCGAAATATCCTAAAATAGCTTTTTGTCCTAAATGGATGTCTTAGCTAATAATGCTCCATTCGATGAAGCATCGAGTAGAACACGAGAACCACAATCCAATCTGTTGTAAAATATACTGATATACTGAGCTTTTGACAAGCCATGCTATGGACACCTTCTAAGCATGTCCTTGAATCTATCCCATGCTTCATGAAATTTCTCATTACTACTGATAGCAAATTGATTGATTTCTTGTTTCATCTTAAATACCTTTGAAGGTGGCATGTATCGCTCCAAGAACTTTAATTTCAATTGCTACCATGTAGTACATTCAACAGCACTAAGTGTATAGTACCAATCTCTCATTTTTTCAGTAAGCGAAAATTTAAACAGTAAGATCCTTCTTGCATCTTCATGAGTTCCTGCATCTTTTTGTGTGCTTGCATAGCCAAGGAACTTATTGAGATGTTGTTGAGGATCCTCGAAAGTTCCCCTAGAGAAGGAGTTTCTTTCGATTATACTGATAAGAGCGGGATAAAGATCAAAATCAACATCGGCTCCATGCGCTCCTAACAGCCCTACGTTGCCCCCTCTATTGCTCTAAAAGACTTCACTAATGGCAACATTATCCGAGTTTGCTGCCATGTTGACTGCCTCTGCTTTCGAGTTATCTCCGGTTGCAGCTTCAATCGCTTCCGGGTTCAACACTCCAACTTCAACTCCTAGATTAAGAGCTTTAGTTGCTTCCATGTTCTTGTTCGTCTTCTTCTTTGTCTTCTTCTTCCTCGACGATGCTCAAATTTCTAGATCAAAAGCCACTAATGTTCCTACCTTTGATCTAGTGTACATACACCTAAGAGAAATATAGCATTAGAATCCAAAGACAAGTATAGAATAGTTTCAAATAAAATAGCGATAATAAATTTAATAAGAACAATCATCCCCGGCAACGGCGCAAGAAACTTTGAATTTGATTAGTTTTGATAAGGGTATTTCTTTTATTTGTTTACTTGTTTACTTATCTTGGTTACTTGGAGAACTAATTTGAAAATTCTTATAGGTACATGAAAATGCGTTCAAGGTCTCACTTTATTGAACCTTTGAATTTGGAATTAGAACATACCTTAAGAAGACAAAGAAAAGGAGTGTTAGAGCCTACGGAGGAAGTTTTGGAAAACGTAATGGATAATGCAAATATGGTTGATGAAGAAGGTAATTTGAGGAATTTTCAACAAGGGGGTGATAATGTTAGAGGAGGACATGTGAATCCGGAGTTTGTGCCACAAGCTAATGTTCAACAAGTTCACTTGCATAATCAACAATTGCAAGCAATCATTCAACATTTGATGGTACAATAAGAAGCAAGGAATAATCCTTCGGTGGTGCAAAATCAGCCCCGTGGTAATAGAAACAATGGAGCGGGAATGAATATCAGTGATCACTTTCAACCACAATATGGGAATTATGGAATGGGACCACCATTGAATGTGAACAACTTTGAGATAAAGATGGGATTGATTAACATGGTACAAGCAAACCAATTTGGTAGTGGTGCAATGGAGGATCCAAATGCTCACTTATCCCAATTCACAGAGTTAGCCAACACGATCAAGATTAACAAGGTAAGTGAGGATATTGTAAAAATGAAGCTCTTCTCTTTTTCATTGAAAGATTGAGCTAAAGCTTGGTATCATACTATACCGCCGGGATCCTATACCACTTGGAGAGAGTTAGCACAAAGATTCTTGAGCAAATATTTTCCCACTTCAAAGATGTTGCATCTCAAAGGGCAAATTTTTCAATTCAAGCAAATGCTGCTTGAGACATTTAGTAAAGCATGGGACCGATTCAAAGAGATGCTAATGAGGTGTCCACAACATGAATTCCCCGAAGATCAACAAGTAGGATTTTTCTATGCCGGATTGAATGGGAGTAAACGAATGCTTGTTGATGCTTCGTCGGGAGGTTCTATATTGGAGCAAACTCCAGAGAGAGCTATTGCTATATGTGAAGAGATTGCTTTGAATACGGGTCAATGGCCTATAGATCGAGTTGCGGGTATATATGAAAGGGAGAGAATAGCTAAGATGGAAGAAGTGTGCTTGTAACAAGTGAAAATGGTGGAGGTGCCTAAGAAAGATATGATCGACAAGGCCATCACAGAGATACTTAAGAGAATGAATGCTAATTTGCAAGTTTCTCCAAACTCTACACCTATGGTGAATCAACAAATGCTTCCGAATCCTCAACAAGGTGTGCCTTTATCTTTTATGAATCAACAAGTGTTTTCTAATCCTCAACAAGGCATGTCTATGCCTAATATGGGTCAATCAAAGTTGTCAAATACCTACACCTATGCCTGAACAAGGTATGCCATCTAACTTTGAAATTCAAGATACTTGGTGTCCACCAGAGATGTCACTTGAGGAAGTTGCCTTCATGCAAGAAGGGAACTTTCAAGGAAATTATGGTGATAATTTTGGTAATCATGGAGGGGGATATCCAAAAAGGCAAGGAGGTGGGGGCAAGGTAATTTTCAAGGAAATTTCAATCAACCTCGTAGGTATGAGAATTGTCATATGGGAATAAAGGGAATGCCCTTACTCTTCTATCGGGCACTAATCCGTTGGAGAAAGCTCAAAATGGTGAAGGGAAGCTTACAATGGAGGATCAAATGGCCAAGATGTTTGATTTTATGAAACAAGAGAAAGAGGTGAATGATAAAAGATTTGACTTTATGAAACAAGAGAAAGAGTTGAGTGATAATAGATTCAAAGCTTTGGAAACACAAATGAGTCAAATGGCAAGTGAAAGGGGTGTTCATCGTCAAGGAAAGTTTCCATCTACGACCATTACTAACCCAAAGGAGGAATGCAAGGCGATTGAACTTCATAGTAGAACAAAATATGAAGGGCCTTCTATGCCAACGGAAGTAGAGGGAGTAGAGTGTGAACTTGAGCCTATGGAAAGAGTGGATAAAGAAGGAAAAGAGAAAGAAATTGAGATTGTTGAAAAAGATGAAAGTACCCTTATACTTGAAGAAGAAAAAGTGATGTCTCCAAAGAAATGGGAACGATGTAGAGAAGCAAAACGTAAAGAAAGAGAAGAGAAGTTTGAAAGAGATGAATGGGGAATACCTAAGATGCCCGTTGCAATTCCATTTCCACAAAGATGCTTGAAAAGGGGATTAGAAGAGAAATTTGCCAAGTTTGTTGAGATGTTGAAGAAAATACATGTAAATATTCCTTTTGCGGATGCTTTGCTTCAAATGCCCAACTACTCCAAGTTTTTGAAGGATATCTTGTCAAAGAAATGAAGCTTGGGAGAGCTTGAAATGGTGAACTTAACGGTAGATTGTAGTGCCATCTTACAAAAGAAACTTCCCCATAAATTGAAAGATCCGGAGAGTTTTACTATTCCATTTGAGATGGGAGAGCATGAGAACTACAAAGCTTTATGTGATTTGGGTGCTACCATTAACTTGATGCCCTTAATAATTTTCAAAAAGTTGGGTATTAGTCAGGTCAAACCTATTGGATTGTATACTAAAAGTCTAGCTTTTTGTATGAAAAATGTTATAACAATTAATTTGAAATGAGAATCATATGATCAAATGATTGCATCTTAAAATTTATTTATATGTTTGATGCAATAGTCCACTTACTTTATACTGTAGATAATATGTTGTGCAACAACACGCGGAAGATCATATTATCAGTTTTCTTATAAAGTATAAACAGATGCTCACAACCGAGATAGACGGGGACTCTTTATCGGGATGGTTGTAGTGTGATTTGGTATTAGCTTGTCTTGGCTATAGAATCACATTAGTGCACTTGTGTGTATTGAGCAGGACCGCTTGAGATCGTTCGACTTATACTGACTTATAGGAGAACTTGATCTCAGTTATTATGGAAGTTCGTGCTCTTAATCCCTATACAATAACCTCGACACGTAGGGCAGTATGTATTTCTTTGATTCATCAATGGGTGAGATTTACATGTTATTAAATCAACAAACTCGATGAGTTGGGAATTAGTGTTGTCTCTATGGTGTGCTGTTGATTGTAGAAGGAATCCGTGTCCGTCATAGGTTGATGATGTCCCCTTGAGGAGCTCATAAGGATTATCATATAAATCCTGCAGGTGGAATTTATTTCGGCTTGATAATGAGGTTGAGTGGTACTACTCTTGGATGATAATTAATTAATTGAGTTGTCAGTAACTTAAATTAATTAATGGACATTGTATATCTTAAACATGGGGAGACTAACGGGCTCATAATAAGAAGGAGCCCAAAACGTAATTTTGGGATTGGAAAGGCAGTGCAGTAATAATATTTTAGTGGAATATATTATTATTATTGGACTTAAGTATAAGCTTTGGGCTAAGCTTGGATACTTAAGCCCAATGGAGGCCCAACCCAATTTCTCCTCCTGGTCCCTACTGTAGCCCATGTATATAAGTCACCTTAACTTATCTGGAATCCTAATCTAATTTATTATTCACGTGTGATAAGGGTTGAGAGCAGATTGAGGAGGTCTCGTAGATCGTCGCCCACACGACTTCGAGATCGGACTTGGGACATACGGCAGAAGATCAGAAGGTAGTTTGCTGCTGCTGTCCGCCGCCTTGCGAAATTTATATAAAATTGTACAGTGCTTGATAATCAATATACTGAAGGAAATCTGTAGAAGAGAGGATCGTCTGAGCACAAAGATCATTCAATTCCGACATAAGACGAGGAAGTTATGGCCATTCTTGTGGGACTGCACAGTCTGCCAGCGAGAATCCTTCATCTTCTAAATACCCTGGTGAACGGTTATCGTTTCTATAATTTATTGCTTCCGCTATGATAGAAACGCATGGTATCCTAACGAGTTACGTTAACCAAATGATCCAAGTGCCAACAATTGGTATCAGAGCTTCGGTTTCGTGGTGAAGCGTGACACGTTAGGCTAGGGTTTATGTGATTAATTTTTCGAAATTAGGATCGCATGTTTAGGGTTTTGGTTTTACTACGGAAACCATGAATATCCCTATGTGAAATATACCCTATATCATATCTGTTCATTGATGGTTGTGTGTGAGAGGATTTGACGAAAACTGTTCGTCAATTTCACATGGAAGGAAGAAATTGAGAGAAAATCCAGCGCAGTGATATTGCAGAGGCAATTACCAGAGTTTCAACCGTCGGATCAGGCTGAATTTTGGTTAGCACGTTAGGATTTTGTGGATGTACATTCTGAACGGTGAAGATCGTATTTGGAGCTTTGTGTTGTCGGGAATACGCCGAAAACAGAAGCAGTTTTTGGGCGATTCTGTTCTGCGCAGTCGAGGGAATAGAGCCATTTCTCAGAAAATAACCGTTGGATCGACCTGTAATTTGGACAGCATATTCAAAACTCACAGGAGTAGATTCTGGACGGTGGAGATTGGATTCCAGGTTCCTACGGTTGCGAACGCTGAACGACAGTTGGTGTAGTTTGATGTTGCGCGTTGGGCTGAACTTGGTTCCATGCAAGTAGGCCCTTGGACGAGCGACAGTTCGAGCGGATTTGCATCAGGTTCGATTGATGCTACACCAGGTTCGAGCGGATTTGCATCAGGTTCGATTGGTCTACATCAGGTTCGATCAATGCTGCACCAGGTTCGAGCAGATTTGTATCAGGTTCGATTGGTCTGCATCAGGTTCGATTGATGCTACACCAGGTTCGAGCAGATTTGCATCAGGTTCGATTGGTCTACATTAGGTTCGATCGATGCTGCACCAGGTTCGAGTGGATTTGCATCAGGTTTGATTGGTCTGCATCAGGTTCGATCGATGTTGCACCAGGTTCGAGCGGATTTGCATCAGGTTCGATTGGTCTGCATCAGGTTCGATCGATGCTGCACCAGGTTCGAGTGGATTTGTATCAGGTTCGATTGGTCTGCATCAGGTTCGATCAATGATGCACCAGGTTTGAGTGGATTCACATCAGGTTCGATTGGTCTGCATCAGGTTCGATCGACTCTGCACTAGGTTCGAGCAGGTTTGCATCAAGTTCGACTGGTCTGCATCAGATTCCGCGTGAGTCTTCACAATATGATCTGGCAGGGTGACGGAATGGTGGAGCAGGCTGCGGGGAGGTCGATCCCCATCGCAGTTGTCCGCATTCATGATTGATGGCGAACAATCGAATTCGCTGTTATATAACTGTTATAATTGATTTATTAATTGATTATTGTTATATATGTATGCATGATTATCTATGATTTATTGCCTTAAATAGAAGCATGCTAGATTGCGTATTATATTTGGTATATTATATGCATGTATGTTGGAGTGTTGATCAAGTCAACTTATTTTTAGCAATTTATTTCCTTATATATAACTGCTATAATTGTTTTATTGGTCAATTATTGTTATATATTTGGAAGTATGAGCATGCTAGGTTGCGTATATTATTCTGAATATTATATGCATGTAAAAACCCTTGGTTTTAAATAACTAAGTGGGAGAGGGGATTGGTAATTAATTCCCGCGGCCTCCATTATTGGTTTGTTAGCAATGTGAATAAACTTGCGCGTCGGCATTAGAGCCTTCCTCCCCATCGGATGAGTTTATTCATGGATATTGCTGGAACAGGCTTCTTTAAGATTATGTTTGTAATGTGATGCACATGAACTTGCGTGTTGGCATAGACCTTCCTCCCTATCGGATGAGTTCATGTGCGGATCACTGTACAGACTTATAATTGATGACTGTAGGAAGTTATCCGAGCGCGTGTGTACTTCTCCATCTGTAAGGCACATAAGCTCGCGCAATGGACTTGGGGTCAAATAATGATGTACACTTAGGTGTAAATAATAAGTATCCTCCCCATCGAAGTCACTGTTTTTATTTGCATGGCTAAAGAGGAACCGACTATTAATTATTTTATCATAAAGTTAGGTTGACAAATAAAATTAATGGGTAAAACCTTCTCTTGTAAATATTCGGGTTTGTAAACGTCCACACTATCGTGGCCTGCAAACTCACGGTGCTTGAGATGTCGGTGAATTTATACTTTATATTGTTTTGAGGGAATCAATATAGATGGATAAATTCGAAGATTTGATCTGTGTATTTATTTGTGATTCTCTAAATTTCAAATAGTTTTATTTCACTTATAGTTGACTAAAAGAAATTATATTTACTGGTCCAAAATTAGATGATTAGAAAAGAATCTTGGATTCGAATTTTACTGCTTAAGAAATACATGTGTGTTCTCACAAAAGACTTATCATGATGCATATTAAAGTCTCTAGTGAAGAGATAAGAGATTCATAAAAATATGATGATCTCATATAACTATTCGGATACTTGAGTAAGTTAAAAGGCGGTAGGTCATGATTGAATTTGATGAATGAATTGGAAATACATGGAATAGAAGTTGAAGGGGAAACCTAAGTCAATTTTATTCTTCATAATTGCCTAGATGTTTTGATTAAGTTTCTCCTGAATTACAAGAGGTTGTATATGGTAGAAAACTTCTGACAAAACATGTGATAAAGGAAATATAATTTCATAAAAGGAGTGAACAAGGATATAATCTTACTTGCTAGTCGTTGAAGCATGATTAGTGATGGCACCTACTGATACGTTGTGTAGATACCGGAATCACTAAATGTTTATTACTAAGTGAGGATAAGATTATTTTATACATAGGTAATACTACGAGAGTAGTGGCTATTGCAGTGGGAGTTGTTTATTTATCTTACGATATGAATAAACGTTTGATTTTGTGAAATTGTCTTTACGTATGTTTTAATAGAAAGAATTTGATTTAGTTTCTATGCATTAATAGATGGATACTCCATTTCATTTAAATGACATGGTCATTATAATGAAGGATAGAGTTGTAATCTGTTATGGTACGTTGGTGAACAATTTGTATACTCTTAAATCATGTATATTCCACAGATGCAACAAATAGTAATTAATAATGCATCTTCTGATCTTAGTAAGAGAAAGGAACATTCGGAGATGAACTAAACATGCATTTGGCGTCTAAGACTAGATCATTTTACTTGAGTATGACTCAAAAGTTGATATCAGATGGATCGTAAGGTTTATCTGAAGTGGAAACTATCGAACTTGCGAGTCTTACATGGAAGTAAAAATGATTAATTACCTTTTCAAGGTAAAGGGGTGTAGAGCCAAAGATATATATGTTGGAATTAGTTCATTCTGATTCAAGCGGACATAATATTATCCAGGCGAGAGGTGGTAATGAATAATCAAAGATTATTCTAGATACCGATATATTTATTTGATGCACTGCATGTCTAAGTTCTTTGATTTATTCAAGAATTGCAAGGTTGGTACAGTAAAGCATCATGGAAAATATATCAAGTAATGACAATTTAATCGTCATTACGAGTACCTCTTAGGATAATTATGAGCTATTAATCAGAGATTGAGATTAAATCTCAAGTGGTCTACACCGGGCATGCCCCAGCTGAATGGTGTGGTGGATAGAAGGAATAAGACTCTTATGGTAATGATTAGATAGATGATGAATTATTTGAAATTACTTAATTCATTTTATGGATAAGCCCTAGAAACATTAATTCATTTGAATGTTTGTCTGTTTGTGGGATATGCTATAAAAATGAAGGTGATTTATTTAGTTTAAAAGATCGAAGGGTGATTGTTAATACAAACACTAGATTTTTGGAAAGGGACTATGTAATAAATCACATACCCATTTATAAGTTGTCCTAAAGGATGTGAGAAGAAAACACAAAGTATAAGTACCAAATGTATAAGAGGATATACCACAAGTTAAACTGCAACGCATGTCACGTCTGATACACAATTGCATGTAATGCCATGTCGTTGTGGGAGGGATGTTCGACAACCTGTTTGATACATGTTTTGAGAGAGTCGTGAGACTTGGTCCCTAGCAAACATGAAATGGACCCATAGATACGATGACGCACTACAAGTTAGAAATGCAAAATCCTAGCAAAGTGCAATGAATATTAAAATAGAATCGATGGATTTTAAATTAGGTCTGGATGCTTGTTGAACTGCTAAATGGCGTAAAAGCCATTGGAAGCGGGCATGCAAGAATAAAAGAGGGTCATAGAATAAGGTGAAAACCTTGGAAGCAAGCTTGTTGCGAAAAGGTATACTCAGAAAGAAAGGGTTCGATTATGAGAAAACCTGTTCTCCGGTAGCTATGCCTAAGTTGATCCGGACTCTTTTATTTGTTGCTACTCATATGAAATATGAGGGATAGCAAATAGATGTCGAGACAGCTGTTTGCCTATTTTTGTAGCACTCACGAGCAAGAATACTCGATTGTTGTAGTAGTATATCCTAAGAAAAATTATCAATCCACAAAGGAGTTATGTTCGGACTAGCAAAATACGTGAGCTCATATTCATGTTGTTTTTATAAAGATGATCGGAGGGTTTTGAGATGAGTAACAACTAAAGCAAGGAACAAGTAAATAAGAATAGCAAATAAGAAAAATGACAAGTAAAGAAAATGGGTGCTAAAGTTCAAGTATGGAAAAACATGGGATTAGAAACATCCAAGAACACTCGATTCATATTATCATGCAAAAGGAATTCAACTCGATTGATGTAGACTAAGGGTGATCACGATTGTATCCTAAGCTCCCTTTCGGGTTACAAAGGTTGTTGATCCATTTTAGACTCCCAAAAGCACTTAAGATCAAAGCCCAACATTAACCCCTTCCATCTAGGTACTAGTTAGATTAAACTCTTCCTTTTTGTGTACTAAGGCCAACGAATGGATTGGTTCCCCTCATTGAATTCAAATATCCTTTCGGTCAAATCCAAACTCAATGTCTATTCATGCCTTCCTAATACTATAGAGGGTCGTTTCCGTCTCACTCCAAGCAATACATACATGAACATCATGATAGCATTTAATCACGATACATCAATTCATTGATCAACAATCCATTAAACCAATAATCAATTATGAATAACAAACCATGCCATCACAACATCAAGACAATTAAACTCCAAGAATAGAAATCAACATCAATTAAATCAAAAACCAATTTAATCCACATGATAATATAAATCTAATATGCTCTTCATATTCCTAATCCCACTAGAGGGATTAGCCTAACATGATAAGGGTAATAAAACAAATAAATGATTCATTACAAATACCCATAGTCTTAGAACTAAAGAAATACAAAAATGAATGGATTCTTCCCTATCAATTTCTTGAAGAGAATCTTCTATTCTTCTTGATCTCCATCTCTAGCTCTTGATTTTGAAGTCTTTAGCACCAAAAATGGAAGATATGATGGGTGGATGAAGATGGATGAAGATGAAGGTGGAAAATGGAAGAAATGGTGTGTGATGTGTGTGTAGAGGATGGGAATTTCGGATCTCCTGCCAATTGTTGAATAAAGGGGTATTTATACCCCTATGGAGGCTTCTAGAAGGATCTGGAAATTTCTGCAGGAACATACATGGCACGAGTCGTGCTCTGCAACACGGCCACGAGGTGGCCGTGTTGTGTCTTCTGATGCTGCCGCACGGCCTTTTCTTACAGGGCCGTGTTACGCAACACGGCTCGTGTGCTGCAACACGAGTCGTGTGTTGTAACACGGGCACAGGGTGGTCGTGTTGGCTCTTCTGAGTCGGCACACGGCCACTTCTTCCAGGGCCGTATTGGCTACACAGCTCGTGCTGCCAACTCGACTCGTGCAACTGGACACGGCCTTAAGTTGCCCGTATTGAATGACTAGGTGTCGCCGCACGGCCACCTCTAACAGGGTCGTGTTGGCTACACGACCACTGTTTTGGCTCGTTCTCCCTTGTTTCAACTCCGAATTGAGATCCGCTTTTCCTACATCTTCCTTATCATGTTTAGCATCCAATAAAAAGTGAAAATCTTAAGTTTAAGCTCATTCACACACATTTCAATAAAAACACAAAACACAACCAAATAACACATAAAATACGGATAAAATAATATAAAAATACATCTAAAAAGACACTAAAATGTAGGTGAAAATAGCTCTAATCAACCCCCCAAACTTAAGGTGTTGTTCGTCCCCGAGTAACGAAAATGACAAACCAAGAGGAGAAATTTTCACCTAGAAAAGACTAAACAAATATAAGCAATAACACATCGTTAGCAATAATAACAACAAACTATGCTAAGTCATCCTACAACATTAAAATCATGACATGAGAAATTAACAAGTTCAATCAAAAGAGAATAAAGTGTAATATAGTCCCTTTTTTGGTCCAAGCCTCACATAAGGTATAAATGTCTCTCAACACTCTTTAAAGTAGGGTAAAGCAACACTCATTAACCGATTGGCTTGACTCGCTATAAGCTTGCTCGCGGACTATATTCACAAACCACCAATGTTTCAATTAATGATCAAAAAGGTCTTTAATTAGGATGTAATGATAGGCTCTTTGGTAGGGTAGGAAGTATATGGATAAGAGTGACTCAACAAGTGTAAGTAATCAAAGAGATGGCCAATTTCCTCAACTTCTTCACTTTCTTTTCTTCCTTGCTTATCTTTACTAATCTCAAGCACTATTCATTAACTTCCCTAGGATTGAGTTTCTTTTGTTGCATGCTTCCTTTCTTTGAATTTTGTTTACTTGAGCATTTTGATGTTGATTTGCTCCTTTCTTACTTTGAGGTTGCATGTGCATTCTTGTTTTGCTCTTTTCATCCTTTTTCTTGCTTGTTTACCATGTCCTTTTTCTTCTTTTGCTAATCAATCAATCCTTTCTAGCTACCATCTCCTCAATCACCCACACAAAGGTATATATAAGCTTGAATGGGTAATTAAGGCTTGTAATGTGCTAAATTCACAAGAAATAGGCTTATAGGCTCAAAATGGTTAACTAAGGATGATGTTCATGATAGGGAACATATATGGCAATGACTATAATAACAAGGATGGCCTTAGATCATTTCACCAATCTTCACTAATCGGGCTCGTTCCTATAGTCCTTGAGCAAGTTCTAACTTATCAAACACAACCGATCCACTCATGAAGAAATACCATGTGTGCATGGTTGAGGCTCAAATGCTCACAAGCTTGTGCTCGGACCTTAAGGAACTTATTACACCATATTCATTTCAAAATTGAACAAGTTAAGTAAAACATGTCACAATTTGAAAGTGTAGAGATTCTTAATCATAGTTTGTCATCACTTATTACCACAATCTATCATCACTCACATTCAAACATGACTCACGACATCCCTAAACAAACCACCAAACATCCCAAGACAAGAATGAAAATACACACAACATAAAAATAAGGACTCAACAAACAAGACACAACAAAAACACAAAACATGCAAAAACACAAAATACCATCATCCATAAGAAAATTAAGCACACATTCATCCCAACCTTTATTGAAAAGAAAATCCTAATTTATGAAAGTAAACCTCCCATAAACATAACAAATGAAGTAGCATGCTAGTCACAACAATCCAAATCAAACTCAATTCATTTCAAGTAGTAAAATGATAAGGTGTAGAGTACTCCCTCGATAGGCATTTGGTAAGGAAAGCGTTAGCTCCAAGCTCCATCATGCTTCTAATACCTCTCATTCATGCTCAAACACTCAACAAACACCATTAGTTCAACAATTTCATTATGAATATGGACTATCATGCACTTTAACACCACCAATCATGCCAAAATCAACCCAAACTCATGAGAAAATTTTTAAAATTTGTCCAATTTTACAAGAATCATACTCAAGTAGTGAGTCACACCACACACTCTCCCCCCAAACTTAAATCGAAACAAGAGTTGAGACTTAAGTTTGCAAAAAGTGGTGAGACTTACCCTTGTAGTTTCCTTTGGTGATCTTCTTGTGAAGAAGCCTATGCATCCAAACGAATCAAGTTATGTTCACTATGCACTAGCTCCCCCCAAACTTAACTCGAGACAAGAGTCACGAATTAAGTTTGCAACAAGTGGTGGAACATGTCAACTTGATCCATTAAGCACTTCTCTTTTCTTCAATGAGCATTTTTCTCTTATGAGCAAAATCAACCTACAAGGCCAAAACAAACAAGAAACAAAAGATAAAAAGAATGGGTTGCCTCCCATTTAGCGCTAAGTTTAACGTCTTCAAGCCGGACGAATGTAAGCTCTTAACAGTCGGAGAAATCTAAGACCCCATCGGTTCTCATCTTCACTTTGAGAAATTTCTTGGCTCTTTTCTTTTCCATCAACTTGATTTCTCCATTCTTGCTTATAATTATCAAATCATCACGAAGAATTGTGGATGGAAATGCTTCGTCTCCATAAGGCCAATGAAATTCTCCTTTATCAACCTTCCATTCGATGTCCGAGTCCTCATTCCTATACATATCAAGCAAAGACATGTTAAGATTAAAATCTTCAATATAATCATGAAAAAGAGAATTAGAATATTTAAAAGGGTAAGAATTTTCAAATCCATGAGGATCATCCGGAGGTAGAATTGGAGGCTTGAGGTAAGAATCATCCTTCTTTCTTGCCTTGTTACATGAAAATGTAACACTCTCCGTATTTGAACTCAAATAAAGTTCTCCTCTTTCCACATCAATATGAGCTTTTCCCGTGGCTAAGAATGGTCTTCCCAAGATCTTAAGTTTAAGCTCATTCACACACATTTCAATAAAAACACAAAACACAACCAAATAACACATAAAATACGGATAAAATAATACGAAAACACATCTAAAAAGACACTAAAATGTAGGTGAAAATAGCTCTAATCAACAGCTTTCCTGATTGGAAGTCTTAAGGGAAACATCTATGTGAAGCAACCAGAGTGATTCATTGCAAAAAGCTAAGAGCATTGTGATAGTAAGCTTAAAAGTGTCCATTCATGGACTAAAGCAAGCTTCAAGATCATGAAACACCCGTTTTGATGAGGTAATCCAGTGACATGGATCTAATCAATGATCGGATGGGTCTTGTGTATTGAAAAGAGTGATAGAAATGTGGTGGTATTTCTTATACTATACGTAGATAGTATCTTGCTCATTGGAGACAATGAAAGAGTATTGTCGGGCGTATGGGTATGGTTGATAAAGCGGTATGAGATGAGGGACTTAAGAAGAGCAAAAATATCCTTTTGATCACGGTAATACGGATCACAAGAAAGGATGTTATGCTTATCTCAAGTTTCATATAATGATACGATCCTTACTCGTTTAGCATGTGAATTTATCTAAGTGAATGTGTCTTATGACACAAAAGTAGATAAAGAAGATGAAAGCAGTTCCTTATGCTTCGACAAATGAGGAAGCTTAATCTAAGGAATGCTATGCACGAGATTGGATATTTGTTTTACCGATGGCATTAACAGTGGGTATCAAGGTAACCCAAAATAAGAATGTTGAACTGTGGTAAGACATATACTTATGTACCTGAAAAGGACTAGAAACTATATGTGGGCTTACTGAGCAAATTCACTGATTCTTATGGGTTACATAGATTCAGATTTTTCAAATCAGATAGGGACGACAGTAAATCCACCTCAAAGGTTATGCGTTTAATTTTAGGAAGTAGAGTCATAATGTGGAGGAGTGTTATATAGAAATATATTTCAGACTCCGGATTCCATCATGAAAAGATGATAAATTGGAGTCATGAGGCAGCCAAAGTATCTGTATGACTTTAGAAACTTCATGATGGACTTTTGTATGATTCTAAGTTTGCCCAAGGTTATCACAATTTATATTGATGATATTGGTGCAGTTGCAAACTTGAAGGAATCACAAGTTCATAATGAAATTAAACACATGGAGAGCGAGTACCACCTGTTACGAGAAATCATATGATGAGGGAAAGGTTGTTGTCACCTAGATTACATCGGATGATAACCTAGTAAATCCATTTACAAAGACCTTAAGGCGAGAGCTTTTGATGGTCGTGTAGTGGGAGTGAAAATCAGATGTATGGCAGAAGACATGACAACATAGTCTTTTAGTATAAGTGGGAGATTGTTGGATTGTATACTAAAAGTCTAGCTTTTTGTATGAACAATGTTATAACAATTAATTTGAAATGAGAATCATATGATCAAATGATTGCATCTTATAATTTATTTATATGTTCGATGCAATAGTCCACTTACTTTATACTGTAGATAATATGTTGTGCGACAACACACGGAAAATCATATTATCGGTTTCCTTATAAAGTATAAACAGATGCTCACAACCGAGATAGACGGGAACTCTCTATCGGGATGGTTGTAGTGTGGTTTGGTATTAGCTTGTCTTGGCTATAGAATCACATTAGTGCACTTGTGTGTATTGAGCAGGACCGCTTGAGATCGTTCGACTTATACTGACTTATAGGAGAACTTGATCTCAGTTATTATAGAAGTTCGTGCTCTTAATCCCTATACAATAACCTCGACACGTAGGGCAGTATGTATTTCTTTGATTCATCAATGGGTGAGATTTACATGTTATTAAATCAACAAACTCAATGAGTTGGGAAGTAGTGCTGTCTCTTGGTGTGCTGTTGATTGTAGAAGGAATTCGTGTCCGTCATAGGTTGATGATGTCCCCTTGAGGAGCTCATAAGGATTATCATGAAAATCCTGCAGGTAGAATTTATTCCGGCATGATAATGAGGTTGAGTGGTACTACTCTTGGATGAGATATTAATTAATTGAGTTGTCAGTAACTTAAATTAATTAATGGACATTGTATATCTTAAACATGGGGAGACTAACGGGCTCATAATAAGGAGCCCAAAATTTAATTTTGGGATTGGAAAGGCAGTGCAGTAATAATATTTTAGTGGAATATATTATTATTATTGGACTTAAGTATAAGCTTTGGGCTAAGCTTGGATACTTAAGCCCAATGGAGGCCCAACCCAATTTCTCCTCCTGGTCCCTGCTGTAGCCCATGTATATAAGTCACCTCAACTTATCTGGAACCCTAATCTAATTTATTATTCACGTGTGATGAGGGTTGAGAGCAGATTGAAGAGGTCTCGTAGATCGTCGCCCACACGACTTCGAGATCGGAATTGGGACATACGGCAGAAGATCAGAAGGTAGTTTGCTGCTGCTGTCCGTCGCCTTGCGAAATTTATATAAAATTGTACAGTGCTCAGAATTTGATCATCAATATACTGACGGAAAGCTGTTGAAGAGAGGATCGTCTGAGCATAAAGATCATTCAATTCCGACATAAGACAAGGAAGTTATGACCATTCTTATGGGACTGCACAGTCTGCCAGCGAGAATCCTTCATCTTCTACATACCCTGTGAACGGTAATCGTTTCTATAATTTATTGCTTCCGGTATGATAGAAATGCATGGTATCCTAATGGGTTACGTTAACTAAATGATCCAAGCGCCAACAAAACCGACATCAGTCATACTTCAATTAGCCGACCAGTCGTTGACGTATCCAAAAGGAATTGTGGAAGACATTTTGATCAAAGTTGGCAAGTTTGTGTTTCCTGTGGATTTTGTGGTACTTGATATGGATAAAGATGCTAATGTTCAGTTGATACTTGGTGCTGAGACTGAAAATAAGCGTGTTTTAGTGTCCAATTTAACACTTTTTTATGAGAATTGTTGTCTTATATTAGCACAAGTATCTTATATTAGATATATGTGAGAAAAAGGTGCACTTGAGGTGTTATATTATATTTTAGGTGGAAAAAGGGATCAAAAGTGCCAAGTTGGAGAAAAGGAGCAATTTGTGCAATGATGCTAAAAAATGCACGTCCAACTTGTATAAGTTTTCTGTATTCATGTAGAGCTATGAATTGAAAGTGTGATACATGATTGGAAATCTACAGAAGAGAGGATCATTTTGGCGTGAAGAACACCTCAATCGGAATCCAAACGAGAAAGTTATGATCGAAATGGTGATATCGCGCAAGCTGTGCCGAACAGAACGGCTGTACTGCTTTCCATGACTTGTTATACATTCAAATGTTGGAATTTCTATGATTTCTTAATATGGATAGAAATCAAATGAAGAGAGGATCACGAGAGCGTAAGAATAACTCAAATCGGAGGTCGGATGTGGATGTTATGTTCGAAATGGTGAGACTCCGCAAGCTTGCTCGACTTGGAGATGTTGGTCGACCAGCATCATCTTGGTCGAGCTGATGGAGTTTGGTTGAGCAAAATGACCAAAAACTTACAGAGAGCTTGCTCGACCATTGCTCAACTTGGAGGCCTTGCTCGACTTCTGAAGGTCAAGTCTAACAAAATATCGCTGGTTCTATTTTTTGTAGTTTCAGGTTTCTTTTACCAAATTTGGCGTATGTCTCAAGTAAAAGCTCATCCAAGGCCTATAAGGAGAGTTTACAAGTACATAAGGGGGTGTAGATCACATCATTATTCATCATAGAGTCATATTGGATTGGAGAGAGCCACAAATCATCCTACACCCCACAAGGGGGGATCACCCCCCAACCATCATCCACATCCTTTCATCCATCCATCCATCACTTTAAAGATTCGTTTGTGGAATCAAGAGGAGAACCTCGTTGATCATGTACCTAATCACATGATTTTTTCTTTTCTGGTGAGTATCATTCTTGTGTGTGTATTTTAGAACTTGCCTCTTGTCTTACTTAAAACTACATGTGTGTTATATGATGGGAGATGATCTAAGGCCATCCTTAAATTGAGGAGTCACTTAGCCAAATAATTCCCTACCAAATGATGTTTATCCGTAGTTAGCCCCGTCGAGCCTAAAAACCTTATTTCTTTGGCAACCTACGAAGATAGTCACTTTGATATCCTATTTGAGCCTTAAATTCCTATATTTAGTGGTGAATTAAATGCTGTCAAAGTGTGTGAATTGATTTTCATGGAGTTGGAAGGAATAAAATATTTGGAGCTGTACAAGTGATTATGAGCTGAAGAATAAGTTGCTTAGGGGAGTGTGGCCGAAACTGGTACCCCGAGATGCTAGAGGTAGTGCCTGAAATTGGTACCTCGAGAAAAAAGAAAGGAAAGAAAAAGTATGTTGAGCTTGAAGGAAAGGAGAGAAAAAAAATTAGAAGAGCATGAAGCTGGATAGCCTTGAAGTGTAAAAATCTGCATTACAAAATATCTCCAATTTTGATTCTCTACTAATTGAGTTACTTTATCCATATGTTTCCTACTTTTACCAAAGAGCCGACATTACATCCTAAGAAAATTCTTTTTTGATCCCATTGTCGAATCATACTTTAAGCGATGGAGAGTTTGAGACGTTTGGCAAGCTTATGGTTATGCGTGCACTTGAATTGAATCTGAGTGTAGACACCTTAATCTATAAGTGTACATCTTTTACACTTGAGTGCGAGTGATATATACTTCCCGTGAGAACATGGCAATAGAGAATTTGAATTGGTGGTGATTGTCTTAACTTGTATGCTATGAATTGATTATACATGTAATGAGAGTTACATGACCTAAGTTGAGGACAATTGTATTTTGAATGGGGTATGTGTCATAGTACTTGTTTCCCCGCTAATTTTCTTACTCTCTCTCTTTTTATTTTTATTTTATTGCCTCGGGACGAGCAACGGGTAAGTTTGAGGGTTTATTGAGATTGAAAATAAGCGTATATTAGTGTCAAATTTAACACCTTTTTGATGAGAATTGTTGTCTTATATTAGTACAAGTATCTTATATTCAATATATGTGTGAAAAAGGTGCACTTGAGGTATTTTATTATATTTTAGGTGGAAAAAGGGATCAAAAGTGCCAAGTTGGAGAAAAGGTGCAATTTGTACAATGATGCTGAAAAACGCACGTCCAACTTGTGTAAGTTTTCTGTGTTAATGTGGAGCTATGAATTGAAAGTGTGATACATGGTTGGAAAACTACAGAAGAGAGGATCATTTTGGCGTAAAGAACACCTCAATCGGAATCCAAACGAGAAAGTTATGATCGTAATGGTGATGTCACGCAAGCTGTGCCGAACAGAACAGCTGTACCATTTTCCGTGACTTGTTATACATTCAAATGTTGGAATTTCTATGATTTCTTTTTATGGATAGAAAGCTAATGAAGAGAGGATCACGTGAGCATAAGAATTATTTAAATTGGAGGTCAGATGTGGAAGTTATGTGCGAAACGGTGAGACTGCGCAAGCTTGCTCGACTTGGAGATGTTGGTCGACCAGCATCATATTGGTCGAGCAGATAGAGTTTGGTCTAGCAAAATGACCAAAAACTTACAGAGAACTTGCTCGACCATTGCTCGACATGGATGCCTTGCTCGACTTCTGAAGGTCAAGTCTAACAAAATATCGCTGGTTCTATTTTTGGTAGTTTCGGGTTTCTTTTACCAAATTTGGCGTATGTCTCAAGTAAAAGTCCATCCAAAGCCTATAAGGAGAGCTTACAAGTATAAAATGGGGTGTAGATGATATCATTATTCATCACAGAGTCATATTGGATTAGAGAGAGCCACAAATCATCCTACACCCTACAAGGGGGGATCACACCCCAACCATCATCCACATCCTTTCATCCATCCATCCATCACATTGAAGATTCGTTCGTGGAATCAAGAGGAGAACCAAGAGGAGGATTCAAGATGGAGAAGGACGCGGCGACTCCCGCATCTAGGGTTTTATTTATTTATTAATTTATCTTGTATTTTCCAGACATATGGGTAAGATCTATCCAACCCCCATGATTGTTCTTCGCAACATCATGGGCTAGAACCATTTTGGTAGATCTAATATTTTGAAAGTTTTATGAATTAATTAAACTTTCGTGTGTAAACTCCGTACAATACCACTTGTGGTTTATTTTATATAAGACTATGCCTTTTAAATTCATACTCACAGTCGTTTTGTGCATCATTAACTGTTATGTAGAGTCTGAATACATATCTTGGTTATTGATTGAGTGTGTTCACTGCTGAGCAGGATTACATGTTAAACCTGAAATACCATTACCTGCCCTTCATCAAAATCGAAAATCAAAATGAGAATATTGAGTTCACACCAATATTGAGCTCTTACCATTGCTCAAGTGTTTAATCATTAATATGACAAGGGAAAAATTTAAAGCAACTATTCAATACATAGAAGACCCAACTTTAATAATATTATATGTAAAATCATCACGTAACAGAGTCTAATATTCTGAACATAACAACTTACCAAAACCCATTTGTGTTAATATGCATAGTAACTAGCTTATCAAGTAAAAGTGTATAAGATCTTGTATCCACATAGATAAAAATAGCTCTGTAATTTTCGTGAGCCTTGCTAAGCAGATGCAGATAAATGCTATAACAAATGGATATCTCATCGTTAAATGTGAACAAACATTTTTATTTCATATTCTTTTGAATCAAGTATATGCATTGATTCGATTTCAGATTCTGAGAATTCAATTCAAGTATATAATTAGGCAAGGAGCAATTAACTAATACAGACGCTCAAGTATCATCCAACAAAATCACAAACAAGCTATCATTGAACTTTGTATTCATATTTCGCGTAAATTTCCAGAGTTACTTCTCTTTTCAATGGCGTTGTATCGTTTATCAAATATATATAACTATACTTGGAAGTATATTTTAGATGAAGGACAACATAAACCAACATTGCGTGAAAAAATTTCTATGCAATCATACTTCCATCAATGTCCCAAATAAATCATGGATTCAGTTGTAAACTATTGCAATAAGCTGAGTATATATCCAAATTAACAAAAAATTAAATCGCAGGAACAAATTCAAGTCATCCATTTAGCACAAAAGACTAATGTACATGTTCTCAAGGTTTTTATCATTTGAATTTGAATCTTTCAGGGACGTCAAATAAAAATCTAACTAGAAGGACAAATGATAACACCCATAGGCCATAGCCCAATCTTGATTAGCGCAAAGAAATTGTATTATCTAGTCATTATGATCTTTGTATAAAACACGAGTTCAGATAAATAGGGAAATACACATTATCATCTCCATTTCTTCACTAATCAAAGCCTGAGTCTTCTACTTTGGGTTTCTAAAACCCATCATGATATACCATCAAACAACTTAGATTTCAAGATAATTATCAATTAGAAAGAGTTTATCCTGTAGCAATGTCAGTCCTAGATTCGAAATGAAATTATCGTCTTTCCATCTATAGAGTGTATAAATAAATGGTTCATAATATGCATATTTTGCAATCCAAGTAATAGAGCAAGATTATGCACAAAATTCTCTAAAATATGTAATGTAAAACAAAACAAGGAAGCTTTGATGGGTTATCTAATTTAAAAGGAACCCGCATTATTAATCAATGTCTACCATTTTTTTCTATTCATATCAGGCCTGTTGCCAGGTTTTTAACGGTTATAAATTCCATTTTTAAGGAATAATTAACATATATGAAGACGAATGAGAGATAATGGTAGAAGATCAAACCAGAATTTTGGTTGATCCAATTGAAATTCTTTTCAATGGAGAGACTTCTTTCCGCCTTCAAGTTCAATAGTGCAATAAATTATATCTAATTGGATAAATTTATTGACCATTTGGAGTTGGAGTTTTCGTTAAAGACCAGCTATCATGATATCTGCAAACTCTACTAAAGTAAAGATTTAGAGGTATTCAAAGCAATAGACATATGGCTAAGATTATTAGTTTACGCCAGAAATTTAGGCATTTTTCGAACATCTCGTCTTGAAATCAAGGTTCTCAGCCTATACCGTATTTTCATGTAGTAGGATTGCAAACTCCATTCCTTCTCATCAGAATAAACATCACAAACAAATATAAGGCACGAGGCATGCCTAATTGCAATTAGATTACTAAAATAAAACACATATATATGTCTGACCATATCCGTGAGTTTCACATATGAGAATTGTGTTCATACAAAGCCATAACTTATGTTATTATGGGTCATCGTGAGGGGAGCTTCAAAATCAGATAGCAACTGGGTCAGATAGCCCTCAGTGTAAACAAGGACTATGATGATTTTCAAATAAAATCTCTATAGCAATCTTTTACTCGGTCTATGCAAGTTGTGCGTGAAGTAGAATTAATTCCTCTGCTAATATTGTAATAGGTAGCTAAAAATTGAATCAATATATAAGGTAAGCAGCTTCATTCACTAATTCATTCCTTAATTTACAAAGAACTTCTAATAGGCACCATATCAAACAGTTCATATGCAGAACTACTTTGCCTTGCATAATAATATATATTGCTCACCCCTTTTAGTCCAAGTGCGCTCCATAACACAACCCCAATCTTTCTACCATTTTTTACCCAATACTCATAAATGGCTATCCTCATGATTTGCATTGACCATATCTTTAGTTCGTTGCACCTCCACAACTCAATTTTTGGCAATAATTATGGGAGGCGATCTTCTTTAATTACTGCCAAAAATCTCACTTAAGAAAGGTAAGGAAGGTCTATGATCATAAACTATTCAGTCCAAACAGATTGTGTTCTCTGCAAGTTCCAAAAGTAGATAAACACACGTTATATCATCCACATTCTTTCACCTATCAAAACCATGGTCAAACTACTCATCCCGATTATACTCCAACTGTTCACCTCTTACTCTCTAAATATATTTCCACCAACTATCAAATCATTAAGATTTGTAAATAATTATCAATCAGAAGAATAGGAAACGAATTTCAAGCCATAATTACACTCATTTTAAACTCTGATAAAGTGTATATTCCTCCATTTAACAAAGAAACCATAATATGAAACGTATTGAAAACACACCAATGCTATGTCTAGTTTCAAATAAATATAGTGACTAAACAGAATTGGAAAAAAGCTGAAACTCCAGTACGCGTAAAGCATGACCAAAACCCACAAGATGCAACAGTAGCTAATAAATCAACGTAGCAATAAACATTTGTACTCTCACTTCTCAGATTACTTATGGGATGATTTGTTTTAACAAAATCATCAAGACCTACTCATACGAATAATTTGATAAATATCAAAGATGAAACTAGAAGTGAAAACTAGTATTCGATTGATCCGACTGTGATTCTTTTGTTAAGGGCATGACTTTCTTTGACCTTTGATTTCCATTACGACAAAGTTGTGTCCAATTCAATAAGTCTCTTGACTCTCTGAAGTCTGTTTGTGGGAGGCATGATCTTGACTCTCTACGAACTAAATTTTATTAGCTCCTCGAAGAAATAGAGGTATAAAGTAATACAGCAATTTATTCGGGCATTCTCTCGAACACTTCATGTGCGCTTTATTGCTTTTGGAAATTTGGTTATTTGTTCTTCATAGTGATGGAAGAAATGGGAAGGAGAAACATAGATTCAAAATTCAGGAGATAAAGCAGAAATTACCTCACGTATAGAGCAATGAAGGACTTCGAAAAAAATCTTAACTGAATTTCTGAAACACTACCTTTTCTTAGCCTTCGGGCTTAATCGAAATAACCAAACTTGAGTTGATGATTATCTTTTTGACCACATTAGGTTTGCGTTTGTAAATCATGCTTTCTGTAAGTTTAGGGAGCGGCTATTCGCATCCCCCAAAATTACTGAACATACCCCAAAAATATTTAAATTGACATAATTACCCTTATAAAACTTATATCTGTTTGGTTGTTGCAACCGAACAGTCATCTAACAAACTATTCGATTGCAACAATCGAGCAGAACAAAGAATTCATCTATTATCTGTTCGGTTGCAGCAACCGAACAAAATAAAGAATTCATTCATCTTATGTGTTCGGTTGCAGCAACCGAATAAAATAAGATTTATGATTTTTTTAATGCATGTCTACATTATCGAATAGATAAGATAATATATAAGTTTCATGGACATAATTGATCTTTAAGCAAAGATGGTGATTCCTCTCCCAATGAAAGTAAGCAAGTTTCTGTTGATTCTATCAGCGGAAGTAGCAGTGGACTAGTGGTTTGATAGAATCTAGAATCAATAGAAACTTGCTTACTTTAACTGGGAGAGGAATCACCATTTTTGTTTAAAAATCGATAATATCTATAAAACTTATCTGTTATCTTATCTATTCGGTAATGTGTATATAAATTTAAAAAATCACAAATCTTATTGTGTTCGATTTTTGCAATCGAACAGATAAGTTAAATGAATTATTTGTTCTGTTCGATTGCTGCAATTGAATAGATAAGATAGATGAATTCTTTATTCTATTCGATTGCTACAACCGAACAGATAAAATAGATAACTATTCGGTTGTTGCAACCTAATATATATAAATTTTATAAGGATAATTATGTCAATTTAAATATTTTTAGGGTACTTTTAGTAATTTTGGAGGTGCAAATAGCTGGTCCCGTAAGTTTATTTGCGCTGTCATGAATTCGGGTTTATTTTAATTGCATGTCTTCCAAGGATATGCGAACAGAAGCTTTCATCCTTGTCGCCAAATTATTTTCCCTAATTTCCCTTTCAACCTACATTTTCCAACTATCCAAAAATAGCAGTTATAATTTCAGGAGGAGATTAAACATTTTATATAAATTACTAAACACCCTCTAGAGTCTCTCTGTGCATATGTGTTCTACGGGTCATGAAAAATGTAACAGCCATAATAACTAATAATCAACACATCTCATGCTTGCAGACTCAAGCTAAAATATAACTTAATGAAGTAACTAGGCTAAGATCAGTGAGAAATAACTCACGCCTTAACTCTATTTTCTCATAGACGGCGCCATTTGATGAATATACATCAAATAATTATTAAATAAATACAATAATAATTTAAAAAATTAGGAGGATACACAATTAACTTAGAATTTTGCAATCCCCTCCATACGTCTTTGCTTAAAACTCCTCTCACAGCTGCAAAATTAACCTGCAAAAGTACGTCGGAGAGGATCTCCGGCGTAGACCCTCTGACGCACAAATTAGTTTCTTGTCTATCAATAATATAATAAATAGACGATCATATTAAAGATACCTCCCTCTCCATTTTATCTATTCCCTTTGATGGAGTTTCTAGGATTCATTATGTAGGCACGTTCTCTATCATGGTACAACTACTTAGGCACTTTAATCAATAAATAAATATAATTAATATATTTGTCCACATCAAAATGATTTTTCAAATTCCAACAAATGGGTTTCTTGTGAAACGAATTTTGGTTTAAGAGAAAGATGAGTAGATTCCTTAATTTATGGCAGCGCTGTTGCGCCTCCATCCCTCAGTCATCGCGAAGTCCAGGCTATCGCCACCCATGCGTCGGTGATGAAAAAATTCGATGTGCTCTTGTTGCCATTATCGAGCACTGATAAATGTTGTCGTCTTCTTGTCCTTTCAAATCTTATCTCTTTAATAAAGTATAAACATCTCTATTTTAGAAATTGAAAATCATGACTTCCAGATCTCGTTTGATTTTCCTCGCACTTCTCTTTGTTTCAGTAGTTGTAGTTCCGGCGATGGCTGTCAAGTCGGTGATTGACAGCCACTTCCTAACGCGGAAGAGGTAGTGATAGTCGCAAAATTCTCCGTGAAGAAACATAAAGAGAATTCGAAAATATCTTTGGTTTTAAAATAGATGGTCAAGGGAGAATCTCAAGGTTGCAAGGACGAATTATAGGGTGGTGATCTCGTCTCTGACAGCGACCCTCCACTCCCAAAAGATACAAGGTGGAGGTGTATACAGGCCTGGGAAATTTTCCTGTAACTCAATTCAGGAGAAATTATATTGATTAATCACTCAAATCTTATTTAATGGAGTATTATTTAAAATTAATTTATTGCCACCTAGAAATTTTTAGGTTCCGTTAAATTATCAGTTAACGGTGTTAGGATTATGAGTCTTGTATTGATAGTTATACAAAATTCAAGCCCCAAATCGATAAAAAAAATAATTCAGACCTTAAATTGATAGTTAATATATATTTTAGGTCTTGGATTGAAAAAAAAAATTTTTAGTAGTGGATGTTTCACTTACATAATTTAGATTTATTGTTCATGTGTAAGGTATAAATAAAGTTTATTTTAAAAAACACCACAAGATAATCAATTATTTATCTGAATTGTGCCCAACACAACCCAGGTTATTTTAAAACACTAATACTGAAAATGATTCTGATTTATAGTTAATGCACTTACACGTATTGAGCACATAACTCATAGATCATTTTAATGCACTAATCTTGTTAATTTATAATTAAAGCACATGTTGATATCCGATGCATCCATATGTGTATAACTTTTTATTCTATAGTGTATATATTTTTTTTAATAATTGTATACTTTTTTTACACTTAATTTTTCATTAAAAAAACTAGCATCCATATGTGTATAAATTTTTATTCAATAGTGTATACATGTTTTTTAATAATTATATATACTTTTTATACTCAATTTTTCATTAAAAAAAACTAACAAAAAATTCACTAACAAATTGTATACATTTTGTTCATAATTGTATGTGTTTTTATTCATAATTGTATATGTTTCTGAAATTGAGTACAACGTATCCTGAGGTGCATCCAGGTGCACATGAGTATTAGCCTTAAAACACTTACACTTTTGAACACATTGTTCGAAAAGGGATATTCCATCGGTATTAATGTTTATGTTTTCTTTTTGCACATAAATTAAGAGATATAATATTTTATTAGATAATATGTTGAGAGATATAATATTTAATATATAGTGAGTAATTGTATTAGTGTTGTATGTGGGCCCCATGCAGAATAATTAATTGTCTCATGTGGGTTTCTTGACAAAAAGAAAAATGTAAATCTTAATCTAAAACAAATCAAAATAAGAAATGCAAATCTTAAGGTGTAAGAAATGGAATATATATGTTAATGTTAGAGCGAGTACATTGTATCTTTGTCTGCTAAGATATTGATTAAATTGGTGATCTGAATTTTATGGCATATGATGTTTTCAGATGGCATTGGCATGGAAACCAATAATCATCACTTCATTGGTCCAATAGATTCTTTAAATTTTAGGCAAAGACTTGTGTGAGACCATCTCACGTAAGGATTTACGTGAGATGATTAGAAAGTGATAACTTTTAAGAAGGAAAGTGATAATAAATTAATGAAAAGTGATAATGTTATTTTATGAACAATTTATAGTATAAATAAAAAGTGATAATATTTTATAGCGAAAGTGATAACGTTTTATGGCGAAAGTGATAAACTATTTTAAAAAGTAAAAAATGGTCTAAGACGGTCTCACGCAAGACCTACCCTAAATTTTAACTTTTTATTTTTATTTATTTATTTTATGTTGCAATTCCTTATCACCTCTCCAATCATCACTTTTTATGTCTAACATTTTTCTCTTTTATGCAAATTATTTTATTCTTTAAGTAATATTAATTACTATAATTTAATATATGCTCTATATCATTTATTATACTCATAGTAAGATCGCAAATGGGGTACAACTTAGAGCATGAGTAATGGGAGTAATATTTTTACAATAATACTGCGTACTTTTTTTTATTTAACTAAATTCAATAATTTTTTTCACCTTTTCTATATAGGCTAAAACTTGCATTATAACATTACATCTCTTTTTTATAAGTTATACCTTTTAATATTAATTAATTCTTATACTTTTTAGTATAAAATTTTATATCCTTGATTTTCTGAGAACAAAATTAATTTTTTAATCAAACAATTATATTGTATTTATATTTTAGCCGACATTTTCAATGAAAAATTATACCCTTATCACTCAAAGTATATACTCTTTAAAACAAAATGTTATACCCTTATACACTTTGTGCATCCGGAAAAACAAGAGGCTAACTCTTTTAGATATTAATTTTGAATTACTCAAAGTTTTAAATATATTATATAATTTGTATAAAAAATATATTTTTTAATCAGCATCCGGAGAAACAAGAGACTAACTCTTTTCGATATTAATTTTGAATTACTCAAAGTACTCTTTAATTATATTATATAATTTATATAAAAAAGTATTTTTTACTCAGCATCTGGAGAAATAAGAGACTAACACTTTTCGATATTAATTTTGAATTGCTCAAAGTACTCTTTAATTATATTATATAATTTGTATAAAAATGTATTTTTTTAATTACAGGAAAAGTGAATAGATACCCAACATAGAAGATTAATTATATGGTGAGGTTTGCGTGCGCCTGGGTGCACACTATGCACCTTTAGAATTTAGTATTATGGGTAAGCGTACATTGTTTTGTTCTAAAGGGTATACACTTTAATTAATAAGGATAAACCATTTTGTTATAAAGGATATACACTTTTCATTAATATTTTTTATTTTTCTTCACAAAATAAAGGATACACATATTTATACTAAAGGGTATATAATTTAACACAAAATTTTAAAGCCCGGGTGCACACAAGTTTTTACTTAATTATATATCATGCTTTAATTAAATATAATATAAAATTACACTTTAGTTAAACATAAGATTATAAATTATTTTAAAATACATTATAAAATGGCTAATTATAGTGTGCACTCGGATGCACCCTAAGATAGGGTGCACCCATATACAAATATAACCAAAAATATATACAATTATGGGCAATAATGTATACAACTTAATTGTTAGTTTTTTTAATGAAAAATTGAGTGTAAAAAATATACAATTATTAAAAAAATATGTATACACTATTGAATAAAAAGTTATACATATATGGATGTTAGTTTTTTTATTGAAAAACTTAGTGTGAAAAAAATATGCAATTATTACAAAATAGAATAATATGTATACAAAATAAAATAAAAATGATCACTTACTAGGAAATACACAAAAAATGCATAATTGTTATAAACTATATGACTCAAAGCACTATTACTCATAACTACACAATTATGATTGTGATACCATAAATACCCTTATGTATTTGCACAATTGTTCTGCACATTTTTGATTCTACACAATTTGGTTCTGCACAAGTTTATTTTTGCACATTTTAAATTCCATCAGCAGGCGGCGGCGGTCAGCGGCGATCAACGGTCAGTCAACGCCGATCAATGAGCGGTCAACGATCAGTCAACGCCAGTCAACGATCGGACAACGTCGGTCAAGGGTCGGTCAACGCCGGTCAACAGTCGGTCAACGGCCAGTCAACGTCGGTGGTGGGTAAGGGGTAGGGTTGTTGGTTTAAAAGTGTATGGAGTATAAGATTATATTTGGTATTTTACTTTAAATTCCATGTATCTAATAGTAAATATACTTAAAAGTGTGTATCTGAGAGTAATAAACTCAATAAAAAGTCATACACATATGGGTGTACCCTTGCACCCGGGTGCACCCAATATACACTCTTATAAAATATAACATGAAGTAACAACGCACGTTTTGAAATGTTGTATATTGAAATATGGGTTGGTTTTGTTCGATAAAAGTATTTATTTTTTTCTACTTTCTAATTAGATTATATTTTGTAAATAAATTTCAATTGTTTTTTCTATTCTTGCATTAAATATATCATATTCTTGAACAAAAGTAATCCTCATAATTTTTTTGTTGAAAATTATTTTTAAAATTTAAAGACAAGCCACGTATATTTACATACCTATACTAATATAATTAAATTAAAGTTTATATAGTTATAAGCAAATGAAAACTTAAAATTAAATGGAACATTAGATAATAATAATGTCTTTTACCAAGTGTGAAAAAAGGGATCTCACCAACGGTAAAAAGAAGGCTCTCTTGGCATGTATAAAACAGTAATTTGTTTCATCTCAAATTCAAAAATCTTGGCAACGGGAAGATCGGTGCCCTAGCTCCAAATTTCATGGCCTCTTCCCTGCTTCTTGCTTGGTGGGAGGGGGGACCGATTTTCTCCCCCATTCGAACAACTGAGTTGGATTTGGTGAGTCGTGGGGAGAACAAGCGGGATTGGAGGGCGACGCGTAGAGAGAGGAGACAGAAGTAGAGAACAGGGATGTGGAGAGAGGGCGGGGAAACGATGAAAGCAACTTCATTTCTGGAGAGGCGGGATTTGAGGGAAGCGACTTGGTAGAGAATGGTGGAGTAATTGAGGCGACGGCCGGCAGCGGCGTGGATAAAAAAATCGGTGGTGGAGAGCGCGGTGGAGGTAGGGGAATGGACGAGAGAGAGGGCAAATTGGATAATGGAGAGGGGTTGAGAGGGAGTATGGAGGGGGACTGGGGGACGGAGGCTGCTGTAAATTTTGGTTTGTGGGGTGAAACCACTCCAGGGATCGATGGAGATTTTTGAAGATGGAGTATCCGCCATTGAAAGGGTTTGTTGGCGGCTACCTGTGACTTTCACTTTACAGGAGCCCTTGTTTTCACTGATTCGCCGATGGATTCGGAGTCGATTTGGGTTCTGTCCTCTTCAATCCTCCAAGGCGATGGAGGATTTAGGTACGCGGCACTCAGATTTATAGCGGCTTTATCTGATTTCAATCAACTGCTCCGGAGATACCGCTAGGTACTACTCACTTCAAGGCCGCGGGATATTGAATGCCTCCGACGTTCTGCGATTCTTTCTGCTCAGCGCCAATACGTTTGGGAATGGTCTCCCCTGCTGCCTCGAGCAGCTTCTAATTTGCCACCTCTGTCCAACATCAGCTGGTCCGCTTATCTTCACTGGTGCATGATTTTCGACGTCTGGTAGTGTCATTTAGATGGCAGAGGTCTTCTTGGTTCGATGGGCTTTGCCCGATTTTTTGTAATTCACGTAAGAGTCCCAATCGAAATATTTTTTACATTTTTGGTTTGAGTTTGCTCGAGCCCTTGCTTATTACATTGTTCCCTCACTTCTGATCGAACCAGGTATCGTTGGGCTACCGTTTTGTCGCCCGAACAACGCTCGCCATTGGTCTATACACCCTGCCTTCATGCTCTAGAGATGGCCATTTTCGCTTCGGCACAAGTTGAACCACTTGTTCTGTTTTCCCCAAAATCCAAATCCCAGTTGGCAGAAGGTTGAAAAGTTTAACCATGAAACTGCAAATACTTCCATGACTGTGCTTGATAATGCTTGCACAAGCCATTGCTCTCATCGCCTGCCATTCCACCGAAGGAGGTATATTTTTCGTAGCAACGATGAGTCTGTCATGTGAGTTGTAACCCTATCTGTGCTTCAATATATACTTGTACTTTTTTTCAGAAGTCGCAATATACATGAATCTAAAAGCGAAGGAAAGAAACGGAGTGTGTTGCCCGAGCAATGGAGTGGGAGGTGTTGTTTATCAGAAAAAAAGGAGCTACTGGTGGATCGGGATCTTGTGAAGAAGAGTTCCATTATAGAAGAAAGCTGTTTGTGCTCAACTTGCCCTGGTCCTTCTTTGTTGCTGACATCAAGAATTTGTTTAGTGAATGTGGCTCTGTTGCAGACGTTGAGGTGAGAGAGAAATTTCTTTTTAAGAAAACAAAATAGAGTGGGTTTGTTATTTAATTTGTATATTTTACTTTTTTTTCTTGTGGGTTTTGTAATGTAAGATTATAAAGCAGAAAGATGGGAAGAATAGAGGTTTTGCATTTGTGACAATGGCTTCGGGTGAAGAAGCTCAGGTTGCAATTGAGAAATTTGACTCCTATGCAAGTTCTTTTAGATTCTTGAATTCTTCAATTTTGATGTATTTTTCTATTTTGTACTGTGAATTATTTTATTCTGGATGATTACTGATGTTAAGGTGTGAAATCATTAATGAATTTTCCAGTTCCTATTCTTTAATTAAACGTATTTGAGTCGTTGAAGTTGCATTGGCTCATTGTCTTTCTACTGAATGAAAATGTTTGGACAACTTGTCTGTAATTCACAATACTCTGCACATGTTGATACGAAAATATAAATTATGCTCTCTTGGTATAGTTGATACTTCGATGTCATATAAAGTAGAAAGTGACTGTTTTGGATGAAAAGAATGAAAGTGTGGTAGTGAAAAACAGAGCATTGAACTATTTTTATGATGATTTATCCTGATTACAGTTGGTCTCAGACAGTTTTTATGATGATTTATCCTGATTGGCATATGAAGCAGTGGAACTAGTTCTATTTCTGTCTTCAACCATGTCATGTCAATGAGCTAAGAATTGGCATAACATAGATTTTTTTGGGTGAAGTTGATGTTTGATAAATGTCTTTTTCTTGTTTTATTTTTTTCTTGTGTACTAGAGGTACTTTGACTTCTTTCTTACTATGTTGGTTTACTAATTGTGTCCATGCTTGTCCATCTTCTTGTTTACTATTGTGCTTTTTTCTGCGGAATTCTTGGGTGCTTAACTGCATTGGTGGTTCTAATTGGGCAAAGGTTAATTTAGCCCTCCATCTTACTCCTTGAGATCAAATTTGCCCTTAATCTTATTTTTTATTCGTTTAAGCCCTTGATTTTTTTAGAATAGATCAATTTAGCCCTTATCTTTTTAAGTAAAGGGCAAAGGTTCAAGAAAACCCTCCACCTTAATTTTAATAACCCCCTTATTTATTATTTTATTTTTTAAAATCCAAACACCTCTTCTATTTCGATAGAACAAATGTGATTCCCCTTCTTAAAATTTCTAAATATTAAACATACGT
Organism: Pogostemon cablin; assembly: GCA_023678885.1. Lineage (NCBI taxonomy): Eukaryota > Viridiplantae > Streptophyta > Magnoliopsida > Lamiales > Lamiaceae > Pogostemon > Pogostemon cablin. The sequence goes on from CM042957.1 coordinate 34,298,846, forward strand.
GACATTATGACCCTTATCCAAGCATTGTTTATTATTATTATTATTATTATTATTATTATTATTATTATTATTATGTCATTCTTTGTTTTATTTAATTTTAGTTACATTAATTAATTACATTCGGTAGTCACTTTTTTTTTAAAAAAATATATTTAAATTTGTCATTGAGGAAATCCAAACGAAATGGAAATAATAAAGAAAGAACCATTTTAGTTTGTTTATTAAAAAATATATAATAGTGAATTTTATCAATACAGGGCCTGAAAAATGGGTAATCTATCAATTCGAGGTTTGAATTATGTATACTATCGATTAGGGGCCTGAATTATGTAAAACTATCAATTCAGGGCCTGAACTTAGGCCCTAAATTGATAAAATAGGTGATAAAATTTGAAAATTCAAGCCTTGGATTGATAGTTTTACATATTTCAGGCCTTGGATTGATAGAAAAAATAATCCAGACCCCTAATTGATAGTTTACCTATAATTCGGGCCTTGAATTGATAAAAGCCCTAAATTAAATAAAAGTAGATATTTAAAAATCAACACTAAGAAAAATATAAAACAAAAAAAACAGTGAAAATGAGTTGGAAAATTAAAAATGGGTTAGAAGTGTATTATTTTAATATAGGGTATATTTAATATATTTATTATAGAAACGAGGGTTGAATGATTAAAATAAGATTAGGGTTTATTTGTATTAGTGGTATATAATGAGGGGTTTAATTGATCTTTTTTCAAAAAGATGAGGGTTCAAATGATCTAATTTAATAAGAATAAGGGCTTATACGAATAAAAAATAAGATTGAGGGCTTATTTGGTCTCAATGAATAAGTTGAAGTGTCAATTTGACCCTTTGTCCTTTCTAATTGTAACCTAGTTTATTTCTTCTCTTGTTATGTTGTTGTTAACTGTGCATTCTACTTGCTTTGATGGCTATTTTTGTTCTTTATGCTGCTTTTATCTATGCGCTCTATTTGCTTTAATAGTTTGCAAGATGTTTTCTTACTTATACTACTTGAAAATGGTTGTCCATATTCAGTTCTTTCTTTTATCTTTATTTTGTATTATGTACTTCTTGCTTGCTCCAGTGGACTTAAACTTTTATACCGCTCGTTTTTCTTAATTGTTGTGTTGCTTTGTTCTGTTGCTTTGGTTAGATTGTTATGGATCTTTTACTTGTTTTAGTGTTCTTGCTTTATTTTGTCCTTTGTGTACACTATACTCTGGTTTCTCTTTCTTGCTTTGTTGGTTTACTGATTGTGTTCGTGCTTCTTCATCTTTTTTTATGAGTTTTTTTAGCTTATGTGAGGTGTATCGGAAGCAAACGAAGCAGGACAAAACAGGGCTTGAAGTTCAAAAATTTTCAAAAATAGCTGTTGGAACTCGAGTCGAGCTCGGAGCTCGGCCCTGTACAAAAGTCGAGCGCCAACATCAGAGACGCCTGCTCAACCATGCTGGAATCGAGTTCACAACTCGAGTCGAGCCCGATGCTGGGACTCGAGTCATACGCGGAGCTTGGACCTGGAGTCGATTCGAGAGCTTGAGTCGAGTAGCGTACTCGAGCCGAGTTCATGAAGGTTCAGAAAATTTCAATAATGAGCCTGCCAGTCATTTCCACCTCCGAATACATAAGGGAGTTCACTTTATGATTCATTATTTCTATTTGCTTAGCATAGACTTTATTTTGATTTGGATTTGTTTGGATTGGTATGCTACTTCATTTGTTATGTATTTGGGAGGTTTACTTGCTTTATTTTGGGATTTTAGTTTACCTTTCTATCTGAGTATGATGGGGATATTTTTGAGCTTACATGATTATGGATGTTGAAGATATGCTTTATATTTTTTATGGATGGATTTCGTTTTTGCATGTTATATATTTTTTTATTGTTTCTTGTTTGGTGAGTATTTGTTTGTGTGTTTTTTTGTATTTTTATAATTTTATAGGGTTGTTTAGTGGTTTGTTTTGGGGATGTTGTAAGTCATTTTTTGATATGAGTGATGATGTGTTATTTGTGATAAGTGATGACGAGTTATGTTAAGAATCTCTACTATTTAAAATTGTGACATGGTTTACTTAAGTTGTTCAATTTGAGATAAATGAAGGTGTAATAGGTTCCTTAAGATCCGAGCAAAAATTTATGAGCATTTGAGCCTTAACCGTGCATTCATGATTATTTCTTCATGAGTGGATCGATTAAGCTTTGGTAAGCTTGAACTTGCTCAAGGACTACGGGAATGAGCCCAATTAGTGGAGGTTTGTGAAATGATTTTAGGTCATCCTTGTTATTTTAAGTCATTGCTATATATTTCCTTACCCTTATACATCATCCCTAGTTAGCTGCTTTGAGCCTTTAAGCCTATTCCTTGTGATTGAAGTACATTTCAAGCCATAATCACCCACTTAAGCCTTGTACATATACCCTTTGTGTGGGCGATTGAAGAGATGGTGGTTTGCAAGGTTTGATGTGATAATTGTGCGAAAGAAGAAAGAAAATGGCAAACAAGCAAAGAAAATGATGAAAAGAGCTCAAGCAAAATGCACATGCAACCTCCGAAACAAGAAAAATAAGCGGAATCAACAAGAATATGCTCAAGCAAATAAAAATTCAAAGAAAGGAAGCATGCAATCAAAAGAAGCTCAAAAAATTCAAGAAATGATAATGATCAAGTGCTTGTGATTATTGAATAAAAGAAAGGAAGAAAGGGAAGTGAAGGAATGGAAGAAGCTGACATCTCTTCGATTACTTACACTTGATAAGTCACTCTTATCCATATTCTTCCTATCCTTACCATAAAGCCTATCATTACATCCAAAAATAAAGACCTTTTTGATCATTAATTGAAGCTATGGTGACTTATGAATGTAGTCCGCGAGCAAGCTTATGGTGCATCGGGCCAATCAGTTGATGAGTATTGATTTACCTCAATTTATAGAGTGTTGAGTGAAATTTAGTATCCAATGTGAGGCTTGGACCGGAAGAAACTGTATTACTTTTTATTCTTTTTAAATTGAACTTGCTAATTCTTCATGTTATGAGTTTAATGTTGTAGGATAACTTGATATAGTTTGTAGTCCTTATTAGTTATGATGTGTTATTGCTTATGTTCATTAGGTCTTTTTCTAGGTGGAAATTTCTCCTCTTTGTTTATCATTTTTGTTGTTCGGGGACGAGCAACACTTTATGTTAGGGGGGAGGATTGATCATTGTTATTTTCACAGAGGTTTTAGTATTTTTTTGTGTATTTTCATATGATTTTATCCGATTTGTGTAACTTTTGGTGGTGTTTTATGTTTATATGGAGGTTAGTACTATAAAATGATAAATGTGTAAAAATGAGCTTGATTGTATGAAAAATAGGTGAAAATAGAGCAAAACGGAGTTGGGAGCCAAAACAGAAAGAAATGGCTAGAACTCGATCGAACTCGACTGCAGGACTCGAGTCGAGCCCATGCACGAAGCCCGCGTCAAATTACTGTAGTCGACCACCGATGGTCAACTATACAATCAGAAACTTATACTCGGCCTTCCCTGCTGCTCGAGCTTCGAAGCGATTGTTACCATTGCTTCGTCATCTTTTTTTTTGTATTCTCTATGTTATGTGTGTTATTATAATATGCACTTCCTACTTTGCTATGCTGAACAGTTGTGTTGTCTTTACTTGTTTTGGTGTTTTGATGTTTGATTTATTTTCTTCTTTTTTTTCTTCTGTCCTTTGTGCGATCTGTATTCTTGCTTCTTTACTTGCTATGTTTGTTTCGCAATTCTATTTATGCGTCTTCCTCTTCTTGATTTCTATCGTGCTTTTTGTTGTTCCATTCTTAGCTTTCTTACCTATATTGTTTGTTTCTGATTGTAACCTTATTTCTTCTTGAACTCTTTTGTGCTTTATGTTGTTGTTATCTAGGCATAGATATATAATATTTTAAGAATGACTTTGTGTACAGATCTTAGAGTTATGCAGGAGACAAATGAAAATTCTCTATGATGATGTAAAGGATGAAGATAGCATGCTCTAATTAACCTTTGAGGTATGGATCAATGATATTTGTTATGATTATCGACGCGGTTTATTTAAGAAAAAACACACTTTTGCTTGGTAGCAAATTTTTAAAAGTCAATCATAAATTACACTTCTCCCTTCACTTTAAATCTTTATGATTATGAATATGTAAGTAATACTAGTACTCCCTTCATCCCTCACCAAGGGTCTTTTTTTCTATTTTGGTCTTCTCATCCAAAGGGTTTCCTTTCCTTTTTTATACACATGGGTCCCACGCTCACCCACTAATACAATTAAAATATGGGGTCCACACTCCCACTAATACAACTACCCACTACACATTAAATAATAATACTCCTTAATGTACGTGTAAAAAAGTAAAATGCACTCTTGGTGCAGGACGGAGGGAGTATTATGCTCGTGCATTGCACAGAAAAAATATTAAATTAAATTAATTTAATATTTTTAAAAATTTTGAATAAATCAAAGAAAATACAAAATAAAATATAATATAAATATATACATATTGTTTGATAAAATATAAATACCAATTTATGAAAATGTAAAAAAAATATTTAAGTAGTATCTATTAGATAAAGTTATTTATATATAATATATTCATAATAAGAGGATTTAAAGGTAAGGGAGAAAATTAATTTATTATTGACTTTTAAAAAATTGCATTTAAATATGAAAAATATATGTAAACAATAATTATTTATGATAATTAAAGTTAAAACTTTCCTAATATAAAATATAAAAAAAGGCAGGAGAGTGAATTGTGATCATGTGTAATTTTATCATGCTTTTTATATTTTTTTAGTTTTTATGAATTTTAATTATAAAGAATATAAATATCATTTACATAAATTTATTCATATATAAATAAATGCAATTTTTTAAATCTCTCATTATGAATATATATAAATAACTTTTTGAATATATAATACTAGTATTATGCCCCGTTTATTGTATTAATTTAATAAAAAATATAATATAATATAAATATATACATATTGTTTAATAAAATATACTCCCTCCGTCCTGTTTCAATGTTACGTTTGTTTTTTGCACATTGATTAAGAAGTATAGTATTTTAATAGATAGTGGGTAAAAATATAGTATAATATTTAATGTAAAGTGGGTAGGTGTATTAGTGCTGGATGTAGGGCACATGGTGATATATTAATTATTTTAAGTGGATCTAATATTCCAAAAAGGAAAACGTAAATATTGAAATGGGACGTCGAAAATAGAAATATGTAAACATTGAAATGGGACGGAGGGAGTAAATACTAATTTATGAGAATGTGAAAAAGATATTTATATAGTATCTATTGGATAAAGATAATTATATATAAGTGAATTGTGGCCATGTGTAATTTTATCATGTTTTTAAATTTTATTAGTTTTATAAATTTTAATTATAAAGAATTCAATTTATATATTAGAAGATTTTAACTTTAAATATCATAAATGTCATTTACATAACTATTCATATATAAAAGCAATTTGGTAGAAGTCAATCATAAATTAATTTTTTCTTTATTTTAAAATTTTATGAATATGTAATACTAGTATTATGCCCTGTGCATTGCGCAAGAAAAAAATTAAATTAAATTAATATTTTTAAAAATTTTGCATAAGTCAAAAAGATATAAAATAAAATAAAATATAAATATATACATATTATTTAATAAAATATAAGTACTAATTTATGAGAATGTGAAAAAGGTAATTAATTTTTGATTGATTTTTAAAAAATTGCATTTAAATATGAATAAATATATGTAACCGACATTTATGATAATTAAAGTTAAAACCTTCCTAATATAGACTAATATATAAATTGAATTCTTTTTATAATTAAATTTTATTAAAACTAATAAAATATAAAAAAGGCTTGGGAGTGAATTGTGGCCATGTGTTATTTTAGAGAAATTATCACAAACAGTTATGTATCTTCTGAAATTTTCAGTTTTAGTCTTTTTTAATCCATTTAGTCCCTTGTTATTAAATTAATCTAATTTCTTTAAAATTTTTCAAAATTTACTTGATATGTGTTCCCATATAGGATCTTGCTGAAACAAGTGCACCAAAAATGTACCAAATTGAGAAATCGATGGGCATCCGGTAAATTTTTTAAAAAAATTTAAAGAAATTGGACTAAAATTGATAACAAATGACTAAAATTGTTTTAAAAGGACTAAAATTGAAAATCTTAAAAGCTATAGGTCCATTTGTGGATTTAGTAATATTTAGAAGGCAATTTGTGATAATTTTTCGTAATTTTATCATACTTTTTATATTTTTTTAGTTTTTATAAATTTTAATTATAAAGAATATAAATATCATTTGCATATATTTACTCATATATAAACGCAATTTTTATAAGTCAATCATAAATTAATCTTCTCACTTCACTTAAAATCCTCTCATTATAAATATATATAAATAACTTTATGAATATGTAATACTAGTATTATGCCCCATTCATTGCAGAAAAACATTAAATTGAATTAATTTTTTTTTATTTTTTAAAAAAAAATTGCATAAGTCAAAGAAAATATAAATAAAATAGGGTAATTACGTTAAAAATCACGAACTTTCAACAGATTGCAAATTAATTCCGACTTTTATAAAATTACAAAAAAACCATGACCTTTCATGTTTGTGCAATTCGCACCCATCGGGCAGCTAAAGCCTGCCCGACCGCTGACTTAGTGTTGACCTTGCCACGTTAGCTTTTAATTGATTGTAAGAAAAATCTCAATCTTTACTTAAATTGTAATTTAATCCCAACCTTTGATATTTTGGCAAAAAGACCATCAAATTTTTATTTTTATTTTTAAATTACATCATCTAATAAAAAAATTATAATTTATTTTAAAATTTAAACTCATAACTAAAGATTTTATATTAAATATTTATTTTTATTTTGTATTTTCATACTAATGGTTATATTAAATATTTATTTTTTTTACAAAGTCTTTTACATTTTTATTTATTAATTTTGTTACTACTCCCTTTGTCCCGTAGTTATCTTTACTAGTACGGTAGATATTTAATTTTAAAAAGTTATTGTTTGACAATTTTTTTGACTTTTTAAGAGAATTGTAGTATTTTAAGACAATAAATAAAGTATAAAGTATGTTATGTGTCAGGTGGGAATGGTAAATTTTAGATTAATATTTAACTTTTTGAGGTTATTGATTGATTGATGTGATGTGATAAAGGTAAGTATGAGATGGATGAAAACAGAGAGTATAATGATAAGTACATGAAATTTATTTTGGTTTGTATAAATTAAATCTTTAACGGATATTTTTTTCAGTATAAAACTTGAGTTTATAAATTAATTTTAAATAATTTTTTTATAAATAATAAAATTCATTAAACATCTCACAGGTATATTTGTCATTCTCCTATATATAATGTGAAATTACGAAAAGACACTGAGACATGTTCACGAATACTTTGATTTTATAAATTATAATAATTTTATAATGTATAAAATAATTTAAAAATTAAGAATTTAAATATTTAAAGATTGTATAATTTTTTTTTCCTATTAATAGATATAGTTAATTTTATTCACATAATAATTTAAGTAATAAACATTTTATTCATACAATAATTTTATTATTTTATTAAATAATATTTTAGAGTTTAAATTTAAAAAAAAGATATAAAATTTTTATTAGATGGTGCAATTTTTTAAAAAAAAATTATGATTTTTTTTGCCAAAATTTCAAAGGTTATGATTAAATTGAAATTTAAGTAAAGGTTGGGGTTTTTCTTGCCATCAACTAAAAGCTGATGTGGCAAGGTCAACGTCACGTCAGTGGTCGGCCAGACTTCAGCTGCCCGATGAGTGCGAATTGCACAAATATGAAATGTCATGATTTTTTTTTTGCAATTTTATAAAAGTCATGATTAATTTGCAATCCGTTAAAAGTTTGTGGTTTTTAACGCAATTAACCCAATATAATATATATATATATATATATATATATATATATATATATATATATATATATATATATATATATTGTTTAATAAAATATATACCAATTTATGAAAATATGATAAAGGTATTTATATAGTATCTATTGGATAAAGTTATTTATATATATTTATAATGAGAGGATTTAAATTGAAGAAAGAATATTAATTTATGATTGACTTTAAAAAATTTGCATTTGTATATAAATAAATATATGTAAATGGTATTTATGATAATTAACGTTAAAACCTTCCTAATATATATTAATATATAAATTGAATTATTTTATAATTAAAATAATATATATATATATATATATATATATTTATTTATATTTTATTTTATATATTCTTTGACTTATCCAAATTAAAAAAAAAACTAAATTAGTTTAATTTAAATTAATGTTATTCACGCATAAAACTAATAGTTTTATACAGGTAGAGTATGAATTAACATTTTTAATAAGATATATATTAACTATGAATTAACATATTTTAATCGTATTGTTAAATGACCATCTCATCTAAAAGCTGATAGAGAAATGTAACGTTTAATACTTAATCATGTCACTCTAACACGCCCCCTCACATACAGGCAGGGTTAATTTTTGCCTCAAGCCTTGCATGTGGAATTTTCTCATAAATGGGTGGCAGTGAGGTTCGAATCCTGGATCTTTGTTAACCATGAGCCCTGCTACCATGTTAAATGACCACCTCATCTAAAAACTTAAGCTAATAGAGAAATGTATCGTTTAATACTTAATAAAGTCACCCTAACATGTATAAAAATCATACTTTAATAATTGATCGACCCGTCTCACATAATTAATCATAATGATAAGTTGAAATATTCCATTGGAAAAAAATTCAATTAATTTCATTTTACAAACATGATCCTTATAGCATTATTTTTAATCTTTCAATCTTAAATTTAAATATACATTAACTTAATATTAATTTTTGTCCTACATATTGAATTTTTTTCATTTTAATTTATTTTTCTCTTATTTTATTTATAAATTTTCTTTATTTCGCATTCTTTTTCCATTTTTTTTCTTTTCACGTTTTTCTTATATCCTATTTTATTTCTCCAATTTCTGCACACAAACTAAATCACACAAATTGAGAAAATAATGAGGATTGAAAATTAGGATATTAAAGTAGAAAAATTTTGCATTATTCTTTCAATGTTTTGTTTTGTTGTTTTTTTTTTTTAATTTTTTACTTATCATTATATAAATATTAATTTGAAACGTTCAAATTACAAATATGAAATCGTTTATATATATTTTTAAATAACTATCACTTTTTATTAAAAATATTATTATTTTTATTAAAAATTATTTCACATTTTATTCATATTATAAATTTTTCATAAAATAATTTATTGCATCATTATTATTCTTTATTAAATATTTTATTCATGTCATGAAAGTCTTTCCGTAAAAAATTACTCTTTTCGTCCGCTGATAAGATATCTATTTTGTCATTTTGATTGCCCATTTTAAAGGTATCCATATTCGCTTTTTAGCAAAATGGCCCTCTCCACACATGGCTCACGGCTCACAATCAATACAATTACCCACTTTATTTTAAATAATCTTAATCTACGCGTAAAATGTAAACGATTATCGTATTGATGAACGAAAGTGGTATTACACAAATATTTGCAATCTTGTATTAACAGATTCAAATATAGTTAATTAGATACTTTTCTCCATGATTGTTTATAATAATTAAATTAAATTTATTTTAGAGGTGCATCGGGTGTTTGCTGCATCCTTTTAGTATTACACTTTTTAACAATGAGATAATTCTACTAGAAAGAATTTTTAGATAAAACTAATATTATTTTTCTTACATAAAGAGTATTTAATCTCTCTTGTAATGTATATTAATCTTACATTATACTAAAATTAATCATATTAATCCACCCTATATGATTATTTTCGGTTCAACATTCATTCGAGCAGTTATGAAATGGCATGTTTCTCATGTAAATAAGTGAACCATGAATTAAATAAAGTGTTTAATTAATGAGATTCTAATAGCATTAGATTAGTGACTTACATGATTAAAAAGACATACCGGTTTGTTGGATCTATCGCATGATAGAATTAGTTCTTTGATTTCGCTTCAGATTCCAACACATGATCATCACTTCAATCACGTCGGATTCATTTTGCCATTTTAGTTGTCCTCTTAAAATGTACTCCTTCCATTAACGTATTCATTTATTTTTTATACGTACATTAAAAAGTACTATTATTGTGTTTGAAGTGGGTAGTTGAATTAGTCGGGAGTGTGAGTCTCATATTTTAATTGGATCAATAATGTGTTTGGGTCTCATATGTTTAAAAAGAGAAACGAATATATTTAGAGTGGGCGACCCAAAATAGTAAGGATAAATGGAATTTTCTTTGTTTTGTAAAATAAACACACATATGACCCATCACTCACCATTAATACAACTATTCACTTTATGTATCTAGATACAAACATTGATCACATTATTTTTCTAATCTAGTTGTATTATATTTCAGAGTGTAGGTAACTCTTACCTCACTCGTTTTTATTTAAATAAAAAGAAATTATTTTACTGATAAAAAAATACAAGTATTCACTTTATATAAAATAATAATACTCCTTAATCCACATAAAAAATAAATAATTATTTTATTGATGGAAGAATGTAGTATAATAATAATAATAATAATACTTTTGTCCTGCACTTAATATTATCGGCACTGTAGATAGTAAATAAAATATATAAAAATTGACCAATTTTATTATTTTTTTAAGAATATTGTAGTATTTTAGTATTTATATAAAATATAAAGTATGTTATGTGTGTTGGGTGAAAATGATATCTTTAATGCAATGTTCGTTTTCGGATTTTAAACTTTGAATTGGAATTCAAAATCCAATTCTAGATTTTAAAAACCACCCTTACATATGTCTATTACATTCTCTCTCCTCAATTAAAACACTTTCTCTCTTTATCTCTTCTCTCTTCTCTCTTCTCTCTTATTTAACTTTTTAAATAAATTAATACATTGATTTGACATAAAGTTAAAACATACCCTACTCAAAACTCAAAACAAACATAGAATAACTTTTCATGGTTTTCAAACCCCACAAAACCCCAAACCAAACATCACCTAAAAGAATTTATTACTAAAAGATACACACTTTAATAGCTTAATTACTCTTAGCTACATTAAAAAAGAAAAATAACTAGGAATTACACAAGTTCACAATGATTTCTCAAAATTACCCTTTATTGTAGAATAAATCTCATTCCGGCATTTCTATCCACAATTAGGTCAATATCTTTCATAAAGGTTTTCTGGTGCATAGCATTCTGGCAATATCGAAGTTTCAGCAGATGTTCTCCTGGCGGCGGTCTCAGACAACGGATGTTGAAATGACTTTCCAGAAAGTCGGCTGATTGTTGTATTCCGTCTTCGAAATTAGGAATTTCGACATGGATCCTGATGTCAGGTTCATTCTAATCGATCGATTACGATTTCAATTGTTCAACCTAAAATGTTTAAATTGAAATTTAACACAAAATATACCTAATTTTAAATTACCTTAGGACCACGTCGAACGACTGCTTGGAGCTCCTTGATTACTCGGTGGATCTTCTGACTTACTAACATCTGCCGTGCCTAGCACGAAACCTCCAGTTATATATAGGACGTGGTAACGTGGCTCAGTGCCGCACTAATGAATTATGATACTTGCAGTGAATACTTGATGAATTGAATGGTGATGTGAAGAATCACAAGTCTGATAGGATGATGAATTTGTCTGAGCAATAAGCAATGAACAATTCGCTTTCTATTTATGCAGGCGGCGGTGAAGAAGGATTGATATTCCGTTGCCAATTCATCGTCTACCGTCGCAAGTTCCCAACCGAAAATCTAGTTCGCGTCACCAAAAGAACAACTAACCCGTCAATTGTTGATTCCACCGACGCCGCCACTCACCTACAAAAAGGATTTTATGCAAGGTTTTAGTAAAAGCTGTCTTTTGGATTTTGCTACAGCTGCAAGAAAGGGGTCGAGGAGGGGGGTCCATGTTGATGAATTGGCTTCTTTCGCATCAAGGTAGGTTAATTTTTTCAAAGATTTTGTAACTTTATAGTTGTTTAGATATTTTTCCATCTGAGAAAATTTGAGATTGTTAGTTTATTTTATTCTTTTCTTATCTGCACAATTTGAGGGCTCCATTTGTAATTTTTTTCTTGTGGTGGGAGTGGTGTGCAAGGCGTTTGTAACATTATCTGTGAGAGTTGCATAAGAAAAAAAGAGACGAATGGGAGTTTTGATTTATTTATTTCAGAAAATGTGTTAGAGATGATTTATTTGGTTACAGAAAATGGTAGAGGTGGAAGTCTTTTCAGGCATACCCATTTAAAAAATTCTTAAACTCATCATAAAGTGAAGCAAAAAGATGTTTTCTTTGTCATACCCATCTCCCCCTTATGTGCCGATCAAGATTTATCAACTATTTAATTGACTTTGCTTTCTTTTAGTCGTGACTAGGAAAATAGACAAAGTGAAAAAAAGTGCAACAATACAATGTGTAATAATTGATGAGCGTTTCTTTCAACACACAATATTAATCCTCAAGTGTGAAGGATGCTATTGTAGCTTCGATAAGCGGCCAAGTGATTATCGAACCCAAGAGACGTATTATTATCAATTTAATTATAATCTAACTTATTAAGACTAGATTGGCAATATAGTTGTGACGAATTAAGAAACTAATAAATAATTAAATAAAATAGCAATTAAAATAAACAAGAAGTAGAGATTAAACGAAAGTGAATAAGTGAGAAGTGAGAAATTAGGTAGTTCTTCGGGCCATCCAGTTTTATGCATTAACTTCCCTTTCATGTATCAATGTCTGACTCTACCTTATGAAATATGGACGCATCACTAAGCCATGCAAATCTACTCTATAGACACAAGTAAATAAGCGTATGACACGTGTGAGTATCCTTGGAGCAAGAGATATAATTCACCCCCATTTTTAGGTACTATCAGTATCAATTATTTCCCGTGCACTAAGTACTATAACCCAATTTGATCTTCCTTTATAGGTACTATGAAGTTATTCTCTTTGTCCTACTCATTAACCTGAATTAGATTCAATTAACAAGTATTTATATAAGATAGTTCTAATGAGACTTCGGAGTCCCCTTACTTAGAATCATAACATGTAATCCTGCTCAAAAGTGAACGCACTCAATCAATAATCAAGATATGTATTCAGACTCTACATAACAATTAATGATGCACAAAATAACTCTGAGTATGAATTTAATATGCATAGTCTTATATAAAATAAACCACAAGTAGTGTTGTACAGAGTATACACACGGAAGTTTAATTAAATCATAAAACCTAGAACAACCGAAGCGGTTCTAGCCCGTGATTGATCAAAGAACAATCATGGTGGTTGAATAGATCTTACCCATAGTTTTGAAAATTACAAGATAAATTAAGAAGCGAAGTAAACCCTAGATGAGGGCGCTTTCACGCCTCTCTCCATCTTGAATCTTCACTTGTTTCTCACTTGATTCGACAGACAAATCTCTCTCCACAGCTCCGTAGGATGGTGTAGTGATTAGAGCTATTTTCACCTATATTTTAGTGTCTTTTTATATGTGTTTTCGTATTATTTTATCCGTATTTTATATGTTATTTGGTTGTGTTTTGTATTTTTATTGAAATGTGTGTGAATGTGCTTAAACTTAAGATTTTCACTTTTTATTTGATGCTAAACTTGATAAGGAAGATGTAGGAAAAAGCGGATCTCAATTCGGTGTTGAAACGAGGGAGAACGAGCCAAAACGGTGAAAGAGGAAACAAGGCAGCACTGCACGGGCCGTGTACAGCGCACGGCCCTGTAAGAATTGGCTGTGCGCTGACGCTCGAAACGCCAACTCGGCCACGCCTGTGGCCGAGTACCGAACACGCTCCGTGCTGAGGACAGAAACACGGCCCGTGCACCGCGCACGGGCCTGTCGAGAAAGCCGTGCGCGAACGTCAGAAAACACAACACGGCCACCCCTGTGGCCGTGTGCTGCGCACGAGCCGTGCGCTGTGTTAAAACACGGGTCGTGCGGCGGAGCTCGAGCCGTGTTGGTGCAAAAATGCAGGAAAGTGCTGGAATCTTCTAGAAGGCCCACATGGGGTATAAATAGACCCCATTTCAACATTTTGAGGATCAGATCCGAAATCCTATCATCTACACACACATCACACACCTTTCCTCCCATTTTCCACCACCATTTAGATCCACCTTCATCCACTTTGATCCATCTTCATCCATTCCATAAATTCTCCACCAAATCTTCATCTCTTCCATTGGGTGTGAGAGATCTCAAGATTTCAAGAGCTAGAGTGGGAGATCCATGTGTGTTGAAGATTTCCTACAAGAAATTGTTGGGGAAGATTTACATCTCTTTTGAATCTCTTTTGGATTTAGAACTATGGATTTGTGTAATAGATCATTTAATTGTTTTGTTACCCTAATCATGTTAGGCTAATCCCTCTAGTGGGATTAGAAATATGAAGATCATATTAGATTTATATTATCATGTGGATTAAATTGGTTTTTCATTTAATTGATGTTGATTTCTATTCATGGGATTTAATTGCTTTGATATTGTGATAGCATGGTTTGTTATTCATGAATGTTTATTGGTTTAATGGATTGTTGATCAATGGATTATTTGTGGTAATTAAGTGCTATTATGATGTTCATGTGTGTATTGCTTGGAGTGAGACGGAAACGACCCTCTATAGTATTAAAAAAGGCATGGATGGACATTGAGTTTGGGTTTGACCGAAAGGATATTTGAATTCAATGAGGGGAACCAATCCATTCGTTGGCCTTAGTACACAAAAAGGGAGAGTTTAATCTAACTAGTACCTAGATGGAAGGGGTTATTGTTGGGCTTTGATCTTAAGTGCTTTTTGGAGTCTAAAATGGATCAACAACCTTTGTAACCCGAAAGGGAGCTTAGGATACAATCGTGATCACCCTTAGTCTACATCAATTGAGTTGAATTCCGTTTGCATGATAATATGAATCGAGTGTGCTTGGATGTTTATAATCCCATGTTTTTCCATACTTGAACTTTAGCACCCATTTTCTTTACTTGTCATTGTTCTTATTTGCTATCCTTATTTACTTGCTACTTATTTTAGTGTTAATCAATCTCAAAACCCCCGATCATCTTTACAACAACAACGATGAACATGAGCTCACGTATTTTGCTAGTACGAATATAACTCCTTATTGGATTGATAATTTTTCTTGGAATATACTACTACAACGATCGAGTATTCTTGCTCGTGAGTGCTATAAAAATAGGCAAACAAGAAAATGGCGCCGTTGCCAAAGGGGAGTTTGACGGACTAGTCGAGTACTGTGTTATTGTTTTAGTTGTTCTTGATAAGGATATCTTTTTATCTTGTTTTATTTCTTATATTTTCTTTGAAAATTTTTGTTCTTACTTATTCTTTTTGATAGGTACTCTTACCTTGAAAGAAGGGGAGGAAGAACAAAGCCTAAAAATAGAAAGTTGAAGGAAGATTGTAGTAAACTTTGTGGAGAAAAGCATTAGATGGATGGATGGAACAAGTGGTTATTATGGAAATCAATATGCAAGAGTTCCTCCTCCATAACAAAAAGGCTATATAAATGAGAGTTACTATGGATATGATTGCCAAATGAGTCAAGTTCACTCTCAATACTACAATCATGGTGGATATGATAAATGGCCACAAGCTTACAATGGAAACACATTCCAACCACAACAAGGATACACTTATTCCACTCCGAATTTCAAAGTTTCTTCTCCGTTCCAAAATTATGCCTTACTCGAATTATTTGGAAGATGTTCTCAAGGAAGTGAAGGCCAAATTTCTCAATCGAGTCCTATCAATCCTCAAGAAGAAGATTATCCTTTCATGGGAGTGGGTAATTTCCAAGGGAATTTTCAAAATACCTATGAAGGAAGTTTTCAAGGGAATTATCCACCAAGTCAAGAGAATCGACAAGGAGGATATCAAGGTTTTGATCCAAGTGCCAAGCCATCTAATGAAGAAGAGAAGTCGACCTTTGAGGATACATTGTTAGCATTCATGAAAAAGATGGAGGCTAGAATGGAGGAAAATGAGAAGAAGATGGATGATTGGATGAACTCCCTTGAGTATCAAATGAGCCAACTTGTAAGTTCTTTGAACAATTCGCAACAAATTGAAGAGGGAGATTCTATGGAGGATAAAAGGGAAGAGGAAAGTAAGGTTGACGAAGGGTTGGAGGAAGAAGAGAACTTGGTGGTAAAGGAATCAAGTGAGAAGATTGAAGAGCCCGTTGAGGCCAATGAAATAGAAGAAGAAGAGCAAGTTATGGAAGCAAATGAAGAGGACTTGAAGAGTGAAATGAGCATTCCTAAATCCTTAAACTCTTTAAGTTGCAATGATTTTCTTGACATTATTTCTATTGACTTTGTCTTACCTCTTGATACCTCACAAATTCTTAGGGACAAAAGAGAGTTGGAAGAAACTTTGGGGATATTCATTGAAAGGAGGAATAAGTGGTTTGCTAGAATGGAGAGGACAATGGAATGTCATGCACGGATAGTTGGCAATTTCAAGCTCAATCTTAAGAGTGCCAACGAGGCCATTGCTTGCCACAAGTACTTAATAGATGAAGAAGCGCAAAGATTAAAGTATGGTGGCAAGGACGACCGTTATCCATGGCCATTCCGATGAGTTTGAAATTTTCCGTCTAGCTTGAAGACGTTAAACTTAGCGCTCGATGGGAGGCGCCCCATCACTATCTTTATTGCTTTATTTTAGTGCTTTCAATAAATGTTGTGGTTTTGTTGTTTTGTATTTTGGACTTGTAGGTTGATTGTGCTCATGGAGAAAAATGCACATTGAAGAAAAGAGAAATGCTTCATGGATTCAAGTTAACATGTTCCACCATTTGTTGCAAACTTAATTCGTGACTCTTGTCTCGAGTTAAGTTTGGGGGGTGATAGTGCGTGGTGGACATCGCTTGAGTCGTATGGATGCGGTTACTTCTCTACAAGAAGATCATCAATGAAAACTACAAGGGTAAGTCTCACCACTTTTTGCAAACTTAAGTCTCAACTCTTGTTTCGATTTAAGTTTGGGGGGAGAGTGTGTGGTGTGACTAACCACTTGAGTATGATTCTTGTAAAATTGGACAAATTTTAAAAATTTTCTCATGAGTTTGGGTTGATTTTGGTATGATTAGTGGTGTTGAAGTGCATGATAGTCCATATTTATAATGAAATTGTCGAAATAATGGTGTTTGTTGAGTGTTTGAGCATGAATGAGAGGTATTGGAAGCATGATGGAGCTTGAAGCTAACGCTTTCCTTACCAAATGCCTATTGAGGGAGTACTCTACACCTTATCATTTTACTACTTGAAATGAATTGAGTTTGATTTGGATTGTTGTGACTAGCATGCTACTTCATTTGTTATGTTTATGGGAGGTTTATTTTCGTATATTAGGATTTCCTTTCCAATAAAGGTTGGGATGAATGTGTGCTTAATTTTCTTATGGATGATGGTATTTTGTATTTTTGCATGTTTTTTATTTTTGTTGTGTCTTATTTGTTGAGTCCTTATTTTTATGTTGTGTGTATTTTCATTCTTGTCTTGGAATTTTGGTGGTTTGTTTAGGGATGTCGTGAGTCATTTTTGAATGTGAGTGATGATAGATTGTGGTGATAAGTGATGACAAATTATGATTAAGAATCTCTACACTTTCAAATTGTGACATGTTTTACTTAACTTGTTCAATTTTGAGATGAATGTGGTGTAATAAGTTCCTTAAGGTCCGAGCACAAGCTTGTGAGCATTTGAGCCTCAACCATGCATACATGGTATTTCTTCATGAGTGGATCGGTTGTGTTTGATAAGTTAGAACTTGCTCAATGACTATAGGAACGAGCCCGATTAGTGGAGATTGGTGAAATGATCTAAGGCCATCCTTGTTATTATAGTCATTGCCATATATGTTCCCTACCATGAACATCATCCTTAGTCAACCACTTTGAGCCTATAAACCTATTTCTTGTGAATTTAGCACATTACAAGCCTTAATTACCCATTCAAGCTTATATATACCTTTGTGTGGGTGATTGAGGAGATGGTAGCTAGAAAGGATTGATTGATTAGCAAAAGAAGAAAAAGGACATGGTAAACAAGCAAGAAAAAGGATGAAAAGAGCAAAACAAGAATGCACATGCAACCTCAAAGTAAGAAAGGAGCAAATCAACATCAAAATGCTCAAGTAAACAATATTCAAAGAAAGGAAGCATGCAACAAAAGAAATTCAATCCTAGGGAAGTTAATAAATAGTGCTTGAGATTTGTAAAGATAAGCAAGGAGGAAAAGAAAGTGAAGAAGTTGAGGAAATTGGCCATCTCTTTGATTACTTACACTTGTTGAGTCACTCTTATCCATATATTTCCTACCCTACCAAAAAGCCTATCATTACATCCTAATTAAAGACCTTTTTGATCATTGATTGAAACTTTGGTGGTTTGTGAATATAGTCCGCGAGCAAGCTGATAGCGAGTCGAGCCAATCAATTAATGAGTGTGATTTACCCTATTTCAAAAGAGTGTTGAGAGACATTAATATCCATTGTGAGGCTTGGACTTAAAAGGAACTATATTACACTTTATTCTCTTTTGATTGAACTTGTTAATTTCTCATGTCATGATTTTAATGTTGTAGTATGACTTAGCATAGTTTGTTGTTATTATTACTAACGATGTGTTATTGCTTATATTCGTTTAGCCTTTTCTAGGTGAAAATTTCTCTTTTTGGTTTGTCATTTTCGTTGCTCGGGGACGAGCAACACCTTAAGTTTGGGGGGTTGATTAGAGCTATTTTCAGCTATATTTTAGTGTCTTTTTATATGTGTTTTCGTATTATTTTATCCGTATTTTATATGTTATTTGGTTGTGTTTTCTATTTTTATTGAAATGTGTCTTTTTATTTGATGCTGAACTTGATAAGGAAGATGTATGAAAAAGCGGATCTCAATTCGGTGTTGAAACGAGGGAGAACGAGCCAAAACGGTGAAAGAGGAAACAAGGCAGCACTGCACGGGCCGTGTACAGCGCACGGCCCTGTAAGAAGTGGCCGTGCACTGACGCTCAAAATGCCAACTCGGCCACGCCTGTGGCCGAGTACCGAACACGCTCCGTGCTGAGGACAGAAACACGGCCCGTGCACCGCGCACGGGCCTGTCGAGAAAGCCGTGCGCGAACGTCAGAAAACACAACACGGCCACCCCTGTGGCCGTGTGCTGCGCACGAGCCGTGCGCTGTGTTAAAACACGGGTCGTGCGGCGGAGCTCGAGCCGTGTTGGTGCAAAAACGCAGGAAAGTGCTGGAATCTTCTAGAAGGCCCACATGGGGTATAAATAGACCCCATTTCAACATTTTGAGGATCAGATCCGAAATCCTATCATCTACACACACATCACACACCTTTCCTCCCATTTTCCACCACCATTTAGATCCACCTTCATCCACTTTGATCCATCTTCATCCATTCCATAAATTCTCCACCAAATCTTCATCTCTTCCATTGGGTGTGAGAGATCTCAAGATTTCAAGAGCTAGAGTGGGAGATCCATGAGTGTTGAAGATTTCCTACAAGAAATTGTTGGGGAAGATTTACATCTCTTTTGAATCTCTTTTGGATTTAGAACTATGGATTTGTGTAATAGATCATTTAATTGTTTTGTTACCCTAATCATGTTAGGCTAATCCCTCTAGTGGGATTAGAAATATGAAGAGCATATTAGATTTATATTATCATGTGGATTAAATTAGTTTTTCATTTAATTGATGTTGATTTCTATTCATGGGATTTAATTGCTTTGATATTGTGATAGCATGGTTTGTTATTCATGAATGTTTATTGGTTTAATGGACTGTTGATCAATGGATTATTTATGGTAATTAAGTGCTATTATGATGTTCATGTGTGTATTGCTTGGAGTGAGACGGAAACGACCCTCTATAGTATTAGGAAGGCATGGATGGACATTGAGTTTGGGTTTGACCGAAAGGATATTTGAATTCAATGAGGGGAACCAATCCATTCGTTGGCCTTAGTACAGAAAAAGGGAGAGTTTAATCTAACTAGTACCTAGATGGAACGGGTTAATGTTGGGCTTTGATCTTAAGTGCTTTTTGGAGTCTAAAATGGATCAACAACCTTTGTAACCCGAAAGGGAGCTTATGATACAATCGTGATCACCCTTAGTCTACATCAATTGAGTTGAATTCCGTTTGCATGATAATATGAATCGAGTGTGCTTGGATGTTTCTAATCCCATGTTTTTTCATACTTGAACTTTAGCACCCATTTTCTTTACTTGTCATTGTTCTTATTTGCTATCCTTATTTACTTGCTACTTGTTTTAGTGTTAATCAATCTCAAAACCCCCGATCATCTTTACAACAACAACGATGAACATGAGCTCACGTATTTTGCTAGTACGAATATAACTCCTTATTGGATTGATAATTTTTCTTGGAATATACTACTACAACGATCGAGTATTCTTGCTCGTGAGTGCTATAAAAATAGGCAAACATGTAGGTTTTGGATGTTTTGTAGAATGAAGGTGATGAATGGTGTCCCTTTCTGCTGCGTAGGGTTTTCCTTTTATAGTCTTAACTCTTCCAATGGACCTCTAATGGGCTTTTTGAGCAAATACACATACTGAAGGTGTAAAAATACGGATCCAGAAGCTTTCCGCACATCGGTTCGACCAAGGTCCTTGGTCGAACCAATCATGCCCTAGTCAAACCGGCCTGTAATGCACTAGCAGGTGGCTGGTTCGACCCGAACTATAGGTCAAACCAAAAGCATTGCGGTCGAACCGACACTGCTTCTCTTTAGGCTTTTGGATCAACCACGATTCGACCATCATGCCTGGTCGAACCGCATCATCGTGGTCGAACCGTGCTATAACACATCTTCAGGTTGCTGGTTCGACCCAAACCGGTGTTCTGGTCGAAACAGGCGCTTTCGTGCCCCTCTTTCGGTTCTGAGCACTTCTGTCCTATTTTCCTTCAAAAATCCACTCAAACAGCCTCAAACGCACCTAATTCGTGACTTTCCATTACATATCTCGATTGATCTCGACTTAAGATCAAATCATACATCATTATCATAGAAATCTGAGCTTAAAATACATGAATTTATACTCTTATCAAACCCTCAAACTTACATATTGCTCGTCCTGAGGCAACGAAAATAAAACCACAAGAGTTAGTGTAAAATTCACAAGGCCATCAAGTGAAGCACAATACATATCTACACATGCAATTCTATCAATTTAAAACAAGTACTTCTTGCATCATACATTTCATTCACGCAAAACATCACTTAATATAATACGCTTTGGAGTACTAAGTCATCTAGCTCTCAAGATAGATGTTTACTCTCGCTCTCAAGTGCAAAGTACACTTAAACAGTTTAATATGTACGCTCATACTCAATTCATATTTGCGTGTAATCATAAGCTTGGCAAAGGTCTCAAAAATCAACTTATAATCTCTTCATTACTAGGATCATAAAGGACTTGTTCTTTGGTTGTAATGTTGGCTCTTTGGTAAAGATTGGAAAATATAAATAAAGTGACTAATTCACTAGTAGAGAATTACCTTGGAACTTCACATTTCATCAAACAGCTTCATCTTCTCCATCTTGTCCTTATGATCTTAGTGATTCAACTTTTCCTTCTTCACTTGAAATCATCATCTTCTTTCTTCAAAGTACAAAGGTACTAATTTCAGGCACTACCCTTCTAAGCAGTCGGGGTACCGGTTTTAGGCACTACCCCTAAACAAGATTTAACCATTATTCTTTCTTTCCTTTATAAAACCCAACCAGTTTTTCTTCCTTTTCTCCTTCACATTCAAGCTAGCATATATTCATCTCGACTCTCTACTAATGAATAGAGTATTCAACACGGCTCAAGTAACAGATGAATAAGGCTTTTAATCAAGGCTTGCCAAAGATAAAGCTTTTAAAGATTCAACGGGGCTTCCAATAATTTATACAGTATATGGGAAGGTAAAATTTGGCTAAGTGACTCAAATAAACAATAATGGCTTAAGATCATGTCCTAATTACTAATCAATTATAAGTCTCACACAAGACTCCAAGCCAAGTTCTAGAATACGGTCATATGAACGATTCTCTCAAGAATAAACTATCATGCATGGATGTAGCATGATTCATAAAGCTCAATTCTCACATGAGTAATAGAATCCTAAGCACTCCTCATAGCATATAATCAAGATTAATCCAACAATGAACTCCACATATTTAACAAGTTATACATGCTTCTCATCAATAAAATCAACACATGCACAATACGAATGCAACATACTTATCAAAGAACCCAAACTTATCAATCCAAATCAGTATCACCAATAAATAAAACATCAGAATCAGAATATAATATCAGTAAATGCCACTCACACCACCAAATACCTATCCTGTAAAGAGAAAAGAGAAGGGAGATGAGATGAAGCAGACAAATAGATAAACCTGGCACACTCTACTCTTCTGGAGCATCATCTCATCAAAATCTCTCTGCAAGCTATCCACCTTTCTATCTAAAGCTTCATAATTATCATTCATATCTCCAAACCTTTGATCCAAAACTACATAGTTGGCATGCAGCGCGTTGTAACGCATATCGAGTATGGATTAGCTCATAGTCAACAAGCCCAATTGGCGATTCGTCTCCATCTGATTATTATTCAAGTTGACAAGATGCTCATTCATCAACCAAAACTGCTCTCTATAATAGTCATCAGGACCGCCCCAATGCTGCTGCTACGGCTGTTGTGGCTGTGGTGGTGGCATCTCATGCTACTGTGGCTGTGGAATATCCATCTCAGGGTGCTCAAGGGGCTCCTCACCATGCATCTGCTCAAAGTGCCCTTCTTGCTGAAGCTGCTGTTGTGGCTTCTGTGCTTGGTCTACTATCCTTTGCAAACCCTCAAACATACCAGCAGCGTACATCTGAGCCATAGTCCTCCAGTCACCTCTCCTCAAGCACATAATTGATATATCCTCATGCGCTAAAGTTTTCATCAACAGATTCTCATCATTCCTTATCGAAGTCAAAGCGCTCACATCATAAGGGAACACGAAAGAGTAGGGATTAGAACCCCTAACAAACATCCAATCTCCAACCCGGTGCAAAGAAAATACATCTCGAACACATGCACTCATCACTGAATCTGGATCCTCCAAAATAGGGGAAATACCAGTGAAATCTATGTGGTATGACTCAACCATAGGAGTAAGCAATCCTCTAATGTTCACTCTTTGAAAAGAGGAGCTCCTGAATCAGTAAAGCTGTTGAATCAAATACGAACCCAGATTGAACTACACTCCATTCAACATGCACCATAGAGCATACAACTCTCCCCTAAATACGCAACTTCCCTCAGATCGGGCATACAATGTATTGCTCAAAACTCTATCCATGTATCTATAATGGGGTTTCGAATCAAAGCAGCACGAGCCTCCATAGTCCTGAAATCCATATCCTCTACTAAGATAGTCCTCCAAAAATCATTTGGTCTGAAATGACCATTCTCATGCCTAGAAATCCCCCTTGGCCTTCTTAGCAATTCATTAAAATCCTCCGAGGTCCAAGTCCTCCTTTCGCCTGCCAGCTGGAACGAACACTCGTATGGAAGATAACTCTCACCCTTCTTGATCGTAATAGAGCATAAGACTTCCACAATAACATGAAAATATGTAGGCCTCTTCATCTCCATGAAATGACGGATACCCACGTGATCAAGCATCCACATTATATCATCCCAGATGTTCATCGTCATCATGGCCTCATCATCCTGGTACCTCGTTTGAGCTATCTTGTCAGACATCGAACCCCATCTGTCCTTTACCTCTTCCCAATTCTCCATTTGTATATGGAAGTTCCTTGACAGCCTCTCCTTAACTCGTAACTCCTTAGTAACCTCGTCCTCACGAGGCTGCCTATCCTTTCTCTTCTTGGAGCGGATTTCAGTCTCTTTTCCTTTTCCTACAAGAATAATATTTCAATGCCAAACCGATTACAAGAAAAGCGAACCATCCTTTGTTCAAATACACTAAACTCTACTCAAGGCTTCAAGTTATTCATGTACAATCAACTTCAAACAAACACGCTCCCTACTCTATGTGTTCATACAATTTAACAACGAATCCACACACATGCTAATCCAATTTCATTTCAAATTCAACTCTTCAATAACAATTATCAACAATTTCACCTTTCACTCACATTCTTCACTTAAGCATGTAATTATCAAACTTCATAAGTCAAATCAAAATTCTAACATGCTTCACTTCACCACTCAAATTACTCACAATTCCAAGCACACATCAAGGTCTAACAACAAATCAACAATTAAAATCCGACCCATCACTGGTTCATAAGAAATTTCAAACAAAAATTCACATTACACCATGAATCCTCATAAAAACAAATCCAATCAGCTTACCCACTTAAAATCAAGCAATAGACCTTCAATCCTAGGGTAATAGGGTCAAGAGAATATACCTTTCGATCCAGCCATGGCTAAGTATGAACAAGATATGAAAATCCCCAATTTGGATGAAAAACCCTAGTTTTTCAACTATAAAGCTCCAAATTCGTGAGAAATGGAGTGTGGGAAGGATAGAAAGTGGTTTAATTGGAGTAGAATGAAGTAAAATCAAAGTTTGTAAGAGAGGATTTTTTGTTTGGAGAAGATTCGAGTGCGGGTGGTGTACAAAGTGTACAGAACAAGGGCAAAAAATCACATTTAAACACTACTTATCTGGGTTGGTTCGACTCGAACCAGGTAGTCGAACCACCTCATCGTGGTCGAACCATGCTTTTGGACAACTTTATCCTTTGGTTCGACTCAAACCATCTGGTCGAACTGGCATGTTGAGGTCGAACCAGCCTATAACAAACTTTCTGATGGTTGGTTCGACTCGAATCCTTGGTCGAACCAATATAACGAGGTCGAACCAGCTTGTAGCAAAATCTCTGATTATCAATTCAACTCAAACCATCTGGTTCGACCTTCTCTCTTGGTCGAACTGGGCTCCTGATCCTTAAAAAATAACTCTTCTTCGTCCCCTGCAAACTTCAAGCTAAAAAACGATCATTAGGTACCATAACTGAGCAAAACTATAGCTAGAGAACCACAATTAAGACTCAATACATCATGTGCATATACTCCGTATACGACACAATAGATAAAACACCACTTAACATTATGCAAATTGCAAAAAAATCGACACATCAACACCAATTAAAGTTTTAATATACTGCAAAAAATCAACTCCCCTAACAAATATTACAAATAAAAGATTATACTCTCGGTGCTACGATGAGGTAAGTACATCACACCCCCAAACTTAGTAGAAACTATAGTCAAAAGTAAGTTTGAAAAGAGACGTAATTTCTGATAAGTAAGCACGTCAAATATAAATATTTCTTACTCACACTAATGAAATAAAGCAATAAAATAGGAGGGGAAGCCCCCAACAGGCGCTCATGTTTAACATCGGAGAGTCACGACGGTACCAATTCAGTGCAAGGTATCCTCAAAGACAACGCAAGCCTCATTCAGTGACTTATAATGCTTCAATCGATGCCCATTCGCCACTATGATGTCTCCATCCTTATCCATGATCTCAAAACTCCCCCCTCCATAGGCTCTATGGATAATGAATGGTCCCGTCCACTTCGATTTTAATTTTTCTTCAGAGAGTTCAAACGAGAGTTAAAGAGTGAAACCTCATCACCTTTCTTGAATTCCTTGTAAGTGATTTTCATATCATGCCATTTCTTTATTATTTCTTTGTAGATCACCAAATTCTTGTAAGCTTGATTTCTGAACTCGTCCAGTTGATTGATTTGAGTCAATCTCAACTCTTTTTGATCCTTAAAATACAAGTTCTAACTTCTCAATGCCCAAAAGACTTATGCTGAATCTCTAGGGGTAAGTGGCACGGCTTTCCATAGACAATTTGATAAGGTGACGTGTCAAGCACAGTCTTATAAGCAGTTCGGAACCCTCACAAAACATCATAGAGCTCATAGCCCAATCCTTCCTATTAGTTCTGACTACTTTCTCCAAAATTTGTTTCACTTATCGGTTGGAAACTTCAGCTTGCCCATTAGCTTGAGGATGATAGGGTGTAGTAACCCTATGCTTAACACCATACTCCTTGAGAACTTATTCAAGTAGCTTGTTGACAAAGTGGGAACCTACATCACTTACAAGTGCTCAAGGAACTCCATAGCTGACAAAGATATGCTTCTTCAAAAATGACAACACAGTCTTCGAGTCATTCATGCGAGTAGGAATGGCTTCTACCCACTTAGAAATATAATCCACTACTAGAAGGATGTAGAGAAATCCATTGGATGGGAGAAACGGTCCCCTAAGATCGATTCCCCATACATTGAAGATTTCAACAACAATGCTCGGCTGAAGTGGCATCTCATCTCTTCTACTTATGTTTCCCATCCTTTGGCATTTATCGAATGTTGCTACATAGGATTCATAGTCTTTAAACAAAGTAGGTCAATAAAGAGCAGATTGAAGTACCTTCGCTGCAGTCTTTTGGGCGCCGAAGTGCTCCCGTTAGGTTGTGCTTGGCAAAAATCAAGGACACTCTTCATCTCCATCTCGGGCACACACCTGCGGACATTAGAATCCGTAAAAATCTTGTAGACAAACGGATCGTACCATATGAAAGTCTCAACATCTCTCTTAAATTTGGTAAGTTGATACCTGTTGAGATCTCTCGAAATTTCACCTACAGCAATGTAATTGACATAATCCGCATACCATGGATCCATTCCTTGAGCTGCTACTACAAAAGCTCTTTCCACTTCTTCAGCAAACACCGTCATAATCTTCTCATCAGGGAATATCTCTTCTAGGTAATCAAAAGAATCATCACAATGCTCCCTTGTCTCCAACCTTGATAGGTGATCCGCTAACACATTCTCCGTACCTTTCTTATCCCGGATCTCCATATCAAACTCCTGCAGAAGAAGAATCCATCTAATGATCCTTGACTTCCATTCCTTCTTCTCCATCAAGTACCGGATCGCAGAATAATCCGTGTACACAATAGTCTTCATGCCAACCAAATACTGTCAAAACTTATTAAATGCATACACAACAGCTAAAAATTTCTTTTCTGTGACTGTGTATTTCTTTTATGCTGCATCAAAAGTCTTACTTGCATAGTAAATGGCATAGAATTTCTTCTCTCTCATCTGCCCAAGCACCACTCCAAGTACTAAATCAATTGCATCACACATAAGTACAAACGGCTGTGACCAATCTGGTGTGATCAAGATAAGTGCAGTAATAAGTGCCTCCTTCAAAACCTGAAAAAGAGTTAGACATTCATCATCAAAATTAAAAGGAACATTCTTTTCAAGTAAGTGAAACAACAGCTTGGAGTATTTTGAGAAGTCTTTAATAAATCTTCTATAAAAATCTGCATGTCCAAGGAAGGACCGCACTCCCTTCTCATTAGTGGGTGGTGGAAGCTTTTCAATCGCCACCACCTTTGCTCTATCAACCTGCAACCCCCTTAGCTGAAATATGATGCCCCAAAACAATCCCATCTCTCATCATGAAGTGGCACTTCTCCCAATTCAAGACAAGATTAGTTTCTTGACATCTCTTCAAAATAGTAGATAGATTAGATAAACAAATATCAAAGGAGTAATCAAACACAGAAAAATCATCCATAAACACCTCTATGATTTTCTCTATCAACCCATTAAATATGGCCATCATGCAGCGCTGAAATGTAGCAGGTGCATTTCACAACCCAAAAGGCATCTTCTTAAAGGCAAAAGTTCCATAAGAGCAAATGAAGGTGGTCTTTTCTTGGTCCTCGGGTGCAATCATGATTTGATTATACACCAGTACCCGACCAAGAAACAATAAAAAGCATACCCAACAAGACGATCAAGCATGAAAGGAAGAGGGAAGTGGTTTTTGCATGTATTTTCATTCAGTTTCTTGTAATTAGTACACACATGCCATCCCGTAGGAATCCTAGTGGCTAAAGTCTCACCGTCATTGGCTTTCACAATAGTCATGCCCCTCTTTTTAGCTACAACATGCAATGGACTCACATGGGGACTATCACTAATTGGATATATAATTCCTACATCTAGCCATGTTAGGATTTGCTTCCTTATCACTTCTTGAATAGCGGGATTCACCCTCCGCTGATTCTGTATGCTACTTTTGGCCTCATCTAACAATCTTATCTTATTCATGCAATATGAAGGATTAATACATTTTAAAACATTAAGACACCAACCAATTGCAGACTTATATTTCCTAAGCAAATCTAATAACTCATCGAGTTGATCATCAGTTAAAGAAGAAGATACAGTTACCGAAAATGTTTCGTCACCTAGATAGACATACTTCAAATGCTTCGGTAGCGGTTTCAACTCCTCTTTCTTCTCCTCTTTTACTGTGCTCTCTCGATCCAATGGGAAGTACTTTCTAGTCCACTTCACCTCTTCAAACTTGGTTCTTTTTATTCATACCTATCATCACCCAAAGCAAGTAAATTTTCAAGAAATTCAATACATACCTCATTAGAGAGCTCATCTAGCTCAGTGGTGGGAAAAGTACGAAACTCCGCTAAGAATGTCTCCAAGGGATCCTTTGAAAGGATCAAGGACAAATCTTCCTTCACGATCTCCTCCACCACATCAATGCTGTGACACTGCGTCTCCATCGGCATTTTCATTACTTTATCAAGGTTGAAAAGAACCTCTTCTTTATCCATCTGCAACCTTAGCTCACCTTTTTGCACATCAATCATAGCTCCAGCAGTAGCAAGGAATGATCTCCCTAAAACAAGGGGGACATTATCCTTATCATCTTCCATCTCGAGCACTAGAAAGTCCACAGGAAAGACTAGGTTCTCTATTTTTACAAGAACATCTTCAATCACACCCTTCGGAAAAGTCATAGACCTATCCGCCAATTGTAGAGCAACTGTTGTGGGATTTAACTCCCCCAAACCAAGCCTTTGAAATATTGACAAAGGCATCAAACTGATGCTTGCCCCATGATCGCACAAGGCTCGTCGTGTCGGCCCCTTTTCGATTTCACATAGAAAGTGAAGTTTTCCGATTCTTTTAACTTAGCTGGCAACTTTCTCTGAATGATCAAACTACAGTTCTCAGACAAATTCACCGTTTAAATTTCGTTCAAGCTTCTTTTCTTCAACAGTATATCTTTTAGAAAGCAGGCATAGTATGGCATTTCAAAGATTGCTTCGGAGAAAGGAATGCTCAAGCTTATCTTGTTTATGATATCTGAAAACTTCTTGAACTTTTCTTCCAATCCCTTCTTGACTAACTTGAAAGGAAACGAAGGAGGTATCTTTGTCTTGAGAATCCCCCATTCATCACGTTCAACCTTCTCCGCTTTATTCTTCTTGGCTCTTTCCCATTTCTTTTCTGCTATAAGCTTAGTATTCTGCCCTTAGGATGGCACTGGAGTAGCATTAACATCAGGTGAAGCATTCTGCACAGAAAATGGTACCGGACGAGATGGTTCAACCTTGGTTCGACCATGAGTACTGGTCGAACCAGGCGTGTAGTGGTCGAACTGGGCTTCAGAAAGTATGGCATCTTCCGAACAGGTCAGTTCGACCACGATTCGACCAACAGGGTTGGTCGAACCATGATGGTCTTGGTCGAACCTGACATCAGCAGAAATAGAGTGTTGTGGATAGGTCGGTTCAACCATGGTTCGACCAATAGGATTGGTCAAACCATAGTGATGTTGGTCGAACCAACCGTCTGGATGCTCCAGAAGTTGCCTAGGTGTTTGGTTCGACCTCCAAGATGTGGTTCGACCATCTATCTTAGTCGAACCCTGGTCGAATCGAGCTCTTGGAGCTCCAGAAATCATTTCTGGCATCATCAGTCCTTCATACTGCATTCCAAACCTTAACGTAATGGTGTTGCACTGCTTTGGGTTTGTTATACTTTGAGATGGGAACTTTTTCTTCTCTACCATTTGTGTCAATTGATTAACATTCCCAGCCATCTACCCCATCAACAACGTCAAGTCCTTCATCTGCTTAGATATATCCTCATGATTCGCATCAATTTTAGCCTCTAACTTCACCTCTAGACGATCCACTCTTGCATCATTCCTTACCATGTATCTGTTCACCATATCCTCAAAACCAGGTTTACCTTTTTCGACCTTAGCACCCATATCAACACCAATAGGGGGTTGTACTGCTGCATTATGATTACTCCACGAAAACTCCGGCCTCCTTAGTTGTGGATAATTACCAGGGAACCACAATTATTATAGTTCCCTTGATAATTCTGGTTTTCTTGGTTTTGAAATCTCGTTCCTTGAATAATTTGACCCATGGTATAGTTAGCCTTTTCTAATTCCTCTTGGTTATCTCATTCATTACCAACATCCTGCTGCATAATTGGTACTCTCTGCACTATATCAGTGATCTGCTTTTGCTGAGACTCAAGTAACTTGTTGATATTAGCCAAACTAGAGACGATCTCATCTTCTCTACTCAACTTAACCATAGTGTGCTCAACCTACGCTACTTTTTCAAGAACATATGTGCCTCTCACTCTATCAGTTGGCTAATCTCTTGAATTCATCGAAATATCCTCAAAGAGCTTTTCGACCTCAACGGATGTCTTAGTAAGTAGTGCTCCATTTGATGAAGCATCTAGTAAAACTCGAGAATCACAATTCAATCCATTGTAGAAAATACTGATGTATTGAGCTTTAGATAGTCCATGCTGTGGGCACTTTCGAAGCATGTCCTTGAATTTGTCCCAAGCCTCATGAAACTTCTCACCACTGTTTATAGCAAATTGATTGATGTCCTACTTCATCCTAAACACCTTGGAAGGTGGCATATATCTCTCCAAGAATTTCAATTTCAAATGCTCCCAAGTAGTGCACTCTGCAGCATTAAGAGTATCGTACCAATCTCTCGCTCTTTCAGTAAGCAAGAACTTAAACAACACGATCCTCCTCGCATCCTCATGAGTTCCTGCACTCTTTTGTGTGCTTGCATACCCCAGGAATTTATTCAGATGCTGTTGAGGATCTTCAAATGTTCCCCCAGAGAGGGCTCCTTTCTATCATACTGATCAGAGCAAGGTGAAGATCAAAATTCGCATCGGCCCCTCTTGCTCCTAACAACCCCAAGTTGCCTCCTCCGTTATTCTTGAAAACTTCAGGGATTACAACATTATCTAGTTTCGCCATGTTGATCATTTCTTCTTCCAAATTGTCTCTGGTTGCAGCTTCAATCGTTTTTCAGTTCGGTTCCTCAACTTCAACTCTTAAATTAAGAGCTTCAGTTGCTTCCACATTCTTGTTCTTCTTCCTCTTTGCCTTCTTTTTTCTTGATGATGCTCCAATTTCCAGATCAAAAGGCGCTAATGTTCCTGCCTTCGATCTAATGTGCGTACACCTAAGAAAAATACGCGTTAGAAATTAAAGACAAGAATAAATATTCTTAATTAAACTATAAATAATAATCTAATAATTAATGCCCCCGCAAGGGCGCCAAGAACTTGATGAGAATTTTCTGAACACACAATATTAATCCCCAAGTGTGAAGGATGCTATTGTAGTTTTGATAAGCGATCAAATGATTATCGAACTCAAGAGACGTATTATTATCAATTTAATTATAATCTAACTTATTAAGACTAGATCGACAATATAGTTGTGGAGAATTAAGAAACTAATAAATAATTAAATAAAATAGCAATTAAAATAAACAAGCAGTAGAGATTAAACGAAAGTGAATAAGTGAGAAAATAGGTAGTTCTTCGAGCCATTCAATTTTATTCATTAACTTCCCTTCCATGTATCAATGTCTGACTCTGCCTTACTGATTATGGACGCATCACTAAGCCATAAAAATCTACTCTATATACACAAGTAAATAAGCTTTTGACACATGTGAATATCCTTGGAGCAAGAGATATAATTCACCCCCTTTTTAGGTACTATCAGTATCAATTATTTCCCATACACTAAGTACTCTAACCCGATTTGATTCCATTTATATGTACTATGAAGTTATTCTCTTTGTCCTACTCATTAACCCGAATTAGATTCAATTAACAAGTATTTATATAAGATAGTTCTAATGAGACTTCGGAGTCCCCTCACTTAGAATCATAATATGCAATCCTGCTCAACAGTGAACACACTGAATCAATAACCAAGATATGTATTCTGACTCTACATAACAATTAATGATGCACAAAATAACTCTGAGTATGAATTTAAAAAGCATAGTCTTATATAAAATAAATCACAATTAGTATTGTACGGAGTATACACACAGAAGTTCAATTAACTCATAAAACCTTCATAAACCCTAGAACTACCGAAGCGATTCTAGCTCATGATTGATCGAAGAACAATCATGGTGGTTGGATAGATCTTACCCATATTCTTGAAAATTACAAGATAAATTAAGAAGCTAAGTAAACCCAAGATGCGGGCACTGTCGCGTCTCTCTCTGTCTTGAATCTTCACTTAGTTCTCACTTGATTCGATAGACGAATCTCTCTCCACAGCTCCGTAGGATGGTGTAGGGTTTTGGATGTTGTGTAGAATAAAGGTGATGAATGGTGTCCTTTTCTACTGCGTAGGGCATTCCTTTTATAGTTTTAACTCTTCCAATGGACTTCTAATGGGCTTTTTGAGTGAAAACACATACTGATGGTGTAAAAATATGGATCCGGAAGCTTTCCGCACATCGATTCGACCAAGGCCCTTGGTCGAACCAATCATGCCCTGGTCGAACTAGCGTGTAATGCACTGGCAAGTGGTTGGTTCGACTCGAACCACCGGTTGAACCAGAAGCATCGCAGTTGATTCTCTTTAGGCTTTTGGTTAGATCACGGTTCGACCATCACGCCAGGTCGAACCACATCATCGTGGTCGAACCGTGCTGTAACACATCTTCAGGTTGCTAGTTCGACAAGAATCAGTGGTCGAACCACTCGTGTTTTGGTCGAACCAGGTACTTTCGTACCCCTCTTCCGGTTCCGAGCACTTCTGTCCTGTTTTTCTTCAAAAATATGCTCAAACGGCCTCAAATGGACCTGATTCATGACTTTCCACTAGTATATCTCGATTTATCTCGACTTAAGATCAAATCAGATATCATTATCACAGAAATCAGAGCTTAAAATACGTGAATTTACACTCTCATCAATAATGCTATGTGAAAAAATGTACAAAACATAAATATATGCAAAGTTAAAATGTGCAAAAATCTGCATTACGAGCAGAAAAATCTGAATTCCATACATTTAATTAGAATATGATCATTAGAAAATGGAGTTTTCGGATTTGGGGGGAAATGTCATTAAATTTGGGAATTGGGAGAGAATCAAATTTGGGGGCAAATATGCATTTCATGCAGAAAAATTGCATTTCGTGCATTTAATCAGAATACGGTCCAAGAAATTGGAGTTACAGGATTTTAATGCCTTAATTCCGGGGATTGGGAGAGAAATCGAATTTGGAAAAAAATCTACATTTCGTGCATTTAATCAGAATAAGGGTAAATTTGACAATCAATAATGAAATAATGCAGTTAAGAGTAATGGTTATGTTTGTGTATCTAATAGTAATTTTGAAATATGTAGTGTACCTACTAGTAACTATCTCATTTTTAAAATTAAGATGACTTTTTGAAGTAATTGTATGATGTGATGTATCAATTTTAGATTATTGGATACTCTTCTCACTCTCTATCTTTCGCCTCGTGACCTCTGTCACTTTCTCCTTTCGATGTCAAAGGGGTTCTATTCCATAGGTTTGTGGTAACTTTCCTCCTTACTTTCTCTTAGTTACGTTGGTTTCCATGGATCACTGTTCACTCTTTTAGTTCACTCACAAGAATGATTACCCTCAAGTGTAAGGGATCAATTGTGGTACACGCGTGACCAAGTTAAATTATCGAATCCACGGGATTAGAGTTAAATAAAATACGCACTAAAGCGCATCACTAATAATTAAGACAAAGTAACCTTTTCTGAATTGGAATTAATAACTATAAGAAACTGTCAGATTATCGACGGAAATTTTCCGTCGCTCAAATAGGAAAAATCCGTCGGTAAATAATTTACCAACGGAAATGGTATTGTCGCTATTTTCATGGTCGATAATTTATTAGCGACAGAAATTTAATTTCGTCGGTAATTTTGAGTGTCAGTAAATAAATTATCCGTCGATAATCATGCAACGCCAAATGGTCGGATATCATTAATTAGTAACGATTTTACCGACGGAATGTTTTGTCATTAATTACCGACAGATTTTTCTGTTGCAAAATAAAAATACAAAAAAATAATAAAATACATTATCGACAGAAAAATCCATATATTTCTATATGAATTTTTTTAATTTATCATCGTTAATTTTTATATATTTTTATTATTATATTTAAAAATTTAATATTAATACCTGTGAAAAAAATTGAATATTTAAATTAACATTCAAAATACCACCTAATATAAATTTATCATCTAATATAATATTCAAATTCTAAAATCTCCACAATCTCAAATTCAAAGTAATACAAAAAATTGAAACACAAAGTAATACAAAAAATTGAAACACAAAAAGAACTAAACCTTCCTATGTTCCAAAAGCAAATAAATTGGACCTTTGTGCATCCTTTCTCATACTTTGTGTTCCTTCAAATAAATTGGATAGGCTCTCAGGAGCAACAACAATAAAATTGGCCAGTCTGGGGAAAATATGGGGTTTCATCAACAGAAAAATGTGAAATTCTAGCTTGGTTTTTTCTCCCAGCACTGAAAAAATATACATGCCAAGCAACTCAAAATTTGCTTCTACTGTTGGAACATTAAAACTGCGAACAAATTCTGCATACTCTGTTATATCACGCTTAAGACGCATTCCTCCACTAAAAACATATATATATGTATGTCAATTCAACCAAAATGGCAGACAAGAGGTAATAAATAAAGTTGATCAGAAAAATAACTACAAATTTAACCATTATTTATAGGTTGGCTTTTAAATGCAAAATCAAGGGTTGACTATGATGGATGTATAGAAAAGAAAATAATGCTCTGAATTCATGCCTATAGGTTTACACAAAGAGCTTAGAAACATATTTACGAGGAAAGCAGTCATGGACCCACTATATAGTCATATAGATTACCTTGGATTAAAAGTGAACTTCTGCCAATGATTCAGTAGGCCCTTGTGCAAGCGATTTCCCTGAAATAGATGATCATTATTGATGAAGATCTCAAAATGCTGCTCTTCCATTGATATACAAGTTCAAAATGTAAATTTCCATTTAAATCATTAAGCTTCCAAACAATCTTCCATTGATATACAAGTTCTCATAGTTTTTAAGAATATAGTTTTCAGAAGATTCTATAACAAAAAGACTTTGTTATATAGCTCAGAAAAGATAGATAATCATGAAAGGTAAGTTGCAGCAGATTTAACACTAACAAAACATTACAATATCCAAACACATTATAGTTGACCTACTCATTCTACTTTTGGTTGACACCAAAAGAAGTTGATATTCACCAAAAGCCTTAGGAAATGCATATTTTTTGTTACATCACCAACTCTTCGACCCAAATTAATAAATTAATAATTATATTCTAAGTTCTAACTGAATAACCATTGAGAGTGATATTTCACTTGCAAATATAGTTCCTTTTCTTCCTTAACTACTATGGATTTTTAAATCTCCCTCTCCCCACTAGCTTTCAGCTGCACGACCTTTCGCTAATGAGAAATCACAAGTATAATGCAGAAGCAGAAGCAAAATCTCAAGTAATACAGGACATATGTACACAAATGAGCAAAAGAGCACATCTTTAATGATTCACTAGTAAAAGTAAGACTACTAAAATACTCTAAAGCAATCACTCTCATAATTCTCCTGTAGAATTGGGCGCTGACTAGGATCAGGAAGAAAATTAAGAGACTTTCAGGCTTAACTAGCCCAAAAGGCTAAAAAGCAAAGATAACATATAAAAATACAAGTAGAAAGAAAAAAACTTTTGTAATAAGATATTTTGGACATGATTAACTAGGAAAAAAGGGTTGTTGAGTTGTAGTCGACATCATTGAATTTTTTTATACCTAATTAAATGAAATTCAACTTATAGAATATATGTAAACCGGTCTCATACCAATATCCATCCTTATCTTTCCATGTAGCCACCTCCTGAAGATAGGAAATCATTAGACATACTGAAAACAGAGGAGAATGTAGAGCATAAATAAAATACAGACCTTTCCACCAAGAACAAACCTTGCTTCCAATAATATTAGCTTATAACCAGCATCAGCCAAATACTTTGCAGTAGAAAAGCCAAATAAACCTGTAAGAAACCCAACAATTCAGTAACATTCTCATGATCAAACAACAACACAAAATTGTACATTTATTACTGACAGAATCCTATGTGGTCACTACTCTTACTCATAGATTGTGAAACAAAAAATGCTGACACATTAAGGTAACTGATGAATGCCACAACAATTTGAAGATAAAGGTAAATTCCACAGCATTTATAGTTTAAAGCAGAACATGAAAGCAATTGGTGAATTTGTATTTGCTATTTAAATCTATAACTAGGATCTAAGTACCTTGTTAATATTTATAGAGGGTTTGCAGCTTTTCAAAACTCATTATATACTCTCTCTTTTTTGTATACTAATATAATGTAGAGAGAGAATTAGAGTTCAGAGATAATAATCTAGTAGCTCAATCTATGGCAGCAAAAGAGAAAACAAAATAAGTTAATGCATGTCCAATTGAAAATCACAAATACCAACTAAATTATAATAGAGGAGCATGCCTGTCATAGCCGCTGACAGATGCACCTTGCATTGTGCTTCATACTTCTCGGTGTCCTCCTCATGCAGTAACGTTAAGCATTTTTTGAGCATGTTAAAAATTAAATCCTGTATGTTTACTAAAAAAAACCATGTAATAACGGAAAGGCAGAACATAAAAGCAACTCTGAAACATTGAGACGACATTGCTTTAGAGACTTCTTCCACCAAAATAACTTATGCTTTCAGATGTTGAAAGAAATAATTTTAACGCATCATTTGTTTATAATAAAAACAGTAAATAAAAAAAAGGATCAATTCTCACATAAGATTTATGGCTGCATAAATGATCTAAATCTAATAATGAAATTTTATTAGTACAACAAATAGGATATCATTAGAGCCCAACATTTGAGATGTGATCTAGATAACCCTAAAGTTAGTTGACATCCTAAATTTGAACACAAGAAGAAAAAAGACAGCAAGATTTGCTGACATCAAGTAGTATGAATCATGAAAGTTCACTTTACCATCATTTTCTCAACTTTAAAAACATATGTACCAAGGGTTACTATAAAAAATTTGGACCAAAAAATGGATGACGACAAAGCTAAGACTTGCCCATAAAATAAATCAATATAATGAGTTTTTTTTAAATAATTGTATAATTGTGAAGAATATTCTAGAGTGGAAGAGTAAATAACTACACTTAAATTAGAAGAGATAAAATCTCTACCCTCGTGCACTGGATTCTCCAAATCCTTTGGATATATGAAATCTATTATTCCAATTGCTTCACCGTTAAAACAAACACAAGAGAATCCAATTAATTAAGTAGAACTCCATTTCAAAAAACTTATTTGGTGAAGAGTGGGGTTGCAGATTAAGGGGTTCAAATGAAAATGAGATTTAGAAAAATTAAGTAATTGGATAGAAAATTAAGTAATTGGATAGAAAACCAAAGTTTTCATCTACTTCAGATCATCAAAAGACCAAGGATTGAGATTGTATATTATGAAAAATAAAATTTTAACTTCATTCGTTATACCCGAGTCCCAATTCCCAAACTCATGTATAAATAAAACAAAGCAACAGATGTTTAAGAAAAGTTACAAGGACAAAATATGTTGCTCTTCAAAACTAGTTAAATTCAGAAAACAATGGACGAGAATGCTAGAATGGAAATTTCGGCTGCTAATAGAAGAACGCACTTTCAAGCATTCAGATACATAACGAGATCAACCTTCAACAGAAGCTTTAAATGTTTTTAACTGTAGCAACACCCATAAATGGAAGAAAATACACACCTAAGTTCTTGTCTTATGTTTTGGAGAACTGATGTATCGGAGGCGGGACCTTCAACCGCTACTTTAATATCATCTTTTTCCTCTGAATCCACACAACTTGAGGCCATTTCACAAACCTGTGGAGATCCTTCTTCAGCGGAAGTGCACCACCGATTCCGAATTACTTCGGCCTCTTCTCGTAGAGAGGATTTACAACTTTCTCCGCCTTCTTCTTGATCGTCGTCCGAAGCTTTGCGGCGCCCTTCTTTGTAGCCTGAAAATATCATTGAATTCTATAAATAATATTTGAAATGAACAAAATAATGTGCGCCATAGCTGGAGAGATGAGAGGAGATTCACCATTTTTCCGTTGCAATGAAGAATTGAGTGAGGGTTTCTGAAACGGCTGAAAAACCCCAATATAAGCAGCGATACCTGAGCACCGTCAAAATTGACCGTGACCGGAGCACCAACGAGAGTGATCGGTGGCAGTAACAGCGACAAAAGTGACCGGCGGAGCAAGTGAGTGGCGAGGGTAGCATCGGCGGAGTAGAAAGGGCTGCTGGATTTGTTTTATCGGGAGAAAATAGATGAGTTGTTTTGATAATTTCAATTGGAAAAAAATAAATCTTCCCATTACCGATGGAATAAAACCGTCGGCATATTAAACGCTGATTAATTTTTTTTAATTTTTTATGAATTTACCAATAATTCAATCTGTTGGTATAGTAATTGAGAGACTCTCTTGTAAGACGGGTTTTTTGTAAAACAGTTGTGAGACGGGTTGATCCATTATTAAAGTATGCTTATCATATAGGTAAAGTATGCTTATTTATAGTTAAAGTATGTCAATAATGAATCATATTATAACATCCTAAAATCATACTTGAATTCATCATCCATCATACTTTACAAAACATACTTTAACAACCATTAAGCATACTTTATCAATATAATAGACATACTTTAACACGTCTCACAAATGGTCTCACATAAGCAGCGTCTCACAAGAGACTTTGTCATAGTAAGAGAATTAGTAAACACTTAAATTATTTTTTTAAAATAAGATTTTATATATTTATCGATGGATATAATCTGTCGGTAGATTAAAGACAAGAATTATTTTTTTTTAAAATAATAAAATTTTATATATTTACTGACGGATTAAATCCGTTTGTAATTTTTTGGGACTTAATCCCTCCAAAATAACGACGGATTTAGTGACGAAAATAATTCCTTCACTAATTCCGTAGGTAATCTGTTGAAAAAATCGTTGGAAAATTTTTTGATAATATTTTAAAATAAATCATATTAAATCAATAAAACGTCGGTAATTCGTTCGTAAACTGTCTGTAATTAGCGACGAAAAGAATCCGTCTGTAAATCTATCGGTAATCCGATAGTTTCTTGTAGTGAATTAACTAATTATGCAGAAAAATAAATAGCAAAATAAATAAAATAGAAGCCACACTCACAGGTGTTTCAAGAGATAAGAACAAAATAGTTTTAGAAAAATTCAATTTATCATGTGAAATAAGACAAATAGACAAGTGAATCAAATCATGCAGAATTTTATAGGAATGATCACACTTAAGCATGCTAAACCACTAAGGACAAGTAAGATTTAACAATTTTAAAGAATATAAATTCCTTTGACCAAATTAATAAGATAATTCTCTATTCCCTCGCTAGGTACTTCATGCTAAATTCAATCTAAAGTTAGAGCACTAGACTTCCCTTTATAAGTACAAAGAAAATTAAATACTCCATATAACCCTTATTCGCTTTATAGGCGATTCACATGCAAAATTCCATATAAGCTAGTACAAGAGATCTATCCTGTTTAGGTAATAAAGGGAATGAATTAGGGCTTCCTTTCCATATTTCTCTTTAACAATGGTCATGCAAAGATAATAAGGTATTATATGTTGATGGTCAAACAATCAAGGGCTATATATTGGTCAATCCACTTCAGTTGCTACGAAATAACAAATATAATCATGCAAGACATTCAAATCACAATCATACATCAATCAATAATAATATCATGAATACATAATTGACAAGAAAATAAATAAACATGATCATAAAAGTTTAAAGTAAGATGTCAGTAAGGAATAAATATTCTGCAAGAATTAGCATCATAGATGTCTAGAATCTCAAATCAACATGATAAACTTTCAAAATCTTATAAAATTATCAAGAAGAAACTAGTCCATGGTATTACAAGCAACAACCACGGCAATGAAATTGTTCTTACTCATGAGTCTATGAATCAATAATAAAAAATAAAAGAAAGAAGAAAAACCCCTTTGCCTAGAATAATTCTCTGTCTTCTTTTTTCGTCTTGATGATCCTCCTTCGTTCTCCTTCTCAAGTAGCAAATACTGTGACTGAGTGTGAAAGATGATGGATGAAAGGCAAGTGAAGGATAGTGTTGGCGTTCGATCATTTGGTTAATGTGATTTGTTAGGGTTCCATGCAATTCTATATCAGCGGAAGCAAAAGTACAGAATTGTATTATCTTTCACTAGGGTATGTTGAGGAAGAACAGCTGCAGAAACAAACTCTTGATCTTCTGCTGTATTCCAAAGTCCAATCTTGACATTGTGTGGGCAACGATCTTCAAGATCCTCTCAATCTGCTTCCTCCCGTATTCTAATGTTTTTTAGGAGTCAATGAGGGTTTTCGAACAGCTGAAATGACTTATATATGGGCTACAATAGGGACCAGGAGGATAAATTAGAGTCGTGTCTCCATTGGGCTTAAGTATCCAACTTTAGCCCAAAACTTATATACTTAAGTCCAATAATAATAATATAGCCCACTAAAATATTATTATTGCACTGCCGTTCTAATCCCATATTACGTTATGAGCTCTTTCTTATTATGAGCCCGTTAGTCTCCCCGTGTTTAAGATATACAATGCCCATTAATTAATTAAGTTAGTGACAACTCATTAATTAATATCTCATCCGAGAGTAGTACCACTCAACCTTGTTATCATGCCGGAATAAATTCACCTGCAGAATTTACATGATAATCCTTATGAGCTCCTCAAGGGGACATCATCGGCCTATTCAATAGGACATAGATTCATTCTACAATCAACATCACACCATAGAGACAACACTATTTCCCAACTCGCCGAGTTTATTGATTTAATAATTAAATCTCACCCATTGATGAATTAAAAAGATACATACTGGCTTACATGTTGAGGTTATTGTATAGGGATTAAGAGCACAAACATCCATAATAACTGAGATCAAGTTCTCCTATATAGTGAGTATAAGTCAAACGATCTCAAGCGGTCCTGCTCAATACACACAAAGTGCACTAATGTGATTTTATAGTCAAGACAAACTAATACCAAATCACACTACAACCATCCCCATAGATTGTCCCCGTCTATCTCAGTTGTGAGCATCTATTTATACTTTATAAGGAGCTGATATTATTATCTTCCGTGCGACGCGGCACACCATATTATCCACAGTATAAAGTAAGTGGACTTTTGCAATAATATATAAATAAATTATAATTTGCAAAATATTTAATCAATGATTCTCATTTCAAATATTGTTATAACATTTTTCATGCTAAAGCTAGGCTTTTAGTATATAATCCCTCGTATAGAAGGTGAGAGACGGAATTGCGTGAGGCGTGAACTGTATCATATGACTTCTGTGTTCAGTTAGGGCATGAACGTGTGTACATATATAACTGGAAGAAGGCAGGATGTCATAGGCATGGGCTTTGTTAGCGTAGTGGGCTGGGCCCCATATATTAACAATGCAATCCGGCCAATTCACATACTCGTAGATTCAATTATCCATGTTGAGCCCCACTTGAATTTCTAACTCAATTACTAACATGGCAAAATGAATCAATCATGTCCCATTTATTAAATTTTAAATCCTCCATAAAGCTCCATGATGTATGTTTTCTTTACATGCAAAATTATTCCCCAAGTATTATGGATTTAAATTGCAGCTTAGGCATGCGACCAAGTTAAATATCGAACCCAAATGACAGAGTATTATAAATTTAATTATTTACTAAATTAATTAAAATGAAGTAGCAATAAGATTTAAAGGATTAATATCCAATTAACTAAAATACTAAAAATTAAATAACAAATAGAATAAAATAAACACTAGAAGAATACGAATGTGACTCAAGAATGGAGAATAGGTAGCCCAAGGGTAATCTAGTTTCACTCATTAATTTTCCTTTCGTGTATCAATGTCTGATTCTGCCTTGTGGAATATGGACGCATCACTAAGCTATGCAAATCTACTCTACAGACACAAGTAAATATGCATGTAACACATGTGAATAACCTTGGAGCATAAGATATAATTTCACCCCCCTTTCTCGGTACTATCAGTATAAATTATTTTTCTCTAGGATTGGTACTTTAACCCGATATGATTTTCCTTTATAGGGACTATAAAATTAACCTCTTTATCCTACTTATTAACCCGAATTCAATTCAATTAATAAAACATTCATATATGACAATTCTAATGAAGTTTCGGAGTCCCTTTACTTAGAATCATAACATGGAATCCTGTTCAGTAGTGAACACATCAATCAACAACCAAGATATATATATATATATATATATTCAGACTCTATATAATAGTTGAAGATACACAAAACGACTGTGAATATGAATTAAAAATGCATAATCATATATAATATATTTCCACAAGTAGTGTTGTACGGAGTATACACACAAAAGTTTAATTAATTCATAAAAACCATCAAAACCCTAGATCTACCAAAAAGGCTCTAGCCCATGGTGTTGTAGGAAACACATATGGGGTTAGATAGATCTTACCCATAGTTTGAAAAATTAGAAAATAGAAGAAAAGAATTAAGAAAACCATTGGTGTAGCGATCTCCTTCCTTCTTTCTTCCATCTCTTCAAATCCTCTTGATTCTCCTTTTGGGATCCACAGACGAATCTTCACAGTGATAAATAGATGGCGGAAGGAATCAATGCATGTGATGGTGTGGGGAGTGAACCCCCCTTGTGGGGTGGTGTAGTAGGGATTCTATTGTGGTCTTAACCCTTCTAATGATGTCCTTTTATAATTGAAACTCTCCTAATGGATATTGGATGAGCTTTTTTAGACGAAAATACGCACATACACGCACTGGGGTGTAAAAACCACTTAGATGTGGAAATTCGGGACATTAGTCGACCAAACTATTCTGGTCGAGCAACATGGCCCTTGATCGAGCAATGGTCGAGCAACACACATGTGCGTAGAAGCTACTTTTTCACGCCGCTCGACCGTTGCTCAACCAAACTGGTTTTGGTCGAGCAACACTCTTTTAGTCGAGCAAGCTTGCGCAGTCTCACCGTTTCGCATATAACTTCCACATCTGAACTCCGATTTGCGTGATTCTTACGCCCACGGGATCCTCTCTTCCTTTGCTTTCTATTCATATAAAGAAATCATAAAAAGTAAAACATTTGATAGGCACTATTCATGCAAAGTTGTACAATCATGTTGAGTAGGAACAACTTGCACGACATCACCTTTTTTATCATAACTTTCTCGTTTGAACTCTGATTGAGGTGTTTCTTGAAACAAAGTGACCATATCTTCCGTGGCTTTCCAAAAGTATATCACATTCTCAATTTAGACTTCCAAACAAACACAAAAAATTACACAAGTTGGACGTGTGTTTTTTAGCATTCTTGCACAAGTTACACCTTTTCTTCAACTTTGCACTTTTGATCCTTTTTCCACCTAAAATACCATAAAACACCTCAAATGCACCTTTTTTTCACATATATCAAATATGAGATATTTGTGCTAATATATAACAACAATTCCCATAAAAAAGTGTTAAATTAGATACTAAAACACGTTTATTTTCACTCTCATCACTCCACATAATCAGCATGCATGGCCAGCGTACGTTTGACAAGTAAATGATTTCCCTTTCTCAATCCATGCCATTCCTCACGTCTTTTCTTTAATTTCCATTAGACCATCACTAGCTAGCTAATAATGATCGATCTCCTTCAACTCCTCCCCTTATATTTTATCAATTTTACTCCAAAATAGGTCCAAGCGTGAATACGGGTGCACGGAATATCAACTCTTAAAGTGTTGGGTAGGTTTGTGTGAGATTATCTCTCAGTTATGTTGGATTATAT
Organism: Pogostemon cablin; assembly: GCA_023678885.1. Classification (NCBI taxonomy): domain Eukaryota; kingdom Viridiplantae; phylum Streptophyta; class Magnoliopsida; order Lamiales; family Lamiaceae; genus Pogostemon; species Pogostemon cablin. The sequence continues at coordinate 34,343,378 of CM042957.1, forward strand.
ACTAAAAGTCTAGCTTTTGTATGAACAATGTTTAGACGATATTTGAAATGAGAATCATGTGATCAAATATTTGCAATAATGTTGTTGCAAAAGTCCATTTACTTTATACTGTAGATAATATGGTGTGCAGCGTCACACGAAAGATCATATTATCGGCTCCTTATAAAGTATAAATAGATATTCACAATCGAGATAGACGGGGATTATCTATCGGTATGGTTGTAGTGTGATTTGGCATTAGTCTGTCTTGACTATGAAATTGCACTAGTGCACTTAGTGTATTGAATAGGTTGAGATCGTTCAGTTTATACTGACTATATAATAGAACTTGATCTCTGTTATTATGGATATTCGTACTCTTAATCTCTATACAATAATCTCGACACGTAAGCCAGTATTTATTTCCTTGATTCATCAATGTATGAGATTTAATTGTTAAATTAATATTCTCGGTGAGTTAGGAGATGGTGTTGTCTCTATGGTATGCTGTTGATTGTAGAAGGAATCTGTGTCCTAACGGAACTGGCTGATGATGTCCCCTTGAGGAGCTCATAATGATTATCATGTAAACCCTGCAGGTGGATTTATTCCGGCATGATAATAAGGTTGAGTGGTACTACTCTTGGTAAAAATATTAATTAATAGAGTTGTCAGTAACTTAATTAATTAATGGGCATTGAATCTTAAACACGGGGAGACTAACGGGCTCATAATAAGAATGAGCTCATAACGTAATTTGGGATTAGGGTGGCAGTACAATAATACTTCTTTAGTAGACTGATTTATTATTATTAGACTTAAGGATAAATTTTGGGCTAAACTTGGATGCTTAAGCCCAATGGGAGGCCCAAACCCTAATTTCTCCTCTTGGTCCCTGTTGTAGCCTATATAATAGCCAATCTCAGCAGTTCAGATAATTAACACACGTATAATATCGTGAACAATAGATTAGGATTGCAGATTGAGATCATCTTGTAGATCGTTGCCCACACAACGTCAAGATGTGGCTTAGGAATGCAACAGAAGACCAGAACACTATACCAAAAATACATTAAGACAACACATATAATGTATTGTCTGTTAGCTTCTTTTTAGAAAAAATCTCTGTTGTCGAAGCCCCTGTTGTCGTAGGGCATTTGAAAAGATGCACAACGACAACACATATTATGTGTTGTCGTTGTGTGCCTTTTTTTATAAAAATAGACGCACAATGACAATATATATTTATGTGTTGTCATTGTGCATCTTTATGTGTTGTTGTTGTGCTTCTTTTTAATTTTTTTAAGACAATAGGTTATATATGTTGTCTTATTTGGTTAAGACAACGGATATATGTATTTTCTATTAATGTAGTATTATTAAATTATTCATAGCATCTACATTTATACGTATTGCCGAACCAATTAATTATTATACAAAATATTTTATAATTAATTTATAAACAAAATAATAAAATTCAAAATGTATTAAAACATTCTAAATAATCCAAAACATGCTAAATATCAAATATCCCTCTCAAATCTAAATGTTGGCAAAATCCAAATACATCCCATAAGACATGACATAAATAGAATTGGTTTAAAAACTACGAAACTATGGATCCAAGTCTAGACAATTAATGAAAATCCAAATACATCAACAAGTCATGATCATTCCCCTTTAGCTTTGACGCCTCTTCTTTCAACTATATGTGTATGTCCAAACACAACCATAATCTTTATCATGAGAAGTTAAAACACCTACCATGAGGCTAAAAAACTTGAAAACAGTTGAGGACAACCATATTAAATAATACAAAATCAACTAGAAAATTCCAATTTACAATATAACCATGTAAGAGTTTAGAAAATAAACCTGAGGAAATAAATCAGCTACACCAATAATTCAAATCTCATATTATCTCATGAAGAAAAATAGCAGTACAATCCATTGCTTTAACATACATCATACCAATTTTTCATTCTAAGGGTATATTTAACAAATACAAATTTAACATTACGAGAGAACAAAATCAAAGTTGGTCTAACACCAATTTCAATATAGCAATAAATCTATAAAGTTATGATCATTAAAGTATGCATAGTTAAGTACCAGCTTTATACCTTTATATGAGACTGAAGGAAACTAAATGATCTGTGTCTTTGCTCTTGCTCTGCCCTTCACCTCCCACACCATAGTTGTCTAAAAAAGAAGACAAACAATCCAAACTCACATGAAATTGAAACAGATAAGGAAATTGCAAGTAAAATATTGGCTAGAAATCCTTTTGATTCTATTCACAGTCACAACTTTGTTCCATTAAACAAGTTCATCATACATAGTCAGTAGTGACTAATCAACCATACTACAAAACTATTTTCACCTTTAGTACAAGAACATGAGATTTAAAAACAAAAAACAACTGCATCTGCTAAATGCTAACATATATATTCACACAAAATAGAGTATGACCACAGAATATAGTATGAACTCGATTCGAACTACCAGAAAATGAAATGCCACTCTTCTCACCCCATGTAGGATTTCAATGGCTACTATTCTTCTCAGATTCCGACAATCTTAACGATTCCTGACCAACAACCTATGCCAGGGCAACAAACAAAACAGTATCAGAAGAGATTAATTACACAAAATTGCAACCCCACTTTACTAGCTTAGAAGTTTTTCTGCTCAACAACTACTGATAGAGTAATGAAAATTGGAATTGATGTTTCAATGGAAATGAAGAACTCTTAAGAACTAAAGAAACAGGTTAAAAAGAGTAGATAATAAGTAAATTCATTACAAAATTGCATGCAATAAAACAAGAACCTAGCCCTTATCAGCAAAATATGGAATCAAACAAAAACATAAAATAGAGACTACAAACACAATAAATTACAACAATCAACAAAATTAACAGTTTCCACATAAGTGTAAGAATGCACCGACTAATTAAACCAAACACCGAAAACTCGTGTAATAAAAATATAATTAATGAGACTAAACAAATTTTAAACATGAACTTTTAATGTGCACTAGTCTTAATTGAAATCAAGAAGAGACTAAATAAATTAAAACATTTTCTACAAGAGTGTTCTAGCCTCAAAAGAAATATCTCGGAGTCTACTGTAGCAAGTAAACCCAAAGAGAGGCCAGCATGAACTTGTGGTTTGCCAAGAAGTTGGCATGAAGACTAGCGAGTATGCTTCCACAAAGCTTCAATTAGTAAATCAAAATGGCATCAAACCGGTAAGGCAAGCAATCCAAAATCAACCATCTTAAACCAAACAACAAAACTGGATCCCAGTATCACAAATACATCTAGATTTGACCAAAGTTGAATCAAAATTAGAATAGAAAAAATACACCTATCAATAGGAGTAATTACCACAATCTGGAACATCCTTAGAGTGTGTCAATCAATAATTTCCATAATGAAGAGGAAAACCTGAAAGTATCTGTCATGAACATGATGCGTGTGAGGAAAAAACCAGCAGTAGCGAGATCCTGTTCGGATGAAGACTGAAATAAATCCAGCGTTTAAATCTGCAATCTGCGGTGAGTAAAAACATCTCAGAAATTCGATAAGGATGAACACTCCAGTGGCAGACGGAGAAGGCTGTAATGGCTCAAAGCAACGAGCAAAGGCAGAGCACGAAGATACTCGCGCTCACACATTTGGATCAGCCACTGCTGCAATAGGTAAGCCCAATAGGTCAGGGCTGGACGGCGGACTGTGGGAGCACCGACGGCCAATAAAGCCTCTCCAGTGGCTGAATAAACACGGTTGGCAACCAATAATTATAGATGGGTCGGCTGCACCCGTTCGAGAAACCGCATCGAAGGTGCAGCGGCGATGCCACCCAAATCTGCACGGCCGACAATAGGGTCAGAGAAGCAGGTATCCTCCATCGCGAATAGCTTGAGGATGGACGATGGAGAGGCAACCCTTAAATTGAGTGATGGCGGTTTGGCGGGTGATTATCGCGGATGGCCGCCAATAGGACAAGATCCGCGATCGGTTGTAAAATCAGGCGGCGGTGGGAAGGGCTGCTGCCCAAAGCGAAGCAAGATCTGGAAAATCCTAGGCGGCAGCGTAAGTAAAGGTCGAAACCTTAGGCGGCACCGGAAGGGTGCCGGCGAGACCAAGAAGTAAAGAAAAATGTGAGAATTCAGATCCGAAAGGAGATAAAACGTCCGTGCTAAAATTTTGACTAGAATGGTCATTGGCAACTGACCCTTTTTTTTGGGAAGAAGGATTTGGCCTTTTATTAGGCTATTACTGGCAGTTAACCGGAAAGAAAAAGGCAGGGGGAATTTTTAGAGAGAAGGAAGAGAATCTCTGGAGAGCAAAACTTCCCTTAGCCCTAAAAAGATCAAAATAGAGTAAGAAAGAGGTGGGAGAGTGATGGGCATTTTCTCAACACACAACTTTAATCCCCAAGTATGAAGGATATCAATTGTAGTTTCGAAGGTGACCAAGTTAAATATCGAATCCACTGGACGGATAAATATTACTTTTGTTATTTTCTAGCAATTATGACTATGTTGAGAATTGTAATTGTAGGTTTGTGAACTAAGTAACAATTAAAATAACAAATAAATAACAAGAACAAGAAAATAGTAGTTGTGATCAAATAAGATGATAGGTAGTTCGTCAAGCCATCCAGTTTCATTCGTTAATTCATATTTTCGTGTGTCGATGTCCGACTCTGCCTTGTGATTTATGCACGCATCGCTAGACCATACAAATCTATTCTATAGACACAAATAGATAAGCTTTTGACATGTGTGAGTATCCTCAGAGCAAGACGTATCCTTTACCTCTCTTTCTAGGTACTATCATAATCAATTATTTCCTGTGCACTTAGTACTCTAACCCTATTTGATCTCCCTTTTTAGGTACTATAAAGTTATACTCTTAATCCTACTTGTTAACCCGAATTCAATTCAATTAGCAAACATTCATATAAGACGGTTCTAATAAAACCTCGGAATCCCTTCACTTAGAATTATAACAATAAACCCTGCTCATTAGTGAACACACTCAATTAATAACCATGTTATGCATTCAGACTCTACACAACGATTATTGATGCCTAAAACAACTATGAGTATGGATTAAAAACGTGCAATCTTATATAAAATAAACCACAAGTAGTGTTGTACGGAGTATACACACGAAATACAAATCAACTCATGAAACCTTCGTAACCCTAGAACTACCGAAGTGGCTCTAGCCCATGATTGATCTAGGAACAATCATGGTTAGTTGGACTAATCTTACTTGAATCTCCAGCTGAACCTCTGTCACAGCTCTCCTAATCTCATCTTGTAATGTGTTGTTGATGATGATCCCTTTCTTCTTTCTTTTCGTGATGATTTCCTTGACTGCATGAGCCTCCTTTTATACTTGTAATCACGTCTCTAGGGCTTGGAATGGGCTTTTCAAGTGATCCCATGCGTTTTGGCCTCGAAAATCTGGATAAGGTAAGTTCCCGCACGATGGTTTGACCTCGTCAAACAAGTCGAACCACTGGCCACAGGTCAAACCATAGGTCGAACCCACCTACTGGAAGTACTCTGCACTTGGTTCGACCTCTTGTACAGGTTGAACCTCTCCCTCTTTGGTCGAACCACAGGTCAAACCTCACCACTGGACAATTTTCGCTCCTGGTTCGGCCAACCGTCAGGTCGAACCCCCAACGTCGTGGTCGAACCCATCTTTTCGCGAACTGGTTTGACCATGGTTCGACCTGATAGACAGGTCGAACCCTTGAGTCATGGTCGAACCCTCCTTCTACACACTTTGCAATGCTGGTTCGACCTGTAGGAGAGGTCGAACCCTACTCCATCAGGTCGAACCCACCTCTCTCCTTGGTGGTTCGCGTGGTCTCGACTTTGTCTCTTCGATTCTTGGCACTTCCACTTCGATTTTGCTATGAAAACCACTTAAATAACTCCACTAACACCTGATTCATGCTAATTCACAATATATATAGGTTTTCCACCTATTTCCACCTCAAAACTCTCCAAAACTAGCACAAAACATGGTGTAAAACTTGTGAATTTACACACTCATCAAACCCCCAAACTTACATGTTGCTCGTCCCGAGGCAACCAAATCAAACCACAGGAGTCGTGTATAATTCACCAAGATTCAAGTACAACACATATTACACATGCAACTTCATTAAATCAAACAAGTATTAATTGCGTCATATATATCATTCGTACAAAACCAACCCAATCACACACCATTCGGAGTACTAAGTAATCTAGCTCACAAGATAAGTATTCACTCTTTTTCACTCAAGTGCGTGAGGCACTATATAGGTTAATATAAACACTCATATCAATCCATATTCACGCGTAACCATAAGCTTGGCAAAAGTCTCAAAAATCAACTTATAATCAACTCTTCACTAGGTTCACAAAGGACTTGTTTTCGGGTTGTAATGTTGGTTCTTTGGAAAAAGGCAGGAAAATTTGGACTTAGTGACTCAAGACACTAGTAGAGAGTTACCTTGGAGGTTCTCGATTTCTTCTTCTTACAGAAAGTTCTCCTCCAATGTCGTCTCTTGAACTTGTAAAATTTCTGAATTTTACTTCATTTCATGGCATCAACATCATCTTTTCGTTGGACAACTCGGGTACTGGTTTTAGGCACTACCCTTCTTCTCATGTATAGGCCATCAGCTGCTAAGCTTTACGCACCATGTATAAAAACCATTGGGGTACCAGTTTCGGGCACTACCCCTAAGCAGAATTTAACCATATTCTTTTCATCCAACCATATTCTATCTTCCTTTTTCTTCTTGCAACACTTACTCACCTCAACTCTCTCTACCAGTGAATAGATTAATCAAAGCTCAAGTAAAGGTGTATAAGGTTATTTACTTCGGCTACCAAAGAAAAAGCTTTAACGGCTCAACGGGGCATCCAAAGGTTAATAAGACCATTAGGAAGGATAAAATTTGGCTAAGTAACTTAATCACAAAATAATGGCCTAAGATCATGTCCTAGCAAATTATCAATCATAAGTCTCACACAAGACTCCAAGCCAAGTTCTAGAATACGTTCATATGAATGACCCTCTCAAGAATAAAACAATCATGACCAAGCATGATTATCAAGGCTCAAATCCTCACATAGGTAAATAGAATCCTAAGTACTCCTCGTAGCACATAATTAAGATCAATTCCACAAGAACTCTACATACTTATCAAATTATACATGCTTTTCATCAATAGAAATTAACACATGAACATATGAATGCACAAAATCAACAGCCCATAAACCAAATCAACCATACAAGTATTCAACACTCACTGGACAGAGTTCTCCTTCAAGTTCGACTTGGGTTCGACGTACTAGAACAGGTCGAACCAAAACGCATCAGGTCGAACCACCCTCTGTAAGTTTCAGATCACCAATTCGACCTAGGTTCGACCTGTTAAACAGGTCGAACCAAGAACGTCGTGGTCAAACCACCTTACTGGATGATTTATCACCACGGTTCGACCTCCTCTGTTGGGTTCAACCTCCTGGCACTGGTCGAACCTACCCTGGCTTTGGTCGAACCACCCTTCTAAGCTTCAAAACAGAGTGTTCTTCAATCCCTACACACATTAAACTTCAATACGAATCATTAGGTACCAACTAGAGCACAACTTCATCAAGAATTGGTTCTTTAAAAACTTATCAATCATGAGTAACTCCGCAATCACTCAAAATATGAAACAACAAAACACCACGGAACATTAGGCAAGTTACAAAAAATCGACACATACAAACCGGTTAAAATTTTAAATATGCCGCAAAAAATTAACTCCCCTAACAAACGTCACAAAAAAAAGATTATACTGTTGGTGCTTATTGAGGTAAGTACATCACACCCCCCCAAACTTAGTAGAAACTATAGTCGAAACTAAGTTTGCAAAGAGATATAATTGCCGATAAGTAAGCACTTCAAATATAAAAATTTCTTACTCACACAAAAGAAATAAAATAATAAACGGGAAGGAAGGCCCCCAACAGGCGCTCATGTTTAACGTCTGAGAGTCACGACGGATTACCGCTTTGTAGACTACTTGATCGGAGGATGATCATGTCGCATCCTCACCTTCCAATACTTTATCGCCCTCCTATCATCCACAATTTCCACCTTACCATTCTTATGCACCATACGATCAGTAGAATCTCCTGTCTCAAACTTTCTCTTCTCATTCCTGTCAATCTTCCACTCAATTTTGGAATAACTCCTATTTCCATCAAGATCAAAGTCAGGATAAGAGCAAGAGTAAGGACTTTTAAATTTGTTGGTATCCGGTAGTAAGTTAGGAGGCTTCAAGTAGGCATCATCTTCTTTTCCTTTGTCTACAGTCAGCACGACACCTTTCTCGCTCACAAAAATATGATCATTAGAATTACCTTCATTCCATGGCCGTGTAGACTCCTCCGGGTCAATCTTCCTCTTGAATTCCGAATCACCTGATGGATCTTTTTCATAGTCACCAAGATAAGCATACATCAAGTGTTCCGGTAACGGTGTCAGCTCCTTTTTCTTTTCTTCCATCGGAGTGCTCCCTCTCTCCAACGGCAAGTACTTCCTAGACTCTTTCGCTTCTTCAGCCTTAGCTTTCTCCAATGCATACCTAGCATCACCCAAAGCAAGTAAGTTCTCAAGATATTCAATACATTCCTCGATGGAGAGTCCGTCAAGCTCCGTAGTGGGATAAGTAAGAGACTCCATCAAACATGTCTCAAGAGGATCCTTTGACAGGATCAGAGACATATCCTCCACAATCTCCTCCACCACGTCAATACTATAACACTGCGACTCCATGGGCATCTTCATTGCTTTGTCCAAGTTGAAAAGAACTTCTTCTTTTCCATTTGCAATCTAAGCTCTCCTTTTTGAACATCAATCATAGCTCCAGCAGTAGCAAGGAATGGTCTCCCCAAGATTAAAGGGATATTATCCTTATCTTCTTCCATCTCTAGCACAAGAAAGTCTATTGGAAAGACTAGCTTCTCCACTTTGACGAGAACGTCTTCAATTATACCTTTTGAAAACGTCATCGACCTGTCCGCCAATTGGAGAACCACTGTTGTAGGGGTCAACTCTCCCAAACCAAGACTCTGAAAGATGGACAAAGGCATCAAATTGATGCTTGCCCCTAGATCACACAAAGCTCGCCGTGCCGGCCCCTTTCTGATCTCACATAGAATAGTGAAGCTCCCCGGATCCTTCATCTTTTGCGGCAGCTTTCTTTGGATGATTGAGCTGCAATTCTCAGATAAATTCACCATTTCAATTCCGGTTAAACTCCACTTCTTCAACAATATGTCTTTAAGAAATCAGGCATAGTACGGCATCTCCATGATTGCCTCTGAGAAAGGAATGCTCAAGCTTATCTTGTTCATTATCTCTGAAAACTTCTTGAACTTCTCTTCCAATTCCTTCTTCACAAGCTTATAAGAAAACGGCGGAGGTATCTTTATTTTGGGAATCCCCCATTCATCACGATCAACCTTCTCCGCTTTCTCCTTTTCAGCTCTCAATCGCTTGGCTCTCTCCCACTTTTTCTCCGCTATTATGTCTGTACTTTGCTCATTCCGAACTACTGGAGTAGCATCAACATCATCGAGAGTGTTCGGAGTAGCAACAGGTAATTTCTAGAGGGGTTCGACCAGGGTTCGACCTGTGGAACAGGTAGAACCAGGCACGTACTGGTCGAACCTACCTTCTGGACAACGACTCTCTTTTTGAAATTGAGGTTTGACCTGGGTTCGACCTGTTGAGTAGGTCGAACCACGGGTACCTAGGTCGAATCGGCCTACTGTACTCCTTCTGCCATCCGGTTCGACCAAGGTTCGACCTGTTTGATAGGTCGAACCATGACCGTCGTGGTCAAACCATTGCTACGACAAAACAGAGTGCTCCAAGTAGTGCGGTTTGACCTGGGTTCGACCTGTTGGACAGGTCGAACCATGATTGTCGTGGTCGAACCGTTGCTGCGATAAAATAGAGTGTTCCGAATTGTGAGGTTCGACCATGGTTCGACCTGTGGAACAGGTCGAACCATCTACAGTTTGGTCGAACCGATGCTGCAATGCCTCCTGATCATGTCCAGTGCGTTGGTTCGACCTTCCCTGTATGGTTCGACCTTCAATGTTGGTCGAACCATGGTCGAATCTCACCCTAGACATGTCCAAATTTGATTCCAGCCTCATAGGTCCCTCGTACTGCATTCCCGACCTCAATGTGATGGCGTTGCAGGACCTTGGATTCTCAATACTTTGAGACGGGAACTTTCCTTTCTCAATTGTTTGAGTAAGCTTGTTAACACTTCCTGCCATCTCCTCCATCAGCAATGTAAGGTCCTTCACCTGCTTAGATATAACCTCATAGTTTGCATCGATTTTCTTTTCAAGTTTGGCCTCAAGGCGGTTCACTCTTTCATCATTCTTAGCCATATACCTGTTCACAGTATCCTCCAGACCCGGTTTCCCTTCTTACACCTTAGCACCCGGATCAACACCCATCGGAGGTTGAATCGCATTTTTTGGATTGCTCCATGAGAACTCCGGCCTCCTAGGCTGTTGATAACCACCAGGGGGACCATGATTATTAAAGTTTCCTCGATAGTTCCCTTGGTAATTTTAGTTTTCTTGATCTGGATACCTAGTCCCTTGAATACTTTGACCCATGGCATAGTGTGCCTCTTCCAACTCCTCTTGGATTGGTCCCTCATTCTTTAACTCCTGCTGCAAGATTGGTACGCGCTGAGATAACTCGCTGATTTACTTCTATTGGGATTCAAGTAGCTTGTTGATATTGAACAAGCTAGAGACGAACTCATCCTCTCTACTTGTTTTCACCATTGCTTGTTCAACCTTAGCTACCTTCCCAAGGACATAAGTACCTCTAACTCTATTAGTTGGCCAATCCCTCGAATTCATCGAAATATCTTCAAACAACTTTTCGGCCTCTACGGATGACTTTGTAAGCAATGCTCCATTAGAAGAAGCATCCAATAATACTCGTGAATCACAGTCCAATCCATTGTAGAATATACTAATATATTGAGCTTTAGATAGCCCATGTTGAGGACACTTACTAAGCATGTCCTTGAATCTATCCCATGCTTCATGAAATTTTTCACCTCCACCCATAGCAAATTGGTTAATGTCTTGCTTCATCTTAAACACCTTTGAAGGTGGCATGTACCTCTCCAAGAACCTTAACTGCAGTTGCTCCCAAGTGGTGCACTCAGCTGCGTTGATAGTGTCGTACCAATCTCTCGCCTTTTCAGTAAGCGAGAATTTGAACAAAAGGATCTTCCTAGCATCTTCATGTTCTCCTGCATCTTTTTGAGTACTTGCATAGCCCAAGAACTTGTTCAGATGCTCCTGCAGATCCTCGAAAGACCCTCCTGAAAATGAGTTCCTTTCTATCATGCTAATAAGAGCGGGATGAAGATCGAAAGCTGAATTAGATCCCCTCGCTCCTAGAAGCCCAATATTTCCAGCCCCATTGTTTCTGAAAACCTCTCGGATGGCTAGATTATCCGGATTCGCTGCCATGTTGACTGTCCTTACTCCTGAATTAACTTCAGTTGTAGCTTCAATCATCTGCGAATTCTGCTCGTCAACTTCAACTCCAAAATTCAGATCTTCAGTTGGATCAATAGTCTTTGCCTAGCTCTTCTTTTTCTTCTTCTTTCTTGACGATGCTCCGATTTCAGGATTATAGGGTTTAAGTTCACCTTTCTTTGATCTCGTGAGCATGCACCTAAAGAGAACTAGAATTAAAACAGCAAAACAAGAAAAATAGCCCTAATAAACTAGAAATAACAAAAAGATATTTTAAGCCGTCCCCGGCAACGGCGCCAAAAACTTGATGGGCGTTTTCTCAACACACAACTTTAATCCCTAAGTATGAAGGATATCAATTATAGTTTCGTAGGTGACCAAGTTAAATATCGAATCCACGGGATGGATAAATATTACTTTTGTTATTTTCTAGCAATTATGACTATGTTGAGAATTATAATTGTAGGTTTATGAACTAAGTAACAATTAAAATAACAAATAAATAACAAGAGCAAGAAAATAGTAGTTGTGATCAAATAAGATGATAGATAGTTCGTCAAGCCATCCAGTTTCATTCGTTAATTAATATTTTCTTGTGTCGATGTCCGACTCTGCCTTGTGATTTATGGACGCATCGCTAGACCATACAAATCTATTCTATAGACACAAATAGATAAGCTTTTGACACGTGTGAGTATCCTCAGAGCAAGACGTTTCCTTTACCTCCCTTTCTAGGTACTATCATAATCAATTATTTCCCGTGCACTTAGTACTCTAACTCGATTTGATCTCCCTTTTTAGGTACTATAAAGTTATACTCTTAATCCTACTTGTTAACCCGAATTCAATTCAATTAGCAAACATTCATATAAGACGGTTCTAATAAAACCTCGGAATCCCTTCACTTAGAATTATAACAATAAACCCTGCTCATTAGTGAACGTACTTAATCAATAACCATGTTATGCATTCAGACTCTACACAACGATTATTGATGCACAAAACAACTATGAGTATGGATTAAAAACATGCAATCTTATATAAAATAAACCACAAGTAGTGTTGTACAGAGTATACACACGAAATACAAATCAACTCATGAAACCTTCATAACCCTAGAACTACCGAAGTGGCTCTAGCCCATGATTGATCTAGGAACAATCATGGTTAGTTGGACCAATCTTACTTGAATCTCCAGCTGAACCTCTGTCACAGCTCTCCTACTCTCCTCTTGTAATGTGTTGTTGATGATGATCCCTTTCTTCTTTCTTTTCGTGATGATTTCCTTGACTGCATGAGCCTCCTTTTATACTTGTAATCACGTCTCTAGGGCTTGGAATGGGCTTTTCAAGTGATCCCACGCGTTTTCGCCTCAAAAATCCGGGTAAGGTAAGTTCCCGCACGACGGTTCGACCTCATCAAACAAGTCGAACCACTGGCCGCAGGTCGAACCACAGGTCGAACCCACCTACTGGAAGTACTCTACACTTGGTTCGACCTCTTGTACAGGTTGAACCTCTCCCTCTTTGGTCGAACCACAGTTGAACCTCACCACTGGATAATTTCTGCTCCTGGTTCGGCCAACCGTCAGGTCGAACCCCCAACGTCATGGTCGAACCCATCTTTTCGCGAACTGGTTCGACCTTGGTTCGACCTGATAGACAGGTCGAACCCCTTGAGTCGTGGTCGAACCCTCTTTCTACACACTTTGCAACGCTGGTTCGACCTGTAGAAGAGGTCGAACCCTACTCCATCAGGTCGAACCCACCTATTTTCTTGGCGGTTCGCGTGGTCTCAACTTCGTCTCATCAATTCTTGGCACTTCCACTCCAATTTTGCTATGAAAACCACTTAAATAGCTCCACTAACACTTGATTCATGCTAATTCACAATATATATAGGTTTTCTACCTATTTCCACCTCAAAACTCTCCAAAACTAGCACAAAATATGGTGTCAAACTTGTGAATTTACACACTCATCAGAGAGAGAGTATCGTGACGAGAGTGAAGACGGGAGAGATTGGTGATGAGCGGGCCTGTTAGCGACATGAGGGCTAGTGGACAGACGATCGAGACTGGTGGCAGGCAGGCGGCTGCCGGCAGCGGACGAACAGCTAGGGTGACTCAGCAGGCGACGCAATGGACAACATCAATGGGCGAATAGCAAGAGCGACGAGCTACGGGCGATGCGGAGGGCAGCGGCAATGGGCGATGGGGCTTGGAACGGCAACAGGAAAACACAGTAGAGGGGGACGCGGCGTGTTCACGCACGATTAGGGCAGAAGGGAGGAAAGCAAAATTATATATTATGATAATTTAAGTCTCATAATTATATCTCTCTAATTTTTATATTTAAAATATATTTAAAAAATTATATATGTATTCTTAATATAAAATATTATGATAATTTAAGACAACATAGATGAATATATGTTGTCTTTATGCGCGAAAAATTTTACGTCAATATATTAATATATGTTGTCTTACAGTGAATTCATTTGAAAAGTGGTATATACGACAACACAATAAGACAACACTAGATAATATGTGTTGTCCTTATGCGTGAAAAAAAATTTAAGATAATATATATACTTAAGACTACACATATAAGGTATACGATAATACATATTTCTGATCTATGTTGTATATTTTCTGTTGTCTCAGTGCTTTTTTGGTGTAGTGGAAGGTTGTTTGTCGTTTATGTCCGTCAACTTCCATGATTTTTCTAAAATTGTGTGTAAGTTGAAACTGTACATGTGATACATCATTGGAAAGCCACGGAAAAAAGGATCGTTTTGGCGTGTAGATCACTCAAATCGGAGATTGGATGAGAAAGTCAAGGCCAAAACCGTGAGGCTTCGCAGGCTGCTGGCGAGAATTCTTCTTCCTCTATATTAACCCTGGTGAAAGGTAATACGATTCCACTCTTATGCTTCCGATGCATGGAACCCTAACGGTTCATGTTAACCAAAAGATCTAAACGCCAACAAGTTAAACATTTTACGCTTTCGTAATTATTTATTATATTTTATTAAAAATGTTATCATTTTTTATTTATACTATAAATTATTCATGAAATAGATCACTGCACCCTTATCATTTTTCATTAATTGAATATCACTTTTCATTATAAAGATTATTATTTCCTATCCGTATTGAAAATAATCCTGTGAGATAGTGACATGAAAGTCTTTGCCTAAAATATTATACTATATCTTAATTTATATGCATAAAACAAATATAAGGGTTTACTTGAGATGGAGGGAGTATTAGAATTAGAATAATACGTCAAATTTTTTAGGATTGAAACCAATGGGTGTAATCCACGTGAGGTTTTTCCATACAAAATGCTTGAAATGAGAGTTTTTGCTAGATGACAATGAGTTTAATCTCCTTTGAACTAGTCGGTTTACGAATCTGTATCACTTTTATTAATAATGTTATCACTTTTTATTTATCTCATGTAAGGGCTTACGTGAGACGGTCTCACATAAGACATGCCACAATTAAAATGTCGAATTATTCAAATAAAATATTAATTACAAAATTAACATGAGAGTGCCGCATATATTAATTTTTTTAGGAATGAATATGGTACCACCACATACATAATAATTTTCCTGGAGGAACGGGTGACGCTACCTACAAATTTATTTATCTATTTATTTATTTATTTTATTAAAATATTAATTGAAAGACTAAAATTATTAATAATAGGTGACACAAAATATAAAAAAAATTAAGAACGAAATTAATAACGTTGTGTACACAATTAAAATTTTTAAAACATATTTTATATAAAAAGATTTTTATTAGATTAAAGTAATAAAATTTTATAAAAATAACATATAATACTCTTATTAGATTAAATTAAATCTTCATAAAAAATTACTCAAAATAAAATATTAATTTCATTATTAAAATTATTTTTTTGATCGGATTCATTATTAAAATTATTAATAGGAGGGATTAAATAAAAGGCTAAAACTTGTGTGTCCCCGAGGGCACACCGTGCGCCCATACCCCTTAGTATTAAATAGTATATCCTTTAGTATAAAGACATGTACCTTTTATTTTCTGAAAAAAAGTATCAAAATGAAAGCAACGTGCATTGAAATGAGAAAATGAACACTGAAATGAAGAAAATGTGCATCAAAATGAGAAAATGAGCACCGAAGCAAATGAAATGTTGATCTAAATGAGAAAATGAGTATCGAAATGTAGGAAATGAGAATTGAAATGAAGGAAATGAGCATCCAAATGAAGGAAACATGCAACGAAATGAAGGAAACGTGCATTGAAATAATAAAATGACGTTTTTTTAAATTTTTTATACATTCAATAATTAATTAAATATTAAAATTATTTTTACTTATTTACTTTATATATATATGTATATATATGTGTTTGTGTGTGTGTACATATTTATTATACTTAAATATGAAAAAATCAATAAAAATTACTAAAAAATACAATTAACTTTACAAAGATTGAACCTATCGAGTTTGATGTAGTATTAATTCATTATTGAAGATATTAAAAAAATTGAAAAATATTTTTCAAATTAAAACCGATAGGTTCTAATCTTTGTAAACCATACAATAATTTTTCTACATTAAACATGATCATTTCTAACCTTGTAAAGTTCATTGTTTTTTTTTTAGTTGCACTATATATACTACTTTTCTCCCTCTCCCTCTCCCCCACTTTGCGAAAAGGAATAGTTTTAGCTAATAGATTCCACTGCTTCTCAAGCATAGATTTTTTGCAGTGGAAGCACAACATCCAAAAAATAGTCATTATCAGAGGCTTCGTCACTCAAGAGGCTTGTACTGTGAATTGACCAAGACTCCAGGTACAATGATTGAAGGAAGCTGCAGCGTCCGCGTGTTTGACTGACAATGGGCGTCGATTTGTGAGGATATTAGATGATGATTTTTTAGCAGTGATGGCGTTGTTCTTAGTCGGAGCAATTTGATAGAGGGGATTACCTGAGATGAAGGAAACGCTCATCGAAATGAGAAAATGAGTATCGAAATGAAGGCAACGTGCATTGAAATTTGAAAATGAGCATTGAAATGAAGAAAATGTGCATCAAAATGAGAAAATGAGCATCGAAGCAAATGAAATGTTGATCGAAATGAGAAAATGAGTATCGAAATGTAGGAAATGAGATTGAAATGAAGGAAAATGAGCATCCAAATGAAGGAAACATGCAACGAAATGAAGGAAACGTGTATTGAAATGATAAAATGAGCATCGAAATGAAGGAAATGTGCATCGAAATTAGAAAATAAGCATCGAAATGAAGTAAACTTCATCAAAATGAGAAATGAACATCGAAAATGAAGGAAACGTTCATTGAAATGAGCATCAAAAGAAAGCGTGCATTCATAATGAGAAATTTGCAACGAAATGAAGGAAACGTTGATCGAAACAAGAAAATGAGCATCGAAATGAAGGAAATATGCTTCTTAATGGATGAAGATATTATAAAAACAAAACTTTTTTCAAATTAAAACCGATAGGTTCTAATCTTTGTAAACTATAAAATATTTTTTCTACATTAAACCCGATTGGTTATAACCTTGTAAAGTTCATTGTTTTTTTAGGATTTATTTATTAATTAATACAAAATATACATTAATATTACTACTAGATACAATGTATATATTTTAATACTACCACTACAAAAATATTTATTAAAAAGTCTCAATTATCCTTTTATACATCAACTATTTATAAAATAGATAGAAATTCACGTTTACACATTAAATCCATTTTCTATATTCTGTTCTTTATCCATTAATTTCCATAATCAATCCACTTCACAAAATGCCCATGAAAGAAATTAAGAGTATTTAGAGTGAAAATGCCCATGGAAGAAATTAAGAGTATTTAGAGTGTTAGACATTATCAACCACCTGATCCTTTCGCCACTGCCAATCCCTACCATGAGAATATCGTTGATCAGAGACGTAATCCACCGATAGAATATGAGTTGAATCTCTAGAGTCCTGGCGTGAAAATCGCTAAAATCATCTATCGTACATTGGACTCGGCAGATGTCACCGCTATACTATTTGCCCTAATCTAACTCCACAATCTGACCTTTTCGCTGCTGCTTTATTCCTATTATGGGGATCTCGTCAATCGACGTGGTGTAATCCACCAGAAAATATATATATGAGTCTGGATCCACCCTACTGAATACGTGATTTGTATATTAAAATGATTTGGAATACATTACGAATCTGAAATTTTAGTATTTCATATTACATTAATTTTGAACACATTATGTGATTTGTAAATTAAATTGATTCTGAACACATTACAAATATGAAATGTGATTTGTAAATTAAATTAATTCTGAACACATTACAAATATGAAATTTGAATATTTCTAATTACATTAATTCTAAATACAATTACGTTATTTATAAATTAAATTGATTCCGAATACATTAAAATTGGAATATTTCTAATCATTTATTCTGAATATATTAGAAATCTAAATTTTGAATATTAATAAATATTTTTGAATATATTGTGAAAATCTCTTATCTTGTTAATATACGATCAATCCTAATAATTTTTAAACAATTTCTGAATACCATAATAATATGATCCATCGTGCTAATTTTTAAGTAATTTATTAATTAATTTATTTTTGAATACAATACAAATCTAAAACTTGAATACCAAAAATTTTCATACATATGCAGAAACATTTCATATATATGCAGAATGGAGAAATTAATCCACTGATTTACTCGCAATATCAACAAGTGATTGGGAGTTATTTCTCCCAATTTTTGTGGAGATAATAGTGGGTGTCTTTTTATCTTTCTATTATTAATAACTCATCCTTTTAAATTAATTTTGAATACAATTTTGAATTTTACAATTAAAAGGTGAGAGACCTCTTTGTTCGGCGAGGGAACGAACGTGTGTACATATATAAATGGAAGAAGACAGGATGTCATACGGATGGACTTCATCAATGTAGTGGGATGGGGCCCATATATTAACAATGCAATCCAATTCACATACTTGTAGATTCAATTATCTATGCTGAGCCCCAATTGAATTTCTAACTCAATTACTAACATGGCAAAATGAATCAATCATGGCCCATTTATTAAATTGTAAATCCTCCACAAAGCTCCACATTGTCATCATGCATGGCCAGCGTACTTTTGCCCACTAGAGTGATTTTCCTTTATCAATCCATGCCATTCCTCACGTCTTTTTGTTAATTGCCATTAGACCATCACTAGCTAGCTAATAACAATTGATCTCCTTCAACTCCTCCCCTTATATATTATCAATTTTACTCCAAAATAGATCTAAATTATGTAATCTCAAGAATACTCATGAAGTCACAGAAAATATAAAAATAAGCAATAAACTCTACAAATAAAGTTAAAATCATGCAATAATCATATGGAAACGACATATGAAAAGTGCGAATTTTCGTACTGAACAATCACACTTGATCTTGTAATATTTTAATGAGATCAAGTTGTAGCTTTTGCATCTTCTCCACCTTTTCCATCTGGAAGTGGATCTTAGCTACATTGTTGGACATGTTTCGTTAGTATTCCCCAAAGAATTCAACTGTCTTTTGTATTTTCTTAAAATCTTAGCTCATCTTAGAGGTAATTGGGACAATCTCTTTTCACTCCGTCATACTTACTTCTAGGAGAAGAATTATGGCTTGCGGAACTCGCTCGGACCAGGGTTAGGGCGCTTCATCGGAATTCCTAAGCTTCGACTCATTATCGAATGCTTTTCAACAAATTACTACTCTTTTCCCTAACGAACCTTTCATTTGCACTCTTCAAATTTTAGGGCAGAGGAGCAGACCATACTTCAAAATTTAAACTTTTTATAATAGTTATACATATATGGCTGCACTATTTATAAGAAATATGTATTACACTATTAAATAATAAGTTATACACATATAGCTTCAAGCGTGCATACGGGTGCACGAGATATCAACTCTTAAAGTATTGGGGTAGGTTTGTGGAGATTATCTCATGGTTAGACATTTTACGCTTTCGTAATTATTTATTATTGTTTATTAAAAATGTTATCACTTTTTATTTATACTATAAATTGTTCATGAAATAGATCACTGCACCACCCTTATCATTTTTCATTAATTGAGCATCACTTTTTATTATAAAGATTATTACTTCTTATTCATCTTGAAAATCATATTGTAAGATGGTGACATGCATGTCTTTAACTAAAATATTATACTATATCTTAATCTATTTGCATAAAACAAACATAAGAGTTTACTTGAGATGGAGGGAGTATTAGAATTAGAATAATACGTCAATTTTTTTAGATTTGAAACCAATGGGTGCAATCAACGTGTGATTTTTCCATACAGAATGCCAGAAATGAGGATTTTTGCTAGATGACAATGATTTTAATCTCCTTTGAACTACTCAGCCTATGAATCCATACCGGTACATACAAAATATTTCAAATTTTTGCTCGAAACTTCAATCAACACTCTATAATTAATTAATTGCATAATAGCATCAAAACCCAATAAAATTTTGGATTAGTTGTCTTAAAAACCATAAACTTTCAACGAATTGTAAATTAATCCTAACTTTTATGAAATTACAAAAAAAAAGTATGACTTTTCATGTTTGTGCAATTTGCACCCATCGGGCAGCTGCTGACGTGGCGTTGACCTTTACCATGTTAGCTTTTAGTTTATTGCAAGAAAAATCCCAATCTTTACTTAAATTGCAATTTAATCACAACCTTTGAAATTAGGCAAAAAAGACCATCAATGTTTTTAAAAAATTACACCATCTTATAAAAAATTACTCCCTCTGTCCCCTTGATACGTATCTATTTTTTTATTTTGGTCCGTCCCATTATAAAGTATCCATTTCCCTTTTTAGATTGATGTGACCTACAACTACTACATATAATCCACACTCAACACTAATACAACTACCCACTACACATTAAAATATTATTTGTCTCATCTTACTATACATTAAATTATTATATTCCTTAATCCACGTGCATCTCAACGGATACCTTTCAAGGGGACAAGGGAGTACATTTTATTTTTAAATTTAAATTCATAACTAAAGATTATATTAAATATTTATTTTTATTTTATATTTCAATACTAAAGGTTATTTTAAATATTTATTTTTATAAAGTCTTTTAAATTTTTATTTATTAATTTTTTACTTCTCCCTCTGTCCCGCAATTATTTTCACCAGCACTGTAGATATTTACTTTATAAAAAATTATTTTTCGACAAATATTTTTTGACTTTTTAAGACCATAAATAAAGTATATATAAGTATATTATACTCCCTCCGTCCCATAAACAAATTCACACTTTCTATTTTTGTCGGTCCCATAAACAAGTTCTCATCCCCAAATAAGGAAATACACACAAATCAATAACCCCACAACATACTTTAATTTCAAAATTGTCACCCCTTTACAACTTACATAACTTACTTTATAATTTATTTATTACTTAAAAATACCAAACTACCCCTAAAAGTAAAACAAAAAGCAATTTTTTTTTTAACTCTGTATCTACAGTAATCGAGAACTTGTGTTTGGGACGGAGAGACTATGTATTAGGTGAAAGTGGTATTTTTTAGATTAATATATAACTTTTTGAGGTTATTGATTGATGTGGTGTGATGAACGTAAGTGTGAGATTGATAAAAACGGAAAGTATGATGATAAGTACACAAAATTTATTTTGATTTGTATAAATTATATCTTAACGAATATTTTTTCTCAGTATAAAACTAGAGTTTATAAATTGATTTTTTTTATCTTCAAGCTTCATTATATAAAATTAATTTGTATATTACTCCCTCCATCCCACCACAAGAGTTACATTTTACTAATTAGGGCGTCCTATTATAAGAGTTATATTTTCTTTTTTAGTAGAAGGAACCAACATAAATCAATCACTTTATCTTCATGGGGCCCATACACTTCACTAATACAACTACCTACAATACATTAAATTATTACATCTCTCAACCCACTACTCATTTAAATACTATATTTCTTAATATCTGTGCAAACAGTAAACGTAACTCTTTTCATGGGACGGAGGGAGTATTAGTTTATTACATATTAATATAAGTTTTTTTCGTTAGAAGATGTCTATGTGAGATTGAATGTGAAATGGGTCATCTCTTTATTAAAGTATGATTGTCATATAATTCAAATGTCTTTATTGATAGTTAAAATATATTTTTTAAATATGCATGATAAATTATTATTTAAAATAAGACTATAAGGTATTATAGTATAATTTACTACAAACATACTTTAACGCCCGCATGGGCAGCTCAATTGGTCATAAGGGTGACATCTTATACCTATGACCAAGGATCGAATCTCACAAGCCGCAGTGTAGGAGAAATCTCTCAAATTGAGAGGGGCTCTTATATGCAGTGTGCATGGTCTAGCCTCTATTGATCAGTTGAGTCACCATTATTAGCCTCTCCACCACTCTGTCGGGCCGGGGTGCAAGGGAGAAGGGCTCTTTGTGTGCAGTGA
Organism: Pogostemon cablin; assembly: GCA_023678885.1. Taxonomy (NCBI): domain Eukaryota; kingdom Viridiplantae; phylum Streptophyta; class Magnoliopsida; order Lamiales; family Lamiaceae; genus Pogostemon; species Pogostemon cablin. The sequence continues at coordinate 34,365,546 of CM042957.1, forward strand.
GCATGGTTTAGCCTCTATTGAACAGTTGAGTCACAATGATTAGACTCTACAACACTCTGTCGGGTTGAGAGGGGCTCCTTGTGTACAGTGGGTATGGTGTAGCCTCTATTGATCAATTGAGTCACCATGATTAGTCTCTCCATCACTCTGTCTGGCAAGGATTTAAGGATCGAATCTTATACCTATGACCAAGGATCGAATCTCACAGCCACAGTGTGGGAGCAATCTCTCAAATTGAGAGGGGCTCTTGTATGCAGTGTGCATGGTCTAGCCTCTATTGATCAGTTGAGTCACCATTATTAGCCTCTCCACCACTCTGTCGGGCCAGGGTGCAGGGGAGAAGGGCTCTTTGTATGCAGTGAGCATGGTTTAGCCTCTATTGATCAGTTGAGTCACCATAATTAGCCTCTACACCACTCTGTCGGGTTGAGAGGGGCTCCTTGTGTGCAGTGGGTATGGTCTAACCTCTATTGATCAATTGAGTCACCATGATTAGTCTCTCCACCACTTTGTCAGGCAAGGGTGCAAGGGAGAGGGGCTCCTTGTGTGCAGTGAGCATGGTCTAGCCTCTATTGATCAATTAAGTCACCCTGATTAGCCTCTCCACCACTCTGTCGAGCCGGGGTGCAGGGGTTTTGGGGTGGGGAATTCCACCTTTATACCTGTAAACTTCCTTTAACTATCATAAGCATATTTTATCTATATATCATTCACCTTTGAACCTATAAATATAATAATTCATTTGGTAATTTATATAATAATTTCGTGGGTAATTTGTTGGTAAATAGAAATAAGTTTTATTCAATTGGTAAAAAATAATAAATTCATTGACATTCCGTTAATAAATATATATATATATATATATATATATATATATATATATATATATATATATATATATATAATTTTTGTTAGCAATGCGTTGATAATTATCAACAAATTAAATTCTACTGTTAATTCTATAATTAAAAAGGAGTTTTAATTATGTAGCGTAAGGTGTTATTTACTGAAACTAACTATATTTGTGTAATATAGATAGAAAGATACATAAATATTCAATTTCAATAGTTAGAGGGTTTACTTTATTCAAATAGATGGAAAAAAGTGCTTCAAAAGTATAGATGAAAGGGCATATTTGCAGCACATGGTATAACTTGAAGGGCTAGTTTGAAATTTCTCCAACTATACAAAAGAAAATGATGTGCGTGAATATTTTTCCTATCACAATTATATCACAAAAATACTATTAAACTTATTGTTAAAAATAAATTAATTAATAATCGAGAATCACACTTTTTTTATATTTTATTTTTGAAAATTAATTTAATTATTTTTTTTATTGAATAACTCAACCAAAACACTTCAACGTAAAAATATATTTAAACTCATTATTATTATTAATTATTTTAAATATTAATTGTAATTTATTCATAGGAGAGACTAAATAAACATTAGTTAAAAGTCAATGACTTGTGCAAGATCATCTCACGTAAGGGCTTGATAGATGAAAGTGCATATTTGCAACACACGTTATAACTTGAAGGGCTAATTTGACCTTTCCCCAACTATACAAATTAAAGAAATGATGTGCATGAATATTTTTCCTATCACAATTATATCACAAAAATACTATTAAACTTATTGCTAAAAATAAATAAATTAATAATCGAGCATTACTATTTTTTTTGTATTTTATTTTTATAAATTAATTTAATTATTTTTTTATTGAATAACTCAACCAAAATATTTCAACATAAAAATATATTTAAACTCATTATTATTATTATTAATTATTTAAAATATTAATTGTAAGTTATTCATAGGAGAGACTAAATAAAAATTAATTAAAAGTCAATGACTTGTGCATGGCCATCTCACATAAGGGCTTGGTAGATGAAAGAGCATATTTGCAACACATGGTATAACTTGAAGGCCTAAGTTGATCTTTCCCCAACTATACAAAAGTAAATGATGTGTATGAATATTTTTTCTATCACAATTATATCACAAAAATACTATTAAACTTATTGTTAAAAATAAATTAATTAATAATCGAGAATCACTCTTTTTTTATATATGTTATTTTATAAATTAATTTAATTATTTTTTTATTGAATAACTCAACCAAAATATTTCAACATAAAAATATATTTAAACTCATTATTATTATTAATTATTTTATATATTAATTGTAAGTTATTCATAGAAGAGACTAAATAAACATTAGTTAAAAGTCAATAACTTGTGCATGATTGTCTTACGTAAGGACTGGCATGATGTGAATAAAATTGAGAACATCATAATCACTTTCACTATGTCGTGTTTTTAGGTGGAAAAATGATAAAAAGAATTAAACTAAAGAAAAGAGGAGAAAGCACGAGTAAGAAGGGATAATCATGCAGAAAGTCATTAATATTGTTAGAGTGATTTGATTAAGTATTAAGCGATTTACATCTCTATAAGCTTAAGCTTTTAGATGAGGTGGTCATTTAACATGGTATCAGAGTCCATGGTTAACAAAGGTGCAAGGTTCGTACCTAACCGCCACCCATTTATGAGAAAATTTCACATGCAAGGCTTGAGGCAAAAATTAACCCCACCTGCATGTGAGGGAACGTGTTAGATTGATTTGAAAGAGAGAGATTAGAGCAACTTGATTCATAATTTGTGTATAATCTTGAGAGATTTTTTATTTTATTTTTTGTAAGGATGTCTTTACGTTATTCCTGTATCACTGGTCTCACATCTGCTAGAGGTGGACAATAAGAGTTAGTGTTATTCATCAATTGTTCGAAGAGTCCAAAAGAAAATGAATGTTTCTTATGGATGAGTATGTTCCTGTTAAAAAAAAATCATCCTAATTTTTATAGTGATTGATATATGTGGAATTAACTTTAATCTGTACAATTTGCGAAAATTTCAAAATGGAAATGTTAGTTTTAAAATATTGATTTGAATGTTTATTTTATTTATATTAGTTTTTTTTTTTTAATTTTTGTATACCTAGCATCCATCATCTTTTGCCTTTCATCCTCGACTATTCATCGGACTTTTACCTATCATCCCTCATACTCAATCATGGTATTAGCTATTTGAGAAGGAAAATGGAGAAGGATCATCTTACAGAAAGAGGAGACGGAGAATTACGCTGGACCAAGGGGTTCTTCTTCTTTCTTTAATTCCTTCTTATTGTTGATTTATAGACTCATGAAAACGTTTCATTATATTGGCATGGTGCGTAGTTGCTTCTAACACCATGAAATAGTTTTCTTTGATAGTTTTAGGATCTTAAAAGTTTTAAACTATGTTAGCTTGATGATCTAGAGTAGATTATGAATTTTTGCAGAATATTTATTCCGTTATTAAAGTATTTGATTTGAGTCTTATATTTTTGTTCTGTCTTCAATTATTTTCATGTCATTAACCTATATATGTTTATAATTGTTGCTTGTGTGAATTGCAAATTTTATGAGTTACTTGTTATAAGTAGAGGGGATTGACCAATATATCATCTATTTATTTGAACTTTCAATATTGGATGTCTTATTTGTCTTTGCATGAAAGTGAAAGATAATTGGGTAGGAAATATGAGTTTAATTTACGTACATATAAAAGGAGTGCATGTAATTTAGTGTATAAGTACCTTCTAAGGAAATGTCTTAGGATAGTTAGTACCTAAAAATAAAATAGAATTTATTTTTTCCTGCGATCTTAGAATCTTTAATCTCATGTTAGGTACTATGTCTGCTTGACCTAGAAAATTTAACATATTTGCTTCCATAACTTATGCAAGATTTATAACTGGTTATTTAGTGAATTGTTTTGACTGATTTAAGCTGGATTGTATTAAAACTATCTTGTTATTGTCTCTTGAAACATTTATGGTTGTATGTGCCCTTTATGTTATTTATTTATTTATTTTATTTAGCTATTTAATTTTCTGCATTACTTTCTAAAATCCTTAATTGGTTATCTTTATTATAAGTGGTGCATATTATTTGGTAAGTATCTTCTTTAACTCTAATCTCGTGTCACACTTCTAAATATTGTGATTAATCCCTTAAGACTTGAGGGTAATCACAATTTTGAATGAAGAAAGAGTGAACAAGTTTTTAAAGCTTCTCGTCAAGTAATTAATCCAAGAAGACCGAGATCATGTTCAATAGAGGAATTAAAGCGCATAATAGGATTTGATTGGTTGGTGTCTTAGATGTTAAGAGTGTTTATTAACATGCTCAATATATGAGAATTCTAACATATGTGGGTAGGTCCCGTTGTGTTGTTTTCAGATCACTTGTGAATCGGGTGGAGAAAAGAGTAAAGGACTGAAAAAGCATGACCCTTTAATTTGCAGGGAAACTAACTTTGATTAAATCAGTTATATAAGCTATTCTAACTTATCTCGTGAGTTGTTTAGTAATTCCTGATGAGGTTATTGATAATATCCGACATGCCATCAGTTGATTCTGACGGGACAAAAGGACAAGGATAGATGAACTCATTGGGATCAGTTGGGACGAGTTGTGTAGACTGAAATTGGAAGGGGAATTTGCCTGAGGGATCTTGGTTCCTTTAATAAAGCTCTTTAATTTGGCTAAATAGGAGTGGAGAATAATTCAAAATGAGAACTCTATTCTGGTTCGTACTTTCCTCATGGAATATATGTTTCGAACAACAGCTTCTAGTCATAACTCCAGCTTCATTTGGCAAAGCATTTTAAATGGAAATGAAGTGTTTAAACATGAATTAACATCTGATGTTGGTAATGGTCGACAATTAATGTATGGAATCAGTCATGGTTATGAGGCGGTGAAAGTTCTTTGAATTCTTCAGAGAGGGATCAGTTTCCATCACAATTGTGGGTAAGGGATTTGATTTCGGATGATTTGGCAACGTGAAATGATATTTTGATCCATCAACATTTTAACAATACATAAAAACGCTTCTAGAATTCTTGCCATCCCAATTTCACAATCGCATGCGAGAGGATAAATTGGTCTGGAAGCATGAGAATACAAGGGTGTACTCAACAAATCCGGGTATATTGAATTTATGAAGGTGATGAAGCATTGCTATGGAATAGTCACTGATCAAAATTGGAAATGGGAGCGGGGACTTTGCAACTCAATATTAAAGTCGGGTACGGTACTTGTTTTTAAAATTTCAAAAAATCTAGACTAATTCGTAATCGAAGTAAAGATTGATATTTTTTCTTGCAAGTAACCTATTTTATTTAAAAAAAAGGCATTTATTGTAATTAATTAGAATATTACTTTTTTTTCGAAAGGATATTTGGTTGAAATATCAAATGTATTAATAGAATAATTTTTCAAAGGATATTTGGTTGAAATATCAAATGTATTAATAGAATAATTTTTCATTGGTTAAGAAAAGTTCAATTATGTACTCCAGTTAGGTTTTTGCACGTACAATATATTATATTAATGTGTATTGAGGTGAAAGAAATAATATTGAATGTGAAGTGAGTAAGTTGTATTAGTATTATGTGTGGGCCCTATATGAAATACTAATTAATTGTTTTATATGGGTCTAACTAGACAAAAAAAGAAATGTAAACCTTAACTTGGGACAAACCAAAATGCAAAACATAAATTTTAACGTATTACTTTTGAATTGGATTGAATTTTACTGTACAAATTCAAATTTATATTTATGCACTTACGTATACTGGAAATTTTATCTTATATAATTAACATACAAACTATTATTAAAAATAAGTTTTAGGGCTTGTCTATTTCACCATATGTGTTCGTGACACGGATAAGAAGATTGTAAATATTTTTGTGCAATCAATTGTACGTAAGTTTCCGTGTAATTGTTTTCTGCTCTTCAGTATAATATATACTTCTGTGTATAATGGATGGTTACTTTTCAATTAAGTATGTTTATGTTTGGATTGATGCATATTTAATAAATTATAAATAGTGATAGTCCATATTTATTTTGGGCTTTTGGCAGGGTGTGTTTTAAATTTATATATGAAATCTATGTATAAGAGCTGTGTCTTAATATGTGTAAGAGATTATTAATTAATGTGAGTGAATAGATAAAGGTCGAGAAAAATATTAATTGAAAAGAGTTAATGTATGGTAGTAGACATGCATATTTTAATCGGAACCGCCAGTTCGGAACCGAAAACCGGCGGTTCCAACTAGAACTGGAACCGGCTGTTCCGAAACAGGAAAAAATCGAACCGAAACTTGATATATATCAGTTTGATTTCGGTTCCTCATTTCGTGAAATCGGAACCGGCAGTTTTTGCAATTTTTTTTTACGTTTTTAAGTTGAAAAAAATTTTAAAAACCAGAACCAGCGGTTCCAAACCAAAAGCGAAACCGTCCTACCCTCGGTTAGGCTCCGCTTCCACATTTTCTGGAACTGGAACTGGCGGTTCCGAACCGCCGTACATGTCTATATGGTAGGTGGTTGGTTGAAGATTTGTAGGGTGTGTAGGTATGTACGAGTAATTTTTAAAATTTATGTGTGATTTTGAAAACCTAAAACTAATTTATTGAACCTGAAACGAACACAACGATTTAATATCAATTATGTGTATAACTCTTCAGAGAAAAGTAACATTTGATATTCTAAAGAGTTACATTCGATATACTACTAGAAAGAGGTCACCTTTACTAAATTTCATGCTAACATCTCTTAAGAAATAATAATATTTTTAATCAAAAGTGATACCTAATAAGTGAAAAGTGATAATCATTCAATTAAAATATTACATGAATTCGAATGATAGATAAATATACCCCATCCGTCCCGTACCAAGGGTCTCTTTTTTCCATTTTGGTCGTCTCACCCAAAGGGTTTCCTTTCTTTTTTTATACACATGGGTCCCACACTCACCCACTAATACAATTAAAATATGGGGTCCACACTCCCACTAATACAACTACCCATTATACATTAAATAATAATATTCCTTAATTTACGTGCAAAAAAGCAAAATGCACCCTTGGTGCGGGCGGAGGGAGTATATACTATCTGTTCCTTTATATTTTCATACTTTCCAATTTCGTCAATTTCATTACTTTTGCACATGTCAATAAAAATAACACAATAATATTAATATCCTCACAAAATTATAATATTATAAAAATGTTACCTACTTTTTTAATTAAGTTTAGGATCATTTGGGGGATGCACCTTATGATTTATAGTGTAAAAGTTAGAGTGTAATGAGTAGTTATTAAATTTATTTTTAATTATTTATTTTATTTAATGGTAAGGATTAAGTGAAAATTTAATCTAATTATTTAGATTGTTCAGCCGTTCAAGTACACCGTTGTTTCAAGTACACTATACACTGTTTGACTCTTATTTTTTTTAATTAATTACCCGAATTTCCCTTTTTATATACTCCCCCATCCCCCTTATTTTGCACCACTCCTTTTTACAAGTTACAAAGGAATGATAGCAAATTATATACCTTAAAAATATAAATTCTTAATTAACAACATTTTAATGATAAATAGTTCTTGATTATAAAGAGCGAAACAAATTGATCTCACGAGATAATTTGTACCAGACTCGCTCAAATTTTAGATAGTCAAATATGTATGTACAAATTACCCTCCCAAAGGTAGTGTTTACTTTTTGCATGTGGATTAACAAGTATTATTATTTAATGTATAGTGGATAATTGTATCAGTGGGAGTGTGAGTCCCATATTTTAATTATATTAATGGGTGTGTATGGATCCATGTATGTAAAAAAGAAAAGAGGACTCTTTGAGTTGGACGTTCAAAATGGAAAAAAGTGACCCTTTGGGTGGGTCGGAGGGAGTAAATATTTACAAGTGTTCACACACATTTAATTTAATAAGTACTCCCTCCGTCCCAAAATTGATTGCACATTTTCCACATTTATCCGTCCTAAATAGATTGCACATTCTAAAAATAGCAAAATAAATTACCAATTTATCCTCCACTTCTTAAACCATAAAGTTAATCCAAAACATAAACCCAAATGCATGGATAATTTTACCCCTCAAAGTTGAGTTAAAAAGTCAATAAAGTAACATTACTTAAACTCCGTATCTACAGTAACAGTGCAATCAATTTTGGGACGGAAGGAGTACTATTTTTTACCAACTTCACTTTATACTTTTCGTTTTTACTTCGTTTTATTTTTAACTTCACGAATAAAACACATAATTAATATTCATTTAACACATTTAAATTTTAAATTTTTCATATTTTTTAAATACTTTATTATTTATTTATTACTAAAATACTAAACTATCCAAAAAAAATAAGTAAAAAAGTAAATTTTATTAATATAAATGTCAAGAAATGTGAAATTGAATCCGGGCAGATGGAATAGAAGTCTAAATATTCCACAAAAAAATATTCACATTTCTTATTTGGTTTAACCTATAAAAGTTTTTATATTTTTTAAAATAAAAATCAAGTAAAAATAACTAATCTTTTACTCTCTCCATCCCACAACAAGGAGTGCATTTTGTCATTTTCGTCCACCCAATACAAGAGGTGCATTTTCTTTTTTAGTAAAAGGGACTCATACAAAATAATTAATATATCCCCATGGGACCCACAAACCACACTAATACACCTACCCACATTATATTAAAATATTACTTCTTTCCCCTCATCTACACAATAAATATTATATCCCTTAATCAACGTGCCAAAAAGTTTTGCCACCCTTGTTGTGGGACGGAGGGAGTATTATTATTTACTTCTTGAATTCCTGAAAATCGTTCACTTTTTTCTTATTAGTTCCTCCAACATAATTATTCACCCCAAAAAAGAAAATATCATCTCAACTAACACTTCAAAAGTATATATTAATTTTAAAAAAATATCATCTCTTCATTTTATGCATAATATACTTTATACTTTATTTATTCCTAAAAATACCACATTAACCCTAAAAATTAATAAAATTAGTCAATTTTTTTTTATATTTATGATACAATAAAAATGAAAAATAGAGAGAGAGAGTAGTATTTTAAAAAAAAGTATCACCCCACATAATGCAAATAATATATTGCACACTTTTTTATTAAAAAACAAAATACTAATCTATCTCGAAAATGAATTCTCAACTTATGTGAGAAAAAAAAAAGATAAATAATAAATAATTGGGTAGGTCTTGTATGAGACCGTCTCACGGATCTCATTTCGTAATATAGATCCATCAAATAAATAATATAATGTAAAAAATAAATAAATAAAAAAGAAGTGGCCGGTGTAGTCGGTAACCCGCACCACTTCTCGGAATAACTAAATAAGACAGCATATTCAAATCAATTAATTAAAGTAATATATATATATATATATATATATATATATATATATATATATATATATATATATATATATACTGTAAGATTATTATGGCCTAGTGCCATTAATAATTAAATATTTATATACAAGTGATGAGAGTGAAAATAAGCGTGTTTTAATATCTAATTAAATATTTTTTTGATTGATATTGTATTCTTATATGAGCACAAGTATCTTATATTCGATATATGTGAGAATAATGTGCACTTTAGGTGTTTTATTATGTTTTAGGTAGAAAAATGATCAAAAGAGCCAAGTTTGAGAAAAGGAGCAATTTATGCAAGAATGCTGAAAACGCACATCCAATTTTCATAATTATTCTGTATTGTTGTGGAGCTCGAAACTATTGGTATGATATATGGTTGGAAATTCACTGAAGAGAAGGTCGTTTTGGCGTAAAGAACACTATCATTGAAGTCCGAACGAGGAAGTTATGAGCAAAGTGGTGACGTCGCGCGAGCTGTGCCGAATAGAACTGATGTGCTATTTTCCATGGCTTGTTACAGATTCAATTCTTAGAGTTTTGGTGATATCTTTTTATTCTGAGAAAGCCAAGGAAAAGAGGATCATGTGAGCGTAAAAATCACTTAAATTGGAGGTTGGACGAGGAAGTTATGCTCAGAATCGTGAAGTCGCGCAGCTGTTGGCGAGAATTTTTGGAATTTCCAAAAACTACCTTATTTATCCGAATCTCTTTTACCAAATTTAACGCATGTCTCTTACCAAATTTGACATATGCCTAAATTTGGATCCTTTCCAAGACCTACAAGGAGAGCTCACAAGTATAAAAAGGGGTGTAGATCACATCATAAAAGGAGGAGGAACATAACACAATACAAGAGAGGAGAAGAGAGGCCACAACATACAACACCCCACAAGGGGGGATCACCCCCAACCATCATCCTTTTCTCTATCCATCCATCACTTTGAAGATTCGTTTGTGGAATCAAGGGGAGAACTAAGAGGAGAATTCAAGAGCGAGAAGGACGCGATGACGCCACATCTAGGGTTTATTCGTTTCCTAATTTATCTTGTATTTTTCGGACATCCGGGTAAGATCTATCCAACACCCATGATTGTTCTTCGCAACATCATGGGCTAGAGCCTTTTTGGTAGAACTAGGGTTGTGAAGGTTTTATCTAGTTAATTGAACTTCCATGTGTACACTCCGTACAACACTACTTGTGGATTTATTTTATATATGATTGTGCTTTCTTAATCCATACTCACGGTCATTTTGTGCATCATTAACTGTTATGTAGAGTCTGAATACATATCTTGGTTATTGATTGAGTGCGTTCACTGCTGAGCAGGATTCCATGTTATGATTCTAAGTGAGGGGACTCCGAAACTTCATTAGAACTATCATATATGAATACTTATTAATTGAATTGAATTTGGGTTATTAAGTAGGAAAAAGAGGGTAATTTTATAGTACCTATAATGGGAGATCATATCGGGTTAGAGTACCAATCCTAGGGGAAAATAATTGATACTGATAGTACATAGAAAGGGGGGTGAAATTATATCTCTTGCTCCGAGGTTATTCACACGTGTTACACGCATGTTTACTTGTGTCTATAGAGTAGATATGCATGGTTTAGTGATGCGTCCATATTCCACAAGGCAGAGTCGGACATTGACACATGGAAGGGAAGTTAATGAGTAAAACTGGATTATCCTAGAGCTACCTATTCTCCTACTTGATCCACTTTCGTATTCTTCAAGTGATATTTATTTTATTTGTTATTTTAATTACTTGTTTATTAGTTTAATCATCCTAAACCTCAAACTTAATTGCCAACTTGTCTTAATTAATTTAGATAATAATTAAATTGACAATACGCCGTCCTTTGGGTTTGATATTCACTTGGTCTCTTGCTTAAGCTGCAATTGATATCCTTAATACTTGGGGATTAATTTTGCGTGCAAAGAAAACACGCATCAAGTTCTTGGCGCCATTGCCGGGGACGGCTGTTATTATTGATTTTATTATTTCTAGTTTGATTAAGATTTTTTTTCTTCTTTTATTTGTGATTATTTATTTCTATCTAACCTTAAATTTTTTCGAGTTACTTGTGCGCTTGAAAAAAGGAGAGGAAGGAAAGGAGCAAATAACACATTGAGCTGAACATGGCAGGAGCAAGGCAGAATCCGGATAATATTTCCATTCGTGAAATTTTCACGAACTTTGGGAATGTCAACATGGGGTTGATAGGAGCAAGGGGAGAAGATGATGATTTTGAGATAAATCCCGCTCTTATTAACATGGTAGAGAAGAATCCCTTTTCTGGAGGTTGTTTTGAAGATCCATATCAGCATCTCCGAAAATTTTTTGGTTATGCAAACACTCAGAAGGGAGCTGGAGCTAATGATAATGCTAGGCGGATCGCCTTATTCAAGTTCTCTTTGATTGATAAGGCGGAAGCTTGGTATGAGACCCTTGATCCAGCCGATTGCAATACATGGGACCAACTGCAGCAGAAGTTCTTGGAGATATACATGCCACCCTCAAGGATCTTAAGGATGAAGCAAGAGATCACTCGATTTGTTATGAATCAGGGTGAGAAATTTGATGAGGCGTGGGATAAGTTTAAAGACATGCTCAGGAGGTGTCCACAGCATGGAATATCTAAGGTTGAATACATAAGCATCTTCTACTATGGATTGAATTGTGAGTCGCGTATTTTTATTGATGCATCATCAGGAGGAGCGCTGTTATCAAAGACAACACTTGAAGCAGAAAAGTTATTTGAAGACATCTCTATAAATTTACGTGACTGGCCAGTAGAGAGAGATAGAGGATCATATGTACTTGGCAAGGTGGAACAGGTTGAACATCAAGTGGTGAAGCCGAATAGGGATGATGAGATCGTCTCTAGTCTAGCGAACATCAACAAGCTATTAGAATCCCAGCAAAGGCAGATCACAGAGTTGACACAAAGGGGGGCCTAGTAGGCAGCAGCAAGAAGTGAAGAGTGAAGATACCTTCTATCGATACATGGCTGAGAATGATACAAGGATTGATCATCTTGAGGATACCATGAATGTTGATCATGCAGATTTGTCTAAGCAGTTGAAGGACCTTACCTTGATGATGGGCAGATGACCACGAATGTGAATCAATTGACACAAACATTGGTGAATAATGCTATCACATTGAGGTCTGGAACACAGTACGAAGGACCGATGAGGCAGAAATAAAAAACGGACATATTCAGGCAGCGATTCGACCAACCAGCCTCTGGTTCGACCTGGCCTACAGGTCGAACCATGATCGAACCATACCATGCGGAGGACTTTGTTTTTCCAGATTATTAGTTTGACCAAAGCAAGGGTGGTTCGACCTGTTCTGAAGGTCAAACCCACATCTCAATATCCGGAGCACCCTGTTTTGTCGCAACAACGGTTCGACCACGATGAACATGGTTCGACCAAACCATCTGGTCGAACTGGGAGGCAGAAATAGTACAGTAAGCCAGTTCGACTTGAGGGAAAGTGGTTCGACCTGTCCTGAAGGTCGAACCCAGGTCGAACCACGACTTCAAAGTGAGAACAGCCTTCTAGATGATTGGTTCGACCAGTACGTGCCTGGTTCGACCTGTTGAATAAGTCGAACCCAGGTCGAACCCAAACTGAAAAGTGAGAATGGACTTCCAGGAGCTTGGTTCGACCACTATGTACCTAGTTCGACCAGTACCCCTAGTCGAACCCAGGACGAATCCTCTCAGAACGCACCCGTTTCTGTGCCGAATGCTCCGCATGATGTTGATGTTACTCCAGTACCATTACATGAGCAGAATACTGAGCTTACAATGGAGAAGAAGTGGGAAAGAACAAGGAGGTTGAGAGCCAAGAAGCTTAGACTGCAGATGGATAATGTAGATGTGGTTTTCTCTCTTGATCATGCAATGAAGATGCTCATGGAGACTCAATCATGCAAGAGCATTGATATGGTTTCTAACTTGTTTAATCTTGATTTTTCTAAGACAGGTAATTCTAAATTTAAGTGGAAGATTGACAAGGGGGTGTCTAGACAGCTATGGGAGGAAGGAAATTTCAATGATCATATACTTGTGACCAAGAAAGGTGAGGTGTTGAGTGTAGACAAGAAGAGGGAAAGAAAGTATTTGAAGGTGAGGATGCGAGAAGACCGTCCTCTACCGTCGTGACTCTACGACGTTAAACATGAGCGCCTGTTGGGGGCTTGCCCTTCCGTTTTATTGCTTTATTTCTTTCATGTGAGTAAGAAATTTTTATATTTAAGGTGCTTATTATTCGGCAATTACATCTTTGCAAACTTAGTTTCAACTTACGTTTTTACTAAGTTTGGGGGGTGTGATGTACTTACCTCATTGAAGCACCAAGAATATAATATTTTCTTTGTAATGTTTGCTAGGGGAGTTGATTTTTTGCGGTATATTGAAACTTTAATCGGTTTTGATGTGTCAATTTTTTTGCAATTTGCCTAGTGTTCAGTGGTGTTTCTAGTGTGTGGAGTCGATTACATAGTCAATTAATTCTTTCTTATAGTTCTCCTATTTTATTATTGATGAATCCTGTGATGATGAGTTTGTTTGAGCTTTGATGATAGAAAAAGGTAAAAGAGTGGCAAGACGAGTTCTACATTGAGGTTTCGACTCGAGGAGCTCGTGCATTCATTGAAGGAGAAATCAGGTGCCCTCGTTTCCTTTTTCTAATTTTTATATGTGCTTTTAATTCATAGGAGTGGAAGGATTGTGTTTATGGTGGTGATCCATGTGAGCTTATTTTTAAATTGTCTTGGAATTCATATGCTCTTGAAATTGATGAAGGAAGTGTACTTGAGTTATATTGTGGTATGAAGTTCTATGTGTACTTGTGGGATATTGCTTACCATGAAAAGTGCTCTGTTACTTGTTAAAAACCTATGTGAGATTTTGAGCCTCGTTGATCATGATACATAATCACATGATATTTTCTTTTCTGGTGAGTATCGTTCATGTGCATGTATTCTAGAACTTGCCTCTTGTCTTACTTGAAACTACATGTGTGTTAGATGATGGAAGATGATCTAAGGCCATCCTTGAATTTATGAGTCACTTAGCCAAATAATTTCCTACCAAATAATTATATATCCGTAGTTAACCCCTGATTGTCGTCTAATTCACCTAGATTTTGTGTCGTTTTTATGTGTCTTTTGTTACCTTATTCCGTAATTTTTACATCATTTGTATATAGTATTTTTGGGAAAGTGATGATGATGATTTTCATGTCTTTGAATAGGTGATTTTGAAGATAAACGGTGATAAAAAGCATGAAGAAAGGAGAAAGTTGAAGAAAATAGAAAATTGGCCAAAATACATAAAAACACGCCCGTGTTTTTATGTAGTGCCCGTGTTTTCCTGCAAGTGCAAAAATATGCAGAACGCTGGAATTTTGCAAGAAAACACGGGCAGATGCAGGAAAACACGCCCGTGTTTTCTTGCACTTTGGCCAAAAGTCATTTTTTCACCTTCATGCGATTTCCAGGTGTATTGGGGGTATAAATACCCCCAACATCAGCATTTAGAGGGAGATTTGGCAAAGGGGAGATTCCAAGAAACACACTTCACACACTACTCTCTACATTTTTCACCTTCATCATCATCCATCCACCATCTCACCATCCATAAATTCCATTTTCTTCACTCTTTCATCACTAAGCTATTGAGGATAGAGGATTGAGATTTGGATCTTACAAGTGAAGGAAGATATCCAACCTACCTCAAGAAGGGAAGATATTTTACTTTTCATTTGTAATCTTTTTGACTTGTTTTGAAACAATGGATGTATGTAACCATTTTATGGATGTTTTCATAATGTTTATTGTTGGCTAGACCTCTAGTGAGACTAGCCACAAGATGGATTAGGGCTTTTTGGAGTTGTTGGATTTTAATGGTATTTTGATATGATATATGGAATTTCCTACATGATTTATGATTCACTGTATTTGTATTATGATGTGTGTGATTGAAATCACTATTTATGATGTTAGGATGGCCATTCCGATATTGTAACTAGGGTTTTGATTGAATCATGTTATAGTATGGATAGTGTATGTTAGTATATGAAGTATGTGGTAGCATCTTTATATACTTAGAACATTCATGTGAGGACACTTAGTTAATGGATCTAAGCCGGTTATTAATTGAGTGAGAAGAACCAATCTTATAATCATAGTACCCTTGAGGGAATTGAGAGTAAGGGACAATCTTTTGTGCTTAAAAACTTGTAATGAGTTTAGATCCTAATTACCTTGGCCATAGGGATTAGGGGAACCTTTGTGATTGCTTCTAGTTCATTTATCATTGATAATTGTCATTTGAATCTAACAAGTCTATATAATACCCTTAATCTTGAATGTGGTTAGCCTTGCTCCTCTTTAGAATATTCACCTTTCACTTCATTTTCATTCTTGGTTATTTGTCTCTTGCATCAATCTCATTTAGTTTACTTGCTACTTGAGTAGATAATTTGTCTTTTCGTTCTACAACTCACAAACCCGATCACTTCTATAAAGCATGGTTAAAAACAAATCCGGATACACCTCGGTTTGAACTCTCCCTTTGATCGATATTTAAACTGGGTCAATAACTACACGATAAGGTAAGCTTACCTTGCGCAATTATACCGAAATTGGCTTAAAGTTCATGGCGCCGTTGCTTGGGGAGAGTTAAATCTTGAGAGTAACGAGTTCGCGTTTAATTAGCTTTGCTAGGAGTACTTTTACTTGCTTTCTTTTTATTTGTTTTTTTTTATTTGGTTGTTGTGTGATCTAACTTGGTAAATCTTGTAGGTGTATGCACACTCGTTCCTAGTCTCATTCTATCGAGCCTTTGGATTTGGAGTTAGAGGCCATCTTACGAAGAAGAAGGAGAGAGTTGTTATATTCAAAGGAGGACGAAATGGATCACGGAGCTAATGGCAATGGTGTTGATGAAGAAGGGAATGGACAAAATATCCATCATGGTGCGGAAAATGCTCAAGGTGTTCAAGTGAATCCGGAGCTTATGCAACAAGCAAATTTCCACCAAGTGCACTTACACAATCAACAGTTGCAAGCCATTATCCAACAATTGCTAGCACAACAAGAGGCTAGAAATATTCCACAAGTTCCTCCGGTGGTGCAACAACCTCAAGTTCAAGGACATCATGGAGGCATGAATATTAGAGATCATTTCCAACCACAAGTGGGAAATTATGCTATGGGGCCGCCATTGAATGTCAACAACTTTGAGATCAAAATGGGGTTGATTAATATGGTCCAAGCAAATCAATTTGGGGGCGGTGCAACGGAAGACCCGAATGCTCACTTGTCTCAATTTGTTGAGGTAGCCAACACCATTAAGATCAACGGAGTGAGCGATGATATTGTGAAGATGAGGCTTTTCTCTTTCTCTCTCCATGATCGTGCACGAGCTTGGCATAACACAATCCCTAGGGGAGCGTGTAATACATGGAATGATCTGGCCCAAAGGTTCTTGAACAAATACTTCCCACCATCTAAGATGCTACACTTGAAAAGCTTGATCATACAATTCAAGCAAATGCCAATGGAGACATTTAGTGAGGCATGGGATCGATTCCGAGATATGTTGAGACAATGTCCTCGACATGGGTTTCCTCTCGATCAACAAATTGGATTTTTCTATGCGTGATTAGATGGGAATTTGAGGATTCTACTTGATGCATCCGCAGGGGGTTCTATTTTGGGGCAAACACCGGAACGAGCCATGGCTATATGTGAGGAGATTGCTTTAAATTCGGGACAGTGGCCTATGAATCGTGTAGCGGGAAGTTATGAGATGGAAAGGATAGCTAAGATAGAGGAGATTTGCATGCAACAAGTAAAACAAGTGGAAGCACCGAAGGAAGATGTGACGGAGAAAGCAATCACGGAGATACTTAAGAGAATGAATGTCAATATGCAATTATCTCCAAGTTCTTTGCCTATGATGAATCAACCTACTGAAAGCTCAATGAGTAAATTGCCTATCCAAATGCCTCAACAAGGATCTTCATCTAGTATGGGAGGTCAAGAGAATTGGTTCCAACCCGAGATGTCACTTGAGGAAGTCGCCTTCATGCAAGGAAGGAACTTTCAAGGAAACTATAGAGGGAATTTTGGGCACCAAGGAGGAGGATACCCACCTAGGCAAGGAGGATTTGGTCAAGGGAATTTTGGTGGAAATTTTCAACAACCTCGGAGGTTTGATAACTTGTCATATGGAAATCAAAGTAATGCTCTTACACTTCCACCGGGGATCAATCCGGGAGCTAAGGCTCAAAACAATGAAGGAAAGCCTACAGTTGAGGATCAATTGAGCAAAATGTTTGAATTTATTAAGCAAGATAGGGAAGAGAGAAGGCAAAAGGATGAAGTGAATGATAGAAGGTTTAAAGCACTAGAGACACAATTGAGTCAAATTGCAAGTGAAAAGGGGGATGTTCATCAACAAGGGAAGTTTCCGTCTACTACCATTACCAATCCTAAGGAGCAATGCAAGGCTATCATGCTTAGAAGTGGAACAAAATATGATGAGCCTCCGATGCCAAAAGAAGATGATGAGGTAGATTGTGAACAAGAGCCTATGGTAGTTGAGGTTGAAAAAGAGAAAGAGAAAGAGACTCATGATGCTAAAAATTATAAAGCGATCCCTCCATTTGACAAAGAGGAAGCGAAATCTCCTAAGAAATGGGAAAATTGCAAGGAAGCAAAGAGAAAAGAGAAAGAAGAAGGGTTTGAAAGAGATGAATGGGGAATTCCCAAGTTACCCGTAGCCATCCCATTTCCACAAAGATGTTTGAAGAAAGGATTGGATGAGAAATTTGCTAAATTTGTGGATATGTTGAAAAAGATACACATCAACATCCCCTTCGCGGATGCACTTCTACAAATGCCCAACTATGCAAAATTCTTGAAGGATATCTTGGCAAAGAAGAGGAGCTTGGGTGATCATGAAACGGTGAACCTCACGGAGGAGTGTAGCGTCATCTTGCAAAAGAAGCTCCCTCCCAAGTTGAAAGATCCGGGAAGTTTTACCATCCCGTGTGAGATGGGCAAACATGAAAGCTATAAGGCTCTATGTGATTTGGGGGCAAACATCAACTTGATGCCTCTATCAATCTTCAAGAAGTTGGGTATTGGAGAAGTGAAACCTATATCGGTCACCCTTCAATTGGCAGATAGATCTATGACATATCCGAAAGGGATTGTGGAGGATGTATTGGTGAAGGTTGGCAAATTTGTATTTCCCGTTGACTTTGTGGTGTTAGATATGGATGAAGATTCAAATGTTCCATTAATCTTTGGACGTCCATTTTTAGCCACAGGGAAGGCTTTGATTGATGTGGAGAAGGGGGAGTTAACCCTTAGAGTTAATGAAGAAAAAGTGATCTTCTCGTTGAAGGAAGCTATGAGGTATCCTAGTGGGGAAGGAGAATGTAGGCGAATTGATGTGTTGAATGATATTGTTGAAGAACATCTACATTGCTTCCATTCTAAGGATCCTTTGGAATCAATAATGAGCAATTCTTACTCTCTTGATTTTTCTAACTTTTCTTGTTGCTTTGAAGATGATGAGATAATTGATAATTTTCATTATTTAAATTCATGTAGTGAACTTACATCGGAAGAAGCAAGAGAAGCACTTGAAAAGAAGCTTGATGATGGGCCCATAGAAGAGGAAAAAGTTGAGAAAAAGGTGGAGCTAAAGCCTTTACCGGATCACTTAAAGTATGCATACTTGGGAGAGAATGAAACCTATCAGGTAATCGTATCCTCATTTTTTAATGATGTGGAAGTGGAGAAATTGTTGAGAGTTTTGAGAGAGCACAAATCTTCCATAGGTTGGTCCATTAAAGACTTAAAAGGTATAAGCCCCTCTCTATGCATGCATAAAATTCATTTAATTGAAGAGGGTAAATCTTGTGTGCAAAACCAACGTCGTCTTAATCCTATAATGCAAGAAGTTGTAAGAACGGAAGTGTTGAAATGGCTTGATGCGGGTATCATCTTTCCAATTAGTGATAGTCCATACGTGAGCCCTTTGCATGTGGTAGCAAAGAAGGGTGGTATGACCATCGTGAGGTCCGATACTAATGAGACAATTGCCACGAGGACTATCACCGGTTGGAGAGTTTGTGTTGATTATAGAAAGCTCAATGACAACACCCGAAAAGACCATTTCCCACTCCCATTCATTGATCAAATGCTCGATAGATTAGCGGGACACAAGTACTATTGTTTCCTCGATGGTTACTCTGGGTACAATCAAATTCTAATAGCCCCGGAGGATCAAGAGAAAACAACATTCACTGCCCCTATGGCACATTTGCATTTAGGATGATGCCATTTGGTTTGTGCAATGCTCCAGCCACGTTTCAACGTTGTATGATGGCCATTTTCGGTGGATTAATTGAGAACATCATGGAGGTTTTTATGGATGATTTCTCCATTTATGGATCGTCATATGACTTGTGCTTAACTAACTTATCATAGCCATAGAACGTCTTCCTCCTCCTACCAGTGAGAAAGGAGTTAGATCGTTCTTAGGCCATGCGGGCTTCTATCGCCGCTTTATTAAAGATTTTTCAAAAATTGTCAAACCTCTTTGTAAGCTTCTTGAAAAGGAAAGTACATTTAAGTTTGATGAAGAGTGTCTTGCTTCTTTTCAGGTACTAAAGGAAGCTTTAATCTCATCCCCCATCCTTGTAGCTCCGGATTGGAGTATGCACTTTGAGTTGCATTGCGATGCGAGTGATCAAGCCATCGGAGTTGCACTTGGGCAAACAAAGGAGAAGAAGTTTAGGGCTATCTATTATGCCTCAAAAACATTGAATTCGTGCCAAGTCAACTATACAACCACCGAAAAGGAGTTTTTAGCGGTTGTCTACGCCTTTGAGAAGTTTCGCCCCTACTTAGTTGGCACACGAACGATAGTATTCACGGATCATGCGGCCATCAAGTATATAATGAACAAAAAGGACGCGAAGCCAAGATTGATTCGGTGGGTATTGCTTCTACAAGAGTTCGATGTGGAGATCAAAGACAAGAAAGGGGTTGAAAATGTGATAGCCGATCACTTATCTAGGCTAGAAAGAGAAGAGGGGGATGAAGATTTGACTCTAATTAGTGATGTGTTCCCGGATGAGGAAATCCTTAAGGTGGAGGTTGAACAAGTGTGTGCTCTAATGATAAGCTCGCCTCCTTGGTACGCCGACTATGTCAACTATCTTGCATGCGGAATTTAGCCCACGCTTCTTAATGAGTACAAAGTGAAGAGATTCTATGTTGAGGTGAAGAAGTATGTGTGGGATGAGCCCTTCTTATTTAAAATTTGTGCGGATGGAGTCATTAGAAGGTGCGTCGCCAATGAAGAAATTGAGGGTATTTTAGAGCTTTGCCATTCATCTCCTTGTGGTGGGCACTTTAGCCATCACAAGACGGGAGCAAAAGATCTTCAATCGGGTTTTGTTTGGCCCACTTTGTTTGGAGATGCCAAGAAATTTGTTGAAAAATGTGATAGGTGCCAAAGGGTTGGAGGAATAGGAAAAAGAGATGAAATGCCCATGGGATTAAGAATTGAAGTGGAGATTTTTGATGTTTGGGGCATTGATTTTATGGGACCGTTTCCTTCGTCTCAAGGGTATCTATACATATTGTTGGCGGTAGACTACGTATCCAAGTAGGTGGAGGCGATCCCCACCAAGACTAATGATGCATTTGTGGTGCAAAAATTATTGAAAAAGAACATCTTTAGTCGATTTGGAGTCCCAAGAGCTTTGGTAAGTGATGGGGGTTCACACTTCGTGAACAAATTGATGGAGGGACTCTTGAAGAAATACGGAGTTAAACACCGAATAGCCACTCCCTACCATCCCCAAGCAAATGGTTTGGCGGAGGTCTCAAACCGCCAAATCAAGTTAGTGTTGGAAAAGACGATCAATGGGGGAAGGAAAGATTGGGCGAAAAAGCTTGATGATGCCTTATGGGCATGTAGGACGTCTTTCAAAACTATTCTTGGTGTTTCTCCGTATCAGTTGGTGTATGGGAAGGCTTGTCACCTCCCAGTTGAGCTGGAGCATCGGGCGTTATGGGCAATCAAGAGGCTCAACATGAATGAAGGGGAGACCGGACAAGAAAGGTTGCTAAAAATGGTAGAGTTGGAAGAATTTCGTGAAAAAGCCTATGAAAACTCCACCATTTATAAAGAGAAGGTGAAAAAGTGGCACGATGCCAAGATTAAAGAAAAGACATTTGCCCCCGGGGATAAGGTGCTAGTGTTTAATTCAAGATTGAAGTTGTTTCCGGGAAAGCTTAAGTCGAAATGGATGGGCCTATTTGAGGTGTTGGAGGTCATTGGAGAACATACATTGAACTCAAAGGGCCAAATGATGAGTTTGTAGTTAATGGGCATCGGGTTAAACATTACCTATCTCCTTCTCAAAAGGAGATAGTGTATGTGGATACCCTTCACTCTTAAACTCATTTTGATTGGTAGTATAGTAGGATTTTCTTTTATTGTTGTTTTCATGTGTTGTTCGTGTTTTGGTGGTGTAGGTTTACACTCTAGTTGATGGAATGAAGAATGGATTACGAGAGGCACTACGTTGGATGCGTCAAGGATAAGTTTCACTACTTTCACAAACTTAATTCTTTCCTCTATCAAGATTTAAGTTTGGGGGGATGCGTCGTAGCGTAACTTGTATATGTTTGTTGGTTGAATCCATTGGAGTGCATTTGTGTTTTGTTAATTTGTTGTGTTCTTGTTGTTTTTGTTGATTTTTTGTGGTTGTTGTTTGTTCTTTTTGTGATCTTGTTATTTGATTTTTCATGAGAGTATTGAGCTATGCTTCATTATTTATATTGGAGTTGAGCTTGAATCATATGCATATGTGCTTGGTGAAAGTATGGTAAGGTAAGAAATAGCAAAGAAATTGGCTAAGTATGGAAAAGAAGAAAAATTTCCAGAAAGCTGAAACTTGGCAGAAAAACATGGACGGAAGCATAAAAACACGCCCGTGTTTTTATGAAGCTGAACCGAAGAAAAATCGGGTCCAGGTAAGTCGAACCGGAAATTTGCAGAAAAACACGGGCATGTGCATAAAAACACGCACGTGTTTTCATGCAAATTGCGGGCTCTCTGTCATTTTCTTCCCCTTTCTTCTTTCTCCACTTATTTTTTCTCATTTCACTCCTCACACACTCCCGTCTACTCATATACCCTGCTGCCCACTTCCCACCGCCTCCGGCCGCCGGAAAAACCACCGGAATTCTCTCTCCGCTCTCTTCTCACTTATTAAGTGAAAATGGTAAGTACTTTTTCACTTCTCCCTAATTCCTTTGAAGTTAAATTTCTAGGGTTTATGTGTAAGAAATGTTTGGATTTTCGATTCTGAATACTAATAAGCATGACAATGTAGAGAAGTTTTGTTATTTGAAACTTTGAATGTGAAATTAGGAAGGGATTGAGTTCTATTTATATGAGGAGAGTTGTTGAAAGAGAAGAGGATTTTGAAATTTTATGTATTAAGAAGTGTTGAATGATGAAATTGATATATTTGATGGATATTCTACATGTTTAGACCGTATGATGAGAAATTTTGGGATGATTGTTCAAGAAATGTTTGAAAATTGTACTTAGAAAATTCTTGCCCACTAAGTGTTTGTTGAAATGCCACTTAGAAAATTTTTTTCAACATTTGAGGTTTAAAGTGCTTAATTATACATGTTCATGATTGTCATTAGTTGTGTAAGCTATGAAATACATGAGAAGTTGTGTTCATATGATTTAAGAAGCATGAGATGGCTTACAATGATCTAGAAAGAGACATGATTGGTGCATTGTTGAGTATGCCTGAAGAAGAGTTGAAAATTTTTCTAAAATAATTAAAGGTGCACATGTAGAATATTCACGTGTGACTAATCAATACTTCTTACTTGAGATAACACTTCTTAATGATTATGTAGGATCATGATGAAAATGAGCAGTTGGACAATGTTGAAGAAGTGTTAACAAATAAAAGTTTAGAGAAATTAATCATCAATTAAGGATTCTAAGATTGCATCCGGATAACTTTGGGGTAGATTTTGGAGAGGAATGGTGGGATATATGCTTGAAATGGAACAAGTTGGCCCCCAAAGTCATTAAAACGAGGTATGCTGATCCAGAGGCAATGGAAGTGTTGGGAATTACTCGAGACATTAAGGGGATGTTTGAGAGAGTTGGAATGAGTGAGTTCTTAGGGAATAGGTCCGAAACCTATGTGGGACTAACATTGGAGTTCATGTGTTCACTTACAGTAAAAAATTTCCCAAGAACATCTTTTCCACAAGAGATCACTTTTCAAATGATGAACGAGAAACTAAAGATGGAGACTCACGTTGTGAACGAATTCTTGGGATGCCCATTCCTTCAAAATGTCAAAGATTTCCAGGATAAAGGGAATTGGAAAAGACAAGATTTTTGGGGAATGTTGACTCTTCGAGAGGAGAAAGGTAAGCAACTGAAGTATAATTCCTCATCATCAAAAGCTTCAAGTATGAGAAATCCAGCCCTCCACTATCTCGAAAAGATATTGTCGAATACCATTTTCGCTAAAGCAGAGGCAACTGTTGGGGCACGGAGTTGTATGTGATCAAATGCTTCGTCGAGGGTAAAGTGTTCAATGATGCGGGATACTGGATCCCGAATGTTTTTAGGAATGCTAAGAGAAAGCACCCTCAAGTGATTGCGGAGGGAGGTTTGATTACATTGCTTGCTCGAGGGATGAGAAAAGACCTTTCTGGATTGATACCCTTGGATGGGCCCAATCTTGGGCTGGAAGAATTGAAGAAAATGAGAATTTTGGAAGAAATTGGGAAAGATTGGGTGTTTGTACTCCATCAAAAAGAGATCTTTCCTGTACCAAATGTAGAATTGACAAAGATATATCCAACTAGGCAAAAGAAGAACATCACTCTACTTAGCAAAAGCCATACAACTAAAGTGAATGAGTTCAAGGCTAGTCATCAGATTGAGTTGATGCACAGGGAAGTTCCTAGAGATGAGATGACTCGGGAGCCTGAGTTTGAGGAAGGTGATGAAGGAGCAGGACCTAGCACTGGAGCAGGAGGAGGAGGAATTACTAGAGAAGAGTGGGGTGAATTGAGAGGAACAGTGGCTGAAATACAACGAGATCAACAATGGCTTGTGAGAGAAGCTAGATACTCTAGAGAGCGTGGAGACAGGGTGGAGCACACGGTCAACAATATTGGGAGGAGTCAGGAGAATGTTGAGAGGATGATGACATACTTTTACAATCTATACAATCCTTCTGACCCTCAAGTTTTCCAACCATGGGCTCCATTCCAACCGCCTCAAGAACCACAGTTCCGCCACACTACCCCCCATATCCCTCGGAAGATCCAAGCAACTCACCTTCTCCATGATTGGAGTTTTCTAATATTCTCTACTTTTATTTTATCTTTTAATGAACTTTGATTGTGATGTTGCACTTGACTTAGTACTCTCTTGTTTGATTGTTACATTCATAGTTGTTAGACTTGATGCTTATGTTTGATGATTTGGGATATTTTAACTTTGCTATGAATGTTTAATCTTTTTATTTGCTTTTTGTTGATGTGTTGTTGTTCTTTGTATGTGTTTGATCGTCGGGGAGGGTAGATTTTATTTGGCTCTTTTATTTTATTTTATGTCGTTCTCCCTTGAGCTTTGATATATTTGTTTGCAATGGTGATTAAAAATTTTGTTAGGACATTTTACTCTAGGAAATTGAGATATAGGTTCTTAAATTGCGCAAGATAAAGATGGATAAAACTTAATAATATTCTAAGGCCATAAGCAAAAGCCTAGTGAGATTTGAGCCTCAAACCGTGCATTTCATACGGTTTAGATTCCATTGATGAGAGGATTGATCATTAGAAGATGAATTAGAATTTGCTCGTGAACTCCGCAAGTACGCCTTTTGATGAAGCACTGAAAAAATGATTTTAGGCCATGTTTGATTTAACAAGTCACTAGCCAAATGAATTTCCTACCTTGAACATTTATCCCTTGTTAGCCAAAATTTGAGCCTTAAAGCTTATTTTATTGATGAGCACATTACAAGCCTAATAATCCTACTTGAGCCTATACATAAAACCTATGATGCGTGGAGATTATAGAAGAAGGTTAACAAAAGGTTGAGTATAAGAAATAAAAAGGAAGGAAAGCAAAACAAAAGTAAGCGCTAGTAAGTGAGAATGAATGGGAAAGAAAAAGAAAAAGGATGTAAAGTTGAAAACAAAAGAAAGAGCGAGATTCTAAGAAAAATGCATCATTGATGATCAAGCTCTCATAAGAATTCAACAAGAGATCTTAAGTTGTGAGGTACACATGGATAAGATAAAAAGTGCAATAAAGAGAAGATGGAGATTGAAAGAAGAAAACACATGAAGGCCTTCTCTATGATCATAATACGCATTAAAGTCACTTCTATCCATATTTACCTATCCTACCAAAGAGCCATCATTACATCCTGATTAAAAGTCCTTTTTGATCTTTGTGTGACATTAAAAATGGCAAACAAGCATGAGTTCACTTGCAAACCTATGATGATTCGACTATGATCAATTGAATGAGGTATCACCCTTTTTTATCACAAGAGTGAGTGTTATACACATCCGTGAGGCTTGTGGTTGAGGTATATAATTGTGTGGCTTCCTCTTCATCATGAGCATTTTAAGTTCCACATGTGTTAATTTCTAGTTTAGTAAGGTTTCCTAATATGATTTGCGATCTCTACTTGCTTGTGGATATGTTGGAGCTATGTTATTTTGTTTTGTGTGTCTAGGTGAATGTTACTCCTTTGTTATTTCATTTTCGTTGCTCGGGGACGAGCAACGCTTTAAGTTTGGAGGGTTGATTGTCGTCTAATTTACCTAGATTTTGTGTCGTTTTTATGTGTCTTTTGTTACCTTATTCCGTAATTTTTGCATCTTTTGTATATAGTATTTTTGGGAAAATGATGATGATGATTTTCATGTCTTTGAATAGGTGATTTTGAAGATAAACGGTGATAAAAAGCATGAAGAAAGGAAAAAGTTGAAGAAAATAGAAAATTAGCCAAAATACATAAAAACACGCCCGTGTTTTTATGTAGTGCTCGTGTTTTCCTGCAAGTGCAAAAATATGCAGAACGCTGGAATTTTGCAAGAAAACACGAGCAGATGCAGGAAAACACGCCCGTGTTTTCTTGCACTTTGGCCAAAAGTCGTTTTTTCACCTTCATGCGATTTTCAGGTGTATTGGGGGTATAAATACCCCCAACATCAGCATTTGGAGGGAGATTTGGCAAAGGGAAGATTCCAAGAAACACACTTCACACACTACTCTCTACATTTTTCACCTTCATCATCATCCATCCACCATCTCACCATCCATAAACTCCATTTTCTTCACTCTTTCATCACTAAGCTATTGAGGATAGAGGATTGAGATTTGGATCTTACAAGTGAAGGAAGATATCCAACCTACCTCAAGAAGGAAAGATATTTTACTTTTCATTTGTAATCTTTTTTACTTGTTTTGAAACAATGAATGTATGTAAGCATTTTATGGATGTTTTCATAATGTTTATTGTTAGCTAGACCTCTAGTGAGGCTAGCCACAAGATGGATTAGGGCTTTTTGGATTTGTTGGATTTTAATGGTATTTTGATATGATATATGGAATTTCCTACATGATTTATGATTCACTTTATTTGTATTATGATGTGTGTGATTGAAATCACTATTTATGATGTTAGGATGGCCATTCCGATATTGTAACTAGTGAAATTGGTAAATGTTATTTCACTGGAAACGGTTGCATCAAGTACTTACGTACGATGCGATACAAGGACAATCTATCCTATCCAACCTACTCAAGCAAGATGCTTGAGGTGAATAAAAACATACATCATGAATTCATATACAAAGATGCTATCTGAATGCTGATTCTATCTGCAATGTAGTTCGGAGACATCATCCTTGTGCCATGCTGAAGAGCATTCCTTTCCATCCATATGTGGTAGATCGTGGTAGCAAAGGTGATGAAAAGGAGTCTTATTGCATTTTTGTTGGTTCTCGTATCCTGGTGTATCTTCCTGAAGGCATCTGTGACTGTCCGATATTGTAACTAGGGTTTTGATTGAATCATGTTATAGTATAGATAGTGTATGTTAGTATATGAAGTATGTGGTAGCATCTTTATATACTTAGAACATTCATGTGAGGACACTTAGTTAATGGATCTAAGCCGGTTATTAATTGAGTGAGAAGAACCAATCTTATAATCATAGTACCCTTGAGGGAATTGAGAGTAAGGGACAATCTTTTGTGCTTAAAAACTTGTAATGAGTTTAGATCCTAATTACCTTGGCCATAGGGATTAGGGGAACCTTTGTGATTGCTTCTAGTCCATTTATCATTGATAATTGTCATTTGAATCTAACAAGTCTATATAATACCCTTAATCTTGAATGTGGTTAGCCTTGCTCCTCTTTAGAATATTCACCTTTCACTTCATTTTCATTCTTGGTTATTTGTCTCTTGCATCAATCTCATTTAGTTGTTATTTAGTTTACTTGCTACTTGAGTAGATAATTTGTCTTTTCGTTCTACAACTCACAAACCCGATCACTCCTATAAAGTATGGTTAAAATAGAATCTGGATACACCTCGGATTGAACTCTCCCTTTGATCGATATTTAAACTGGGTCAATAACTACACGATAAGATACGCTTACCTTGCGCAATTATACTGAAATTGGCTTAAAGTTCAACCCCGTTGAGCCTAAAAGCCTTATTTCTTTGGCAACCTACGAAGATAGCCACTTTGATATCCTATTTGAGCCTTAAATTCCTATATTTAGTGGAGAATTAAATACTGTCAAAGTGTGTTAATGGTGCTTGATAACAATCTGGGAAGGAATGAAATTGGTGTTGAAATTAATAGTGATGGATTATGATAATGCATCTAAGGAGAAGCATGTAGTAGTGCCTAAATCTAGTACTCCATAGAATCAAAAACCCTAGGGTAGTGCTTAAATCTAGTACCCTATGGAGGATGCGTGAGGTAGTGCCCGAAACTGGTACCTCGAGAGAAAAAGGATGTGCTTGAGACAAGAAAAAGTATGCTGAGCTTGAAGGAAAGGAGAGAAAAGAAAAATAGAAGAGCATGAAGCTGGATAGCCTTGAAGTGTAAGAATCTGCAGTACATAAGATCTCTGGTTTTAATTCTCTACTAATTGAGTCACTTTATCCATATGTTTCCTACCCTTACCAAAGAGCCAACATTACATCCAAAAGAAAAGTCCTTTTTGATCCCATTGTCGAATCATACTTTTAGTGGTGAAGAGCTTGAGACGTTTGGCAAGCTTATGGTTACGCATGCACTTGAATTGAATCTGAGCGTAAACACCTTAACCCATATGTGTACATCTTTTACACTTGAGTGTGAGTGATATATACTTTCCGTGAGAACATGTCAATGGAGCATTTGAATTGGTGGTGATTGTCTTAACTTGTATGCTTTGAATTGATTATTACACGTAATAAGAGTTGCATGACTTAAGTTGATGACGATTGTATTTTGAATGGGGTATTGGTTATAGTCCTTGTTTCCCCATTAATTTTTCTACTCTCTTTCTCTTTATCTTTATTTTGTTACCTCAGGACGAGCAACGGGTAAGTTTGGGGGATTGATGAGAGTGAAAATAAGCGTGTTTTAATATCCAATTTAACACTTTTTTGATTGATATTGTAGTCTTATATGAGCACAAGTGTCTTATATTCGATATATGTGAGAATTATGTGTACTTGAGGTGTTTTATTGTGTTTTAGGTAGAAAAAGGATCAAAAGAGCCAAGTTTGAGAAAAGGTGTAATTTGTGCAAGAATGCTGAAAACGCACATCCAACTTTCATAATTATTCTGTATTGTTGTGGAACTCGAAACTATTGGTGTGATATATGGTTGGAAAGCCACTGAAGAAAGGTCATTTTGGCGTAAAGAACACCATCATTGAAGTCCGAACGAGGAAGTTATGAGCAAAGTGGTGACGTCGCGCGAGCTGTGGCGAATAGAACTGATGTGCTATTTTCCATGGCTTGTTACAGATTTAATTCTTGGATTTTTGGTGATATCTTTATATTCAGAGAAAGCCAAGGAAAATAGGATCATGTGAGCGCAAAAAACACTCAAATTGGAGGTTGGACGAGGAAGTTATGCTCAGAATCGTGAAGTCGCGCAGCTGTTGGCGAGAATTTCTGGAATTTCCGAAAACTACCTTTTTTATCCGAATCTCTTTTACCAAATTTAACGCATGTCTCTTACCAAATTTGACATATGCCTAAATTTGGGTCCTTTCCAAGACCTACAAGGAGAGCTCACAAGTATAAAAAGGGGTATAGATCTGTCACATCCCAAAATTCCATATATATAAATATAAAGTCTTTGTTGTTTAGGATATGACTAAATATTAATTTTTATCCATAATATAAATTCTTTAAAGTAGCGGAAGGTTAAAGGAAGAGATATATAAAATGTTTTTAACACTAATAACTAAGTCTCAGGGATGTGATTTAAAAGTGAAAATAAATCTAATGAAATTAGGTTTGAACAAAAATCATATTATTTCAAATAAAAAAGACACCCTTTATTCAGTAAAAAGAATTTATAAGATAAAGAGATTTTATTTTCTAAAATGTAATTTCATGAAATGTAACTGGTTCAATTATTCTATTTCCATATCAATAAAGAATCACCACCCATCGCCTCTCTCTTCGTACCATTTCTTAAACCTGAAATGATATGATGTGATGGGATGAGCAAACAACAAGCTCAGTGGAGAAACGTACTTGCCAAAATTAAATACCACATGTAATTACCAAATAAGTAACATGAAATGTAGATGTAAATGTACTGAATAAGATTTATCAATTATTCAAGTAGTAAATGCCTCGTTTATAAAGGTCATGAGACCTATATGTACATGCATGAACTCAAAGATATCTCATAATAACAGTTAATAGAGTCAAGTAAGAATTTCCCCACCTGGAATGAATGTCGTGGATGCATATGGATGTAATTGATTTTACTTGAATCCTTGTATTATTCGTCATCTAACATTAAATAAGTTACTTGTAAAATATATCATTAATATCATCTATAAAGTTTTAAATAAATGAAATAGAATGACAAAGTAAAAGTAATTATGAATAGAAGTATTTTATAAGTTTGAAATATCACAATTGAATGGGAAGAAAATAAAAGTTCAAATAGAATGTTAAACATACATGAATATTAATATTTAAATTTATAAATAGTAAAATAATAATAAAATCAGTACGAAACTTTACGTATACATACTGGACTTACATTAATACAACATACTTAAATTTCATTAAGTTTTAAGATGTATAACTATATGTTCCATATGTTCAAAACTGAAACTACAAAAGCTGGAATTTCTGACACGTTGTGATAAAACACGCATATCTTAGAATATATAAGTTGAAATCATTTAAAAATAATATATGTTATACTAAATGTATTAAAATATAATATATCCAAAAATTATAATTTTTTGGAGATCAGTAGATAATATTTTAATAATTTTAGAAGATGCATTAAGATTTACTTGAAACTTATTTTGAAGTTGTATAAAAATAATTATAAATAATTTATTCTTAAAATTAAAATTAAATTTCAATATAATATGTTAAATCATATATTATAACATATATATGAAAATTAGAATATTTGGGATAGTTTAAATATTTGTTTTGTAATTTAAAATAAGCATTAAACCATAAATCAAAACAAGACATACTGATAATATGAAATTCATATAAATTAATAAAGTGATCCAAATTAATTGAAATTATTTCAATATATTATTAAGATCACAAGTCAAGGTATATTCAAAAATTAAGAATTTTAGACATCGTTAAATATGACTATAAAATTCATAAATATGAAAGAGCATACTTTTGACAGAACAATCAGAAGTTTTATAAAATTAATATAAATTAATATAAACTTAAATTAAATCTGAATATTTTACTGAGCATTATAAAATACACGATTTATGACATATCCGAAATTCAGTATATTTGGAAAACTATAACTATATAATTTGAATTTTCTAATCAAATACACATATAAATTTCAGATTCTGCTGGCAGAAGTATAAAATTCATATAAAATAAAATACAGTTTTTAAAATCATGATATTTTAAATATAAGTCCAAAACTAAACAATAAACGACATATTAAAATTTCATGGTTATTGGAATTAAATAAATATGAATTTGAAATACTAGAGATGAGTTACCTTAATTTTGTAAGTAAAGATGACACTTTAAAATATACGTTGATGGAGTAAGAATAATCCTTGAATATGATTTTCTTGACTTTTACAGTTTGTCAAAGGAGAAATGATGAACAAATACGTTTCTTACTTTCTTTTTCTCTATTTTTAAACCCTAGTTTTTACGGTGCTGGAGAGGAATGAATTAAAAGACCAATATTTCTTTTTATATGATGGATAATTTGGGCTTTTAAAATGGACTTTGACATAAAAGTATATTTGGGCTTGGTTTGAATTCAAGAAAAATTAAAACTAAAAGAGAATTTAAAATTTAATACTTATAAAAAAATTTGACTAAAGGTTTTAATGGGTTTTAAATAAAAACTGATATATATTTATCTTTATTTTAAAAAGAAATAAATAAATATATTTATATAAATTTCTGGATATTACAATCTACCCTACTTAAAATAATTTCATCCTTGAAATTCAAAATATCATATGTACAGAATGCTTGTATAAATAGATTTTATGCGTCATTTTAAATGCAAAACTTTTAGTCTCAATTTGTAAATGTTTTAACAACAAAAATATATGTTTTTTTTTATAAGTGGAAATAATAAAATTCACTTAAAAATTTAATGTAGTCAAGCTTGGTCTTCAGGTAGAAATCAGAATAAATTGAAAATGATGAATTGAAGCATTAAGAAAAACTTATATTGAAAATTGCAATACTTGAAAATAAAACTCTTTAGTAGGATGTAAAATAAATGATCTAGCATTTTAAAAGTGGACATGATGTGTGATGTGAATTTAAGTATGATTAATAATTTATTTTTAAATTATTTTAAAATAAAATAAAAATTAAACTTACATTATTAAAATAATAAAAACGTTCAACTCTTTCTTTCTAAAATAAAGCATATGAAGTTTTGTAAGTGAAATATTTTAGAAAATAAGGAGTATTTTTAATGCCTCAAAATATATACAATGATAATTTAATAAAATATAAATTTGAGGTTAAATAAAAATATTTAAACATGAATATCTATTATATTTCAATTAAAAGAGACTATGAAACTTTTTTTTTATGTGTCATTTTATATAAAATGATGAAGTCATCAAATCTTTTTTTTTTAATGAAAAATTAGAAAAATATTCTAACATGCAAGGATTCATGAAAAATTATAATTAACTTTTCATGTAATGACATGAATGAAATGCAAAAAGGTATAAATCTTGTAATTATCCTTTTGAAATACGTGGATCATGACATTAAAGTATCATATACATGATATCGAATCTTAAAATGATATATATACACTTGAAAATATGTTCGTGTCATTACAGTTAGAGATTTATGTTTTTTTTTAGATAAATTATGAATATATAATTTAAAGAGAATTTATGAATGTATAAATAAATAAAGGGTCAACTTTACGGAAATATGTGTACATTGTAGCGAAGGAATAAACCCGATCTTTTTTTTTTAAAGTAATAATAATGAAACGTTTAAAATAATATTTTGAAACTATTAGCTAGTCTTCTTTCTTCAAGGTATTTGAAAATTTTGTTGATGTAAAATACGAAATTCCACAATTAAATTTTGAGTAAATCGAAATTATGGACAATAACTTTTTCTGATAAGGAAATTTTTGAAAGATAAATGTAAAACTCTAATCTCATACTTCAAAAATTTTTCATATTAAATATGAGAAATGAATATAATTGTAGATTAAATTTTGTATTTAAAAAAAATTATTATTGCTATTGAAAATGTTGACTTTATGAGAATTGTAAAATCATTTAAATTAAGCCTAAAAAAATTATTTAAGTCTTTAAAGAGAGATTTCTTGTCTTGAAGTTATAAAGCATGAGTAATTTTTGAAAAAGTTAAAGTAGTATATTGAACTTCAAAATTTATGTTAATTAAAATCAATAGAAAATTTTTGGATTCCAACTTGTAAACCTTATAACTCGAATTACTTAAATTGAAATCAAAGCAATTAAATAATTAATTAAAATAATGGATCTATATAAAAATGTCTAATTCTAAACAGATTTTTTTTTAAAGTCTACTCATGAAATTTAAACTTAAAAATAGACCCTCCAATAAAAATTTAATTTGTATATATATGTATCAAATGACCATGTTTTTGAAATGCAGGATTAAGATAAAATTTGAAATAATTAGACTAGTTGAATGTAGAAAAGCAAAATTATTAAATTTAGGAAAGTTTGAGATAACTGAAGATGATATTAAAATGAATATAATTTAAAGAATATACATGTTTAAAATATCTGGGTTAGTTAAAATTAAGAATGCATAACATGAAACAGGATTTGAAAAGATAAAAAACATAAAATAAGAGTTGAATGAAAACATATTTGTGGTCAGAAATTGAAGTAGGACTTCGCATTTAGAAATTAGAAGTCACTCATGAAATTTTTGTACATAGAGAGTAAGAGCCTCTAATTTAAATATTTTAAATAAGATTAATCAAAATAAAGAGATTGATGAATAATAAGATTTTCAATTGAGAAATCCCAAGCGATCACTATCAATACAATGTAATATAAAATTTAATAAAAGAATTATTGGAGTGTGATCAAATGTTTCTATACTATTTAATTTAATATAATACTTTGTGTGAAACATGTATAAATATAAACTTATGAAGAAATAATTAATGTCCTCATTATATATATGAGGTTAGGTGTTTAAAGTAAAATCATAATATCATGATATGTTGACATGTAAATGTGCATGATGAAATCATGTCTTATATTTCATGTAATGAAAATGAAAATGAAAATTGTCAATATAAGTGTGCAACTTTGTCATACTGTCATTGAGATAAATGGATCTTGAAATGGTAAGTGTAATACACTTATTGATATATTGATAATATCATGCTTTGATTGGTAATTTAAAGTGAATGTAATATGTCATGCAGTGAATGAGGCATGAAATGTCACGTTTTAATGATAAATTTGAATTGAATGAAAAATAAATAAAACTTTAAATATGATGTATAATGAATGTACCTGGTTGAGATGGAACGGCGAGACGGTGATGGGTTAATTAGTACATATTAATCTATTATAGAAATTAAATTACATACATTGAAAATATTATTATTATTTTACTACAGACACGGGTATACAGAAACGTAAACTGTGCTCTGAAACCACTCTGTCACATCCCAAAATTCCATATATATAAATATAAAGTCTTTGTTATTTAGGATATGACTAAATATTAATTTTTATCCATAATATAAATTCTTTAAAGTAGCGGAAGTTTAAAGGAAGAGATATATAAAATATTTTTATCACTAATAACTAAGTCTCAAGGATGTGATTTAAAAGTGAAAATAAATCTAATGAAATTAGGTTTGAACAAAAATCATATTATTTCAAATAAAAAGACACCCTTTATTCAGTAAAAAGAATTTATAAGATAAAGAGATTTTATTTTCTAAAATGTAATTTCATGAAATGTAACAGGTTCAATTATTCTATTTCCATATCAATAAAGAATCACCACCCATCGCCTCTCTCTTCGTACCATCTCTTAAACCTGAAATGATATGATGTGATGGGATGAGCAAACAACAAGCTCAGTGGAGAAATGTACTTGCCAAAATTAAATACCACATGTAATTACCAAATAAGTAACATGAAATGTAGATGTAAATGTAAATGTACTGAATAAGATTTCTCAATTATTCAAGTAGTAAATGCCTCGTTTATAAAGGTCATGAGACCTATATGTACATGCATGAACTCAAAGATATCACAAAATAGCAGTTAATAAAGTCAAGTAAGAATTTTGCCACCTGGAATGAATGTCGTGGATACATATGGATGTAATTGATTTTACTTGAATCCTTGTATTATTCGTCATCTAACATGAAATAAGTTACTTGTAAAATATATCATTAATATCATCTATAAAGTTTTAAATAAATGAAATTGAATGACAAAGTAAAAGTAATTATGAATAGAAGTATTTTATAAGTTTGAAATATAACAATTGAATGGGAAGAAAATAAAAGTTCAAATAGAATGTTAAACATACATGAATATTAATATTTAAATTTATAAATAATAAAATAATAATAAAATCAGTACGAAACTTTACGTATACCTACTAGACTTACATTAATACAACATACTTAAATTTCATTAAGTTTTAAGATGTATAACTATATGTTTCATATGTTCGAAATTGAAACTACAGAAGCTGGAATTTCTGACACGTTGTGATAAAACACGCATATCTTAGAATATATAAGTTGAAATTATTTAAAAATAATATATGTTATACTAAATATATTAAAATATAATATATCCAAAAATCATAATTTTTTGGAGATCAGTAGATAATATTTTAATATTTTTAGAAGATGCATTAAGATTTACTTGAAACTTATTTTGAAGTTGTATAAAAATAATTATAAATAATTTATTCTTAAAATTTACATAAAATTTCAATATAATATGTTAAATCATATATTATAACATATATATGAAAATTAGAATATTTGGGATAGTTTAAATATTTGTTTTGTAATTTAAAATAAGCATTAAACCATAAATCAAAACAAGACATACTAAAAATATGAAATTCATATAAATTAATAAAGTGATCCAAATTAATTGAAATTATTTCAATATATTATTAACATCACAAGTCAAGGTATATTCAAAAATTAAGAATTTTAGACATCGTTAAATATGACTATAAAATTCATAAATATGAAAAAGCATACTTTTGACAGAACAATCAGAAGTTTTGTAAAATTAATATAAATTTAAATTAAATCTGAATATTTTACTGAGCATTATAAAATACACGATTTATGATATATCCAAAATTCAGTATATTTGGAAAACTATAACTATATAATTTGAATTTTCTAATCAAATACGCATACAAATTTCAGATTCTGCTGGCAGAAGTATTAAATTCATATAAAATAAAATACAGTTTCTAAAATCATGAAATTTTAAATATAAGTCCAAAACTAAACAATAAACGACATATTAAAATTTCATGGTTATTGGAATTAAATAAATATGAATTTGAAAGACTAGAGATGAGTTACCTTAATTTTGTAAGTAAAGATGACACTTTAAAATATACGTTGATGGAGTAAGAATAATCCTTGAATATGATTTTCTTGACTTCTACAGTTTGTCAAAGGAGAAACGATGAAGAAATACGTTTCTTACTTTCTTTTTCTCTATTTTGTAAACCCTAGTTTTTACGGTGCTGGAGAGGAATGAATTAAAAGACCAATATTTCTTTTTATATGATGAATAATTTGGGCTTTTAAAATGGACTTTGACATAAAAGTATATTTGGGCTTGGTTTGAATTCAAGAAAAATTAAAACTGAAAGGGAATTTAAAATTTAATACTTATAAAAAAAATTTGACTAAAGGTTTTAATGGGTTTTAAATAAAAACTAATATATATTTATCTTTATTTTAAAAGGAAATAAATAAATATATTTATATAAATTTCTGGATATTACAAGATCACATCATAAAAGGAGGAGGAACACAACACAATACAAGAGAGGAGAAGAGAGGCCACAACATACAACACCCCACAAGGGGGGATCACCCCCCAACCATCATCTTTTTCTCCATCCATCCATCACTTTGAAGATTCGTTTGTGGAATCAAGTGGAGAACTAAGAGGAGAATTCAAGAGCGAGAAGGACGCGATGACGCCACATCTAGGGTTTATTCGTTTCCTAATTTATCTTGTATTTTCCGGACATACGGGTAAGATCTATCCAACACCCATGATTGTTCTTCGCAACATCATGGGCTAGAGCCTTTTTGGTAGAACTAGGGTTGTGAAGGTTTTATCTAGTTAATTGAACTTCCATGTGTACACTCCATACAACACTACTTGTGGATTTATTTTATATATGATTGTGCTTTCTTAATCCATACTCACGGTCGTTTTGTGCATCATTAACTGTTATGTAGAGTCTGAATACATATCTTGGTTATTGATTGAGTGCGTTCACTGCTGAGCAGGATTCCATGTTATGATTCTAAGTGAGGGAACTCCGAAACTTCATTAGAACTATCATATATGAATACTTATTAATTGAATTGAATTCGGGTTATTAAGTAGGATAAAGAGGGTAATTTTATAGTACCTATAAAGGGAGATCATATCGGGTTAGAGTACCAATCCTAGGGGAAAATAATTGATACTGATAGTACCTAGAAAGGGGGTGAAATTATATCTCTTGCTCCGAGGTTATTCACACGTGTTACACGCATGTTTACTTGTGTCTATAGAGTAGATATGCATGGTTTAGTGATGCGTCCATATTCCACAAGGCAGAGTCAGACATTGACACATGGAAGGGAAGTTAATGAGTAAAACTGGATTATCCTAGAGCTACCTATTCTCCTACTTGATCCACTTTCGTATTCTTCAAGTGATATTTATTTTATTTGTTATTTTAATTACTTGTTTATTAGTTTAATCATCCTAAACCTCAAACTTAATTGCCAACTTGTCTTAATTAATTTAGATAATAATTAAATTGATAATACGCCATCCTTTGGGTTCGATATTCACTTGGTCATTTGCTTAAGCTGCAATTGATATCCTTAATACTTGGGGATTAATTTTGCGTGCAAAGAAAACGCGCATCAACAAGATATTTATTATGATCAAATATCTTAAAAAAAAGATACGGTTTAAATAAATAATATATATTAGATAAATAAGGTCATATATATTTATGGATAACAAATCACATTGATAGAATGTGATTTGATAAAGATTTGATATTCAGATCTAGTACATATTAAAAAAGACACGGTATTATGATATTCTATCACAAAAAGTTTTACGCTGTGTCATAAAGAAGAAAGAGATGAGAGAGAAGCCAGTTCCCGGTGATCTAATCGTAGGGTCATATGGCGTATCAAGGTATGTCTCCTAATTATTATTACGAGATGTAAGAATTATGAAATCCAAGATCCATGACAATAATTATTTATATAAAATTATGCTTACATGTGGTATCAGAGCCATGTTTCAGATTTCATGATTTTTCATCATTCGATGATTTATGTATGTATTCTAAAATTTATTATTGAATATGCAAAATCAATTATGAATTTTGATTTGTATTTAATCGCAATCCATTAATCTAATTTTCACATTGGTTGTCCAATGGACATGACCAAGTTTCTCATGTTTAAAAGACTATGAGCAGTACGTAGCTTTCATTCAAATTTGTTTAGTTTTACAATTATGTGATTGATGTAATAATAATGGTTGAAATTTGGCTAAATATAATGTAAATTTAATCAAGTTATTGATAATTAATGGTGATATATCATGACTAATTAAATGATCTAATATATTTGTGGCTAAACTGTTGTCATGAAACTCATGAATTAAACATCATTCTGCATAATGTATATATAATTGCTAATGTATTAAACATCATAAATTAAAATATTATGGGGTAGAATTTAAAGGGAGTTGACCATTACGGAATTATTTATGAAGTGTGACAATATATATAATTGCTAATGTATCATTCTGCATATTATTTATATATTTAATTGTATGATGAATGAAAGTATTGATAAATTATTAACGCCAAACTTAATTTTAATATTTGTTGTATGATGAATGAAAGTATCAATAAATTATTAATGCCAAACTTAATTTTAATATTTGGTTGCCATAATTAAATTTGATTATTGAAATCTTATGACACCTACAAGAATCTGTAAGTGATTCGAAGTTAAATAAATAAACGAATTTATATGATTTAAATTTTTAATGTTGGTCTGTTAATCACCAAAGTGGTCTGACCTGAATGATTAATAAAAATAAATCATATAATTTAATTTTAATTTTCCATATTTATGTGAAGCTTGAATAAAGAATATTATTGTATGGGTTATTAAAAATTTCATAATTATAAGACTTTATATTCACCCAAAGGTGATGGCTAGTCTTTATAATTCATAAATATGAATGTGATAATTAATATATTATGTCAAATTTTTTTGTATGTCCAAAGATGACAAAAGAGTTTTAATGGATATAAATAATTATCAAATTATGTATAATTCACAAGCAATCCTTATGATTATGATTGTATATTATTGTATCGCCCAAAGGAGAACAATAATATATATATATATATATATTAATTTATTCCAATCCTGAATATATGACTCATAATTTTATTTTTGCAGTACCCACTCCAATAAGTCTACACTCGCATGTTGCGCCTGTTCCATTGTATAATGGATTAAACTACTGTAATTGGTGTGAACAAGTCCAATTTCATCTCGGTGTTTTGGATCTTGATTCAGCACTTCTTACTGAAAAGCCTGCTATTACTGATGAAAGCAGTACTGATGATAAATATAACCATGATGCTTGGGTTAGATCAAATAGACTCAGTCTAATGTTTATGCAAATGAGTGTAGCCGAAAATATCAAATCAGTTATTCCTCCAGCTGAAAGTGCTAAGGAATTCATGAAGCTAGTAAAAGATTATTCCCAAACTGCTGATAAATCTCTTGGTAGAATATTAATGGCTACTTTGACCACCATGCAGTTTGATGGTTCCCGTAGCATGCATGAACATGTCATTGAAATGACAAACATAGCAGCAAGACTCAAGTCCTTAGGGATAAATGTGGATGATAATTTCCTTGTGCAATTTATCATAAACTCATTACTTTTTGAGTATGGTCCATTTCAAATGAACTATAACACCATGAAAGATAAATGAAATGTGAATAAACTTCATGGAATGTTAGTTCAAGAGGAAACACGGCTTAAGAATCAAGAAAATCATTCTGTTCATCTTGTTGTCAATCATGAAGCTAGAAAGAACGCCGAAAAGAAAAAAGAAAGGAAAAGCAAGGACCGCATAAGATAAATGTGCCTAATGCTCCAACCCAGCAACGGGAACCAAGTGGTCCCATTAAGTGTCGATTTTGCAAAAAACTGGGGCATTATCAGAGGGATTGCCAGAAACGTAAGGAATGGTTCGAAAGGAAATGTATAATTAATGTTTTAGTATGCTATGAATCTAACTTAGTTGAAGTTCCTAATAATACTTGGTGGCTTGATTCTGACTGTACCACTCAGGTTTCAAATTCGATGCAGGGATTCCTTACGACCCGAATCACAAACCCAAATGAGAGCTTCGTCTATATGGGAAATCAAGTCGAAGCTCATGTTGAAACAATTGGAACTTATCGTTTAATCCTTAATTCTGGATACCATTTAGATTTATTTGAAACTTTTTATGTTCCTTCAGTTTCTCGTAATTTGATTCCTTATCTAAACTTGATTCTAATGGGTATTCCTTTAAATTTGGAAATGGATGTTTTAGTTTATTCAAACAAAATATTTTTATTGGTTCTGGAATTCTTAATGATGGATTGTACAAATTCGAACTTGAGTCCAATTTTGCCGAAACTTTGTTAACCTTGCATCATAATGTTGGAACTAAACGTGGTTTAGTCAATGAAAGTTCAGCTTAGTTGTGGCATAAACAATTGGGGCATATCTCCAAAGAAAGATTACAAAAGATTAGTTAAAGAAAAGGTTCTTCATGATTTGGACTTTACTGATCTTGGAATCTGTGTGGATTGTATTAAAGAAAAACAAACAAAACACACAAAGAAAGGGGCCACAAGAAGCACACAGCTTCTTGAAATAATACACACAGATATTTGTGGGCCTTTTGATGTTCCCTCTTTAGGGAAAAAAATATTTTATCACCTTTATTGATGATTTTTCACGATATGGTTATATCTATCTATTACATGAAAAATCTCACTCAATAAATGCTTTAGAAGTGTTTGTAACCGAGGTTGAAAGACAATTGGATAGAAAGGTGAAAATTATTAGATTTGATAGAGGTGGTGAATTTTATGGAAAATATGATGAATAGGGCCAATGCCCAGGTCCATTTGCTAAATTCCTAGAAAAGCACAGTATTTGTGCACAATACACAATGCTTGGTACACCGCAACAAAATGGTATAGCAGAAAGACGTAATCATACTTTATTGGATATGGTTAGGAGTATGTTAAGTAATTCATCTATACCCATTTTCTT
The DNA here is from genome assembly GCA_023678885.1 of Pogostemon cablin. Classification (NCBI taxonomy): domain Eukaryota; kingdom Viridiplantae; phylum Streptophyta; class Magnoliopsida; order Lamiales; family Lamiaceae; genus Pogostemon; species Pogostemon cablin. The sequence continues at coordinate 34,407,393 of CM042957.1, forward strand.
GTGGATGCATGCACTCAAAAATGCCATGTACTTGTTGAACCGGGTTCCTAGCAAAGCAGTTCCTAAAACACCTTTTGAACTGTGGACAAGTAGGAAATCCAGTTTAAGGCACCTGTACGTTTGGGGTTGCCCGGCAGAGGTAAGAATTTATAATCCACAAGAAAAGAAATTGGATCCAAGAACCATTACTGGTTTCTTCATTGGTTATCCAGAAAAATCTAAGGGGTACAGATTTTACTGTCCTAATCATAGTACAAGAATTGTTGAAACTGGAAATGCCAGATTCATTGAGAATGGTGAAATCAGTGGGAGTAAAGAACCACGTAAAGTGAACATTGAAGAAGTTAGGGTGGAGATACCTTTACCCAAAACTTTACTTAATATTGTTGTTCCTACAGTTTTTAAACCACTAAACGACTTACAAGAAAAATATATTAATGATCTTGCTCCCAATAATGAACATGATGAAATCATCATCAATGAATCTGTAGAAGATGAAACACAACAAATGGCATTAAGAAGGTCTAAAAGATAAAGATGACCTTTCATTTCTGATGATTATGTGTATTATTTGCAACTGTCAGAATTTGACATTGGAATTAACGATAATGACCCAGTTTCATATAAAAAAAAGCCATAGAAAGTATTAATTCTTCTAAATGGATAAATGCTATGAAAGATGAGTTAAAATTAATGGCACATAATAAAGTTTGGGATCTTGTAGAATTGCCAGAAAGTTATAAAAGAGTTGGATGCAAATGGGTCTTTAAGACCAAACGTGACTCTAATGGTAATATCGAAAGATATAAGGCTAGACTTGTTGCTAAAGGTTTTACTCAAAGAGATGGTGTTGACTATAAAGAGACATTTTTGTCTGTTTTTAAGGACTCTTTTAGAATTATTATGGCTTTGGTGGCTCATTATGATTTGGAGCTACACCAAATGGATGTCAAGACAGCTTTTCTGAATGGGAATTTAGAGGAAGAAGTTTATATGGATCAACCTGAAGGTTTTTCTTATTGAAGGGAAGGAACACATGGTGTGTAAACTTAAAAAATCAATATATGGACTCAAGCAAGCCTCCCGTCAGTGGTATCTTAAGTTCAATGATATCATCACTTCTTTTGGATTTAAAGAAAACATCGTTGTTCGATGTATATATTTAAAAGTCAGTGGGAGCAAAATAATCTTCCTAATTCTATATGTTGATGATATCTTGCTTGCAATAAATGACCTTGGTTTATTATGTGAGACCAAGAAGTTTCTCTCTAAGAACTTTGAAATGAAAGATATGGGTGAGGCAACTTATGTGGTCGGAATAGAAATATTTCGTGACAGATCGCAAGGATTATTGGGGTTGTCTCAGAAAGCATATATCAATAAAGTTCTGGAGAGATTTAAGATGGAAAGGTGCTCACCAAGCATCGTTCCAATCCAATAGGGAGATAAGTTCAGCCTCATGCAGTGTCCTAAAAATGAATTTAAACGTGAAAAAATAAAAGATATTCCTTATGCATCGCTTGATGGTAGTTTGATGTACCCACAAACTTGTACACGACCAGATATCAGCTTTGCTGTTGGGATGCTTGGTCGCTATCAAAGTAATCTAGGAATTGATCATTGGAAAGCTGCAAAGAAAGTTTTGAGGTATCTGCAAGGAACCAAAGCACACATACTTACTTATCGAATATCTAATCACCTAGATGTGATTGGATATACTGATTCAGATTATGCCGGATGTGTTGATACAAGAAAGTCCACTTTTGGCTATTTATTCCTTTTAGCCGGAGGTGCTGTATCATGGAAGAGTGCGAAGCAGTCTGTAATTGTTGCGTCCACTATGGAACCTGAATTCGTGGCTTGTTTCGAGGCCACAATACAAGAAAATTGGCTGCAGAACTTTATTTTCAGGGCTTGAAATAGTCGATAGAATTGTCAAGCCGCTGAAAATTTATTGTGACAATTCCCCTGCAGTATTCTTCTCTAAAAACGACAAGTATTCCAGAGGTGCAAAATATATGGAATTAAAATATCTTGTCGTCAAAGAAGAAGTCAAAAAACAAAAGATGTCAATTGAGCATATTAGCACCAATCTTATGATTGCGGATCCGTTAACTAAAGGACTGCCTCCAAAGACATTTATTGGACATGTCGAAAGTATGGGGATTATTGAAAATTTTAAGTTTAGAATATGCATTTACATTATGAGCTCTTTATGAAATTGTTTTTGACATTAATTGAATCTTGTATTGTTATTTCAGTATACATGAATGTTGACATTAAGTAAACAAGACTTTATCTCAATTTGAGATACTTATATGGACCATTATTGATCCTTAGATTTATGAGTCACGTTGAGTAGAAAGCTAATATCATAGTATATGAAAGTAACTATGTTGAGTAAATGATATAGAATCGCCATGACTTGTGTTAGTCTATACTTAATATTGACATTATGGATTGACCAATTAGTTTATCTTATATCACGCAACTTATGTAAATTATTTAAACACTTACATTTAATATTTAATTCTGTCACTCGGCCAAGTGAGAGAATATAAGATTATTATGGCCTAGTGCCATTAATAATTAAATATTCATATATAAGATATTTATTATGATCAAATATCTTAAATAAAAGATACGGTTTAAATAAAAAATATATATTAGATAAATAAGGTCATATATATTTATGGATTACAAATCACATTGATAGAATGTGATTTGATAAAGATTTGATATTCAGATCTGGTCCTCTCTCCACCTATTAAAAAAGACACGGTATTATGATATTCTATCACAAAAAGTTTTACGCTGTATCATAAAGAAGAAGGAGAGGAGAGAGAAGCCAGTTCCCGATGGTCTAATCGTAGGGTCATATGTCGTATCAAGGTATGTCTCCTAATTATTATTATGAGATGTAAGAATCATGAAATCCAAGATCAATAGCAATAATTGTTTATATAAAATTATGCTTTCATATACTCCCCGTCCTGTTTCAATATTTACGTTTGCTTTTTGCACGTTGATTAAGGAATATAATATTTTAATAGATAGTGGGTGAAAAATATAATATTTAATGCAAAGTGGGTAGGTGTATTAGTGTTGGATGATATATGTAACAACAAATTTGTATTTATAAAATAATAAACACAAAAGAAATTACAATGAAAATCCGATGTGGATTGAACTTGAGAATTTTTGTGAACAGCTTCTATTTATCCTCTGATCCCTCTCTTGAGTTGACTTTCTTGACTTCTTCAACTTTCGGAGTCGGATCTTCGGATGAAGCTTGTCCGAGCTTGGGGTTGACTTGAAGCTTTAAAATATTTATCCGGAGGCGTCGAGCCTTTGTTCGAATCAAACGTTGACTTGAAGATTTGTTGTGAAGTACGACACTCAGTTTGGTAGAACGTTGACTTCACGGAGACAGATGGATGAATTTGATATGAAGAACGCCGGATCAAAGAGGCTTAGCACCTTGGTCTTTGATCGGAGGCTGTTCTTGATTTGAAGATGACTTGAACTTGATTTGAAGATCTTGAGTGTTCTTCGACTAGATCTTGATCTTGAACTTGAACTTGGACTTGATCTTGACTTGAAATTCACTTGACCGGATTTTGATCGAACTTGATCTTCACTTGAATCTTCAGAGTTCTTCAGGTCTTCAGGATTTTCAGAGTGAATGGAATGAGAACTGAAGGTCCTTATTTATAGGTAGAGAAAATAACCACTTGAGAGATATTTTCTCCTTCAAAAGATATGTTGGGCTTTCCTCCTTTAATTAAGCCTGCTGGACTGGATATGTGCCTATTTAATTTAATTAAGTCTGTAGAATTTTGACTTGGGCTTATTTAATTTAATTAGGCCTACTGGACTTGATTTGCTGGGCTTATTGACTTGAGTCGAGCCCACTTGACTTGAATTGAGCCCATATGACTTGAATTAAGCCCATTTAACTTGAATTTTGGACTCAAATAATTATATTAATTATTAATTATATATTCATTTATTTTAGGAATTAATTTATTTAAATTCCTTAATAAATAAATATTTAATCAATATTTAATATATTTTCCTTTGCATTTATATTTATTAGGCAATATAATTTAATTACCTACAAATATCCCACTGGGCGTGCCAAAATTTGTAACAACAAATTTGTATTTATAAAATAATAAACACAAAAGAAATTACAATGAAAATCCGATGTGGATTGAACTTGAGAATTTTAGTGAACAACTTTTATTTATCCTCTGATTCCTCTCTTGAGTTGACTTTCTTGACTTCTTTAACTTTCGGAGTCGGATCTTCGGATGAAGCTTGTCCGAGCTCGGGGTTGACTTGAAGCTTTAAAACGTTTATCCGGAGGCGTCGAGCCTTTGTTCGGGTCAAACGTTGACTTGAAGATTTATTGTGAAGTACGACACTCAGTTTGGTAGAACGTTGACTTCACGGAGACAGATGGATGAATTTGATATGAAGAACGCCGGATCAAAGAGGCTTAGCACCTTGGTCTTTGATCGGAGGCTGTTCTTGACTTGAAGATGACTTGAACTTGATTTGAAGATCTTGAGTGTTCTTTGACTTGATCTTGATCTTGAACTTGAACTTGGTCTTGATCTTGACTTGAACTTCACTTGACCAGATTTTGATCGAACTTGATCTTCATTTGAATCTTCAGAGTTCTTCAGGTCTTCAGGATTTTCAGAGTGAATGGAATGAGGACTGAAGGTCCTTATTTATAGGTAGAGAAAATAACCACTTGAGAGATATTTTCTCCTTCAAAAGATATGTTGGGCTTTTCTCCTTTAATTAAGTCTGCTGGACTGGATATGGGCCTATTTAATTTAATTAAGTCTGTAGGACTTTGACTTGGGCTTATTTAATTTAATTAGGCCTACTGGACTTGATTTGTTGGGCTTATTGACTTGAGTCGAGCCCACTTGACTTGAATTGAGCCCATATGACTTGAATTAAACCCATTTAACTTGGATTTTGGACTCAAATAATTATAGTAATTATATATTCATTTATTTTAGGAATTTATTTATTTAAATTCCTTAATAAATAAATATTTAATCAATATTTAATATATTTTTCTTTGCATTTATATTTATTAGGCAATAAAATTTAATTAACTACAAATGCCCCCTTGCATTTTGTTCACTGAAAATGGTTTGTAGTGGACAAATTGCAATATTATTTTTATACAACTTTGGCCCAGTATAAGCCTGATGACAATATAAGATTACCCGCTCCATGCATGCCATCCAATTTTATTTCTTGAGCAATTATTTTAAACTGTAGATATACCAAATCCACTCCAAATGTATGGCAAGATTACTTCATATACTTCATCTCTATTGAATCTTCGTGTAAACTTGGGGTAATACTCATAATATTTTATAAATACTAAGAGATAACTTCCATATTTGTTGGGGATAAATATTCATGCAAAAGAAATCCACATCAGATCTTTAGTACCGTATAACCCTTTCAAAACATAATCTGAAAATCCCAGCCAAATCATATCCCAAACAAACTTTGCTTCTATCTTTAACTTGTAGGATTGGATATGCCATTATATTTGCAGTAAATATGCTTGAAACCTTATCTCAATCAAATTTAACTCCACAATAATTAAACGAATATTCTTTCACATGAAGAGATAACACAAATATCTCCTGCAGATTGACTCAAGATACTCACATAATCCTTGCAAGAGTTATCCACACGATCATATAGTTTGTAGAAGAATTATCTACAGGAAATTTCATCACTATATAAGAAAGAGTTCATGCTTCGATTTTTTTCACAACACACTACAACCTCTGACTTACAATTTAATTTCCTTTCTGCAGATTTCCTTCCAAGGGATTATTACAATTGTAACATCAACCCTTACGCCATAACTACAACAGCGTAATCATTCTTCTCTCTTTTTATTTCTCTTCTTTTCTTATTCTTTTTTTACTTCTGCATATGCCATGGATTCTTTTCTTGCTCCTTTAGTAGTTTTTTTTTAACTGTTTATTTTTTTCTTCACGTAATCATCAAGGTAATCTTCATCACTCCCTTCCACCTTTTCCCTTGTTTTTCTTTGTTTTCCCTTTTCCTTTCTTTCTTTTCCACGCAAAAGAGAAGAGAAGAAAAGAGAATACTCTAACATACTCGGGAAGTCAAGACCAGTGACGTCGAGGTGGAGGCGGTCGACAGTGGACCACCCATGGTGGTTTCTTGTCGGGCTCACACCGTGAGGTAGAGAGCGGTCAACAGCGGGCTATCTATGGTAGCTGCTTGTTGGGCTCGCACCTCCGACGGAAGTGGGTGGAGAAGTGTTACAGACTTCCGAAGACTGATTTGAAGGCTGAAGTTAGACCAATAATGTCGAGGTGAAGAGCAATCGACGGCGGACCACCCATGGTGGTTGCTTGTCAGGTTCTCACCGTGAGGTGGAGAACGGTCAACAATGGACCACCCATGGTGACCGTTTGTTGGGTTCACACCTCCGACAGTTTTGATATGAAGAGCGGGAGAAGCTTCCATTGGAGAAAGAATCATGAGGCCAAGGAAGTTGGTAATGCCGCTGTCGACGATAAGCAGCAACAAAGCGGCTGGGGTGAGTTCCAACTCATCGGCGAGCACATTGGACTTCTATGGTGAAGACATGCTCATATTCGAGGCAGCGACACACTCCGGCTCGAACTGCGACAAAGAGCACTTAGCGACGGCGAAACGAAAGGTGGCTAATGGCAGGGGTAGCACTTCGCAGTTCCAGCCACGCACGGTGGTGGGTAGTGGGAGTGGAGCTTTCTCGCAGACTGTTAAGGGCAGCTACGGGAGAAAGCAATTCTCCATGAAAGGATGCAATTAACCAGCGGTGGCAGCGGCGGATTTGGGTGGACGCTCGCCTGGAACAGTAGGCGGAAGTTTGAGTGGATTGAAGAGCAAACTTTTCCGGTGAAGAAATGGCATGGAACTTGACACTGGTGGCGACGAGAAGAGGCCGATTGAGACTGGGCTCGGCAGTGTTCTTGGCGACAGGGAGCGGATCCGGCGGCTGAGAGAAGGAATTATTGGTGACGACATGCTTTGAAGCGGCGATCTGTGGTAGACCCAGTGGCGGTCGCTGATGCTGGTAATCGGCCGAGTGATGAGTGGGGAACCATAGTGGTCAAGCAGCGGATGGGATCCGGTTCCAATCGATGGTGACGACCGGTGGGTGCTGCGGCAGATATACGGCAGCAGATGGTGACTGAGCTTTTGGTGGAGTATGGAACGGACGACAGCAGCATGGATTTCGGCGTCGAATTGACGGCGAGACGCGACGAGTGGCAGTGACAGCGCGCGCGGCGGATCTGGTGGTGGCTATTTGCAGCAGCGGATGGGGATGAGCGACTGAGGAGGTGGCCGGCCGTGACGAGGAGGCGTAGCGATGTCCAACAATCTGCAGCGGCGGTGATGGCGGCGCGGAGAAGACTCTGGAGGATGATGGACACCCCCCTTTCGGCTTCAAGGGGAGCAGCGGCTGGTGGTCGCGATCGCGCATGACGGCGCGACTGGAAAGGCAGATCAGGCGACGAACGGTTTGCACATGGTGAAGAAGCACGGCATCGCAATCGGTGCTGAGATTTAACCGGTGGCAGGGATCGCGGCGGTTAAGATGTGTGTGTGGGCAGCTTCAATTTTTTTCGGAAAAATAGGAAGAGACGCAGCTGTTGCCATGAATTTTCTTTGGATGAAGAATAGATTCCTTTTGGAGAGATAATCTTGAATTCACGTTCTTTAATTTGAAAGGGATTTTCCATATTTGAATTTCCATTAGCAGATTTCCAACTTGGTGTATAATTGATAATCCCTATCCTTCCTTCAACAGCATTGAGCCCACGTTAAAATTAATCGATGATTTGGACTTCAATTTAATAATAGGCCCACCTTAAAATCAATAGCCATGATGTTTGGGCTTTGCATTAATTCAATTAACCATTGAGTTGGCCCATGCTACCATTTACTCATGATTTTTATTTTGGGCTTATTGGACCAATTTCTTATATGATGAATGAGCGTCATTAATTTATAATGATATTGTCAACTAAATTCATGGACTCATAAAACAAGCCATTTATTTTAGGCTACGCTAAGAAAACCTTCAAGTGAATTAAATAATAATTCAATCAGTAACTCTTAGTATAACAATTAACAATCCAATATGAATTTCCAAATAAACTTCCCTATCTTTTATTATGGTAACTTTCAAGATATGTCCCAAAACTTGTATTTTTGGATTCCTTCTCTTGAATTTGTAGTCGACCACTGTCTTCTCATTGCCAACTCTTATCTTTCTTAACTCCTTCCACTCTTTACTTGCTTCATAAACTTGATGGACATAACCCGAATTATGACTGAACTTAGCAAAGTGTTAAGCTGTCTACGTACCTTTTTATAAAGGATCAAGTCATAACGTAGTTCAAAGGGACCTGATTTGATTTGAATGGGGGGGTGCCGTACACAGTTTATACTCGTGCGGGCTAGGAGTGACTATTATTTAACCACTTTAGACAAAGTAGGGTACTTAATGCTTTTACCACTTAAAATACCTGAGTGGGCTGAATTAACAGTTTAACCACGTATAATTACCTTTGGTGGGTGTTGTACACAGTTTATCCTTATGTGGACCAGGAGTTCGTCGTACACAGTTTATACTCATGCGGACCAGGAGTAACATGCAGTTTAAGCTCGTGCGTCATGGAGCGTTCCTTGGATTTGACTGGATTACGCATAGTAACGTTTCAGGAATTTGCCATTTATGGGGCCTATTCCTACACCATCTTCAGATATCAACTTGTATGCACCATTTGTATACACTTCTTTTACAACATGTGGGCCATCCCACTTGGGCAAGAATTTATTTCCAACTCGGTGAGTGATGACAATAGGCCTTCTTACAGCAAGGACTAAGTCTCCGACTTGAAAAGAACGTATCTTTACTTTCTTGTTAAACGTTCTGGAGAGGCGAGCTTGATAGCACTCAAGTCTCTGTTGTGCTTCTAACCTCTTCTCATCAAGTGCCTCTAATTCTTCGAGATGCAGTCATGCGTACTCTTCTTCAGTTAAACCTTCTTGTATGGCTATTCTCAAAGACGGTATTTGCTTTTCAAGGGGCACCACAGCTTCAACCCCATATACAAGAGAGTACGGAGTAGCTTGAGTAGGCGTTCTATAAGTAGTTCGATACGCCCATAAAGCTTCATGAATCCTTCCAATGCCAGTCTCGCTTTGACTTGGAGACCACCTTCTTCAACAGATTACACAGTGTTTTGTTGAAGGCTTCGGCAAGCCTATTAGCTGCTGCATTATGCATAGAAAATTTTCTTTGCTTGAAGTCAAACTTCTCACAAAGCTTATCAATCAAAGAGTTACTGAATGACCCCCCATTGTCTGTGATAATATATCGAGGCACTCCATATCTATATATGATATTGATGCGGATGAAATCAGCCATATTTTCTTTCTTCACTTCTCTCAAGGGTACAACTTCCGCCCACTTGGAAAAGTAATCAGTGGCAACCAGAATATAAAGATGGCCTCCGGAAGACTTCGTTAATGGCCCCACCACATCTAAGCCCCATGCATCAAATGGCCACGAAGAAACTATTGGATGTAATGGTTCGGGAGGCTGATGAATGAGATTTGCACGAAACTGGCATGGCTGACATTTTTGTGCAAAATCTATGCAATCCTTCACCATAGAAGGCCAGTAATATCCCATCCTCTTGATTCTGAAATGTAACTTGGGTCCAGACTGATGGGCGCCACATATTCCAGAATGAGCTTCCTCCATAGCTTGAAGAGCTTCTTCATCACTTAAGCATCTTAAGAGAATACTATCAAACGATCTTCTATAGAGTGTATCTTTGTAATAGAAGAACCGTGGTGCTCTATGTCGGAAATCAACCCTTAGATGTGGATCATTAGGAAGCTTATCATTCTTCAAGTAATCCACGAACGATTGGCTCCAGTCTTCTTTCTCAATATCAAAAACCTCTATGGCGCAATACTCAACTTCTTCACCATCTTCATCTTCGAAGAAGGGAGGTACCACCCAACTTTTGTAGATCGGTACTTGAAAAAGTGCTTCGGGCATTGCTATGGTTGATGCTAGCTTTGCCAAAGCATCGACTTGCTTGTTCTTGCTCCTTGGTAAATGTTCAATCTCTACGTCTCCAAGCCAATTCATAAGCCTCTGAGCATAGTTATAATACGGAAGTAGTTCAGCTTTCTTAACCTCATATAAGCCAAGCAGCTGGTTGATTATCAACAACGAATCTCCATATACCTTAAGGTGTCGCTGCTTTACATCCACTGCCATCTCCAAACCAAGTATAAGAGCTTGATATTCAGCTACATTGTTAGAGCAATTTTCAGTTAGACTGAATGAATATGGCAGAACTCCTCCATCTGAGGTTACAAATACTACTCCTGCGCCGGCTCCTTCTCTGTGAGCAGCTCCATCGAAATACATCTTCCAAGGAGGAGTGATTTCAATAGTTAATATATCTTCATCAGGAAAATCATCAGACAATTCCCATTCGGCAGGCATGGGATGATCAGCCAAGAAATCTGCCAGCACTTGCCCTTTCACCGCTTTTTGAGGGATGTAGATAATTTCAAATTGCTGCAATTGGAGATACCACCTTGCGAGCCTATCAGAGAGCACTGGCTTTGACATTACGAACTTTAATGGGTTGGCCTTCGAGACCAAGTAAACAGTATGAGCTTGAAAGTAATGCCTTAACTTTTGAATCGCAAATATGAGAGCAAGACAGAGCTTCTCAATTGGTGAGTACTTTAACTCGTTTGGAGTCATTATTCTACTCAAATAGTACAACGCACACTCCTTTCCTTCATCATTATTTTGTGCAAGCAAGGCTCCAACTGATTTTTCTTGAGCAGATATGTAAAGAATTAATGGACGTCCGGCTATTGGAGCAACCAACACTGGCGGCTTCATCAAATATGCCTTAATGCTGTTAAATGCATTAGTGCAAGCTTCATCCCATTCATATGGGCTGCCTTTTTTCATAAGATGGCTAAATGGTTGGCATCGACCGGCCAAATTTGCTATGAATTTTCTTAAGTACGCCAGCTTACCCTGCAAACTCTTGAGCTCATGTATGTTTCGGGGCACCTGCATCTTCATTATCGCATCAATCTTTGCTTTGTCAATCTCAATGCCACGATGTTGGACAATGAATCCAAGGAACTTACCAGAAGAGACTCCGAATGCGCACTTAAGCGGGTTCATCTTGAGTTGGAATTTTCTGAGATGCTCAAATATTTGCCTTAGATCCTTAAGATGGTCCTTTTTCTTCTTTGATTTCACTACAATGTCATCCACATAACATTCGACATTCTTATGAAGCATGTCGTCGAATATCCTTTGCATAGCTCGTTGATACGTAGCGCCAGCATTCCTCAAGCCAAATGACATAACATTATAGCAGTATATTCCTTTAGGAGTGCGGAAGGCTGTTTTCTCTTAATCTTCCGGAGCTAGGCTAATTTGATTGTAACCAGATGATCCATCCATAAATGAAAGCACTTCATGCCCGGTCGTTGCATCAATCATAAGTTCTGTGATTGGTAATGGAAAATCATCTTTTGGGCATGCCAAGTTCAAGTCACGGAAGTCAACACACACTCTAAGCTGCCCATTTGTCTTCCTTACTGGCACAATGTTAAAGAGCCAAGTGGGATACTTGACTTCTCGTATCTTTTCCGTTTCAAGGAGCTTATTAACCTCAGCTTCAATCAATGGAACCAGCTCTGGTCGAAATCGACGCTGCATCTGCTTAACTGGCTTGACTCCTTCCTTTACTGCTAGATGATGAACTGCCACTTTTGGATCTAATCCGGGCATCTCCCTGAATGACCAGGCGAACACGTCTCTAAATTCTTGAAGAAGCTCAATATAACCCTTTTCTTCATCGGCTGTCAACAAAGCACTTATGTAAGTTGGACGTGGGTTATTAGCATCACCCAAGTTAATCTCCTTTAATTGGTCAACAGTAGCTTTGACACCCTCTTCAAATTCTGGAGGAGCATCATCAGCATCTTCCTCTTCAGCTGAGGTCTCCTCTCGTATAGTAACATGATTTACCTCGGTAACTCCTTCCAGGAATTCTTGCCTTTGAAAACGCGGATTAGACCTAACTTGTTCGTTTTCTCTGATTTTAACAATACTCTCCACTACATAACCATCTCTCCTCATTTCGACAATCTTGCCTCATAGATCTCTTTCTGCATTGTATAGATTTGTTTGCATGATAACAGAATGAACAATATCTGATGAGCCTACACTTTCCCGATCATCTTCTACACTTTGGGTGAAGATTATTGTTCGCTTCTTAGCTTTCAACATTGTGTCACATGATATAGTCAGGAAATGTCATCTTTTCATGCGAGATGGGATCCGACTACGTATCTTTGGGAACCTTGGGAACTTGGAAGTCCTTTTAGCTCCAACTGGTTTGAGTCTTTTGAATACTGAGATTCTTTCTGCCTTTCTATCCTCTTCATGAGACTCTTCTTCTTCAGAAAGAATTTCATCTTCAGTGATGTAGTTCGTGTTTGCCCTTTTGATCCCAATGCGAACAGGTTTCTGTGGAACATATCCTAACCCTATCCTAGTATACTTGGAAGTACGATCATTACTCTTCAATGTCTCTTGAGTGGTATTAAATTCACTAGGAGTCCTATGAGACTGCTCATTCATCATAGCTTTTTCTTGAGGATTATAACCAGCTTTCATAAGAAGTTTGTAAGCTTGTGGGCTGTATGATTTGGAAACTGCCACCTCGAATACATCTCCATGCTCAGTTTTAGCTCCTTGAACTGGGCGAGTGAACCCTTTGAGTGGAGGAGGAGATGGCTTCTTAGTGTCAACCTTAGTTAGAGGTAGTGTCAACCCTTCGACAGTCTTGATCAACTGTTTACTTTCAATAGACTTTATGGATGAAACATCATCTGCATTATCTCTTTCTTGTTTATCATCACCTTTCTCTTGCGATGAACTTCCTTCTGGCTTGACAGCCTTGCTACTCTTCAGAAAATATCTAGCATCTGCAAAATATGACTCAGCTTCTGTGAATGGCCTTTCATCGCCAAGCACCTTTTTTATGTTGCCTTCATCGCAGTATTTGAAGCATTGATGTAGCGTAGAAGGAATCACTCCATTTTCGTGCAACCATGGGCATCCCAAGAGCATGTTATATGATGTTTTAGCATCAATGACATGAAACAGAACTGTTGAGACCATCTCATCTATCATTAAGTCCAAGACCGTTGTACCAAGTGTTCTCTGGCCTTCTTGATTGAACCCATGAATTGTCAATCGACTACTGCCGAGCTTGTTGGTAGGAATTCCTAACTTCTTAAGCGTGGATAGGGGCAAGATATTGACAGCCGAACCTCCATCAATCAATATTCGATTAACCCTTTGCTCTTAAGTATAACCAGTTACGAATAAAGGTCGGTTATGAGATTGTGAACCGAGCAGTAAGTCTTCCTCTGTGAAGGTTATTTTTATAACATGGGTCTCACTTTCGTTCCCAGATTCACCCTTAAGTAGCTGAGCTTCGCTTGCCATATGACATGAAAAATCACCACCTGCAGAAATAGAGTTTGCAGTTGCATCTTCATCTAGAAAGATCTTCCCTTGCTCAACCAATCGCATAACTTTGTCTTTAAAGATAAAGCAATCTTTAATAGCATGACCCACCAGTCTATGATACTTGCAATATTTCGGATTGTCAGTTTGTCCCACCTCTTCTAGTCGCTTCATTTCAGGAAGCTCGATAAGTTTATCTTTGAACAAATCATCAAATATGTCTGGGACATCTGAATCAAGGAATGGGTACTTCCTTTCTGGCATCTCTTTCAAGGTCAATCTTCTTTGCCCCCTTTCTTGGGGATCACTCCTCACTTTATCATCCTTTTCGTTCTCATTCCTTCGAAACTTGACAGTTGGTGCATTTGTCGCCATTGACTCCTTTTCAGAAGATTTGTTGTAGGGTTTGCCCCATTTCCTGGCCTCTTGCTTTTCTTTATACTTGTAGGATCTGAGAATCGGTGGTTCAACTACTCCACTTATCCCCATGCTTAGCTCCATGTCATGAGCTCTTGTGGCTAAATCTTCAAAGGTTTTAGGCTTAATCCCTTGAAGTATGTAACGAAGGCTCCATTGCATTCCTGCTGTGCACATCTCAATGCCAGAAACTTCAGACAATCGATCGTTACAATTTAGGCTCAAATTTCTCCATCGATTAATGTACTCAATTACTGGCTCTTCTTTTAACTGACGAGTGTTAGTCAACTCTATCATGCTAACCGTTCTCCTAGTGCTATAGAAGCGATTAAGGAATTGATATTCCATCTGATCCCAACTATCTATAGAATCAGCCTCCAGGTCGGTGTACCATTCAAAAGCATTTCCCTTTAGAGAACGAACAAATTATCTCACCATATGATCTCCGTCAGTTCCAGCATCATTGCATGTTTCAATGAAATGTGCTATATGTTGCCTTGGATTACCTTTTCCATCAAACTGTTAGAACTTGGGGGTTGATAGTTCGGTGGCATCTTTAAGTTGTCAATCCTTCTAGTAAAAGGTTTAGCATACATGAATGAAGGTTTGGAGCTCTCTTCAAATTGGTCCTTCATTTTCCCAAGCATAATACTTTTTAGCTGGCTGATAGGAACCATTCCATCATGGGAAACGTTCAATTCTTCTTCAATCACCTTCTTCCCCGTCGACTGGTGTTTCGCGGAGTTATTTACTTCATTTTCAGCATCTTCTTCCTGCTTTTTATTTGCATGGCTAGTTTCAGCACCAGCCATTTTCTCCATCAGTTTGAAAATCAAAGTACTTTGTTCTTGGTTCTGTTTGGCAAGTGCAGCAACGGATTCAGTTAAGCTTGCCAACTGTTCTTCGATAGACGAAGTGTTTATTGCCATTGTCGAGGCTATGGATGAATCTGATGATGGACTTTCTTCAGATAGATGAGTTGAGCCAGCAAGGTTGTCCTCCTCGTCTTTAGCATCATAAGGTTTTCCTTTGGAGATAACTCCCACTAAAGAATTTGTCTCTGAAGAGGCTTCAGACCGCGCTTTCCTTGACATACTTCTAGTTGTCACATTAACGTCTTCAACTTGTAATTCTGAAGACTTGAAGACAGAAGCTGATCTGTTGACTTTGACTCTTAGCGGAACCATCTTACTTTGCTCGAAGAGGAGATGAGAGGTAGAAACTGTCCCACTGGGCGTGCCAAAATTTGTAACAACAAATTTGTATTTATAAAATAATAAACACAAAAGAAATTCCAATGAAAATCCGATGTGGATTGAACTTGAGAATTTTAGTGAACAGCTTCTATTTATCCTCTGATTCCTCTCTTGAGTTGACTTTTTTGACTTCTTCAACTTTCGGAGTCGGATCTTCGGATGAAGCTTGTCCGAGCTCGGGGTTGACTTGAAGCTTTAAAATGTTTATCCAGAGGCGTCGAGCCTTTGTTCGGATCAAATGTTGACTTGAAGATTTGTTGTGAAGTACGACACTCAGTTTGGTAGAACGTTGACTTCACGGAGACAGATGGATGAATTTGATATGAAGAACGCCGGATCAAAGAGGCTTAGCACCTTGGTCTTTGATCGGAGGCTGTTCTTGACTTGAAGATGACTTGAACTTGATTTGAAGATCTTGAGTGTTCTTCGACTTGATCTTGATCTTGAACTTGAACTTGGTCTTGATCTTGACTTGAACTTCACTTGACCGGATTTTGATCGAACTTGATCTTCACTTGAATCTTCAGAGTTCTTCAGGTCTTCAGGATTTTCAGAGTGAATGGAATGAGGACTGAAGGTCCTTATTTATAGGTAGAGAAAATAACCACTTGAGAGATATTTTCTCCTTCAAAAGATATGTTGGGCTTTCCTCCTTTAATTAAGACTGCTGGACTAGATATGGGCCTATTTAATTTAATTAAGTCTGTAGGATTTTGACTTGGGCTTATTTAATTTAATTAGGCATACTGGACTTGATTTGCTGGGCTTATTGACTTGAGTCGAGCCCACTTGACTTGAATTGAGCCCATATGACTTGAATTAAGCCCATTTAACTTGGATTTTGGACTCAAATAATTATATTAATTATTAATTATATATTCATTTATTTTAGGAATTAATTTATTTAAATTCCTTAATAAATAAATATTTAATCAATATTTAATATATTTTCCTTTGCATTTATATTTATTAGGCAATAAAATTTAATTACCTACAATATATTAATTGTTTTAGGTGGGTCCCATATTCCAAAAAGAAAAACATAAATATTGAAATGAGACGCGCAAAATAGAAACGTAAACATTGAAACGAGACGAATGGAGTATATATTATACAAAGAAATGTGATATTAAATTACTCAAATTATTTCATAAATAATTTGTAAGAAAGACAAAAAGTGATAATATTTTAATCAAAAGTGATATTTAATTAAGAAAAAGTGATACACATCCAATTATTATACTCCCTCCGTCCCACGTATTTTTACCCACTTTTCATTTTGGGGTGTCCCACGTATTTTTAACCATTTCATTTTTGGCAAAAATACATAATATTTTATTACCTACTTTTTACAATCCCAACAACTTTAATTACTTTTTTACACTTTATTCATCATTCCCAATAACTTTATTCACTTTTTCTTTTTAAATTACTAATTTATCCATACTTTCTCTTACATTATATATTAAAAAAATAAAACGTCTTAATCTCCGTGCCCGTACAAACGGGTAAAAATACCCGGGACGGAGGGAGTATTATTTAATGAAAATTTATAAGACGGACAAAAAGTGATAATGTTTAATAAAAAATGATAATATTTTCAATAAAAAGTGATACTCCTTTTTTATTAAGAAAACGTGATACACATCCAATTAGTATTAACTAAAAATTTTATGTGACTGATAAAAAGTGATAACAATAACACAAAAAGTGATAACATTTTTAATAAAAAGTGATACCTGATCAAAGAAAAGTGATAAATATCCAATAAAATTATTTAATAAATATATTTTATTATACATATAAAAAGTGATAATATTTTTAATGGAAAGTGATATATGATAAAGGAAAAGTGATAATTATTTAAATAAACTATTTCATTTATAACTATTAATATAATAAATAAATAATGACAATTAATAAATAAAAAGTGAAGTTATCATCCAAATTATTTGGTCAATTATTATTTTGACACGATCTATATATTTACTTATGGTCTTTAAGAAAAAAACTCTTATTTATTTACGAATCAATTTTTTTTAAAAAAGTAAAATGGCGAAAGAAATGTGAATGAATTGAGTTGGGCTAACATGTACTCCATTTAGCAGTAAGCATTAAGTTGGTGGTGGCCATTAGATCCGCGAGTTTTCTTATAGATTATATTTGATCCGTATCACGAAATTTGATTCGTGAGACGATCTCGTACAAGTATTTATCTAAATAATAAAAATATTAATACTTCTAACATGAGGAGTATATTATTTAATAAATAAAAAAATTGAGTAAACTTAATTACTCACTCACGAAAATATCATTCACTTTCAATCTTATACATTACTCCCTTCCTCTCTGTGATACGGACTCTTTCGGCTAGTTTTAAAGTTTATGTTTTTCTAATACATAAATTAAGGAATATAGTATTTTAATATATAATTAGTCAAAAAATATAATATTTAATATAAAGTAAATAATTGTATTAGTATTGTATGTGGGTCTATGAGTATACTCCCTCCGTCCTATATCAGGAGGGTCGTTTGCTTTTTGCACGTGAATTAAGGAGTATTATTATTTAATATGTAGTGGATAGTTGTATTAGTGGGAGTATGAGACCCATATTTTAATTGTAATTGTATTAGTGGATGGGTGTGGATCCATATGTATAAAAAAAGAAAAAATGACTATTTGGGTAGAACGCTCAAAATGAAAAAAGATCTCTTTAAAGGGGACGGAGGGAGTATATTAATTGTTTGTGTGACACTCATATCTACCAAAAAGGAGAACATAAAGATTAAAATAGGACTCCCAATTTAGAAATATGTAAAGATTGAAATTGGACGAAATGAGTATTCATTTTGTCATTTTGATTCGTCCCAATATAAAAATCCAGCTATTTTGGGTTGATGTGACCCACAAAATAATATTATTATACTCAACACACTATACATGAGGCTCACACTCAATATTAATACAATGACACACTACACATTAAAATATTATATCACTTAATTCACTACACATTAAATTATTATTCTCTTTAATCTACGTGCTCCTTCACCCATGTGCAAAAAGTAAATTGATGTCTATGAATATCTAAGAAAAAATATTGTTTACTAATTCTATTAATTTTCATGGAATAATTAATTTGGTATTATAGGAAATTTTTCTTATATATTAAAGCAAAATAATATTTCCAATTTTTAAAATGGTATGATTAGATTAATAGAGTATTTATATATTTTTTTTAAATTGTGAGGTGGTGAAGTATTATTGGTTAATTGATATTGAAGGGTTCTTGAGTTCGAATTTCAATAGACACATCTTTTTAAATGAAAATTTCATTTTTTTGTTGGACGGAAATTTTAACTAAATAATTATAATTGCCACATTCTTTATCTACCTAAGCCCAATCCACCATACCCAAATTTCTTTTTAATTTTTTATGGATGAATAGAAATTAAATGATGGGTCACTTACTATAAGATACATAAAATAATACATAATTGATATAAACTAAATGGTTCAAATAACTAATACTCATAACTAAACAATTATATATTGTGATACCATAAATACCCCTATATGTTTGCACATTTTATTTTGCACATTTTATTTTACACAATTTCTTTTGCACATACTTTTTTTTTGCACTTTTTATTTTGGACGTTTTGTTTTTGCACTTTTTTTTTTTTTACAAAATTAAAGATACAACGAAAATATGGAAAATTCATTTTAACCCTTAAACAAGGTCATCAACTAAGCTACCTAAAGCTTTACATGTTCAAACATCACAGAGACCAGCTGACTAACACACAACATGCATATCAAATTATCAAGCTTGGTAGATGATAGATGAATTCACATCGATTATTTTTCAAATTACAAGTAATATATAGCAATTAGCAATTAGCAATTAGCAATTAGCAATTAGCAATTAATTAAGTAGATGGAGGGTGATATGACATTAAGATCAGATGGCGGAAAGAAGATGGCCCTGGTTGTAGGGTGCAACTATCAAGGGGATTGGGCTTTGAATGGATGCCGGAACGACGCATTGGGCATACGGCGGACACTGTCGGAGAAGTTCGGGTTCGACAGCAGCTCCACCAAGCTCATGTTGGATACACCGGGGAATAGGAAAATGCCGACAGCTGCTAAAATAAAAAGTGAGCTAAACTCTATGGTTAGTCAGACTCGATCAGGATACGTCTTATTTTTCTTCTTCGCCGGCCACAGAACTGACTCTGGCCCCAACCGTTATCCTCGTAAATACCAGGCCATCAAACCAAGCTTCTCCAATGCTCGAATGAAACCCTCAGCATCAGCAGCACTAATTTCGTAAGGGCTGTAAGTTGGCTAGTAAAAGAACCACTAGTCACTTCTTGTTTGTATTCCACAAGAGCTATATTGATCACATCCCTCACATGGGCGTACTGTTTGCAGATCTTTGGAGTGACCTGTGAAGGAGAAACTAATTTTAATTTAGCACAAATAAGCAACGAAATGGCACCGCAAATCAATGAGAAGATACTGCTTTAACCTTGGCATGGTGTGGGTGCTGCAGCATTCCAAGCAGATCATGGTACACCAAAACCTGCAACAAGTGTATTCTTGTTATAGATGACCCATAACAACATAACACAAGCCATACCAAAAGAACATAGTAAGACAGCGATATACAGATGTGTGCAGGCACAAACAATATCTTCAAACACACACTTTGTGCTTGCTTCATAAAACCAAACTTCTATTAACATGTTTCATGAATTCAAATACCAATTTAATCAAAAACTCATTCAGGCATTTTTACAAACACATTGTAAGCATATAAGAATAAGCATATAATCATTTGAAAAGTGAAATCATTCGATCCCCAAATTTCTCAATACCAAAACTATCTCAAAATTCCATCATAATCCTACACAGAATAGAGATTATAATCCTTACAATTATACAATTTAGTCATGACTCGTTTATTCACAAGTATAATTATTACCTGTGCACACACCTATTTTCGAAGAAAACCAACCCACCTTCTGAACTACGATGTCAAACAGTGAACAATGAAAAGTGGCAGTAACGATGATGGTTGCTCCACGAGAGCAACGATTATGCTCTCTCTGTGTACATTCATAATCTGCTCTCTCTCTCCCTCTCAATGTAATTGCTGTGAAATTTCGAAAATCTTCTCTCTCTCTCCCTTCCATTAATTCAGCTATGCTTAATGTTTTTTTTTTTATTTAGCAAAAGTTTTTGGTTGCCCGGACACACGGGAGCACATTCCGTGTGCCTTTAAAATTTTGTTCTAAATTGTATATCTTTTAGTATAATGATGTGTACCATTTATTTTACAAGGCAAAAAGTTATGTGCGCCCGGGCGCACGAAAACACACCCCGTGTGCCTTTATAATTTTGTGTTAAATTGTATACCCTTTAATATAAAGATGTGTACCTTTTATTTTCTGAAGAAAAATAAAAAAATGTAATGAAAAATGTATACCCTTTAGAACAAAATGGTGTATCTTATTAATTAAAGTGTATACCTTTAGAACAAATAATGTACCCTTATCCATAATACTAAATTCTAAAGGCACACGGCGTGCGCTCGAACGCACGCAAGCCTCACTCTTTTTATTTATTATTTTTCTGTTAGTTTTTTATTACGTAAATTAATTCTATTATTTTAATTTTTAATATAAATATCAATAAATATTTTAATAAAAATTAAAATTAATTAAATTTAGTATATATTCTAAAAAATAGTATATTTAATTATTTTAAATAAATATTTATATTTCATTCGTCCTAAAAATTGTTCATGCAAAAACTAATTTAACTAACAATTACTCCCTCCGTCCCAGGAGGGCCAGAGACCTTATGTTTAACATAAGGTCTCTGGCCCTCTTAGCCTGAGACGGATGGAGTATAACTTTTCTATAATTATGTATCACTTTTTATTAAGATTGTTATCATGTTATATTTACATCATTAATTATTCATGTAGGAATTAGTTCAACTAATAGTTATCACTTTTCCTTTATGTATCACTTTTTATTAGATTATTATCACTTAATTGTTCATGAAAAAATTTAGTAGAGTTGATTATCACTTTTTCTTGATCATGTATCACTTTTTATAAAAAAATATTGTTACTTTTTATTCAAAAAATAAATTATTGATGAAATAGTTTAACTTGATGGTTATCATTTTCCATTTTCGTTTATCACTTTTAATAAAAATGATACAATTTTTTATTTATCCTATTAATTGTTCAATTAAAATTGATTATCACTTTTTATTAATCAGATATCACTTTTTATCTGCATTACTAATTTTTTTTCGAGGTAGGTTATTGTTGAGATTGAAAATTGGCGTATTTTAGTGTCCAATTTAACACATTTTTATGGAAATTATTGTAGCATATTAGCACAAGTGTCTTATATTCAATATATGTGAGGAAAATGTGCATTTGAGGTGTTTTATTGTGTTTTAGGTGAAAAAATGATCAAAAGTGCAAAGTTGGAGAAAATATACAACTTGTGCAAGAATGTTGAAAAATACACGTCCAACTTTTGTAAATTTTTTGTATTTTTGTAGAGGTCCAAATTGGGCATGTGATACCTCGTTAGAAAGTCACGGAGGAGAGGGTGGTTTTGGTGCAATAATCACTCAAATCGGAGTTCGAATGTAAAGGTTATGCACAAAACGGTGAGACTGCGCAAGGCTGCTCAACCAATAGAGAGTTGCTCGACAAGACTAGTTTGGTCGAGCAACGGTTGAGCGGCGTGAAAAAGTCGGTTCTGCGCACAGGTGTGTTTCTCGACCATTGCTCGACCAAGAGCCAAGTTGCTCAATCAGAACAGTTTGGTTGAGCATTGTCGCAAATTTCCAGTTTCGTGTGGTTTTTACACCCTAGTGCGTGTATGTACGTATTTTCGTCTAAAAAGCCCATCCAAGATCCATTAGGAGAGTCTAAAAGTATAAAGGGCATCATTATAAGGGTTAGAAGGAGGCCAAAATAATCCTACACCACCCCACAAGGGGGATTACCCCCACACCATCACCTACATCCATCCCTTCTCCCATCCATCCATCCATCACTATGAAGATTCATCTGTGGAGTCAAGAGGAGAACCAAAAGGAGGGTTCAAGACGGAGAAGGACGAAATGACGCCCACATCTTTTATCGTTTCCTAATTTATTTTGTATTTTCTAGACATATGGATAAGATCTATCCAACACCCATGATTGTTCTTCGCATCATTATGGGCTAGAGTCTTTTTGGTTGATCTAGGGTTTTGAAGGTTTTTATGAATTAATTGAACTCTCTTGTGTATCCTCCGTACAACACCACTTGTGGATTTATTTCATATATGATTATGCATTCTTAATCCATATTCACGGCTGTTTTGTGCATCTTCAACTGTTATATAGAGTCTGAATACTCCCTCCATCCCATAATACTTTTCACGTTTACAGTTCTATGTTGTTTAAGAAAAGTTGCACTTTTGACCAACTTTATTGACTTTGGAGGGTATTGTAGTATTTTTAGGTAATAAAAAGTATAAAGTAATGAGACGTGTGTGAAAAAGGAGTGACAAATTTGAAATTAAAGTAACTTTTGAGGTTGTTAGATAAAGTGATGTTTCCTTTTTGGGATGTGAAAAGTTTTGTGGGACAAATAAATGAGGAAAGTATGAAAGGTTTTATGGGACGGAAAGAGTACTATATATCTTGATTGTTGATTGAGCGCGTTCACTGTTGAACAGGATTCCATGTTATGATTCTAAGTGAGGGGACTCCGAAACTTCATTAGAAATATCATATATATACTTATTAATTGAATTGAATTCGGGTTAATAAGTATGATAAAGAGGTTAACTTTATAGTACCTATAAAGGGTTAGAGTACTAATTGAACAGGAAAATAATTGATACTGATAGTACCTAGAAATGAGGTGAAATTATATCTCTTGTTCCAATGTTATTCACACGTGTTACACGCATATTTACTTGTGTCTATTGAGTAAATGTGCATGATTTAGTGATACGTCCATAATCCACAAAGTAGAGTCGGACAATATACTTGAGAATGAAATTAATGAGTGAAATTGGATTATCCTAGAGTTACATATTCTCCTACTTGATTCACTTTCGTATTTTCCTAGTTCTTGATTTATTTTATTTGCTATTTTAATTAATTGTTTAGTAGTTAATAATTAAATTCTTAAATTTTATTGCTTTTGTCTTAATCAATATAGTAAATAATTAAATTAATAATACCCCGTCCTTTGAGTTAGATATTTAACTTGGTCGCTTGCCTAACCTGAAATTGATATCTTTAATACTTGAGGATTAATTTTGCGTTGAAAGAAAACGCTCATCAGATATCACTTTTCCTTGATCATATATTATTTTTTGCTAAAAATTTTATCACTTTTTATCCTATAACATACTAATTATAAAAATAAAAGATTAATATTCAAAATTTTACTAAATATAAAAATTAATATTGCTCATAAGAAATATAAAATTAAAAAAAATTATTATAACAAGTGTTAATAAATTAGATTGATTATAAAAATAATAAAAAATAAAGACAGTTTCTTCATGGTATCGATCCATGAACTTACTGTGTGTTTTGCACCAGATATGCATAATTCTATTAAATTAACGATATTAAACATGTAAAAAATTATAAGACAAGTTAATTGGGATGAGACCATATCCGTCTCATGAAATAAGATCCGTGAAACGGTCTTATCCAAGTCTTTGTCATTTTATTTTTGTTTTGTTTATTTTTTACTGAATTAAAGTATTCTTTAAATGACGATTTTATTAATTATAATTAAATTAAAGAATGGATAATTATTTAACTTAATATAAAATTCATTAAGTAATTCAAGTTCAATTTTTTTGCAAAACTTAATTTCATCCACTCTAATTTTGAGTTGAATATATCAAATTATTAAAAATTTTATTTTATTAGGTGCATAGAATGAAATAATAAATTTTAATAACACCATAAAAATTAAATATATAGAGATAAATATAGAGATATAAATGAAGGATAATTTGCAATATAATATTAATATATGAAATAAATAGAAAATACATGTTTTTCACTCGATTTAATTTATACACTTTAAGTTATTATTTTTATAGTCGAACAAAAATTATACTTTTAATTATCCCAAATAGATATGATTATATTTTATTTAAAATATATAGATTTAAAATTAATAAATAAATAACAGATAAGATAACCCGTGTCGCACGCGGACACCGTACTAATTTGAAATGTATATTTTATGAATTAGTTTGAAGATGAAAATTTTAAATTAAAGTATTATCTTCATTCGTTTTATAGATTTTCCTTTTATCATTTTGCATGTAAATTTTAAAAGTTTACATTTTTATTTTTGATAAAAGGGTCTCACTCTATCTCCAAGACCCCAACACACCACTAATATAATGAATACCATGGGGAGTAGCGACTTGTATACAACTTTGTCTAATTTTTTTTTAAATTTACCCCCTGTTTTTTGTGAAAAATATCTATAATCCTTAAATTCTTTAAACTTAATTCTAAATATTCTATCTAATAAAGGATCCAATGAGAAATCGATGTCAGTGTCCCCCAATGATGGGGGCTGAACTACCGGGAAAGTAGCTGGCAGAATTGGACAAGCGATCCAATGAAATCCTCCAGCTTAAGCCATAAGACGAGAAGGCAGTAGTTGTCCCCAGAAGCCAACTCGTCCAATTCTATTCATTATTCATGAAAAAATAAATACTACTTTTTAAGAGTTAAATATTTGTTTGGTCTCATAATTTTTTCTCTTTAATTTTAGTCCCAAAATGATATTTATGTGTAATTAGACCCGTAACTTTTATTTTTTTATTAATTTTGACCCAATTTTTTTTGAAATTGCCGTTTGTTGCTGGAAACCGGCGAGTGATGCTGACGCCGACTCTATTTTTTTCTCAACCAATGAATGTGACACCTCATACTTTAATTTTTTTTAAAAAAATTGCCCATTCACCTCATTTTTAAAACATTTTAAAATGTTTTATTTACCCAAAATTGAAAAATCAAATTTTGCAAAACAAAATTAAAAATAAAAAATCAAAAAAGAAAATCAAATCCAATCCTAAACTAAATTTTGTCCAATCCCTAACTCTCTATTATTCACAAATTATCCAAATTCCATAATGAAGAACCCTAATCTATCCACAATCCAACAAAAACCTTATTCTATTTACTCAAACAAGCATACATGTCGCCATATCCAATCTAATATTCAAGTGTATTGTCGAATTTCATTTGGTGTTCATTCATTTAAGTTTTAAGCAATTTTGGGAAATATAGTTGAATTTCACAAGCTCAAACGGTAAGAATCGGACCCTCATTCTAGAACTTTCAATTGTTGAATCGGACCCTCCCTTCTTAAGAAATTGCAGCCACCAACCTTATCGGAAACACCTGCATTCTCACCGGGAACCCACCACTATCTGCTGCTAGCTACTAGAATTACCACCATTGTCTGGTACTGCCTGATCTGCTGCGCTGCTCACCACCAGTCCGTCGTCGTCGCACCGCTGTACAACACGGACTCACCGTTATATTGTCCCATTCGCCCGAGAACTACGCTCTAACAACCATTTACGATCATATTTATTGCCTAAGTTGCCGGAGTCCGTCGCGCTGCTCCCATTTTGACGCCGTCGACTTCCAGCCGCAACATCATCACAACCATCGCACCGTAGATCGCTGCTGATGCCAGCCATCCACTCCAAGGAAGAAGATGATGAATATCTCTGTTAGGATTCTTCAAATTGGGGCCTCGTGAAAACATATTAGATTTCTTTTTAATTTTTTCATTTGTAATTTGTAATTCAAGATTTTTTATTTCTATTTAATTTTAAATTCAGATTTTTTGTTTTATTTTAATATTATTTTTTAGTTTTTTAATATGATGTTTCAATTTATTAATACTCCCTCCGTCCCAAACTCGTTGTCTTAGTTACTGTAGACACCGAGTTTAAGAAAAGTTGATTTTTGACTAACTTTATTGACTTTTTAGGGGTATTGTGGTATTTTTAGGTAATAAATAAATTATAAAGTATGTTATATATGTTAGGTGGGAGTGGTAATTTTGCGTTCACGATTCTTCCTGTTAGCTTTTCTTCTTCCCCTCTTTCCGTTTGAATTTCAAAAATCACATCGAAATCTCGAGATTCTTCTAGTCCTACTAGAATATTGGCATCTACATTGTGGTTCCATCCCTCGAAATAGTACGAGAAATTGTTGAATTCAGCCGTCGGGTTCCTCTGTTTGAGCTAGTGGTCGTAATCTGCATCTTCCCCAATCTTCAGTTTGCGTTGTCTTACCGATTTCTCGTGCCCAAAGAGACATCCGCAGAATCCCCAAAAACTATTTCCCCAGTTTAACATTAAGGTTCGTTCTTCTGTTCTTATTGCTTAAACCCCGTATTGCCAGTAATTTGTGATTTAAGAATTTTTACTCTTATGAACTGCCAATGAAATGTTTGTGAGATTAAATTTGGGGGAACATATGGTGGAGGGAATAAAAGTGTATTCTTTATTACATGTGGTGTGAAATGAGTATTTAGAATTGGCTGCTGATTAAGCTGTAATAAAATGGGTTTTGATCTCCTAGTGTTGAAGTAGGTCTTGGGTTATTGTGTTGACGTAGTTCTTGGATAATTGGATAGAATTATGGTGTCTGAATAAGGTGCAATGGCATGGCTAGGGCTCGTACTGTCATAATAGTTCTTGGATGTATAGCATTAGCTCGATTCTGGGTACTAGCCGTTTTATCGGAATCGGGATTCAAGAAACATTCTAAACACTATGTTAGAATTTCCCAAATGATCTTACTTTAATTTTCATTGCAAACTACATAATAGTGAGTCTAGTTTGTTAGTATCATAATAAGAACTTGAACCGTGTGTTTGTTTTATTTATATTACCATATGTTTTTTTTCTTATTTTTAGTTTACATGTTCATATTCTGGGTTAAACAATTGTCCATTACAGCCATGATTACCACACACACCAAATTTGCTTCTTGTCATGGCGGTGAATGAGTTCCCCATTCAAGTCCTGATTACTCACGCAACGCCACCTTGTACCTCACATTAATGCAACACACACCCTGTTGTAACAACCATGTACTTGGTCACCTACACCCTTACCTACACGGCAACCATTATATTCACCTACACCCTTACCTACATGGTTAACAACATGGCCTTATCTTTGGAATTTGCAATCCAACATATTCAGTTTAGCATCACTACTTTATAGAAATTTGTGCCCATCAATTACTACCCTTGTGCCTATTCAGTTCATAAATTTTATTTATGTATTGGGGCTATTTCCGTAGTTGTAATGTGTTATATACTGATTACAGTAAGCATAATGTAGGATTTTTATTTGTATAGGCGATCCACTCCAAAAAATAGGATGGGCAGGGCACACCTTCAAAATCCAAATCCAGCATCCGTTTCGAAGAGAGCTGACATCAAGATCTTTAATGAGATCCAGGAGAAACTCCATCCTACAGCAATGGCGAGGTTCCAGGATAGCTGCTTTGGGCACCTTATGGGGCTGACCGAATTTTAGTTCCAAGGGCAGATTTACCTTCAACTTTTGTTCTGTCTTGATGTGGAATCATCGTCCGACGTCCTCACTTTTCGTGTCAATAACTCCATAGCACAATGTGGCCCAAGAGAATTTACACTGGTCACGGGTTTGACCTTTGGCCCTTACCCCACCCTTCCTGAATGAAGTGAAATTCAGAGTCGAATATTTGGAGAGTTGGATGTCCTTCCAATGAGTGATATTTGGAGCAAGCTATCGGACGAGTTAGACGATAAAGACCAGCTTAAGGTAGCTCTTTTGATCGTGTTGGGCTGTGTGCTATTGTCGCACGATTCAAAGTGTGGTAATCTTGACATGGAATACGTAGACCTTGCGAACAATCTGGATAGTTTCAACTCCTTTCCATGGGGCCGTATCGTATACACTCACCTTCATTCTGAGTTTCGATTGTTGAGGAGGAATAGGGGTGTTTGAAAGAAGGAAAAGTATGTGGAAAATTTGAGGGGCAGAGAGGCACTCGACGCCAATGGCTTTGCCATTGCACTGCTCTCCTGGTCTTATGTATTGGCATTTGATCATTTGGTTAACATGACCCGTTATGATTCCATATATTTCTAACAGTCAGCGGAAGCAAGAAAATAAGAAACGTATTACCTTTCACCAGGGTATGTTGGAGAAGATGAATTCTCGCCTGCAGCCTACACAGTCTCACCTTTTTTGGCATAACTTTCTCATCCAATATTGGATTTGAGTGATCTATACGCCAAAACGATTCTCTCTTCTGTGGCTTTCCATCAGTATATCACACATTGAATTCCAAGATCCGTAAGATTTTATAAAAATCATGCAAGTTGGTGGACAGCAGCAGCAAACAACCTTCGGGTCTTCTGCTGTATTTTTAAGTCCAATCTCGACGTCGTGTGGGCGACGATCCTCGAGTTCTTCTCAATCTACTATTTCGTCTACCCTCTTCACATGTTAGACATGTCTCATCTTAGGGTTAGAACAGCTGAGATGACTTATATATGGGCTATAGCAGGGACCAGGAGGAGAAATTAGAGTTGGGCCTCCATTGGGCTTAAGTATCCAAGCTCAGCCCAAAGCTTATACTTAAGTCCAATAATAATAATAATATATTCTACTAAAATATTATTACTGCACTACCGTTCTAATCCCATAATTATGTTATGGGCTCCTTCTTATTATGAGCATGACAGTCTCCCCATGTTTAAGATATACAATACCCATTAATTAATTAAGTAACTGACAACTCCATTAATTAATATCTCATCCAAGAGTAGTACCACTCAACCTTATTATCATACTGGAATAAATCCACCTGCAGGGTTTACATGATAATCCTTATGAGCTCCTCAAAGGGACATTATCAATCTATGTCGGACATGGATTCCTTCTACAATCAACAACACACCATAGAGACAACACTATTTCCCAACTCACCGAGTTTGTTGATTTAATTATACATAAATCTCACCCATTGATGAATCAAAGAAATACATACTGCCCTACGTGTCGAGGTTATTGTATAGGGATTAAGAGCACGTCCATCCATAATAATTGAGATCAAGTTCTTCTATAAGTCAGTATAAGTCGAACGATCTCAAGCGGTCCTGCTCAATACACACAAGTGCACTAATGTGATTCTATAGTCAAGACAAACTAATACCAAATCACACTACAATCATCCCGATAGAGAGTCCCCATCTATCTCGGTTGTGAGAATCTATTTATACTTTATAAGAAAATCGATAATATGATCTTCCGCGTGTTATCGCACAACATATTATCTACTGTATAAAGTAAGTGGACTATTGCATCGAACATATAAATAAATTATAAGACGCAATCATTTGATCAAATGATTCTCATTTCAAACAAATTGTTATAATATTGTTCATACAAAAAGCTAGACTTTTAGTATACAATCCAACAATCTTCCACTTATACTAAAAGACTATGTTATCATGTATTCCGCCATACATCTGATTCCCACTCCCACTACACGACCATCAAAAGCTCTCGCCTTAAGGTCCTTGTAAATGAATTTACTAGGTCATTATCCGATGTAATCTAGGCGACAACAACCTTCCCCTCATCATATGTTTTCTCGTAACAGGTGGTACTCGCACTCCATGTGTTTAATTGCCTTATGGGCTCGTGATTCCTTCAAGTTGGCAACTGCACTATTATCATCAAAATAAATTGTGATAACCTTGGGCAAACTTAAAAACACTTGAAAGTCTATCATGAAGTTTCTAGAGTCATACAAATACTTTGGCTGCCTCATAGGATCCAATTTATCATCTTTCCATGATGGAATTCGGAGTCTGAAATATATTTCAATATAACACTCCTCCACATTATGGCTCTACTTCCTAAAATTAAATACATAACCTTCGAAGTAGATTTACTACCGTCCCTATCTGATTTGAAAAAATGTGAATCTATGTAACCCCTAAGAAATAGTGAATCTGTCCGGTAAGCCCATATATAGTTTCTAGTCCTTTTTAGGTATTTCAAAATTATGTGTTACCACAGTTCAACATTCTTATCCATATTACTGTGATCAAAGGGATATTTTTTTGCTCCTCTTAAGTCCTTCATCTCATACCGCTTTATCAACTATACCCATATGCCCGACAATACTCTTTCATTATCTCCAATGAGTAATATATCATATACGTACAGTACAAGAAATACCACCATGTTTTGATCACTCTTTTCAATACACAAGATACATCCGCGCATTAATTAAATCCATATGCCTAGATTTCCTCATCAAAATGGATGTTTCATGATCTTGAAGCTTGCTTTAGTCCATCGATGTACACTTTTAAGCTTACTATCACAATGCTCTTAGCCCTTTGCAATAAATCATTCTGGTTGCTTCACATAGATGTTTTCCTCAAGACTTCCAATCAGGAAAGTAGTCTAAACATCTATTTGCTATCCCTTATATTTCATATGAGTAGCAACAAATAAAAGAGTATGGATCAACATAGACATAGCTATCAGCGAACAGGTTTCTCATAATCGAATCTTTTCTTTCTAATTATACCTTTTCGCAACAAGCTTTGCTTCCAAGGTTTTCACCTTACCGTATGATCCTCTTTTATTTTGTATGACCACTTCCAATGGCTTTTAAATCATTTGGTGATTCTACAAGCTCCCAGACCTTATTTAGAATCCATAGATCCTATTCCAGAATTCATTGCATCTAGCTAAGGTATCGCATTTTTATCTTGTAGTGCTTCGTCGTATTCGTGGGTTAATACCATGTTTACTAGGGACCAAGTCTCATGACTCTCCCAAAATATATATCTTACAGGTTGTCGAATAACCCTCCCATTATGACAAGGCACTACACGCAATTGTGTATCAGACGTGACACGCGTTGCAGTTTATCTTGTGGTATATCCTCTTGTACGCTTGGTACTAATACTTTGTGTTTTCCCTCTCACTTCCTTTAGAACAATTTATACATGAGTTTATGATTTAATATATAGTCCTTTTCCAAAAATCTAGTATTTGTGTTAACAATCACTATACGATCTTTTGGACTAAATAAATCATCACCCTTCATTTTTCTAGGATATCCCAAAAACAGACAAACGTTATATGAATAATGTTTCTAAGGCATACCCATAAAATGAATTTAGTAATTCTAAATAATTCATCATCTATCTAATCATTTCCAAAAGAGTCTCACTCCTATTAGGATTAGAAGGCGCGTTATTAATTACTGTTTGTTGCATCCATGGGATAAATATGATTTAAGAGTGTACAAATTGTCACCAACATACAGCAACAGATTATAGCTTCATCCTTCATTACTATGAAAACTGAAATGAAATTCTTTCTATGAAAACGTACGTAAAGACAATTTCTCATAATCAAACATTTATTCCTATCATAAGATAAATAAACCACTCCCATTGCAACAGCCACTACTCTTGTAGTTTTACCCATGTATATAATAATCTGATCATCACTTAGTTATAAACATTTAGTGATTCTGGTATCTACATACAATGTGTCAGTAAATGCCATCACTAATCATGCTTCAACGACTAGTGAATGAGATACTAACCTTATTCACATCATGATGAAAATGGCTTTCCTTCGCCACATGTTTTTTCAGAAGTTTTTCACCATATACAACCTCTTGTATTTCAGGTAGAACTTGCTCAAAACATACAGACAAATTATGGATAATAAATTGATCTAGGTTTCCCCTTCAATTTCTACTCCAAGCATTCCCAATTTATTCATCAACTTATCCATGACCTCTCGCCTTTATAACTTACTCAAGTATCTGAAGAGTCGAATGAGACCATCACATTTCTATGAACCTCTCACCTCTTCACTAGAGACTTTAAAAGGCATCATGGGACATCCTTAGTGAGAACACACTTATATTTTCCTAAACAGTAAAATTCAAAACCAAGATTCTTTTCTAATCATCTAATTTTGGACCAGTAAATATAATTTGTCTCAGTAAACAATAAGCGAGATAAAATCAATTTGAAAATTCAGAGAATCATAAATAAATACACCGATCAAATCTTCGAATTTATCCATTTATATTAATTCCCTCAAAACAATATAAAAATAAAATTCACCGACATCTCAAGCACCATGAGTCTGCAAGCCACATTAGTGTGGACGTTTATAAACCCGAACATTTACAAGAGAAGGATTTACCCATTAATTTCATTCGTCAACCTAACCTCATGACAAAATAATTAATAATCGGTTCCTCTTTAGCCATGCAAATAATAACAGTGACTCCGTTGGGGAGGATACTAATTATTTACACCTAAGTGTACACCATTATTTGATCCCAAGTCCGCTGCCCAAACTTATGTGGCTTACTGTTGGAGAAGTACACACGCGCTCGGATAACTTCATACAATCATCAATTATAAGTTTGTACCAGTGAACCACGTATAAACTCATCCGTTAGGGAGGAAGGCACCATAGCCAACGCGCAAGTTCATATACATCACATTACAAACAATAATTATGTAACAAAGTCTGTACCAATGATCCGTGAATAAACTCATCCGTTAGGGAGGAAGACTCTAATGCCGACACACAAGTTTATTCACATCGCTTACAAACCAATAATAGAGGCCGCAGGAATTATTTACCAATCCCTTCTCCCACTTAATTATTTAACACCGAGGGTTTTTACATTCATATAATATTTAACAATAAAATACGCAACTTAACATGCTTCTATTACGGCACATAAGGCAGTAAATCACATAGAATCATGCATAACATATATAAAACTAAATCAGATAATTAAATCAATCATTAATTGTTATATATCAGCGAATTCGATTGTTCGCCACCAATCACGAAATTGAGCAGCTGTGACTATGCGGGGTCCGAACACTCCGGTGAGGTCGCAGGGATCGACCTGCCTGGTCAGGTCGCGGGATTCGGGGCAGCACCCCGAAACCTAATCTGAAAATCAGAAGCCGATCTTCTCAAATTTTCGTCCAAAGTATTTGCCCGGCAACCTATTCCACCACTCCGACACCCTATTCAATATCCACACGCCAAGCTGCCTATTCATCGTGTTCCACAAAAACCAAGCTCGACTCGAGCAACTCACCATGCCAAAACTCAACACGAGCTTGCCATCGAGCTTATCTCCGTGCATTATAAAACACTGGCACAACTCGTGCTAGGCACCAGCACGAGTCGTGCTACCCCTAAATTGTAGCCACGCGCAATCGTGCTTGTCCAGCCACACATCCAACTGCCTAGTACCCTGCATGACCCGTACGGGAAGCTGTGGGCAGTCATATGCCGGCTAAGACTTCAGGTAGTGCCGCCAATCTCTCAGTTAATACCCATCACCGTGCGTCCAGCACTAGGGAACCGTGCTCTAGAAGCTTCCGCACACTAGCATTCGTGTGCCACATAGGGCCTAGTCGTGCACGACCGCCACCTTTCCTGTCGTGCCCACTGCACGAAGCTTATCCAACTCCTGTGATGCGCCATGCCACGTCCAGCTCCCATCGTGTTTATCTGCTCGCATGACTTGTGTTGGAAGCAATCGACAGTCGTGCAAGCAACACTTTCTGGTCATGCCGTATCACCTTGCCTATCCGTATGCCAATGCTTTCCCAGTCGTGCCATTCCTTTGCACGACTCGTGCGCCTCACACCAGACAGGTGATGGAAGTTGTGCGCTGCTAGTTGCTCATCCGCACGCCAACCCACACGACTCGTGCCGCTCACACCCCCGTGGACCCACCAGAAAATCTACATGACTCACTTGGAACACCGCAGGGTTCGATCGGAAGAAGACATTTATACGATCAGAACATGGCTACAGACTCGCCCAGAAATGCCCCTCGACTAGCCCAGAATAACGTTCTGATGTGCCTCAGTCCACAATCGTCATGCTAGTGCCAACTGCCAATGCTGATCACCACGCCATTAGCATCATCAACTGCCCACCATCATACCTAGCTGCATGCCAGTGCCCAACATCGGGATTTCCACCGTGCATCTGTCACCCGATGAGCGCACATCTCTGTGCATGCCAGCGAGGTATACTCTTACCGTGCAGCCGCCATATTTTCCTACCGTTGGCTTTCACCAGAATGATCAGCCATGTCCATGCATCACGATGTCCAGGTGCGCATGCTGATAATGCCGTTGCCTGCTTGCAGCTTTGCCGTGCGCCGGCAACCCATGCCTCGTGGTATGCCGCTGGCATTTCACTCAAGCCCATCATCGATCCAATGCATGTTGATCATGTGCTCGTGTCCAATTAGAGTATTCAACAAGAAACTTAATTCTAAATCCTAATCACATTGAACACATAAACCCTAGCCTAACGTTTCATACTTCACCACGAAACTGAAGCTCTGATACCAATTGTTGGCATTTGATCATTTGGTTAATATGACCCATTAGGGTTCCATACATTTCAAACAATTAGCGGAAGAAAGAAAACAAGAAACGTATTACCTTTCACCAGGGTATGTTGGAGAAGATAAATTCTCTTCGGCAGCCTGTGCAGCCTCACCGTGTTTTTCATAACTCTCTCATTCAATATCGGATTTGAGCGATCTATGTGCCAAAATAATCCTCTCTTCCGTGGCTTTCTGAAGTATATGATATGTCGAATTCCAAGATTTTATGATTTTATAAAAATCGTGCAAGTTGGCGGACAGCAACAGCAAACAACTTCCGGTCTTCTGCTGTATTCCCAAGTCCAATCGTGGGCGACGATCCTCTAGATCTTCTCAATCTGCTATTCCGTCTACCCACTTCACGTGTTAGGCATGTCTTATCTTAGGGTTAGAACAACTGAGATGTCTTATATATAGGCTACAGTAGGGACCAGGAGGAGAAATTAGAGTTGGGCCTCCATAGGGCTTAAGTATCCAAGCTTAGCCCAAAGCTTATACTTAAGTCCAATAATAATAACATATTCCACTAAAATATTATTACTGCACTACCGTTCTAATCCCATAATTATGTTATGGACTCCTTCTTATTATGAGCCCGATAGTCTCTCAATGTTTAATATATACAATGCCCATTAATTAATTAAGTTACTGACAACTCTATTAATTAATATTTCATCTAAGAGTAGTACCACTCAACCTCATTATCATGCTGGAATAAATCCACAGTAGGGTTTACATGATAATCCTTATGAGCTCCTCAAGGGGACATCATCAACCTATGTCGGACACAGATTCCTTCTACAATCAACAGTACACCATAAAGACAATATTATTTCCCAACTCACCGAGTTTGTTGATTTAATTACACGTAAATCTCACCTATTGATGAATCAAAGAAATACATGCTGCCTTGCGTGTCGAGATTATTGTAGGGATTAAAAGCACGAATATCCATAATAACTGAGATCAAGTTCTTCTATAATTCAGTATAAGTCGAACGATCTCAAGAGGTCCTGCTCAATACACACAAGTGCACTAATGTGATTCTATAGTCAAGACAAACTAATACCAAATCACACTACAACCATCCCGATAGAGAGTCCACATCTATTTCGATTGTGAGCATCTGTTTATACTTTATAAGAAAATCGATAATATGATCTTCCGCGTGTTGTCGCACAACATATTATCTACAGTATAAAGTAAGTAGATTATTGCATCGAACATACAAATAAATTAAAGAAGCCATCATTTGATCATATGATTCTCATTTCAAATAAATTGTTATAACATTGTTTATACAAAAAGCTAGACTTTTAGTATACAATCCAATATTATGATTCTATCCCATCCCTGGGAATTAAATACGGAGGTTTGTTGGAAGAAAATCGTGATCTAACACCACGTATTCTGCGCTGATCACTGAGTAGCAGGATCAAGTATACGAAATTGAGGAAGAAAGTATTTATTGATCTGCGTGGCGCGGATAAGAATGCTTTAAATGTAAGTTTTAACTATCAGTTCAAGCTTGATTATTTTAGAAATTTACAGTGTGTAACTCATTTTATTTTGCAGGGGATGGTTCACGAACGTCTTGAGCCCTCTGAGAGTGAGCACGGCAATGCTTCGTACACTAGTGCCGTGACTTGGGAGGAGGAGTCTGGTTTACATCTTAATGGTAGTCCAACACATTCAGAGTCAGCATCGGATGCTGATGCGCATGGCTCTTTCGATTATTTAGATGTAGCTCCGCACTCGAAGAAAGCTTGTAGGAAGAGAAAATTTGCCAACGCTCAAGATGAACTTGTCGAAGTTAAGAGTGAACTCGCCGAAGTTAAGAGTGAACTTGCCGAATTTAAGAGTAATCAGTTGACCATGATTGATGAGTTGAGGCAAATAAGAAGGCATTTAGACATTCTTACCCCTTCGTCCACAACTGGACAGTCCAATCGAGAAAGAGAGCAGAGCCCACCTTCCTTGGAGAGGTTCGACGGTGATAGTTTTAAGGACATAGGCGGTGATCGCCAACACATCCACAATACAACTCTACCACCCACTACCCCAACAAATAATAGTGCTGACCTTTCTATAGCCAATCCTAATGCCATTGAGCCTGATTACGTTGTCGATGAAGATCCTAAGGCATCTCAAGGTGAAGAGGCAAATGTGGAGGCGCCGATTGGGTGTGATAAGCAATACTCCACTAGTTCACCAAAAATTGTTTCGAAGGACGTTCAGATCCTCGAACAATAGATGGATCTAAAAGACAAAAAGGTAAAGATTAAATCTGCACCCATTTGGGTTCGAATACATATTAGATCAGGTTTTTATGTCATGTTTTCTCAGTGAATACTATACCCTAACGTATCTATTTCATATAAGATGAAGGGTAAATAGAGAAAAGAAAATCGTGTTAGCAAGCGGACTATATTCCCAGTTCACAAATGAAGACGCCTTTCACATGTGAAAAGGCTTTCAAGACGAGAAGGAGTTCAACGGATGCGCATGTGGATACCAGTGATGATGCAGCTATTGAATTGTATAGGGTTGATGAGTATCCGGAAGACTTCATTGAATTTTTTGAGAAATCGTGGGAGGAATTGAAGAAAAATTTCAGCAACCTCATATTGTCTATTGATCCCAGTCGAAATATGTTGAACTAGTCATTTTTAGAAAACATACACAAAACGAATGGCTGGTTGTCCAATGAGGTATTTTACTTAGCTATGAACTGATCTTCCACATAATATACGTTGCGTTCCTATGGGTCCTGGTTTTTAGGGTTCAATGTTTATTATTTTAGGATTAAATGTTTAACTTTTATTCTTAGCCATTTTATATGTTAATAAAAAAATATTTTTCTTGTGTGTGTTGATGCAGAACATGGATTGGCTTGTGGGTTTAGGTGTTTATAAATAAATGAGATGGCCTGATAAGTTTCAACACGATTGGATAGTGGTCAAGCTCCACTTTTGGGTAGTTCCCTCAAATTTGTGTACATTTTGAAGACAATAATGATGTAATACCCTCAACATATAGTAATTATTTTTTTTATTACCCGCAGAACAAAATGCAGCTGTTGGCAAAGGATTTTTCTAGCACCAAAGGGATAAGCAGCCATGGAACTGGTCTACCCAGTTCAGCTCACTTAAGAGCTATATTAAGGGTAAACTCCCAGAGTGGGGCCCTAAGAGGATGAACTGCAGAGAACTACCTCTGATCTTCT
This sequence comes from Pogostemon cablin, assembly GCA_023678885.1. Classification (NCBI taxonomy): domain Eukaryota; kingdom Viridiplantae; phylum Streptophyta; class Magnoliopsida; order Lamiales; family Lamiaceae; genus Pogostemon; species Pogostemon cablin. The sequence goes on from CM042957.1 coordinate 34,445,551, forward strand.
ACTGTATGTCCCAAGTGTGATCCTGCTGTTGTGTGGGCAACAGTCTGCAGGATCTCTCAATCTGCTTCTTTTCCTTTCTCTCACCAAAAGAGGCGCAGGAATAATCTCAGGGTTCCAGGAAGCTGAGTTCACTTATATATTGGGCTACAGCAGGGACCAGGAGGAGAAATTGGGCTGGGCCTCAATTGAATTTAATTAACCAAGCTTAGCCCAAAGCTTTTAATTAAATCCAATAATAATAATATAGTCCACTAAAATATTATTACTGCACTACCCGTCTAATTCCAAAATTATGTTCTGGGCTCCTTCTTATTATAAGTCCGATAGTCTCCCCATGTTTAAGATATACAATGTCCATTAATTAATTAAGTTACTGACAACTCAAATTAATTAATATCTTATCCGAGAGTAGTACCACTCAACCTTATTATCATGCCGGAAATTAATCCACTTGCAAGATTTACATGATAAACCTTATGAGCTCCTCAAGGGGACATCATCAACCTATGTCGGACATGGATTCCTTCTACAATCAACAGCACATCATAGAGACAGCACTACTTCCCAACTCACCGAGTTTGTTGATTTAATACATATAAATCTCACCCATTGATGAATCAAAGAAATACATACTGCCCTACGTGTCGAGGTTATTGTATAGGGATTAAGAGCACGAACTTCCATAATAACAGAGATCAAGTTCTACTATATAGTCAGTATAAGAAGAACGATCTCATGCGGTCCTGCTCAATACACATAAGTGCACTAATGTGATTCTATAGCCAAGACAAGCTAATATCAAACCACACTACAACCATACCAATAGAGTGTCCCCGTCTATCTCAGTTGTGAGCATCTGTTTATACTTTATAAGAAAACCGATAATATGATCTTCTGCGTGTTGTCGCACAACATATTATCTACAGTATAAAGTAAATGGACTATTGCATCATGCATATAAAATAAATTTATAAGATGCAATCATTTGATCAATGATTCTCATTTCAAATATTGTTATGACATTGTTCATACTAAAGCTAGACTTTTAGTATACAATCCAACAATCTCCCACTTATACTAAAAGACTATGCTGTCATGTCTTCTGCCTTACATCTGATTTCTACTCCCACTACACGACCATTAAAAGCTCTCACCTTAAGGTCCTTGTAAATGGTTTACTAGGTCATCATCCGATGCAATCTAGGCGATAACAACCTTTTCCTCATCATACGATTTCTCGTAACAGGTGGTACTCGTGCTCCATGTATTTAATTGCCTTATGGACTTGTGATTTCTTCAAGTTTGCAACTGCACCATATCATCAATACAAATTGTGATTACCTTGGGCAAACTTAGAAACACTTCAAAGTCCATCATGAAGTCTCTAGAGTCATATAGATACTTTGGATGCCTCATAGGCTCCAATTTATCATCTTTCCATGATGGAGTCCGGAGTTTGAAATATATTTCTATATAACACTCCTCCACATTATGACTCTACTTCCTAAAATTAAACACATAACCTTTGAGGAGAATTTACTACCGTCCAATTTGACTAAAAAATCCGAATCTACGTAATCCACAAGAAGCAGTGAATCTGTCCCGTAAGTCCACATATAATTTCCAGTCCTTCTCAGACACTTTATAAATGTCTTGCCACAGTTCATCATTCTTGTTCCGGGTTACGTTGATACCCACTGTTCATGCATTCAGCAAAACAGATATCCAATATCGTTCATAGCATTCCTTAGATTAAGCTTCCTTATTCGCCGAAGCATAAGGAACCGCTTTCATCCTCTTTATCTTCTTCTTGTGTCTCAAAGACACATTCACTTAGATAAATTTACATGCTAAACGAGTATGGACTGTATCATTTTATGAAACTTGAGATAAGCATAATATCCTTTCTTGTGATCCGTATTACTGTGATCAAAAGGATATATTTTGCATTTCTTAAGTCCTTCATCTCTACCGCTTTATTAATTGTACCCATACGCTCGATAATACTCTTTTATTGTCTCCAATGAGCAAGATACTATCTACATATAGTCCAAGAAATACCACCACATTTCCGTCACTCTTTACAATACACAAGACTCATCCGCTCATTGATTTAAATCCATGCCACTGGATTACCTAATCAAAACAGATGCTTCACGATCTTAAAGCTTGCTTTAGTCCATCGCTGGACACTTTTAAGCTTACTATCAAAATGCTATTAGTACTTTGCAATGAATCACTCTGGTCGCTCCACATAGATGTTTTCCTCAAGACTTCCAATCAGGAAAGCTATCTTGACATCTATTTGCTGTTACTCATAGCAGCAATAAATAAAAGAATCCGGATCAACATAAGCATAGCTACCAACGAACATGTTTCCTCATAATCGAACCATTTCTTTCTGAGTACATCTTTTCGCAACAAGCTTTGCTTCCAAGGTTATCACCTTTCTGTATGATCCTCTTTTATTTCCTATGACCACTTGCAATGGCTTTTACACCATTTTAGTGATCCTTCAAGCTCCAGACTTAATTTATAATCCGTAGATTCTATTTCAACATACATTGCAACTTACTAAGATTCCGCATTTTAATCTTGTAGTGCTACGTCGTATTCGTGGGACAATACCATGTTTACTAGGGACCAAGTCTCACGACTCTCCCAAAACATATATTTATGGGTTGTCATACAACCCTCCCACTACGATAAGGCACTACATGTAATTGTGTATCAGACGTGACACGTGTTGCAGTTTACCTTGTGGTATATCCTCTTGTACGATTGGTACTTTTACTTAGTGTTTTCCTCTCACTTCCTTTAGAACAACTTATACATGGGTTTGTGATTTATTACATAGTCCTTTTCCAAAAATCTAGTTATTGAGTTAACAATTACCCTTCGATCTTTTGGACTAAATAAATCACCCTCCATTTTTCTAGGATATCCCATATACAGACAAACGTTTCACGAATTACTGTATCTAGGGCATATCTATAAAATGAATTTAATTATTCCAAATAATTCATCATCTATCTAATCATAACCATAAGAGCCTAATACCTTCTACCCACCACACCATTCATCTGGGGCATGCCCGGTGTAGTCAACTTGAGATTTAATCTCAACTTCTAATTATTAGTTCCTAACTATCCTAAGAGGTTTTCATCATCACGATTGGATCGTAATGATATGATATATTTTCCATGACGCTCACTGTACCAGCCTTACAATTCTTGAATTAATCCAAGAACTTAGACATGCAGTGCATCATATAAATATATTGGTTTCCAGAATAATCTTCGAATATTCATAACCACCTCTCGCCTGGATAATATTAGGTTCGCTTGAATCAGAATAAACTAATTCCAACATATATATCTTTGGCTCTACACCCCACAGCCTTGAAAAGGCAGTTAATCATTTTTACTTCCAAGCAAGACTCGCAAGTCCGATAGTTTCCACTTCAGATAAACCTTATGGTCCATCGGCTATCAACTTTTGAATCCTACTTAAGTAAAATGAATTAGTCATAGACGCCAAATGTATGTTTAGTTCATTTCCAAAGGTTCCTTTCTCTTACTAATATTAGAAGATGCATTATTTAATTACTATTTATTGCATCTGTGGGACGTTCATGATTCAAGACTATACTTTTATCCACCAACGTACTTTAACGGATTATAGCCTCAGTCCTCATTACTATGACCATGTCATTTAAATGAAATGAAGTATCCATCCGTTAATGCATAGAAACCGAAATTAAATTCTTTCTATGAAACATACGTGAAGACAATTTCTCATAATCAATCGTTTATTCTTATCATGAGATAAATAAACAACTCCCACTACAATAGGCACTACCTTTGTAGTTTTACCCATGTTATTAACAATCTTATCCTTACTTAGTGATAAACATTTAGTGATTCCAGTATCTACATACTTCGTGTCAGTAGATGCCATCACTAATCATGTTTAAACTATTAGTAAATAAGATATTAAACTTGTTCACACCATGATGAAAAATGGCTTTCTTTTGCCACATGTTTTGTTAGAAGTTTCCCACCATATACAACTTCTCGTATTTCAGGTAGAACTTACTCAAAACATCCAGGCAAATTGCGAAGAATAAATTGATTTTGGTTTCCCTTTCAATTTCTATTCCATAATTTTCCAATTCATTCATCAATTCAACCATGATCTTCTGCCTTTTAATTTACTCAAGTATCTGAAGAGTTACATGAGATCATCATATTTCTATGAACCTCTCATCTCTTCACTAGAAACTTTAATAGGCATCATGAGACGTCCTTTGGGAGAATACACATGTATTTTCTTAAGCAGTAATTTTCAAAACCAAGATTCTTTTTAATCATCTAATTTGGACAAGTAAATATAATGTCTTTTAGTTAACAATTAGTGAAATAAAACCATTCGAAATTCAGAGAATCACAAATAAATTTACCGATCAAATCTTCGAATTTTATTCTTTTATATTGATTCCCTCAAAACAATATAAAATAAAATTCACCGACATCATAAGCACCGTGAGTCTGCAAGCCACGTTAGGGTGGACGTTTACAAACCCGAACATTTACAAGAGAAGGTTTTACCCATTAATTTCATTTGTCAACCTAACTTTATGACAAAATAATTAATAGTCGGTTCCTCTTTAGCCATGTAAATAATAGCAGTGACTCCGTTGGGGAGGATACTAATTATTAACATCTAAGTGTACACCATTATTTGATCCCAAGTCCGCTGCCCAAGCTTATGTGCCTTACTGTTAGAGAAGTACACACGTGCTCAGATAACTTTCTACAACCATCAATTATATAAGTTTGTACCAGTGAACCGCATATAAGCTCATCCGTTAGGGAGGAAGGCACTATAGCCAACGCGCAAGCCCATATGCAACACATTACAAACAATAATTATTTAAAGAAGTTTATACCAGTGATCTGTGAATAAACTCATCCGTTAGGGAGGAAGGCTCTATTGCCAACGCGCAAGTTTACTCACATCACTTACAAACCAATAATGGAGGCCGCGGGAATTAATTACCAATCCCCTCTCCCACTTAGTTATTTAATTACCGAGGGTTTTTAAACATGCATATAATATTCCATAATAAAATATACAACTAAGACATGCTTCTATTAACAGCAATTTAAATAAATAAATCACATAGAACATGTCTTTCATATATAACAATTAATTGTCAAGTTAAAACAATTAAATCAATTATATATCATAATTAATTGCATAAATGGTGGATCAATTAATTTGGGCCCAAGAGCAACAAATAAGCACAAAATGAGCAGCAGACTAAATAATTAATCAAACCCATTATCCATGACCCATATACTCAGCCCAAAAATAAATTAAATCCACCATGCCCACTAGCACAAAATTAGCTCATTAATAAATAACTAATTTATCATACTTGGCCCATTACCCACAATTAATTAAAACCAGCAATAAAATAATAGCCCAGCAGCCCATTTCCATTTTAATAAAATTTGGGCCCAACAGCCCAAAACCAAATTAAAAAATGAGCAGCCTTTTATTTATTACTGAATTGGGCCCATTCAACACCACATAAAATTGAGCCCACTAAACCCAAGCAGCAATAAATAAGCTTAAGAGGCCCAACAAGCATTTTAATAGGCCCAACAACCCATTGGCAATTAATTAAATATGGGCCCAATGGACAGCCCATAACCAAATTAAAAGGGGAAAGGCCCAGCAAGATCATCGGTGCTGCCCTATCTCCTTTCAGCCGCATCTCACACTGCCAGCAAGCAACCGGCGCATGCTCGCATCCGCCAGCCATCACCAATCGCTCGGAAGCCGCCGACGCAGGCCAGGCCATGATCAAGCTGGATGATCGCCATCACCACGCTGGCCGTCAGCAGGCACGCCGCCGACTGATAGAGCTGCAGACGCTGAAGGCAGCCAACCGGTCCAAGTCGTCTGCTACTGGTTTTGCACGAAGATCGCCGATCAATGGCTCTAGACGGTATGGCTGGCAACCTCCAACAACAAACAAGTCACCGAAGGTCAGCTACAGTCGCGCCTCCCACCAAGCACTCTTCCATCATGAATCCTCAGTCTTGCGGTTGTTCACAGTCATCAGCCCCGATGACCGAATCCACATCGGTGGCTCTCAATCCAGGCGCCGCCTCTAGCACCGGTCAGTCGATGTCAATCGAGATCATCGTCGTCTCCAATTGCACTCACAGTCAACACCCACTGCTGGATCTGCTCAGACTCGACTGGAATCAGCGTGAACGTGGCTGCGTCCACAAACCAGTCTGGCCACACCAGAATTGCAGTCGCGATGGCACGACAACAATCCAGTCACCGCCCGTGCAGTCTCCGCCGTGGTCTCAGCCCATTCCAGCGCCGCCATCATCAGCACCGTTCGCCGTTGATATCGATCCAGTCGATGCCTATCGCTCAAGGCTTCGACAATCACCAGCCATCGATTACAGTGACTGTTACCAAGGGCGTTCAATGCCGCCGACAACCATCGCTCCTTTAAGCGTTCTTCCAACTGACTGACTGACTCCTCGTGGGCAGATAGTCACATACGTTGTGATCGATGCACCTCGCCACCACCATCATCATACATCGTGTGTGTGTTTAGATGTATCCAGTGTGATAGCAGGGAGGTTTTATGATTTGAATAGCAATAAACAATTAGCAGCAATCACACATACCATATACCAAATTGGATAATTTCTGGTGAATAACAATAACATTATAAAACCCATGAGATTAATATCAGATTATATCACATAATCAAATTATCCCATTCAAACATGCTATTAATCTGTCCAGAAACAAAAATAGCACACAAACCCCTTAACGTGTCATGTTTTACCACGAAACCAACGCTCTGATACCAATTGTTGGCAATTGGATCGTGCGGTTCAACGTGATCCGTTAAGATTAACAGTTAAACAAAAATCAGCGGAAGCAATTAGAATTGTTTACCGTACTTCTAGGTTGGTGTAGAGGATGAACTGCAGAGAACTACCTCTGATCTTCTACTGTATGTCCCAAGTGTGATCCTGCTGTTGTGTGGGCAACAGTCTGCAGGATCTCTCAATCTGCTTCTTTTCCCTTCTCTCACCAAAAGAGGCGTAGGAATAATCTCAGGGTTCTAGGAAGCTGAGTTCACTTATATATTGGGCTACAGCAGGGACCAGGAGGAGAAATTGGGCTGGGCCTCAATTGAATTTAATTAACCAAGCTTAGCCCAAAGCTTTTAATTAAATCCAATAATAATAATATAGTCCACTAAAATATTATTACTGCACTACCCGTCCAATTCCAAAATTATGTTCTGGGCTCCTTCTTATTATAAGTCCGATAGTCTCCCCATGTTTAAGATATACAATGTCCATTAATTAATTAAGTTACTGACAACTCAAATTAATTAATATCTCATCCGAGAGTAGTGCCACTCAACCTTATTATCATGCCAGAAATTAATCCACTTGCAAGATTTACATGATAAACCTTATGAGCTCCTCAAGGGGACATCATCAACCTATGTCGGACATGGATTCCTTCTACAATCAACAGCACACCATAGAGACAGCACTACTTCCCAACTCACAGAGTTTGTTGATTTAATACATATAAATCTCACCTATTGATGAATCAAAGAAATACATACTGCCCTACGTGTCGAGGTTATTGTATAGGGATTAAGAGCACGAACTTCCATAATAACAGAGATCAAGTTCTACTATATAGTCAGTATAAGAAGAACGATCTCAGGCGGTCCTGCTCAATACACATAAGTGCACTTATGTGATTCTATAGCCAAGACAAGCTAATACCAAACCACACTACAACCATACCGATAGAGAGTTCTCGTCTATCTCAGTTGTGAGCATCTGTTTATACTTTATAAGCAAACCGATAATATGATCTTCTGCGTGTTGTTGCACAACATATTATCTACAGTATAAAGTAAATGGACTATTGCATCATGCATATAAAATAAATTTATAAGATGCAATCATTTGATCAATGATTCTCATTTCAAAATATTGTTATGACATTGTTCATACTAAAGCTAGACTTTTAGTATACAATCCAACAGGAGGGATGTAGGGACCATCTACGGAATTGTATTTGTGAATGAAAATCATTGGGTGCTTTACGTGATACACCTCTCGGGACGTCGCATCGTCATCTAAGACTGCAGCTCTAGAACAATGCAAAGAAAGTACCGGAGCAAGTTTGAACTACTTTCTAGAATGCTTCCAAGTGTGTTGGTTCAATTCGATTTGACATCCGACAAAGATGCTAATAAACTCTTCTCCTTAGAATGGTATGTAAAGTGCCCACAGTAGGATACCGGTAATGATTGTGGACCCCTCTGTATCATGTTCTTCGATAGATTGATAAGGCCCAGTGGCTGTGTTGATGACATCTATTCGAGCAGGTGTCCGACAAAACGTGTTTGTTAATGTGCTGAATTTCATCGAGATGACTACATAAGACCTTAATATGTTGTACTTGTTGGACTAATCTTTTGATGAAATATTATTTGAACTAAAATCAAACTTGAATATGTATGTCTTTATGGATGGTTTCGGAATCGTTTTAGGTTAGTTGTTCATTTAGAATTTATATATAAATATTTTTGTTCACACCAGATTGTCCTAGAAGGTATCCATGTTATGTTCTATTTGCCCAACTTTCATGACCCTAATAAGTATGAAATATTTTAACCTATAATATTGAGGATCTTGATGGCTGCCTAGATGGTATACATGCTGGTATCCATGTTGGTAATCGTCAAGATCTATATCAGTACTATTAGTGGGCCTGTACTCTATTTCGAAGAAACCCAAAACCAAAATCTTATAGAAAGCCAATTAGTGTTTAGGATAACGCTCCATTACTCCTACTCAACCAACCTTATCTACCTAAAAACAGGGAAACACCAGTGACATTGTCTTCCCATTAATACGACGAACAAAAAATCCCAGGTATTGATGAATATTATCGTGAGGTTTTTTCTATTCAATTAAAAAATCACTGGGATCCTAGATATTCTCACTTACCAACCAGCTTTCCCTATTATTCAGTATACAGGATAACGTCCACCTTTCACGGTCACCATCTCCAGACCATGACTATGAAGCTATTTCTGTCTATCGGGTACTGAATGCGTGTTTTTATAACAGGCAAGCGAGGCATCGGTATAATACTCTAAGGATGATGGAATTTTTTCCTGAACATGTAGTCGCTGGAGATCAGATTGAGAAGTTCAACTTGTCCAAGATCATCAACCTTTCTGGGTTGAAACAAACCCTAAACGATGTTGGTACTTAAAATAGAGAGGCCGTGCTGGAGTTCTACGCAAATTTATCGAATGCAATGACTGACCCAAAGTCAGGCCGATATGATAAATTATTTCTTAAAAATGAAATCATCCATTTCACTCTAGATGAAATTAATCTTGCTGTTCGTTTGCCCTCATTCGAAGGAGAGAACGGGTATGAGCCCGACTTGGATATTGTTGCACAATTCCTGATAGGGCTGAGTGGTATGAGATGGCCAGAGAAAGGACTACCAATCCACTATTTGCGTGTGCCTTTCAAAGCACTTCCATCATCACGTTATGCAATTGGGTACCTTCCGATAAAAAATGCTGACTCGTACCTCATCAGGGTAGAGTCATGCACGCTGTTGCTATTGGTAGGCGACTAGATTTTGGCTTGCTGGTGTATTAATAAGTAATGCAATTTGTAGAAAAAATTGAACACCAACCACGAAGATTGCCATTTTCTACTATAATTTGGAGAATATTACGTCGTCAAATTTTGTGCCCGATTGGTGAATCAGAGTATTTAGAACCCAAATTTCCACCACTGGATTTGAGCGTTGCAATACCCATGCCCGATATTGCTTGCTTTATTAGTGATTGTGAACTACACAGTGCTTCAAGAAACGTATAGTTCATTGTTTCCAGAAAATGACATGCTATCACAACGGCCAGAGAAGAAAACAACACTTCACTGGAATCTATTTTGTAATCTTGTAGGTCAATTTAGACCTTATTCGTAGTATTTTAGTTAATAATAGTGAGGATTTCTTCCGGTTTGTACGCTGTGTGATAATGTTAATGACTACTTTTAGTGTTATGAATCTGAAATACTCATAGTACTTAATTATTTACTTAATGCAACCATCCCTGCTTGAAGATTAGCAGTGATCGTAGAAACCACCACAAACCAAAAGACAACTTTCTAAGTACCAACATAAGAAAATATTATGTCGGATTTAGAGTAGACTCCAAATTACATCAATCGAAGTTTAAAGGAGGAAACTCGTGTTGATTAATCTTTAAATATTAAGTACTTGGCCCAAAACAGATATCGTTGAAATGCTTAATGTATTTTGGAAAAATCAGTTTATTAGTCGCACGATGATCAATCATGATTCATGTCTCTTTTTACGCATATTGTGGAATGAGATGATCGCCTACATGATCACCCACCTGATAGCCTACATGTTTACCTACATTATTACCTGGATGATCACCTATATGATCACCTATATGATCTTTCCCATGATCACCTACATGATAACCTACAACTAAGGGTTCACTGTACTTGCAATTCCCTTTTTTAAATATAAAATGCCAACGATTCAATGATGGTAATGCACCCCACATTATTCGAAAACAGGACAACAAAAGATACAATAATACATTATGCTATTAGCTTTAAATAATAGAACATAGTCGTCCCTATATAAAAATAAACCAATCTAACCAGGACACCCATCATTAGGGTCGCCTATTATTGCTGCCATGCCTCTTCTTTCGCAAATCAGATTGGTCCAAACAGCATGTGCATCCTTTCGTACTCCGGATTAGTGGAATGAGATGATCACCTACTTATTTTCCTATATGGTTACTTACATCATTACCTACATGATCACCTATAAAAAAGGATTCACTGTACTTGCAACTCCCTTTTTGCATGAATTCCATTTTTGTAATGGTTCCACTAATTACTGTGTTTATTGTACAATTTATGATATAGTACTTACTGTGTTTATTGTATGAAATTATATTTTTTAATGATTCAACTAATTACTTTAATGATAAGATCGACTGGAACATGTGATATAGTAATGAAACTCTCACGTTTTTTATATAAAATGCCAATAATTCAATGATGGTAATGCACCCCACATTATTAGAAAATAGGACAACAAAAGTTATATTAATACATTACTATATTAGACTTAAAAAATGGAGCATAGTTGTCCCTATATAAAAATCAACTATTCTAATTGACACCCATCATGAGACCACCTCTTATCGCCGCTATGCGTCTTCTTTCGCCAATCAGATTTGGCTAAAACAACACGTGCATCCTTTCGTACTCTGCATCATCGCCATGCACATATGTCCTTGCAAATGTGTTTTCCTATTAACATGAAATTGAAGGAAAAAAAATTGTTATAGCATCGAGTAATATTTTAACCGAAATTATGGATTAGAGGCCTTGAATGTTTACATGAATTATGGATCTCCAAAGGAGCCTATCCGCCTGGAGATTTATGTCATTCCTTGAGTGAATGCCTCTCTGGCGCATCCTCTCAAGCACATAGGTAAAAGTTTCATAGCATTTTCGTAGGAAGTCTCTTCTATCATATGAATCTTTCCAAGTGAGGCACTTGTGCATTGATAGATTCAAGACGTCCTTGGCCACCCCCAATGCATATCCCGTAGGACCCATCTCTGGATCATACTCACCAATATTCTTCTGATGTATGAGTGCGTTAAGAAAGCAAGCATCCATTTCGGCATCCCATTTTCCATCGTACAATGTCATTCCTGGTAAGGGAATGTTGGTCAACTTGACGAATATTGTGGGTAAGAAGAAGAGATTATATTGTGTGATTGGGATACGAAGTGCATTGATACAAATATATACACACACAATTAGATAATGGCAGTTTTTAGTATGAATTCGAAACAACACAACTGATCGCTATTTCTTTTTCCCTCAAGTTTAAGGGATCGATTGTAGTACGAGTGACCAAGTAAAATATCGTTCCCACAGGATAACTATAAATCTAATAAGTAATTTTATGCGATAATTTGATTGTAAGACAAATTCGGGATTTTTGAAAGAATGATTAACGAATAAAATAATTTGAATAATAAAATAGTTTGTAAATAATAACACACGAGAGAAATGATTTAAGAGTTCAAGGATTGAGAATTGGTAATGCTAGGGTAAGCAACTTGATTATGTGACCAATTTATCTAGACTCAAATTAATTACTTGCAAACGTTTATAAGAGGATCACTAAACCTAGTTAAATCACCTTGATCAGGTAAGATCTAACACTTATAAAGAATTGGAAATCCTTGGATCAATAAGAAATCAACCACCTCTCCCTCTATAGGTACTTCATGCTAAATTCCAATTAAGGCTAGAGCACTAGACTTCCCTTTCTAGGTACATGATCGTTAACTCTTTTTCTCCTTACTAATTACTTAATAATGATGTTTTACCAAGTAACTAATATTCCAAATTGATTGTCTAACACTCTTAGGCTTTAATGGTCAATACACCTAAGAATGTCTCACAAAACACGTCTAGGCTTTAATGGTCAATACACCTAAGACTTGCCTCATGAAACAATAATCATTATGTAGGAATAAAGATGCCTATTATCTTCAATGATAATTTTAAAGGGATCAAAATTCCAATTCATAACAATACAAAGTTTCAAAATAAAATCTTCAATAAGGAAATAAATCATTTGCAAGATAATCAATTTAAGTCTAAAGTAATTAAATCACATAATCAAGATTGTTTTAACATCCTAACAACACCAACAAAGAATTTAGCCCATGGAGTTGTTAGAACACATCATGAATATGTAATTAATCCTAACCATAGTGCTAAATAACAAGAGATAAGTAACTAGAAAGAAGGAACCAGTTTTGATGACTCCGTCTCTTCAATCACACTCTCCGTTTGAATCTTCGTCTCCAATCCAAGTAACAACTCCGATCGTCTCTCCGGTGGATGGATGATTATGATGATTTTGAATGTAGTGGTGATGATGTGAATTGTGTTGTGTTGGATGATGAATTGTTGGATTGTGTTGATGCAGCCCCTATTTACAGTTGTGGAAGGGAACACAACATCACATGCCTCCATTCTTCTTGATGGCTGCCCATGTTGCATCACATGCTTCCACATGCATTTGTTCTTGCTCTCCATGCTTCCACATGCATTTGTTTGAAGCTTTAATCTTGCTGTCCATCATCTTTGCAGCTCATTTCCAACTCTCTTCCTTTGTCCTCTTTGCCTTGAAGAATATAAGGCATGTTAGGTCTTCCCTTTTGCCCATGTGTGCACTACACCCACTTGTATCATTGTTTCCAGGCTGGTTTGCATGTGATCAGGTCGAATCAAACTCCTCCAAGTCGAATGAACATCGAACATCACGTTTTCACGCCGAAAAGAAGCAATTCGACCTTCATTCGACCATCACCTCTGGTCGAATGAAGGCAAGCATGGTCGAATGAGGCTACTGGAAGCCTTTTACTGCCCATTCGACCTCCATTCGACCTGAGTTCCTGGTCGAATGGATGCTGTTTAGGTCGAATGAGGCTTCTGGACAACTTCAAGTGTTGATTCGACCTCCATTCGAGTTCATGTCTAGGTCGAATGGAGGTGCTTCAAGTCGAATGAGCTATGTTGTTGTCGAATGGCTTTGCTGACCCTCCATTCGACCTTTATTCGAGCTGATGCTCATGTCGAATGGAAGTGTTTCAACTCGAATGGATGCCGAATTGTTGCTTATGAAGGTCGAATGGACTTGCACCCTATCATTATTTCGTGTATAACTTCTTCATCCGAGTTCCAAATTCAATAATTCTTGCGCTCACGCGATCCTCTCTCCCTTGGTTTTCAATCCATATAAATATCATTCATAGACACCAAGAATTGAGTGTGCAATAAGCTATAGAAATTGGCCAGCAATCCTGCTCGGCACCTCGCGCGCGTCGTCATCGTTGTGCTTATAACTTCCTCGTTTGGAACTCGATTGGGGTGTTCTTTGTGCCAAAACGACCCTCTCTTCAGTGGCTTTCCAACCATATAGCACACCTTCAGTTTTGATTTCCACAATTAACACAGCATAATTGTGAAGTTGGACATTCGTTTTTCATCATCCTTGCATGAAAACTTGCACTTTTAACCCCTTTTATCTATAAAAACACAATAAAATACCTTAGTAGCACCTTTTAATCAATAATAGTTCAAAGTATGAATATATGTGCAAATATTAATAATTATACACTCGAAAAGGTATTATATTGGACTCAAAATACATGAATTTCCATTCTCATCAAACCCCCCAAACTTAGGTGTTGTTCGTCCTCGAACAACGAAACGAAAAACCAAGAGAATAATGAGATGGAAAGTCATGTTCAAAGGTAAGAATCAAAATATCAACTATGCCTTCAAAAGATGTAATTAATCTTAACTTGGTTCACATAACTTCAAACTCAAAAGTATCCATTCGTTCAAAACATGCAAGTTAAGATAATTACTTCACCAATTCAAATGCTCAATCCACCTATGCTCACATGATATATAATGTAACTCTCACGCTCATGGTGTATAAAGTGTATACCACAAAGGTTATATATATGTGCTCTTAAATTCAATTCAAGTGTATGCATAACTATAAACTTGCCAATTGTCTCAACTCTCCTTTTACTTATAGCTAGCAAATTATGAATCAAAAAAGGACTTTTTATTTGGTTGTAATGTAGGCTCTTTGGAAAAGGTAGGAAATATATGGATAAGTGACTCAAAACTTGGATCAATCAAGCTGCAGTCTATCATGATTTTTCATCACTTTCATTACAGTACAATTCCTTCTCAATTCCAAATTATTCATTTCTTTCCTTCAACCACAAGAATGAGAGAGTATTTTTCTTCTTTTTTCTTTTCAACTCCTTCTTTTCTTTTCTTTTCATCTTCCTTTTCAACTCCAACATATTCAACATTCTTCTTCTAACCACTTCAATAATTACTCAATTAATCCAAGTAAAACAAGGAAAATCAAATACTGATTAAGCTCAAAAGGGTTATTCGAAGAATGGATATTTCAAGGCTCAAATGGTTGACTAAGGATTTACTGAATTCAGGTAAAGTATATGAAAAAGATAGGTTAAAAATCAAAGATGGCCTAATATCATTTCCATAATCCACTAGACTATTCTCGAATATTCAAGGAGACTCAAGGCAAGTTCTAGAATACATACACAAGAATGATACACTCAAGAATGAAATATCATGCATCATGTAACATGATTTAAAGGCTCAAATCTCACTTAGCTTTTTCATAGAATGAACGAGCACTTTTCAAGGCTACGTATACATCATAACAAGCACATCAAGAACTTCAAGCATTTAATAGAAGTATGTTCCCTTCGTCAATCATAATCTACATCTTATCAAAGGCATAAAGCTCATAGATCTTTATGAAATTCAGGTCATAAAATTTTAAAGCTCATGTTCCTTATTCTCAAGAATTCAAAACTCACATAAAAATTTAGAATAAGGAACGAAGTAACCTGATTTCAATCTCCTTCACATCTTGCAAGTTCCTCGAGTTATCAAACTCGGTCAGGCGTATGCCTCAGATAGAACTCACTTTGCCCCTCCAATACACTTTTCAATCAATGAAGCTCAAAGAAAACTCATCATCACAGGAGAGATAAAAATATCGAAAGACGAAAATCAATGACAGGACACCAAAAGACACAAAGACGAACAAAAACTCACAAGACATCTGGATAGTCGCAAAAAAAATTCAAAAGATCGAATAAAATTCGAAAATTCTAAAAAAAATCGACCTCCAAGAACACAGACACTAAAATAATGCAGAGTAAACATACCTAGGTGCGGATGGAACAAGGGAAGAACATCACACCCCCCCAAACTTAGATGAAAACGTGAGTTGAATCTAAGTTTAAAAGGATGTTATTACCTTATGTGTAAGCACGCACCTTGAGTATAATTCACCTAGCTCACAAGACACAATAGATAAAACAAAGAAAAGCAATAAAATGGTGGGTTGCCTCCCACTTAGCACTCTCTTTTTAACGTCGTTGAGCTCGACGGAGCAATGTTCATCAAGTCAAGATATCAATGAACAAAGTTTCTCTTTCACCGTGATGATGATAGTGCTTCAAGCGATGCCCATTCACTTTGAAAAGAGCTCCATCTTTATTCTTTAATTCAACCATTCCACTCTCATAAACTTGACTTACTTCATAAGGACCCATCCACTTTGATTTCAACTTTCCTACAAAAAGCTTCAAACGAGAATTAAATAAGAGAACTAAATCTCCTACCTGAAAGTTTTTGCTCTGAAGCTTTGCATCATGCCATCTCTTGGTCCTTTCCTTGTAGATACAGGAATTTTCATACGCCTTCTCTCTAAACTCTTCAAGCTCATTCAATTGTAGAAGGCGACTACTACCTGCTGCTTCAAGATCAAGGTTGATCTTCTTCACCGCCCAAAAGGATTTATGTTGGATTTTCACAGGAAGGTGGCAAGATTTTCCATACACCAATTGGAATGGTGACATCCCCAACACAGTCTTGTAGGCAGTTCTGAATGCCCACAGTGCATCATCAAGCTTACTAGCCCAATCCTTGCGACTAGTACTCACAGTCTTCTCCAAAATCTGCTTAATTTGGCGATTGGAAACTTCAGCTTGCCCATTTATTTGCGGATGGAAAGGTGTGGACACTCTATGTTTCACTCCATAATGCCTGAGAAGATTCTCCATTAGCTTATTTAGAAAATGAGTTCCCCCATCACTAATGAGAATTCTTGGCACCCCAAAACGTGAAAATATATACTTCCTTAAGAATGCAATGACTGTTCTTGCATCATTCAATTTGGTTGGAATTGCTTCCACCCACTTTGAGACATAATCTACAGCAAGCAAGATATATACGAATCCATTTGATGAAGGAAATGGACCCATGAAGTCTATGCCCCATACATCGAAGAGTTCCACCTCATACACGTTTTTCAAGGGCATTTCATCCCTTTTAGATATGCCCCCCATCCGCTGGCATTTATCACAATTCTCTACATAAAATCTACAGCACTTAAATAACGAAGGCCAAGTAAAACCTGCTTGCAGGACTCGTGCTGCAATTTTTTCTGTTGCAAAGTGACCCCCATTGGGTCCGTCATGACACATTCTCAGAACGTTCTCCCACTCTTCTTCAGGAATACACCGGCGTATGATATTGTCAGGACACATTTTGTAGAGAATTAGATCATCCCATATGTATTTCTTGACATCGGCAAAGAATTTTTTATACAGATACTGGCTTAAATTGTATGGTTTTACTCTACCTCCACTAGCCAAAAATTGACTATGTCAGCATACCATGGTGCTGGAGGTTTTTGCATCATCTCTACTAACTTGCAGCTGTCAATTTGAAGTATTTCCTCATCAGGAAATATTTCCTTAATGAGGTCGTACTTATTATCACAATGATCCCGAGGCTCCAGTCTAGAGAGATGATCAGCTATTACATTCTCGCTCCCCTTCTTGTCCTTGATCTCAATATCAAACTCTTGAAGAAGTAAGATCCATCTGATTATTCTTGGTTTTGCATCCTTCTTCTCCATTAGATAGCGGATAGCTGAGTGATTTGTGCACACCACTGTCTTCATGCCCACCAGATATGGGCGGAATTTGTCAAAGGCATACACCACTGCAAGGAACTCCTTTTCTGTTACTGTGTAGTTCTTCTGAGCTACATCAAAGGTCTTGCTGGCATAGTAGATAGGTCTGAATCTCTTCTCCCTGATCTGTCCTAACACAACCCCCAATGCTATATCACTAGCATCACACATCAACACAAAAGGCTGCGTCCAATCTGGAGTAGTCAAAATTGGAGCAGTAATCAAAGCCTCTTTAAGTACCTGAAATGCATGTAAACATGTTTCATCAAAGTCAAAAGGTACATCTTTCTCAAGCAGATGAGACAAAGGCTTAGAATATTTGGAGAAATCCTTGATAAATCTGCGGTAGAACCCTGTATGACCAAGAAAAGATCTAACCCCTTTCTCATTAATCGGTGGTGGAAGTTTCTCAATGGCTACTACCTTTGCTCGATCAACCTGCAGCCCTTTAGAAGACACATGATGGTCGAGTACTATACCTTCTCTTACCATGAAATGGCATCTCTCCCAATTCAGAACAAGGTTAGACTCTTGACATCTTTTCAAAACAACAGTGAGGTAAGTTAAGCAAGAATCTAAAGAAGATCCAAACACAGAAAAATCATCCATGAATACTTCCATAATTCTCTCAATCAAACCCTCAAAAATATACATCATGCATCTCTGAAAAGTAGCAGGAGCATTGCATAAACCAAAAGGAAGCTTCCTAAATGCAAAAGTACCATACGGGCAAGTAAAGGTAGTCTTATCCTGATCCTCCGGTGCAATCATTATCTGATTGTAACCAGAGTATCCATCTAAGAAGCAATAAAACTCATAACTAGCAAGCCTATCAAGCATTTGATCCATGAAAGGTAAAGGAAAATGATCTTTGCGTGTGTTTTCATTTAGTTTCCTGTAATCAACACAAACACGCCACCCTGTAGGTACTCTAGTAGCTAAAGTCTCTCCATCCTTAGATTTTACTATAGTCATGCCCCCCTTTTTAGCTACCACATGCAATGGACTCACATAAGGGCTATCACTAATAGCATAAATAATATCAGACTTCAACCATTTAAGTACCTCTTTCCTAACTACTTCTTGCATTGCAGGATTTAAACGCCTCTGATATTGCACAAAGGTTTTCTTTTCATCTTCTAGCCTAATCCTATGCATGCAAATTGATGGATTTATACCTTTTAAGTCATCCAAAGACCATCCTATGGCAGACTTATTCTCCCTAAGGACTCTAAGCAATTTATCAAGTTCAAGTTCAGTTAGGGCAGATGATACAATTACCGGATATGTTTGATTTTCTCCCAAAAATGCATTTGCTAGATGATCTGGTAAAGGCTTCAATTCTACCTTCTTTTTCTCCTCAGGTTCAGGTTCCTCCTTCTCTAGCGGCAAGAATCTTGTTGTCCACTTTCTTTCTTCAATACTGAACACCTCTCTTTTATCTTCTCTACAAGCATTCAAGGCATTCAAATATCTAACGAATTCATCATAAAAAATATTACCTGAAAAATCAGATGCGAAATCACTAGCAAGATTAGGGAAAGAAAAACTATTGCTGATACATGTCTCTAAATGATCTTTGGATAGAATCAATGGTAGTTCTTCTTCAATGATCTCGTCAACAACATCGATCAATTTGCAGTTTGCTCTTTCAGCTGGCCACTTCAATGTGCTATCAAGAGAAAAGATAACCTCTTCTTCTCCCACTCTCAATTTTAATTTTCCATCTTCAACATCAATTAGAGCCCTCGCAGTTGCTAAGAATGGTCTCCCCAAAATTAGAGGCACATCGTTATCTTCTTCCATATCAAGCACCAAGAAATCGACTGGGAAGATGAATTTATCCACCTTCACAAGTACATCATCAATAACGCCTCTTGGATGAGTAAGAGACCTGTCAGCTAGCTGTAACGTCACCGAAGTGGGCCTCAGTTCCCCCAACCCAAGGTTTTTGAATGTATTTAGGGGCATCAGATTGATGCTAGCCCCTAAATCACACAAAGCCTTACATGTGGCATTCTTTCCAATCTGGACAGGGATAGTAAAACTACCCGGATCTTTTAGCTTGGCAGGCAACTTCCTTTGGATGATTGCACTGCATTCTTTGGCCAGATTCACAGTTTCCTTGTCTCCAATACTACGCTTCTTTGACATAATTTCTTTGAGAAACTTTGCGTAGTGCGGCATTTGTTCAATTGCTTCAGCAAATGGTATGTTGATATGGATCTTTTTGAATATTTCCACAAATTTCTGGAATTTTTCATCAAGACCTTTTTTCAACTGCCTAGAGGGAAAAGGAATAGGATATTTTGTCTTAGGGATGCCAAGACTATCTCTTTCAAGATCATCCTTTTTGTTCCTTTCCCTCTTGGCTTTCTCCCACTTCTTCTCAGCAACAACTGTATGATCAATATCGCTTTGCTGATGAACTGGATCAACAAGCACTGAAACAGGATCAAGCGGCTGTGAATGAGCAAGGTCGCTCATATGCTTATGGCCTTGTACGGTGCTGGGCTCTGCTATGTATGGATGTACATGATCATCACTGTATGTACGTCCATACTGTTCCTCCGGCATCTTTGGTCCATCATATTGGGTTCCACTTCTCAAGGTAATAGCATGACACTCTCTTGGATTTAGTTCAGTTTGGGCAGGAAATTTACCTTGTTGTTGTAATTTGCCCACTGCAGTATTCAACTGACTGATAACAAGCTCTGTTTCTTTCTGTCTTCTCTCTACTTCTTTATGTCTTGCTTCAGCCTCCTTATGCCTTGCTTCTGCTTGCTCTTTATTTGAGATCATCAACTTGAGCATCATATCAAGTTTATCATCCATTGATGGTTTTCCTTCGATAGGTTTCTGAGTTGGATCAAATCCCGGAGGTGGTGCAACTGCGCTATTCGGATTTGAGTAAGACAAATTTTCATTTCTTCTCTGGTTATTGAAATTTGAATTCCCTTGGTTCCAACCCTGCTGATACTGACGGTTGTTCCCTTGGTCATTCCTTCCCTCAAACTGATTGTTTGGTCTGAAATTTTGCCTATTTCCCTGAAAACTTTATCCCATAACATAGTTGACATCCTCAAATTGATCTTCTTCTCCAGCCATCATTACCCCCTCTCTGTTTCCTTTGGTGAGGCTGTCCAGCTTTTTATATAACTCATCGAGGCGATCATGGATGGCTGACACTTCATTCCTTCCGGCTTGTACCTCTATTTTCGCCACTTTGTCAAAAGAGGTGTCTCCGTCTACTCTATCTGCCGGCCAGTCATACGTGTTTGATGCCATCTCCTTGAATATTTCTTCAGCTGCCTCGGCGGACTGCTTGAATATAGATCCTCCTGCTGTTGCGTCCACCAGCACTCTCGAATCTCTTCTTAGGCCTTGATAGAAGAAGCCTAAGTAAGTATCTTTAGAAAAACCGTGTTTTGGACAGCTCCGCAACAGCTCTTTGAATCTTTCCCATGCCTCATAGAAACTTTCCAAGGCTCCTTGTTTGAATTGAGTGATCTTCTTCTTTATCAAGAAACTCTTGGATGGAGGGAAATATTTGTTCAGGAACCTATCTGTCAGTTCCTCCCAAGTAGTACAACAACCTTGAGGGAGATTGTTATACCACTCCTTGGCTTTTCCCGTAAGTGAGAATGGAAAAAGCCCGCATTCTGATAGCATCCTCTGGAACGTTCCTGTGCTTTTGCGTCCTTGCATATTCATCGAAAATTTGTAAATGCTCACTAGGATTCTCCAGGGGATTTCCACTAAACTGTTGTCTTTCTACCATTCGGATTAGTCCGAAAGGTAGCTCAAAGTTCTCTGTTGTGATTGCAGGTCCATTTAACCCGGCATTAGTGGTATGCTTCAGTTTGTATTGGTCCCGCATTGATGTCGAGGCCTGATCGTCAGCCATCTTCTTAGTCTCGTTCTCCTCAGCTAGGTTAAATCCGTCAAATTTTTGTGAAAGTTCTTCAACTTTCTCTTCTCTGACGAATAAGTACTTTCCAAATCGGAGCTAGGAATCGGTGTAGCTGGCTGCTTCCTTTTTCTTCTGTTCTTTCTAATAAGTGTTTCAAGCTCTGGATTTAATGGCTCGATTTCTCGTTCACTCGATCTAGTGATCATACACCTATTCTCACTTAGCAGATCAGAAGTGTTTGGATCTTAAGTAAAATAAAACATGTAAAGTTTAACGTCCTACAATAAAATAAATCACTATAAAATTAAATTTAAATTTATAAACTATCCCCGGCAGACGGCGCTAAGAACTTGATCGCTATTTCTTTTTCCCTCAAGTTTAAGGGATCGATTGTAGTACGAGTGACCAAGTAAAATATCGTTCCCACAGGATAGCTATAAATCTAATAAGTAATTTTATGCGATAATTTGATTGTAAGACAAATTCGGGATTTTTGAAAGAATGATTAACGAATAAAATAATTTGAATAATAAAATAGTTTGTAAATAATAACACACGAGAGAAATGATTTAAGAGTTCAAGGATTGAGAATTGGTAATGCTAGGGTAAGCAACTTGATTATGTGACCAATTTATCTAGACTCAAATTAATTACTTGCAAACGTTTATAAGAGGATCACTAAACCTAGTTAAATCACCTTGATCAGGTAAGATCTAACACTTATAAAGAATTGGAAATCCTTGGATCAATAAGAAATCAACCACCTCTCCCTCTATAGGTACTTCATGCTAAATTCCAATTAAGGCTAGAGCACTAGACTTCCCTTTCTAGGTACATGATCGTTAACTCTTTTTCTCCTTACTAATTACTTAATAATGATGTTTTACCAAGTAACTAATATTCCAAATTGATTGTCTAACACTCTTAGGCTTTAATGGTCAATACACCTAAGAATGTCTCACAAAACACGTCTAGGCTTTAATGGTCAATACACCTAAGACTTGCCTCATGAAACAATAATCATTATGTAGGAATAAAGATGCCTATTATCTTCAATGATAATTTTAAAGGGATCAAAATTCCAATTCATAACAATACAAAGTTTCAAAATAAAATCTTCAATAAGGAAATAAATCATTTGCAAGATAATCAATTTAAGTCTAAAGTAATTAAATCACATAATCAAGATTGTTTTAACACCCTAACATCACCAACAAAGAATTTAGCCCATGGAGTTGTTAGAACACATCATGAATATGTAATTAATCCTAACCATAGTGCTAAATAACAAGAGATAAGTAACTAGAAAGAAGGAACCAGTTTTGATGACTCCGTCTCTTCAATCACACTCTCCGTTTGAATCTTCGTCTCCGATCCAAGTAACAACTCCGATCGTCTCTCCGGTGGATGGATGATTATGATGGTTTTGAATGTTGTGGTGATGATGTGAATTGTGTTGTGTTGGATGATGAATTGTTGGATTGTGTTGATGCAGCCCCTATTTATAGTTGTGGAAGGGAACACAACATCACATGCCTCCATTCTTCTTGATGGCTGCCCATGTTGCATCACATGCTTCCACATGCATTTGTTCTTGCTCTCCATGCTTCCACATGCATTTGTTTGAAGCTTTAATCTTGCTGTCCCTCATCTTTGCAGCTCATTTCCAACTCTCTTCCTTTGTCCTCTTTGCCTTGAAGAATATAAGGCATGTTAGGTCTTCCCTTTTGCCCATGTGTGCACTACAGCCACTTGCATCATTGTCTCCAGGCTGGTTTGCACGTGATCAGGTCGAATCAAACTCCTCCAAGTCGAATGAACGTCGAACATCACGTTTTCACGCCGAAAAGAAGCAATTCGACCTTCATTCGACCATCACCTCTGGTCGAATAAAGGCAAGCGTGGTCGAATGAGGCTACTGGAAGCCTTTTACTGCCCATTCGACCTCCATTCGACCTGAGTTCCTGGTCGAATGGATGCTGTTTAGGTCGAATGAGGCTTCTGGACAACTTCAAGTGTTGATTCGACCTCCATTCGAGTTCATGTCTAGGTCGAATGGAGGTGCTTCAAGTCGAATGAGCTATGTTGTTGTCGAATGGCTTTGCTGACCCTCCATTCGACCTTTATTCGAGCTGATGCTCATGTCGAATGGAAGTGTTTCAACTCGAATGGATGCCGAATTGTTGCTTATGAAGGTCGAATGGACTTGCACCCTATCATTATTTCGTGTATAACTTCTTCATCCGAGTTCCAAATTCAATAATTCTTGCGCTCACGCGATCCTCTCTCCCTTGGCTTTCAATCCATATAAATATCATTCATAGACACCAAGAATTGAGTGTGCAATAAGCTATAGAAATTGGCCAGCAATCCTGCTCGGCACCTCGCGCGCGTCGTCATCGTTGTGCTTATAACTTCCTCGTTTGGAACTCGATTGGGGTGTTCTTTGTGCCAAAACGACTCTCTCTTCAGTGGCTTTCCAACCATATAGCACACCTTCAGTTTTGATTTCCACAATTAACACAGCATAATTGTGAAGTTGGACATTCGTTTTTCATCATCCTTGCATGAAAACTTGCACTTTTAACCCCTTTTATCTATAAAAACACAATAAAATACCTTAGTAGCACCTTTTAATCAATAATAGTTCAAAGTATGAATATATGTGCAAATATTAATAATTATACACTCGAAAAGGTATTATATTGGACTCAAAATACATGAATTTCCATTCTCATCAACAACCATTTAGTTGTGTGAGCAGTTACTGGATGACTAACTCCATTAATTTTAGTATGAATTCAAAACAACACAACCATATAGTTGTGTGAGAGGTTACTGGATGACTAACTCATTAAAAATATATCCATGATAAGGCTGCATAAATTCCACGTGTTAATAATTTTTAAAGTGTCTTGAAAAAATCAAACTGCTACCCAACGAAATGATAATGGAATTTCTACCTAAATATGAATCTCATGTAATCCGAATCAATTTTTTTAACAACGATTCACTACAAATCACAAACATCCAATTAAAATCTAGATTCAATTGTTGGAACTCCCAGCATCACAATACATGTTGCTTCCAAATTCATCTTCCCACATCTTGTCGGCTTTGGCCTTGATCTTTTCCCGATGGAAACTTCCAAACATAGAATTAAGAAGACTACATAACTTCTCAGGATGCGATCTCAGCCTTTCTATACCCTTATCCGTCTAAACAAGTAATGTTTGAGGATGAGAGTTTTAAAAGACAACATCATAAATTTGTATTAGGATAAGATGCTACCTTGATTAAATTTGCCCATGTGTTCTCGTTGGCGGTAACAAC
Source organism: Pogostemon cablin (assembly GCA_023678885.1). Classification (NCBI taxonomy): domain Eukaryota; kingdom Viridiplantae; phylum Streptophyta; class Magnoliopsida; order Lamiales; family Lamiaceae; genus Pogostemon; species Pogostemon cablin. The sequence goes on from CM042957.1 coordinate 34,470,590, forward strand.
ACCAATTCGATAATGCACTGTTGCACTAGAAAATTTGAAAGTGTGATCGTAGGTTCGCCAAGAGCCTCAAATTGTTGGAGTTTTCCTCGTACGTTTTTCATAGAGAACACTCGCGCTTGCTTCTCGTTTAGTTCACTAATAATCTCTCGAAGTAGGTTTTGAGAGATACTTACTTCTTTCCATGAACCTGCCTCCTTCATGTCGTAGAGGATTTCACAAAGAGCGCGTTCATCTTCATATCCCCAGACATAGTTGGCCCACATCTTGTCAACTCGATGAAATGAAGCCATAGTTCAGACTGAAGATGATAGTAAGATTGGGATGTAGAAGGCTTTTTAGCACAACTTGATATATATAGATATGAATTAAAACTCCCTAGTTGTGCGATGAGAAATAAAATAAGGAAAAGCACCGCGCTGCATTCATTGTGGTTGAATTGTAGTAGTTGTGCTAAAATTCAAAAAGAAGAATGTTCAAACACACTAAAAAATGAAACAAGATAGGTAAGCTAGTTCTCTTTGCTAATATCTTCAGTGAACTACTCAATCTTTAAATTAATTGTGTTGCTAAAGAGCAGCACTATAAAGGTGGGAAAGATAGGTATATGTATACATAGTGGTGGACACGTGTTAAGTATTCACTAAAATCCAAATCCAAATCAATGATTTAAATTCTTTTTATTATTAAGATATTTTTTATAGCACTCTGTAAGAATTGAATATCTCCACATTTGAGGGATTTGGAGTATATTACATCCATATATATAAGGTATTTATAATAAAAAAATTTAAAAAAAAAAATAAAGATATAAGAAGATACACAAAATATTTACTAAGATATTAGAGATAAGATATTAGAGATTTTGCTAGATCATAATCTGTAATATTTCTAATACACTCATAGATCCTTGCCTTATATGATAATAATTTTTTAAATCCGTCATATTTCAATGTCAAACACGATGAACCAAGTATGTTGTCAACACGATGAAAGGACACAATACTTGGTTAAGAAATCATAAGATAGTATGATTAGGATGTTCAGGGCAGACTATCAAAATTTGGTATATATAGATATGAAGTGAAATTCTAATTTTGTGAGTACAAATCAAATAATGAAATGCACGTACCCTAATGAAGTGCATCAACCACAAATGTTGATGCAACCAACAAAGTAAAGGGCATTAATTTCATTGGAAACTCTCATACTCCTCTATAAATGCATTTTGAAAATCCATAATTTGATATCATATAATATTGAGTTGTCTAAAAAGTTGATTTGTAAGAGTACTATAGCATTTCAGAATTGAATTGTAGTACTTCATATATATATATGCTACTACTAATTTGCAGATTGAGGTGGTACTTCATATCTAATGTCATTAACATTTTGAATGGTTGTAAGCTGGATATTAAACACTAATATTAATTACTAACAAAAAAAGGGGTTGAGAATGGAAGACTCAAACTAGTTAATGTAAGTATTTTTAATTCAAATGATGTTATTTTTTATTTATTTATTATCTCAAAATATCACAGATTTAGAACAGTTAACAAAATACTTAATAAATTTCATTAATTTATTATATATGACTTTCCTCACCGTTATTCTGTAGTACATTGTAACCTCTAATAATGAAATTTAAGTGTATAGGTAACAAGTAGGTTTACTGGGTTTGGGCCTGAACTAAATAAGATTTTGTCTTGGTGGCCACTTGGACGCAGATGTGGGCCTCATATTTTTTTTAAATAATGCAAGTACATTTTAGAGGGCCCAATTGTGTTTTGGGTTATTAATCGTTAATTGCTACCCAACAGAATTATCTCTGGAGTGATGACTCGAGCCAAGGAATTCTTCTACCTCAGTTAAAGTTTGGAGGGATCAATCAGATCTGCACACGCTACCTACCAGTCGCTACTAGAAAGAATGCAGGTAAACTTGAAGTGATCGAGGTCACCATCTCTAGATGACGATTACGAAGCTATTTCTATCAATCGGGTGATGTCTGTGTGTTTTCATAATAGGCAAGCAAGGCATCAGTATAATACTTTGAAGAATATGGCAATTTTTTCAGAATGTGTTGTCACTGAAGACCAAATTGAGAAGTTCAAATTGTCTAAGATCATCGATCATTCTGGCTTGAAGAAAACCCTAATTGATGTTGGTACTTATAATAAAGAAGACGTGCTGGAGTTCTATGTAAATCTGTCAAATCAAATTACTGACCCAGTATCAGGTCGGTATCAAAAAAAAATTTTCAGAAATGAAATCATCCATTTCACTCCTAACAAAATTAATGATGCTCTTGGTTTGCCCTCATTCGAGTGAGATAACGGGTATGAGCCCGATTTAGATATTGTTAGCCAATTCCTGATAGGCGTGCATGGAATGAGTTGGCTGGCGGTTGGACTTTCGATGCACTATATACGTGTACCTTTCAAAGTTCTTTCCACAATCGCATTAAGCAATTGGGTACCTTCGGATACAACATGTTTACTAGCACCTCTTCAGGGTAGACTCATCTAAGCCGTTGCTATAGGTAGGCAATTAGACTTTGGATTGATGGTTTATGAACACGTAATGCAATTCGTGGGGACCATCGAAGTCCTACGAAGACTGCCCTTTTCTATAATAATTTGGAGATTATTAGTTCGTCAAATATTTTCCCCGATTGGTGAAAGAGAGTCATTGGAGCCCTCCTTTCCACCGCTGGATTTGAATGTTGTAATTCCTCTACCACATACAAATTGATGTACTAGTGAGTCTAATATACACAATCGACTAAGCAACTTGGTCAGCATATTTTCCAATCAATTAGAAGCTATGGCCGCGGTTGTGAAAGAAAACATGACTACACTCTCATCGTTTGTGGATTCCTTAAAACTACTTAGAAATTGTGGGCAACCCAATTATGAGGAGTAGTTATTTTGTAACTGTTATGATATTGTCATCAGTCATATGATTATATGAATTTCCTTTTTCTAATGAGATGACTTAGCTATTGTAATCAAGTGATCGATGCACTGTATTTAGAGAGAGGGTTGAGATAAGTTTGGGCATTTCATGAATATAAATTTGGGCAATTCCGGAGAGTAGAGTGTTGAGATAAATATTGCCAAATCTCCACTTACTTATTCAGCCGATATTATTTTAATTTTTTTGATATCGTGTGGATAGATCCAACCAAGTGCCAACTACTAAAGATCTCTGGATATCATACCAGGGCCACTCCGCAATACCAATGCAAAAGAAGATGACTTGAATGGTCACTAATATGACTACCTGCATGGACACCTGCATGTGTACTTACTTGAATACCAACATGGTCACCTACTTGGTCACCTTCCTGGTCAAAGAACATACTCAAATCCATCAATTCTGTTAGTTTCTTTATATAATGACAATATCACAAACGTTATAAAATAACTACTATAATCAAGAGATCGATGCACTATACTGAGAGAGAGAGAGTTGAGATAAATGTGGTCTTTCTTCATTATAAATTTGGGCCATTCAGGAGTGGAGAGTGTTGAGATAGTAGACTGCCAAAATCTCCAATTACTTAATCAGCCAAGATTATTTCAATCTTTTCGATATCGTGTGTAGTGGTGAGCATTTTTTTGGGTTTAGGGTTCCGAACCGATTCGAAAAAAATTAACCAAAAAAATCTAATTTTTCAAGTAATTTCGAGTTTTGGGTTTACCCGAACTCGAAGCTATAACTTCTGTTCGGGTTTTGGGTATTAAAAATGTACTCGAATTACTCGATCGAGTACCCGAAGTTTTTTTCACTCTTATATAAATTATAAAAAATAATTTGATTCATGAAATATTAAAATTTTGATGCATTATTAATTTTTTAATCATAAAATATACTTATTATCCTTTAAAAATACTTAATGAAATTTATTTATTTTTTAAATTGTCAATTATTTTTACATAATAAAAATAAAATTTTATATTATTACATCCTTATCTTATCAAATTTAAATTTGAATTCTCCTAATATCATTAATTTTAGTAAGATTTAAGTTATCATATAATTTAATGTATAAATATTTTTAATTAATTAGATAGAAATAACGTATAAAAATATATATATTTAAATATCTCACAACATAATTAAAATATGCTATCTAAATTCTAACATTATTATAAAAATTCATATTATTATGATGTGATATGAATATATTATATTCTTTTATAAATATTTAAAATCGATGAAAAAAATGATAAAAGAGATAAAATAAAATATTGCCTCAAAGATTAAAAAATTTTTTAAATCACACCTAATTAATTTATTATAAGAATACTTAAAAAAATAGAAAATAAAAAAGGGGTATTTTTGGGTAACCCGAATCGGGTACTGGAAATATCGAGTTCATAATATATCGGATCGGGTTCGGATAATGTATTTTCAAATCCAAAATTTTGGGTACCCGAACCCGAAACTCGACCCGTGCCCACTCCTAATCGTGTATATAGATCCAACCAAGTGCCAAATGCCAAAGATCTCTGGATATCATACCAGAGCTACTCTGCAAGACCAGCACAACAGAAGATGACTTGAATGTTCACCAACATGACTACCTGCATGGACACCTGCATGGGTACCTACGTGAGCACCAGCATGGTCACCTACAGGGTTACCTTCTTGGTCACATAACATGCTTCAAATCCATCAATTATGTTAGTTTCTTTATATATGAGGGCTGTAACTAGATAAAAATCATCTAAATTTAATAAATTATAAATTTTCAAAAAACGCCTATGGCCATTACTTAATGCTTCAATAAATATCCTACAAATTAACTTTAAACTAGGAAAATAAAATAGCTTTTTATATGAAATATTTAAAACTTGAAAATTTGCAAGTTTCCCTGATTCCTGAAAGTCAAGGAAAATAAAATCTACAAAAAACAACTATTTTTTTTCCAAACAGGAAATATGCAACTCAAAATTCTCAAATTAAATGTCTATAGATCTTTAGTCTTCTGTAATATTTCAAACCTTGATATATGCAAATTTTTATTGCATTTTTATAACCCGTAATTCTAATTCTAATGTGCTAATGACATCCTCATAGGAAGTACTCTAACTTTTCACCATCTGTTTGTCGGTGATTTGATTTCCCCAGATGCCAACTAATGGTTAGTACACGTTTGGTGTAGGAAAGGCATACTTTAATCAATTAATTGATTAAATAAGCTAATTATTACTATGGTATATCATTACGTAATATTACATGATGCTTTCCTCAACTTGTAAAATACTCAACTTAATTCATATACTCGTGCACGGTGAATATTAATATACTACACCACACATATGTTAAAGTGCTATTATACCCAAACTTAAATATCCACGTTACACACATGCATGTTTTCCCATCCAATATCCACAAACAAGGCACCGTACAATGTAGAGGGACATGGTTACTTAGACAATATTGTCTTGTCTACAAGTTTTCCCGGTCTGCATTTTCACCTACACAGTTACCTATGTCAAGACAAGTAGATTCATCAATATGGTCACCATTATGTGTACATACATCAGAGAGCAATCTCATAATCTAAGCAGCAATAACCAAATAATACATCAGTAATATAGTAAGTTTCTAGGTATTATAGCACAAGCTGCACAACGACGTGAATGGAAGGTCTTTAGATAATTAATGACTACCAATAATACAGTAAGTTTCACATAAAGAATTAGTTTGTCACCACACAAAATGCATCTATATTTCATAATCAATAAAATCTCAAGCTCCACGATCAGGATTAGGGCAAGCCTTCTTTATGTGGCCTGGGAGGTGACAAACTGAGCATTTCCGCTTTACACGGAGCATAGCTGGCCCATCAATAAATGGTGACGAATTTCCAACTCCACCCACATCATCGTGCTGGGGTACAACCTGATTAAAGGTACAAGTTTCCCTATTGTGTTTAAGGCCACCACAATTCGAACATTTATTGCCTCTCCTCATACTCCGACTAAGTTCTAACACTCTTAATGTGACTATATTTCGGCCTCCTGGACGGCTTGGGGGAATTTGGAGGTGTACAGACTATGTCTCATACTAATAGAGGGACATCCCAGTCCTTCGAATGTAGCAACGGGTAGAAAGCGCCACCCCACATCGATAAAACTATCTCATTCTTAAAATAATCCCCAACATAAGAGTTCATATCAAGGCCCTTTTTTTACGGCACATTATAAAATTAATAAGTTGAACATGATATTAGATTATATCGAATAGTTGTGAGTTAGTCTATCAAATATACAGTAATGTATCTTGACTTGGTCGCTGTTTTCTTTCGCTTTACCCTCAAGTGTAAGGGATCGGTTGTAGCACGAGTGACCAAGTAGTTATATCGTCTCCACAAGGATAGCTATAAATTCAAGAAGTAATTCCACGTGATTATTTCATTGCAAGATAAATCGGGGGTTTTAAAAGGATGATCAACAAAAATAAAGAATAAACGAATAATGAAATGATATGAACCACTCAAGAGAATACGATTGAAGAATTCAAGGATGGAGAATTGATAATGCTGTGACTGATTTATCTAGACCCTAATTAATTACTTGCAAACGTTTATAAGAGGATCGCTAAGCCTAGTTAGATCACCTTGATCGGGTAGGATCTAACACTTGTAATGAGCTGGAAATCCTTGGATCGATAAGAAATTAACTACCTCTCCCTCTATAGGTACTTCATGCTAAATTCCAATTAAGGCTAGAGCACTAGACTTCCCTTTCTAGGTACATGATCGTTAACTCTTTCTCCTTACCAATTACTCAATAATGATGTTTTACCAAGTAATCAGTATTCCAAATTGATTGTCTAACACTCTTAGGCTTTAATGGTCAATACACCTAAGAATGTCTCAGAAAACACGTCTAGGCTTTAATGGTCAATACACCTAAGACTTGCCTCATGAAACAACAATCATTATGCAGAAATTAAGATGCCTATTATCTTCAATGATAATTTTTAAGGGATCAAAACTCCAACTCATAATAATACGAAGTTTCAAAATAAAATCTTCAATATGGAAATAAACCATTTGTAAGATAATAAATCAAAATCTAGATTAATCAAGTCACAAAATCACAAATGTATTCATGCCCTAACATTATCAACAAAGAAACTTAGCATCATGATGAGGAACAATTATAAAGACGTAATTAATCCTACCATTTTGCTAAAATAACGAAAGATGAATAACTAAAAAGAAAGAACCCGTGTGAAGGACTCCGTCTCTTCAATCACTATCTCCGTGGGATCTTCGTCTCCGATCCAAGTAGCAACTTCGATCGTCTCTCCGGTGGATGGATGGTGAGGATGGATGAATGGTGAAGGTGGTGTTCCTCCCTTCTCTCCCCCATTGGGGAAGAGAAGGGAGATGAAATGTGGTGGTGTGTGTAGGGGCCGTTGTGTTGTTGCTTGGTGAATGTGTGATTATGTGTTGATGCAGCCCCTATTTATAGTTGTGGAAGGGAACACAACATCACATGCCTCCATTCCACTTGATGGCTGCCAATGTTGCTCCACATGTGTCCACTTCTCTTTGTTCTTTGTTGTCCATGTGCTCCTTTTCGTTTTGTGTTGGATTTGCAGCTCATTGTGCTGTCTTTGCAGCTCATTGTGCTGTTTTTCTTTGTCTTCTTTCTATTGGTGTGTTTGTTGCTTCATGTGATCCATGTGAATGGTGTATTATCTTCACTTTAGCCCATGTGTGCACTACTCCAACTTGCATCATGCTTGACAGGTAGGTTTGCACGTGAACAAGTCGAAGCAACCTCCTCCAAGTCGAATGAACGTCGAATCAGCAGTTTTCAAGCCAAAATAAGCCCATTCGACCTCCATTCGACCTGAGCTCTTGGTCGAATGGAGGTGGTCGTGGTCGAATGGAATTCTCCAGGTCGAATGAAGCTACTGGACGTTTTCTGGACATCAATTCGACCTCAATTCGTCCACGACATCAGGTCGAATTGCATTCCCCCAGGTCGAATTGACTTGCGCAGTCTCACCGTTTCATGTATAACTTCCACATCCGAGCTCCGAATTTAATAATTCTTGTGTTCACACGATCCTCTCTTCCTTGGATTTCTATCCATATAAAGAAGTGACAAAAATTCCAAGATTTGAGTATTCAACAAGCCACAGAATGTAGAACAGAAATTCTGTTCGGCACCCCTCGCGCGTTGTCACCATTTTGCTCATAACTTTCTCGTTTGGAACTCGATTGGTCTATTCTTTGCGTCAAAACGACCCTCTCTTCAGTGGCTTTCCAACCATATATCACAACATCAGTTTTGATCTCCATATTTAACACAGCATATTTATGAAGTTGGACATGCATTTTTTCATCATCATTGCATAAATTGCACCCTTTCTTCACACTTGCACTTTTGATCCTATTTCCTATAAAAACACAATAAAATACCTTAGTAACACCTTTTAATCAATAATAGTCCATAGTATTAATATATGTGCAAATAATAGCAATTATACACTCAAAAAGGTATTAAATTGGACTCGAAAATAGATGAATTTCCACTCTCATCATATCTGATCGTAGCAAGTGCGTGTATACATAGAATCAGCTCTTTTTGGAAATAACCACAATCACATTCACGCTTTTCCAGATTCGGGAAAAATATATCGGTGCCAACCACAACCTTGAAGCATTGGCCTATGGAATTTTCAACGTCGAGATGGTCTGACCTATGGAAAATTTCAGAAAGGTCATACTCTCACGCACATAACACCGTTATGCTTTTCCGCCTCATGCCTTCTCGTACCATGCCATTCTTATGTCAGTTGATGAACCTTTTCCAATAGATATATGACTGAAAAGTGATGGTCCCACTTAAGACAGTTGTTCCAAGATTCTACAGCGTTGGTTGTCATAAACTCATAGCGACGAACAACACAATGCACTCTACTCCAACGCTCTTTTCTAGCCTTATTGAGGATTATCTCAATGCAATCACGACTACCACATCTGTACAGTGCATCAATCAACCTGTTTACAAAAAAAATATAAAAATTATTATTAGTTCGAGTGTGGGAAACACATGCATATATTTTAAAATTTCGTAATAAACTAAATAGGGACCTTGGTACATATGCATCTCACTGCCCTAATTACATAATAAATTTTACACAAGAAATCGATGCTTTGAAGATATAGAGTATTTAACCAATCAAATTATGTCTCTCAGTACGTACTGGCTGCCTTTTCAAATATGTTGACAATACCTTTTCCAAATAGCACAAACTTCTTCCCTAAATGATGTTGACACAGAACATGCGTAACACCTGGGAATACATGCTCCACAGCTTTGATAATTGCTAGATGCTGATTTGATACAATCAACAAATGTGGTGGGCACCCCATTGCACTCCGAACGTTGGACAGAAATAGAGTCCACAGGTCCGTGTTCTCCATATCGTCCACCCCAGTTGCTAGTGGGTAAATTTTCTTGTTAGGATCTTGAGAGACCGCCACAATTACCACTCCCTTGTAATCTCCCTTCAAGTGAGTGGTGTCGATGACTATAACTGGTCTAGCAAAGTTCTTGAAACTATTCACACAAGAGCACAAAGCAAAGAAGGCAAATTTAAATTTACCATCATAATGTGTCTTTAGGTGTCTTTGTGCCTAGATTACACTTCTCCAACATATACAGATAAGAAGGGAGTAATCTAAAGCATTCGGTTGGAGTGCCATAAACATATGTGTTAGCCAATTTATAGGACATAACAGCATGACCATACTTTATCACAATATCATAACGCTTCTTCATTTTGTCAACAATACCTTTAGGTGAAAGGACAGGCTTTGGATGCCTTTGCTTGTCATAGTATAGTTTCGCTTTCACTTTCGAATAACAGGATCACAACGTCTGACGGTTGGCATTACTGAAGCACGAGTGCAGACATATGTGCATGCACCTCCACACCCCATGATGACCCTGGGTAGCAAGGAAGAATGAGAACATGATTGTATCTTTGCAAACACCTCCCACATACTCGGCTCAGAATGCTTCACTCGGAAATCTACCCCCTTAATGAGGTGATAAATAGAGACGTCATCTACAAGATCATCCTTGCTTGGGTAAATCTTCTTAACATACAGATCATTAACTGCTTCATACTCACCATCTGAAATAGGTACATTAGGAGCGGAAATGGGGCATTACTAGGTCTACTGAAAAGAAGAGCATTAGATGCGGAGTCAGGATTGTTTCTTCTAAATGAGGGGGAAGGTTGAGGAGAAATTCAACTCCTTGCCGAGAAGATGATCAAATTCAGAATCTCCTTCACACTCGCTCACTTCAGTATTAGTATCTTCCTCGAAGAACGAATCTCCTTCAATATCGTCCTCTACTGAGTCATCCGTACAGTCCAAAGGTTGTCCATACTCACACCATCAGCCCTAGAGTCAGTTGGGAATTCACAATCCCTGTCATTGAAAATATCCAACATTGTCGCAGCCTTGCTTCTATCAACATTGCACTCGGATGCTTGTCCACCAATCGTGATATTTCCACCTCTGATTCGATCCACATAAACATTTGGGGTACCTTCGGTTCCAAGTAGACAGCTTACATCAAGATCATTGATGATTGGAAGATGGACATTCACCTCATCAACCATCTGTACTTTGTATATATCGTAGTACGCAGTTCTTGGATCCAAATTCAAGAGGCCGTTCACTAATTTTCTAAATGTGACCACTGTATGGTCGCCCATAGGCATCCGCAAACCCCACATGGTGCCTCCAACATACTCAACCCCATTCCATTGCCCGTTAGCATAAACAAAAATAATCTGAACCAGCGGCATAATACTACACACAATAATTATAAGTTCAGCTAGAAATTTAATTTGTTTTAGCCATTCTTTGAATACTGCCATCTTTAAACAGGACTCAGGACTCCAATATAATTATCTATGATCAAGTTTATGCTTCAATGAATCCAAGTTCCGTACAGGTGATTCTAAAATTACAGAAATACATTATACGTTTTCACCACAATGAAGCATCAAACATGAATCACAAACACTTGTGTAAAGCAGTTTCTGATGAGTGTGTAAATTCACTTAATTTAAGATCTGATTCTTGTAATAATGATGTATGATTTGATCCTAAATGGAGATAATCGAGATATGTAGAGGAAAGTCACGAATCAGGTGCATTCGAGGCCGTTTGAGCGGATTTTCGAAGGAAAATGGGACATAAGTGATCGAAACTGGAAAAGGGATGTTTTAAGCACCTGGTTTGACAAAATGGGGGGTGGTTCGACTATCACCATGGTCGAACCAGACGTCAAAAGTCAACAGAAGAGCGGTTTGACCACGACATTATGGTTGGACCAGGAATATTGGTCAAACTGTGGTAGAACCAAAAGCCTAAAGAGAAGCATTTGTGGTTCGACCATGTAGCTTCTGGTTCGACCAGCTATTTGAGTCGAACCGGCCACCTGCCAGTTCATTACAGGCTGGTTCGACCAGGCCATGTGTGGTTCAACCAAGGGTGTTGGTCGAACCAATACATGAAAAATATCCGAATTCATATTTTTACACCTTCAGTATGTGTTTTCGCTCAAAAAGCCCATCCAAGGTCCATAAGGAGAGCCAAAGTTATAGAAGGAAGAACCTACGTAGCTGAAAAAGGACGTCATTCACCACCTTCATTCCACACAACATCCGAAACCCTATACCATCCTACGGAGCTGTGGAGAGAGATTCATCTATCGAATCAAATGAGAACCAAGTGATGATTCAAGACGGAGAGAGATGTGACGGTGCCTGCATCTAGGGTTTACTTTGCATCTTAATTTATCTTGTAATTCTCAAGACTATGGGTAAGATCTATCCAACCACAATGATTGTTCTTTAATCAATCATGGGCTAGAACCGCTTCGGTAGTTATAGGGTTTATGAAGGTTTAATGACTTAATTGAACTTCTGTGTGTATACTCTGTACAACACTACTTGTGGTTTATTTTATATAAGACTATGCGTTTTTAATTCATACTCAGAGTTGTTTTGTGCATTATTAATTGTTATGTAGAGTTTGAATACATATCTTGATTATTGATTGAGTGCGTTCACTGCTGAGCAGGATTACATGTTATGATTCTAAGTGAGGGGACTCCGAAGTCTCATTAGAACTGTCTTATATAAATACTTGTTAATTGAATCTTATGCAGGTTATTAAGTAGGACAAAGAGAATAACTTCATAGTACCTATAAAGGGAGATCATATCGGGTTAGAATACTTAGTGCACGGGAAATAATTGATACTGATAGTACCTAGAAAGGGAGGTGAATTATATCTCTTGTCCAAGGATATTCACAAGTGTCACACGCTTATTTACTTGTGTCTATATAGAGTAGATTTGCAAAGTTTAGTTATGCGTCCATACTCTACGAGGCAGAGTCGAACATTGATACACGGGTGGAAAATTAATAAGTAAAACTGGATGGCCCGAAGGACTACCTATCTTCTCACTTATTCACTTTCATTTATTCTCTACTGCTTTTCTATTTTAATTGTTCTTTTAATTATTTGTTTATTTGTTACTTAATCATCACAACCATATTGCCATATTAGTCTTAATAAGTTAGATTATAACTATGATAATAATACGTCCTTTGGGTTCGATAATCACTTGGTCGCTTATCAAAGCTACAATAGCATCCTTATCACTTGGGGATTAATATTGTGTGTTGAGAAAATGCTCATCAAGTTTTTTGCGCCATTGCCGGGACGACGTTAATTATTAGTTTATTATTTTTAGTTTAATTAAGACTATTTTATTCTTGTCTTTATTTTCAAATGCTTATTTTTCTTAGGTGTATGCTCACTAGATCAAAGGTAGGAGAGTTAGTAACTTATAATTCGGAGATCGGAGCATTGTCGAGGAAGAAAAGGAAGAAGAACAAGAACAAGAACAAGAATGTTGAACCAACTGAAGCTCTTAATTTAGGAGTTGAAGTTGACGAGCTAAATTCGTAAGCGATTGAAGCTGCAACTGGAGATTATTCGAAAGCAGAAGCAGTCAACATGGCAGCGAATCCGAATAACCTTGCCTTCCGTGAAGTCCTTAAAAACAACGGAGGAGGAAATGTAGGGCTGTTAGGAGCAAGAGGGGCCGGAGCTGATTTTGATCTTCGCCCTGCTCTGATCAGCATGATTGAAAGGAGTCCCTTCTCTGGGGGAACCTTTGAAGATCCTCAACAACATCAGAATAAGTTCCTTGGTTATGCAAGTATACAAAAGGATGCAGGAACTCATGAAGATGCGAGGAGGATCATCTTATTCAAGTTCTCGCTTACTGAAAGAGCGAGAGATTAGTATGATACTCTTAATGCTGCTGAATACACTACTTGGGAGCAATTGAAATTGAAATTCTTAGAGCGATACATTCCACCTTTAAAGGTGTTTAAGATGAAACAATAAATCAATCAATTTGCTATCAATGGTAATGAGAAATTTCATAAGGCTTGGGACAGATTCAAGGACATGCTTAGTAGGTGTCCACAACATGGGCTATCTAAAGCTCAATACATCAGTATTTTCTACAACAGATTGGACTGTGACTCTCGAGTTTTACTAGATGTTTCGTTAAATGGAGCACTGCTTACAAAATCATCCGTTGAGGCCGAAAAGCTCTTTGAAGATATTTCGATAAATTTAAGAGATTGGCCAACTGATAGAGTGAGAGGTACTTTTGTTCTTGGAAAAGTAGTGCAGGTTGAGCACACTATGGTTAAGTCAAGTAGAGAAGATGAGATCGTCTCTAGTTTGGCTAATATCAACAAGTTACTTGAGTCTCAGCAAAAGCAGATTACTGACATAGCTCAGCGAGTACCAATTATGCAGAAGGATATTTGTAATGAAGGAGCTAGCCAAGAGGAATTGGAAGAGGCAAACTATGCTATGGGTCAAAGTATTCAAGGAACGAGGTTTCAAAATTAAGAAAACTGGAATTACCAAGGAAACTTTAATAATCGTGGTCCCCCGGGTAATTATCAACAATCAAGGAGGCCAGAGTTTTCATGGAGTAATTCTAATACAACGGTACAACCTCCTGTTGGTGTTGATCTGGGCGCTATGGTCAAAGAAAGAAAGCGTGGTTTTGAGGATATGGTAAATAGGTATATGGCGAGGAATGATGCAAGAGTGGATCGTCTAGAGGCCAATCTAGAGGTGAAAATTGATGTAAATCATGAGGATATATCTAAGCAGATGAAGGACTTGATGTTGTTGATGGGGCAGATGGACAGGAATGTAAATCAGCTTACGCAAACTGTAGAGAAGGGTAAGTTTTCATCTCAAAGTATAACAAACCCGAAGTAGTATAATGCCATCACGTTAAGGTCTGTAACACAGTATGAGAGCCCGATGATTTTGGAAACAAATTTTGAAGCTCCTAGAGCTCAATTCGACCAGGGTTCGATTAAGCTAGCAGGTTGAACCACATCATGGAGGTCGAACCAAGCACCTGGGCAACCTTCGGAGCTTCCAGCCAATCGGTTCGACCAAGACCCTCGTAGTTCAACCAACACTGTTGGTCGAACCATGGTCGAACTAGCCTGTCTGGGAAAGAGCACACTTTCTGAAGCACAGTTCGATCTACTCGCCTGGTTCGACTAGTACCCATGGTCGAACTATGGTCAAACCACCTCGTTCGGCACCATTTTCCACGCGAATGCTTTACATGATATTGATGCTACTCCAGTACCATCCAAAGAGCAGAATACTGAGCTTATAGCGGAAAAGAAATGGAAAAGAGCAAAGAGGTTGAGAGCCAAGAAGGACAAAGCGGAGAAGATTGAATGTGATGAATGGGGGATTCCCAAGATAAAGATACCTCCTCCATTTCCTTTCAAGCTAGTCAAGAAGGGATTGGAAGAAAAGTTCAAGAAGTTTACAGATATCATCAATGAGATAAGCTTGAGCATTCCTTTCTCTGAAGCAATCTTAGAGGTGCCTTACTATGCCCGCTTTCTAAATGATATACTGTTGAAGAAAAGAAGCTTGAACAGAATTGAAACAGTGAATTTGTCTGAGAACTGTAGCTCGATCATACAGAAGAAGTTGCCAGCTAAGTTAAAAGACCCGAGAAGCTTCACTATTCTATGTGAGATTGGAAAGAGGCCGGCACGACGAGCGTTGCGCGATCTTGGGGCAAGCATCAATTTGATGCCATTGTTAATATTTCAAAGGCTTGATTTGGGGGAGTTAACTCCAACGACAGTGGCTCTACAATTGGCGGATATGTCTATGACAGTTCTAAAGGAAGTGATTGAAGATATTCTTGTGAAAGTAGAGAAACTGGTCTTTCTTGTAGACTTTCTTGTACTTGAGATGGAAGATGACAAGGATAATGTCCCCCTTATCTTAGGGAGACCATTCCTTGCTACTGCTGGAGATATGATTGATGTTCAAAAGGGTGAGCTAAGGCTGCGGATGGATAAGGAAGAGGTTCCATTTAACTTAGATAAAGTAATGAAGATATCTATGGAGACACAGTGTCACATCATTGATGTGGTAGAGTAGATCATGAAAGAAGATATGTCTTTGATCCTTTCAAAGGATCCCTTGAAGACATATTTGGCGGAGTCTCTTGTTTGCCTATTTTTGTAGCACTCACGAGCAAGAATACTCGATCGTTGTAGTAGTATATCCCAAGAAAAATTATCAATCCACAAAGGAGTTATGTTCGGACTAGCAAAATATGCGAGCTCATGTTCATGTTGTTTTTGTAAAGATGATCGGGGGTTTTGAGATGATTAACAATTAAAGCAAGTAGCAAGTAAATAAGAGAGCGAATAGGAGAAATGACAAGTAAAGATGAATAACAAGTACAGAAAATGGGTGCTAAAGTTCAAGTATGGAAAAACATGGGATTAGAAACATCCAAGCACACTCGATTCATATTATCGTGCAAAAGGAATTCAACTCAATTGATGTAGACTAAGGGTGATCACGATTGTATCCTAAGCTCCCGTTCGGGTTACAAAGGTTGTTGATCCATTTTAGACTCCCAAAAGTACTTAAGATCAAAGCCCAACATTAACCCCTTCCATCTAGGTACTAGTTAGATTAAACTCTCCATTTTTGTGTACTAAGGCCAACGAATGGATTGGTTCCCCTCATTGAATTCAAATATCCTTTCGGTCAAACCCAAACTCAATGTCTATTCATGCCTTCCTAATACTATAGAGGGTCGTTTCCGTCTCACTCCAAGCAATACATACATGAGCATCATGATAGCATTTAATTACCATAAATCAATTCATTGATCAACAATCCATTAAACCAATAATCAATTATGAATAACAAACCATGCCATCACAACATCAAGATAATTAAACTCCATGAATAGAAATCAACATCAATTAAATCAAAAACCAATTTAATCCACATGATAATATAAATCTAATATGCTCTTCATGTTCCTAATCCCACTAGAGGGATTAGCCTAACATGATAAAAGTAACAAAACACATAAATGATTCATTACAAATATCCATAGTCTAAATCCAAAAGAAAATCAAAAGAGATGTGAATCTTCCATAGCAATTTCTTGAAAGAGATCTTCAATACTCATGGATCTTCTTCTCTAGCTATTGATTTCTTGAGATCTCTCACACCCAATGGAAGGGATGAAGTTTTGATGGAGAATAAATGGAGATGATGAAGATAGATCAAGATGGATGAAGGTGGATGGAGATGATGGTGGAAAATGGAAGAAATGGTGTGTGAGGTGTGTGTAGAAGGGTAGAATTTCGGATCTTCTCTCAAAATATTGAAATGGGGTCTATTTATACCCCATGTGGGCCTTCTAGAAAATTCCAGTAATTTTCTGTGTTTTTGAACCAACACGGCTCGAGCTCTGCCGCACGCCCCGTGTTCTAACACAGCACACGAGTCGTGTTCCACACTCGGCCACAGGGGTGGCCATGTTGTGTAATCTGATGTCCTAACATGGCTTTCTGGATAGGCCCGTGCGTGGTGCACGGGCCGTGTATCTGTACTAGGCACGGGTCGTGTTCTGCACTCAGCCACAGGTGTGGCCGAGTTGGTGTTTCGGGTGTCAGTGCACG
Source organism: Pogostemon cablin (assembly GCA_023678885.1). Classification (NCBI taxonomy): domain Eukaryota; kingdom Viridiplantae; phylum Streptophyta; class Magnoliopsida; order Lamiales; family Lamiaceae; genus Pogostemon; species Pogostemon cablin. The sequence continues at coordinate 34,487,726 of CM042957.1, forward strand.
GCCATTCTGACAGGGTCGTGCACTGCACACGGCCCGTGTTGTGCAGCTTCCATTTTTGCCCGTTCTCCCTTGTTTCAACTCCGAATTTAGATCCGCTTTTTTCTATCTCTTCCTTATCATATCTAGCATCCAATAAAAAGTGAAAATCATAGGTTTAAGTTCATTCACACACATTTCCATAAAAATACAAAACACAACCAAATAATATACAAATACGGATAAAATAATACGAAAACACATATAAAAAGACACTAAAATCTAGGTGAAAATAGCGCCAATCATCTCTTACTTTTCCCACCACAGAGCTAGATGAGCTCTCTAATGATGTATATATTGAATTTCTTGAAAATCTACTTGCTTTAGGTGATGACTGATGAGAGTGAAAATAAGCGTGTTTTAATATCCAATTTAACACCTTTTTGATTGATATTCTTGTCATATATTAGCACAAATGTCTTATATTCATTATATGTGAGAAAAAGGTGCACTTGAGGTGTTTTGTTGTGTTTTAGGTGGAAAAAGGATGAAAAGAGCCAAGTTTGAGAAAATGTGCAATTTGTGCAAGAATGCTGATAAACGCACGTCGAACTTGTGTAATTATTCTGTATTGATGTGGAGATCTTAATGGGAAGTGTGATACATGGTTGGAAAGCCACTGAAGAGAGGGTCGTTTTGGCGTAAAGAACATCCCATTCGGAGTCCGAACGAGGAAGTTATGAGCAAAGTGGTGACGCCGCGCGAGCTGTGCCGAACAGAACTGATGTGCTACTTTCCATGGCTTGTTACAGATTTAATTCTTGGAGTTTTGGTGACATCTTTATATTCAGAGAAAGCCAAGGAAGAGAGAATCGCGTGAGCGCAAAAATCACTCAATTCGGAGGTCAGATGTGAAAGTTATACGCGAAACGGAGAGACTGCGCAAATCCAGTAGCAGGGTTCGACCTGTGGTTCGACCAAAGAGGAAGTGGTTCGACCTGTTTGACGAGGTCGAACCTACGTGCGGGAACTTACGTATTTTCGAGGCCAAAATGCGTGGGATCACTTGAAAAGCCCATTCCAAGCCCTAGAGACGTGATTACAAGTATAAAAGGAGGCTCATGCAGTCAAGAAACACGTCCAATCAATAGTCACCAATCACCGAGGAAAGGCCACAACCATACAACACCCCACAAGGGGGGATCACCCCCCATCCATCATCCACTTCCTTTCCTCCATCCATCCATCACTTTGAAGATTCGTTTGTGGAATCAAGAGGAGAACCAAGAGGAGGATTCAAGATGGAGAAGGGCATGAAGACGCCATATCAAGGGTTTATTCGTTTCCTAATTTATCTTGTATTTTCCGGACATCCGGGTAAGATCTATCCAACACCCATGATTGTTCTTCGAAATATCATGGGCTAGAGCCTTTTTGGTAGATCTAGGAGTTTTGATGGTTTTATGAATTAATTGATCTTCTATGTGTAAACTCCGTACAACACTACTTGTGGATTTATTTTATATATGATTGTGCTTTCTTAATCCATATTCACGGTCGTTTTGTGCATCTTCAATTGGTATATAGAGTCTGAATATATATCTTGGTTGTAGATTGAGTGCGTTCACCACTGAACAGGATTCCATGTTATGATTCTAAGTGAGGGGACTCCGAAGCTTCATTAGAACTATCTTATATGAATACTTATTAATTGAATTGAATTCGGGTTAATAAGTAGGATAAAGAGGATAATTTCATAGTACCTAAGAAGGGAGATCATATCGGGTTAGAGTACCAATCCTAGGGGGAAATAATTGATACTGATAGTACCTAGAAAGGGGGGTGGAATTATATCTCTTGCTCCGAGGTTATTCACACGTGTTACACGCATGTTTACTTGTGTCTATAGAGTAGATATGCATGGTTTAGTGATGCGTCCATATTCCACAAGGCAGAGTCGGACATTGACACATGGAAGGGAAGTTAATGAGTAAAACTGGATTATCCTAGAGCTACCTATTCTCCTACTTGATCCACCTACGTATTCTTCAAGTGATGATTATTTTATTTGTTATTTTAATTACTTGTTTATTAGTTTAATCATCCTAAACCTCAAACTTAATTGTCAAATTGTCTTAATTAATTTAGTAAATAATTAAATTGATAATACACCGTCCTTTGGGTTCGATATTCACTTGGTCACCTTTCGAAACTACAATTGATATCCTTCATACTTGGGGATTAATTGTGTGTTGAGAAAACGCTCATCAAGGTCTTGGCGCCGTTGCCGGGGACGGCTGTAATTATTGATTTTATTATTTCTAGTTGATTAAGATATTTTTTTTCTTCTTTTATTTGTGATTATTTATTTTCTATCTAACCTTGAATTTTTCCGAGTTACTTGTGTGCTTGAAAAAGGAGAGGAAGGAAAAGAAGGAATATCGCATTGAGCTAAACATGGCCGGAGCAAGGCAGAATCCGGATAATGTTGCCATTCGTGAAATTTTCACGAACTTTGGGAATGTCAACATGGGGTTGATAGGAGCAAGGGGGGAAGATGATGATTTTGAGATACATCCCGCTCTTATTAACATGGTAGAGAAGAATCCCTTTTCTGGAGGTTGTTTTGAAGATCCATATCAGCATCTCCGAAGATTTCTTGGTTATGCAAACACTCAAAAAGGAGCTGTAACTAATGATAATGCTAGACGGATCGCCCTATTCAAGTTCTCATTGATTGATAAGGCAGAAGCTTGGTATGAGACTCTTGATGCCACAGAATGCACTACATGGGACCAACTGCAGCAGAAGTTCTTGGAAAGATACATGCCACCCTCAAGGATCTTAAGAATGAGGCAAGAGATCACTCGATTTGTTATGAATCAGGGTGAGAAATTTTATGAGGCGTGGGACAGATTTAAAGACATGCTCAGGAGGTGTCCACAGCATGGAATGTCTAAGGATGAATACTTAAGCATCTTCTATTATGGATTGGATTGTGAGTCGCGTGTTTTTATTGATGCATCATCAGGAGGAGCGCTGTTATCTAAGACAACACTTGAAGCAGAAAAGTTGTTCGAAGACATCTCTATGAATACACGTGACTGGCCAGTAGAGAGAGATAGAGGATCATATGTACTTGGTAAGGTGGCGCAAATTGAACATCAAGTGGTGAGGCCGAATAGGGATGATGAGATCGTCTCTAGTCTAGCTAACATCAACAAGCTACTAGAGTCCCAGCAAAGGCAAATCACAGAGTTGACACAAAGGGGGCCTAGTATGAAGCAGCAAGAAGTGAAGAGTGTTGAAGATACCTTCCATCGATATATAGCTAAGAATGATGCAAGGATTGATCATCTTGAGGATACCATGAATGTTGATCATGTAGATTTATCTAAGCAATTGAAGGAGCTTACCTTGATGATGGGGCAGATGACCACGAACGTGAATCAATTGGCACAAAAATTGGAAGATAAAGCCATCACGTTAAGGTCGGGAACGCAGTACGAGGGAATGACGAGGCCGAGATCAAATTTGGACATAGCTAATCCTCGGTTCGACCAACACCCAGAAGGTTCGACCTGGCATTCAGGTCGAACCATGGTCGAACCATACCATGCGGAGCACTCTGTTTTTCCAGAACACCGGTTCGACCAAAACCCAGAGGGTTCGACCTGTTCTGCAGGTCGAACCATAGTCGAACCTCTTCATCCGAAGTGCTCTGTTTTATCGCAGCAACAGTTCGACCACGACCGTAATGGTTCGACCAACCCAGTAGGTCGAACCCAGGTCGAACCGGAGGATATAAACTATACAGTAGGCTGGTTCGACCTAGGTGGCAGTGGTTCGACCTCTAACACTGGTCGAACCCTAGTCGAACCTCAAGAGCAGAAGGAGAGCAGTCTTCCAGGAGATAGGTTCGACCATTACGTACCTGGTTCGACCTCTAACACTGGTCGAACCCAGGTCGAACCTCAAATTCAAAAAAAGAGCCGTTGTCCAGAAGGTAGGTTCGACCAGTACGTGCCTGGTTCGACCTATTCCACAGGTCGAACCCTGGTCGAACCCATCCAGAAGTTGCCCATTTCTGTGCTGAATGCTCCGCATGATGTTGATGCTACTCCAATACCATTACATGAGCAGAATACTGAGCTTACAATGGAGAAGAAGTGGGAAGAAGCAAAGAGATTGAGAGCCAAGAAGGATAAAGCGAAGGAGGTTGAATGTGATGAATGGGGAAGACCAAAGACCAAGATACCTCCTCCGTTTCCTTCGAGATTGGCCGAGAAGGGATTGGAAGAAAAGTTCAAGAGGTTTCACGATGTCATGAGCAAAGTAAGCTTGAACATTCATTTCTCTGAAGCAATCATGGAGATGCCATACTATGCCCGATTCCTCAAGAATATTATATCAAAGAAGAGAAGCTTGAACGGAGTGGAGACAGTGAACCTATCAGAGAATTGCAGCTCGATCCTTCAAAGGAAGTTGCCTGCAAAGTTAAAGGTTCCGGGAAGCTTCACCATTCTTTGTGACATTGGAAAAGGGTCGGCACATAAAGCCTTGTGTGATTTGGGGGCAAGCGTTAACTTGATGCCTTTGTCCATATTTAGGAGGCTTGGTTTGGGGGAGTTAACTCCCATGAATATTGCTCTTCAATTGGCGGATAGATCCATGACTTGTCCGAAGGTTAATGAAGATGTGGTTTTCTCTCTTGATCATGCAATGAAGATGCCCATGGAGACTCAATCGTGCGAAAGCATAGATGTGGTTTCTAACTTGTTTAATCTTGATTTTTCTAAGGCAGGTGATTCTGAATTTAAGTGGAAGGTTGACAAGGAGGAGTCTAGACAGCCATGGGAGGAAGGAAATTTCAATGATCATATTTTTGTGACCAAGAAAGGTGAGGTGTTGAGTGTAGACAAGAAGAGGGAAAGAAAGTATTTGAAGGTGAGGATGCGAGAAGACCGTCCTCTACCGTCGTGACTCTACGACGTTAAACATGAGCGCCTGTTGGGGGCTTGCCCTTCCGTTTTATTGCTTTATTTATTTTCGTGTGAGTAAGAAATTTTTATATTTAAGGTGCTTCCTATTCGGCAATTACATCTCTTTTCAAACTTAGTTTCGACTTACGTTTTTACTAAGTTTGGGGGGGTGTGATGTTATTACCTCATTAAAGCACTAAGAATATAATCTTTTCTTTGTAATGTTTGCTAGGGGAGTTGATTTTTTGCGGTATATTGAAACTTTAATCGGTTTTGATATGTCGATTTTTTGCAATTTGCCTAGTGTTCAGTGGTGTTTCTAGTGTGTGTGGAGTCGATTAGATAGTCAATTAATTCTTTCGTATAGTTCTCCTATTTTATTATTGATGAATCTTGTGATGATGAGTTTGTTTGAGCTTTGATGATAGAAAAAGGGTAACTAGGTGGCAAGACGAGTTCTACATTGAGGCTTTGATTCGAGGAGCTCGTGCATACGTTGAAGAAAAATCAGGTGCCCTCGTTTCCTTTTTCTAATTTTTATATGTGCTTTTAATTCATAGGAGTGGAAGGATTAAGTTTAAGGTGGTGATCCATGTGAGCTTATATTTGAAATTCATATGCTCTTGAAATTGATGAAGGAAGTGTACTTGAGTTATATTGTGATATGAAGTTCTATGTGTACTTGTGGGATATTGCTTACTATGAAAAGTGCTCTGTTACTTGTTAAAAACCCATGTGAGATTTTGAGCCTTATTGATCATGTTACATAATCACATGATATTTCTTTTCTGGTGAGTATCGTTCTTGTGCGTGTATTCTAGAACTTGCTTTGAGTCTCCTTGAATATTCAAGATTAGTCTAGCGGATTATGGAAATGATATTAGGCCATCTTTGCTAATTAACCCGTATTTTCCCATATACTTTACCGGAATTCATTAAATCCTTTGTCAGCCCATTTGAGCCTTTTTAAATCCATTCTTTTGATAGCCAATAAAGCTTAATTGAAGAGAGTGGTGATTTGAGGGATGATGAAAGAAAAATCTTAAGGATCAAGAAGAAATTCGTGGAGTAGTGCTTAAATCTAGTACTCCATGGAATCAAACACCCTAGGGTAGTGCTTAAATCTAGTACCCTATGGAGGATGTGAGAGGTAGTGCCCGAAACTGGTACCTCGAAAGAGAAAGAAAAGAGAAAAAAAAGGGTGAAGAAAAGGAGAATGATGGAGTTGAAGAGCTAGGAAAAGTTAAAAAAGAAAATATGTTGTGCTTGAAGGAGAAAGATGGAAGAGTATTGTGCTTAATTGTAGTGATGAGAAAGAATGAAAGATCGAGAGAGACTGCAGCTTGATTGATCCGAGTTTTGAGTCACTTATCCATATATTTCCCACCTATTCCAAAGAGCCTACATTACAACCTAATAAAAGACCTTTTTGATCCATGATTTACTAGCTACAAGTAAAAGGAGAGTTTGAGACTTTTGGCAAGCTTATGGTTACGCATGCACTTGAATTGAATCTGAGCGTAAACACCTTAACCCATTAGTGTACATTTTTACACTTGAGTGCGAGTGATATATACTTCCCGTGAGAACATGTTGATGGAGCATTTGAATTGGTGGTGATTGTCTTAACTTGTATGCTTTGAATTGATTATTACACGTGATAAGAGTTGCACGACCTAAGTTGAGGACAATTGTATTTTGAATGGGTATTATTCATAGTCCTTGTTTCCCCGCTAATTTTCTTACTCTCTCTCTTTATTTTTATTTTGTTGCCTCGGGACGAGCAACAGGTAAGTTTGGGGGTTTGATGAGAGTGAAAATAAGCGTGTTTTAATATCCAATTTAACACCTTTTTGATTGATATTCTTGTCATATATTAGCACAAATGTCTTATATTCATTATATGTGAGAAAAAGGTGCACTTGAGGTGTTTTGTTGTGTTTTAGGTGGAAAAAGGATGAAAAGAGCCAAGTTTGAGAAAATGTGCAATTTGTGCAAGAATGCTGATAAACGCACGTCGAACTTGTGTAATTATTCTGTATTGATGTGGAGATCTTAATGGGAAGTGTGATACATGGTTGGAAAGCCACTGAAGAGAGGGTCGTTTTGGCGTAAAGAACATCCCATTCGGAGTCCGAACGAGGAAGTTATGAGCAAAGTGGTGACGCCGCGCGAGCTGTGCCGAACAGAACTGATGTGCTACTTTCCATGGCTTGTTACAGATTTAATTCTTGGAGTTTTGGTGACATCTTTATATTCAGAGAAAGCCAAGGAAGAGAGAATCGCGTGAGCGCAAAAATCACTCAATTCGGAGGTCAGATGTGAAAGTTATACGCGAAACGGAGAGACTGCGCAAATCCAGTAGCAGGGTTCGACCTGTGGTTCGACCAAAGAGGAAGTGGTTCGACCTGTTTGACGAGGTCGAACCTACGTGCGGGAACTTACGTATTTTCGAGGCCAAAATGCGTGGGATCACTTGAAAAGCCCATTCCAAGCCCTAGAGACGTGATTACAAGTATAAAAGGAGGCTCATGCAGTCAAGAAACACGTCCAATCAATAGTCACCAATCACCGAGGAAAGGCCACAACCATACAACACCCCACAAGGGGGGATCACCCCCCATCCATCATCCACTTCCTTTCCTCCATCCATCCATCACTTTGAAGATTCGTTTGTGGAATCAAGAGGAGAACCAAGAGGAGGATTCAAGATGGAGAAGGGCATGAAGACGCCATATCAAGGGTTTATTCGTTTCCTAATTTATCTTGTATTTTCCGGACATCCGGGTAAGATCTATCCAACACCCATGATTGTTCTTCGAAACATCATGGGCTAGAGCCTTTTTGGTAGATCTAGGAGTTTTGATGGTTTTATGAATTAATTGATCTTCTATGTGTAAACTCCGTACAACACTACTTGTGGATTTATTTTATATATGATTGTGCTTTCTTAATCCATATTCACGGTCGTTTTGTGCATCTTCAATTGGTATATAGAGTCTGAATATATATCTTGGTTGTAGATTGAGTGCGTTCACCACTGAACAGGATTCCATGTTATGATTCTAAGTGAGGGGACTCCGAAGCTTCATTAGAACTATCTTATATGAATACTTATTAATTGAATTGAATTCGGGTTAATAAGTAGGATAAAGAGGATAATTTCATAGTACCTAAGAAGGGAGATCATATCGGGTTAGAGTACCAATCCTAGGGGGAAATAATTGATACTGATAGTACCTAGAAAGGGGGGTGGAATTATATCTCTTGCTCCGAGGTTATTCACACGTGTTACACGCATGTTTACTTGTGTCTATAGAGTAGATATGCATGGTTTAGTGATGCGTCCATATTCCACAAGGCAGAGTCGGACATTGACACATGGAAGGGAAGTTAATGAGTAAAACTGGATTATCCTAGAGCTACCTATTCTCCTACTTGATCCACCTACGTATTCTTCAAGTGATGATTATTTTATTTGTTATTTTAATTACTTGTTTATTAGTTTAATCATCCTAAACCTCAAACTTAATTGTCAAATTGTCTTAATTAATTTAGTAAATAATTAAATTGATAATACACCGTCCTTTGGGTTCGATATTCACTTGGTCACCTTTCGAAACTACAATTGATATCCTTCATACTTGGGGATTAATTGTGTGTTGAGAAAACGCTCATCAATGACAGGTATGAATCAAAAAGAACCAAGCTTGAAGAGGTGAAGCGGACTAGGAAGTACTTGTCGTTGGATAGAGAAAGCACAACAAAAGAAGATAAGAAAGAGAAGTTGAAACCACTACTGGAGCACTTGAAGTTTGCCTATCTAGGTGACAATAAAACATATCCGATAATTGTATCTTCTTCTTTAACTGATGATCAACTTGAAGAGTTATTAGATGTGCTTAGGAAGTATAAGTCTGCGATTGGTTGGTCTCTTGATGATTTAAAAGGCATTAATCTATCATATTGCATGCATAAGATAAGATTGTTAGATGAGGCTAAGAGTAGCATTAAGAATCAGCCGCTATTCAAGAAGTGATTAGGAAGCAAATCCTAACATGGCTAGATGCAGGAATTATATATCCAATTAGTAATAGTCCCCATGTGAGTCCATTGCATGTTGTAGCTAAAAAGGGGGGGCATGACTATTGTAAAAGCCGAAGATGGTGAGACTTTAGCCACTAGAATTCCCACTTACAGGAAACTGAATAAAATACATGTGCAAAGACCACATCGCTCTTCCTCTCATGGATCAAATGCTTGATCATCTTACAGGGTATGATTTTTATTGTTTCTTGGATGGGTACTCAGGGTATAATCAAATCATAATTGCACCTGAGGACCAGAAAAAGACTACTTTTACTTGCCCTTATGGAACCTTTGCTTTTAGAAAGATACCTTTTGGATTGTGTAATGTGCCTGCTATATTTCAGCGCTGCATGATGGCCATATTTGATTGGTTGATAGAAAATATCATGGAGGTGTTTATGGATAATTTTTCTGTGTTTGGTTCCTCCTTTGATATTTGTTTATCTAACTTGTCTACTGTTTTGAAGAGATGTCAAGAAACTAATCTTGTCTTGAATTGGGAGAAGTGTCACTTCATGGTGAGAGATGGGATTGTTCTTGGGCATCATATTTCAACAAAGGGATTGCAGGTGGATAGAGCAAAGGTGGTGGCGATTGAGAAGCTTCCATCACCTACTAATGAGAAGGGAGTACGGTCCGTCCTCAGACACGCAGGATTTTATAGAAGATTTATCAAAAACTTCTCAAAATACTCCAAGCCATTGTCTCACTTACTTGAAAAGGATGTTCCTTTTGTTTTTTATGATGAATGCCTAACCGCTTTTCAGGTTTTGAAGGAGGCACTTTTACTGCACCTATCTCAATCACACCAGATTGGACTCAGCCGTTTGTACTTATGTATGATGTAAGTGATTTAGCACATGGAGTGGTGCTTAGGCAGATGAGAGAGAAGAAGTTTTGCGCCATTTACTATGCAAGTAAGACTTTTGATGCAGCACAAAAGAACTAAACTGTCACTGAAAAGGAGTTACTAGCTGTTGTGTATGCATTCAATAAGTTTCGACAGTATTTGGTTGGCATGAAGACCATTGTGTACACGGATCATTCTGCGATCCGGTATTTGATGGAGAAGAAGAAAGCGAAGCCAAGGATCATTAGATGGGTCCTTCTTCTGTAAGAATTTGATATAGAGATCCGAGATAAGAAAGGTACAAAGAATGTTTTGACGGATCACCTATCAAGGTTGGAGACAATGGAGCATTATGATGATTCTTTTGAATACATAGAGGAGATATTCCCAGATGAGAAGATTATGACGGTGTTTGCTGAAAGAGCGGAGAGAGCTTGTGTAGTCACTGCTCAAGGAATGTATCCATGGTATGCGGATTATGTTAATTACATTGCCGTAGGAGAAATTCTAATGGATCTCAACAGGTATCAACTTGTGAAGTTTAAGAGGGATGTTGAGACATTTATATGGTATGATCCTTTCGTCTATAAGATTTGTATGGATTCTATCGTCCGTAGGTGTGTGCCCTGTTGGATTGTATACTAAAAGTCTAGCTTTTGTATGAACAATGTTTAAACAATTAATTTGAAATGAGAATTATATGATCAAATGATTGCTTCTTATAATTTATTTATATGTTCGATGCAATAGTCTACTTACTTTATACTATAGAAAATGTGTTGTGCGACAACACGCAAAAGATCATATTATCGGTTTCTTTATAAAGTATAAACAGATGCTCACAACCGAGATAGACGGGGACTCTCTATTGGGATAATTGTAGTGTGATTTGATATTATTTTATCTTGACTATAGAATCACATTAGTGCACTTGCGTGTATTGGGCAGGACTGCTTGAGATCGTTCGACTTGTACTGTCTATATAGAAGAACTTGATCTCAGTTATTATGGATGTGCGTACTCTTAATCCCTATACAATAACCTCGACACGTAGGGCAGTATGTATTTCTTTGATTCATCAATGGGTGAAATTTACATATAATTAAATCAACAAACTCAGTGAGTTGGGAAATAGTAATGTCTCTATGGTGTGTTGTAAATTGTAGAAGGAATCCTTTTCCGAAATAGGTTGATGATGTCCCCTTGAGGAGATCATAAGGATTATTATGTAAACCCTGCAGGTGGATTTATTCTGGCATGATAATGAGGTTGAGTGGTACTATACTACTCTTGGATGATATATTAATTAATGGAGTTGTCAGTAACTTAATTAATTAATGGACATTGTATATCTTAAACATGGGGAGACTAACGGACTCATAATAAGAAGGAGCCCATAACGTAATTATGGGATTGGAACGGTAGTGCAGTAATAATATTTTAGTGGTATATATTATTATTATTGGACTTAAGTATAAGCTTGGATACTTAAGCCCAATGGAGGCCCAACTCTAATTTCTCCTCTTGGTCCCTGTTGTAGCCCATATATAAGTCATCTCAGTTGTCAATAAAATCTTAGAGATTGACCATGCCTAACTGTGAGGAGGGTGAGGGAACAGCAGATTGAGAAGATCTCAGGAATCGTCGCCCACACGATATCGAGATTGGACTTGGGAATACAATAGAAGACTGGAAGGTTGTTTGCTGCTGCTATCTGCTACCTTCTACGATATTTATAAATTCGTACAGACTTCAGAACAGGACATGTGATATACTGACAGAAAGCATGGAAGAGAGGATCATTTTGGTGCGTAGATCACTCAAATCCGACAACGGATGAGAGAGTTATGCCAAAACGGTGAATTTGCACAGGCTGGTGGCGAGAATTCATCATCTTCAACATACCCTGGTAAAAGGTAATACGTTTCTTGTTTACTTGCTTCCGCTGCTTGTTACAAACATATTGAACCCTAACGGTTCATGTTAACCAAACGATCGAACGCCAAGAATTGGTATCAGAGCTTCGGTTTCATGGTGAAGCGTGAAACGTTAGGCTAAAGTTTATGTCAAAAGGTGAAAGGGTTTAAGTATTCATGTTATGCTAGTATACCCTATTCAGATACCATATACCTGTGTCAAACGTGGACTAGGTTAAGAAATTATTGTTACTTGTTGAATACTCTATACGTTTGACGGCACTTTTCGAAAATTTGATAATTTAGAAATTTTTAAAAATTTGATAATCTGAAATTTTTTGAAAATTTGATATTCTGGAAATTTTAAAAATTTGATAATCTGAAAATTTTTGAAAATTTGATAATCTGGAATTTTTCGAAAATTTGATAATCTAGAAATTTAAAAAATTTGATAATCTGGATATTATCGAAAATTTGATAATCTGGAAATTTTTTGAAAATTTGATAATTTGGAATTTTTGAAAATTTGATAATCTGGAAATTTCAAAAATTTGATAATTTGGATATTTTCGAAATTTTGATAATCTGGATATTTTCAAAATTTTGATAATCTGGAAGTTTTTCGAAAATTTGAAATTATGAAAATTTTGAAAATTTGATAATCTGATCGATATCAATGATTTGGATAGTTTTGAAAATTTTGATAATCTGAAAGTTTTCAAAAATTTGATAATCCGAAAATTTTTGAAAATTTGATAATCTGGACGATATCAGCGATCGATATCGATAATTTTAAAAATTTGATAATCTGAAAGTTTTTGAAAATTTATGATCTGGTCGATATCGATGATTTCAAAATTCTGGATGATATTGATGGTCGATATCGATAGTTTTAAAATTTGGTAATCCGGAGATTTTTGAAAGTTTGTTAGTCTTGTGGTCTTTGCCGACATTTGTGCTTGGTGGCGAACAATCAAATTCGCTGATATATAATTGTTATAATTTGATTTAATTATATGATTCTTGTTATATATGTATGCATGTTCTCCGTGATTTACTGCTTTATTTGCCGTAATAGGAGCATGCTAGGTTGTGTATTTTATTCTGAATATTATATGCATGTAAAAATCCTCAGTGTTAAATAACTAAGTGGGGGAGGGGATTGGTAAATAATTCTCGCTGCCTCCATTATTGATTTGTAAGTGATGTGAGTAAACTTGCGTGCTGACATAGACCTTCTTCCCCATCGGATGAGTTTATTCACGGATCACTGGTACAGACTTCATTAAATATTTATTGTTTATAATGTGATGCACATGAACTTGCATGTTGGCATAGACCTTCCTCCCGATTGGATGAGTTTATTCACGGATCACTGTACAAACTTGTAATTGATGATTGTAGAACGTTATCCGAGCGCGTGTGTACTTCTCCATCTGTAAGGCACATAAGCCTGGGCCGCGGACTTGGGATCAAATAATGTGTACACTTAGGTGTGAATAATTAGTATCCTCCCCATCGGAGTCACTGCTATTATTTGCATGGCTAAAGAGGAACCGACTATTAATTATTTTGTCATGAGGTTAGGTTGACAAATGAAATTAATGGGTAAAACCTTCTCTTGTAAATATTTGAGTTTGTAAACGTCCACACTATCGTGGCTTGCAGACTCACGGTGCTTGAGATGTCGGAGAATTTTATTTTTATATTATTTTGAGGGAATCAATATAAATGGATAAATTCAAAGATTTGATCGGTGTAATTATTTGTGATTTTCTGTAATTTTTAATGGTTTCATTTTACTTATTGCTAACTAAAAGAAAACATATTAACTGGTCCAAAGTTAGATGATTAGAAAAGAATCTTGGTTTTAAATATTACTGCTTAGGAAAATATAAGTGTTCTCACTAAGGATATCCCATGATGCCTTTTAAAGTCTCTAGTGAAGAGGTGAGAGGTTCATAGAAATATGATGGTCTCATGCGACTCTTCAGATACTTGAGTAAGTTAGATAGGCGGGAGGTCATGGTTGAATTGATGAATGAATTGGAAATGCATGGAATAGAAATTGAAAGGGAAACCTAGATCAATTTAATTCTTCGTAGTTTGCCTAGGTGTTTTGAGCAAGTTCTACCTGAAATACAATAGGTTGTATATGGTGGGGAACTTCTGAAAAAACATGTAGTAAAAGAAATCCAAATTCATCAAGATATGAACAAGATTAATATCTCATTCACTAGTTGTTGAAGCATGATTAGGGATGACGTCTACTGACATGTTGTGTGTAGATACCAGAATCACTAAAAGCCTGCAACTAAGTGATGATGAGATTGTTATGGACATGGGTAATGCTACGAAAGTAGTGGTTGTTGCAGTGGGAGTTGTTTATTTATCTAACGATATGAATAAATGTTTGATTTTGAGAAATTGTCTTTACGTATGTTTTCATAGAAAGAAATTCATTTCAGTTTCTATACATTTACGAATGGATACTCCATTTCATTTAAATGACATGGTCATAGTGATGAAGGTGTTGGCGCTTGGATCGTTTGGTTAACGTGACCCGTTAGGGATTCATACGTTTCTATCACAGCGGAAGCAATAAATCATAGAAACGATTACCGTTCACCAAGGTATGTTGATGAAGATTGATTCTAGCAGGCAGCCTGCGCAGTCCAACGCGAATGGTTATAACTTCCTCGTCTGATGTCGGAATTGAGTGATCTTTACGTTCAGACAATCCTCTCTTCGAAGCTTTCCGTCAGTATATTGATCATCAAATTCTAAGTACTTTACGATTTTATATAAATTTCGTAAGGCGGCAGACAGCAGTAGCAAACTACCTTCTGATCTTCTGCCGTATGTCCCAAGTCCGATCTCGACGTCGTGTGGGCGACGATCTACGAGACCTCCTCAATCTGCTCTCAACCCTCATCACACGTGAATAATCAGTTAGATTAGATTAGGGTTCCAGATAAGCTGAGGTGACTTATATACATGGGCTACAGCAGGGATCAGGAGGAGAAATTGGGTTGGGCCTCCATTGGGCTTAAGTATCCAAGCTTAGCCCAAAGCTTATACTTAACTCCAATAATAATAATATATTCCACTAAAATATTATTATTGCACTACCGTACCAATCCCAAAATTACGTTTTGGGCTCCTTCTTATTATGAGCCCGTTAGTCTCCCTATGTTTAAGATATACAATGTCCATTAATTAATTTAAGTTACTGACAACTCAATTAATTAATATCTCATCCAAGAATAGTACCACTCAACCTCATTATCATGCCGGAATAAATTCCACTTGCAGGGTTTACATGATAATCCTTATGAGCTCCTCAAGGGGACATCATCAACCTATGACGGACACGGATTCCTTCTACAATCAACAGCACACCATAGAGACAGCACTACTTCCCAACTCATCGAGTTTGTTGATTTAATTACATGTAAATCTCACCCATTGATGAATCAAAGAAATACATACTGCCCTATGTGTCGAGGTTATTGTATAGGGATTAAGAGCACGAACTTCCATAATAACTGAGATCAAGTTCTCCTATAAGTCAGTATAAGTCGAACGATCTCAAGCGGTCCTGCTCAATACACACAAGTGCACTAATGTGATTCTATAGCCAAGACAAGCTAATACCAAACCACACTACAACCATCCCGATAGAGAGTCCCCGTCTATCTCGATTGTGAGCATCTGTTTATACTTTATAAGGAAACCAATAATATGATCTTCCGCGTGTTGTCGCACAACATATTACCAACAGTATAAAGTAAGTGGACTATTGCATCGAACATATAAATAAATTATAAGATGCAATCATTTGATCATATGATTCTCATTTCAAATTAATTGTTATAACATTATTCATACAAAAAGCTAGACTTTTAGCATACAATCCAACAATCTCCCACTTATACTAAAAGACTATGTTGTCATGTCTTCTGCCATACATCTGATTTCCACTCCCACTATACGACCATTGATAGGCTTTTTCTGCGCACTATAATTTAATCCTCAAGTATAAGGATATCAATTATAGCAGCAAGCACCCAAGTTAAATTATCGATCCCACTGAGACAACTAATTATTTATTTTACTCTTAATTACTAATTAATCAGAATTGAGTAACCAATTTCCAATGTTTGTAGTGAATTAATTATCTAAATTACTAAAAATATAAATAACTAAATTAATTAAAAGGCAATAAAAATAAAAGCAAGTTTCTAATCAAGAGATGACAAACAGTTCTAAGGTATCAGGTAGAGACCAATTAATTTGGGTTATTAAACTTACGATTGTTCATTCATGCAATTTCACTGAAAATACACCACATATCCCTGTTATCCCACCGGATATGATTCGATTCAAAGCTAACAGTCTAATCTGGTTTAAATCCTAAGGTGCGCAAATATTACCAAGCCTTATTCCTAGATACTAATCCAGCGAACAACAATACCTCCGGATGGTAAGTTCGACTAACAAGATATTTTCTGGAATTACTACAAGGTTCTATTCACTTCCTACTTGATTGTCTAATTGCATTGTTCCACTAAACTAATCAAGCATTTGACATACCAGTTCATGAAATTAAAGTGCTTATAGCGGAGCTACTCTAATCCCTAATAGATAGATAATACCAATCATGAACGCACACAAGCTAACACAATAATCCAAGCATTATAGCGGATGTCATTAATATATTATGAAGACGTTACGAAGCAGAAAAGCATGTCTTAATAAAATAAGTAAAATCAAAAGCTCAACTGCATAAAATCTCAATCTTTGGTCTAAATTCCCAAATCAATTAAATCAATCCATCAAACCCTAGAACTGTATATAAAATTAGCCCATGAGGTCACAAGCAACACTCATGGCTAAGCAATTCATACCAAAAATCAAAGTAAAAGGAAGGAAAAGATAGGAATTATGAAACTCTAGTGTAGACGTAGTCTTTCGTTCCTTCTCCGTCTCTCCAATTGCTCGATTCTCCCTCAATTAGCACTTGGAACCCTCTTGGAAGTGGATGGATGGTGAAATCAGGTTGTAATCTGATATGGGTGTAAAAGGAGTGTGGATTGATGATGGTTTATGGCTGGGCTCTCTCCGATTCACGTCTCGATCTCCCTAATTGTTTCTAAGATGGATGCAGGGCTGTTTTCGCGACCGAAACTACTTCAAAATCGCGATTTGAGAGTATATATACACTGCTGCATCGAACAAACCCCGTCTGGGCCCTGAACTGGGCCGCTAGGCACCTTGCTCGAGCCGAGCTCATGGCCGAGCGGCCCCCAAACCTGCCGAGCATTTTATGGGTGAAACGGAAACATCGTTTAGGTTCTGAAGCAACCCAACTCGGCTGGAAATTCGCACAAAGTTGGTCCCGCTCGAGCCGAGCTGCCTCCAGAGCTGCGGAGACTGCACTGCGCGACTTTACCGTTTTGAGCATAACTTCTTCATACGGACTTCAATTTGAATGATTTTTGCGCTCACACGTTCCTCTTTTCCTTGGCTTTCTATCCATATAAAGAACTCTCAGAAAAACCGACATTTGAATATGTAAAACGTCATGCAAAGTGGCTGCTCGGTACAGCATGTGCGACGTTAGCACTTTGATCATAACTTTCTCGTTTGGAATCCAATTGGGGTGTTCTTTACGTCAAAAAGACCCTCTCTTCTGTGGCTTTCCAACCATATATCATATAATCAATTTTGACTTCAATAAGAATACAGAAATTTGTGCAACATGGACTGTATTTTTCAGCATTCCTTCTCACTTTCACTCCTCATTCCAACTTTGAACTTTTGATCATGTTTTACCCTTCAAAACTCAACAAAACACCTTAGTAGCATCTTAATTATGCAAGATATGAAAACCATGTCATTTTATACAAAATCATGGCCACATTCTATCAAAAATGGTGTAATTTGAGACCTAAAATACGTGAAATTCCACTCTCAACAAACCCCCAAACTTACCTGTTGCTCGTCCCGAGGCAACGACATATGAAACCAATAGAGTAATTGAGAGGAAATTTCACAACTTCACATCCAAGAAAATATAACAATTCAAAAATCATACTTCAAATACTAAGACAACCATCCATCTAAGAACATACAATTCAAATCAACTACTTCACTTTTTCGAAACGCTCATCCACCATTCTCACGGGTAGTATTTACGCTCATCGCTCAAGTGTGAGATATACACTTCAGGGTAAGGTGTTTACACTCAAAGTCAATTCAAACACACGCGTAACCATAAGCTTGGCAATCATCTCAACTCTCGACTAAAGGAATAATTTCAACAATAGGATCACAAAGGTCTTGCATTAGGTTGTAATGTTGGCTCTTTGGTAAAGGTAGGAAATATATGGATATCATGACTCAATCACTAGTAGAGAATAAAAGAATACTTACAGCTTTTCAACAAACAGCTTTACTTTCTTCTTTCTTCTTCAACGCTCTTCAATGCTTCTTGCAATTTGATTCCTCCTTCACTTTTGAACACCACATCCTTACTTTAATTTTTTTTTCAAATAAGGGTACCAGTTTCAGGCACTACCCTTTTCATGGGGTACCAGTTTCGGGCACTACCCTTTTATGCAATAATTTAACCACTCTTTTCAACAATTTTCATCACTTCCAACTTATTCTCCTTTTATGTTTCTTCACAAGACAACAAATTGACTCCTTCAACTCTCTACTAGGTAGGTTTTTTTTTAAGGCTAACAAGGGATCAATTGGCTTATCACGTAGGCTTCCAACAAATATGGCTTTTCAGGCTCAAAAGGGTTAACTACGGATAATTTCAATAGGTAGGATAATAATTTGGCTAGTGACTAATAAACAACAAAGATGGCCTAAGATCATCTCCTATTGTCTAATCGCACGCGTATCTTCAAGCAAGATATAAAGCCAAGTTCTAGAATACGTGTGTATGAACGATACTCACAAGAATAAACTGGATCATGCAACTTGTCATGATTTCAAAAGGCTCAAAATCTCACATGGCTATAGGAATGAATGAGCACTCCTAATAAAGTTACATAGCTAATCTTTCATGCACATAAATAAATTTCAAGTATCTCAATATCCAAGCACAACATCAAAATGCTTCTCAAGTACAATCATACAAAAATACCATCAAGTGCCAAGAAAAATCTGAAAATCATCATAGAGAACCAAAAATCAACTATACCAACACTAGGATTAACACAAAACAAATAAACACAAACAAAAACAACACGAAACCTGGAAAATCGCAAAAAATCGAACCCTCAACATCATCAAATAAATTGAAAATATTAAAAATCCGTAAAAAATTGACCCTCCAAGCAACAACACAATGTAAAAATTTTACTTGGTACTACAAGACAAGGTATGTACGTAACCTCCCCCCAAACTTAGATCAAACAAAGTGAGAAACTAAGTTTGCAAAGAAGTATATACCGTAGTCGAGCAATACCTAATAAAATTATTACTCCAACACAGACATAGAAAAGCAATTAAACCAGGAGGGACAGCCCCCAACAGGCGCTCATGTTTAACGTCGGAGAGTCACGACGGGATACCTCTTTTTGCCTATGGGATCGGAGGACAGCTCTCTCGCATTCGTAACTTAAGGTACTTCTTTCCTCTCTTATTTACTTCACCAATCATCTCACCCTTCTTTGTCACTCCAACATGATCCTTTGAATTCTTTTCCTCCCATGACTGGCTTGATTCCTTCTTGTCAATCTTCCATTCAATTGTAGGCTCAACCTGCGTAGCAAAATAAGGATCAAACAAGTTAGAATTTTCAACATCAATATAAGAATAAAAATCCGGATGTATGTTCGGAGGCTTCAGATATGGATCAACCATCTTTACTGCAACTAAAAGATTATCAAATATCACATTAGAGTTAGTAGTAGGAAAAGTAAGAGATACGCCTGGTCCTGCGATCTCATCTACCACTTCAATGCTTTGGCTCTTTTGCTTCTCTTCCTTAGCAGCAGGCTTCATCCTCACTTCAACAGTGGACCTCTTATTCCGATTCACACTAGCATTGCCCAATGAAAATAGCTTCTCAAGATAATCAATACATGCATCATTAGACAAATTCTCAAACTCTGCATCAGAAAGGATAAAGTTCTCATCATACTCTGTGTCCACTACATCCACAGACTTGCACTGCTGATCCGTGGGCCACTGTATCTCCTTATTCAAAGAAAAGACAATCTCCTTATCATCAGCCCTAAGCCTCAACTCTCCTTTGAACACATCAATCAGAGCCCTTCCAGTTGCAAGGAATGGACGCCCCAAGATCAGAGGCGCACCATCCTTTTCATCCTCCATGACAAGTACGAGGAAATCCACAGGAAAAGTCAAATTCGACACCTTCACTAGCACATCTTCAATCACTCCCTCGGGGTATGTCAACGACCGATCTGCTAACTGTAGGGCAATAGACGTAGGTTTCAACTCCCCCAAACTAAGCTTCTTGAACACTGATAAAGACATTAAATTTATACTGGCTCCTAAATCACACAGTGCTCTCCTAGATGGTCCTTTTCCAATCTCACAGGGAATGATGAAGCTCCCTGGATCCTTCAATTTTTCTGGAAGTTTTTTCTGAATAATAGAGCTGCAGTTCTCAGTCAAATTCGCTGTCTCCACACTCTTAAGCTTCCTCTTTCTGGAGATAAGTTCCTTGATGAACCTTGAATAATGTGGCATCTCTTCCAATGCCTCCGAGAAAGGAATAGTGACTTGGACATCCCTCATAACATTAGCGAACTTACGAAACTTCTCATCAAGGCTCTTTGACAAGAATCTTTGAGGGAAAGGAATTGGTACCTTTGTAATTGGAAGTCCCAAACTGTCTCTCTCGAATACCTGTTCCGCTTCTCTCAGTTTCTTCACTCTCTGCCACTTTTTATCAGAAATTTCCAAATCAGATTGACTCTGTACAGAATTTGGATGCGCAGAAAACCCTGGAGGACTGCTCGCCAGCTCACTCAGCTCGAGCGGTGCACTAAACCGACCAAGCAGGGCATGGCTCGAACCGCAGGACCCCTCTGATCTGGTCTGCACCCCACTCGACTGAAACTCGGCCAATTCAGAAGTCCGCTCGGCTCGAGCGGGTTGCCGAGCTGTGTCTGAGCGGCTCAGTTCTTCCTCTGTTCCGTTCTATTTCTGTTCTGTATCATTCTGAATCAGTTCTGTTACGTCCCGCATTAGTTTTGGACCTTTACACTGCTTCCCGGACCTCAAAGTGATCGCATTTGCACTCTCTTTTGGATTTATTTCTGTATCCGAAGGAAACTTCCCTTTCTGCAACTGCACTTGCTGCTGATTTACTGTAGTGGAGATCTGCTCTATGTTATATGACAAACTCTTCAACTGCTTGTTCACTTCTTCATGCTGCTTTGTCATATTTGAATCCATGAGAACAATGCAATTATTAATCTTGTCAATATCTCCATCAGTCTTCTTCATATACCTGGATAACACATCATCAATACTAGACTTTCCTTATTCAGTTTTAGCGCCATGATCAAAATTAGGAGGATATGGAACTGCATTATTCGGATTTGAATAAGAGAAGTTCTCATGCCTCTGATTATGCCAATTGCCTCCTTGATTATTAGGACCTCCCTCTTGGTTATTCCTTTGATTTGAATTACCTTGAGGGTACCTATTTCCTTGCCAATTTTGAGGAGCTCTCGAACCTTGAAGACTCTGCCCCATAGCCCAATTAGCATCCTCGACCTCTTGAAGGTTCATCACCACATCATCACTTGCAGGCCCTCGGCTGCCTCCCCCATTATTACCTGATATCAGAGTAATCAGGTTCTTATTCATCTGTTCCAATTGAGCGACAACCTTATCATTCTTATCAGCTTCAGAAAATTTCTCTTCAACCTTTGCAACTTTACCAAGTATATAAGTCCCTCGGATCCTCTCAGATGGCCAATCCCTTGAGTTCAAAGAGATATCATCAAATAATTTCTCTACGGCAATGGATGTTTTGCCAAAAATTGTTCCTCCCGCAGAAGCATCAACCAACACTCTAGATTCGTTGTCAAGGCCATTATAGAAGACACTGATGAGTTGAGACTTTTTGAATCCATGCTGTGGGCATCTCCTCAACGCATCAGTAAACCTTTCCCAAGCCTCTCCAAACGACTCATCTCTCCGCTGCTTGAATTGATTGATCTCCTGTTTCAGTAAAAGAACCTTACCCGGTGGCATAAATCGATCCACGAATAACTGCTGCAACTCAGTCCAGTTTGAGCAACTGTTTCCCTTTAGCTTATCATACCACTCCCTTGCCTTATCAACCAATGAAAACTGAAAAAGCCTCATCTTCCATCTATCATTAGTAGCATCAGCAGCTTTCACTATATCCATGTAGCTGTTGAAACGCTTAAGATGGCCATAGGGCTCATTAAAAACGCCTCCGGCAAAGGGGTTTTTCTCCACCATATGAATCAGGGCTGGCCTTATGTCATTCGTTTCATCAGCTTGAACGGCTCCAACTACGCCTGATCCTCCTAGATTGGTGGACTTGAATGTTTCTCGGATGACGATGTCATCCTCATCGACTCTTTCTCCCATTGATGTTGTTTCAGGTTCTGTCTCAGATTCTGATTCAAACTCCGATTCAGCCTCTTCAAGGATAGCCTGATTCTCAATCTGCACTTCTTCCTCCTCTAAAATTGCTTTAGGAGTTGCCTTGGTATTCTTTGATTTTACTCTTCTTTTCCTCGCAGAAGCTTCAATTTCCGGATCAAATTCAAGATCTTGTGCTCTCGTCTTTGACCTAGTTTGCATGCAACTTCAAGAAAAATCCAAAGTAAAACAATTAAATCCCAAAGAAAATATTCTAATTAACTAAGTAATAAAAGAAAATAAATAATTAAAACTGTCCCCGGCAATGGCGCCAAAAACTTGATAGGCTTTTTTTGCGCACTATAATTTAATCCTCAAGTATAAGGATATCAATTGTAGCAGCAAGCACCCAAGTTAAATTATCGATCCCACTGAGACAACTAATTATTTATTTTACTCTTAATTACTAATTAATCAGAATTGAGTAACCAATTTCCAATGTTTGTAGTGAATTAATTATCTAAATTACTAAAAATATAAATAACTAAATTAATTAAAAGGCAATAAAAATAAAAGCAAGTTTCTAATCAAGAGATGACAAACAGTTCTAAGGTATCAGGTAGAGACCAATTAATTTGGGTTATTAAACTTACGATTGTTCATTCATGCAGTTTCACTAAAAATACACCACATATCCCTGTTATCCCACCGAATATGATTCGATTCAAAGCTAACAGTCTAATCTGGTTTAAATCCTAAGGTGCGCAAATATTACCAAGCCTTATTCCTAGATACTAATCCAGAGAACAACAATACCTCCGGATGGTAAGTTCGACTAACAAGATATTTTCTGGAATTACTACAAGGTTCTATTCAATTCCTACTTGATTGTCTAATTGCATTGTTCCACTAAACTAATCAAGCATTTGACAAACCAGTTCATGAAATTAAAGTGCTTATAGCGGAGCTACTCTAATCCCTAACAGATAGACAATACCAATCATGAACGCATACAAGCTAACACAATAATCCAAGCATTATAGCGGATGTCATGAATATATTATGAAGACGTTACGAAGCAGAAAAGCATGTCTTAATAAAATAAGTAAAATCAAAAGCTCAACTGCATAAAATCTCAATCTTTGGCCTAAATCCCCAAATCAATTAAATCAATCCATCAAACCCTAGAACTGTATATAAAATTAGCCCATGAGGTCACAAGCAACACTCATGGCTAAGCAATTCATACCAAAAATCAAAGTAAAAGGAAGGAAAAGATAGGAATTATGAAACCCTAGTGTAGACGTAGTCTTTCGTTCCTTCTCCGTCTCTCCAATTGCTCGATTCTCCCTCAATTAGCACTTGGAACCCTCTTGGAAGTGGATGGATGGTGAAATCAGGTTGTAATCTGATATGGGTGTAAAAGGAGTGTAGATTGATGATGGTTTATGGCTGGGCTCTCTCCGATTCACGTCTCGATCTCCCTATTTGTTTCTAAGATGGATGCAGGGCTGTTTTCGCGACCGAAACTACTTCAGAATTGCGATTTGAGAGTATATATACACTGCTGCATCGAACAGACCCCGTCTGGTCCCTGAACTGGGCCGCTCGGCACCTTGCTCGAGCCGAGCTCATGGCCGAGCGGCCCCCAAACCTGCCGAGCATTATATGGGTGAAACGGGAACGTCGTTTAGGTTCTGAAGCAACCCAACTCGGCTGGAAATTCGCAAAGAGTTGGTCCCGCTCGAGCCGAGTGGCCTCCCGAGCTGCGGAGACTGCACTGCGCGACTTCACCGTTTTGAGCATAACTTCTTCATACGGACTCCAATTTGAATGATTTTTGCGCTCACGCGTTCCTCTTTTCCTTCGCTTTCTATCTATATAAAGAAATCTAAAAAACTCCAACATTTGAATATGTAAAAAGTCATGCAAAGTGGCTGCTCGGTACAGCATGTGCGACGTTAGCACTTTGATCATAACTTTCTCGTTTGGAATCCAATTGGGGTGTTCTTTACGTCAAAAAGACCCTCTCTTCTGTGACTTTCCAACCATATATCATATAATCAATTTGGACTTCTATAAGAATACAGAAATTTGTGCAACATGGACTGTATTTTTCAGCATTCCTTCTCACTTTCACTCCTCATTCCAACTTTGAACTTTTGATCATGTTTTACCCTTCAAAACTCAACAAAACACCTTAGTAGCATCTTAATTATGCAATATATGAAAACCATGTCATTTTATACAAAATCATGGCCACATTCTATCAAAAATGGTGTAATGTGAGACCTAAAATACGTGAAATTCCACTCTCAACAAACCCCCAAACTTACCTGTTGCTCGTCCCGAGGCAACGACATATGAAACCAATAGAGTAATTGAGAGGAAATTTCACAACTTCACATCCAAGAAAATATAACAATTCAAAAATCATACTTCAAATACTAAGACAACCATCCATCTAAGAACATACAATTCAAATCAACTACTTCACTTTTTCGAAATGCTCATCCACCATTCTCACGGGTAGTATTTACGCTCATCGCTCAAGTGTGAGATATACACTTCAGGGTAAGGTGTTTACCATCAAAGTCAATTCAAACACACGCGTAACCATAAGCTTGTCAATCATCTCAACTCTCGACTAAAGGAATAATTTCAACAATAGGATCACAAAGGTCTTGCATTAGGTTGTAATGTTGGCTCTTTGGTAAAGGTAGGAAATATATGGATATCATGACTCAATCACTAGTAGAGAATAAAAGAAGACTTACAGCTTTTCAATAAACAGCTTTACTTTCTTCTTTCTTCTTCAACGCTCTTCAATGCTTCTTGCAATTTGATTCCTCCTTCACTTTTGAACACCACATCCTTACTTGAATTTTTTTTTTCAAATAAGGGTACCAGTTTCAGGCACTACCCTTTTCACGGGGTACCAGTTTCGGGCACTACCCCTTTATGCAACAATTTAACCACTCTTTTCAACAATTTTCATCACTTCCAACTTATTCTCCTTTTATGTTTCTTCACAAGACACCAAATTGACTCCTTCAACTCTCTACTAGGTAGGTTTTTTTTTAAGGCTAACAAGGGATCAATTGGCTTATCACGTAGGCTTCCAACAAATATGGCTTTTCAGGCTCAAAAGGGTTAACTACGGATAATTTCAATAGGTAGGATAATAATTTGGCTAGTGACTAATAAACAACAAAGATGGCCTAAGATCATCTCCTATTGTCTAATCGCACGCGTATCTTCAAGCAAGATATAAAGCCAAGTTCTAGAATACGTGTGTATGAACGATACTCACAAGAATAAACTGGATCATGCAACTTGTCATGATTTCAAAAGGCTCAAAATCTCACATGGCTATAGGAATGAATGAGCAATCCTAATAAAGCTACATAGCTAATCTTTCATGCACATAAATAAATTTCAAGTATCTCAATATCCAAGCACAACATCAAAATGCTTCTCAAGTACAATCATACAAAAATACCATCAAGTGCCAAGAAAAATCAGAAAATCATCATAGAGAACCAAAAATCAACTATACCAACACTAGGATTAACACAAAACAAATAAACAAAAACAACACGAAACCTGGAAAATCGCAAAAAATCGAACCCTCAACATCATCAAATAAATTGAAAATATTAAAAATCCGCAAAAAATCGACCCTCCAAGCAACAACACAATGTAAAAATTTTACTTGGTACTACAAGACAAGGTATGTACGTAACCTCCCCCCAAACTTAGATCAAACAAAGTGAGAAATTAAGTTTGCAAAGAAGTATATACCGTAGTCGAGCAATACCTAATAAAATTATTACACCAACACAGACATAGAAAAGCAATTAAACCAGGAGGGACAGCCCCCAACAGGTGCTCATGTTTAACGTCGGAGAGTCACGACGGGATACCTCTTTTTGCCTACGGGATCGGAGGACAGCTCTCTCGCATTCGTAACTTAAGGTACTTCTTTCCTCTCTTATTTACTTCACCAATCATCTCACCCTTCTTTGTCACTCCAACATGATCCTTTGAATTCTTTTCCTCCCATGACTGGCTTGATTCCTTCTTGTCAATCTTCCATTCAATTGTAGGCTCAACCTGCGTAGCAAAATAAGGATCAAACAAGTTAGAATTTTCAACATCAATATAAGAATAAAAATCCGGATGTATGTTCGGAGGCTTCAGATATGGATCAACCATCTTTACTGCAACTAAAAGATTATCAAATATCACATTAGAGTTAGTAGTAGGAAAAGTAAGAGATACGCCTGGTCCTGCGATCTCCTCTACCACTTCAATGCTTTGGCTCTTTTGCTTCTCTTCCTTAGCAGCAGGCTTCATCCCCACTTCAACAGTGGACCTCTTATTCCGATTCACACTAGCATTGCCCAATGAAAATAGCTTCTCAAGATAATCAATACATGCATCATTAGACAAATTCTCAAACTCTGCATCAGAAAGGATAAAGTTCTCATCATACTCTGTGTCCACTACATCCACAGACTTGCACTGCTGATCCGTGGGCCACTGCATCTCCTTTTTCAAAGAAAAGACAATCTCCTTATCATCAGCCCTAAGCCTCAACTCTCCTTTGAACACATCAATCAGAGCCCTTCCAGTTGCAAGGAATGGACGCCCCAAGATCAGAGGCGCACCATCCTTTTCATCCTCCATGTCAAGTACAAGGAAATCCACAGGAAAAGTCAAATTCGACACCTTCACTAGCACATCTTCAATCACTCCCTCGGGGTATGTCAACGACCGATCTGCTAACTGTAGGGCAACAGACGCAGGTTTCAACTCCCCCAAACTAAGCTTCTTGAACACTGATAAAGACATTAAATTTATACTGGCTCCTAAATCACACAGTGCTCTCCTAGATGGTCCTTTTCCAATCTCACAGGGAATGATGAAGCTCCTTGGATCCTTCAATTTTTCTGGAAGTTTTTTCTGAATAATAGAGCTGCAGTTCTCAGTCAAATTCACTGTCTCCACACTGTTAAGCTTCCTCTTTCTGGAGATAAGTTCCTTGATGAACCTTGAATAATGTGGCATCTCTTCCAATGCCTCCGAGAAAGGAATAGTGACTTGGACATCCCTCATAACATCAGCGAACTTACGAAACTTCTCATCAAGGCTCTTTGACAAGAATCTCTGAGGGAAAGGAATTGGTACCTTTGTAATTGGAAGTCCCAAACTGTCTCTCTCGAATACCTGTTCCGCTTCTCTCAGTTTCTTCGCTCTCTGCCACTTTTTATCAGAAATTTCCAAATCAGATTGACTCTGTACAGAATTTGGACGCGCAGAAAACCCTGAAGGACTGCTCGCCGGCTCACTCGGCTCGAGCGGTGCACTAAACTGACCAAGCAGGGCATGGCTCGAACCGCAGGACCCCTCTGAACCGGTCTGCACCTCACTCGACTGAAACTCGGCCAGTTCAGAAGCCCGCTCGGCTCGAGCGGGTTGCCGAGCTGTGTCTGAGCGGCTCAGTTCTTCCTCTGTTCCGTTCTGTTTCTGTTCTGTATCATTCTGAATCAGTTCTGTTACGTCCCGCATTAGTTCTGGACCTTTACACTGCTTCCCGGACCTCAAAGTGATCGCATTTGCACTCTCTTTTGGATTTATTTCTGTATCCGAAGGAAACTTCCCTTTCTGCAACTGCACTTGCTGCTGATTTACTGTAGTGGAGATCTGCCCTATGTTATATGACAAACTCTTCAACTGCTTGTTCACTTCTTCATGCTACTTTGTCATATTTGAATCCATGAGAACAATGCAATTATTAATCTTGTCAATATCTCCATCAGTCTTCTTCATATACCTGGCTAACACATCATCAATACTAGACTTTCCTTATTCAGTTTTAGCGCCATGATCAAAATTAGGAGGATATGGAACTGCATTATTCGGATTTGAATAAGAGAAGTTCTCATGCCTCTGATTATGCCAATTGCCTCCTTGATTATTAGGACCTCCCTCTTGGTTATTCCTTTGATTTGAATTACATTGAGGGTACCTATTTCCTTGCCAATTTTGAGGAGCTCTCGAACCCTGAAGACTCTGCCCCATAGCCCAATTAGCATCCTCGACCTCTTGAAGGTTCATCACCACATCATCACTTGCAGGCCCTCGGCTGCCTCCCCCATTATTACCTGATATCAGAGTAATCAGGTTCTTATTCATCTGTTCCAATTGAGCGACAACCTTATCATTCTTATCAGCTTCAGAAAATTTCTCTTCAACCTTTGCAACTTTACCAAGTATATAAGTCCCTCGGATCCTCTCAGATGGCCAATCCCTTGAGTTCAAAGAGATATCATCAAATAATTTCTCTACGGCAATGGATGTTTTGCCAAAAATTGTTCCTCCCGCAGAAGCATCAACCAACACTCTAGATTCGTTGTCAAGGCCATTATAGAAGACACTGATGAGTTGAGACTTTTTGAATCCATGCTGTGGGCATCTCCTCAACGCATCAGTAAACCTTTTCCAAGCCTCTCCAAACGACTCATCTCTCCGCTGCTTGAATTGATTGATCTCCTGTTTCAGTAAAAGAACCTTACCCGGTGGCATAAATCGATCCACGAATAACTGCTGCAACTCAGTCCAGTTTGAGCAACTGTCTCCCTTTAGCTTATCATACCACTCCCTTGCCTTATCAACCAATGAAAACTGAAAAAGCCTCATCTTCCATCTATCATTAGTAGCATCAGCAGCTTTCACTATATCCATGTAGCTGTTAAAACGCTTAAGATGGCCATAGGGCTCATTAAAAACGCCTCCGGCAAAGGGGTTTTTCTCCACCATATGAATCAGGGCTGGCCTTATGTCGTTCGTTTCATCAGCTTGAACGGCTCCAACTACGCCTGATCCTCCTAGATTGGTGGACTTGAATGTTTCTCGGATGACGATGTCATCCTCATCGACTCTTTCTCCCATTGATGTTGTTTCAGGTTCTGTCTCAGATTCTGATTCAAACTCCGATTCAGCCTCTTCTAGGATAGCCTGATTCTCAATCTGCACTTCTTCCTCCTCTAAAATTGCTTTAGGAGTTGCCTTGGTATTCTTTGATTTTACTCTTCTTTTCCTCGCAGAAGCTTCAATTTCCGGATCAAATTCAAGAACTTGTGCTCTCGTCTTTGACCTAGTTTGCATGCAACTTCAAGAAAAATCCAAAGTAAAACAATTAAATCCCAAAGAAAATATTCTAATTAACTAAGTAATAAAAGAAAATAAATAATTAAAACTGTCCCCGGCAACGGTGCCAAAAACTTGATAGGCTTTTTCTGCGCACTATAATTTAATCCTCAAGTATAAGGATATCAATTGTAGCAGCAAGTACCCAAGTTAAATTATCGATCCCATTGAGACAACTAATTATTTATTTTACTCTTAATTACTAATTAATCAGAATTGAGTAACCAATTTCCAATGTTTGTAGTGAATTAATTATCTAAATTACTAAAAATATAAATAACTAAATTAATTAAAAGGCAATAAAAATAAAAGCAAGTTTCTAATCAAGAGATGACAAACAGTTCTAAGGTATCAGGTAGAGACCAATTAATTTGGGTTATTAAACTTACGATTGTTCATTCATGCAGTTTCACTGAAAATACACCACATATCCCTGTTATCCCACCGAATATGATTCGATTCAAAGCTAACAGTCTAATCTGGTTTAAATCCTAAGGTGCGCAAATATTACCAAGCCTTATTCCTAGATACTAATCCAGCGAACAACAATACCTCCGGATGGTAAGTTCGACTAACAAGATATTTTCTGGAATTACTACAAGGTTCTATTCAATTCCTACTTGATTGTCTAATTGCATTGTTCCACTAAACTAATCAAGCATTTGACATACCAGTTCATGAAATTAAAGTGCTTATAGCGGAGCTACTCTAATCCCTAACAGATAGACAATACCAATCATGAACGCACACAAGCTAACACAATATAGCGGATGTCATGAATATATTATGAAGACGTTACGAAGTAGAAAAGCATGTCTTAATAAAATAAGTAAAATCAAAAGCTCAACTGCATAAAATCTCAATCTTTGGTCTAAATCCCCAAATCAATTAAATCAATCCATCAAACCCTAGAACTGTATATAAAATTAGCCCATGAGGTCACAAGCAACACTAATGGCTAAGCAATTCATACCAAAAATCAAAGTAAAAGGAAGGAAAAGATAGGAATTATGAAACCCTAGTGTAGACGTAGTCTTTCGTTCCTTCTCCGTCTCTCCAATTGCTCGATTCTCCCTAAATTAGCACTTGGAACCCTCTTGGAAGTGGATGGATGGTGAAATCAGGTTGTAATCTGATATGGGTGTAAAAGGAGTGTGGATTGATGATGGTTTATGGCTGGGCTCTCTCCGATTCACGTCTCGATCTCCCTAATTGTTTCTAAGATGGATGCTGGGCTGTTTTCGCGACCGAAACTACTTCAGAATCGTGATTTGAGAGTATTTATGCACTGCTGCATCGAACAGACCCCGTCTGGGCCCTGAACTGGTCCGCTCGGCACCTTGCTCGAGCCGAGCTCATGGCCGAGCGGCCCCCAAACCTGCCGAGCATCATATGGGTGAAACGGGAATGTCGTTTAGGTTCTGAAACAACCCAACTCGGCTGGAAATTCGCAAAAAGTTGGTCCCGCTCGAGCCGAGCGACCTCCCGAGCTGCGGAGACTGCACTGCGCGACTTCACCGTTTTGAGCATAACTTCTTCATACGGACTCCAATTTGAATGATTTTTGCGCTCACGCGTTCCTCTTTTCCTTGGCTTTCTATCTATATAAAGAACTCTCAGAAACTATAACATTTGTAAATGTAAAAAGTCATGCAAAGTGGCTGCTCGGTACAGCATGTGCGACGTTAGCACTTTGTTCATAACTTTCTCGTTTCGAATCCAATTGGGGTGTTCTTTACGTCAAAACGACCCTCTCTTCTGTGGCTTTCCAACCATATATCATATAATCAATTTGGACTTCTATAAGAATACAGAAATTTGTGCAACATGGACTCTATTTTTCAGCATTCCTTCTCACTTTCACTCCTCATTCCAACTTTGAACTTTTGATCATGTTTTACCCTTCAAAACTCAACAAAACACCTTAGTAGCATCTTAATTATGCAAAATATGAAAACCATGTCATTTTATTCAAAATCATGGCCACATTCTATCAAAAACGGTGTAATGTGAGACCTAAAATACGTGAAATTCCACCCTCAACAACCATCAAAAGCTCTCGCCTTAAAGTCCTTGTAAATGGATTTACTAGGTTATCATCCGATGCAATCTAGGTGACAACAACATTCCCCTCATCATACGATTTCTCATAATAGGTGGTACTCGTGCTCCATGTGTTTAATTGCCTTATGGACTCGTGATTCCTTTAAGTTTGCAACTGCAGCAATATCATTAATTTAAATTATGATAATTTTGGGCAAACTTAGAAATACTTCAAAGTCCATCAAGAAGTTTCTAGAGTCATATAGATAGTTTGGCTGCCTTATAGGTTCCAATTTATCATCTTTCCATGATAGAGTCTGGAGTCCGAAATATATTTCTATATAACACTCCTCCATATTATGGCTCTACTTCCTAAAATTAAACACATAACCTTGAGGTGGATTTACTGCCATCCCCATCTGATTTGAAAATCCGAATTTACGTAACTCATAAGAAGCAGCGAATCTATCCGGTAAGCCTACATATAATTTCTAGTCCTTTTCAGGTACATAAGTATATGTCTTACCACAATTCAACATTCTTATTTTGGGTTACCTTGATACCCACTGTTCATGCCATCGGCAAAATAGATATCCAATCTCGTGCATAGCATTCCTTAGATTAAGCTTCCTCATTTGCCAAAGCATAAGGAACCGCTTTCATCTTCTTTATCTACTTTTGTGTCACAAGACACATTCACTTAGATAAATTCACATGCTAAACGAGTAAGGATCGTATCATTATATGAAACTTGAGATAAGCATAACATCCTTTCTTGTGATCCGTATTACCGTGATCAAAAGGATATTTTTGCTCTTCTTAAGTCCTTCATCTCATACCGCTTTATCAACCATACCCATACGCCCGATAATACTCTTTCATTGTCTCCAATGAGTAAGATACTATCTACGTGTAGTACAAGAAATACCACCACATTTCCATCACTCTTTTTAATACACAAGACCCATCCGATCATTGATTAGATCCATGTCACTGGATTACCTCATCAAAATGGATGTTTCATGATCTTGAAGCTTGCTTTAGTCCATGAATGGACACTTTTAAGCTTACTATCACAATGCTCTTAGCTTTTTGCAATGAATCACTCTGGTTGCTTCACATAGATGTTTCCCTTAAGACTTTCAATCAGGAAAGCTGTCTCGACATCTATTTGCTATCCCTCATATTTCATATGAGTAGCAACAAATAAAAGAGTCCGGATCAACTTAGGCATAACTACCGGCGAACAGGTTTTCTCATAATCGAACCCTTTCTTTCTGAGTATACCTTTTCGCAACAAGCTTGCTTCCAAGGTTTTCACCTTATTCTATGATCCTCTTTTGTTCTTGCATGCCCGTTTCCAATGGCTTTTACGCCATTTAGCGGTTCAACAAGCATCCAGACCTAATTTAAAATCCATCGATTCTATTTTAATATTCATTGCACTTTGCTAGGATTTGGCATTTCTAACTTGTAGTGCTTCGTCATATCCGTGGGTCCATTTCATGTTTGCGAGGGACCAAGTCTCACGACTTTCCCAAAACATGTATCTTACAGGTTGCCGAAGAATCCTCCCACTACGACAAGGCACTACACGCAATTGTGTATCAGACGTGACACGCGTTGCAGTTTACCTTGTGGTATATCCTCTTGTACAATTGGTACTTATACTTTGTGTTTTTCCCTCTCACTTCCTTTAGAACAATTTATACATGGGTTTATGATTTAATACATAGTCTTTTTCCAAAAATCTAGTGTTTGTGTTAACAATCATCCTTCGATCTTTTAGACTAAATAAATCACCCTTCATTTTTCTAGGATATCCCACAAATAGACAAACATTCATACGAATTACTGTTTCTAGGGCATACCCATAAAATGAATTTAGTAATTTCAAATAATTCATCATCCATCTAACCATTTCCATAAGAGTGCTACACCTTCTATCCGCCACACCATTCAGCTGGGGTATGCCCGGTGTAAACAATTTGAGATTTAATCTCAACCTCTGATTAATAACTCCTAACTATCCTAAGAGGTACTCGTAATGACGATTAAATCGTCATTACTTGATATATTTTCCATGACGCTTCACTGTACCAGCCTTGCAATTCTTGAATTAATCAAAGAACTTAGACATGCAGTGCATCAAATAAATATATCAGTATCTAGAATAATCATCGATTGACGAATATTCATATCCACCTCTCATCCGGACAATCTTAGGACCACATAAATCATAATGAACTAATTCCAACATATATATCTTTGGTTCTGCACCCCCTTTGCCTTGAAAAAGGAATTGGTCATTTTTACTCCCAAGCAAGACTCGAAAGTCAGATAGTTTTCACTTCAGATAAACCTAAGGGTCTATCGGCTATCAACTTTTGAATCCTACTCAAGTAAAATGATCTAGTCTTAGATGCCAAATATATGTTTAGTTCATATCCGAAGGTATCTTTCTCTTACTAAGATTAGAAGATTCATTATTAATTACTATTTGTTGCATCTGTGGAATATACATGATTTAAGAGTATACAAATTGTTCACCAACGTACAATAACAGATTACAACTCTATCCTTCATTATAATGACCATGTCATTTAAATGAAATGGAGTATCCATCTATTAATGCATAGAAACTGAAATCAAATTCTTTCTATGAAAACGTACGTAAAATAATTTCTCATAATCAAACGTCTACTCATATCATTAGATAAATAGACAACTCCCACTGCAATAGCCACTACTCTTGTAGTTTTACCCATGTCATAACAATCTTATCCTCACTTAGTAATAAACATTTAGTGATTCCAGTATCTACACACTTCGTGTCAGTAAATGCCATCACTAATCATGTTTTAAACAACTAGTGAATAAGATATAAAACTTGTTCACATTATGATGAAAATGGCTTTCCTTTGCCACATGTTTTGTCAGAAGTTTTCCACCATATACATCCTATTGTAATTCAGGTGAAACTTACTCAAAAATATCTAGGCAATTCACGAAGAATTAAATTGATCTAGGTTTCCCTTCAATTTATACTCCATGCTTTCCCAATTCATTCATCAAATTAAATCATGATTTTCTGCCTTTTAACTTACTCAAGTATCCGAAGAGTTACATGAGACCATCATATTTCTATGAACCTCTCATCTCTTCACTAGAGACTTTAATAGGCATCATGAGACGTCCCTTGTGAGAACACACATGTATTTTCTTAAGCAGTAAAATTCAAAACCAAGATTCTTTTCTAATCATCTAATTTGGACAAGTAAATATAATTTCTTTTAATTAATAATATGTGAGATAAAACCATTTGAAAATCAGAGAATCATAAATTAATTTACCGATCAAAACTTCGAATTTTATCCTTTTATATTGATTCCCTCAAAATAATATAAAAATAAAATTCACCGACATCTCAAGCACCGTGAGTCTGCAAGCCACATTAGTGTGGACGTTTACAAACCCGAACATTTACAAGAGAAGGTTTTACCCATTAATTTCATTTGTCAACCTAACTTCATGACAAAATAATTAATAGTTGGTTCCTCTTTAGCCATGCAAATAATAGCAGTGACTCCGTTGGGGAGGATACTAATTATTTACATCTAAGTGTGCACCATTATTTGATTCCAAGTCCACTGCCCAAGCTTATGTGCCTTACTATTGGAGAAGTGCACACGCGCTCAGATAACTTTCTACAACCATCAATTATATAAGTTTGTACTAGTGAACCGCATATAAGCTCATCCGTTAGGGAGGAAGGCACTATAGCCAACGCGCAAGTCCATATGCATAAACTCTGTACTAGTGATCCGTGAATAAACTCATCCGTTAGGGAGGAAGGCTCTATTGCCAACGCGCAAGTTTACCCACATCACTTACAAACCAATAATGGAGGCCGCGGGAATTAATTACCAATCCCCTCTCCCACTTAGTTATTTAAGACCGAGGGTTTTTACATGCATATAATATTTAAAAATAAAATACGCAACCTAGCATGCTCATACTTCCAAATATATAACAATAATTAACCAATAAAACAATTATAGCAGTTATATATAAGGAAATAAATTGCCAAAAATAAGTTGACTTGATCAACACTCCAACATACATGCATATAATATACCAAATATAATACACAATCTAGCATGCTTCTATTTAAGGCAATAAATCATAGAGAATCATGCATACATATATAATAATAATCAATTAATAAATCAATTATAACAGTTATATAACAGCGAATTTGATTGTTCGCCACCAATCACGAATGCGGACAACTGCGATGGGGATCGACCTCCCCGCAGCCTGCTCCACCACTCCGGCACCATGCCCGATCATATTGTGAAGACTCACGCTGAATCTGATGCAGACCAGTCGAACTTGATGCAAACCCGCTCGAACCTAGTGTAGAGTTGATCGAACCTAATGCAGACCAATCGAACCTGATGTGAATCTGCTCGAACCTGATGCAGACCAATCGAACCTGATGCAAATTCGCTCGAACCTGGTGCAGCATCGATCGAACCTGATGCAGACCAATCGAACCTGATGCAAATCCGCTCGAACCTGGTGCAACATCGCTCGAACCTGATGCAGACCGATCGAACCTGATGCAGACCAATCAAACCTGATGCAAATCCGCTCGAACCTGGTGCAACATCGATTGAACCTGATGCAGACCAATCGAACCTGATGCAAATTCGCTCGAACCTGGTGCAACATCGATCGAACCTGATGCAGACTAATCGAACCTGATGCAAATCCACTCGAACCTTGTGCAGCATCGATCGAACCTGATGCAAATCCGCTCGAACCTGGTGCAGCATCGATCGAACCTGATGTAGACCAATCGAACCTGATGCAAATTCGCTCGAACCTGGTGTAGCATCAATCGAACCTGATGCAGACCAATCGAACCTGATGCAAATCCGCTCGAACTGTCACTCGTCCAAGGGCCTACTTGCACGGAACCAAGTTCAGCCCAACGCGCAACATCAAACTACACCAACTGTCGTTGAGGGTTCGCAACCGTAGGAACCTGGGAATCCAATCTCCACCCTTCCAGATTCTACGCCTGTGAGTTTTGAACATGCTATCCAAATTACAGGTCGATCCAACGGTTAGATTGTGAGAAATAGCTCTTTTCCCTCGACTGTGCAGAACAGAATCGCCCAAAAAACTACTTCTGTTTTCGGCGTATTACCGACTACACAAATCTCCAAATATGATCTTCACCGTTCAGAATGTACATCCACAAAATCTGAACGTGCTGACCAAATATCAGCCTGATCCGACAGTTGAAACTCCGGTTATTACCTCTGCAATATCACTGCGCTGGATTTTCTCTCAATTTCTTCCTTCCATGTGAAATTGACGAACAGTTTTCGTCGAATCCTCTCACACACAACCATCAATGAACAGATATGATATAGGGTACATTTCACATAGGGATATTCATGGTTTGCACAATAAAACCAAAATCCTAAACATGCGATCCTAATTTCGAAAAATTAATCACATAAACCCTAGCCTAACGTGTCACGCTTCACCACGAAACCGAAGCTCTGATACCAATTGTTGGCACTTGGATCATTTGGTTAACGTGACTCATTAGGGATTCATACGTTTCTATCACAGCGGAAGTAATTAATCATAGAAACGATTACCGTTCACCAAGGTATGTTGATGAAGATTGATTCTCGCAGGCAGCCTGCGCAGTCCCACGAGAATGGCTATAACTTCCTTATCTGATGTCGGAATTGAGTGATCTTTGCGTTAGACGATTCTCTCTTCGACGGCTTTCCGTCAGTATATTGATCATCAAATTCTGAGCACTTTACGATTTTATATAAATTTTGCAAGGCGGCAGATAGCAGCAGCAAACTACCTTCTGATCTTCTGCCGTATGTCCCAAGTCCGATCTCGACGTCGTGTGGGCGACGATCTACGAGACCTCCTCAATCTGCTCTCAACCCTCATCACACGTGAATAATTAGTTAGATTAGATTAGGGTTCCAGATAAGCTGATGTGACTTATATACATGGGCTACAGCAGGGACCAGGAGGAGAAATTGGGTTGGGCCTCCATTGGGCTTAAGTATCCAAGCTTAGCCCAAAGCTTATACTTAAGTCCAATAATAATAATATATTCCACTAAAATATTATTATTGCACTACCGTACCAATCCCAAAATTACGTTTTGGGCTCCTTCTTATTATGAGCCCGTTAGTCTCCCCATGTTTAAGATATACAATGTCCATTAATTAATTTAAGTTACTGACAACTCAATTAATTAATATCTCATCCAAAAGTAGTACCACTCAACCTCATTATAATGTTGGAATAAATTCCACCTGCAGGGTTTACATGATAATCCTTATGAGCTCCTCAAGGGGACATCATCAACCTA
Organism: Pogostemon cablin; assembly: GCA_023678885.1. Taxonomy (NCBI): domain Eukaryota; kingdom Viridiplantae; phylum Streptophyta; class Magnoliopsida; order Lamiales; family Lamiaceae; genus Pogostemon; species Pogostemon cablin. The sequence continues at coordinate 34,525,838 of CM042957.1, forward strand.
TGACGGACACGGATTCCTTCTACAATCAACAGCACACCATAGAGACAGCACTACTTCCCAACTCATCGAGTTTGTTGATTTAATTACATGTAAATCTCACCCATTGATGAATCAAAGAAATACATACTGCCCTACGTGTCGAGGTTATTGTATAGGGATTAAGAGCACGAATTTCCATAATAACTGAGATCAAGTTCTCCTATAAGTCAGTATAAGTCGAACGATCTCGAGCGGTCCTGCTCAATACACACAAGTGCACTAATGTGATTCTATAGCCAAGACAAGCTAATACCAAACCACACTACAACCATCCCGATAGAGAGTCCCCGTCTATCTCGATTGTGAGCATCTGTTTATATTTTATAAGGAAACCGATAATATGATCTTCCGCGTGTTGTCGCACAACATATTATCTACAGTATAAAGTAAGTGGACTATTGCATCGAACATATAAATAAATTATAAGATGCAATCATTTGATCATATGATTCTCATTTCAAATTAATTGTTATAACATTATTCATACAAAAAGCTAGACTTTTAGTATACAATCCAACAGAAGGATGGAGCCATAATACGTCAGTGGATAGGTTGAACACTCTTAAATCATGTTTATCCCACGGATGCAACAAATAGTAATTAATGATGCGTCTTTTAATCCTAATAAAAGAAAGACTCTTATAGAAATGATTAGATAGATGATGAATTATTTGGAATTACTAAATTCATTTTATGGATGTGCCCTAGAAACATCATGTCGTATAACGTTTGTCTATTTGTGGAATATCCTAGAAAAATTAAGGGTGATGATTTATTTAGTCCAAAAGATCGAAGGTTGATTATTAACATAAACACTAGATTTTTTTTGGAAAAGGACTATGTATTAAATCATAATGTCATGTATATATTGTTCTAAAGGAAATGAGAGGGAAAACACAAAGTATTAGTACCAAGTGTACAAGAGGATATACCACAAGGTAAACTGCAACGCGTGTCACATCTGATACATAATTGTGTGTAGTGCATTGTCGTAGTGGGAGGGTTGTTCGACAACCTGTAAGATATATATTTTGGGAGAATCATGAGACTTGGTCCCTAGTAAATATGGAATGGACCCATAGATACGACAAAGCACTACAAGATAAAAATGTCGAATCTTAGCAAGATGCGATGATTTCTGAAATAGAATCGATGTATTTTAAATTAGATCTGGCTGCTTGTAGAACCATGGATGGTGTGAAATCCATTGGAAGTGGCTCTGTAAAATAAAAGAGGATCATAGGATAAGGTGAAAACCTTGAAAGCAAAGCTTGTTGCGAAAAGGTATACTCAGAAAGAAAGGGTTCGATTATGAGAAAACCTATTTGCCGGTAGCTATGCCTATGTTGATCCTGACTCTTTTATCTGTTGCTACTCATATGAAATATGAGGGATAGCAAATAGATATCAAGATAGCTTTCCTGATTGGAAGTCTTGAGGAAAACATCTATGTGAAGCAACCAGAGTGATTCATTGTAAAGGGCTAAGAGCATTGTGATAGTAAGCTTAAAAGTGTCCATCGATGCACTAAAGCAAGCTTTAAGATCATGAAACATCCGTTTTGATGAGAAAATTCAAGCATATAGATTTAATCAATGCGCGGATGTGTCTTGTGTATTGAAAAGAGTGACGAAAATATGGTGTTATTTCTTGTATTGTACATGGATAATATATTGCTCATTGAAGACAATGAAAAGTTATTGTCGGGCGTATGGGTATGGTGGATAAAGCAGTATGAAATGAAGGACTTAAAAAAAGCAAAATATATCCTTTTGATCACGGTAATACGGATCACAAGAAATGATATTATGCTTGTCTAAGTTTCATGAAATGATACAATCCTTACTCGTTTTAGCATGTGACTTTATCTAAGAAAATGTGTCTTGACACAAAAGAAAATAAAAAAGATGAAAGCGGTTCCTTATGCTTCGGCAAATAAGGAAGCTTAATCTAAGGAATGCTATGCACGAGAATGGATAACTGTATTGCGAATGACATAGACACTGAGTATCAAAAGTAACCCGAAATAAGAATATTGAACTGTGGTAATACATAATTTTGATGTACCTGAAAAGGTAAAATTTATATGTGGACTTACCGAATAGATTCATTGCTTCTTTTGGGTTATATAGATTCAGATTTTTCAAATCAGATAGGGACGGCATTAAATACACCTCAAAGGTTATGTGTTTAATATTAGGAAGTTGAGTCATAATATGGAGGAGTGTTATATAGAAATATATTTCAGACTCCGGACTTCATCATGGAAAGATGATAAATTGGAGCCTATGAGGCAGACAAAGTATTTATATGACTCTAAAAACTTCATGATGGACTTCGAAGTGATTCTAAGTTTGCCCAATGTTATCATAATTTATTTTGATGATAATGGTGCAGTTGCAAACTTGAAGGAATCACGAGCCCATAAGGCAATTAAACACATGGAGCGCGAGTACCACCTGTTACGAGAAATCGTATGATGAGGGGAAGGTTGTTGTCGCCTAGATTACATCGGATGATAACCTAGTAAATCCATTTACAACAACCTTAAGGCGAAAGCTTTTGATGGTCGTGTAGTGGGAGTGGGAATCAGATGTATGGCAGAAGACAAGACAACATAGTCTTTTAGTATAAGTAGGAGATTGTTGGATTGTATACTAAAAATCTAGCTTTTTGTATGAACAATATTTAAACAATTAATTTGAAATGAGAATCATATGATCAAATGATTGCATCTTATAATTTATTTATATGTTCGATGCAATAGGCCACTTACTTTATACTGTAGATAATATGTTGTGCGACAACATGCAAAAGATCATATTATCGATTTCCTTATAAAGTATAAAACAGATGCTCACAACCGAGATAGACGGGGACTCTCTATTGGGATGATTGTAGTGTGATTTGGTATTAGTTTGTCTTGACTATAGAATCACATTAGTGCACTTGCGTGTATTGAGCAGGACCGCTTGAGATCATTCGACTTGTACTGTCTATATAGAAGAACTTGATCTCAGTTATTATGGATGTTCGTACTCTTAATCCCTATACAATAACCTCGACACGTAGGGCAGTATGTATTTCTTTGATTCATCAATGGGTGAGATTTACATGTAATTAAATCAACAAACTCAGTGAGTTGGGATTGTTGTCTCTATGGTGTGTTGTTGATTATAGAAGGAATTCGTGTCCGAAATAGGTTGATGATGTCCCCTTGAGGAGCTCATAAGGATTATCATGTAAACCCTGCAAGTGGATTTATTCCGGCATAATAATGAGGTTGAGTGGTACTATACTACTCTTGGATGAGATATTAATTAATGGAGTTATCAGTAACTTAATTAATTAATGGACATTATATATCTTAAACATGGGGAGACTAACGGGCTCATAATAAGAAGGAGCCTATAATATAATTATGGGATTGGAAAGGTAGTACAGTAATAATATTTTAGTGGTATATATTATTATTATTGGACTTAAGTATAAGCTTTGGGCTAAGCTTGGATACTTAAGCCCAATGGAGGCCCAACTCTAATTTCTCCTCCTGGTCCCTGTTGTAGCCCATATATAAGTCATCTCAACTGTCCATAAAATCTTCGAGATTGATCATGCCTAACTATGAGGAGGGTGAGGAACAGCAGATTGAGAAGATCTCGAGGATCGTCGCCCACACGACATCGAGATTGGACTTGAGAATATAACAGAAGACTGGAAGGTTGTTTGCTGCTGTTGTCCACTAACTTCTACAATTTTTATAAAATCGTACAGACTTTAGAACAGGACATGTATATACTAATGGAAAGTCACAGAAGAGAGGATCGTTTTGACGAATAGATCACTCAAATCTGACATCGAATGAGAGAGTTATGCCTAAAATGGTGACGCTGTGTAGGCTGGTGGCGAGAATTCATCGTCTTCAACATACCCTGGTGAAAGATAATACGTTTCTTATTTACTTACTTCTGCTGCTTGTTAGAAATGTATGGAACCCTAAAGGTTCACGTTAACCAAACGACCGAATGCCAACATGCCCGAGATAGAGATGGAGAGTGTTCTTATTTTTGCCATACACAACCTAATGGGGGGCACTTTGGAGCCCAAAAGACTGCTGCGAAGGTACTTCAATATACTCTTTATTTGCCTACTTTGTTTAAAGACTGTGAATCCTATGTGGTGACATGCGATAGATGTCAAAAGATGAGAAACATAAGTAGAAGAGATGAGATGCCACTTCAGCCAAGCATTGTTCAATTTAATATCTTTTTGATGAGAATTTTTGTCATGTATTAGCACAAGTGTCTTATATTCGATATATGTGAGAAAATGTGCATTTGAGATATTTTATTGTGTTTTAGGTGGAAAAAGGATTAAAAGTGCAAAGTTGGGGAAAATGTGCAACTTATGCAAGAATGCTGAAAAATGCATGTCCAAATTGTTTAATTTTTTTGCATTCGTGTGGAGCTCTAAAATAGAAGTGTGATATATAGTTGGAAAGCAACAGAAGAGTGGGTCGTTTTGGCGTAAGAAACACCTCAATCAGAGCCTAAACTAGAAAGTTATGATCAAAATGGTGATTTTGCGCAAGTTGTATCTACTCAGCACGAATATTCCACTTTACATGACTTGTTACATCTACAAATGTTGGACTTTTGGTAAGTTCTTTATATGGATAGAAAGTCAAGGAAGAGAGTATCGGGTGAGCGCAAGAATCACTCAAATTGGAGCTTGGACAAGGAAGTTAAGCTCAAAATCGTGAAGTCGCACAACTGCCAGCGAGAATTTCTGAGAATTTCCGAAAATTTCTGAAAATTACCTATTTCTTGGAGCACAATTAATCTCCTTATCATATAATCCTCCATGATTTACCCATATCTTTTATTTCCTTATATTTAGATCCCTTCTCACACCTAGCCTATATATATTTTACATCAATATTCATGTGAGAAGGCAAGCAACACAATCATCCTACACCCCACAAGGGAGTATCATCCCCCAACCATCATTCACATCCTTTCCTCCATCCTTCCATCACTTTGAAGATTCGTCTGTGGAATCAAAAAGAGAACCAACAGGAGGATTCAAGATGGAGAAAGACGCGACGATGCCTACATCTAGGGTTTTATTCGTTTCCTAATTTATCTTGTATTTTCTAGACATATGGGTAAGATCTATCCAACCCCCATGATTGTTCTTTATAATATCATGGGCTAGAACCTTATTGGTAGATTTAGTGTTTTTGAAGGTTTTTTATGAATTAATTGAACTTACTTGTGTATACTCCGTACAACACTACTTGTAAATTTATTTTATATAAGACTATGCATTTTTAATTCATACTCAGAGTTGTTTTGTGCATCATTAACTGTTATGTAGAGTCTGAATATATATCTTGGTTATTGATTGAGTGTGTTCACTGCTGAACAGGATTTCATGTTATGAATACTTATTAATTGAAATGAATTTGCGTTATTAAGTAAGATAAAGAGGATAATTTTATAGTACCTATAAATGGAGATCATATCGGGTTAGAGTACCAAACGCGCGTGGAAATAATTGATACTGATAGTACCTAAAAAGGGGTGAAATTATATCTCTTGCTCCCAGGTTATTCACACGTGTTATACGCATGTTTGCTTGTGTCTATAGAGTAAATATGCATGGCTTAGTGATGCATCCATAATCCACAAGGCAGAGTCGGACATTGATACACGAAAGGGAAAATTAATGAGTGAAACTGAATTGCCCGAAGAGCTACCTATTCTCCTACCTGATTCACTTTCGTATTTTCTTAGTTCCCAATTTATTTTATTTGTTATTTTAATTAATTATTTAGTAGTTAATAATTAAAATCCCAACTTTTATTGTCATTCATCGTAATTAATTAGTAAATAATTAAATTGATAATACGCCGTCCTTTGAGTTTGATATTTAACTTGGTCGCTTGCTTAAGCTGCAACTAATATTCTTAATACTTGGGGATTAATTTTGCGTGCAAAGAAAATACGCATCATTCCCCCATCTAATGGATTTCTCTACATCCTTCTAACAGTGGATTATATTTCTAAGTGTGTGGAAGTCATTCTCACTCGCATGAATGATTCAAAGACTGTGTTGTCTTTCTTGAAGAAATATATATTTGCCTGCTTTGGAGTCCCTAGAGCACTTGTAAGCGATGGAGGTTCCCACTTCGTCAACAAGCTTTTTGAAAGGATTCTCAAGGAATATGGTGTTAAGCATAGGATTACTACACCCTATCATCCTCAAGCTAATGGTCAAGCTGAAGTTTTCAACCGATAAGTGAAATAAATTTTGGAGAAGGTAGTCAGAACTAATAGGAAAGATTGGGCTATGAAGCTCGATGATGTTTTGTGGGGGTTCTGAACTGCATATAAGACTGTGCTTGATATGTCACCTTATGAAATTGTCAATGGGAAACCATGCCACTTACCTGTAGAGATTCAGCATAAGGCTTTTTGGGCTTTGAGAAGTTTGAACCTGTGTCTTAAGGATCAAAAGGAGTTGAGATTGACTCAAATCAATCAACTAAACAAGTTTAGGAATCAAGCTTACAAGAATTCAGTGATCTACAAGCAAAGAATGAAGAAATGGCATGATTCAAAGATCACTTACAAGGAATTCAAGCAAGGTGATGAGGTATTACTCTTTAACTCTCGTTTGAAGCTCTTTGCAGGAAAATTGAAATCGAAGTGGACGGGACCGTTCATTATCCATAGAGCCTGCGGAGGGAGGATTTTTTAGATCATGGACAAAGATGGAGACATCATAGCGGCGAATGGGCATCGACTGAAGCACTATAAGTTGCCGGATGATGCTTGCGTCGTCTTTGAGGATACCTTGCATTGATATGGTATCTTCGTGACTCTCCGACGTTAAACAAGAGTGCCTGTTGGGGGCTTTCTCTCCTGTTTTATTACTTTATTTCATTTGTGTGCGTAAGAAATTTTTATGTTTGAAGTGCTTACTTATAAAAAATTACATCTCTTAGCAAACTTAGTTTCGACTATAGTTTGTACTAAGTTTGAGGTGTGTGATGTACTTACCTCATCGTAGCACCGAGAGTATAATCTTTTCCTTGTAACGTTTGTTAGGGGATGATGAGAGTGTAAATTCATATATTTTGGGCTCTGATTTGCATGAAAATGGAGTACGATTTAGTCTTTTATTGAGACGAATTGGCACGTTTATGGAAAGTCACGAATTAGAGGGTACAAGTATTTTTTGAGTATATTTGGATAGGAAAATAGGTGTAAAAGGCACGGAATTGGAAGACACGATTTTGGAGATAAAAGTCGAGTGTTGTTCGACTCAGAGAGCCTGTTCGACCAACATCAGTTTGGTCGAACAGAGGAGGACAAGTCGAGCAGATTGTGCAGACCCGTCCAGAGAGGTAGCTCAACTTGGAGAGGTTGCTCGACCAACATCGGCTTGATCGATCAGATAGGATGAGGTCGAACAGAATGCCGAAATTGTCCAATAAGCTTGTTCGACTTGAAGGGCTTGCTCGACCAATATCAATGTGGTCGAGCAAGAGAAGGTTGGTCGAGCAGAGTGCCGAAATTGTCCAGAGAGTTTGCTCGATCAGTTGCTCGAGTTGGAGTCCTTGTTCGACAGTATAGCATGGTCGAACGGAGTATCGCTGATGCTATTTATGGTAATTCTGGATGTCTTTTACCAAATTTATCATGTACTTCATACAAAGGCCCATCCTAAGACCATAAGGAGGTCCTATGAGTGTAAAAGAAGAGCTTCCGCAGGAGAAAAAAAGAAGCCAACATATATCTTCCTTCATCCACCAAACCCTACCATCATCCGAAGGGGTCGTGAGAGAGGTTCGTCTGGTGAGTCAAGTAAGATCATACCAACTAGCCATGATTATTCCTAGATCAATCATGGACTAGAACCACCTTGGTAATTATAGGGTTATGAAAGTTTTATGAGTTAGTTGAATTTCCATGTATAAACTCTGTACAACACTACTTGTGATTTATTCTATATAAGATTGTGCCTTTTTAATTCATTCTCAAGGTCATTTTGTGCATCTTTAACTATTATGTAGAGTCTGAATACATCTCTTGGTTATTGATTGAGTGCGTTCACCGCTGAGCATGATTGCATGTTATAATTCTAAGTGAAGAGATTCCAAAGTCTTATTAGAACAATCTTATATAGATACTTATTAATTGAATCGTATTCGGGTTAATAAGTAGGATAAAGAGTATAACTTTATAGTACCTAAAAAGGGGTGAAGTATACGTCTTGCTCCGAGGATATTCACATGTGTCATACGCTTACTTACTTGTGTCTATAGAGTACGCTTGCATGGTTTAGTGATGCGTCCATAAACTACAAGACAGAGTCGGACATCAACACATGGAAAGGAAATTAACGAGTAAAACTGGATTACCTGAAGAACTACTTTATTACTTACTTGATCACAATCAAAATTTCTCTATTGCTTGCGTATTTATTCTGCTATTTCAATTATATGTTATTTAGTTTCACAATTAAACCAAATCTAATTTGCCAACATAATCTTAGTTAATTAGAAAATAATTGAATTGGTACGATAAATACTTGATGACCTTTCAAAACTACAATTGATATCCTTATACTTGAGGATTAATTTTGTGTGTTGAGAAAATGCCCATCAAGTTCTTGGCACCGTTGCGGGGACGACATTAAATATCTTTTGATTATTTCTAGTTTAATTAAGATTATTTTATTTTTATTTTTGATTTCTAACACTTATTCTTCTTAGGTGTATGCTCACAAGATCAATGAAAGGTAAATTAGAGCCATATAATCCAGAGATCGGAGCATCGTCAAGGAAGAAAAAGAAGAAGAAGAGTAAGAGCAAGAACATAGATCCAAATGAAGCTCTTCATTTAGGAGTTGAAGTTGACGTGCTGAATTCCCAAAGGATTGAAGTTGCAACCGAAGATAATTTGGAAGTATAGATAGTCAACATGGCAGCGAATCCTGATACACTTGCCATACGTGAAGTCTTTAAGAACAACGGAGGGGGCAATGCTGGGTTATTAGGAGCAAGAGGGACAGGAGCCGATTTCGATTTACACCCTGCTCTTTTCACCATGATTGAAAGGAGTCCCTTCTTTGGGGAACATTCGAAGATCCTCAGCAATATCATAATAAGTTCCTTGGGTATGCAAGTACACAAAAAGATGCAGGAGCTCATGAGGATGCGAGGAAAATCATATTGTTTAAGTTCTCGCTGAATGAAAAGGCGAGGGATTGGTAGGATAATCTTGATGCTGCTGAATGTGATACATGGGAGAAGTTGAACTCATAACATGTACGAGGAGTAAATGTAAATATTAGTGGCATTTATTGTGTTTTAAGCCTCAAATACATCTAATTTGTGATTAAAGTACTTTTTTAAATTATGATTAATTTAAATAGAAAATTTATTAAGGACTTCATATTTAATTAAGTAAAATTAACGAGAGTAAAAAAAATGTTTATATTGGTGAATGGAATTTTATGAAGCAGATAATTTTTTTTCTTCTAAAAATACTTATGAAATTTGTTGGTTATGGCACACGAGGATGAGTCATTTCAATTTTAAGATTATATAAAAACCTAGCAAAAAAGAATCTATACAGTAAGAATAGAAGATATCTAGATATTGATTTTTAAAAAGGAACATGTTTGAGAAGCTTGTAAAAAAGGCTAGCATATTAAGTTTTGTTTTAACGATAACCTGCAAAGTAAATCAACAAGAAATCTGGATTTCTTACATATAGGTTTATTTGTTCTATCTAAACCAGTAAGCTTAAGTGGAAAGAGATACTAATTGATGACAATTCAAGATACACATTGGACTACACTAATGGCGAAGACGGTTAAGATTCGGTTTAGATTACCTATTCAACTTATTTTATTGAGGAACTTTTTATGAAGATCAGATTTGACAAAGAAAATAAATTCTTTAACAAGTTTATGGATAAATTTTTCGTATATTTACAGAGACACTTAATTCACTAACCATTTATTGAGAACCAAATGTAAAACTCGGCAACTAGAACCCCTCAGCAGATGGGAGTTGATGGGAGAATAAAATACAGAAGGAAGCTACAAGGACTATTATTATTGAAGCACATTTTCCTTAGAAAATTTTTGCAAAAGAAACAAATACAATATTTTATACTCCCTCCATCCCCTTCAAAGAGTTCTTTTTTTCTATTTTGGGCATCCCACCCAAAGAGTCTCATTTTCTTTTTTTAAACACACGGGACCAACACACACCCACTAATACAATTTAAATATGGGGCCCACACTCCCACTAATACAACTACCCATTACACATTAAATAATAAGACTCCTTAATCCACGTGCAAAAAGCAAAAGACCCTCTTTGGGTGGGACGGAGGGAGTACATAAAGTAGATGTTTGATAACCATTAAGTTATAGAAGACACCATATGAGTTGTGGAGAAAAAAAACTAAACATCTCAAACTTCTAATTTTATTGATGTAGTTGTTATGTGATGAATAATGAAAATGAGCAGTGACTTAAGGTATGATTAATATTATTGAATGAAATTATAGTAGAATATAATAAATTTATGAATGGAATAAATATAGGAAAGTAATGACTAAAAATTGAAACTTTCATGGTATTACTTAAGATAACATGTAATGAAAAATACATTTATTAATCAATTCTAACCTTACTGTTAATATTTTACAATATAGTGTAAGGATTGCATTATTTATTTTGAATTACTAAATTACTGACTAAGTCCTAAAAATGGTTCATACTTTTCTTATACGTCGTCCTACAATAACCATCACACCCAAGAAAGGAAAAATTTTTAAATGTTACTTTAATTTCAAATTTATTCCTCACTCCTTGTAACACCCCAGATTTAAAATTTTATTTAGGTTTATATTTTTTGGCACAATTCTTTTAAAGGCCCACAAACAATTCTTATTTCCCCTGAAATTTTATCAAGGCCCCTAGTAAACCCTACAAGAAGTTTCAAAATTCTTAAATGATTAAGATCTCTTACCACATCCCCTAAAGAGAGAAGTATTATCTTTCTTTTTAAATTTATTAGCTTAAAGGGGCAAAGTTTTATAAATGATCAGTTTATATACGCTATTATCATACTCACTCTTCTTAACCCTAAAATTTCTACAACTCACCGCTCAAAGAGAAGGAAGAGGTAATCCTCATTTTGTTCTATTCATAACTCTTTATTATTTTCCAATGCGTAGGTTAAACACATATTTTTCCTTATGCCAAATCTCAATTCAAAATAAGTTTTTCCTCCAAACCATGGATTGATTTTCTCTAATCTCTACCATTTTTTTTTATATTTTATATAGTTTAATTTAATCGTAATTTTCATGATCGTCGGATTAAGTTTCGATAATTATTTATTTAATTACTAGGCTTCAAGAAGAATTTGAATTGATACTTTCAGATCAGTGTTCAATTTAAGGTGAGAATTCATATTACTATTATTTGTTAAGTTTTCACATGTGTTAACTATGTGATGATATGAATGTCTTTATGATCATAAATTAATAAATTATATGTGTAACGGACCGTAAGGTACCCTACCGATTACATGTTACAGATAGTGAATCACGATATTTTATCACATTATTTTTATGCTACGGGTAATGAACCGAAAGATGCTTTACCATCATGTCAAGATCCAATATGTAAGCATTTAATTTATTAACGTATGAGATTTTTTAATCTATGGCAGTGATGTGTTTCTATATCTTCAGCATGAATATATTATCATAAGTCTAGAAAGTTAGATTAATTAGTCTATGTTGGATTTTTCTAGAGTTGTTGTTCCTCTTATTGGTCAACATTTCGTTTATTTTTCTCTTGTGATTTTATTTAATTACTTATTTAATTTTCTGCTATGTAGTTCATAATTAATTATTTTCTCAAAATTGAATTGGTTACTTGTCTTAATAATTCGAGTAGTATTAAAATTGGTAGTAGTCTGTCCTATAGGTTTGATAATTTAACTTGGTCGCTTATTAGCTATAATTGATATCCTTCACACTTGGAAATTAAATTGAAGTGCATAGAAAACGCATGAACACACACAAAGTGTTCCAATGCATAATAACTTCCATACTCAAATATAAGTTTGGAAAACACTAAGAGAATATTTAGTTCATTAAACTTATTAAGTGGTTAATAAAGTTTAAAAGGAATAAGCATATGAATTGCTTTTATTCTTTATTATTTTAATGGGATATATTTACCCACCTCCTTCTTAAGTGTTGTAATGCACCGGACCCCTTGGTTTTAAGTAACATGCTTAAAAGGAAATTTAGCCTGTTTAATTGCAATTAGTGTGTAAACTCCCTTTTCTTTAGTAATTTTTTAAGGTTCATAACGTTTTATTAAGTCAATGTGAACCAAACACTCCCTAAGAAGCTTATATGTCACGAGTCAAAGGGAAAGGAATGTTGCTCGCAAAATTTAAAAAGGTAGCTTGGGTCAATTTTCTTAACTCATCCTTGTCGAAGCCGAGTTGTTGATGTTTCTACGTTCCAAAGATCAGCATAAAACATAGTCCTTTCATAGTTGAGCATGTCAAACTATTAAGCCATGTAATGTAGCCAAGCCCGTAGCATGACCACTCTTGCTAATATTCTACGCTTGTTGATCATGCGCCAAGAGATTCATCAACCACGACTCACGTGGTGCAACACGTCTGTTTGCTGGCTATCTTCAATATAATTCTAAATTATCTTCTGGACTCAGCCATGCACAACTCGAGTTTCAAGGCTCGAGAGTGTTCCCTCCTTAAGTCTCCCTACATTATAAATTTCTCTCCTAATTATCTCTGAATTCACTGTACTTTAAATAATTATGTTATTAACACAATTATCAGCTCCAGTTTACTGTTTTAGTTATGCACATAAAACACCATTTTCTTCATTTTACACCGTCTTCCTCAAATACTATTTCTCATCCAATTCACCCATCCAATCCATTTAATCAAAGAAGCATTTGAGATTTGAAGATCTCAAGAGAAGAAAAGGGAATCTATTGAAGACAATATTCGAAGAAAGCATGCACTTATAAAATATTGTAATTTTCTTGGTTGTTAATGAAAATTTGTAGAAAAACTTATTTTATACTCCTTTGTGAGATTAATAATTATGGTTCTAATAGACTCAAGCTGAGCTCAAGTTTGAGTTTAAATTTAAGTTATTATTAGCAAGCTTTTATCGAGTCAAATTCGAACTATTCGCAAGCTTAATATTTTCCGAAAAGTTGAGCTTGAGAAAAATAAAAAATAAAAAGTAGTAAGAAGAGATTGAGCCTATGATATTCGACTCAGCTCAGGTAATTTAATTACGTCAATGTATGGTAAGAGAATTCAAGAAGAGTAATTAATCCTAGAACATATGATATTGATTTCATAATAGTTTTATAATTTTATTATTTACAAATAGACTCTTTGTAGTGATTAATTGGTGCACAATATGTTTATAATTCGTGGTAGTGGTTTAATAAGTTCATACACTTGTTTGCGTTAATGTTGGTTTTTTTTTTTAAATAGTAAAAAAAATGATGTTGGTGTAGATTTTAATTGCTATGAGTAAATTCATCTATGGTTTGACGAACAAACACTTACTTTTCATTTGTCAGTGGCCAAAATCTCACATCTTGGAAGCAACAATACGCCATCATTGAAAAATATAAAGAGAGAACGCCATCGAAAGATTGCTACAAAGAGAACTCGAAGATTAATAGAAGAGAATGTTGTTGCAATGGACGAGGACAAATCAAAAGAGCCATAAGGAGAGTATTTAGTGTGAAAATCTGCATGTTTTAAAGTTCGATTTAATGCCTTTTTGTTGGAATTGTTGTTGAATATTAGCATAAATATTTTACTTTTCACAAATTTGAGGAATTAATGCATTTGAAGTGTTATGTCGTATTTTTAAGATAGAAAAGGAATAAGAAAAGGGTAAAACGCACGATGAAGAAGAGAAACCGTGTTGGATTTCTGAGACATGGCACAAGCACGAAGTAAAATTGTGCGGCTTCATAGAATCCTAACACGAACAAGGCTTGAACTCGTGCAAATTATCAAAGCCATTGCATGAACTAGGAGGGAAATAATGCTCAAATTTTAGAAAGTGCAAGAGTACAATGCAAATTGTGCTTGATTTTCTAAAATTGTTCATAATCAGGAGTGCAAACATGAGTTAATTTTCATCATGCCATATGTTATTTTATAATGTTGGAAAGCCAAGGAGAAATGATTATTTTGGATCAAGAATCACCTAAATTGGAATTTGAATGAGGAATTTGTGATAAAAACGGTGAGGTCGCGCAGTGATGATAGGGTTTACAAAAATCCTTATAATTTAGTTCTCTATCCTATTTTCTTGGATCTGAAATAGTTTTTCTTATTTATCCAAAATCTCACATCTCATAGAGCTTATCTTATTCCCTTAGTCCATTCTATACATACTCTGAGGCACCCATGTGTATGACTGTCTCTCGGTGATATCATTTTATACTTTAATTTGTAATTAGTTATCACTTTTTATTAAAGATGTTATCGCTTTTCTTTTAAAATGTTATCACATGGGGGGCTGCTATTTGCACCCTGTAATTACTAAACGTACCCAAAAAATATTTAATAAGACATAATTATCCTTATAAAACTTATATATGTTCGGTTGCAACAACCAAACAGTCATCTATGTTTATCTGTTCTGTTGCAATAATCGAAAAGAACAAAAAATTCATATATCTTATCTGTTCGGTTGTAATAACTGAACAGTCATCTATCTTTATGTGTTCGGTTACAACATCCGAATAGAACAAAGAATTCATATATTGTTCGATTGCAACAACCGAACAGAACATTATTTATTTGTTAAGTCATATCTACATGATTCGTGGAAGTAAGTAAGTTTCTGCTCTATCAACAGAAGTGGCAGTGGTAGTGGTTATAAATTTGTCTAAATCACAACCACTACCACTGCCACTTCCGTTGATAGAGCAGAAACTTACTTACTTCCATAAATCACCATTTTTCTTTAAAGATTGATGTTCATGAAAATTATCTGTTATCTTATTTATTCGATAATGTAGATATGAATTAAAAAAATAAAACATAAATTATTCTGTTCGGTTGCTGCAACCGAACACATAAGATATATGAATTCTTTGTTGTGTTCAGTTGTAACAATCGAACAAACAAAGATAGATGATTGTTCGGTTGTTGCAACCGAACAGATATAAGTTTTATAAGGGCAATTATGTCTTATTAAATATTTTTGGGGTACGTTTAGTAATTTCGGGGGTGCGAATAGCCGCCCCCTATCACATTTTATTTACATTATAAATTGTTCATGAAATAATTCACGCATCATTATAATTTTTCATCAATTGGGTATCACTTTCAAATGATGTCATTTCTTATCAATCTCACGGATGTCATTCAGTGAGACGAACTCACACAAGTCTTTGTCATGTAGTACTCCATAATCATCCTGTGAAAAATCATATCGAAGACCATCCATTATTATCACTCCCACATATTAGGGTTCTAAACCCTAACATCCATCGCCTACCGCTATCCATCTCTACTTTCATCTGCCTTTTACCTATCATCCCTCATACTCAATTACGGTATCTGTTATTTGAGAAAGAGAATAAAGGGGGATCTTCAAGACGGAAGAGAAGATGAAGAATTGCACCACCAAGGGATTTTCTTCTTTCTTTAATTTTTTATTATTTATTTTAGACTCGTGAGTAAATTTCATTCCATTACCATGGTTGTTTCTTTTAACTTCATGAGCTAGTCTCTTTTTTCTAGTTTTAGGATTTTGATCAAGATTTGAATAATATTAAATTGATGATTTAGACTAGGTTATGAATTTTCGTAGAATATTTATTCATTTATTTATGATTGGAAGAGTTATATATTTTGTTTCATATCTGTCCTCAGTTATATTCATGTCATGACCAATGTGTGTTTATAATTGTTGCTTGAGTGCATCGCGGGATTTGAGTTATTTTTTATTATCACGAGCTTTATCAATATATCTTTTATTGATTAGAACTTTCAATATTGGGCATCTTTTGTCTTTGAATTACCAACCTGGATAACTAAGATAGGAATCTGAGAGTAGTTCTTGTAATACCTATTGGGAATGCAAGTTAGAATATAAGTATCCTCTAAGGGAACGTATTCGCATCATTAGTACCTAGAAAGGGAATAAGGATTCTTTCTCCACATTGAGGATCTTGAAATCAGATTTACGTGTTATGTGGTTTGGACCTAACAGACTTAGCATATATTAGTGATTGCTAATTCCATAACTTCTGTAGTATCTGAACTATCTATGTCAGGAGTTCATTTAAATTATTTAGGTTGAATTAACTTAGAACTATCTTATTCTTGTCTCTGAAACACTTGTGATTATTTGTGGCTTTTATTTTATTTATTTTATCTTACTATTTAATTTCCTGCGTAGTCATCTTTAATGTCGTGGGTTTGATAATTTAACTTGATCGTGCTACAATTTATCGTTTACACTTGAGAGTAAACATTCTTTTGAGTAAAGAAAAAGAGTGAACAGATAGAATGTCAAGCATGAAAAGAAATAGCAATAGAAGCAGGGGAATCGAAAGAGCCTTGGAAATACCTAATTTTCGTATTTAGAGGATCCATTTCTTAACAAGTCAAGTTATTTGACTCGAATGTATATACACATATACTTAGACAACAACTTAAGTGTTATAATTATCTCAAAAGTACAAAATTCCACCTTAAATAATGTTTCGTATGTAAGATGGAATTCGGGAGTCATTTTAATTTTTTGAAACGAAAAAAGACATATTTGAAATGAATAAAAATAAATTTAAAATCATAATTTTATGTAGAGGCTTATGTTTAAATATGGTGTCTTTTTTCTAATAATTAATTTGCAACTGTTATAAGTGAATTATGTACTGGGAAATTAGTGTATGTTGAGGCACCCCAATACTTGATTGCAGCCAAATCATATGGTCTTGCAGCAGCTTTTTCTTTATCATATGCTCCTATAAAGAAATTGTCAAACATTCATTAAAAGCTAAAGATAAATATTTGTGTGATACTGCCTTAAGATTCTAGTTCTGTAAGACGAAGCTCTATTTACCAGTTAAAGATATACGCTTCTCATTGAAATTGAAGCTAATTATAGGAATTTTTAGACCAAAATGTCTCTACTCTTTTTTTATTATTTTATTATTCAGTATCGGTAATTGTGTCGGATACTCGACATAAAATACCGATTCATGTCTGACTCCATCGTCATAGCATCAGATGTTGGATTCAGTGTCGGAGCTCGAACATAGCATACTGACACATGATTGACACCGAATTCAACATTTTGTGCTATGGTGTCGGTGATCATCACTATTTTCACCTATATTTTAGTGTATTTTTATATGTTATTTTCGTAGTATATGTCCATTGTTGTAGTATTTGGTGGTGTTTATTGTTCATTTGGAGATTATGTGTGATGATATATAAATTTGTGAAAATGAGCATAAATGTATGTTAAGAAGGTGAAAAATGGAGCAAAACGGAGTTGGGAGCCAAAATGGGAGAAAACATGCAATGGGTGTCACAACTCGACATGGCTCCTGAACACGAGTCGAGTTTCTGCATTGAGCCCATTTCGAGTTATGTCAAGTTAGGCATCGGATGTCGGCTGTTACCACCTAAAACATGAACTCGGCCTCCCCGTTCATCGAGCTTCGGAGCTAGAGTCGAGCTCTGTCCTATTGGAAGAAATTGTCGAGAAACATGTTTAGACTCGAGTCAAGCTGCAGAGCTCGAGTCGAGTTCGATCTAAAGTTGCAAATTAATTCAGTGTCAATTTAATATTCTAGGCTTATAAATACATCATTAGCATCATTTTTATGGGTGAAACCATTTCTGGAGAGGTTACACACACTTTTCACCTCAATTCCCACACACATCCTCTCCACTCCATTCTACCATCAATTTCCATTGAATTCCCACACTTCTATTCATAATCATCCCGTACATCACAAATCTAAGAAGAAGCACTCAATTGGTGGAGGATTTGGCATGATAGAAGAGGAGGAGATCTACCTTATAAGGGAAGCTTGTCATCTTCTATTTTGTTATTTTTCTCTTTTTAGGGCTCAATTGGAACAAGTTATGGATTGTAATGAATTTGCTATAATTGTAGTAGGCTAGTGAGGCTAGCAAACATGATTGGTTTGGAATTCTAGGTATTGTAAACAAGGTGTTTGATGAATTGATTGGATTGATTTACTTTCTGTTGTGAATGCATATTCTCATTTCATGTTATGACTTGTGTGGTTAATTGATCATTTAATGTTAATTGGAGTGAAAACTTGATTATATGTTGTGGTTGATTGATTGAATCATTTTATGGCATGAGATGACTCTATTAGAAGTGTGACTTGAGATTGTAAAGTCCAATGCATGCTTAGAACCTCACAAAAGAACATTAGGAAGAGTTGCCTTTCAATCGGAACTTGGACCTTGTGATAGGACTTCTCTATAGGACCCTAATACCTCATTAGGGAATGGGAATTATAGTGAAACTCTCCTAGGTGCTATTTTGAGATTACTTATGTGATAAGTGGTCTACATCTATGGAGCTTATAGTGGGAATAGTGAGAGTATATAGTATCCAATCCATGACATTCGTCATCACATGTGATGAGCATAGGAAACCTCTCCATAGTGTAGCTAGCCTTACTACCTTCTTAGATTATTTTACATTCACTCATCTATCCATCTCATTTGTTACTTGAGCATTTTATTAATTACTTGTCCATTACTTTTATTAGTTGGTAATTGTAGTTAAACAACCATCCTATCATTCGATTAGTCCTTCTAGAGTGAGTATTTTATGAATACAGATACATATCATTTTCCTTTAGGATTCGATATTTTAGTAGTTGGTCACCAGCACTACACAATGATAGAGTACACTTGCTCTTCATAAGGAAAGTACCAATCAGTCAGACATGATGTCTATATCTAGAATTGGGGCTCCAATCCATACTGACACAGAATAATTAAATTATTAAAAAAAGAGTACAGGGGCATTTTAGTCAAAAGAAGGTCATTTGGGTATAGATGATATAAGTTAAGTTGTTGGATGATAATTTAAACAATTGAGATTGGTTATTTTTGACAATTGGCACAAAACGTTACAACATTTGAGAATTAAGAGTTTAATTAGGATTTAAAATTTTAAGATGTAGCTAATTAGAATCTACAAAAGACTCTTTAAAGTTTGGAGACCATTTTCAGAAATAGTGAACATTTTTAAATTTAAAAAAGGTTTAATTACGTTAAAATACAAGTCATTTTCCTCTTTTTTAAATTTAATCATGAACTATTTTTTTTATGAAAAAAATACAAGACCTTTCCATTTTTCAATTTAATCACGAAGTTTTATTTTTTTCAATTATATACTATAATTTTTTAATATTTTTCTCAATTTAATCATAATTTTTTTCTTTTATAATACATGAAAATTTATATTTCACAATTTAATCATATATTTTTTTATTAATAAAATATGGAAATTTCAATTAGTAAATATTAATATGTATTATATATATCTTTATAAGAAGTTTATTATTAATAGATACATGTTTGTATAGTCTAATTACTCATACATACATTAATCTAATATAATTAATACTAGATACCAAATTATGTCTTATATTACCCAAATTACCCTTATTAATATTAATGTGCAAAATCTATATTACAGGCATACTATAATTATTTCTAAAAAATTTCTGAAATTTCTCACTAATTTAGATCTGATGAAAACAAGAAAACACACTCACCAATGGAATCCTCACCCATCAAAACACATGATCTTAGTGAGTTTGACAATACGATCAAATTTTTCGTATGATTAAATTAACTCACCCAAATTCTTCATTAAAAATGTCTATCTGAATGAGGAACAAAATTTCCTGTAAATCGGACTGATGCTCCATTTAAAATGTCTGATTTTACTAAATGATTTTGTTTGATTATGTTGTTTGAAGTCAATGTGATTCTTTAGATATGAAAGAGGAACAAAATTTCCTGTGTATTTATTTTGTTCAAAATTGAATGTTGAATTTTAAAGGTTTTAAGAAATAGGGACATCATATGATTTTCTTCTTGAGGAGTCTTTCCAAAGTTCAAGTTCCACACATCGCTATGACAGATTATTTATCTATGACATGTACGCCGATGTGCAGAGCAGTTTTATAGATTGTGCATCGATGTGCATTTATTCTTCCATGAGATGTACGCCGATGTGCATAGCAGTTTTTTTTAAAGCAGAAACGATTAGTTTCACATATCGCCATGATAGATTATTCTTAAATGATATGTACGCCAATGTGCAGAGTAGTTTTATAAATTCTACATCGATGTGCATTTATTCTTCCATGAGATGTACGCCGATGTGCATAGAAATTTTTTTTTAAAAAAAAAAAGCAGAAACGGTTATTAATTGTAAAACAGTTTTATTAATAAGAAAAAAAAGGAGGCAGAAACAATTTTTAATTGTAGAATTAGTATATATTGAAATATACACCAATGTTCAATAAGAAAATACTAGCAATTCGAGATGTAATTTGATGGGGGCATGCATTCCTATTTCGATCGTGTTAAAATTGGAGAGAGATTTAAGGAGAAATTTTAGGGATAATTTTAATATTTCAGTTAAATGATATTGTGCACATTAATATTAAGGTGGATAATTTGGGAATTGGAATATATCATTTTGTAGTTATAAGTAATTATGTTTAGTCAATGTATTGGATCGTAATATTTTAACATGTTTTGTACCTACTAATTACTAACCCTATTATAATGTATACATTACATATTATAAATATAAAAAAATGAAATAAAATAATTCATAATCAATATTGGCTAAATATTAAAGAAAATATGAATTAATTAAAACTGCAATTAAATTAATTCCCATCGAAAGAAAAAAAAAATCAATGTGTCAGAAAATTAATTTTTATTTTTAGAATTTATTATTCTTTTTAATATTTATTAACAAATTATTTAAACTTATATAATGCTTATGTGACGTAGATTTAGAGAATAGAGCAGTTGTAATTTTAAACTTAAATTTTTATATTTTTATAATTTAATCAAAAAAAATATTAATAAAATATATACCTATCTTAATTAATAAAAATGTAAATTATTTAAAATATAATTTACATAAATTAAAATATTATGAATATTAAAAAAATTATAAAATAATTCATAAAAATCCATGATTAAATTTATTTAATAAAAATAAAAAGTTCATGATTATATTTAAAAAAATATAAAAAGTCATGTATTCAATTGATAAAAAAAAAGATAGTTCGTGATTAAATTGAGATAAGATATTTCGGTTATGTATTTTTTCATATAAAAATAGTTCATGTTTAAATTGAAAAAAGACGAAAAGATTGTGTATTTTAATATAATTAACCCTTTAAAAAATTATATTTTTATTATGCTCCAACAAACTCTTTATATTTTCAATTTTAATGTACATTTATGACATATTTTCTCTTTTAATTTATTAAAAACTATTTCACTCAAGTGAAAACCCACAAAGTATATAACATTTAATGTAATCAACTTTGAAGAGTGGATTTGACTTTTTTATTTTAGAGAGTGAAAACCATTATGTAAATTTAACTTTTAAAATTAAGAATGTGTAGGAGCTTACTTTTATTGAAATTCTTTCTAAAATATGAATATTTTGTACTTTACATTAGCTTTTGGAGGTGCTCTTACGGTAGATACCCATTTTAACTAATTATTACATTTAATTTTTAAAATTATGAATTGATTCCGATAAAGAAAAAAATTGATTTATTTTTATTTTTTGTCGTTCAAGTGATATACATTATTTTTAACAATTAAAAATTAATTTATAAATATTTAATTTAAAATTGTTATAAGAGGAAAAAAAATAAAAGGACATCCATGCAAGTGAGGAATGACTATTTAGATCCCGACATGAATCTTCTGTTACATTTTTGTATTACGTCTCTTATTTTGAATCGTTGGATGATTGACACGTAGTTGATCGGTGTTATTTTCACCTAGTTTTTGTAGGTTTATTTTGGTTATTTTATTGTGTTTTATTCCGGTTGTAGTGTTATTAGTGGAGTATTGTAGCATTTGTGTAGTTATTAGTATAATATGATAAATGTCCATGGTTTAATCAAATTATGCTTAAAACAGGTGAAAATGGCAGAAAAATGGAGTCAAAAAATGCAAACGAGGATGAAATTGTGCTCGAACTCGTGGTGAGTTGCGTCACTCGCCTCGAGTTTAGTATCCAAACTCGCCTCGAGGTTGTCACTAGAGCTGTAAAAAGGCGAGCTTGGGCAACCTCGAATTAGAACATTCAACTCGCCCCTATGAAAAGGCGTATGCGGAACTCGTCACGAGTTGGTGGCAGCAACTCGCGGCGAGTTGCGACAAAATATGCCAGTTGCCCAGAAAATCCTGAATGTTACACAAATTGGATATTTTAACTCCCTTTCATCATCTAAAAAAGTATTATTTGGGACCTGATTGAGATACACACACTTTTCAACTCTTTTCAAACACATTTTCTCTCATCTTCATCATCCATCATCATCCATAAATACCCATCAATTCCTCCATAATTTCTATCCATTTTTACACTATTCATCCACCAATCACCTATCTTAGGGAAGATCATCAAGGAATTGGGAGGATCATCAAGATAAGAGAAGACACATCCTTAAAGAGATTTATGAAGCATGCTTATCTTGTTTTGTTATCTTTTCATTTTAAGGATTACTATGGAGCTATGTAATGATTTTATTATTGTTTTCATGGATTCTATAGTAGTCTAGTCTAAATAGTGAGACTAGTCACATCAGTGTTTTTATAACCAGATCGGGGATTGAATCGGTTGCCTCCACGATTTACGGTTGGAATAGTCGGACCAGTGGTTCAATCATAAAAATGAAAATCACCTATTTTTAATTGAATAGGGTTAATTGCATAAAAAAATCATCACATTTACTTTATTTACATTTTAATCTCATCTTTTAAGATTTGGCAAAACAAACATCAACCTTTCAAGGGCTTGGTGAATCCCACCCAATGGGCAGGTCCCCCTGCCCAATTGCCGACTCCTGTTGGGATGCTTACCAGTCGCTGGTCAACGATTATGTTCCCAATTTTGACATTCGCAGCCACTGCGGCTTCCAGACGCCGTGAATTTTGCAAGGCTGCATGAACATCTCCACCTGATCGGAGTTCGAGGCTGGCATTCCCCGAACTTCTCTCGACGGCGTCATCTTTGCCTGTAACCAGTCCCTCCTCAATAACTCTCCCTGCACCTCCTGCACCACCGCACTTGTCGGTATTTAGGCATCGTTTCTCCATAGACCTTCAATTGGGAATATTTTCAAGTGTATAGAATACCCATTTATTTACATCGCGGCGTTCGGTAATCAATATGGGCCTACCGATGTAGGTAATGCCAAGTGTTTGTTTTATCTCAATTTCACTTCATTTGTTTCTAGCAATAAAAAAAATAATAAGAAGATTATAATGATAATGATCTCTGTAATTGTTGCTTGTGTTGTGATTTTGATTCTGGGTTCTTTGGCTTCTCGTTTTCTTTGAGGAGGAAGGCTAGACATGTTAAAAGTAGTATAAAGAGTGGTGTTAATGCCAACTTTGGATTGAATTCAATTAGTTCTAGTACAACCTTAATTAGGTCTCTTTCAACGAAATTAAGGCTGCAACTAAGAATTTCTCTAGGTTGAACATAATCGGAAAAGGAGGTTCTGGAAATGTGTACAAAGGTGTATTACTTGATGTTTCTGAAGTGGCATTGAAGAGGTTCAAGAACTGCTCTGCATCCAGGTCAGCAATCGGGCAGGAGATATGCCCATTTGGGTGTGATTTGCCAAACCCCTAAAAGGTTGATATTTTTTTGTCAAATCTTAAAAGTTTGGATTAAATTTCAAATAAAGAAAAGGTGGGTATTTTTTATACAATTAATCCTTTTTATTATTATTTCATTACTTTATATATAATTTTATGTTAACTTACTTAATGTACAAGTAAATCGACCCCTATAAAAAAATTGTCATCAAATTTCTAATAAATTTCAAATGATTATATTTACCTTAATTTGAAGAGCTCAAATTTAAGCTCAAACTCGTGGTGAGTTGCGATACTCACCATGAGTTTGGTACCCAACTCTCCTCGAGGATGGCACTAGAGCCGCAGAAGGGAGAGCTTGGACAATTCGGATTGAAAACTTCAACTCACCCCTGCGAAAGAGTGAGTGTGCAACTCGCCACGAGTTGGTACCAGCAACTCGCCATGAATGTTGAGTATTCCAGCAGTCCAAAAATCTTTAGTCACGAGACAAGTTGCAAAAAAATATTCCAGCTGTCCAGAAATCCCTATATATTCTCCCTAATTGAATATTCTAATTCTCTTTCATCATCTAAAAATTAGTTTTCGTGGCCTGATTGAGGTACATACACATTCCACCTCTTTTCACACACATTTTCTCTCATCTTCATCATCCATCTTCCTCTATCAATACCCATAAATTCGTCCATAATTTCCATCAATTTTTACGCCATTCATCCACCCATCACCTATCTAAGGAAGATCGTCAAGAAATTGGAAGAATCATCAAGAGAAGAGAAGACCCATCCTTAAAGAGATTTAGGGAGCATTCTTATATTATTTAATTATCTTTTCATTTTATGAACTACTATGGAGTTATGGAATGATTTTATTAATATTTTCAAGGATTCTATAGTAGGCTAATCTCATTAGTGAGGCTAGCCACATGATGGATTAAGAATTTTCTAGATTTGTAGATTTATGATGGTTTGTTGAATTAATCTTTGATATTTTTATTTTAATGCTAATTCCTTAAATGTTAATTTGAGATATGTGGTTGATTTATCCTTTCATGTAATTAGGACTGCAAATCCAATTAGATGTTAGGGTGGTTGATTAAATTATTTCTTTCTAAGATTTAAGCATGTTATTGTAAGGGGAGTCTGGCCAAGGCCTCCATGTGCATAGAACACTTGAGATAGAACATTAGGAAAATTACTCATGCAAGAATATTAATCTAGTGAGGGGAACCTCATCGTTACAATTGTAATACCCTTGTTGGGAATTGAGAGTAAGATCAATACTAGGAGCCTTTTTAGAGCTTGTAATGATTTAATATCCTTCTCGCCATTGCCATTGGGAGTAGGTGCGTCGAGTAATTGCCTCTATATTTTGATCAACAAGAGAAACCATCACATATCCATAAGTCTAGAATCGCCCTTAGTCATAGTGTGGTTAGCCTTGCCACATTTCATTCATATTCATTTCATCTATTGTTCTTGTTAGTTGATTGTTTAATAATTCATTTTAATTATTAATTGTTACTTGTGATTGATTTCACACCTAAAACCTTATTGTCATCGCTCTCATAAAGATGATTAAATCTAAAATCTGGATACACTCAAAGTTGAAATTTCCTGCGGATCGATATTTAACTTGGTCACCTAAAGACTATTACGATAGAATAGAGTTGCTCTCATCACAAGGAAAGAATTTAGCAATCAGTAGATCTATACTTTTAAAGAAAAATATCAACCCTAAGGGCAAGGTTGAGATTTTTCTCCTTGCATACGAGTTATTCATCTAAAGTGTGTAATAAGAGATTTAACACTATAATGTAACAGGATACTTAAGATCTTAGATCCTACTCTACCAAATTCATTACCAACCCATCATATTTTAGTTGGTTGATGAAGGATTGTCGTAAGTAATTAATTATCTTTTTAGTCAAGGAACTCACCAAGATACACTGCTCCACACCAACAAATGCACCCAACGCATCATCAAATGATTATTAAGGAATGATGAATATATTTTCATATATTTGTTTATCTTGTAAATCTTAGATTAATTGTTTGATTGAGAGAGATTTAAGGAAATTGTTGTACCTCTCTCTCAATCTATATATACGTCTGTATTCTTCTCACAATATATGAAAAACATCTTTCATCATCTTATATGGTATCACGAGGGGTTTCGACCTACCTTTTCTCTTTCACCCACCACAACCTACGTTTGAATCACCATGTCTACGATCACCGAAACATCCTCCTCCACCACCACCCGCACTCCTATCGTCCCCATTACTGCCCATCACCATCTTCCGATTGCACTTGGGATCTTGTTCCACCTCCTTCCGGTGCTAACATTATTGGATGCAAATGGGTGTTTCGAGTCAAGCGATAACCTGATGGCTCTATTGACAGGTTCAAAGCACGACTCGTTGCAAAGGGTTTTCAACAATGGCCAGGTCTTGATTTTCGTGAGACATTTAGTCCGGTTGTCAAACCAGTAACTATACGTATTGTTCTATCCATTGCACTTCACTACACATGGCCGCTACGACAGATGGACGTTAGCAATGCTTTTCTCCATGGCAATATAGATGTTCCTGTCTATATGCGTCAACCACCAGGATTTGTTGATCAACACTCTCCACATCATGTGTGTCTCTTACGTCGCACCTTATATGGGCTCCGACAGGCACCGCGAGCATGGAATACGGCCCTATGCTCGGCTATTCTGTCCTTTGGTTTCATTCAGTCACGAGCTGACTCCTCTTTTTTCATCTACAAACAAAGGTCAGTAACAATTCTCATTCTTGCATATGTTGATGATTTAATCATCACAGGCTCCTGCGCTAGCACCATTTCAGAGGTCATGAGGCATCTACAAAAGGTTTTTCTAGTCAAAGACATGGGGCCACTGACATATTTTCTGGGCATCGAAGTTGCTTCTTGCTGAGAGGGTCTCTTTCTATCACAACATAAATACACCATTGATCTCCTCAAGAAGTTTTCCTTGGAGGGCGTGAAGCCTGTTGCTACACCAATGGCTCAAAAACTGCCTCCCTCACATGGCTCTACTGATGCCACAGAGTATAGATGTGCAATCGGTGGACTTCAATACCTTACATTCACGCGACCGGATATTGCGTTTGCCGTCAACAAACTAGCTCAGCATATGTCTTCTCCTTCAAGCACTCATTGGGATGCTGTAAAGTGCCTATTCCGTTACTTGAAGGGCACTCTATATCATGGTCTATTACTGCAGCGAGCTTCTCCTAAGCACTCCTTGCAGCTTACTGCCTACACTGACTCGGATTTTGGTGGAGACTTGAGCGACTGCAAATCAACTTCTGCTTATGTAATTTTCTTTGGCTCGAATCCAATATCATGGTGCTCCCGAAAGCAACGTGGTGTTGCTCGCTCGTCCACGGAGGCCGAATAACGCGCTCTAGCTTCCGCCGCATCTGAGGTATGCTGGATACAACACCTGCTTGGTGAACTTGGCCTTCCTTGTACCTCACCTCCGCGGCTTCTAAGTGACAACATGGGTGCCACACGCCTTGCTCACAATCCTGTCCAGCACTCAAGAATGAAGCACATTGCAATTGATCTTCACTTCGTCAGGGATCTTGCCTCGAAGAACTGTTTATCGGTTGCTTATGTTCACACAGATGATCAACTAGCTGACTTGCTTACGAAGTCACTACCTAGGCCGAGATTTCAGGCTCTTCGATCAAAACTCTCCGTCGCTGATGGGACGTCGATTTTTCGGGGGCGTATTAAGGAATGATGAATATATTTTCATATATTTGTTTATCTTGTAAATCTTAGATTAATTGTTTGATTGAGAGAGATTTAAGGAAATTGTTGTACCTCTCTCTCAATCTATATATACGTATGTATTCTTCTCACAATATATGAAAAACATCTTTCATCATCTTATAATTATATCATGAAAACCAAAGCATGTAATTAGTGTGGAATGATAATAAAATTACTAGTTTAGAACTAATAATAAGGAAAGAAAAAGTAACAAAAGTAGTGGAAGTCTCGTATTCAACCACATTTCATATACAATGAATTATTCTTGCAATTGAGTGTACGTATATATTGATTTTACTTTTTAATACAAAAAAAATTTACTCATTTGATTAATAAACTATTACTCTTCTAAATAACAACGTACAACTCTTGTTCAAATTCTATTATATATTTCTATTTAGGCAAATAATTCAAAAAATAGTGTTTTATTACTTAAAAAGTAATTTTTCATATACTAAAAAAATTAAATATAATATATGGTATTGAGTTATCACAAGACAAGCTCTTCAACTATTATTCAATTATTGGCTAGATTTCTTCATGTGCATTGTTCCTCTGTCTTGTCACTCATTTCACTATTTTTTTCTTATTTTGTTATATTATACTTTTTGCATTTTAAAAATCTTAAAATTTTCACATAAATAACATTTGAAAACACTTTAATTTTCAAAATATGATACTATTTTATTATCTAACACATAAAACTTACTTTATCAATCATTTATTATTCAAGAAGACTATATTATTATCACAGGTCAATAAAAATGATAAAAATAAATAATAAAAAAATTCTTCCTCCATCCCACATACAAATTCACGCTTTACTTATTTGTTTGTCTCAATCTTATCTTCATATTTTCATTAAAGGAAGACAAAGTATTCCTTATATACTATATGTCATATACATCCTAGTAGTGAATATTTTACCTCCAAAACTAAAGCTTACTTTTAAGTTTGGTATAAATTCTTATAGAATAATTGGACTTATAGTTCATGGCATCTTTCCATTGTGGTTCATAACCTATTTTGTCATTGTTGTTTATGACATATCTTACTTTCTTTGTTCATGGCCTATTATACCATTCATTGTTGTTTATGACATATCTTACTTTCTTTGTTCATGGCCTATTATACCATTTTGGTTCATGACATATCTTACCTTCATGGTTCATAATTTATTTGAGAATATAATTGCCTTTTCAACCCATAAATGAAGAGGGTATGCGTAAGTCTTGCTCCAAAGGAGACAAGCTTTAAATAGAAATACACTCAAACTATTAATCCCACAATTAATCTTCTTATATATTATTAAAACAAAATAAGTTTCCTAATTTAAATGTTGCAAGTGTGAGGTGTCATCATTTTATCATTTCACAATTTATGACTAGTTTACTAATTATTAGGAGGTCTTGGGTTTGAACATCTACAGACGCACTACTCTAAATTTTTATTATTTTGATTTGTTTGTATTGAACTTCAAAATGTAATTTTTTTTAATTCATTATAGGTCCAATTTTTCAATTGGCCCGATTATTTATTTATTTATTTATTTATTTGTTATTGTTTGGCCTGATTATTTATTAATTTATTTGTTAGAATGAATATATAATGTATATTTTTATGTATAGTAATTTATATTTTCCATTGGCCGGATTATATATAGTAATTTATATTTGAACCACTTTATTAGTAGTATATTTTTCTAAAGTATAACGTTTAAATATGATTATACAAACATACTTATATAATAACTATACTTTAATAATGAATCGACCCGTCTCAAAATTTATTTTACATAAAATTATACTTTAATAATGAGTCGACCAGTCTCACAATCCATTTTACATATACCCGTCTCGAGTGCCTCTATTTTTTATCATTTACTTTACTTTAATCAATTAGTCCTTTAATTTTCTTTCTCTTTTTATATAAATCATTAATTTAATTTTAATGTAACAATATTAAAATTTTTAGATTTTTTAAATAATAATTGGTGAATTGATAATTGGGCCTTAATTTTCAATTTTCCTTTGATATAGAACATTAGTTTTAGTTATAACTATATATAAAAAATTTGGTAATTAAATATTTCTAAGTACAAAACTACAAATTACTGTAACTCAAAACAACAAGATTAGATTTTTTTTTAAAAAAAATAGATCAATATTTAGTTGCATCAACAAAAATAAAAAATAAAAAAGTTGTTTTATTTAATTATTATTATTATTTAAATGGTGTATATTTATTCTTAAATTATCCTTATTAATTTGATTTTAATATAATAAATTAGATTACTCAATTTAAGAGTTTTATGCATCTAATTACGGAGTATAAGTTACGAATAATAGAAGCTTTATATAAATTTTCTTTTACAAAAAAAAATAATTATCATACTTTAAATTTGATTGATTCTATATATAAATAAATAAATTTAAAATAATAAATAAATAACAAAATACGATTATCCGCGTTGCATGTGGACACTATACTAATATATTTAATTTTAAATTTGTCATCCCTCCTTAACATACATAATATTGTACAAATTTATATATCCCTTTGTCATATTACACTATTCTTATTTATTTGTTCCATTACATTTTTCACTTAAAAAAAATAAAGTTCAAATAAGGATGTCCATTAAGGTGGATATTAAAAAGGTCTTTGATTCTGTCAATTGAAGTTTTCTTGAAGAGCTACAACTATAGCTTATATTTTCTGCCCTATTTGTTAAATGGATAATGCAGTGAGTTACCACTGCATCATTTCTTTTATAAATCAATGGCAATCCAGAGGTCTTCTTCAAGAAAAGAGAGGATTAAGGCAAGGTGATCCAATCTCAGCCTTGCTATTTGTGTTGTACATGGAATATTTTAGCAGACTAATCAAGAATGAGGTGTAGAAAGACATTTATGCTTTCCACTCTAAATGGTGCAAGAAAATTGGACTAGCCACCCAACTTTTGCTGATGATTTTCTTGTTTTTGGCCATGGGGACCTTTTGACAACTAATGCCATAGCAACTTCTCGAGTTAAATATTTGTTTGGTCCCGTAACTTTTTTTCTTTTTAATTTTAGTCCCAAAAAAGATATTTGTTTATAATTAGTCCCATAACTTTCATTTTTCTTTAATTTTGGTCCAATTTTCGCCGAATTTGCCACCTGTTTCCGAAATTGGCAAGTGATGCTGACATGACGAGTCCAACCAGCCAAATATTGATGAAACTTAAGAAGAAGAAGAAGGATAACACCAAAAATTGTAAAATGTTTATGTATGAGGTGACTATAAACGTTTTTGCAATCTTTGGTGTTGTCTTCATTCTTCTTCTTAAGTTTCATCAATCTTTGGTTGGTTGAGAAATAATTGGACTAGCCACGTCAGCATCGCTCGTCGGTTTCCGGCAACAAGTGGCAAATCCGATAAAAATTGGACCAAAATTAAAGAAAAATTAAAGTTATGGGACTAATTATAAACAAATATCTTTTTTGGGACTAAATTTAAAAAGAAAAAAAGTTACGGGACCAAACAAATATTTAACTCGCAACTTCTCTGCAGTATTTGCTAAAACCTGTAGGTTATCAGTGAACGTTCAAAAGTCTTACCTCTTGCATGCAGGCATCAACTCGCAGCTTCTCATTCATTCAAGGTATTTTCTCATTTCAAATAGCAAATCTTCCAGGTCTCAGCTTCTCATTAAAGAGAAATACAAATGCCCTTAGGGATATTTGTTTTGGGTTTAAGTTATTTAATAAATCAGTGAATACTGTTATTCTATATTTGTTATGTTTATTTTGGATTTAAGTAGGGTAAATTTAAATTTTGTCAAATCAAGTATTAATTGAGTAAAGAGAAAGAAAGAAAAAATATTAATTGAGAAGAGATAATGTATGGTAGGGAGTGGGTAAGTGTTAATGGGCGAGTCTTGTGCGAGACCGTCTCACAGATCCTTTTACGTAAGACGAATTACCCGTTTTCCCAACAAGAGATTAAAAAAGACGGCGGCTATTGCAATATGGGATTTTCGCTGTTAAGCAATATTTACTATCTATTTATCTTAGCAAATTAGTATTATTTTAGTTTTTATTTTTATTATATAAAAAATGCTTTTCTTTTTTAATTTTAAAATAGATTAATAGAGTATTAACTATGTTATTATTATAATATGTATTTTTATTTATTCTTTATATCACTTATTCATAATTTGATATCACTTTTACTTAAAATATTATGATTTTTTATTTATTTATGAATTATTGATGTGCGTTTTCTTTGCACGCAAAATTAATCCCCAAGTATTAAGCATATCTGTTGCAGCTTAAGCAAACAACCAAGTGATTATCGAACCCAAAGGACATAAGGCAATAACATTTGAGAATTGAATGATTAACTAATAAATAATTAATTAAATTAACAAACTAAATAAAATATCACTCGAAGAATACGAAAGTGGATCAAGTAGGAGAATCTAGTTTCACGCATTAATTTCCCTTCCGTATGTTGATGTCCGACTCTGCCTTGTGGAATATGGACGCATCACTAAACCATGCATATTTACTCTATAGACACAAGTAAACATGCGTGTAACACGTGTGAATAACCTTGAAGATATAATTCCACCCCCTTTTTAGGTACTATCAGTATCAATTATTTCCTTGGCCAATTGGTACTCTAACCCGATATGATCTCCCTTTATAGGTACTATAAAATGACTCTCTTTATCCTGCTTAATAACCCGAATTCAATTCAATTAATAAGTATTCATATATGATAATTCTAATAAAGTTTCAGAGTCCCCTCACTTAGAATCATAACATGGAATCCTGTTCAGCGGTGAACACACTCAATCTACAACCAAGATATATATTCAGACTCTATATATCAATTGAAGATGCAGAAAATGACCATGAATATAGATTAAGAAAGCACAATCATATATAAAATAAATCCACAAGTAGTGTTGTACGGAGTTTACACACGAAAGTTCAATTAATTTGTAGAAACCTTCACAAACCTAGTTTTACCAAAAAGGCTCTAGCCCATGCTGTTACGAAGAACAATCATGGGTGTTGGATAGATCTTATCCTGATGTCTGAAAAATTACAAGATAAATTAGAAAACAAAATAAACCCTAGATGTGGCGTCGCCGCGTCCTTCTCCTGTTGATTCCAAGAATGAATCTTTAAAGTGATGGATGGATGGAGGAAAGGATGTTGATGACGGTTGGGGGTGATCCCCCCTTGTGAAGTGTAGTATTATTGTTGTTGATGTTCGATCATTTGGTTAACGTGATCCATTAGGGTTCCATATGTTTCTAACAAGCAGCGGAAGCAAGTAAACAAGAAACGTATTACCTTTCACCAGGGTATGTTGAAGAAGATGAATTCTCGCCACCAGCCTGCGCAGCCTCACCGTTTTGGGCATAACTATCTCATCCGATGTCGGATTTGAGTGATCTACGCACCAAAACGATCCTCTCTTCCATGGATTTCTGTCAGTATGTCACACGTCCTATTCTAAAGTTTGTACGATTTTATAAAAATTATAGAAAGTTGTGGACATCAGCAGCAAACAACCTTCCAGTCTTCTGTTGTATTCCCAAGTCCAATCTCGACGTCGTGTGGGCGACGATCCTCGAGATCTTCTCAATCTGTTGTTCCCTCACCCTTCCCACAGTGTTAGGCGTGATTAATCTCATAGATTAAGATTTCTGGACAGTTGAGATGACTTATATATGGGCTACAGCAGGGACCAGGAGAAGAAATTAGAGTTGGGCCTCCATTGGGCTTAAGTATCCAAGCTTAGCCCAAAGCTTATACTTAAGTCCAATAATAATAATATATACTACTAAAATATTATTACTGCACTACCGTTCTAATCCCATAATTATGTTATGGGCGCCTACTTATTATGAGCCCGATAGTCTCCCCTTGTTTAAGATATACAATGTCCATTAATTAATTAAGTTACTGACAACTCCATTAATTAATATCTCATCCGAGAGTAGTACCACTCAACCTCGTTATCATGCCAGAATAAATCCACCTGCAGGGTTTACATGATAATCCTTATGAGCTCCTCAAGGGGACATCATCAACCTATAACGGACACGGATTCCTTCTACAATCAACAGCACACCATAGAGACAACATTATTTCCCAACTCACCGAGTTTGTTGATTTAATTACATGTAAATCTCACCTATTAATGAATCAAAGAAATACATACTGCCTTACGTGTTGAGGTTATTGTATAAGGATTAAGAGCACGAACATCCATAATAACTGAGATCAAGTTCTTCTATATAGACAGTACAAGTCGAACGATCTCAAGTGGTCCTATTCAATACATACAAGTGCACTAATATGATTCTATAGTCAAGACAAATTAATACCAAATCACACTACAACCATCCCGATAGAGAGTCCTCGTCTATCTCAGTTGTGAGCATCTGTTCTTTATAAGGAAATCGATAATATGATCTTCCGCGTATTGTCACACAATATATTATCTACAGTATAAAGTAAGTGGACTATTGCATCGAACATATAAATAAATTATAAGACGTAATCATTTGATCATATGATTCTCATTTCAAATAAATTGTTATAACATTGTTCATACTAAAACTAGACTTTAGTATACAATCCAACAGTTGTGGCCTCTCTCCAATCCAATATGATTAATCTCCTCAATCTCCTTTTTGATATGCTCTACATCCCTTTTTATACTTGTAAAGTGCTCCTCACGGACCTTGGATGGGCTTTTACTTGAGACATACGCCAAATTTAGTAAAAAAACCCGAAACTACAAAAAATGACATTACAATATTCTGTTCGACCAAACCTTTCTTGATCGAGCAAAGCCTCCTGGTCGAGCAATGGTCGAGCAAACCTTCTGTAAGAATTTGGTCATTTTGCTCGACCAAAATTTCATCCGTTCGACCAAGATGATGCTGGTTGAACGGATCTCCTCTGGTCAAATAATCTTGCGCCGTCTCACCATTTCGCACGTAACTTCCACATCTGACCTCTGATTTGTGTAATTATTGCGCTCACACGATCTTCTCTTCCTTGGCTTTCTATCCATATAAGGAACTCATAGAAAATTCCACATTTGAATATATAACAAGTCATACAAAGTGGACAGTCGTTCTGTTCGACCTAGCTTGCGCGACGTCAGCACTTTGGTCATAACTTTTTTGTTTGGAATCCGATTGGGATGTTCTTTACGCCAAAACGACCCTCTCTTCTGTGTATTTCCAATCATATATCGCACTTTCAATTCAGAGAATCACAAAAATATAGAAAAATCACACAAATTGGACGTGCGTTTTTCAGCATTCTTGCACAAATTGCACCTTTTCTCTAACTTGGCACTTTTGATCATTTTTCCACCTAAAATATAATAAAACACCTCAAGTGCACCTTTTTCTCAATAATATTGAATATAAGACACTTGTGCTAATATATAATAATAATTCTCATAAAAAATGTATTAAATTGGATACTAAAACACGCTTATTTTCACTCTCATCAATCCACCAAACTTACCCGTTGCTCGTCCTGAGGCAACAAAATAAAATAAAAGAGTGAGAGAGAGAGTAAGAAAATTAGTGGGGAAACAAGGACTGACAAATACCCCTTCAAAATACAATTGTCCTCAACTTAGTTCATGCAACTTTCATTACATGTAATACTCAATTCATAGCATACAAGATAAGACAATCACCACCAATTCAAATACTCCGTTGACAAGTTCTCGCTGGAAGTATATATCACTCACACTCAAGTGTAAAAGATGTACACTTATGGTTAAGGTGTTTACGCTCAAATTCAATTCAAGTGCATGCGTAACCATAAGCTTGCCAAATATCTCAAACTCTCAACCACTAAAAGTATGATTCGACAATGAGAACAAAAAGGACTTTTCTTTTAGATGTAATGTTGGCTCTTTGGTAAGGTAGGAAATATATGGATAAGTGACTCAAAACTTGGATCAATCAAGCCTGCAATCTCTCTCGATCTTTTATTCTTCTTACTCACTTCAATTAAGCACAGTATCCTCCTCAACTCTTTCGCATTTTCTTTTCTTCAAGCACAACATTTTTTCCTTCTCTCATTTCTCTCGAGGTACCAGTTTTGGGCACTACCTTGCGCATCCTCCATAGGGTACTAGATTTAAGCACTACCCTAGGATGTTTTATTCCATGGAGTACTAGATTTAAGCACAACTCTATGTTTTTCCTTAGATGCATTTTCAAGCTCAATCACTATTTCAACACCAATTTCATTCCTTCCCAAGCTATTATAAAACTCCATCAATACACTTTGAAAAGCTATTAATTCTCTTCTAGAAGGACAATCAAGGATCAAAAAATTCAGATGCTCAAAGTAGTTATTTCTCGTAGGCTGCCAAAGAATAAGGTTTTTAGGCTCAACGGGCTAACTACGGATAAACATCATTTGGTAGGGAATTATTTTGCTAAGTAACTCATAAATTCAAGGATGGTCTAAAATCATCTCCCATCATCTAACACACATGTAGTTTCAAATAAGACAAGAGGCAAGTTCTGGAATACACGCACAAGAACGATATTCACCAGAAAAGATATATCATGTGATTATGTAACATGATAAACGAGGCTCAAAATCTCACATGAATTTATAACAAGTAATAGATCATTTTTCATGGTAAACAATATCCCACAAATACACATAGAACTTCATACCACAATATAACTCAAGTACACTTCCTTCATCAATTTCAAAAGCATATGAATTTTAGGCACGATTTAAATATATAAGCTCGCATGGATCCCCAAAAACAAAAACTCAATCCTTCCACTTCTACTAATTAAAAGCACACATAAAAATTAGTAGAATAACAAAATGAGGGCACCTGATTTTTTCTTTCAACATATGTACGAGCTCCTCGAGTTGTTCAACTCGATCATTTTGCCACTCTTTTATCTTCTTCTATCATCAAAACTCAACACACCTCATCATCACAGGATTCATCAATAAAAAAATAGGAGAACTAGAAGAAAGAATCAATTGACTATCTAATCGACTCCACACACTAGAAACACCACTGAACACTAGGCAAATTGCAAAAAATTGACACATCAAAACCGATTAAAGTTTCAACATACCGCAAAAAATAACTCCCCTAGTAAATATTACAAAGAAAAGATTATACTCTTGATACTTTAATGAGGTAATAATATCACACCCCCTATACGTAAGTTGAAACTAAGCTTGCAAAGAGATGTAATTGCCGATTAGTAAGAACCTTAAATATAAAAATTTCTTACTCACACAAAAGAAATAAAGCAATAAAATGGAAGGGCAAGCCCCCAACAGGCGCTCATGTTTAACGTCGAAGAGTCACGATGGTTGAGGATGGTCTTCTCGCATCCTCACCTTAAAATACTTTCTTTCCCTCTTCTTGTCTACACTCAATACCTCATCTTTCATGGTAACAAGTATATGATCCTTGGAATTTTCTTCCTCCCATAGCTGTCTAGACACCTCCTTGTCAATCTTCCACTTAAATTCAGAATCATCTGTCTTAGAAAAATAAAGATTAAACAAGTTAGAAATCACATTTATGCTCTTGCAAGATTGAATCTCCATGGACATCTTCATTGCATGATCAAGAGAGAAAACTATATCTTCATTATCCATCTACAGTCTAAGCTTCTCGGCTCTCAACTTCTTTGCTCTTTCCCACTTCTTCTCAACTATAAGCTCAGTATTCTGCTCTTGGGATGGTGCTGAAGTGTTCGGAACAACAGGTGTAGCATTCGATATGGAAACAGGCACTGAATGAAACTGTTCAACATCTGTTCGACCATAATGGTCTAGTCGAACAGAAGGTGCTTGGTCGAACAACTTCTCTGATCGTGAGTTCACATTTTTTCCCTATTTCTCGACTAGCGTTCGACCTAATTGATCTGGTCGAACGGATGTGTTTTGGTCGAATGGCTAAACAGAAAATAGAGCATCGAAATTCTGCTTTTTCGAAGTTTATCGACCTCAGCTCGACCATCAGGTCTGGTCGAGCTGATGAGGAATGGTCGAACAACTCCCCTGCTTCCTTCGTTTTTGCCCACTGTCTTCATCGGACCTTCGTACTGTGTCCCGAACCTCAATGTGGTGGCATTATTCTCCAACGTTTGTGTAAATTGATTCACATTTGCGGCCATTTTCCCCATAATCAAGGTAAGGTCCTTCAACTGCTTAGATAAATCTGCATGATCAATATTCATTCTCGCTTCGATACGGTCAACCCTTGTATCTTTCTCAGCCATGTATCGATTGAAGGTATCTTCAACACACTTCACTTCGTGCTGCTTTATACTAGGCCCCCTTAGTGTCAACTCTGTAATCTGCCTCTATTGGGACTCTAGTAGCTTGTTGATATTAGCTAGACGAGATGATCTCATAATCCCTATTCGGCTTCTCCACTTGATGTTCAATCTGTGCTGCCTTTCCATGTACATATGATCCTCTATCTCTCTCTATAGGCCAGTCACATGAATTCATAGAGATGTCTTCAAATAACTTTTCTTCTTCAAGTGTTGTCTTAGATAACAGTGCTCCTCCTAATGATGCATAAATAAGAATATGCGACTCACAATCCAATCCATAGTAGAAGATACTTATGTATTCAGCCTTAGACATCCCATGCTGTGGACACCTCCTGAGCATGTCTTTAAACCTATCCCATGCCTCATGAAATTTCTCACCCTGATTCATAACAAATTATGCGATCTCTTGCCCAATCCTTAACATCCTTGAGGGTGGCATATATCTCTCCAAAAACTTCTGCTGCAGTTGGTCACATGTAGAGCATTCTGCCGCATCAAGAGTCTCATACCAAGCTTCTACCCTATCAATCAAAGAGAACTTGAATAAGGCAATCCGTCTAGCATTATCATTAGCTCCAACATCCTTTTGAGTGTTTGCATAACCAATGAATCTTCTGAGATGCTGATATAGATCTTCAAAGCAACCTCCAAAAAAAAGATTCTTTTCCACCATGTTAATAAGAGCGGGATGTATCTTAAAATTATCATATTCCCCCTTGCTCCTATCAACCCCTTGTTGTCAATCCCATAGTTCGTGAAAATTTCACGTATGGCAACATTATTTGAATTCTGCCTTGCTCCGGCCATGTTTAGTTCAGTGTGTTATTTGTTCTTTTCCTTCCTCTCCTTTTCCTAGTGCACAAGTACCTCAAAAAAATTCAAGATTAGATAGAAATAAATAATCAAAAATAAAAGTATTAATCAAACTAGAAATAATAAACTAATAATAACAACCGTCCCCGGCAACGGCGCCAAGAACTTGATGTGCATTTTCTTTGCACGCAAAATTAATCCCCAGGTATTAAGGATATCATTTTCAGCTTAAGCAAACGACCAAGTGATTATCAAACCCAAAGGACAGCGTATTATCAATTTAATTATTTACTAAATTAATTAAGACATAAGGCAAATAACGTTTGAGGATTGAATGACAAACTAATAAATAATTAATTAAAATAATAAATTAAATAAAATATCACTCGAAGAATACGAAAGTGGATCAAGTAGGAGAATAGGTAGATCTAGGATAATCCAGTTTCACGCATTAATTTTTCTTCCGTATGTTGATGTCCGACTCTGCCTTGTGGAATATGGACGCATCACTAAACCATGCATATCTACTCTATAGACATAAATAAAAATACGTGTAACACGTGTGAATAATCTGGAGCAAGAGATATAATTCCACCCCCCTTTTTAGGTACTATCAGTATCAATTATTTTCCTGGCCAATTGCTATTCTAACCCGATATGATCTTCCTTTATAGATACTATAAAATTACCCTCTTTATCCTATTTAATAAACCGAATTCAATTCAATTAATAAGTATTCATATATGTTAGTTCTAATGAAGCTTCGGAGTCCCCTCACTTAGAATTATAACATGGAATCCTGTTCAGTGGTGAACGCAGTCAATGTACAACCAAGATATATATTCAAACTCTATATACCAATTGAAGATGCATAAAATGACCGTGAATATGTATTAAGAAAGAACAATCATATATAAAATAAATCCACAAGTAGTGTTGTATGGAGTTTACACACGAAAGTTCAATTAATTTGTAGAAACCTTCACAACCCTAGCTCTACCAAAAAGGCTCTAGCCCATGCTGTTACGAAGAACAATCATGGGTGTTGGATAGATCTTACTAGGATGTCTGGAAAATTACAAGATAAATTAGGAAATGAAATAAATCCTAGATATGGTGTCGTCGCGTTCTTCTCCATCTTGAATTCTCCTCTTGATTCCACGAACGAATCTTTAAAGTGATGGATGGATGGAGGAAAGGATGTGGATGATGGTTGGGAGTGATCCCCCCTTGTGGGGTGTGGTATTGTTGTGTCCTCTCTCCAATTCAATATGATTAATCTCCCTAATCTCCTTATTGATGTGCTCTACATCCCTTTTTATAATTTTAAAGTGCTACTCACGGACCTTGGATGAGCTTTTACTGAGACATATCTAAATTTGTTAAAAGAAACCCGAAACTACAAAAAATAGCATCAGCGACATTATGTTCGATCAAACCTTCCTTGGTCGAGCAAAGCCTTCTGGTCGAGCAATGGTCGAGCAAACCTTCTATAAGAATTTGGTCATTTTTCTCGACCAAGCTTCATCCGTTCGACCAAGATGATGTTGGTCGAATGGATCTCCTCTGGTCGAACAATCTTGCGTCGTCTCACCGTTTTGCACATAACTTTCACATCCAACCTCCGATTTATGTAATTATTACGCTCACACGATCCTCTCTTTCTTGACTTTCTATCTATATAAAAAACTCATAGAAACTCCAATATTTGAATATATAACAACTCATGCAAAGTGGACAGTCATTCTGTTTGACACAGCTTGCACGACGTCACCACTTTGGTCATAACTTTTTCGTTTGGAATCCGATTGGGGCGTCCTTCACGCTAAAACGATCGTATCTTCTGTGACTTTCCAATGATGTATCAAAATTTCAATTCGAAGCTCTAAAAAAACATAGAAAAATAATACTAGTTGGACGTGCGTTTTTCAGCATTCTTGCACAAATTGCACATTTTCTCCAACTTGACACTTTTGATCCTTTTTCCAGCTAAAATACAATAAAATACCTCAGGTGCACCTTTTTCTCAATATATTGAATATAAGACACTTGTGCTAATATATAACAACAATTCTCATTAAAAAGGTGTTAAATTGGACACTAAAATACGCTTATTTTCACTCTCATCAATTACTAATACTATAGTTTAATTATATGGTTATAACTTTTTATTTATCAATTATCACTTTTAACTAAAAATATTATCACTTTTTATTATTCTCTTCATGATTTAATTGTTCGGTTATCACTTTTTCTTGGCTGAATATCACTTTTTATTTAAAGGTTAATTACATAAAAAGTCCCAACCTTTTCGCCAATTTTAAATTAGTCCCAACTTTTAGATATTTACAAATAAGTACCCAACTTTAATAAGGGATTGCAAATCAAAACACCGGTCAGATGTTGACCAATTTGACCTGCCCAAATCCAACGTGGAAAAAATATATTATTTCCCTGCAAACCCGCCACCCCACCTGTAGTCAACCAACCCACTACCAGCAACCGCGACAGATCCGAATGCCTTCACCATCGTGCGACACCGCTCATCATCGAAAGCCTCGACAACTCTCTGCCAGCGAAGGCTAAAGATGCTTCCAACCAGAGAAGACGCGCCGCTCGCCGTAAGAAGGAGTTCAACACCATCGACCGCCACCACGGTGCATAGCTGATCCACGTTGCCTCAGTCCAGCTTTGATGAAGTGGGTCAGTAGCGGCGGCGAAGAGCTACATCATCGCCTTGCCGTAGAGATTCGGGAGGTAGTGAAGAAAATATGGTGAGTCCGGCATCCCTGTCGAAAATAGTGCTGACAAAATCGATAGTGTGCGAAGCCATGAGAATGGAGCCGCCGGTGCCGTACCAATACGTAAAAGCGAAGGAGGATTTAAAAATTCAAAATGACGAATCATCGTTCCTGATCAAGAAAAGGGAGATGCTGTTCATATATCAGCCATTGGTGATGAAAGATCTGAAGGTGTTTAGAAATTCGGATGAATTTATTCCAGATAGATTCGTGGGTGAGGGAGAGAAGCTGATGAAGTATGGGAGGGAAACGGAAGATTCGAGGAGAACAAGAAGTATCCAACGAAGAACATGGCGGTGATGCTATACCGATTGATGCTGATGGACACATTTGAGTTTGAAATTGAGAGGATAAACTTGATAGTTTTTGGTGATAACAGGAGGTAGGTTCCAATATTTTGGCCAGAAGAGTGAGTCAGCATGGAGTGAGGCAGCGTGGAGTCTATGTTTTTTAATTTATTATTTTTTTAAGTCCAAGTCCGCATTCGGGCAGATTTGAGCTAACTAGTGCAGTAATTTATTAAAGTCGGGTACTTATTTGTAAATATTTAAAAGTTTGGACTAATTCAAAATCGGCGAAAAGGTTTGGACTTTTTACGTAATTAACCCTTTATTTAAAATGTTATCACTTTTTGATCGTCATACAAATTATTCATAAAAAAGTTCAATTAAACAATGAGTGATTATTACTTTTCTTTTATCATATATATATAAATTTTTATTAAAAATGTTATCACTTTTTATCATTCCTATAAATAATTCATTAAATAGTTTAGTTGGACGGATATCACATTTTCTTGATCAAATATCACATATTATTAAGAATATTATCACTTTTTACTATTCTCTTAATCACCTTTCTTTATTTAAATGTCACTTTTTTATTGAAAATATTATTATTTTTAAATCTATTCTGCGAATTATTGCGAGATAATTGAATTGAATAATTATCAGTTTTCTTTAATCTAATAACATTTTTATTAAAAATATTATAATAAAATTTACATTACTTTTAATTATAAAAAAATACATAAATTATATTAAAGGTAAAAAAAACATGCTTAAAGAGAAAAAGAAGATAATCGATTGTTGCCTAGCTAACATATTTCGTAATTACCAGTGCACGGGTCTCTTAATGGATATTTTGATATTTGTCTCACGAATCAAAATGGTCTTGTACAAGTCTTTACTAGTGTTAATAAGGTTTGTACGTATGTATATATGGGAGATTAAGGAGATTTATTAAATCTTTAATTGTGTTAACAAGGTTTTTAGGTGTGTATATATGAAAAATTAAGGAGATTTATTAAATCTAAAACTGAAAGATTAAAGTTAAATCAAATATTGTCTTATCGACGTTGTGCACCAGGTGACACAAGAGACCAATATGTTGTAGGTTTATGAGTTTTAAATATGGCATAAAATGATAACACTTTGCTTAATAATCCATTTTCTCCAAAGTAAAGTTTACAATTTGCCATTTTAATTTGTTTAAAGGTAAGATTTACATTTCCTTTTTATTAAGACCAATATAAAATAAGGCACAATCTCTTGTGCGTCTGGGCACACGGGCTTAGATCTGTGTGCCCATACCCGACCCGACCCATCCCATTGACCCGAAGTATTAATTAGAAAAAATCCAAAAAAATTTATTTTTTCACCATGTTCATTCACTCACCCATTGACCCTATTCATCTCTACCAATTCACTCTTGATATGATGATAACAGCACTGTTGCCAATTGAGATGGAAACACCGCGGCAAAGAAATAGACGCTGACACTATGGCGAGGACAGAGACGACAACACCATGGCGCAATTTTGCAGATCCGCCTACAAGTCCTAATAGTGATTCCGATATAAAAGTACTACTTTTTGTGATTTTCTAATTTTTCTTTAGTATAATCAATAGAAAAGCCTTAGTTTGTTGTTGAATACTGTTTATTTCTCAATTCTCTTACTATAAATTCATTAATTGAGGAGTTAGGTGTCGTAAGCCCTACGTTGTTGTTGAATTTTGATTTCTATATTCTCGCTCCTGGACTTTCTTGAATTGCTTGGGTTGAGGTTTTTTGTTTGGAAACCTGTGAATGTTGACATAACAGTAGTTTCATGACATTATTTCTAGTTGTTAATTTATTTATTTATACCCCAATTGAATGTATAGGATTCAAAAGTGAAATATATTAACGAATGGATGATATCAATTTGGCATATTAGGTCATTTACAAGATATTAGGCATGATTATTTTCAGTGGTAGTAGCTAAAGAGCACAGTTGTTCCTCTTTTGGTAAATGATATGAAGAATAGAAATGTGAATGAAAAAATAAGAGCTTGGTGTGGAGAAAGAAAAGAAATTAGGATTTAGAAAATCAAACCTTTGAGAACGATTCATTCCTTTCCTAAATTGAATTTATACTGATTCCTCTAGTCATAACATCATAATGTCACACCCCTTTATTTTTAGAATATCTAGCATTGTATGATTTTTGTTTGTTTTCATGAAAAAAACATACATTTCTTATCTTTTAATTTTAATTTGTAAAGATTGATGGTTATTAGAGACCATTTTACGCGGGAGAATATCAATTCGAAATCAACATTGTTAAGATCCACCTGGTAGTAATATGCAACATGAAAGTTGCTGGATTGGTTGGTGAGAGCAGTTGGATTGTATACTAAAAGTCTAGCATTTTGTATGAACAATCTTATAACAATTTATTTGAAATAAGAATCATATGATCAAATGAATGCGTCTTATAATTTATTTATGTGTAACGATGTAATAGTCCACTTACTTTATACTGTGGATAATATATTGTGCGACAACACGCGAAAGATCATATTATCGATATTCTTATAAAGTATAAATAGATGCTCACAACCGAGATAGACGGGGACTCTCTATTGGGATGGTTGTAGTGTGATTTGGTATTAGCTTGTCTTGAC
The DNA here is from genome assembly GCA_023678885.1 of Pogostemon cablin. Taxonomy (NCBI): domain Eukaryota; kingdom Viridiplantae; phylum Streptophyta; class Magnoliopsida; order Lamiales; family Lamiaceae; genus Pogostemon; species Pogostemon cablin. Next base: position 34,570,633 of record CM042957.1, read on the forward strand.
TATAGAATCACATTAGTGCACTTCTTGTGTATTGAGCAGGGCCGCTTGAGATCGTTCGACTTATACTGACTTATAGAAGAACTTGATCTCAGTTATTATGGATGTTCGTGCTCTTAATCCCTATACAATAATCTCGACACGTAGGGCAGTATGTATTTCTTTGATTCATCAATGGGTGAGATTTACATATAATTAAATCAACAAACTCGGTGAGTTGGGAAATAGTGCTGTCTCTATGGTGTGCTGTTGATTGTAGAAGGAATCCATATTCGATATAGGTTGATGATGTCCCCTTGAGGAGCTCATAAAGATTATCATGTAAACCCTGGAGGTTGATTTATTCCGGCATGATAATAAGGTTGAGTGGTACTCCTCTTGGATGAAATATTAATTAATGGAGTTATCAGTAACTTAATTAATTAATGGGCATTGTATATCTTAAACATGGGGAGACTAACGGGCTCATAATAAGAATGTGTTCATAACATAATTATGGGATTAGAACGGTAGTGTAGTAATAATATTTTAGTGGTATATATTATTATTATTGGACTTAAGTATAAGCTTTGGGCTAAGTTTGGATACTTAAGCCCATTGGAGGCTTAACTCTAATTTCACCTCCTGGAAGTCCTAATCAACTGATTAATCACGCCTAACAGTGTGAGGAGGATGAGGGAATAGCAGATTGAGAAGATATCAAAGATCGTCACCCACATGACGTCCAGATTGGACTTGGGAATATAGCAGAAGATCAAGAGGTCATTTGCTGCTGATGTCCGCCAACTTGCATGATTTTTTATAAAATTATACATAACTCAGAACTGGACATGCATGTGATACACCTTTTGAAAGCCACTGAATAGAAGATCATTTTGGCACATAGATCACTTGAATCGGAGATCAGATGACAGAGTAATGCCAAAAATGGTGAGGCTGCGTAGGCTACCGGTGAGAATTCATGTTCTCCTTCAACATACCCTGGTGAAAGGTAATACGTTTCTATATTTCTTGCTTCTGTTGATTTAAAAACATATGGAACCCTAACGGTTCATGTTAATCAAATGAACAAATGCCAATAATTAGTATCAGAGCTTCGATTTCGAGGTGAAGCGTGACACGTTAGGCTAGAGTTTATGTGGAATATGTGATTTAATTCTGAATTAGAATCGCATGAGGATTATGGTTTTAGTTTTATTGTATAATCCATGAATATCCCTATGTGAAGCCCTATATCTATATCATTGATGGAGTGGGTGAATCGTCGAAACCTATTCGGTGAAACACACGCCTGGAGAAGATGATAAGAATAAGTTGCTGTGTGTTCTACGCATGGATGGACGCATACTGGCGGCGTGTCTGTCATGGCTGGAAGCACGTTATCGTGTGGGTGATCATACGATAGTGCTCGCTGGCTAGTGATGGCCGTCTGAGGGGCACACATAGATGTACATTGGCGCATGGCAGATGCAGCGCGCGGTAGGCGTGGTGCACGACAGGGCAGTGCATGTTAGGCGTGGTTCATAGCAGGAGCAGTGCATGGTAGGCGTGGCAAACGGCAGGCGCAGCGCGCGACTTCACACATGACGTTGGTGCACGGCAAGAGTAGCGCACGACTTCATGCACGATGTTGGCAAACGGAAGGCGTAGCAAGCGAAAGTGTTGGTGCATGGCAGGCTTAGTGCACGACGAGCGCAGTGCGCGGAAGGTATGGCACACGGAGCAAGGCGCGGTGCAGTGCGCGGAAGGCATGGCGCACGGTGGGCGCAATGCGCGGAAGTTCTGACGCACAGATGTGGTCTTGTGACTGGAGTGGGGTGCGCAGAACAGTACACGATGAAGGAGTTGCGGAGATGCTTTACGTAGGGCAACTGAGCACGTTTTCTGCATTTTATTTCATGATATATAACTGTATTAATTGATTTAATTATCTTTTATTATTATATATGTTTATGCATGTTCTATTTGATTTATCTAATTAAATAGAAGCATGCTAGATTGCATATTTTATTTGCTATATTATATTCATGTATCGCTGGAGTGTTGGACAAGACATCCCATTTTTGGCAAATTAATTCCTAATATATAACTGTCATAATAGATTGTCTATTATTGTTATATATGGATGCCGAATTAATTCCTAATATATAACTGTCATAATTAATTTAATTGTCAATTATTGTTATATATGGTTGCATATCAATATCGATGATTTTAATAATCTGGACGATATCGACAGTCGATATCGATAATTTCAAAATTTTGATAATTTGGAAATTTTGAAAATCTAATAATCTGGCCGATATCGATGATTTTAATAATTTGGATGATATCGATGGTCGATATCGATGGCTTCAAAAATTTGATAATCTGGATATTTTTGAAAATTTGATAATCTGGAGGTCTTTGCCGACATTCGTGCTTGGCGGTGAACAATCGAATTTGATGATATATAACTATTCATAATTTGATTTAATTATCTAATTATTGTTATATGTTTGCATGATTCTTTGTGATTTACTGCCTTAATTGGCGTAATAGGAGCATGCTAGGATTGCTATTTTATTCTTGAATATTATATGCATGTAAAAACCCTTGATGTTAAATAACTAAGTGGGAGAGGGGATTGGTAAATAATTCCCGCGGCCTCTATTATTAGTTTGTAAGTTATGTGAGTAAACTTGCGTGTTGGCATAGACCTTCCTCCCCATCGGATGAGTTTATTCACGGATCACTAGAACAGACTTCATTAAATAATTATTGTTTGTAATGTGATGCACATGAACTTGCGTGTTGGCATAGACCTTCCTCCCCATCGGATGAGTTTATTTGCAGATCACTGTACAAACTTATAATTGATTATTGTCGAAAGTTATCCGAGCGCGTGTGTACTTCTCCATCTGTAAGGTACATACGCTTGGGCCGCGGACTTGGAATCAAATAATGGTGTACACTTAGGTGCAAATAATAAGTATCTTCCCCATCGGAGTCACTGCTTTTATTTGCATGGCTAAAAAGGAACCGATTATTAATTATTTTGTCATGAGGTTAGGTTGACAAATGAAATTAATGGGTAAACCTTCTCTTGTAAATGTTCGGGTTTGTAAACGTCCACACTATCGTGGCTTGCAGACTCACGGTGCTTGAGATGTCGGGAATTTTATTTTTATATTATTTTGAGGGAATCAATATAAATGGATAAATTCGAAGATTTTATTGGTGTATTTATTTGTGATTCTCTTTAATTTCAAATGTTTTATCTTGCTTATTGTTTACTAAAAGAAACATATTTACTGGTCCAAAATTATATGATTAGAAAAGAATCTTGGTTTCGAATTTTACTGTTTAGAAAAACGTATGTGTTCTTACTAAGGATGTTCTGTGATGCCTATTAATCAAAGTCTCTTGTGGAGAGGTGAGAGGTTCATAGAAATATGATGGTCTCATGCGACTCTTCAGATACTTGAGTAAGTTAGAAAGGCAAGAGTTCATGGATAAGTTGATGAATGAATTGGGAATGCTTCGAGTAGAAATTGAAGGGGGAACCCAGATCAATTTATTCTCCATAATTTGCTTGGATGTTTTGAGCAAGTTTTACCTGAAATACGAGAGGTTGTATATGGTGGGAAACTTCTGATAAAACATAGTGGCAAAGGAAAGCCAATTTCATCAAGGTGTGAACAAAGTTAATATCTCATTCACTAGTTGTTGAAGCATGATTAGGGATGGCATCTACTGACACGTTGTGTGTAGATACTGGGATCACTAAAAGCCTGCAATTAACTGATGATGAGATTATTATAGACATGGGTAAAACTACAAGAATAGTGGCTGTTGCAGTGGGAGTTGTTTTATCTTATGATAGGAATAAACGTTTGATTATGAGAAATTATCATTACGTACGTTTTCATAGATAGAATTTGATTTCAGTTTCTATGCATTTACGAATGGATACTCTATTTAATTTAAATGACATGGTCATAGTAATAAGGGATAGAGTTGTAATCTGTTGAGGTACGTTGGTGGACAATTTGTACACTCTTAAATCATGTTTATCCCATGGATGCAACGAATTGAAATTAATAACGCGTCTTCTAAACCTAATAAGAGAAGGACTCTTATGGAAGTGGTTAGATAGATGATGAGTTATTTAGAATTATTAAATTCATTTTATGGATATGCCCTAAGAAACAGTATTTCGTATGAATGTTTGTCTGTTTGAGGGATATCCTAGAAAAATGAAGGGTGATTTATTTAGTCTAAAAGATCAGAGGGTGATTGTAACACAAACACTAGATTTTTGGAAAGGGACTATGTAATAAATCACAAACCTATGTATAAGTTGTTCTAAAATATGTGAGAAGGGAAACACAAAGTATTAGTACCAATTGTACAAGAGGAGATACCACAAGGTAAACTGCACTGCATGTCACATCTGATACACAATTTCATGTAGTACCTTGTCATAGTGGGAGGATTATTTTGCAACTTGATAGATATATATTTTGGGAGAGTCGTGAGACTTGGTCCTTAGTAAACATGAAATTGACCCACGGTTATGACGAAACACTACAAGATAGAAATGCGATATCTTAGCAAGATGCAATAAATTCTGGAATAGGGTCTATGAATTCTAAATCAAGTCTAGGGGCTTGTACAACTACCAATTCGTGTAAAAGTTATTGGAAGTGGTCATACAAAATATAAAGGATCATACGGTAAGGTGAAAACCTTGAAAGCGAAGCTTGTTGCGAAAAGGTACACTCAGAAAGAAAGGGTTCGATTATGAGAAAACCTGTTCACTGGTAGCTATGCCTATGTTAATCTGAATTCTTTTATCTGTTGTTAATCATATTGATTATGAGGAATAGCAAATAGATGTCAAGGCAACTTTCCTGATTAAAAGTCTTGAGGAAAACATCTATGTGAAGTAACTAGAGTGATTCGTTGCAAATGGCTAAGAGCATTTTGTGTGTAAGCTGAAAAGTATTCATCGATGGACTAAAGCAAGCTTCAAGATCATAAAGCATCCATTTTGATGAGGTAATCCAATGACATGGATTTAACAATGCTCGGATGGGTCTTGTGTATTGAAAAGAGTGACAAAAACATGGTGGTATTTCTTGTACTATACGTTGATGGTATCTTGCTCATTAGAGACAATGAAAGAGTATTGCTGGGCATATGGGTATGGATGATAAAGCAGTATGAAATGAAGGACTTAAGAAAAGTAAAAATATATCCTTTTGATCATGGTAATACGGATCATAAGAAAGGATATTATGTTTGTCTCAAGTTTCATGAAATGATACAATCCCTACTTGTTTTAGCATGTGACTTTAACTAAAAATTTGTGTCTTAGGACACAAAAGAAGATAAAGGAGATGGAAGCTGTTCTTTATTCTTTGGCGAATAAGGAAGCTTAATCTAAGGAATACTATGCACGAGATCGGATATCTGTTTTGCAGAAGGCATGGTCAGTAAGTATCAAGGTAACCCGAAACAAGAATGATGAACTGTGGTAAGACATATACTTATGTACCTGAAAAGGACCAGAAATTATATGTGGACTTACCAAACATATTCACTGCTTCTTATGGGTTACATAGATTCGGATTTTTCAAATCTCATAGGGACGGCAATAAATCCACCTCAAAGGTTATGTGTTTAATTTTAGGAAGTTGAGTCATAATATGGAGGAGTGTTATATAAAAATATATTTTGAACTCCGGACTCCACCATGGGAAGATAATAAATTGGAGCCTCTGAGACTGCCAAAGTATCCGTATAACACTAGAAACTTCATGAATGACTTCGAAGTGTTTCTAAATTTGCCCAAGATTAACATAATTTATTGTGATAATAATGGTGCAGTTGCAAACTTGAAGGAATCACGAGCCCATAAGCAATTAAACACATGGAGTGCAAGTACCACCTGTTACGAGAAATCGTATGTTGAGGGAAAGGTTGTTGTCACCTAGATTGCATCGGAAGATAACCTAGTAAATCCATTTACGAGGACTATAAAGCGAAAGCTTTTGATGGTCGTGTAGTGGGAGTGGGAATTAGATGTATGGAAGTGGACATGACAACATAGTCTTTTAGTATAAGTGGGAGATTATTAGATTGTATACTAAAAGTTTAGCATTTTGTATGAACAATCTTATAACAATTTATTTGAAATGAGAATCATATGATCAAATGATTGTGTCTTATAATTTATTTATATTTAACGATGCAATAGTCCACTTGCTTTATACTGTATATAATATGTTGTGCATCAATACGTGAAAGATCATATTATCGGTTTCCTTATAAAGTATAAATAGATGCTCACAACCAAGATAGACGGGGACTCTCTATCGGGATGGTTGTAATTTGATTTGGTATTAGTTTGTCTTGACTATAGAATCACATTAGTGCACTTCGTGTGTATTGAGCAGGACCGCTTGAGATCGTTCGACTTATACTGACTTATAGAAGAACTTGATCTCAGTTATTATGGATGTTCATGCTCTTAATCCTATACAATAACCTCGACACGTAGGGCAGTATGTATTTCTTTCATTTATCAATGGGTGAGATTTACACGTAATTGATTAGAGCTATTTTCACCTACATTTTAGTGTCTTTTTATATGTGTTTTCGTATTATTTTATTCGTATTTTATGTGTTATTTGGTTGTGTTTTGTGTTTTTATTGAAATGTGTGTGAATGAGCTTAAACTTAAGATTTTCACTTTTTATTTGATGCTAAACATGATAAGGAAGATGTAGGAAAAAGCGGATCTCAATTCGGAGTTGAAACGAGGAAGAACGAGCCGAAAGAGTGAAAGAGGAGAAGAAGCTGCACAACACGGCCGGCCGTGTGCAGGAACACGGGTCGTGTCTTGAACACGCCTCGAGTTCCGCACATGGGCCTGTGCATAAGGCCGTGTGATGTCGCCAGAAACACCAACTCGGCCACCCCTGTGGCCGAGCGCAGAGCACGGGTCGAGCGCAGAACACGGGCCGTGTACCGCGCACGGCCCTGTCCTAGAAGCCGTGTGCGGACACCAGATTACACAACACGGTCACCCCTGTGGCCGTGTGCAGAGCTCGAGCCGTGTAGGTGTAATTCCTGCTAAAAAATCAGAATCTTCTAGAAGGCCCACATGGGGTATAAATAGACCCCATTTCAACATTTTTCAAAAAAGATCCGAAAATCCATCTTCTACACACACATCACACACCTTTCCTCCCATTTTCCACCACCATCTAGATCCATCTTCATCCATCTTCATCCACCCATCAATTCTTCCATTTTTGGTGCTAAAGACTTCAAATCAAGAGCTAGAGGTGGAGATCAAGAAGAATAGAAGACTCTTCAAGAAATTGATAGGGAAGAATCCATTCATTTTGTATTTCTTTAGATCTAAGACTATGGGTATTTGTAATGAATCATTTATTTGTTTTATTACTTTTATCATGTTAGGCTAATCCCTCTAGTGGGATTAGGAATATGAAAAGCATATTAGATTGATATTATCATGTGGATTAAATTGGTTTTTGATTTAATTGATGTTGATTTCTATTCATGGAGTTTAATTGTCTTGATGTTATGATGGCATGGTTTGTTATTCATGAATGTTTATTGGTTTAATGGATTGTTGATCAATGGATTATTTGTGGTAATTAAATGCTATCATGATGTTCATGTATGTATTGCTTGGAGTGAGACGGAAACGACCCTCTATAGTATTAGGAAGGCATGAATAGACATTGAGTTTGGGTTTGACCGAAAGGATATTTGAATTCAATGAGGGGAACCAATCCATTCGTTGGCCTTAGTACACAAAAAGGGAGAGTTTAATCTAACTAGTACCTAGATGGAAGGGGTTAATGTTGGGCTTTGATCTTGAGTGCTTTTGGGAATCTAAAATGGATCAACAACCTTTGTAACCCGAAAGGGAGCTTAGGATACAATCGTGATCACCCTTAGTCTACATCAATTGAGTTGAATTCCGTTTGCATGATAATATGAATCGAGTGTGCTTGGATGTTTCTAATCCCATGATTTTCCATACTTGAACTTTAGCACCCATTATCTTTACTTGTCATTTATCTTATTTGCTATCTTATTTACTTGTTACTTGTTTTAGTTGTTAATCATCTCAAAACCCCCGATCATCTTTACAAAAACGACATGAACATGAGCTCACGTATTTGCTAGTCCGAAAATAACTCCTTATTGGATTGATAATTTTTCTTGGGATATACTACTACAACGATCGAGTATTCTTGCTCGTGAGTGCTAAAAATAGGCAAACAGTAATTAAATCAATAAACTCGGTGAGTTGAGAAATAGTGTTGTCACTATGGTGTGTTGTTGATTGTAGAAGGAATCCATGTCTGATATAAGTTGATGATGTCCCCTTGAGGAGCTCATAAGGATTATCATGTAAACCCTGCAGGTGGATTTATTCTGGCATGATAATGAGGTTCAGTGGTACTACTCTCGGATGAGATATTAATTAATGGAGTTGTAAGTAACTTAATTAATTAATGGGCATTGTATATCTTAAACATGGAGAGACTAACGGGCTCATAATAAGAAGGACTCCATAACGTAATTATGGGATTAGAACGATAGTGCATTAATAATATTTTAATGGTATATATTATTATTATTGGACTTAAGTATAAGCTTTGGGCTAAGCTTGGTTACTTAAACCCAATAGAGGCCCAACTTTAATTTCTCTTCCTGGTCCCTGCTGTAGCCCATATATAAGTCATCTAAGCTGTCTAGAAACCCTAATCATCTGATTAATCACGTCTAACACTATGAGGAGGGTGAGGGAATAGTAGATTGAGAAGATATCGAAGATCGTCGCCCACACGACATCGAGATTGGACTTAGGAATACAGCAGAAGATCAAGAGGTTGTTTACTACTGTTGTCTGTCAACTTGCACAATTTTTATAAGACCTTACAGAAATCAAAACTAGACGTGTCATGCATGGTTGGAACTCCACTGAAGATAGGATCATTTTGACGTGTAGATCACTCGAATCGGAAATCAGATGCGAGAGTTATGTCCAAAACGGAGAGGCTATGCAGGCTGCCGACGAGAATTCATGTTCTTATTCAACATACCCTGGTGAAAGGTAATACGTTTCTATGTTTCTTGCTTTCGCTAATTTAAAAACGTATGGAACCCTAACGGTTCACGTTAGCCAAATGATCAAATACCAACAAGAGCAACTTTGTGCTTCAATTCAATGTGAATTTCAAGTTTTAACTTGTCGGGTTTTAATTATATTATTATGTGTGCTCTTGAATTTTCATTGTAATGAAATGTAAGTGAAAATGGATGGTGGTGGTTTACATAGGCAGCTTCATGCGTGTTTCCTATCTTTATTAGTTCAGTGATTGAATATATGAAGTCTACTTTAGTTCACAGTGGAGAAATATTTTGTTGCAATTGCTATAGGTTGATTTTTTTTATTTAGTATTTTATGAATGTTTGTTTCAAATAAAGAACACATTTAAGAACATATTTGTTTACATCTTACTCATTCTTGGATGCATGCAATCTTCTGCTAACATAGTTTTTTACTTCATTACAATACATGCTTTTATTATGTGTTCTAATAGTTTATATACTTTGTGAAATAACCTTAATGTGCTCATTATACTATAGTTATTAGTTTATCCTTTTGAAGGAATTCAAGCTCATTTGGGTGCCTGCATCAGATCAGTGGAAGCATCAATCAGAACTATACACTGCTGCTATAAATAAGTTGTTGGAGCATGCAATTACAATTTTCCCAGAGAAACTTTAAAACTCCGGAGAAGTCCAATATGAATGGTATGCATAATGAAATATCTTATTTGATATGTCTCCAGAATGCAGATGCAGACTCAAATCAAAGCTTCAGAAGAGTTGCTCTTGGGCCTAATGATATCATTTGCTTTTCTTTTTTCTTTTTTCATTATTTTTTTTTGAAATTTCAATTGTATAAATTGTTAATTCTAATTTAGTTACTTAAGTTACTCTATATAAATTGTTGAATTTGTACAGTGAGGCAATTTTTGTTTTGTATGTGAAGGAAATATCATACTTTTTTTGTCCTTCATTTACCTTTTGCTAATTTGTATTTGAATTTAATCAATGTGATTGTTCAAGGTATATTGTTGATGAGTAAAAGGTGCATTGTGGTCATGTAAAGTGTATGAAATTTACAGTGTTTCAATAAGGTATTATGACATGGTGCAAAGGGTATATTGTTGGTGAGTAAATGGTACATTGTGGTCATGTAAAGGGTATTAATTTTACAGTGTTTCAAGTTTATGTTGTTAAGATATTATGCGATGATGTGAAGGGTATATTGTTTATGAGAAAAGAGTATATTGTTGATGAGTAAAAGGTATATTGTGTTCATGTAAAAGGTATGAAGTTTGCAGTATTTCTAGTTTATATTGTCAGGATATTATGGCATGGTGCGTAGGGTATATTGTTTATGAGTAAAGAGTATATTGTTGATAAGTAAAAGGTACATTGTGGTCATATAAAGGATGTGAAGTTTACAATTTTTCGAGTTTATGTTGTTAAGGTATTATTGCTGATGCAAATGGTATATTATTGATAAGTAAAGGGTTAAATAGTTATATTATAAATATAAAAAAGAGTACAAGTGATAAAGATATTTTCAGTAAGGCAAAGCCTTAAAAGACCTAACAGGCGGCCGAAAATAAAAGAAATGAACCAAAAATTGGCCATAATTATAAAAAATGAAGAGATTATTATTAACCATTTTGTTCTTCTCTTAGCTTTAGAAGTACCAGGATATTCATGGAATCAATCGGGTCTGGAAGGTTGAGTTATGCTTGAGAACGAGTATTAGGTCTAACACTCGGTTGAATATATTTCTTGGTACGTTTTTCTTTGCTCGGATTGACACTTTGAAGAGCAGGGAACTCCTCAAAAAGGTCACTAATTTTTATAGTGGGCTCAACAAAAGCATAAGAATCTTCCAAATTGTGTGAGGCAGTCTGAATTTGTGTTGTACCAATAGTACGCATAGCCTCGTCAATGACAGAAGGGGAAGCTGCCAAATCAGCCAAAGCAGACTGATTAACAGCATGAGTAGCATGAATCTGATCAACAATAACAGGCCCATCTTTGGATGTCCCAATAATGTCCCCTACCTGTTGTTCATATTTGAGAGTGAAAGCATCTATAGCAGCATGCTCAATAATGGGTGCCGATTCTGACTCGATATTGGCGGCCGCATCCGTTGCCCAAAGTAAAGGGTACATTTTGGTAATATAAAGGGTATATTTTAAAAGAGTATATTGTTTACTTATAATGGGTATAGTGTTGATAAGTATAGGGTATATTGTTATCATGTAAAAGTATGCAGTTTATTTATAGTGTATCGAGTTTATGTTGTTAAGGTATTATATTAAGGCATTGTAGGCATGGTGAAAAGAGTATATTATTAATCAGTAAATGGTATATTGTTGATAGGTAATAGGTATGGAGTTTAGAACATCTATGTTGACCGTATTTCAAATTTATATTGTAAAGGTGTAACGGCATGGCAAAGGGTATATAATTTTATACTAAAGAGTATGACACTCAATACTAAAAGGTATAACATTCAATAAAATTTTAAAAATACGTATATTTAAAAAAAAGTTGGAATTCAGCATTGACAACCTATGTATGTATTCTTTTAGTAAAGTAATAGTGTTCTTCAAAGTTTGAACCGCTGATTCATAAAATAATTTCAGAGAGGTAATGAAATCAACAATATAAGATTGCATATTTTCAATTAATGGGGTAAAGGACTGGAACATTTAATTTTTTCCATGAAGGAAAATGGGATCTACACCTCCAACATTGGAGATCAACAAAAGAGCAAGAAAAATTGAAAAGGAAATATGAATTAATAAAAGCTAATCAAGTAAATAAACCAAAGATCCAACTACACACGAGGGTAAGTTCACGAACCATCTATAGCTCTTTCTTCTCTCTCTACCAACTCCTTCAACTTTCACACTACTGCCTTGCCCAATACCATTTTCTTCTCGTACATCTCCACCTCTTTCTTTTTCTTACCACCACTTCCTCCGGATGCGGTATGTCGTCGTATGTCTCCCTCACCTTCTAGATCTGATTTTGCCTTCACTTCAACCACTCAATCTTAATCTTCACCAGTTCTAGGCCCTTCACTTGACCAACCAAGGATTTGATATCCGACGCTTCAACTCCATAAACATTGAGCCTTCCAACTTGTTGCAGATCATGCTAACCATCTCTTACAGGACAAAGAGTATGGTGATAAATTATGAAATTGGAGAAAATAAATTACACAAAATCTGTGGGAATTAAAAAAATAATTTGGCGAATTGAAGAAGAAATTTGAGAGGGCAATATTGATGGAATCAACTTACCGGTGATGAATTATGAAATTGGAGAAAATAAATTACACACAATACGTGGAAATTAGAAAAATGATTGTGCGAATTGAAGATGAAATTTGAGAGGATGATCTGTAGAAAGGAGCGATGGAATTGCACAGGAAAAATAAGAAAATGAAAATTTGGGGGGTTTTTTTAGTATATATACGACTCGGGTAGGATTGGGCACACGGATACTGGATCCGTGTGCCCGGACACACAAGATACTCACTCATAAAATAATTAGTGTTTCTATATGATCCGCGGACAATATTAATATAACTACACACAATACATATTAAAATAGTATATCACTACATATTAAAAATTTATATCTTTTAATTAATCTACACATATATAAAAATAAATTTGAATTTCTATTTTTATCTTCAATTTCCTCTCTTTTTTCAAATTTACTATCTTTAGAAATCATTCAATTTTAATCTTAATCGTCCATTAATAATTTTGATCTTAGCACATGACCCCTATTTATGCTAATAATAATTTTTTTATTATTTAACTATATAAAATTAATAAATACGGAAGATATTTTTAGTATATTTGACTAATATATTTTAATTTAATTTTTATAAGATTTATATTTTGATAATTAATCTTTTCTTAATATTCAAATAATATATTTAAACTATTTAATTTTAGAGCTCAATTCTTTGTTGAATTTATTTTAATTTTGTTGTATACTTTTAATTTAATATACTTACTTTAAAATACCCTTTTAATTTAATTTTATTAATCTATTTTACACTAAAATATCGTCTTCATTTAACTGATCAAATTTCAGCACACTTTTTAAATGTTAATCTTAACCCTAAAGTGTTAATAAACGGTTTTGGAATGTAATTTAATGAATTTTTTAAACTTGACGGGTACGAGTAGAATTAGAAGGATATGCAAGAAATATGATCATGCAAAAGGTTATGCATATTTCGTCATTAGGTGACTTAAGATAGAATTCTACATGATAAAGTACCTGCAAATAAGAATGTTGAAAAATATGTTTGGTACAAGAAGAGATGACAACGAGATGGGTATGTTCCAGTACTGTTCAACTCAAACCCTATTGAGACGGGTACGGGTAGCTTTAAATGGGTTTAAGAAGGGTAAGAATAGTTTAGACTTTACCTAATTTTTATTAAAATATCAATATATATATATATATATACATATATATATATATATACATATATATATATATATATACATATATATATATATACATATATATATATATATATATATATATATATATATATATATATATATAATTGACTCATTCGAGTAATAGTAAATAGTACCAAATATATATATATATATATATATATATATATATATATATATATATATAGCAGAAACTTTTCTTGCTGACGTGTAGTTTCCAGAGAGCTCCAATGTGACGTGTAATTTTCTCAATTTTTTTTTATTTTTAATACTTTTTTAACATTTTTCTTATTTGCTTTTAATTAACTTCCTTATTTAATATTTTCTTTTTTAAGTAATGTTTTTCTTATTTTTAATATTTTTTTATTTATTTGGGTATCATTAATTAATTACTAAATATTTTAATGCAATAAATTAATTAATATCAAATTAAATGAAAAAGAATATTCCATATAATATTCTCTCTCACCCCACCTATATATAAGACTTTTTGGTTATTCATTTTAAATATACACATTCGATTTTCTAAGAGGATTAGGAGCTTTCTTCAAGTTTCTCTGTAGAATTGATTTATGAAAGTATAAAAATTTATTTCGATAGAGCGAATCAAGTAGAGATTCGGTCTACCTCTAAAAAATCGATTCAAGTATTCTTCAAGAGAAAGAGAACTGATTCAAGTATTCTTGAATCGATTTACTCGATTCTTCAAGAGGAAGAGAATCGATTCAAGTATTCTTGAATAGATTTACATATTAAAAATTAATTTTTTTCAAGAGTAAGAGGACTGATTTAAGTATTCTTGAATCGATTTACATCTTAAGAATCAATTCTTCAAGAGGAAAAAAATTGATTGATTCAAGTATTACCTCTTAAGAATCGATTCAAGTATTCTTTAAGATTTATCTCTAAAGTATTGATTCAAGTATTCTTCAAGTGATAGAGGATCGACAATTCAAGTACTCTTGAATCGATTTACCTATAGAGAATAAGAAGTTGAAAAACTAATTTATGTATAGAATTGAAAGCATAGGTTCTTTAAGTTAAATCATTATTTCATATCAAGTAACATTATAATTGAGTTTGTAAATATTTTTAAATTTTTTAAATTTAGTGTATTAATATTTATTTATTTACATATATCTTAATTATTCAATTATGACATATAAATTATAAAATTTGTTTGTTTTAGTTGTTTATATAATTTGAAACTAATAAAATTAAATAAAAAAATAAAATTAATAAATTAATTACAAATGTATGAATATTTAAAAGAATAATATATAAATTAATTTTTATTTATATTATATATATTTTACATTAATTTCTTAAAAATAACAATTAATGGAAATAGAATTATTATTATATAGTTAATAAAGAAATACTAAATCATAATTATTGATTAGCCATAGTTTAGTGGAGAATGACCAATTCAAGAAATTATCGAACAACAGGGAGGAAGGTACTAGGGTCTAAGCGATCTCGTGTTTGTCATAGTATTATAGAGATGAACGAGAAGGGGAGATAATCAAGAAATGACAATAAAATAAATGGATAGATGAATAGGAGATGAATGAATGAGCCAAGTAGATAGAGATGAGACTAGCAATACTTAAAGCATGGAAAATCTAGGTATCATGCAATGAATTCATATGTGTAATGGGAAAAAAGCTAAGGGCCAACACTAAGATCACCTAAACTCCCTCTCGGAATGAATAGGATATGGAATGACATTCATTGGATTGGTTCTCACTCAAACAATTCCAACTAGGTACTAAGCTTGAAATGAGAGTCCCTTCACATAATCTATTGACTTCTCAATCTAATAAATGATATGTTCTATCAAAGGGTTCTAAACTATGAAGGACTTCTCAATCTCTTCACAATCTATAATGCACATGAAGTGTTTGATGAAATGATTCACTTAATTATCCTAAATATGCAATTGACTTCTCAATCTAATCACATGCTTAAAACAATTAAACACACAAATAATCATAAACCTCAAGATCTAAAGCATCAATGATAGAAAATCAATTAACCCAATCAACATAATCATTCAATTGCAAAATACCAAAAATTATCCAACACAATTCATATTGCTAATCTCACAAGGGAGATTAGCCTCTCATATCCATAAGAAAATTAACATAGATATTAAATTCCTTACAAAACATGATAAACAATAGGTTTCAATACAAAGTGTAGATGAAAACTCCCTTGGATGTCTCCAATGGTGATCTTCTTCTTCCCCTTGCAATTCACCTCTCTTCCTTGCTTCTCTACTACTTAGATGGAGGATTTGATGGTTGGATCAAGGTAGATGGGTGGATGAAGAATGGATGAAGATGATGGTGGAAAATGGAAGAAATGGTGTGTGAGGTGTGTGTAGAAGGGTAAAATTTCAGATCTTTTTTTCATAAAATCTGAATGGAGGGGTATTTATACCCTTTTGGGCCTTCTAGAAGGATTCTGATTTTTTTCTGATCCAAGACACGACACGAGTCGTGTGGCGCAACACGGCCATGAGGTGCCCGTGTTGCGTGAACTGATGCTCCCGCACGGCCATCGCTTACAGGCCCGTGTTGGTTACACGGGTCGTGTGCTGCAACACGAGTCGAGCTCCGCAACACGGCCAAGTGGTGGTCGTGTTGGATGAATAGATGTTGCCGCACGACCATTCTGGACAGGCCCGTGTTAGCTACACGAGTCGTGTACTGCGACACGGCTCGTGCCACCGACACGGCCAGTCGTGTTGCTGCTGCCCTGATTCCTTCACTGTTTTGGCTCGTTCTCCCTCGTTTCAACTCCAAATTGAGTTCCGCTTTTTCCTACATCTTCCTTATCCTATTTAGCATCAAATAAAAAGTGAAAATAGTAGGTTTAAGCTCATTCACACATATTTCCATGAAAACACAAAACACAACCAAATAACACATAAAATACGGATAAAAATATACGAAAACACATATAAAAAGACACTAAAATCTAGGTGAAAATATCACTCATCAATTATGAGTAAAAAGTAATACAACATTTAAATATTATTTATAACATTACGTATTTTTTATAAAAATATATATAGCAACTATTTAAAACACTTTAATAATTTTGTTTTAATTAATTATAAAGTGTTTGACATTATTTTCCATAAATAATCAATAATA
The DNA here is from genome assembly GCA_023678885.1 of Pogostemon cablin. Taxonomy (NCBI): domain Eukaryota; kingdom Viridiplantae; phylum Streptophyta; class Magnoliopsida; order Lamiales; family Lamiaceae; genus Pogostemon; species Pogostemon cablin. The sequence continues at coordinate 34,587,419 of CM042957.1, forward strand.
TATATATATATATATATATATATATATATATATATATATATATATATATATATATATATATATTAAGCATAATATAGCAAAGTCATTTTTTCTTAACGTGTTGTTCATGTATAGTCTTATTATTTATTTATTTTTCCAATACACTTATTATGACTTATTTACTTTAGTATCATTAATTGTAATTAATAAATAAATCATTGATAAATAAATTAATTAGTATCAAATCAAATTATGTATAAAAAAAGAATAAATTGAGATTTTTTATATATAATTGATATTTATTTTAGACAAATAGTAAAATTAAGTATTTATTACTAATAGTTACATACTTTGATCATAATTGCACTTAAATACAATGAAAAAAATAAAATACTAACAACTATATAAATATACAACAAAAAGACAAAATTGCCGCTGTGTGGTTACACATTTTTTTAGAGAGATAAGGGGAGTAATAAATAGTTTTCAATTGTATTATGTTACAAAATAACATTTAAAAAAAATACAAGTTAAGACTCTATCAAATAAATAGAATATATGTACATATATATTAACTTTTTACATAATTTAGTTATACGTTACATTATCAAAAGTCAAATGATATAATTTGTTGCAAATTTTTTATTTTGATGAAAGAAATTATCTAGCTATAAAAATCTCTTTAATTAATGTTGTTACGTTATACGACACAAATTATTTAATTATAAAAAATAAAAATAATATTTAAATAATCTCGCATGGTATACGAGTTTCATACTAGTATATATATATACACACACACGAGTATCCCATGTATATTGATAAATGAGTTTGAGAATGGTATGAGTATTATAATTGACTTTTTAATAATAGAATGAGTTTGAGAATGGTATGAGTATTTGATGTTTAAATGGATACGGGTATACTAAAAAAACGTATACTCTACACATTGTCATCCTTGAGCATAAGTAAAAACTTCTATTATGAGAAAATAATTATACATATCATACAATTTAATTGATACAATATATGTTATGTTTTTAAAAAATTAAATTTACGTTTATTTATTATAAATATTTGTAAATAATTAAATTTTTATTTATAAAATACATAAACTCAAATAAATAAATAAATAATTATACCATGACTAACTTAAAAATAGCAATTTCTAAAAATAAATAATTTCTTCTGGTGCAATGCACGGATGGGAAGATTTTAGTATACTAAAAACAAATGTAAATACTACTCCCTCCATTCTATAAATGAATTCACACTTTCTATTTTTGCCCGTTTCATAAATTAGTTCACACTCCTAAAAATATCAAACTATCCCTAAAAGTAAAGAAAAAATATTTTTTTCTTAAACTTCATATTTACAATAACTGTGAACTTCTTTTGAGAGGTAGTAAATATTAAGGCATGGGACGAGGAGTGTTATTTTAACCCATAAGATCATTACCTGGAATAATAAATAAATTAAAAAAATTAGAAATTACAGAATATCATGTTTATTATAACTTATTTTATAATTTATTAACTAAAAATATCAAATTACCCCCAAAATTAAAGTAAAAAGTAATTTTTTTCTTAAACTTCATATCTACAATAACCGTGAATTTTTTTTTGGAACGAAGGAAGTAAATATTAAGGTGTGCGACGAGAGTGTTATTCTAACCCATGAGATCATTATATGGAATAATAAATTAATTAGAAAAATTAGAAATTACATAATGTAATGTATCTTGTTATAATAACTTATTTTATAATTTATTTATTACCTAAAAATATCAAGGGTAGGTCTTACATGAGAACGTCTAACGTGAGACCAATTTTTATTTTTTAAAATAGTTATCACTTTCCCTATAAAACGCTATCACTTTCACTATAAAATGTTATCACTTTTTATTTATACTATAAGTTGTTCATGAAATAACATTATCACTTTTCATTAATTTATTATCACTTTCCTTTACAAAAGTTATCATTCTGACCGTCTCACTTAAGCCCTTACATGAGACGGTCTCGTACAAGTCTTTAGCAAATATCAAACTATCCCTTGAAAGTAAAGAAAAAAGTAATTTTTTTTCTTAAATTTCATATCTACAATAACCGTGAACTTCTCTTTGACGGACCAATGAAATCATTATATTGAATTGTAAATGAATTAGAAAAATTAGAAATTACAGAATATCATGTATACCTTGTTTTCCTTTTTTTGTGTTTCATTCCAAGATCCTTTGTCCCATAGATGAGCTTCAAATCGGCAGGTCCAGCGATTCCTGTAGAAATACAGAAACTAAAATTACAAATTAATACTCCATTATGGAGTAATTCCATGATGAAAAATTTGAAATTTACACCTGCTAACTCCATAGAATCTTGAACTCCTTTGGTGGCAGCAGCAGTTGTGGCGGACTGGAGTGGCTGGTTGAGTGTTACTAACGACTGCAATCTACGCCGTCTCCTTACAGACTTGGTCTCTGGAGCATCGTCAGCTTCTGCCATTGACAAAACTACCCGCTTTTTTCCACTGCTGCAACTATCCATTCTCCCTCTTTTTTTAAGGGTAAAGCTTAATTTTTAAAATTATAGTATATAAATATATGGGAATGTTATTTATATACGTGATGTTTGAATGGGTAGAAATTTCATGTCCGTTCGCTTGTTTTGTTCTTTTCAGTACAGCTAATTTGTCTCCATGGAAAATGGACAGCAGATATCGATGATTGCAGTGGCAGGTTTGTTGTCTTCTTGGTTGATTATCACTCAACTCACTGTTGAGATATTCGATTTCAGACAACCCCAGACATATGCTAATCATATTTCATGCTCCTTCGATGATTTCCAGGGTTAATTATATCTATCTATTTAATTAGGAGTTTAACTATGGATTTAGATAGGTGAATTAAATTATAATAATTCAATCTCTACCATTTATTATATTAAATAACACTTCATCCATCCACTGTCAATCTATTCATTTTACCATTTTATGTCGTTCATCTTTCATCTATCCATTTTCCTTTTTGGACTATGGGACCCACACCCTCCACTAATACAAATAAAATATGGGACCCACACCCTCTACTAATACAACTACCTACCACACGTAAAATAATAATACTCCTTAATCCACATGCAAAAAGCAAATACATACATTGAGGATGGACGGAGGGAATAAAAAATTAAATATAGATAAGCACCCACTACTCCATGGTTTTACCCTACAAACCATAATAGCCCTTTAATTAGTACTAAATATTTTTGTTGGCGTATAATTTCATATTTTGACTCTGAACATATCACCAGGGGATATGGGAGGTACATAGAGAAATTATCATAAATGGTCCTCTAAGTATGAGAGAACCCACAATTAACCCTATGACTTTGGATATTATCAATTTTAGTCATTTTTCGTCCAATTTTAGTCCTATTTGTCCAATTTTAATCCAATTTTCTAAAATGAAAATAGAACCCATCAGAGATCTTCATCTTCAGTTTTAGGACATTTCCAGCAGGCCACATTATGCCAGCAACATCCCACGTGGCAACATAAAATTTAAAATAAAAAATTAAGCTGTCACGTCACTTGAACATCTTCCAGTAGAACTCGATGAACACAAGAAAAGGAAGTTAATCTTTGTTAACATCTCAGTCCCATTCCCACCGGCACGATCTCGTCGGCGAGCTCCTCGAAAAGGGAGCTGAATCGCAGCAGGTATGGCTCCCTGCATGTGGTCCCCTCCGGGCACACCACTAGGTCCCCCTCCTGGAGCAACCACCTCATCTTCTCGCCGTCGTGGTCACGATATCTAGCCTGCCAGACCGTCTTCAGTGGTGCCATAAGCTCCGACATCTTGTTAAACCTATACATGATGGCAGTGAGGGGCTCCCGAGGATGGTGCTGAGGAAGATCGGGTCCAGGAGGGTCCGGTGGGTGCAGACGTAGAGCACGCTGCAGCCTTTCCTATTTTCTGGCGTCGGAGGTGGGGTTTCTTTTTGACGATACGGACGCCGCCTTCATCCTCCAACTCATTAATGCCCATCGCCTTTTTTTCATGAATCTCCACCATGAATCTCCAGCCACCACTGCCATTGCTAACATAAATAAAACCAAACTCCAATTAAGGGATTCATCTTCCTCCTTGCATCTCAATTGCTCCCTCTATCCACTCATCTGTAAATAACATGTAAAAGCAATTCATAAATCGTAACTTTGGTATTATTTGGAATGCGGCAAGAAAATGGCAATGTAAGGAGAAGTGGTGGGCAGTCGACTGGTGCTTCCGCGAGGCCCTGATAGAACCCATTTCCAAATGGGTTGTTTGTTGTTCCGGCCAAAAGCCTGGATAGACTGTTGTATCTCGGGTTGGTTATTGTTGAGGGCAGCCAATGGCGGGCTTTGCGGGTTGTAAATGGGCTAGTGGAAGGACCACGCGCAGAACCCGAGGCACTGCTTTTCGATGTTCTAGACCTAGATGTAGGTGAATCTGTAATTCTTACACTTAACGGCGGCGGATTTGGAACCATGAGATCTTCATCGATTTACTCATAAACCGTCGATGTCACTAATAGCCAGTATATATTTAAATATATTTTGAATCATGTATATATGATAGGCATAAATAATCCCTTAATTATAGCCTAGATTAGTCTAACCTATACTGTAACTGATGCGGCGAGAGCATATTAAAAGATAAAGATACGTAGAAGAAAAATCTATAATCCGTTGATTACTAAAGAATACCAGAAGATAGACTACTCAAATATGTTGATTCATAAGAATACTGTAAAAGAGATTATGAGACAACACTCATTTTCATTAAACAAATTCAACTCCCTTTTTACAATAACATGAACACCTATTTATAGGTGATAATAAAATCTAATTTAATAATGACAATTATAAATAAATGAAAACAAATCAAAATCTAATTATATTAATTATTCTATATCTGCATCATTCTCCTCTGTTTGGAAATAATTCGCCCTTGAATCGTGCAGGTCGTATCACAAACAAGTGTGGAGACGCGCCGAAACATCTTTAAATTCATGTAATCAAAAATCCTTCAGTCGAGTACTTTCATATCTAATAGTATCGCTAATTATAAGATCCATAAAATATGAATCTTTTGTATCAAACAAAACTTCCGCATTAAGCACGTCATAATTTACAATAATTTCAATCATCTCTACATAAAAAACTGGATCGCCATTGGCACCATGGAAAATTGCATCGTCTTCTTCATCAAAGATTGGTGGGGTATCATAACCACCATACGAATCTCCTTCATCAAAGATCGATGAGCCATCATACTCACCGTAGAAAGCTTCACCATATTCCTCAATGAAGATTGGTGGGCCACCATCAACAGATTCGACTTCTTCATAAAAAATTGGTGGTCCATTGTATATCGGATCGGACACCAACAATTTATTTTATTGGTAGATCTGCATAGTATCATCTTCATACGATGACTGATCATCATAAAAGGTATCATAAACTTCTTAAATTTGAAATCTAACATCGAGAATTTGGCTCAGATTACCAACTGAAAAATATTCTTGAAAAATATTCTACACACCCCTGATGTTGTAAAAAATTTGGTTTCTATACAGAAATTTACTACAGATAATTCTGTTTCTGTGGAATTTGATCCTTTGGGTTTTCTGTTAAGGATCATCGAAAGGGGATGCCTTTAATTAGATGTGACAGTCGAGGTGCGCTCTATCCTCTCATCAATTCCACAGACAATTTGCATTATGCTTTTGGTGTTCTCTCGCCAACTTTATGGCATGACCGTTTAGGTCACCCGGGAGTTTCTACTTTTTCATCTCTTAGATAAAATAAATATATTGCTTGCCATAGACCACATCCATCTTACGTGTGTCAATCTTGTACTCTTGGTAAACAAGTTAAATTGCCTTTTGTGGATTCAACTTCATGCACTATGTTACCTTTTGATATTATTCATAGTGATTTGTGGACATCTCCTATTTTGAGTAAAATGGGGCATCGTTTTTATGTTTTGTTTTTTGATGATTTTTTAATTTTTTGTGGACTTTTCCTTAGTCTCATAAGTCACAAGTGTTCTCTATTTTTTTGAAGTTCCGTTCTTTTATCCGTACTCAGTTTGAGAGAGATATTAAATCTTTTCAGTGTGATAATAGGTGTGAGTTTGATAACAAGTATTTTTGGGATTTCGACTCAGCTAATGGCGTGGAGTTTTGTTTCTCGTGTCCTCACACATCCTCTCAAAATGGAAAGGCTGAGAGGCAAATTCGTATGATTAATAACATGGTTCGTACATTGTTGTCTCATGCCTCGTTGCCTTTATCTTTTTGGTATCATGCTCTCCAAATGGCCACATATCTCCTTAATATACTTCCCAAGAAATACTTTTCCTACCAAACTCCTCTACGTCGTCTATACAGAAAAGATCCCTCATATTCTCATCTTCGAGTATTTGGATGCTTGTGTACCCTCTATTCCCTTCTACTACCATTAATAAACTCCAACCTCGTTCAACTCCCTGTGTGTTTTTGGGTTACCCATCCAATCATCGAGGTTATAAGTGTTATGATATGGTAGCAAATAAAATCTTAGTTTTTCGTCATGTAGTGTTTGACGAGACTCATTTTCCATTTTCAGAAATCAACAACTCACCTCTGTTTTATGTGGTTTTCGATGATTCTCCTTCTCCATATGTTACACATCATATTTCTCAAGTAAATCCTCCTGTACATTCTCCTTCTCTGCCATCTTCCCCACCAGTTGTACAGGCTCGGACCATGTAACCCCGCCTAGTCCACCTCCTCCTTCACTTTACCCAGTTACCCGTAGCCAGCAAGGTATATTTAAACGTAAATAATATTTCAATCTTCACTCTTCTATACAGAAATCACCTTTACCTCGTAATCCTGTGTCTACCTTGACAGATCTAAATTGAAAATTGGCCATGGTTGATGAATTTAATGCTCTTATTGATAATAAAACTTGGGTGTTAGTACCTCATCCTGTTGGTGTTAATATTATTCATTCCATGTGGATTTTTACTCATAAAGAACGTGCTGATGGTTCTTTTGAGAGGCATAAAGCCCGTCTTGTAGGTGATGGAAAGACTCAACAGGTTGACATTGATTGTGGGGAAACTTTCAATCCTATTTTGAAGCCTGCAACGATGCGAACTGTTTTGAGTTTAGCACTTTCGAAGAAGTGGTCTATCCATCAACTCGATGTAAAAAATGCTTTCTTACATGGGACACTAGTGTGTTGCTACAGTTTATATGCATCAACCGCTTGGTTTTTGAGATCCCAAATTTCCGAATCAAGTGTGTCTCTTCAAGAAATCATTATATGGTTTAAAGCAAGCCCCTCGAGCTTGGAACAAGCGCTTTACAAATTTTGTCTCCTCCTTTGGTTTTTCTCAAACTCGCTCTGATCACTCATTATTTTTATTTCGAGATGGCAATCACATGGCTTACTTGTTATTATATGTCGGCGACATCATCATAATAGCTTCGTCGGACTGGCTTCTCTTATCCATTATTTCTCGGCTAAGCTCAGAATTTGCTACGAAGGATCTAGGGCCTCTGCATTATTTCTTGGGTATTGCTGTGACTTCCAATGACAATGGTTTGTTTCTTTCTCAATGCAAATATGCCACTGAGATTATTGAACAAGCTGGGCTGTCTTCTTGCAAATCCTCTTTCACACCAGTTGACACAAAGCCGAAGCTTGGCTCACGTGACAGTCCCCCATTCTTTGATCCGTCAATATACCGGAGCCTTGCTGGTGCCCTTCAATATCTCACCTTCACCAGACTGGATATTTCCTAGTTGTTCAGCAAGTGTGTTTATTTATGCATGATCCTCAGGATATTCACATGGCTACTTTGAAGAGAATTCTAAGATATATTCAAGGAACACTGGACCATGGTCTTCAACTTTATCCATCATCCATCACATCGCTTATTTCATACACCGATGCAGACTGGGTGGGTGTCCTTATACCCGACGATCCACGTCTGGTTACTGTGTTGTAATACCCACCATATATAAATATATATATATATATAGTAATAAATAGTTGATATATTATATTATTATATTATACACATGCTTAATATATATATATATATATATATATATATATATATATATATATTAGATAAGACAACTAGTTAGCTGGATGATGACTTAGAGCAACTTGCTCATTTAGTGAGGTGTGTGATGACGTAGAACAACTTGGAGTATAGAATTTGATGTAGAAGATAAGATTTAGTTATCTTCCATGTATATATAAATATAACCTCTTCATATTTTTAATTTTGGGGTGAAAAGAGAGAGGGTTAATCCAGAGAGTAAGAGGTAACTTTTCTCTGTCCTTATACGTTTTCCACAAACACATTACATACATATATAAGCACACACAACTCACGCTATATATATATATATATACGCACTTCACTCACTGTTGATACCTTTAGTCACATACTTTAAGAGTTTTCTTTATCATATTATATATCAAAATGATTGTCTCGATATGTAGATTCCATCGTATGAGTAAGAAAAACTCCATCGAAACTTTTAACCCTTTAATGGCATTTTTGTCTCGGTGTAACATAGCTTTGATATTATAGGCTATTTTGAAGCTGTCCTCACAAGGATCATAAACATATAACTAGTTTTGAGTTTGGACGTGAAATGAAGAAGATAGGAAGAGACTCACTTCGTGTTAAAATTTAGTCCCCTTTAAACTTTGTTATTTTCATGAAAAATTGGTATGCATGTGATCCTCACCTTGCGAGGACTCCATATGTGCTTTCGAATTTTCAAACGGAGTTGTATAACTCAAGTTGGTCATTTTGTAATAAGGTTAAAGTTTAGGATAAGTTTAAATGAGAATTTAATATAATGTAGGGACTTGATTACAATTAATATATATATATATATATATATATATATTATTAATAATAATAATAAATATAATAAAATAGTAAATTTGGAAAGAGAGTTTGATATTTCGAAAGTTCGAAATTGTCAAACTCAGCTGCACGCATTCTGCATTCACACATTGCATTTATATTTATATTATATTTAATTGAAATAATTACTGATAGGTACACACTTTGTACCCCTAATTATTACTAGATACATTGATTTAAAATAATTATTATTTAATACAAAATATTAAAGTAAAATACCAAATATACCCCTAAACCCATATACCTTTAAAACACTAACCCCAACCTCCACCCACCACCGGACCACCGCTGCCGCTGCCGGACCGCCGCCGCCGCCGGCGGAGCTCCGGCGGCCGGTCGCCGGAAAATCTGTTCGTCAGAAAAAAAATAAAAAAAAAATAAAAATAAAAAAAAAAGGTCGCCGGAAAGCTGCCACGCCGCCGCCGCCGCCGCCGGAGCTCCGGCAGCCGGTCGCCGGAAAAATTGTTCGTCCAAAAAAAAAAAAAAAAAAAAAAAACTGGTCGCCGGAAAAACTGCCGCCGCCGGAAAAGCTGCCGGACCGCCGCCGCCGGACCACCACATTTTTTTGCTGCACACACTTTTTTTTTCCTGCACACACTTTTTTTGCTGCACACACTTTGCTGCACATGAACTTTTGCTGCACACAATATTTATGTGCAGCACATTAATAGGGGTAATATTGGAATATCACTATATATTTTTGTACCTAGTAGTAATACTTTTGTATGTTTGTATCTCATAGTAATTTAGGATTTTTTTGTGTACCTAGTAGTAATCCTCCCTATTTAATTTAATTTAATTCTTTTTAAATATTAATTAAATAAATTCGAAAACCTGCTGGCATATATGATTTTTTTTCCGTATGATAATAAACTTATTTTTTTTATTTTTCATAATTAATTATATATTATAATTATATTATTTATTTATTTATTATTTTTATTTTTATTTTAATTAAATATTAATATTATAATTATATATTTAGCTTAATATTTTTATATTAAGTACTAAGTATAATTTTACTATTAATACTATTTTAAGTGTAGAATTTTTATTTAATATTCGTTTTCATTAAAATTAATGTCATTTGTATTCATATTTTTAATATTAATATTTATTACTAAAGTTGTAAAATATGATTGTTAAATTATTATTTTTTTAAATTTAAAATATGTATTTCTATTTATTATTTTATTTTAACTCATTTTATTTAGTGATTAATTATTTATATTTTCTTAAGTTAGTTAAGAATTAGTTTATTTTAATTATACTATTAGAAATTTAGTTTTAGCAATATGAATTAATATTAGAAGTAGAGCTCAGTTCAGTATAACCTTGCAGGCATACCTGATACCGAAGAGCAAGTCTAGTCAACGTACTATTCCCTGAAAAGTTAAGGTGGGGTAACTTTCACTCTTTACCGTGTGCTACAATTTTATGTCATGATTGCTATGTTAAAATGTGATATATATTACTTATATGTCATGTTATGTGTCATGTGTGTTTTTAGTTCGATGACAAATATTTCTTACTAATACTTGTACGGGGTAACGACTCGGTGCACATATACCAATTAACATAAGTTATCGTGCGACGGTTCTATATAAAAAATATTTTAAATTTACTAATACTCGTATTGTATGACGATTCGATGCACATATACGAACTAACACAAGATATCGGATGACGGTTCGGTCTAAAATATTTTTATTGAGTTATCGAATGACAATGTGCAAATTATTTTATTAAATTGGCATATGTTATATTTTGTGGTATATTTGTCATGTATATTTATTTTTAACTGTGCAATCATTTAAGTTAACCCAATGAGTGTATTTTAGACGCTCACCCCTTATTTATTATCAGAATAAGGTTTAGAAGATAGAGAGGCCCCTGCAGATGTCCCAAGCCCTTAGAAGACTCTATATATATTATGACTTAAATTTTAGTATTTTGTTAGTACTTTATTTCAGATATGTCATCTGAACGTACTTGTTTTGAATATTTCACTCTACTAAAGAGAGTAGACGATATTATGTAAAAGAATCTCTATGCAACTTTTGCTTTATTATATTATCGCTTTGGGAATTTTTATTTTACTTCTGCTATGCATTCTCAACCACTTTATTATTATTGGGAAATGTATATCTAGTAGCGTCCCAACTCCATAGCGTAACCCGGGGTGTTAGAGCATGGTATTAGAGCAGTCTATATAAGACTTGCTCAAGTACCTAACTTAGGTCATAATACTACATCCCTAGGATAACTCATTCCCTTACAGCTCGTTTAGTAGGAAGTATAAAGAAGAGATAGATGTCTAAACCCACGTAATACCCTATTTGGTCATTCAAATCTGTAAACCCATGGGCCTGTTAAAAAACAAGGGCCCAGTGTGGGTAAACCCCTATTTTCGATATTATACATCCCACATAAGATGTTATATGAGGCATCCCATTCTGTATCCATAGGGGTGAAATTCCAATTTCACCCATCTAGTTACCCACGTTCGCATATGTAAGTTTATTTGCAGAAAACATGTTCAACCAATAACTGCAAACTACAAAATTTAACGAAACGCAGTAGCGATAAAGTCTGATGGAGCATCTCTTTCATTAAAATTTTGTTAAGTAAGTATTCTAATTTATCTTGAATCTTCGGTGCTAAACTTGTGAGGCAGAAGGCTGTAGCGATAATGTCTGACCGAGCTATCTCTTTCATTGAAATTTTATCAAGTAAGTATTCCAGTTTGTCTTGAATCTTGGGTGCTAAACTAGTGAAGCGTAGATTTTTCAGATATGTTGTTCTTTCACATTTTCCTGAACTAAGACAGAACATTGTAAATAAAAATTCTTAAAACTATATTATAACATTGTAATGAAATGCATGATGTCCCTGCGATTGTACTCAAACTAAGAGGAAATTTGAAATGTCTAAGATCAGGCCGCAATGAGAACGACATTTTTTTAAATTACATCATGATGTATAGTGATGAGAATACTATAATCACACATTATTTATTGCCACAATTCGTCTTAATTAATTTAGTTTATAATTAAATTGATAATATGCCGTCCTTTGGGTCCGATATTCACTTGGTCGCTTGCTTAAGCTGCAATTTATATCCTTAATACTTGGGGATTAATTTTGCGTGCAAAGAAAACGTGCATCAACAAGCTCATAATGTTCCCATGATAACTTTGGCTGGTTAAAGATTCAATATGAAGCTGGATTTTAAAAACTCAAATAAACTGTGTTGTTTCCATCTGGTAATACTACTAATTTTCCGTTCTGTGCTGCAGGTTATGCCTCTTGCTATTGAGAATTTCAATGACACTTTGTTGGTGGCATCATGTGCATTTGGATCTGTGTGGTTTATCTTCTAGTATCCTAACACGACGTCGAGATCGGACTTAGGAATCAGCAGAAGATCAAGAGGTCGTTTGCTGTTTCTGTCCATCACATTGTGCGAATTTTATAAAATCATACAGACCTCCAATCTGAACGTGTGATATACTGGCGGAAAGCTATCGAAGAGAGGATCAATTTTCCACATAGATCACTCAATTCCAACATCAGATGAGGAAGTTATAGCAATTCTCGTGGGACTGCATAGGCTATCAGCGAGAATTTGTCTTCTCCAACATACCCTCAGTTAATAGGATTCTAGGTTATTTCCGTTTCCGTTTTAATTCACTATTCATAAATGAAGTACTTTGTCTTCCCTGTTAGTGAATCTTGCAAGGGTATTTTGGTGATTTACCTTTAATTTAGAACATAACCTCTGTTTTTCTGTCATGGGTTGTCACGTCTTTGGTCAGGTGCTGCGTGGATCAATCTGGATCCTCCATACTCCATGGGAGTTGGAAAGCCTCTACATTCCAGCTGTTGGATCTTAGCCGTTTTTGGTCCATAATTTTCAATGATGATATGTGTCGTGCTTTATCTTGTCAGACAGTTTCTGTTTTGGTTTTTTAAAATTCTAATCCCTCGTATCCTTCTCGTATATCCTTGCATTTCATTTAACTGCATTCTCCTGATATTTTTGCGATTTCTGAAAATCTCCATCTCCTTTGTCCTCTTTTTCGTCAAACCATAATTCTTGAGTTCTTTGGCTAGCGGAAGATGTCTGCTGAAGGTACTCCTCCTCCGCCTGATGTTCAGAAGGTGAACAGTTCCGATAGCACTTCGGCACGCCGCGTGCGACTCGGCATTCGCAGTTCCAATCATTTTCGTAGGATGCCACATCCCAACTTGAGGGATTTGTCTACTTCTTCTTCCTCGGGTGGCAACCAGGCTTCCATTCCCTCTCCAAATAGACAGTCGGTCCCTGTTGTGCCAGCGGCGGGTGCTGGTAGTGCGCCGATATTCATCGATGCAGATCTAAGCGCCATACTTCCCTTAAATGTGGGGATTATCTTTCTGGTCGCTGGGATATCGGCGATTTAGGGGCTGCTCTCCAAGGGATGGCCCAACGGCTTGACTGGGTGCCGGCTTCCTGGCTGCCCCCTGGGCGTTTGGAAGGGCTTCACCGGCTATATGGTAATTCTAATGTCACATTCGTGCTGCACTGTCTGGTATTTTTCCTATCCCCGGTTCTGAATCTATCTCGGCTTCCTTGCTCGAAAAGAGAGGAAAGAGTGTTTATGAACATGGCGGGCCTTCTCGGCCAACTGGAATTAACTTTGTACCTTGCCAGTCCCTATCCATTGGTGAGTTTGACCTCCTCGCGAACTGGTTGAGGGGAATAATTGCTTCGTTCATACTTCTTTATCTTTTCTGTGTTCATTGCATTCTTATCCATGGTGTTCTTTTGCAGATCCTCCTCCGTCGAGCCTGGGGTTGGAGTAATTCTTGAGGAAGAACCGGAGAAAGATCCAGAGGAGTTTCCCGAGGAGGATCTAAAGGAAGATCTTGTGGAAGGTTCCAAGGAGGAGTCCGAAGAGGATCCAGAGGAAGAGCCCAAGGAGGACACCGAAGAGGATCCCGAGGAGAATTCTGAACCAGTGGAAGCTCCCGAAGTTAGGGTGGGTAGCGATTCCGAGGCCGAGGACTATGACATGATGGTTGGGCCGAGGGTGAGGTCTGCCCCCAGAGCTGATGTTAGTTCTGCCCCTTCTACCTCTCAAGTCATCCCGACAATTCCTCTTCCCAATCCGAACCCTACAGGTGATCTTAAAACAACTGATCCTACTAACGCTGATGCTGAAGCCGCCAGGTTAGCCACTGAGATGGCCCGTGCGCGAGGAAAAGGTACGGTTAAGAAAGATGATGAACCTAACTTATCCGAGTTGCGGGGGTTAGGGGCTCAGGGTTTTATTGCAAGTACCTCTCATCGGGCCTCTCACAGTGTTCCGCCAATTATTGTCCCCGGTTCTCTTTCATAAGACTCTTCTGGTTTGGCTGTAATGGTCGGGGTTGCTATCGCCTCTCTTACCTCTACTCTGCATTTGATGGACCAATACCATTTGTTTCCCAGTCGACTGATTGACCATTCTGAGGGTCTTTCGCCAGCTTCGAGGAGAGATTGAATGCCTTGGAGATCGAGAATGCTGAGCTGACCTCTATTGTTGCACACCAGAGAGAACGATTGGCGGTTTCAGATTTTAAGATTGATGTAGGGTGGGCCACTCTTGAGTCCGTGGAGGCGAGTTTGACCAAGGCTGAGGCTGCCAGAGATGCCGCAAGGGTTGAAGCTGCTGAGGCACGTGCTAGGTTGGCCAAAGCCAAGGCTCGTATCCGAGCCTTAGAGCAGTGTATTCCTCGCCCTGGTTCGGTTGAAGAGAGGGCCATTCGTGCTGAAGCTCAGCTCAAAGAGATGGAAGATAAAATAGCAAGTATTTTCCACTTCCTCAGCAGTCGGAAAAAAGATTGAAGCCCATATGTTTCCTCCTATTACCAGTTGATTTTATTCTGCCCTTATCCCGGTGTTGCTTGGGAATGTATTTGTTGTTTTTGTCTTTACTATGTATGAACTTTGGCTACTGATTTTCTCTATTTTTTGTTTTGCCTTTGCCTGGTAGACGCGTCCATCGACGCCCCTTTGGTTTGTGAATTTAACTATTTTTGAGTAGTTGATTTACCTTTAGTTAATTTGAGGTTGTCGGTGTGCTTTGTTCTGCTTTTATCACTTGATATGCGTCTTTGCTTTGTTCACCCTTAGCGCGGAGGTTCATGATTTTGTCTGAGGCCCTTCGTTTTTTCTGAGTGTTTTTGGTTCAAGAGCTCTGCCCGATGCTGAGGTCCCGAACCTTCCCTTTTCTGCTATCTTTGACTTTTACTTAGATTCCGAAGTTTAGCCTTTACTTATAATTCGTGTCTCGGCCCATATACTGTATTGTACCTTCGTGTTACTTCATGCGTTATTCTGAGGTTCACTCCCTTTGTCCCCATCCTGATCTTTCGATCTTTCTATACATCCTCTATGTATATATATTCATTTTTATTCCCAACGATGTCCCGAAGCCCGTTCCCTTTACTCCGAACCTTATGTTCTGACCCTGATTTAACCCGATACTGTTTCGAGGTCTGTTGCTACCCTCTCCTTTTGGTTTTGCTATTTCAATTTATATTCGAGACAATCCAATCCCATCATACCGAGGCTCCCTTGATCTACCTTTTAGTTTTAACCTGATACCTTTGCTTTGGTTTTAACCTCCAACCCTAATGCCTTAGCCTTTTTGTTCTGACTTTCCATGAATCCAACATTTATGCCTTTTATTCCTATTCCAATTATGCCTTTTTGTTTCGGTATGCCCCTCGTTCCCCTTTTTGGTTGTTCCCCTTTGGTTTTTTTTTTTTGCATACTGATATTCCCAAAGCCAAGATATCCCAACAAATAAATACCCTTTACCATTTGTTATGAACATACTGATATTCTTAACCATATATCATAAAAAAAATTTCATACAATTTGTGTTTCAATATAGTATGGCCTAATGCCTTGATTAAAAGCTGTAGCAGAAACCATGTCACCAACCTCATTCATCTTGCTTTCCACTTCATTGGTAATATTTCTTCAAATGTTGTGCGTTCCATGGGTGAGGTATCTTTTTGCCATCTACCTCTTCCAACTCGTATGCTCCTCCTTCCAGAACTCTCTTGATTATGTAAGGGCCTTCCCAGTTTTGGCCGTTACCCTGCGCCGTTGGGCCCAATACCTTCTGGAGCACCAGTTCTCCGCCTTTGAATCTCCTCAGCTTTGTCTTCGAGTTATAGAATCTCTCCGCTCTCTGCTTGTAAACCGCATTATGCAATTCCGCGTTCAATCTCTTTTCTTCCAATAGGTCTAGATTCTCCTGGATCAATTTGTTATTTGCGTTCTCCAGTGGAGAGTGATCTTAGGGCTAGGTTCTCCTATCTCCACTGGTATTACCACCTCGGCACCGAAGGCCATTAAGAATGGGGTCTCATTGGTGGAGGTTGTCGTCGTTGTCCTGTACGACCACAGGACTCCGGGCAGTTCCTCAGGCCATCTCCCATCTAACTTTTCCAACCTGGCTTTCAATGTGTGTTTGATGATCTTGTTCACTGTCTCGACCTGCCCGTTAGACTGTGGGTGGTATGGTGTAGAGGACCACATCTTAATGCTATAATATTCACAAAACTTTCTCATTTTGGCATTGCCAAATTGCTTACCATTGTCAGTCACTATGGAAAATGGTATATATGATGTTTTCTCAGATGAATTTCTCGACTCGAGCCTCGATGATCATCGAGAGGGGTTCTGCTTCTGACCATTTCGTGAAATAATCAACTGCCACGATAGCAAATTTATTTTTCCCTTTCTGGTAGGCAACGGTCTAATTAAATCATCCCCCATTTCGCGAAGGGCATTAGGCTGAACACTGAGGTTAGCTGTTCCGAGGGTGCTCTAACAATCGGAGCCAGTCTTTGACAAGTTGCGCAAGCCCTCACTTATTGAGTAGCGTCCTTTTTAGCATTGGCCAGAAATAACCCTGCCTGATCACTTTGTGTGCTAGAGCGATCCCACTTGTATGATTCCCACATATGCCTTCATGTATCTCTACTAGCATATAGCTCGCTTCCTCGAGAGTTAGGCATTTTAGGAGTGGTGATGAGTATCCTCTCTTGTACAAATTTCCTTCCATTAAGAAGTATCTCGCCGATCGAAGCCTGATTTGTCGAGCCTTGTCTTTATATGCGGGTATCTTTCCTTCTTCCAGATATGCCCTGATCGGGGTCATCCATGATTCTTCTGCTGGTTGGTCATTCAGAACCCACATGGTGGTGTCTGATGGATTCACCTACCTCACGATGTTAATGTTATTAAGGTCCTCAGCATTCGACATTGTGGCCAGCTTAGCCAGTGCGTCGGCTCCCATATTATCTTTCCTATCGATGCATTCAAAGAACACCTGTTTGATCTTCTGCAGTATGCCTGCGGCCAATCCTCTATAGTGGCTCATGTGTCCATCATTTGCCTCGTATTCCCCCTTCATCTAGTTCACCACCAGCTGTGAGTCGCTATATACCATCAGCTCATCTGCTCCCATGGCCAGCGCCATTCAAAAACCATTCAGTAGGGACTCGTATTCTGTCTCATTGTTAGTAGCCAAGAAACCAAACCGGATCGCGGTTGAAAAGGTTTCTCCGAACAATATTTGGATGACGATTCCCACTCCAGATGCTACTACCGTTGCCGAACCGTCCACATGCATGACCCAAGGTTTTCTCTTTTCCTCATCGGTTGGTGTAGGGAAGGTTAGTTCCACTATGAAGTCAGCCATGACTTGCCCCTGTTGGATTGTATACTAAAAGTCTAGCTTTAGTATGAACAATGTCATAACTATATTTAAAATGAGAATCATTGATCAAATGATTGCATCTTATAATTTATTTTATATGCATGATGCAATAGTCCATTTACTTAATACTGTAGATAATATGTTGTGCGACAACACGCGGAAGATCATATTATCGGTTTCCTTATAAAGTATAAACAGATGCTCACAACTGAGATAGACGGGGACTCTCTATCGGTATGGTTGTAGTGTGGTTTGGTATTAGCTTGTCTTGGCTATGGAATCACATTAGTGCACTTGTGTGTATTGAGCAGGACAGCTTGAGATCGTTCTTTTTTATACTGACTATATAGTAGAACTTGATCTCTGTTATTATGGAAGTTCGTGCTCTTAATCCCTATACAATAACCTCGACACGTAGGGCAGTATGTATTTCTTTGATTCATCAATGGGTGAGATTTATAAGTATTAAATCAACAAACTCGGTGAGTTGGGAAGTAGTGTTGTATCTATGGTGTGCTGTTGATTGTAGAAGGAATCCATGTCCGTTATAGGTTGATGATGTCCCCTTGAGGAGCTCATAAGGTTTATAATGTAAATCTTGCAAGTTGATTAATTTCCAGCATGATAATAAGGTTGAGTGGTACTACTCTCGGATGAGATATTAATTAATTTGAGTTGTCAGTAACTTAATTAATTAATGGGCATTGTATATCTTAAACATGGGGAGACTGTCGGGCTTATAATAAGAAGGAGCCCAGAACATAATTTTGGGATTGGACGGGTAGTGCAGTAATAATATTTTAGTGGACTATATTATTATTATTGGATTTAATTAAAAGCTTTGGGCTAAGATTGGTTAATTAAATTCAATTGAGGCCCAGCCCAATTTCTCCTCCTGGTCCCTGCTGTAGCCCAACTATATAAGTCATCTCAGCTCCTGTTAACCCTAAGTCAGTGCCTCATTTGACAGTTATAAAGAACAGGAGCAGATTGAGAGAATCCTGCTGATTGTTGCCCACACAAAAGCAGGATTCGACTTGGGACATACAGTAGAAGATCAGAGGTAGTTCTCTGCAACGATTCATCCTCTACATCAACCCAGATGTACGGTAAACGGTTTAATTGCTTCTGCTGCTGATTGTTTACCTGTTAATCCTAACGATCACGTTTGAACCACAAGATCCAATTGCCAACAAATGGTACCAGAGCGTTGGTTTCGTGGTGAAACATGAGTCGTTAGATAAGGGTTTCAGCCTTACGTGTGTGGTTTTAGTCGGATTGTTAGCATGTATGAATCTAGTCATTTGATTATATAGTTAAATCTGGATATAATCACATGAGTTTTATACTGTTATTGTTTTTCAATATGGTATCCAATTTGGTATGTGTGATTGCTGCTGATTGTTTATTGCTGTTCAAACTCTCAATCTCCCAACTATCATACTGGACACATCTAAACACCTACACACGCGGTACTGATGATGGTGGAGGCGAGAACGAATGATGGAATACGCAATAATGACTATCTGGCACACAAGAACGTCAATCAGTCAGTCAAACAGCCTAATGGAGCAGCGGTTGTCGGCGATGTTGAACGCCTTTTGGAGCAGTCGATGTAATCAATGACTGGTGACGATCAAAGCATGAAGCGAGAGGCATCGACTGGATCGAAATCACCGGCGAATGGTACTGATGACGGCGGCGCGTGATGGCTGGAAGCCTATGCAGAGGCGACTGCACGGGGAAGACGCTGACTGGCGTTGGTTGGGGCGCCTCTGCAACTCCCGATTGCTGGTGCAAGGACAGGCCGCATCCTTGGATGCTCCCGGGCGAGTCACCGGTGGATTCGATCGAGTCTGAAGGGAATCTGAGAGAGTCCGATCCAGATCGGATCGGAGCAGATCGGCGACGCGCATCGGACGCCCAGAGAGGAAGATTGGGGCACCATCGTGGCTAGCGGCGCGAATCTAGATTGGGACGTCGGGAGTCTTCCGGGCATGATGGGATCGGCTGTGGGCGTGGACGCCGGCAGAAGCGACGCCTGGTAGCGCTGGAGCTGGCGTGGCTTGTCGGCGGTAATGGCAGTCATTGACTGCTCATTTTTGGATGGCTGGCGGCTCAACTCCGGTGGGCTGGAGGAGGTCTGCATGTGCGACTGTTGGTCGGTGGCAGCACGGCAATGGGCGCAGTGTGCTGATGGCCCGACGGTGGTGGGCTAACGGCTCAACTGCTGATAGCAGCGGCCACTAGGTCGAGCCGGTCATGGCTGACGTGTGCGAGCAGAAGCCGGTGCAGTTTGCGGCTGGTGGTGGTGAGGGCAGAATGCGGCTGCTATTTTAGGGCATCAGTTGGGCTGATGGGCTCCATTCCTATCAATTAGTTTTGGGCTGCTGGGCCCAAATGTTTGTTTAGGTTTGGGCCAAGTTTTCTTGGACTACTGGGCCGTACATGTTTTGGATTAAAGGGCCCAATTCAGTAATATATTAGGGGCTGCTCATTTATTTAATTTGTTTTTGGGCTTTTGGGCCCAATTTTAATTAAATGGTAGTGGGCTGCTGGGCCAATATTAATTGCTGGTTTTAATTAATTGTGGGTAATGGGCCAAGCATGATAAATTAATTAATTATATTAATGGGCTAATTTTGTGCTGGTGGGCTTGGTGGATTTAATTTGATTTTGGGCTAAGATTATGGGTCATGGATAATGGGCTTGATTAATTATTTAATCTGCTGCTCATTTTGTGCTTATTTGTTGCTCTTCAGGCCCAAATTAATTGATCCACTATTTATACAATTAATTATGTTATATAACTGATTAATTGATTTAATTATCAATTATTGTTATATATTTGAAAGACATGTTCTATGTGATTTATTTATTTAAATTGCTGTTAATAGAAGCATGCTATTTTGTATATTTTATTCTGGAATATTATATGCATGTTAAAACCCTCGGTGTTAAATAACTAAGTGGGAGAGGGGATTGGTAATAAATTCCCACGACCTCCATTATTGGTTTGTAAGTGATGTGAGTAAACTTGCGCGTTGACATTAGAGCCTTCCTCCCTAACGGATGAGTTTATTCACGGATCACTGGTACAAACTTCTTTAAATAATTATTGTTTGTAATGTGATGCATATGGACTTGCGCGTTGGCTATAGTGCCTTCCTCCCTAACGGATGAGCTTATATGCGGCTCACTAGTACAAACTTATATAATTGATGGTTGTAGAAAGTTATCTGAGCGCGTGTGTACTTCTCCAACAGTAAGGCACATAAGCTTGGGCAGCGGACTTGGGATCAAATAATGGTGTACACTTAGATGTAAATAATTAGTATCCTCCCCAACGGAGTCACTGCTATTGTTTGCATGGCTAAAGAGGAACCGACTATTAATTATTTTGTCATAAAGTTAGGTTGACAAATGAAATTAATGGGTAAAATCTTCTCTTGTAAATGTTCGGGTTTGTAAACGTCCACACTAACGTGGCTTACAGACTCACGGTGCTTGAGATGTCGGTGAATTTTATTTTTATATTGTTTTGAGGGAATCAATATAAAAGGATAAAATTTGAAGATTTGATCGGAATATTTATTTGTGATTCTCTGAATTTCGAATGGTTTTATTTCACTAATTGTTTACTAAAAGAAATAATATTTACTTGTCCAAATAAGTTGATTAGAAAAGGATCTTGATTTTAAATTTCTACTGCTTAAGAAAATACATGTGTGTTCTCACAAAGGACATCTCATGATGCCTATTAAAGTTTCTAGTGAAGTGATGAGAGGTTCATAGAAATATGATAGTCTCAGGTAACTCTTCGAATACTAGAGTAAATTAAAAGGTAGAAGATCATGGTTGAATTGATGAATGAATTGGAAGAGCTTGGAATAGAAATTGAAAGGGAAACCTAAATCAATTTATTCTTCACAATTTGCCTGGATGTTTTGTGCAAGTTCTACCTGAAATACGAAAGGTTGTATATGGTGGAAAACTTCTAACAAAACATGTGGCAAAAGAAAGCCAATTTTCATCATGATGTGAACAAATTTAATATCTCATTTACTAATGGGTTAAACATGATTAGTGATGGCATCTACTGATACGAAGTATGTAGATACTGGAATCACTAAATGTTTATCACTGAGTAAGGATAAGATTGTTAATAACATGGGTAAAACTACAAAGGTAGTGGCTATTGCAGTGGGAGTTGTTTATTTATCTCATGATAAGAATAAACGATTGATTATGAGAAATTGTCTTTATGTACGTTTCATAGAAAGAATTTGATTTCGGTTTCTACGCATTGATGGATGGATACTTCATTTCATTTAAATGACATCGTCATAGTAATGAGGAATGAGGCTATAATCCGTTAAAGTACGTTGGTTGATAAAAAGTATACTCTTGAATCATGTACATCCCACAGATGCAATAAATAGTAATTAAATAATGCATCTTCTAATATTAGTAAGAGAAAGGAACCTTCGAAAATGAACTAAACATACATTTGGCGTCTATGACTAATTCATTTTACTTGAGTAGGATTCAAAAGTTGATAGCCGATAGACCGTAAGGCTTATCTGAAGTGGAAACTATCGGACTTGCGAGTCTTGCTTGGAAGTAAAAATGATTAACTGCCTTTTCAGGATGTGGGGTTTAGAGCCAAAGATATATATGTTGGAATTAGTTCATTCTGATTCAAGTGAACCTAACAATATCTAGGCGAGAGGTGGTTATGAATATTCAAAGATTATTCTGGAAACCGATATATTTATTTGATGCACTGCATGTCTAAGTTCTTGGATTAATTCAAGAATTGTAAGGCTGGTACAGTGAAGCGTCATGGAAAATATATCATATCATTACGATTCAATCGTGATGATGAAAACCTCTTAGGATAGTTAGGAACTAATAATCAGAAGTTGAGATTAAATCTCAAGTTGACTACACCGGGCATGCCCCAGCTGAATGGTGTGGTGGGTAGAAGGTATAAGGCTCTTATGGTTATGATTAGATAGATGATGAATTATTTGGAATAATTAAATTCATTTTATGGATATGCCCTAGATACAGTAATTCGTGAAACGTTTGTCTGTATATGGGATATCCTAGAAAAATGGAGGGTGATTTATTTAGTCCAAAAGATCGAAGGATAATTGTTAACTCAATAACTAGATTTTTGGAAAAGGACTATGTAATAAATCACAAACCCATGTATAAGTTGTTCTAATGGAAGTGAGAGGAAAACACTAAGTATAAGTACCAAGTGTACAAGAGGATATACACCACAAGGTAAACTGCAACGCGTGTCACGACTAATACACAATTATATGTAGTGCCTGGTCGTAGTGGGAGGGTTGTTTGATAACCCGTAAGATATATGTTTTGGGAGAGTCGTGAGACTTGGTCCCTAGTAAACATAGTATTTTCCCACCAATACGACGTAGCACTACAAGATTAAAATGCAGAATCTTAGTAAGTTGCAATGTATGTTGAAATAGAATCTACAGATTCTAAATTAAGTATGGAGCTTGAAGGATCACTAAAATGGTGTAAAAGCCATTGCAAGTGGTCAAGGGAAATAAAAGAGGATCATACGGAAAGGTGAAAATCTTAGAAGCAAAGCTTGTTGCGAAAAGATGTACTCAGAAAGAAATGGTTCGATTATGAGGAAACATGTTCGCTGGTAGCTATGCTTATGTTGATCTGGATTCTTTTATTTATTGCTGCTCATATTGAATTATGAGGAACAACAAATAGATGTCAAGACAGCTTTCTTGATTGGAAGTCTTGACGAAAACATCTATGTGAAGCAACCAGAGTAATTCATTACAAAGTACTAATAGCATTTTGATAGTAAGCTTAAAATTGTCCAGCGATGGACTAAAGCAAGCTTTAAGATAGTGAAGCATCTGTTTTGATTAGGTAATCCAGTGGCATGGATTTAAATCAATGAGCGGATGAGTCTTGTGTGTTGTAAAGAGTGACGGAAACGTAGTGGTGTTTCTTGTACTATACGTAGATAGTATCTTGCTCATTGGAGACAATGAAAGAGTATTATCGGGCGTATGGGTACGGTTAATAAAGCGGTAGTGATGAAGGACTTTAAGAAAGGCAAAATACATCCTTTTGATCACGGTAATACGGATCACAAGAAAGGATGTTAGCTTATCTCAAGTTTCATAAAATGATACAGTCCATACTCGTTTAGCATATGAATTTATCTTAGTGATTGTGTCTTAAGACACAAAAAGAAGATAAAGAGGATGAAAGCGGTTCCTTATGCTTCGGCGAATAAAGAAGCTTAATCTAAGGAATGCTATGAACGATATTGGATATCTGTTTTGCTGAATGCATGAACAGTGGGTATCAACGTAACCCAAAACAAGAATGATGAACTGTGGTAAGACATATATAAAGTGCCTGAGAAGGACTGGAAATTATATGTGGACTTACTGGACAGATTCAATGCTTCTTGCGGATTACGTAGATTCAGATTTTTTAGTCAGATTGGACTGTAGTAAATTCTCCTCAAAGGTTATGTGTTTAATTTTAGGAAGTAGAGTCATAATGTGGAGGAGTGTTATATAGAAATATATTTCAGACTCCGGACTCCATCATGGAAAGATGATGAATTGGAGCCTATGAGGCAGCCAAAGTATCTATATGACTCTAGAGACTTCATGATGGACTTTGAAGTGTTTCTAAGTTTGCCCAAGGTAATCAC
The DNA here is from genome assembly GCA_023678885.1 of Pogostemon cablin. Lineage (NCBI taxonomy): Eukaryota > Viridiplantae > Streptophyta > Magnoliopsida > Lamiales > Lamiaceae > Pogostemon > Pogostemon cablin. The sequence continues at coordinate 34,611,880 of CM042957.1, forward strand.
AATTTACATTGATGATATTGGTGCAGTTGCAAACTTGAAGAAATCACAAGTCCATAAGGCAATTAAACACATGGAGCGCGAGTACCACCTGTTACGAGAAATCGTATGATGAGGGGAAGGTTGTTGTCGCCTAGATTGCATTGGATGATGACCTAGTAAACCATTTACAAGGACCTTAAGGCGAGAGTTTTTAATGGTCATGTAGTGGGAGTAGGAATCAGATGTATGGCAGAAGACATGACAGCATAGTCTTTTAGTATAAGTGGGAGATTGTTGGATTGTATACTAAAAGTCTAGCTTTAGTATGAACAATGTCATAACTATATTTGAAATGAGAATCATTGATCAAATGATTGCATCTTATAATTTATTTTATATGCATGATGCAATAGTCCATTTACTTTATACTGTAGATAATATGTTGTGCGACAACACGCGGAAGATCATATTATCGGTTTCCTTATAAAGTATAAACAGATGCTCACAACTGAGATAGACGGGGACTCTCTATCGGTATGGTTGTAGTGTGGTTTGGTATTAGCTTGTCTTGGCTATTGAATCACATTAGTGCACTTGTGTGTATTGAGCAGGACCGCTTGAGATCGTTCTTCTTATACTGACTATATAGTAGAACTTGATCTCTGTTATTATGGAAGTTCGTGCTCTTAATCCCTATACAATAACCTCGACACGTAGGGCAGTATATATTTCTTTGATTCATCAATGGGTGAGATTTATAAGTATTAAATCAACAAACTCGGTGAGTTGGGAAGTAGTGCTGTATCTATGGTGTGCTGTTGATTGTAGAAGGAATCCATGTCCGTTATAGGTTGATGATGTCCCCTTGAGGAGCTCATAAGGTTTATCATGTAAATCTTGCAAGTGGATTAATTTCCGGCATGATAATAAGGTTGAGTGGTACTACTCTCGGATGAGATATTAATTAATTTGAGTTGTCAGTAACTTAATTAATTAATGGGCATTGTATATCTTAAACATGGGGAGACTGTCAGGCTTATAATAAGAATGAGCCCAGAACATAATTTTGGGATTGGACGGGTAGTGCAGTAATAATATTTTAGTGGACTATATTATTATTATTGGATTTAATTAAAAGCTTTGGGCTAAACTTGGTTAATTAAATTCAATTGAGGCCCAGCCCAATTTCTCCTCCTGGTCCCTGCTGTAGCCCAACTATATAAGTCATCTCAGCTCCTGTTAACCCTAAGTCAGTGCCTCATTTGACAGTTAGAAAGAACAGGAGCAGATTGAGAGAATCCTGCGGATTGTTGCCCACACAACAGCAGGATTCGACTTGGGACATATAGTAGAAGATCAGAGGTAGTTCTCTGCAACGATTCATCCTCTACATCAACCCAGATGTACAGTAAACGGTTTAATTGCTTCCGCTGCTGATTGTTTACCTGTTAATCCTAACGATCACGTTTGAATCACAAGATCCAATTGCCAACAGCCCCTTGACTGCATTCCTCGGTAGGTATGCTATATCGAACTACCCCAATTTGATGGACCATTTTAACAATCTTCCTGCGGCGTCTGGACTTTGGAGTACCTGCCTCAAAGGGAATATCGTCAATACCTCGATGGTGTGTTCCAAGAAGTATGGTCTCAGCTTCCTTGAGCTCATAACGAGAGCATACGCTATCTTCTCCATTATTGGGTATCTGAGTTCTGCGTCTCTTAGGGATTGACTTACAAAGTGCACTGGCTTCTGATTCTTCTCCCCTTATTTTGACCAATAACGAACATATTCCCGATACTGCCAGGTACAGCTGCAATGTCTCGCCCAGTGAGGGCTTGGAGAGAATCTTGGGATCTGACAGCTCCCTTTTAATCTCGTCGAATGCCTTCCCGCACTCTTCCATCCATTCAAACTTAGCCTTTTTGATGACGTCGAAGAGAGGTTTACATTTGTCCGATGCTTTCGACATGAACCTGTTTAAGGAAGCCAACCTACCCGTCTGATTCTGAACCTCTTTCATGTGCCTCGGTGAGTCCATCTTTAAGATCACTTCTACCTTTCCAGGGTTTATCTTGATCCCCCCTTGAGCTGACCAAATATCCAAGAAAACTTCCCTTGCTCACTCCGAACGTACATTTCTTCGGTTTAGTTTCATTCTATAGTGTCGGAAGATTCCAAAAACCTTTCTTAGATGGTCGAAATGATCCATCCTTTTCAGGATCTTCACCATGGTATCATCCACGTAGACCTCGACTATTTTCCCAATTTTCCCAATTTTCCCCTCGAACATTTTGTTAACCAACCTTTGATAAGTAGCCCCCGTATTCCTCAGACCAAACGACAAATTGTTCCATTCATAAACTCTGTTCCCGTAGAAGAAAGCTGTATTTACCTTATCATCCGGGTGCATAGGGATCTGGTGGTACCCCAAAAATGCATCCATAAAGCTCATTATCTCATGTTCTGGCGGGAGAGGATAGCTATCCTTCGGGCACGCCTTGTTTAGATCGGTGAAATTGATGCATATCCTCCATGATCCCTCCTTCTTTTTTACCATAACTGGATCTTGTACTCTTATTGGGTACTTGCATTCGCTAATTCTTCCGCTCGCCAGCAGTTTAAGTACTTCCAACTCCATAGCCGCATTCTTCTCTGGGCTGAATTTTCTCTTTTTCTAGTGGAATGGTGGGATATTGGGGTCGATATTTAGCTTGTGACAAGTGTATTTCGGGTATACTCCGGGTGTTTCATTTAGGTTCCAAGCAAACACATCCAAGTTCTCTTTCAGTAACTGGGTTAGCTCTTCCTTGAATTCGCTTTCCTATTCTGTCTCAATTTTGACTTTGATATCAGAGTCTTCAGGATCCAGCTGTACCACTTCTGTTTTTCTATCGCCGAGGCTCCTTCCCTCAGTTTCTTCCTCGGATCCTCATCAAGTGTTACTTGCTTTCATCTTGGCGCCCTTGCCGTCATTTCTTTTTTTTTCCTTCCCTGAACTATCGGGTGCAGATGCATTTATGTTGTTACCACGAGCGTGTTATTCCCTTGCTCCTCTGTTTTCTTTCCTTCGGCGACCACCAGGATCGCACCTGGCTCTTTCCCTTCCTGCTCCCATCCTAGTGGTTCTTCAGTTTTTGTCCGCACCTCAGGGTTCTCTCATTCTTCCAGGATATCCTTGAAGCTTAACATCTTGTAGTCCATATCATGATAACTCTAACCTTCTACCTTTTCCACAAATGAGCATTCTCTCGCCCTCCTTTGACTTTCTATCACTGTCGCTACCCTGCCATCAGCTGTAACAAACTTGAGACACTGGTGAAGGGTGGACGGAATAGCTCCGAAGGCGTGGATCAATGGGCGCCCTAGTATACAGTTGTAGGTGGAGGCTTGGTCTACAACCTTGAATGTCAGTTATTTCTGCATCCGGGTTTTCCCGTCCACTCCTTATAATTGAACCGATAAATGAACCTCCATGGTTGGCCTGGTCAACGCATTGTCAAAACCTTTGATCTCATCACCACAAGGCCTCACTTTGTGGTGACGCTCACCTCCTAGATTTTCGAATACTTCTTTAAAGATTATGTTGGCGTACGCCCCGGTATCCACCAAACATCTATGAACTTTGACTCCTGACAGTATTGGTGAAATGATTAAAGGGTCGGAATGAAGAGCACTTACCACGTAGAAGTCTGCTTCCGTGAAGATAATATCCGCTTCCATTACCCTTTTGCCGCCGGGGTTCGCGACCACACTTGAGGGATTTGTTGGTCTAAGTCTCTCAATTCTGCCTTCCTCTTCCTTTTCGATGCCATGGTCAGTGCTTGAGAGGTTCCGATGTAAAGGGTTTTCTCTATTGGCTCCATCATATGTACTTCTCCGGGTTTGTCTTCCCTCAAGGCTGGCCCCCCGATCCTGTCAAACACCGGTGGCCGTTCTGGAGGTGGAGGGGGTATGGGCATCGCTTATCCATTCAACCCTCTGCCTGGGGACCTCTGTCGACCTGGGGGAGGGGGAAGATTAGCGTTTCTCTTATATACCCTTGGCCTCGGGGCCTGCAGCATCCCTCTTAACTTCTCCTCCTTAAACAACTTCCATAACTTTGTAATTAGATATTGGCATTGGTCTGTGTTATGGCCGTGTGTCTCATGGTACATGCAGTACTTCTGAGGGTTGGTGAGTTCTGAGGTTCGTAGAACTGGCCTCGGTATCCAAAAAACTTGTTGATCCTTAACATAGTAGAACACCTCGGTAATATTTAAGTTGGTTCCCGATTTTAGTTCCTCGTACATCTGCTGGACCTCGGTATCTTTCGTAAAGGGTTTGAAAGTGGCGGGCATTTTGTATTCCTTTGTTCCTCCAGCACTGACCCTCTTCTTGCTCGGTTCTGCCGAGAGGCTCTGGTTGCTTGCCTTCTTTGCCATTTTGGAAATATCTTCTGCTTGGATGTGCTTGTTCGCCATGACCATGAAGGCCACGTAGGACACGGGCAGTTTAAGCTGGATCGCTTTCCATAAGCTAATCTCTGGGTGAAGAGCTCTCATCACCGTGATGAGACAAGCTTCGTCCCCCATGACTTCCCCCATTGACCTCTGCTCATTGAACCTTTTTAGAAAGTCTCGTAAGCTTTCTGTTAACCAGCTTGTGCTTTGGTTCCTTCGGTGCCCCAAGATATGAGTATTGCATTAGGAAGACCTCCATCAACTCTCCCCAGTTTCTGATGGAGGCTGCTGGGACCGCCCTAAACCAGGCGTGGGCCTTATTTCCCAAGATTAGCTGGAACATCCTGCATAACGTTCTCATTTGCACCTTGAGCCCTCATCCACATCAGGTATTTTTCAATGTGGGAATACGGATCGTAATCATAATAAAAAATCAAGCTGGAAGCAAACTTAATTCCCTGTTGCCGAGGGACATTGCTGATTTCTACCGCGAAAGGTGAGGGGGCCATCGATGATTGGAGGACTCCTCCTTGTTCACCTCTTCGTTTATCAGGGCCTGTAGATCTCTGGTTGGGGCCTTCGGGAATATTTCTTTATTCTCCGACCATATCTCTGCCTGGGTCTCCTTCCGTCTCGTCCCTCTTTGTGAGGCGGGTTTTTCGCTCCTCCTGTCCTGTGGTAAAGACAGCTCTGTCGTGGGCAAATCTTCCCACTAGGGATCTCGACTCTCCTGTGAGTAGGGTGCCGAAGATGAGCGGGATCTTTGGTTCCTTGGCCTTCTGCATCTGTTATGCCTCCTTTGAGAGACAGATGGGGTTCTTAGTGGGACTTCTTCTCCCGTCGGCACTTCCCTAGTGGTGGGTGACCTCTCCTTTGATTTGGTGAGTGAGGCTGGCCGGATACTTCTGCCCTCGGCCATTCCCTCGGTGGAGGGTTTCCCACCTCTTGATTTCATTCCGGCCATGATAGCCTTTGAGCATCATTTCCCACGGATACCTCTGGGGGTGGGGGATTCATCGCTTCTTGGAGCATTCCTAATTGTGGTTGCCTTTGAGCTCCCACTTTCGGTCGGCGAAGGTATTTGCTATACCTTCCTTCTGCCAGAGTTTCATTCACACTCTCCCTTTTCCGATGTTTCTTCTCCGTATGAAGTTGATAGTTTCTCTCGCATCTCCTCCACTGTGTTCTTTCCTGACCTCTTTTCTCCTTTCGAGATCCTCCCGCAGATCGCCATGGCTTCTCCCGTGAGGGCCGCTAAAGCTCAACCTCGCCAGTCGAACCGGGGGAGCTTCTGCAGCATACTCATCAATCACCCTTCGAATCTTTTCAGTCATCTCTTTCGTTTTCTGAGGATCGCCCAAGTTTGGGACAGGAATAGACCTCGCCTAAGTGGATATCTCCACGGCTGGAGTGCTAATTTAAACATTATTTTCACTTCTTGTCACATTTCTCTAGGCTCTGGAGCACTCTCCCCTCTCTTCATTTCCATGGGTTGTAAATCCTTCACCTCCCATCTCGATTTCCAGACACAGAATAAAAAACCAAAGTTTTTTCTCACAGAATTAAACCAAGAACTCAAGAAGAAACAAAATAGGGGTGGCTAATTGAAGCGCTCCCACAGAAGGCGCCAGATATTGATGGTTGTTCCTGGCTCGTTAATTTGTGTTTAGGAGATAAGGTCACTTAATAACTAAGCCAAGAATGAACACAATCAAATATAATAGAACTATAAAAAGAGGGATTAAAACCAATAAAAGACCCAATTCCCACAAAAGAACTCAATTGATTTTATTACTCTCCCTTAGAAAAATACTCATAAAACTCCCCTTTCTTACAAGTGTAATGTCTAAAGTGAGCCTCAATAACCTGCCTCTCTCATGTGAGAGAGGCTATTTATATCATCTAAAAACTCTAATCCAGAGCCAATCGCCTTGCGCCACTTGGATGGAGACAAGCCGTCTTTAATGGAGCTGTCTGGTACGCCGACCAGCCTGAGGAGTAGTCTGGATGCCACAGGTTGCTTTTTGCAGGGTTTCACTGAGCGTCTCCGTCCTTTGCTGGCTTTCCATTGGTAGTTAGAGTAAGATGTGTCAATCAGTTGTTATCTTCTAGTTAGGATTATTGTCCAAGACATCTCTTCTTCCGGGTAGCCTTGTCTTCTAGCCTGTTGCACCTGTCAGTCTTCATGATGGTGTTTGTTCTTTACTGCCCTGCTTCTGTTGTCCATTTGGTCCTCGGAAAGATTAACTTCCAGTGCTATGACGCTCGTCCGAACCCTCGAGCAGGGGGAGGATGTCGTCGAGGTTCCCTATCGAGGGTGCTTTCTGGCTTCGGCCTTTAATGGTTTCCTTCTTTGTCCTTTCCTCGACCGGGCCTTTGGGCTGCAGTGACCTCCTTGGGCTGCCTTGATTATTCTGTCCTCGGTTTGGGCCGCTAGAGAATTGGGCCTCTTTCTTCAGATACTATAGATGTTCTTGGGTTTTTTGGCCTACAAAACATGGGGGGATATAATACCGTTTATAGAAAAAAAAAAGAATAAATTAAGATTTTTTATATATAATTGATATTTATTTTAGACAAACAGTAAAATTAAAAATTTGTTACTAAAAGTTACATACTTCGATCATATATATATACTTTACATTAGTTTCCTAAAAATAACAATTAATTAAAATAGAATTATTATTATATAGTTAATTAAAAATACTAAATCATAATCATGAGTAAAGAGTAATACTCCATTTAAATATTATTTATAAAGTTAAGTATATTTTAAATATATATATATATATATATATATATATATATATATATATATATATATATATATATATATATATATATATATATATATATATATATATATATATTATAGTGTAGCAAAGTCAATTTTTGCTAATATATTGTTCACGTATAGTCTTATTATTTATTTATTTTTCCTATACATTTATTATGACTTATTTACTTTAGTATAATTAATTGGAATTAATAAATGAATCATTTGATATAAATAAATTAATTAGGTGTATATGAAAAAAAAGAATAAATTAAGATTTTTTATATATAATTGATATTTATTTTAGACAAACAGTAAAATTAAGAATTTGTTACTAAGAGTTACATACTTCGATCATAATTGCACTTAAATACAATAAAAAAATAAAATACGAACAACTATATAAATATATAGTAAGGAGACAAAATTGGTCATATATGGTTGCACACTTTTTTAGGGAGACAGGGGGAGTAATAAATAGTTTTCAATTATATTATGTTAAAAAGTAACATTAAAAAAATATGCAGGGCCTTCATTGGGCTTAAGTATCCAAGTTTAGCCCAAAGCTTATACTTAAGTCCAATAATAATAATATAGTCCACTAAAATATTATTACTGCACTGCCTTTCCAATGTCCATTAATTAATTAAGTTACTGACAACTCCATTAATTAATATCTCATCCGAGAGTAGTACCACTCAACCTTATTATCATGCCGGAATAAATCCACCTGCAGGGTTTACATGATAATCCTCATGAGCTCCTCAAGGGGACATCATCAACCTATGACGGACACGAATTCCTTCTACAATAAACAGCACACTATAGATACAGCACTATTTTTCAACTCACTGAGTTTATTGATTTAATTACATATAAATCTCACTCATTGATGAATCAAAGAAATACATACTGCCCTACATGTCGAGGTTATTGTATAGGGATTAAGATCACGAACTTCCATAATAACATAGATCAAGTTCTTCTACAAGTCAGTATAAGTCGAACGATCTCAAGTGGTCCTGGTCAATACACACAAGTGCACTAGTATGATTCTATAGTCAAGACAAGCTAATACCAAACCACACTACAACCATCCCGATAGAGAGTTCCCGTCTATCTCTGTTGTGAGCATCTGTTTATACTTTATAGGGAAACCGATAATATGATCTTCTACGTGTTGTCGCACAACATATTATCTACAGTATAAAGTAAGTGGACTATTGCATCGTTCATATAAATAAATTATAAGATGCAATCATTTGATCATATGATTCTCATTTCAAATAAATTGTCATAACATTGTTCATACAAAAGCAAGACTTTTAGTATACAATCCAACGGTATGTATAAAGATGTAACCTTCAGCAGTTAAAACAATATCCATGTTTCGTTTCCAATCAACATAATTAGTGCCAGTAAGTTTGTATTTTTTAAGTATAACAGAAACTGAGTTGAGTGCCATTTGAAAATCCTGAGAATCATAAATAATAAACAAATTAAACTCTTCGAATTTATTAATTTATATTTATTCCCTCAAAAAAAATATAACATAAAATTCACCAACATCTCAAGCACTGTGAGTCTGCATGCCACGATAGTGTGGACGTATATAGACCCAAGCATTTACAAAAGAAGATTTTACCCATTAATTTCATTTGTCAACCTAACTTTATGATAAAATAATTAATAGTCAGTTTCACTTTAGCCATGCAAATAACAACAATGACTCTAATGGGGAGTATACATATTATTTACACCAAAGTGTATACCATTATTTGACCCCAAGTTCATTGCGCAAGCTTGTGTGCCTTATAGATGGAGAAATACACACGCGCTCGGATAACTTCCTATGTCATTATAAAGAAGTTTGTACCAGTGATCCATGAGTAAACTCATCCGATATGGAGAAATTCCCTATTGCCAATGCTCAAGTTTACTAACATCACTTATAAACTAATAATAGAGGACACGAGAATTATTTACCAATCCACTCTCCCACTTAGTTATTTAACACCGAGGGTTTTTACATGCATATAATATTAAATAACAAAATACGCATCCTAGCATGCTTCTATTACGGCAATTTAAATTCAAATAGAACATGCATCCACATATATAACAATAATAGACAATTAAATCAATTAATGCAGTTATATATCATGAAATTAAATGTAGAAAATGTCAAAAAGCAGAAACGAGCTCGACTGCCCAGCGAATAATACCTGCACGACTCGTGCAGGGTATCAGCACGAGTCGTGCCTCCACTGCAAGCCTTCTGCCTTTCTGCCGTACATGACATTATGTGTGAAGTCGCACGCTTCACCTAACGTGTGCCACGCCTGCAGCGCGCTAGCATTCATGCGTCCCAAGTCTGTCGCATGCCAAAACTCGTGCATCACTCATCCTTTGCATGGCACTGAACGAGCCCCCATGTATGGCGAGCTCCAAGTGCCCAGTGCCCAGCATTGTGCTCGCCTCATCTCATGCACGCCAGTATCTGTGTGCGCTATGCCTGCAGTGCGCCAACGTCCGTGCACACCTCGCACGATGCAGTGCGCGACACCTTGCGCCCAATCTGTCGACTCGCCTGGTAATTCATCTGGCCCGCTCGGAACCACGATCTGTGATGAGCATTTTCTCAACACACAAAATTAATCCTCAAGTATAAGGATATCAATTATAGTCTCGATAGGTGACCAAGTGATTATCGAACCCGAGGGATGGATTATTATCAATTTAATTATATTTTAATTAACTAAGACTATGTTGGCAAATTGGTTTGGAATAGTTACAGAATTAAATAACATATAATTTAAATAGCAAATTGAATAAATGACCAATGGAGAAAATACAATTGTGATCATCCAGTTTTACTTATTAATTTTCTCTCCATGTGTTGATGCCCGACTCTGCCTTGTGGTCTATGGACATATCACTAAACCATGTGATTAGTCATAATATAGTGGAGAATGACCAATTAAAGAAATTATCGAACCACAGGGAGGAAGGTACTAGGGTCTAAGCGATCTTGTGTTTGTCATAGTATTATAGAGATGAACGAGAAGGGGAGATAATCAAGAAATGACAATAAAATAAATGGATAGATGAATGGGAGATGGATGAATGAGCCAAGTAGATAGAGATGAGATTAACAATACTTAAAGCATGAAAAATCTAGGTATCATGCAATGAATTCATATGTGTCATGGGAAAAAGGCTAAGGGCCAACACTAAGATCACCTAAACTCCCTCTCGGAATGAATAGGATATGGAATGACATTCATTGGATTGGTTCTCACTCAAACAATTCCAACTAGGTACTAAGCTTGAAATGAGAGTCCCTTCACATAATCTATTGACTTCTCAATCTAATAAATGATATGTTCTATCAAAGGGTTCTAAACTATGAAGGACTTCTCAATCTCTTCACAATCTATAATGCACATGAAGTGTTTGATGAAATGATTCACTTAATTATCCTAAATATGCAATTGACTTCTCAATCTAATCACATGCTTAAAACAATTAAACACACAAATCATCATAAACCTCAAGATCTAAAGCATCAATGATAGAAAATCAATTAACCCAATCAACATAATCATTCAATTGCAAAATACCAAAAATTATCCAACACAATTCATATTGCTAATCTCACAAGGGAGATTAGCCTCTCATATCCATAAGAAAATTAACATAGACATTAAATTCCTTACAAAACATGATAAACAATAGGTTTCAATACAAAGTGTAGATGAAAACTCCCTTGGATGTCTCCAATGGTGATCTTCTTCTTTCCCTTGCAATTCACCTCTCTTCCTTGCTTCTCTAACTACTTGGATGAAGGATTTGATGGTTGGATGAAGGTAGATCCAAAGGATGAAGAATGGATGAAGGTGAAGGTGAAGAATGGAGGAAATGGTGTGTGAGGTGTGTGTAGAAGGGTTGGAATTCGGATTTTTTTTTCACATATTGAAGTATTGGGTATTTATACCCCTTGGGAGGCTTCTAGAAGGATTCTGATGTGTTTCTGATGCTGCAGCAACACGACTCGTGTGCTGTAACACGACCACAGGGTGGCCGTGTAGGCGTTTCTGATGTCAGAAAACGGCCAGGGCTTATAGGGCCGTGTTGAGTAACACGGGTCGTGTTGCGTAATACGGGCTGCGCAGTCTCACCGTTTCGCGCATAACTTCCACATCCGATCTCTGATTTGAGTAATTCTTGCGCTCATGTGATCCTCTTTTCTTTGGCTTTCTATCCATATAAAGATCTGACAAAACTTCCAATATTTGAGGGTGTAACAAGTCATGGAAAGTAGCACAACCGTGCTGAGTAGGAACAGCTTGCGCGACGTTACCATTTTAATCATAACTTTCTCGTTTCGGCTCCAATTGAAGTGTTTCTCATACCAAAATAATCCTCTTTTCTATGGCTTTCCAACCATTTATTACACTTCTAGTTTTGAGCTCCACAAGAGTACAGAAAAATTACACAAGTTGGGCGTGCGTTTTTTCAACATTTTGCTTGATTTGACTCATTCTCCCTCGTTTCAACTCCGAATTGAGATCCGCTTTTTCCAACATCTTCCTTATCACGTCTAAGATCCATTTTTACATAAAAATCATACGTTTAAGCTCATTCACACACATTTACATAAAAATACAAAACACAACCAAATAACACATAAAATACGGATAAAATCATACGAAAACACATATAAAAAGACACTAAAATCTAGGTGAAAATATCACTCATCACACCCCCAAACTTAAAGTATTGTGCGTCCCCGCACAACGAAAATGATAAACCAAGGAGAGTGATTTTCACCTAGGAAAAGACTAAACGAACATAAGTAACAACACATCATTAGCAACAAGAATTACAAATTATGCTAAGGCATCCTACAACATTAAACTCATAACATGAAAAATTAACAAGTTCAATCTAAAGAGAATAAAAGTGTAATATAGTCCCTTTTAGTCCAAGCCTCAGATAGGTTATAAATTTCACTCAACACTCTTTAAAGTAGGTAAATCAACACTCATCAATCGATTGGCTCGACTCGCTATAAGCTTGCTCATGGACTACATTCACAAACCACCAAAGTTTTTATTAGTGATCAAAAAGGTCTTTTATTAAGGATGTAATGATAGGCTCTTTGGTAGGGTAGGAAGAGTATGGATAATAGTGACTAACAAATATAAGTAATCGAAGAGATGATCAACTTCCTCAACTTCTCCACTTTTCTTTCTTCCTTTCTCAACTTTGGTAATCACAAGCACTAATCATCAACTTTTCTTAGATTTTTAGCTTCTTTTAATGCATGCTTCCTTCTTTGAACTTTTAAGTACTTGAGCATATTGTTATTGCTTTGCTCATTTTCTTGTTTTGAGGTTGCATGTCCATTCTTTCTTGTGCTCTTTTTTCATCCTTTTTCTTGCTTGTTTACCATTTTCCTTTTTTTTCTTTTACTTCCTTATCAAACCTTTCTAGTTACCATCTCCTCAATCACCCACACAAATGGTATATATGTAAGGTTTAAGTGGGTAATCATGGCTTGTAATGTGCTTATATCACAATAAATAGGCTTTAAGGCTCAAAGTGGTTGACTAGGGATGATGTTCATGGTAAGGAAATATATGGTAATGACTATAATAACAAGGATGGCCTTAGATCATGTCACTAATCTCCACAAATCGGGCTCGTTCCTATAGTCCTTGAGCAAGTTCTAGCTTATCAAACACAACCAATCCACTCATGAAGAAAATACCATGTATGCACGGTTGAGGTTCAAATACTCACAAGCTTATGCATTGGACCTTAAGAAACTTATTACACCACATTCATCTCAAAATTGAACAAGTTAAATAAAACATGTCACAATTCGAAAGTGTAGAGATTCTTAATCATAACTTGTCATCACTTATTACCACAACATATCATCACTCATATTCAAAAATGACTCACAACATCCCAAAACAAACCACCAAACATACCAAGACAAAAATAAGAAAATACACAAAACATAAAATAAAGACTCAACAAACAAGAAACAAAACAAAAACACATAACATGCAAAAACAAAAATCACCATCATTAAACAATAAAGCACACATTCAAATCATCCATAAACAATGTAAGCTCACAATCATCCCAACCTTATTGAAAAAGGAAATCCTACTAATGAAAATAAACATCCCAAAAAAAACATAACACATGAAGTAGCATGCTAATCACATCAATACAAATCAAATCAAATTATGCTAAGCACATAAAAGTGGTAGGGTGTAGAATGAACTCCCTCAATAAGCATTTGATAATGGAAGTTGTTAGCTCCGAGCTCAATTCGTGCTTCCAATACCCTTCATACATGCTCAACAAAACCATTAGCTCAACAATTTTATTAAAAATATGGACTATCATGCACTTCAACACGACCAATCATACCAAAATCAAACCAATGCTCATGAGAAAAATTCAAAATTAGCCCAAAAATACGAAAAGTATATGCTTTCAAGACAAAGTATGTTCACACCACGCCATATCCCCCCAAACTTAAATTGAAACAAGAGTTTCGAGGTAAGTTTGCAACAAGTGGTGTGACTTACTTTCACACTTCAAATCAAGCACTTATCGTTTCTCCAATACACATTCTCCTCATGAACACAATCAATCTACATGCCAAAAATGCAAACAAACAAATCCATCAACCTTATTGAAAGCATTAAATAAAGCAATAAAAATAATGATGGGTTGCCTCCCATCTAGCGCTAAGTTTAACGTCTTCAAGCCGGACGGGATATGGAGAACTCATCGGAATGGCCACGGATATCTTTCGTCCTTGCCATCAAATTTTAAACGTTGTGCTTCTTCCTCTATTAGGCATTTGTGGCAAGTGACGACCTCAGTTACATCCTTCGAGCGTGGCTTCAGAAATTCAACTCTCTTGAGCTTACACTCCATTGCCCTCTCCATTCTTGAACACCACTTATTCCTCTTTACCAAATAGATCCCCAACATCTCTTCAAGTTCTCTTTTGTTTCTAAGAATATGAGAAAAATCAATGGGTAATACAAAGTCAATGTAAACAATATTATCAAGTTCAAAGCAACTTAAAGAGTTTAAAGGTTTAGAAATGCTCATTTCACTTTTCAAGTCATCATCATTTGTTTCTAGACTTTGTTCCTCTTCATCAACATCATTTGCCTCAATAGGCTCTTCAAACACCTCATTTGATTCTTCATCCCCCAGATTCTCTTCTTTCTCCAACTCTTCTTCGACTTTGCTCTCCTCTTCAAGCTCTTCAGCTTGTTGAAAATTGGTCAAAGCACTTACAATTTGGCTCACTTGATGCTCCAAGGCTTTGAGTCTTTGATCATTATTTTCTTCAATAGCCTTGAATCTTCTTTCAATAACTTCATCTTGAGTTTTGTTGGAAGATGCAAAGGCATCCTACATCAATAAGTTCTTCGTTAGTCGCCTTCCCTTCATTATTTGGCTCTTTAGCTCCCGGATGATACCCCGGAGGATAAGCAACCGCATTATTTGGGTTTGCATAAGAAAAATTATCTTGCCTCCTTGGTTGTTGTGGATAAGAACTTCCGCTTCCTTGGCCATTGAATGCTCCTTGACTTGGTTGTTGTTGTGAATGCGAACTTCCACTACTCTGAGCATTGAATCCTCCTTGCCTTTGTGGATAACTTCCTTGATTTTGATTGAAATTACCTTGGTAATTGTTTTGATAATTACCTTGATAATTTCTTCCTTGCATATAAGACACATCCTCAACGCGTGGCATAGAGTTGATCCATTGTTCACCATTCACAGCATTCGGAGGTAGCACACCTTGCTCGACTTGTAGCCCCTCAACCATAGTCGCTCCTTGATTGTTCATACTTTGATTCAAGCTCATTTGTTTAACAACTTCCGCCACTATCTTTTCCATGCTTGGCATACTTGGTTCAACACTTACACTCTTCACACTAAACTGTTGTCCTTTATCATAGCTTTCAAAACCATAGCTTCCACTAACTCTCTCCGATGGCCATTGATAAACATTTGTAGCAATCTCATCAAAAATTCGAATAGCCCTTTCCGGAGTTACACCTAGTACGGATCCTCCTGCCGAGGCATCAACAAGCACTCTTTGTCCGTTCACAAGTCCTTGATAGAAAAATCCAACTTGTTGATTCTCCGGGAAACCATGTTGTGGACACTTGCGTAGCATTTCTTTGAACCTTTCCCACGCTTCATAAAAGATCTCTTGAGGCATTTGCTTGAATTGCGTGATCAAGCTCTTCATTTGAAGTGTCTTTGACGGTGGGAAGTACTTGTTTAAAAACAATTGTGCTAGCTCGTCCCAAGTGTTGCACGTACCGGGAGTAATGGTGGAGAGCCATGTTCTTGCTCTATCCCTCAAGGAAAATGGGAATAGCCTCATCTTTATGCAATCCTCGCTCACTCCGTTCATCTTTATTGTGTTGGCAATCTCCACAAACTGAGCTAGATGAGTGTTAGGATCTTCATTCGGAGCTCCACCAAATTGTTGCTCTCTCACCAATGAAATCAAGCCCATTTTAAACTCAAAATTGTTGGCATGAATTGGTGGTCCCATCATTTGTGGAATTGCCCTTGGCATGAAGAAATCCCGTATCACCCTTTGATCATTTTGAACTCCATGTTGAACCGGAGGTGGAGGTGGTGGTACATAAGCTTGTTGTTGAGGAGGATAAGGTTGTTGAAAACCTTGTTGAATCATCGCTTGTTGCACAAGTTGTTGAATATAAGCTTGATTGTTTATAGCTCCATGATTTTGATAGGCTTGTTGAGGCGGATTCTCATTGAATTGATGTGCGTTGTCATGCACGTTCATATTGTGTCCTCCTTCCCCATCATGCTCTATCCCAACACGATTGTCACCTTGATAATTCTCCATTGAATTACTATTTTTGGTTTTGTTCTCTCTTCTCTTTCTCCTCAAAGTGTTTTCAAGCTCTAGATCAATTGGTTCGACTTGCTTCCCTTTTGACCTCATTTGCATACACCTTCAAGACAAGAGAAATTAGAACAAATTTTCACAAAGCAAATACAAGTAATAAATACAAGAAAATGAAATAATGTCTCTAGTAAGATCGCTTTAAACGTTCCTTCTTTAAGCTACTAGCAACCGTTACCTCCCCGGCAACGGCGCCATTTGATTAGTCATAATATAGTGGAGAATGACCAATTAAAGAAATTATCGAACCACAGGGAGGAAGGTACTAGGGTCTAAGCGATCTCGTGTTTGTCATAATATTATAGAGATGAACGAGAAGGGGAGATAATCAAGAAATGACAATAAAATAAATGGATAGATGAATGGGAGATGGATGAATGAGCCAAGTAGATAGAGATGAGATTAACAATACTTAAAGCATGAAAAATCTAGGTATCATGCAATGAATTCATATGTGTCATGGAAAAAAGGCTAAGGGCCAACACTAAGATCACCTAAACTCCCTCTCGGAATGAATAGGATATGGAATGACATTCATTGGATTGGTTCTCACTCAAACAATTTCAACTAGGTACTAAGCTTGAAATGAGAGTCCCTTCACATAATCTATTGACTTCTCAATCTAATAAATGATATGTTCTATCAAAGGATTCTAAACTATGAAGGACTTCTCAATCTCTTCACAATCTATAATGCACATGAAGTGTTTGATGAAATGATTCACTTAATTATCCTAAATATGCAATTGACTTCTCAATCTAATCACATGCTTAAAACAATTAAACACACAAATCATCATAAACCTCAAGATCTAAAGCATCAATGATAGAAAATCAATTAACCCAATCAACATAATCATTCAATTGCAAAATACCAAAAATTATCCAACACAATTCATATTGCTAATCTCACAAGGGAGATTAGCCTCTCATATCCATAAGAAAATTAACATAAACATTAAATTCCTTACAAAACATGATAAACAATAGGTTTCAATACAAAGTGTAGATGAAAACTCCCTTGGATGTCTCCAATGGTGATCTTCTTCTTTCCCTTGCAATTCACCTCTCTTCCTTGCTTCTCTAACTACTTGGATGAAGGATTTGATGGTTGGATGAAGGTAGATCCAAAGGATGAAGAATGGATGAAGGTGAAGGTGAAGAATGGAGGAAATGGTGTGTGAGGTGTGTGTAGAAGGGTTGGAATTCGGATCTTTTTTTCACATATTGAAGTATTGGGTATTTATACCCCTTGGGAGGCTTCTAGAAGGATTCTGATGTGTTTCTGATGCTGCAGCAACACGACTCGTGTGCTGTAACACGACCACAGGGTGGCCGTGTAGGCGTTTCTGATGTCAGAAAACGGCCAGGGCTTACAGGGCCGTGTTGAGTAACACGGGTCGTGTTGCGTAATACGGGCTGCGCAGTCTCACCGTTTCGCGCATAACTTCCACATCCGATCTCTGATTTGAGTAATTCTTGCGCTCATGTGATCCTCTTTTCTTTGGCTTTCTATCCATATAAAGATCTGACAAAACTTCCAATATTTGAGGGTGTAACAAGTCATGCAAAGTAGCACAACCGTGCTGAGTAGGAACAGCTTGCGCGACGTTACCATTTTAATCATAACTTTCTCGTTTCGGCTCCAGTTGAAGTGTTTCTCATACCAAAATAATCCTCTTTTCTATGGCTTTCCAACCATGTATTACACTTCTAGTTTGGAGCTCCACAAAAGTACAGAAAAATTACACAAGTTGGGCGTGCGTTTTTTCAGCATTTTGCTTGATTTGACTCATTCTCCCTCGTTTTAACTCCGAATTGAGATCCGCTTTTTCCAACATCTTCCTTATCACGTCTAGGATCCATTTTTACATAAAAATCATACGTTTAAGCTCATTCACACACATTTACATAAAAATACAAAACACAACCAAATAACACATAAAATAAGGATAAAATCATACGAAAACACATATAAAAAGACACTAAAATCTAGGTGAAAATATCACTCATCACCATGCAAGTTCACTCTATAGACACAAGCAAACATGCGTATGACATGTATGAATATCCTCGGAGCAAGAGATATAATTCACCCCCCTTTCTAGGTACTATCAGTATCATTTCCCATGCACTTAGTACTCTTACCCGATATGATCTCGATGTTATACTCTTTATCCTACTTATTAATCCGAATAATATTTAATTAACAAGTATCTATATAAGATATTCTAATAAGACTTCGGAATCCCTTCACTTAGAATTATAACATGTAATCCTGCTCAGCAGTGAACGCACTCAATCATTAACCAAGCTATGTATTCAAACTCTACACAACAGTTAATGATGCACAAAATGACCAAGGGTATGAATTAAAAAGGCACAATCTTATATAAAATAAACCACAAGTAGTGTTGTACAGAGTTTACACATAGAAATTTAATTAACTCATAAAACTTTCATAACCCTAGAACTACCGGAGTGGCTCTAGCCCATGATTGTTCTAGGAACAATCATGGTTGATTGGTATGATCTTACTTGATGCGCCAGACGAACCTCTCTTCACGACTCCTTCGGATGATGGTAGGGTTTCGATGGTGGATGGATGATGAATGAGGTGTTTCTCCTGCGAAGGCTCTTCTTTTATACTTGTGGAACCTCTGTATGGGCTTAGGATGGGCTTTTGCTTCAGGTATATGTCAAATTTGGTAAGAAAACTCCAGAATTACTATAAATAGAAGCAGCGAGAATTCGCTCGACCACACCTGGACAAGTCAAGCAATGCTTCCAAATCGAGTAATGGTCGAGCAAACTCTCTGTAAGAATTGCGCATTCTGCTCGACTTGACCACCTCCGCTCGACCAAAGTAATGCTGGTCGAGCAATGCCTGGAAGTCGATCAATCCTAGAAAATTACCTCAAAAATTATGTCTTCCAATTTCGAGCTTTTTCGATCAGTTTTCCTGTACAGATACGCTCAAGAAACCCTTGTGTTCTCTGATTCGTGGCTTTTCCATAAACATTCTGATTTGTCTCAATAAAAGACTCAATCGTACTCAATTTCAACATAAATCAAAGCCCAAATTACATGAGTTTACACTCTCATTAAACCCCCAAACTTACATGTTGCTTGTCTCGAGGAAATAAAAATTAAAGCAAAACCAGAGAGTGTAATCACGAGATCAAGCACATCATATCCTAACAAATGTAATTATATTGACTCCAAACATGCAATCCGTCATACCTTTCATTCATGCAAAAACATCAATCAATCACAATACTTCTAGGAGTGCAAAGTCATCTAGCTCACGGGTATGTGTTTACTCTCTCTCTCAAGTGTAAAAGATGTACACTTCATGGGTTAGTATCAACACTCAATTTCAATTCATATACTCGCATGACCATAAGCTTGACAAGGGTCTCAAAAATCCATCTATAACTACTTCAATACTAGGATCCCAAAGGACTTGCATATAGGTAGTAATGTTGGCTCTTTGTTAAAGGTAGGAGAATATAGATAAGTAACTAAATTACTAGTAAAGAAGTACCTTGGAGAATTGTTTTTCAACAGCTTCCTTCTTTTCTCCTTTGTCTTTCTTATTATCACTTCAATTCGTGCATTATCCATCTTTACTTGGATCAACATCTCTTCTCCATAGTAGAATACCAATTCTGGCGCTCTTCAAGTATAAGGGTACCAGTTTCGGGCACTACCCTTTCTAGCATTAGGGATACTGGTTTCAGGCACTATCCCTTGCAAGATTCACAACCCAATTTCTCGTCCTGGTCCCTACTGTAGCCCATGTATATAGGTCACCTCAGCTTATCTTGAACCCTAATGTTGCGCCTAAAACACGTGAATGAGAGGGAAGAAAGTAGATTGAGAGGATCCTGAAGATTGTTGCCCACACAACATCAGGATCAGACTTGGGAATATAGCAGAAGATCGAAAGGTCATTTACTGCTGCTGCTGATCATCCTCTACATCAACCCTGCTGAAAGTTAATATGATTCTGCTCTTTTGCTTCCGCTGCAGTAGAATCGTATGGAACCCCTAACGGGTTATGTTAACCAAATGATCGAATGCCAACAATTGGTATCAGAGCTTTGGTTTTGTGGTGAAGCGTGACACGTTAGGCTAAGGATTATGTGAATTAATTTTTGAAATTAAGAATCACATGTGAGATTAGGGATTTGGAATTATTCTATTATACCTGTATGCCCTATATCTTGTCTGCGAATCTGTTCGTTGTTGGATCGATAAAACATGTTCATCATATGATGAGCGACGGCAGCGTGAAAGGCCTAGAGAGAATTCTGAGTGCGGCATTTGTTTTTGGATAATGGGCGGGCGATAAATTCACGGCGCTGGGCATGGTGCCATGTGGAGAAGTTCTCCAGGCAGGAAGTGCACGACTGCAAGCAAGGAGCCAGGCACAAAATTGAGCAAATTGGCAACAGACGCACGTTTGCGGTATGCTGGTCTAGCGACAGCACAACGACGAGTGCTGATGGCCGGATGCATGAGACTGTAGGCCTGTTCGTGGCAGTTCTGGTAGACTGCAGAGGCTATTAGATCGTGCAGCCTGGCGTTGCTGGCCAGCACGGGTACGCGCGGTGATGTGCTCGTTTGTAGGCAGACATCACATATTTTCTGTCGTATGCAGGCATGAAAATCGAGCGAAGGTAGAAACAGGTGAGCGTGTTTTGTTGGCAGCCGAGCATGATGTCGAGTGGAAGGCCAGGTACGACGCTCGGTGGCACGCTCATTTTGGTGCACAATTTGTGTCAAGAAGCCTTACGTGGGGACTAGGGCACACGATGTCTGCCGTGTGGTGGCAAGATGGCACACGGCTAATTGGGAAGCACGCACGTTACGTGCTCGATGGCACACGGGTAAGCTGGTAGGCTTGCGCGGAAGTATAGGTTGGGTTGGTGCACGGCAGTGGAGTACTGCCGTGTGATGAACGCATGACTCCTTGTTGCTGCCGTGCGTGGGCTGCCCTGGTCGTGCAGATAGCTTGGCGCACGACTGATGCCGTGTGAAGTGTGTGTTTGTTTGCGTGCGGTTGAGGATCCAGGAGTGGTGTCGTGAGCAGCCTGGTGCGTGGCTTTGCTAGTGCCGGGCGTGGACTTATGTTTTCGGGCAGGCTGGCGAGTGGAAAACTGGGCAGAGCACTCGACATGGCGCCCGGTGGCATGCACAATTGCAAGGCATGGGGAATGAGGCAGGGTGCAGGGAAGGTGGAACAGGTTGGCGGGTGAGAAATCTGGAGGAAAATTCATGAAGACCGGCTTCTGATTTTCAGATTAGATTTCGGGGCGCTGCTCCAATCCCACGACCTTACTAGGCAGGTCGATCCCCTTCGCAGTTGTCCGCATTCGTGATTGGTGGCGAACAATCGAATTCGTTGTTATATAACTATCATAATTTGATTTAATTATCTGATTATTATTATATATGTATGCATGATTCTCTGTGATTTATTGCCTTATGTGCCGTAATAGGAGCATGCTAGGTTGTGTATTTTATTATGAAATATTATATGCTTGCAAAAACCCTCGGTGTCAAATAACTAAGTGGGAGAGGGGATTGGTTATAAATTCCCGCGGCCTCCATTATTGGTTTGTTAGCAATGTGAATAAACTTGTGCGTCGGCATTAGAGCCTTCCTCCACATCGGATGAGTTTATTCATGGATATTGCTGGAACATGCTTCTTTAATAATTATGTTTGTAATGTGATGCACATGAACTTGCGCGTTGGCATAGACCTTCCTCCCTATCGGATGAGTTCATGTGCGGATCATTGTACAGACTTATAATTGATGACTGTAGGAAGTTATCCAAACATGTGTGTACTTCTCCATCTGTAAGGCACATAAGCTCGCGCAATGGACTTGGGGATAAATAATGGTGTACACTTAGATGTGAATATTAAATATCCTCCACATCGGAGTTACTGCTTTTATTTGCATGGCTAAAGAGGAACCGACTATTAATTAATTTTTCATTAAGTTAGGTTGACGAATGAAATTAATGGGTAAAACCTTCTCTTGTAAATGTTCGGGTTTGTAAATGTCCACACTAACGTGACTTGTGGACTCATGGTGCTTGAGGTGTCGGTGAATTTTAATTTTATATTATTTAGAGAGAATCAATATAAAAGGATAAATTTGAAGATTTGAACGGTGTATTTATTTATGATTATCTGTAATTTCAAATGGTTTCATTTTACTTATTGTTAACTAAAAGGAATTATATTTACTGGTCCAAAATTAGTTGATTAGAAAAGAATCTTGATTTTGAATTTTACTGCTTAGGAAAATATAAGTGTGTTCTCACTAAGGATGTCCCATTATGCCTATTAGTCTCTAGTGAAGAGGTGAGAGGTTCATAGAAGTACGATGGTCTCATGTGACTCTTCAGATACTTGAGTAAGTTATAAAGACAAGAGATCATGGATAAGTTGATGAATGAATTGGAAATGCTTGGAATAAAAATTGAAAAGGAAACTTATGTCAATTATCCATAATTGCCTAGATGTTTTGAGTAAGTTTAACCTGAATTACAAGATGTTGTATATGGTGGGAAACTTCTGACAAAACATGTGGTAAAGGAAATCCAATTTCATCAAAGAAGTGAACAATGTTAGTATCTTATTCACTAGTTGTTGAAGCATGATTACTGATGGCATCTACTGACACGTTGTGTGTATATACCAGAATCACTAAAAGCATGTAACTAAGTGATGATGAGATTATTATAGACATGGGTCTAACTACAACAATAGCGGCTTGTTGCAGTGGGAGTTGTTTATTTATCTTATGATATGAATAAACGTTTGACTATGAGAAATTATCTTTACGTACGTTTTCATAGAAAGAATTTAATTTCTATTTTTATGCATTAATGGATGGATACTCTATTTTATTTGAATGACATGGTCATTATAATGAAGGATAGAGTTGTAATCTGTTATGGCGTTGGTGGATAATTTGTATACTCTTAAATCATGTATATCCCACAGATACAACAGATAGTAATTAATAATACATCTTCTAATATTAGTAAGAGAAAGGTACTTTCGGATATGAACTAAACGTATATTTGGCATCTAAGACTAGATCATTATACTTAAGTATGATTCAAAAGTTGATAGCCGATTAACCATGGGTTTATTTGAAGTGGAAACTATCTAACTTGTGAGTCTTGCTTAGAAGTAAAAATGATTAACTTCCTTTTCAAGGCTGTGGGGTGTAGAGCCAAAGATATATATATTGGAATTGGTTCATTCTGATTTAAGCGAACCTAATATTATCCAGGCGAGAGCTGGTTGTGAATATTCGAAGATTATTCTAGATACCGATATATTTGGTGCACTGCATGTCTAAGTTCTTTGATTAATTTAAGAATTGCAAGTCTGGTACAGTGAAGAGTCATGGAAAATATATTAAGTCATTACGATTTAATCGTGATGGCGAGTACTTCTAAGGATAGTTAGGAGCTATTAATCAGAGGTTGAGATTAAATCTCAAGTTGTCTACACCGGGCATACCCCAACTGAATGGTGTGGCGGAAAGAAGAAATAAGACTCTTATGGTAATGGTTAGATAGATGATGAATTATTTGAAATTATTAAATTCATTTTATGGATATGCCCTAAAAACTTTAATTCGTATGAATGTTTATCTGTTTGTGGGACATCCTAGAAAAATGAAGGGTAATTTATTTAGTCCAAAAGATCTAAGGGTGACTGTTAACACAAACACTAGATTTTTAGAAAAGGACTATGTAATAAATCACAAACCCATATATAAGTTGTTCTAAAGGAAGTGAGAGGGAAAACACTAAGTATTAGTGCCAGGTGTACAAGAGGATATACCACAAGATAAACTGCAAAGTGTGTCACGACTGATACACAATTGCGTGTAGTGCCTTGTCATAGTGGGAGGGTTGTTCGACAACCGGTTAGATATATATTTTGGGAGAGTCGTGAGGCTTGGTTCCTAGTAAACATGGAAAAGACCCATGGATATGGCAAAGCACTACAAGATGAAAATGTGAAATCTTAGTAAGTTGCAATGAATATTGAAATAGTATCTATAGATTCTAAATTATATTTGGGAGCTTGTAGAACCACTATATGGTGTGAAAGCCATTGGACTTGATCATAGAAAATAAAAGAGGATCATACGGAAAGGTGAAAATCTTGGAAGCAAAGCTTGTTCGAAAAGGTGTACTCAGAAAGAAATAGTTCGATTATGAGTAAACATGTTCGCTGGTAGCTATGCTTATATTGATCCGGATTCTTTTATTTATTGCTATTCATATTGGTTATGAGGAATAGCAAATAGATGTCAAGACAGCTTTCCTGATTGGAAGTCTTGAGAAAAACATCTATGTGAAGCAACCAGAGTGATTCATTGCAAAGAGCTAAGAGCATAGTGATAGTAAGCTTAAAAGTGTCCATCGATGGACTAAAGCAAGCTTCAAGATCATGAAACATCCGTTTTGATGAGGAAATCCAGGCATATGGATTTATTCAATGCGCGGATGTGTCTTGTGTATTGTAAAGAGTAATGAAAATGTGGTGATATTTCTTGTACTATACGTAGATGATATATTGCTCATTGGAGATAATGAAAGAGTATTGTCGGGAGTATGGGTTTGGTTGAAAAAGTAGTATGAAATGAAGACTTAAGAAAAGCAAAACATATCCTTTTGATCATGTAATACGGATCACAAGAAAGGATGTTATGCTTATCTCAAGCTTCATGAAATGATACGATCCCTACTTGTTTTAGTATGTTACTTTATCTAAGGAAATGTGTCTTGAGACACAAAAAAGATAAAGGTGATCAAGGCGGTTCCTTATGCTTTGGCGAATAAGGAAGCTTCATCTAAGGAATGCTATGCACGAGATTGGATATCTATTTTGCTAAACGCATGAACAGTGGGTATCAACGCAATCCGGAATAAGAATGATGAACTATGGTAAGACATATATGAAGTGCCTGAGAAGGACTGCAAATTATATGTAGGCTTACTGGGCAGATTCACTGATTCTTGTGGATTACATAGATTCAGATTTTTTAGTCAGGTTGGACGGCAGTAAATCCACCTCAAGGTTATGTGTTTAATTTTATGAAGTAGAGTCATATTGTGGAGGAGTGTTATATAAAAATATATTTCAGACTCCAGACTTCATATGGAAAGATGATAAATTGGAGCCTATGAGGCAACCAAAGTATCTGTATGACTCTAAATACTTCATGATGGACTTTGAAGTGTTTCTACATTTATCTAAAGTTGTCACAATTTATATTGATGATATTGGTGTAGTTGCAAACTTGAAGGAATCACGAGTCCATAAGGCAATTAAACACATGGAGCGTACGTACTACCTGTTACGAGAAATCGTATGATGAAGGGAAGGTTATTGTCACCTAGATTGCATCGAATGATAACCTAGTAAATTCATTTACAAAGACCTCAAGGCGAGAGCTTTTTATGGTCGTGTAATGGGAGTGGTAATCAGATGTATGGCATAAGACATGACAACATAGTCTTTTAGTTAAGTAGGAGATTGTTGGATTATATACTAAAAGTCTTGCTTTAGTATGAACAATATTATGACAATTTATTTGAAATGAGAATCATATGATCAAATGATTGCGTCTTATAATTTATTTATATGAATGATTCAATAGTCCACTTACTTTATAATGTAGATAATATGTTGTGCGACAACACGCGGAAGATCATATTATCAGTTTCCTTATAAAGTATAAACAAATGCTCACAACTGAGATAGACGGGGACTCTCTATCGGGATGGTTATAGTGTGGTTTGGTATTTGCTTGTCTTGGCTATAGAATCACACTAGTGCACTTGTGTGTATTGAGTAGGACCGCTTGAGATCATTCGACTTATACTGACTTATAGAAGAACTTGATCTTTGTTATTACGGAAGTTCGTGCTCGTAATCCCTATACAATAACCTCAACACATAGGGCAGTATGTATTTCTTTGATTCATCAATGGGTGAGATTTATATGTAATTAAATCAATAAACTCGGTGAGTTGGGAAATAGTATTGTATCTATGGTGTGCTTTTGATTGTAGAAGGAATCCATGTCCGTCATAGGTTAAAGATGTCCCCTTGAGGAGCTCATAAGGATTATCATGTAAATCCTGCAGGTGGATTTATTCCGGCATGATAATGAGGTTGAGTGGTACTACTCTCGGATGAGATATTAATTAATGGTGTTGTCAGTAAATTAATTAATTAATGGACATTGTATATCTTAAACATGAGGAGACTAACGGGCTCATAATATGAAGGAGCCCAAAACATAATTTTGGGATTAGAAAGGCAGTGCAGTAATAATATTTTAGTGGACTATATTATTATTATTGGACTTAAGTATAAGCTTTGGGCTAAGCTTGAATACTTAAGCCCAATGGAGGCCCAACCCAATTTCTCCTCCTGGTCCCTGCTGTAGCCCATGTATATAAGTTACCTTAGCTTATCCTGAATCCTAATGTTGCGCCTAAAACACGTGAATGAGAGGGAGGAAAGCAGTTTGAGAGGATCCTGAAGATTGTTGCCCACACAACATCAGGATCAGACTTGAGAATACAACAGAAGATCTGAAGGTCGTTTACTGCTGCTGCTGATCATCCTCTACATCAACCCTGGTGAAAGGTAATATGATTCTGCCTTTTGTTTTCACTGCAGTAGAATCGTATAGAGGAAAGAGCTACTTATAATAGGTTGCTCAAAGCTGATAGGATGTCTAAGTGCTATATATTGTCTTCAATGTCAAGTGTGCTTCAACATTAGCATCAAGCTATGAACACTGCCTATGATATGATACATAATCTTAGGCAACTCACCAGAGTCATCCTGCTAGGTTAGAGGGCATGGCTATGCTGATGAATACCAAAATGGCTGAGGGTACCCCCGTAAGACAACATGTTCTTAAAATGATGGGCCAACTCAATGAGCTGGAGGTCCTTAGAGCTAAATCGATGGGGAAACCAAGTCGATATCATACTCCAAATCTTGCCTAGGATTTTAGAGAAGTTTCGTCTCAACTATGGTATGAATAAACGTTTGTACTTGTTGGCAGAGCTTCTGACAGAACTTGTGATGGCGAAAAGGCTATTTCGTCAAGCTCCTGGGGTTCATGTTGCTGGAAATGCTGCTCATCCTATGCCGAGAGGCGATAGGAATAAGAAGAAGCAAGGAAATTCAGTACCGGTGAACCAAGTGAAAGCAAAGGGTGGTGCGGTCAATAAGCCTAAAGGCAAGTGCTTCAATTGTAAGCATTCAGGACATTACAAGGCTTACTGCCCTGTTCTACAGGGGAACAAGAATGGTAAGTCTTTTATACTAGTTGTTGAATCGTGTTTAGCGGCTGTATCTGCTGACACTTAGTGTGTAGATACGGGGGTCACTGACTATGTCTAAAATTCTTTGCAGGGTTCTACCAAACTCGACATCTTAGTGATGTGGAGATTACCATACTCATGGGGAATGCTACAAGAGCAGTGGTCGTTGCAGTGAGAGACGTTTAGTTATTTTTAAATAAGAATAAAATCTTGTTTTGAGGAATTGTCTTTATGTACCTCATTTTAGAAAGAATTTAATTTCAGTTTCTAAATTGTTTATGGATGGATATTCTATTTCTTTTATTGACAAGGTTGTTATAAGGAAAAATAGAATTATTACCTGTGATGGTACATTGATAGATAATTTTTATACTCTTAATCTAATTTCTCCCAAAGTGCAACAAATTGAATTGAATAATACATCTACCAATAAGAGAAAAGAACCTTTGAAAATGAATCAGATATACATTTGGCATCTAAGACTAGGTCATACTAACTTGAGTAGAATTCAAAGGTTGATAGCTGACGGGCCTTTGAATTCATTAGTAGTGGAAAATTATCCAACTTACGAATCCTGCTTGGAAGGAAAGATGACGAAAAGGACTTTTAAGGCAAAGGGGTATAGGGCCAACGATCTATTGGAATTTGTTCATTCTGATTTATGTGGTCCTATGTCTGTCCAGTCAAGAGGTGGTCATGAATATTTCATCACTTTCATTGATGATTTTCTAGATATAGATACATTTATTTGATGCGTCTTAAGTCTGAGAGCTTTGATAAATTCAAAGAGTACAAGTCTGATGTAGAGAAGCAACTTGGAAAATATATCAAGACACTACGATCTGAATGTGGTGGTGAATACCTTTTGGGAGAGTTTAGGAATTATTTATCAGATGAATGGATTGAATCTCTATTGTCTGCATCTGGCACACCCCAGCAGAATGGTGTAGCGGAAAGAAGAAATATGACTCTTATGAAAATGGTAAGATCAATGATGAGTTATTCGGATTTACCAAATTCGTTCTGGGGATATGCCTTAGAAATATTAGCTTACATTCTGAACTTAGTACCTTCTAAATCGGTAGCCTTTACACCCACAGAACTGTGGACCTGGCGGAATCCTGTTTTGAAACATGTTCGGATTTGGGGTGCTCCGGCACATGTGTTAAAGGAAGATGCTGATAAGTTAGAATCGCATACTGATGTTTGTCTGTTTGTAGGATATCCTAGAGGAACGAAGGGTGGTTTGTTTTATAGTCCTAAAGACCAAAAGTTAGTCGTTAGCACCAACACTAGAGTTTAGGAAGAGGATAATGTAATGAACCACAAATCCATGAGTAAAAATGTTATAGAAGAAGTAAGAGGGGAAACACCAAACATAATACCAAATGTGCAAGAGAATATACCACAAGATACTGCACCGCGTGTTACACCTGATACACAATTGTCAGTGGAGCCTCGCCGTAGTGGGAGGGTTGTGAGACAACTCGATAGATTCATAGGATTGGAAGAGTCATCTGACTTGGTCCCAGTGAACATGAAATTGACCCATGGAATTACAATGAAGCTCTGCATGACAAAGACGCTCAATCATGGCAAAACGCAATGAAATCTGAAATAAAATACATGTATTCTAATTAAGTTTGGGAGCTTGTAGAACCACCCAATGGTGTAAAAGCTATTGGATGCAAGTGGGTCTATAAAAGAAAAGGAGGATCTGACGATAAGGTGGAAACCTTTAAAGCAAGGCTTGTCGCTAAGGGATATACTCAGAAAAAAGGAATCGATTATGAGGAAACCTTCTTACCTGTGGCCATGCTTAAATCAATCTGAATTCTTTTATTCATTGCTGCTCATATGGATTATGAGGTATGGTAAATGAATGTCAAGACAGCTTTCCTGAATGGAAGTCTTGAGGCAAAGATCTATATGAAGCAACTAGAGGGATTCATTGCAAAGGGCGAAGATCATCTTGTGTGTAAGCTTAATAAGTCCATTTATGGATTGAAACTAGATTCAAGATCATGGAACATCCATTTGATGAAGTAGGCCAGTCATATAGATTTATTCAATGTCCGGATGAATCATGTATGTACAAAAAGTGTGACAGAAACGTAGTGGTATTTCTTGTACTCTACGTGGATGATATTCTTCTCATTGGAAACAATGTAAAGGTATTGTCGGGCATTAGGGTATGGCTATCTAAGCAGTTTGAGATGAAGGACTTAGGAGAAGCCGAACACATTCTAGGGATCAAATTAATAAGGGATCGCAAGAAAAGAATGTTAAACTTGTCCCAAGCTTAATACAGTGATACAATCCTGGCTCGTTTTAGCATGCAAGATTTCAAGAAAGGTTTTCTACCTTTCAGACATGGAATATCTCTATCTAAAGAAATGTATCCTAAGACACAAAAGGAAATAGAGGAGATGAAGCCGGTACCTTATGCTTCGGCAGTAGGAAGCCTCATGTATGCAATGCTATGTACGAGGCTGGATATCTGTTATACTATAGGCATGGTCAGTAGGTATCAAAGTAATCCAGGACAAGGGCATTGGGCTATGGTAAAGCATATTTTGAAGTACCTGTGAAGGATTAGGGATTATGTGTTAGTTTACCGAGTAGATACTTTGTTGCCTTAGGGTTATACTAATTCAGATTTTTAGTCAGATAGGGATGCTAGTAAATCCACCTCGGATTATGTGTTTACTCTTGGAGGAAGAGCCATAATATGGAAAAGTATAAAGTAGAAATGCGTTGCGGACTCTACCATGGAAGCTGAATATTTAGCAGCCTCTGAGGCAGCTAAAGAAGCAGTATGGCTCAGGAGCTTCTTAATGGACTTGGATGTAATTCATGGTTTGCCCAAAGTAATCATAATTTATTGTTATAAAAATGGTGCAGTAGCAAACTCGAAGGAACCACGAGCCCAAAAGGCGAGCAAACACATTGAGCGCAAGTACCACCTGATACGAGACATAGATAGAAGAGGGGAGGTCGTTGTCACAAAGATTACATCTGAGGATAACCTAGCTGATCCTTTTATTAAGAGCCTTCCAATGAAAGTCTTCGATGGGCATGTAAAAGGAATGGAGATTAGATGCGTGTCAGCAGATATGGCAGCATAGTCTTTTAGTATAAGTGGGAGATTGTTAGATTGTATACTAAAAGTCTAGCTTTTTGTATGAACAATGTTTTAACAATTTATTTGAAATGAGAATTATATGATCAAATATTTTGCATATTATAAATTATTTATATGTTTAGTGCAAAAGTCTATTTACTTTATACTGTAGATAATATGTTGTGCGGCAACATGCGGAAGATCATATTATCAGTTTCCTTATAAAGTATAAACAGATGCTCACAACCGAGATAGACGGGGACTCTCTATCAGGATGGTTGTAGTATGATTTGGTATTAGTTTGTCTTGACTATAAAATCACATTAATATGCTTTGTGTGTATTGCGTAGGACCGCCTGAGATCGTTCAACTTATACTAACTATATAGAAGAACTTGATCTCTGTTATTATAGATGTTCATGCTCTTAATCCCTATACAATAACCTTGACATATAAGGCCGTATGTATTTCTTTGATTCATCAATGGGTGAGATTTATATGTAATTAAATGAACAAACTCGGTGAGTTGGGAAGTAGTGCTGTCTCTATGGTGTGCTGTTGATTGTAGAATGAATATGTGTCCTATTAAATAGGTTGATGATGTCCCCTTGAGGAGCTCAAAAGGATTATCATGTAAATCTTACAAGTGAATTAATTACGGTTTGATAATGAGGTTGAGTGGTACTACTCTCGGAAGATATATTAATTAATGAAGTTGTCAGTAACTTAATTAACTAATGGGCATTGTATATCTTAAATATGGGGAGATTGTCGGGCTCATAATAAGAAAGAGCCCATAACGTAATTATGGGATTGTAGCGGCAGTGCAGTAATAATATTTTAGTGGACTATATTATAATTATTGGACTTACGAATAAATTTTGGGCTAAACTTAGATACTTAAGCCCAATGGAGGCCTGACACTAATTTATCCTCTTAGTCCCTGTTATAGCCCATATATAAGTCATCTCAGCTTCCTAGAACCCTATTATTGTCACGATTTTTGATGTGAAATAGAGGGAGAAAGCAGATTGAGAAGATCTTGAAGATCGTCGCCCACATGATGTCAAGATTGGACTTAGGAATACAACAGAAGATCAAGAAGTTGTTTTCTACAGCTGTTCATCTTCAATATACCCTGGTGAAAGGTAACGCAAACTTTGATTTCTTGTTTCTGTTGATATAGTTTGCATGGAATCCTAACGGTTTACGTTAACCAAATGATCGAACGCTAACAAATACAAGGTATCTTCAAAGACAATGCAAGCATCATTCGGCGACTTAAAGTGCTTCAATCGATGCCCATTCACCGTTATGATGTCTCCATCTTTGTCCATGATCTCGAAACTCCCCCCTCCACAGGATCTATTTATAATGAACTGCCCCGTCCACTTTGATTTTAATTTTCTTGCAAAAAGCTTCAATCGAGAGTTAAATAGCAATACCTCATCACCTTCTTTAAACTCCTTGAATGTGATTTTTGAATCATACTATTTCTTTATTCTCTCCTTGTAATCATCGAGTTCTTGAAAGCTTGACTTCTAAACTCATCCAATTGATTGATGTGAGTCAACCTCAAGTCATTAACCTCCTTAATGGATAAGTTCAAACTTCTTACTGCCCAAAAAGGCTTATGCTAAATTTCTACGGGTAAGTGGCAAGGTTTTCCATAGACAATTTGATAAGTTGACATTCCTAGCACAGTCTTGTATGAAGTTCGGAACCCCCATAAGACGTCATTGAGCTTTGATGAGTGTGTAAATTCACAAGTTTGACACCATGTTTTGTGCTAGTTTTGGACAGTTTTGAGGTGGAAATAGGTGGAAAACCTATACATATTGTGAATTAGCATGAATCAGGTGTTAGTGGAGCTATTTAAGTGGTTTTCATAGCAAAAACGGAGTGGAAGTGCCAAGAATCGAAGAGACAAAGTCGAGACCACGCGAACCGCCAAGGAAAGAGTAGGGTTCGACCTGATGGAGGAGGGTTCGACCTCTCCTACAGGTCGAACCAGTGTTGCAAAAAGTGCAGAAGGAGGGTTCGACCACGACACCAGGGGTTCGACCTGTTCAACTGGTCGAACCATGGTCGAACCAGTTCGCGAGAAGATGGGTTCAACCACGACGTTGGGGTTCGACCTAATAGTTGGTCGAACCAGGAGCGGAAATTATCCAGTGGTGAGGTTCGACATTGGGTTCGACCAAAGAGGGAGTGGTTTGACCTGTACAAGAGGTCGAACCAAGTGCAGAATATGTCCAGTAGCAGGGTTCGACCTGTGGTTCGACCTGTGGCCAATGGTTCGACCTGTTTGACGAGGTCGAACCAAAACGCAGAAACTTACCTTATCTGGATTTTTGAGGCCAAAACGCGTGGGATCACTTGAAAAGCCCATTCCAAGCCCTAGAGACGTGATTACAAGTATAAAAGGAGGCTCATGCAGTCAAGAAAAGAGGACGCGAGGAGCTTAAGATCGTAAATCATAAGAGGAGACAAGAGAAGAGATTGGTGGTCCATCCGGAGGGTGGTGACAGAGGTTCAGCTGGAGATTCAAGTAAGATTGGTCCATCTAACCATAATTGTTCTTAGATCAATCATGGGCTAGAGCCACTTCGGTAGTTCTAGGGTTATGAAGGTTTCATGAGTTAATTTGTATTTCGTGTGTATACTCAACACTACTTGTGGTTTATTTTATATAAGATTGCACGTTTTTAATCCATACTCATAGTTGTTTTGTGCATCAATAATCGTTGTGTAGAGTCTTAATGCATAACATGGTTATTGGTTGAGTGCGTTCACTAATGAGCAGGGTTTATTGTTATAATTCTAAGTGAAGGGATTCCGAAGTTTTATTAGAACCGTCTTATATGAATGTTTGTTAATTGAATCAGATCAAATCAGGTTAGAATACTAAGTACACGGGAAATAATTGATTATGATAGTACCTAGAAAGGGAGGTAAAGTATACATCTTGCTCTGAGGATACTTACACGTGTCAAAAGCTTATCTATTTGTGTCCATAGAATAGATTTGCATGGTCTAGCGATGCGTCCATAAACCACAAGGCAGAGTCGGACATCGACACATAAAAGTATGAATTAACAAACGAAAGTGGATGGCTTGACGAACTACCTATTATCTTATCTGATCACAACTACTATTTTCTTATTTTTGTTATTTATTTGCTATTTTAATCATTACTTAGTTTACAAACCTACAAATATAATTCTCAACATAGTCATAATTGCTAGAAAATAACAGAAGTAATATTTATCTGTCCCGTGGATTCGATATTTAACTTGGTCACCTTCGAAACTACAATTGATATCCTTCATACTTGGGAATTTAAGTTGTGTGTTGAGAAAATGCCCATCAAGTTTTTGGCGCCGTTGCCGGGGACGGCTCAAAATATCTTTTTGTTATTTCTAGTTTATTAAGACTATTTTTCTTGTTTTGTTGTTTTAATTCAAGTTTTTTTTAGGTGCATGCTCACGAGATCAAAGAAAGGTGAACTTGAACCCTATAATCCTGAAATCGGAGCATCGTCAAGAAAGAAGAAGAAGAAGAAGAAGAAGAGCAAGACAAATACTATTGATCCAACTGAAGCTCTGAATTTTGGAGTTGAAGTTAACGAGCAGAATTCACAGACGATTGAAGCTACAACTGAAGTTAATTCGGAAGTAAGGACAGTCAACATGGCAGTAAATCCGGATAATCTAGCCATCCGAGAGGTTTTCAGAAACAATGGGGCTAGAAATTTTGGGCTTCTAGGAGTGAGGGGAACTAATTCAGCTTTTGATCTTCATCCCACTCTTATTAGCATGATAGAAAGGAACTCCTTTTCAGGAGGGTCTTTCGAGGATCCGCAGCAGCATCTGAACAAGTTCTTGTGCTATGCAAGTACTCAAAAAGACGCAGGAGAACATGAAGATGCTAGGAAGATCCTTTTGTTCAAATTCTCGCTTACTGAAAAGGCGAGAGATTGGTACGACACTATCAACGCAGCTGAGTGCACCACTTGGGAGCAACTGAAGTTAAGGTTCTTGGAGAGGTACATGTCACCTTCAAAGGTGTTTAAGATGAAGCAAGATATTAACCAATTTGCTATGGGTGGAGGTGAAAAATTTCATGAAGCATGGGATAGATTCAAGGACATGCTTAGGAAGTGTCCTCAACATGGGCTATCTAAAGCTCAATATATCAGTATATTCTACAATGGATTGGATTGTGATTCTCGAGTGTTATTGGATGCTTCTTCTAATGGAGTATTGCTTACAAAGTCATCCGTAGAGGCCGAAAAGTTGTTTGAAGACATTTCGATGAATTCGAGGGATTGGCCAACTGATAGAGTTAGAGGTACTTATGTCCTTGGTAAGGTAGCTAAGGTTGAACAAGCAATGGTGAAAACAAGTAGAGAGCATGAGATCATCTCTAGCTTGTCCAATATCAACAAGCTATTTGAATCCTAACAGAAGCAAATCAGCGAATTATCTCAGCGCGTACCAATCATGCAGCAGGAGTTAAAGAATGAGGGACCAATCCAAGAGGAGTTGGAAGAGGCACACTATGCCATGGGTCAAAGTATTCAAGGGACTAGGTATCCAGATCAAGGAAACCGGAATTACTAAGGGAACTATCAAGGAAACTTTAATAATCGTGGTCCCCCTGGTGGTTATCAACAGCCTAGGAGGTCAGAGTTCTCATGGAGCAATCCGAATAATGCGATTCAACTTCCGATGGGTTTTGATCCGGGTGCTAAAGTGGAAGAAGGAAAATCGGGTCTTGAGGATACTGTGAACAGGTATATGGCCAAGAATGATGAAGGAGTTAACCGCCTTGAGGCCAAACTTGAAAAGAAAATCGATGCAAACCATGAGGTTATATCTAAGCAGGTGAAGGACCTTACGTTGCTGATGGGGGAGATGGCAGGAAGTGTTAACAAGCTTACTCAAACTCTTGAGAAAGGAAAGTTCCCATCTCAAAGTATTGAGAATCCAAGGTCCTGCAACGCCATCACATTGAGGTCGGGAACGCAGTACGAGGGACCTATGAGGCCAGAATCAAATTTGGACATGTCTAGGGCGAGGTTCGACCATGGTTCGACCAACATTGAAGGTTGAACCATACAGGGGAGGTTGAACCAACACACTGGACACGATCAGGAAAGATTGCAGCATCGGTTCGACCAAACTGCAGATGGTTCGACCTGTCCCACAGGTCGAACCATGGTCGAACCTGATAACTTGGGGCATTCTCTTTTTCTAGAAAACTGGTTCGACCAAATCAATCTTGGTTCGACCTATCCAACAGGTCGAACCCAAGTCGAACCGCACCACTTGGAGCACTCTATTTTGTTGCAGCGATGGTTCGACCATGACGGTCATGGTTCAACCTATCAAACAGGTCGAACCAGATGGCGGAAGGAGTACAGTAGGCCGGTTCGACCTAGGTGCCCGTGGTTCGACCTCCTCAATAGGTCGAACCCAGGTCGAACCTCAAATTCAAAAAGAGAGCCATTATCCAGAAGGTAGGTTCGACCAGTACGTACATGGTTTGACCTGTTCCACAGGTCGAACCCTGGTCGAACCCCATCAGAAATTACCTGTTGCTACTCCAATCACTCTCGATGATGCTGATGCTACTCCAGTGGTTCAGAATGAGCAAAGTACAGAGATAATAGCTGAGAAAAAGTGGGAGAGAGCCAAGCGATTGAGAGCCGAATAGGAGAAAGCGGAGAAGGTTGATGGTGATGAATGGGGGATTCCCAAAACAAAGATACCTTCGCCGTTTTCTTACAAGCTTGTGAAGAAGGGATTGGAAGAGAAGTTCAAGAAGTTTTCAGAGATAATAAACAAAATAAGCTTGAGCATTCCTGTAACGCCCCGGGTTACGCTATGGGGTTGGGACGCTACTAGATATACATATCCCAATATAATAATAAAGGGAGTCGAGAATACGCAGCGGAAATGAAATTATAATCCCCAAAGCGATAATATAATAACGTAAGAGTTGCATAAAGATTATTACATATAAGCGTCTACTCACCGAGTAGAGTAAAATATCCAAAATAAGTTCGTTCAGATGATGTATCTGAAATAAAGTTCTAACAGAATAATAAAATATAAGTCATATAAAGTCTTCTAAGGGCTTGGTACACTTGCAGGGGCCTTTCCATCTTCTAAACCTTCTTCTAAAAATTGATAAGGGGTGAGCATTTAAAATACACTCAGTGGGTTAACTTAAATGATTGCACAGTTAAAAATAAATATGCATGCCAAATATACCATAAAATGTAACATATGTCATTTAATAAAATAATTTGCATATTGTCATTCGATAACACAATAAAAATATTTTAGACCGAATCGTCATCCGATAACTTGTGTTAGTTGGTATATGTGCACCAGGTCGTCACCCCAGTACAAATGTTAGCATACTTGAAATACATTTTAGTACTAAACCGACGTAGCCGGTAACTTGTGTTAGTTGGTATATGTGCACTGAGTCGTCACCCCGTACAAGTGTTAGTAGAAAATATTTGTCATCGAACTAAAAGCTCACATGACACATAACATGACATATAAGTAACACATATCACATCTTAACATAGCAATCATGACATAACATGTAGCACTCGGTAAAGAGTGAAAGTTACCCCCACCTTTAACTTCTTAGAAAATAATATGTTTGTCTAGACTTGCTCTTCGGTCTCAGGTATGCCTGCAAGGGTATATTAAACTGAGTTCTACTTATAATAATAATTTCTATTACTAAAACTAATTTCTAATAGTATAAATAAAATAAACTAATTATTAACTAACTTAAGATAATATAATTAATTAATCACTAAATAAAATGAGTTAAAATAAGATAATAATTAGAAATAAAATTAATATTTAAAAAGAATTAAATTAAATATAATATAATATAAATATGAATATATATATATATATATATATATATATATATATATATATATATATATATATATATATATATATATATATATATATATATATATATATATATATAATGCTTGAATGTTGTGTGAAATTGATTTTTAAAGATTTTGAAACTTCGAAACTATCAACTCTCTTTCAAAATTACTATCTATTGAGGAAAAATCAGAAAAGGGGGAAAGATGGAAAAAAATGGCAAAGACAACATGTTTCCATCATTTGACAACATTTCAGAAAGACAACAAAGCAAAGACAACATTCATCCAAAAAGTTGTTGTCTATTCAGAAGTGTTTCTAGCATTTGACAACATTTCAGAAAAATAACAAAATTAACACAATAAAAAAAGGTAGTGTGTGAGAATTGATATATATATATATATATATATATATATATATATATATATATATATATATATATATATATATATATATATATATATATATATATATTTATGTACATATGTGTGAGTTATATATATATATATATGTGTGTGTGTGAAAATATGTAAAGAAAAGAGTGGAGAATTACCTCTAAATTGATCACTCCTCACACTACAACTAATTGTAAGAGCTAATGGAAAGAATATGAGTGAAAAGTTAAGGAATTTGGGCAGCAAAATATATATGTTTGTGTGGCTTGAATTGAGTTGGGTATTTATAGATGTGTGAGATGGAATCAAGAAGTCATTGGAACTTGGCAAGGTGGTAATATATGTGTATTTTCATGTGATCTAACATGTTTGTATGGCCCCATAGTCATAACATGGCTTAGCAATTCTTTCACATGGCTTCACATGTGGGATAAATGTATATGATTTCACATGTGAGATGATAATTCATAGGCTAAATTGATCAAATAATAGCAATCATAAAGACTTGGTGATTTTCGCACATCCGGTTGGCAACTGCGCGGCTTCACCATTTTGATCATAACTTCTTTGTTTGACCTCGTATTTGAGTGATTTTTGAGTCCACACGATTCTCTCTTTATGAGCTTTCTATCCATATAAAGAACTCTCCAAACAACCAACATTTGAGTATATAACAAGTCACGCAAAATGGCACAACTGTTCTGTTCGTCAAATCTTGCGCGATGTCACCACTTTGATCATAACTTTCTCGTTTGGAATCCAATTTAAGTGTTCTTTATGCCTACGCGACCCTCTCTTTAATAGCTTTCTAGAAATATCTCACATGACCAGTTTCGATTTCCACATAAACACAGAAAAATTATGGAAAGTGTACGTCTAGTTATTTGCAAGTTGCACAAGTTCACCCTTCATTTCAACTTTGCAAATTTTATCCCATTTTTTAATAATAATAATAATAATAATAATAATAATAATAATAATAATAATAATAATAATAATAATAATAATAATAATAATAATAATAATAATAATTGACTTGATTGATTCCTATCAATCATATCACTAATTATTATTATTGCCTTGATTGATTGCCAACTCTCCACCTTCCATCAATAATTTCCTTGATTGATTGCCAACTTGACTCCACCTTCCTTCAATAATTTCCTTGATTGATTGTCAACTTGACTCCACCTTCCTTCAATAATTTCCTTGATTGATTTCCATCAATCATATCACTTCTAATAATAATAATAATAATAATAATAATAATAATAATAATAATAATAATAAATAATAATAATAATTGTTCTTATTAAACACTTCAAGATAGCTTACATGTGTGCTTGCATATGTGTGTCAACTATTTGTAAAAATATCAAGCATATTTTTTTATCTAACAGTATTAATAATAAAGAAATAATAATAAAAAAAAAATTGTATATATATACATATATATGAGGTGGGTATTACATCCTCCCCTACTAAATTAAAATTTTCGTCCTCGAAATTTCACTTACCAGATATAGGTAAATGCGGATATTTATTTCGTATGTTGTCTTCACGTTCCCATGTCGCTTCTTCTGTATTGTGTTGACTCCATTGGACTTTGATTAAAGTAACTTCACGATTCCTTAGCTTATGAACTTTCCTGTCAAGAATGGCGATAGGAAATTCCTCGTACGCTAAGTTATCATCAATTGCTATAACTTCATGGTTAACAACGTGGCTTGGATCAAATACATACTTCCGTAGCATGGACACATGAAATACATCATGCACTCCAGCTATCTCAGGTGGTAAAGCTAATCTGTATGCCAACTCGCCGATTCGTTCCAAAACCTCATAAGGCCCAATGTATCTTGGCTTAAGTTTTTCTTTCTTCCCAAAGCGAGAAATTCCTTTCATTGGTGATATTTTGAGAAAAACTTTATCTCCTTCCTGGAACTATTGTTGTAAGCAAACTCTATAAGTGGTATGTATCTTTCCCAACTTTCCCCAAAATCTAGGACGCATGCTCTCAACATGTCTTCCAATGTTTGAATAGTCCTTTCAGACTGGCCATCTGTTTGCGGATGAAATGCCGTGCTAAACTTTAGCTTCGTGCCCATTGCATTTTGTAAATTGTGCCAAAATTTTGATGTAAATCTTGGATCTCGATCAGAAACTATAGAAACTGGTACACCGTGCAATCTGACAACTTCTTCTAGATAAATTTGTGCAAGCTTATCCATTCCATGAGTCATTTTCGCTGGAAGAAAATGCGTAGACTTGGTCAAACGATCCACTATCACCCATATAGCTTGATTTCCTCGCACTGATCTTGGTAAACCAGTAACGAAATCCATTGTGATATACTCCCATTTCCACTCAGGAATCTCTAATGGCTTCAAGAGCCCTGAAGGTCGTTGATGCTCAGCCTTCACTTGCTGGAAAGTCATACACTTTTGGATAAACAAGCCTATATCCTTCTTCATATTTCTCCACCAAAATGAATTCTTCAAGTCTTGATACATCTTGGTTCCTCCTGGATGTACCGTGTATGGAGTACCATGAGCTTCTGTTAAAATTTCTCTAATAAGATCCTCATTTTTAGGAACACATAATCTTTTTCCAAATACGAGTGTTCCATCGTCTGTGAGAGCAAATTCCTTTCCTTCCCCAATCTTCACACGTTCCTTAATTTTTCTAAGAATTCTGTCTTCGTCTTGAAGTTTCTTGACTCTATCTCTTAAGGAGGGTTTAATCAGTAATGCTGTTAACACTGCTTCAATGCTACTTGGAGGTATTACTACTTCCAAACTCATTCGAGAGAACTCCGCTACCAATAATTCTTGGTTTGTTATAGAGCAGGCTAACTCCCCTTTTCCTTTTCTGCTTAGAGCATCTGCCACCACATTTGCCTTCCCTGGATGGTACACTATTGTACAATCATAATCCTTGACTAATTCCAACCATCTCCTTTGCCTCATGTTTAATTCCTTCTGTTCGAAAAAGTACTTCAAGCTCTTGTGATCCGTATAAATTTGACATTTTGCTCCATACAGATAGTGTCTCCAAATTTTCAAAGCATGTACCACAGCTGCCAATTCTAAATCATGAATTGGATAGTTCTGTTCATGGATCTTGAGTTGTCTAGACGCATAAGCAACTACTTTATTACGTTGCATCAGAACACATCCCAATCCTAGCTTTGAAGCATCACTATAGATGACAAATTCTTCTGTCCCATCAGGAATTGTCAGTACATGTGCAGTGACTAATTTCTGTTTAAGAAGGTTGAAACTATTTTCACATTCTTCCGTCCAACAGAACTTAACTTCCTTGCGAGTTAATTTCCTCAAGGGCCCTGCAATCTTCGAAAATCCCTCAATAAATCTTCTATAATATCCAGCCAACCCAATGAAACTTCGTACTTCTCCCACATTTGTAGGTGTCTTCCATTTCTCTACTGCTTCCACTTTGGTCGGATCCACCTCAATTTCTTGAGCTGACACGATGTGTCCAAGAAAGACAACTTTGTCTAACCAAAACTCACATTTCTTGAATTTGGCATACAACTTTTCCTTTCTTAGTGTCTCTAGAATGATTCTCAGATGCTCTTCATGTTGTTCCCGATTTCTAGAATACACTAAGATATCATCAATGAACACGATCACGAATTTGTCCAAGTACGAGTGGAAAACATGATTCATCAAATCCATAAAAATTGCTGGTGCATTGCTGAGACCAAAAGGCATTACTACGAACTCATAATGTCCATAACGTGTTCTAAAAGCAGTCTTTGAAGTGTCGCTCTGCTTGATTCGCACCTGATGATATCCAGACCTCAGATCTATCTTGGAAAACACACTAGCACCGCCCAGCTGATCAAATAAGTCCTCAATCCTTGGCAAGGGATATTTATTCTTGATGGTAAGTTTATTCAGTTCTCGATAATCGATACACATTCTAAACGAACCATCTTTCTTCTTTACGAACAAAACAGGTGCTCCCCAGGGTGAAACACTAGGGCGTATGAAACCCAATTCCAAGAGTTCTTGTAATTGGATCTTCAATTCTTGTAACTCCTTTGGTGCCATTAGATAAGGTGCTTTTGAAACTGGTGCTGCTCCCGGTACTAGATCAATAGAAAATTCTACTTGCCTTTCAGGTGGCAATCCTGGTAAGTCTTCTAGAAATACATCTTCGTATTCCCGCACAATAGGAACATCCTTTAGGCTTATCCTTTCTCCTTCACTTGCCGCGACGTTCACTAAGAGTGCTTGACATCCATCATTCTTCATCATTTTGATCTCTTTCATTACAGTTATAATTCGTGGTACTACTCCAGCTTTCGCTCTGTGAAATGTAAACTTCTTATCTCCTGGGAGTTGGAAACGTACTTCCTTTTCAGGACATCTTATTACAGCATGATTAGCTCTATGCCAATCCATCCCTAAAATTACATCAAAGTCTTTCATCTCAATTATGTGAAGGTCCGCAAATAGGACTCTGTCATTTATCCCTATCTTCACATTCTTGCATAACTTCATGGTTCGGATAGAGTTACCCGAAGGTATACTAACCTCAAGAGTTGACTTGTCAAACTCTTCACAATTATTTTCTACTTTCTTATACATCTTAGCAGATATGAATGAATGAGTGGCACCCGTATCAAAAAGTATAAGTGCAGGAGTGCCAAATACTGATAGCATACCTGCCATTGT
The DNA here is from genome assembly GCA_023678885.1 of Pogostemon cablin. Taxonomy (NCBI): domain Eukaryota; kingdom Viridiplantae; phylum Streptophyta; class Magnoliopsida; order Lamiales; family Lamiaceae; genus Pogostemon; species Pogostemon cablin. Next base: position 34,654,633 of record CM042957.1, read on the forward strand.
TTCTGGTTCTTCCTCAGTTTCTTGCTATGCCATAGCATATGCACTTGCTGGTCTAGTACTCGATCCTCCTTCTACTTTAGTTTTTGGGCATTCTAGTATGGTGTGTCCTGGTTGCCGGCATCGATAGCATATTCCAGTTCCATATATGCATGCTCCGAGATGATTCTTTCCACATTTCGAGCAGGGAGAATTTGTTCCGAGTGGCTTTGGTCCTGATCCTCCTTCGATTTTTATTTGCTTATTTTGAATTTTAGGGTTTCCCTTTCCAATCACCGATCCTCCCCACTTGCGTTTTGCAGGTATCTCAATTGCCTTCTTATTCTGGTTACTGTTATTCTTCTGTCGAGACTCAATTTCTTGAGCTCTGGAAAATGCTTCTGCAAAAGTCATCGTTCCTTGACCAACCAAGATAGTACTGATCTCGAATCGTAACCCCTTTTCAAATCGTTGTGCTTTCTTCTCCTCCGAATTGACAAGGTGTGTAGCAAATCTAGAGAGTCGATTGAATTCTCTTTCATATTCAAGAACGCTCATTGTTCCTTGTTTCAAGTGAAGAAACTCACTTTCCTTGTCATCTCGATACGATTGTGGCATGTAGTTTTGAATGATCACCTCCTTGAAGTCTTCCCATGTCATTCTTGCCTTCTGTTCGGGCATTTTGGTACGTCCGTAAGTCTTCCACCAGAAATCAGCTTCACCCACAAACTGGAATACATCCCACGAAATCTTCTGTGCATCAGTGCAATCGATATAAGTGAAAATTTTATCCAACGACCTCAACTATTTTTCAGCTTCCGCAGGGTCCTCCATTCCATTGAATGTTGGTGGATTGAAACGTCGGAATTGTTCAATTACCAAGGCTGGCTCATTTCTAAGAATAGATTCTGGTGGTGGTGGTCGTGCAGGATTCCTTGTAATGTGTTCACTAATCCTCTGAGTACAGTTAGTAGATCATCACCAGGGTTAGCTTGTGAGTTTTGCACCTCCACTTGGGATTGATTGTTTCGTGAGGTTCCACGTGTCATGATCTAGCCAAAGTATTACTAATTTATATGCCAATACACATATAAAATTCTAAAGTGTAGTCACGTCATAGTAATAGGATAGTCAATCTTAGGGTATGGTATAAAATTATAAGTCAGGTACTTGAGCAAGTCTTAGATAGACCGCTCTGATACCACGCTGTAACACACCCGGGTTACACTATGGGGTTGGGACGCTACTAGATATACATATCCCAATATAATAATAAAAGGAGTCGAGAATACGCAGCGGAAATGAAATTATAATCCCCAAAGCGATAATATAATAAGTAAGAGTTGCATAAAGATTATTACATATAAGCGTCTACTCACCGAGTAGAGTAAAATATCCAAAATAAGTTCATTCAGATGATGTATCTGAAATAAAGTTCTAACAGAATAATAAAATATAAGTCATATAAAGCCTTATAAGGGCTTGGTACAATTGCAGCGGCCTTTCCATCTTCTAAACCTTCTTCTGAAAATTGATAAGGGCTGAGCGTCTAAAATACACTCAGTGGGTTGAATTAAATGATTGCACAGTTAAAAATAAATATGCATGCCAAATATACCATAAAATGTAACATATGTCATTTAATAAAATAATTTGCATATTGTCGTTCGATAACACAATAAAAATATTTTAGACCGAATCGTCATCCGATAACTTGTGTTAGTTGGTATATGTGCACCAGGCCGTCACCCCAGTACAAATGTTAGCATACTTGAAATAAATTTTAGTACTAAACCGACGTAGCCAGTAACTTGTGTTAGTTGGTATATGTGCACTGAGTCGTCACCCCGTACAAGTGTTAGTAAAAAATATTTGTCATCGAACTAAAAGCTCACATGGCACATAACATGATATATAAGTAAAACATATCATATCTTAACATAGCAATCATGACATAACATGTAGCACTCGGTAAAGAGTGAAAGTTACCCCCACCTTTAACTTCTTAGAAAATAATATGTTTGTCTAGACTTGCTCTTCGGTCTCAGGTATGCCTGCAAGGGTATACTAAACTGAGTTCTACTTATAAAAATAATTTCTATTACTAAAACTAATTTCTAATAGTATAAATAAAATAAACTAATTATTAACTAACTTAAGATAATATAATTAATTAATCACTAAATAAAATGAGTTAAAATAAGATAATAATTAGAAATAAAATTAATATTTAAAAAGAATTAAATTAAATATAATATAATATAAATATGAATATATATATATATATATATAATGCTAGAATGTTGTGTGAAATTGATTTTTAAAGATTTTGAAACTTCGAAACTATTAACTCTCTTTCAAAATTACTATTTATTGAGGAAAAATCAGAAAAGGGGAAAAGATGAAAAAAAAATGGCAAAGACAACATGTTTTCATCATTTGACAACATTTCAGAAAGACAACAAAGCAAAGACAACATTCTTCCAAAAAGTTGTTGTCTATTCAGAAGTGTTTCTAACATTTGACAACATTTCAGAAAAACAACAAAATGAACACTATAAAAAAAGTTAGTGTGTGAGAATTGATATATATATATATATATATATATATATATATATATATATATATATATATATATATATATATATATATATATTTATGTGTGTGTGTGAAAATATATAAAGAAAAGAGTGGAGAATTACCTCTAAATTGATCACTCCTCACACTACTACTAATTGTAAGAGCTAATGGAAAGAATATGAGTGAAAGGTTAAGGAATTTGGGCAGTAAAATATATATGTTTGTGTGGCTTGAATGGAGTTGGGTATTTATAGATGTGTGAGATGGAATCAAGAAGACATTGGAACATGGCAAGGTGGTAATACATGTGTATTTTCATGTGATCTAACATGTTTGTATGGCCCCATAGTCACAACATGGCTTAGCAATTCTTTCACATGGCTTCACATGTGGGATAAGTGTATATGATTTCACATGTGAGATGATAATTCATGGGCTAAATTGATCAAATAATAGCAATCATAAAAACTTGGTGATTTTCGCACATCCGGTTGGCAACTGCGCGGCTTCACCATTTTGATCATAACTTCTTTGTTTGACCTCCTATTTGAGTGATTTTTGAGTCCACACGATCCTCTCTTCATGTTTCTATCCATATAAAGAACTCTCCAAACAACCAATATTTGAGTATATAACAAGTCACGCAAAATGGCACAACTGTTCTGTTCGTCAAATCTTGCGCGACGTCACCACTTTGATCATAACTTTCTCGTTTAGAATCCAATTTAAGTGTTCTTTACGCCTACGCGACCCTCTCTTCAATAGCTTTCTAGTCATATCTCACATGACCAGTTTTGATTTCCACATAAATACAGAAAAATTATGGAAAGTGTACGTCTAGTTATTTGCAAGTTGCACAAGTTCACCCTTCATTTCAACTTTGCAAATTTTATCCCATTTTTAATAATAATAATAATAATAATAATAATAATTGACTTGATTGATTCCTTTCAATCATATCACTAATTATTATTGTTGCCTTGATTGATTGCCAACTCTCCACCTTCCATCAATAATTTCCTTGATTGATTGCCAACTTGACTCCACCTTCCTTCAATAATTTCCTTGATTGATTGCCAACTTGACTCCACCTTCCTTCAATAATTTCCTTGATTGATTCTCATCGATCATATCACTTCTAATAATAATAATAATAATAATAATAATAATAATAAATAATAATAATAATAATAATTGTTCTTATCAAATACTTCAAGATAGCTTACATGTGTGCTTGCATATGTGTGTCTACTATTTGTAAAAATATCACGCATATTTATTTATCTAATAGTATTAATAATAAAGAAATAATAATAATACTCCCTCCGTCCCGGGTATTTTTACCCGTTTGTATGGGCACGGAGATTAAGACGTTTTATTTTTTTAATATATAATGTAAGAGAAAGTAGGGATAAATTAGTAATTTAAAAAGAAAAGGTGAATAAAGTTATTGGGAATGATGAATAAAGTGTAAAAAAGTAATTAAAGTTGTTGGGATTGTAAAAAGTAGGTAATAAAATATTATGTATTTTTGCCAAAAATGGAATGGGTAAAAATACGTGGGACACCCCAAAATGAAAAGTGGGTAAAAATACGTGGGACGGAGGGAGTAAAAAAATTTGTATATATATATACATATATATAAGGTGGGTATTACAATTCCTTTCTCAGAGGCAATCATGGAGATGCCGTACTATGCCCGATTTCTAAAGGACATATTGTTGAAGAAGCAGAGCTTAACCAGAATTGAAACGGTGAATTTATCTGAGAATTGCAGCTCAATCATCCAAAGAAAACTGCCACAAAAGATGAAGGATCAGGGAAGTTTCACTATTCTTTGTGAGATCGGAAAGGGGTCGGCACGACGAGCTTTGTGCGATCTAGGGGCAAGCATCAATTTGATACCTTTGTCCATTTTTCAGAGGCTTGGTTTGGGGGAGTTGACCCCTACAACAGTGGTTCTCCAATTGGCGGACAGGTCGATGACGTTTCCAAAAGGTATAATTGAAGACGTTCTCATCAAAGTGGAAAAGCTAGTCTTTCCTATGGACTTTCTTGTGCTAGAGATGGAAGAAGACAAGGATAATATCCCTTTAATCTTGGGGAGACCTTTCCTTGCTACTGCTGGAGCTATGATTGATTTTCAGAAAGGAGAGCTTAGATTGCAGATAGACAAAGAAGAAGTTCTTTTCAACTTGGACAAAGCAATGAAGATGCCCATGGAGCCGCAGTGTTATAGTATTGACGTGGTGGAGGAGATTGTGAAGGAGGATATGTCTATGATCCTGTCAAAGGATCCTCTTGAGACATATTTGATGGAGTCTCTTACTTATCCCACTACGGAGCTTGACGGACTCTCCAACGAGGTATGTATTGACTTTCTTGAAAACTTACTTGCTTTGGGTGATGACAGGTTTGAATCGGGAAGAACTAAGGTGGAAAAAGTCAAGTGGACTAGGAAGTACTTGCCTTTGGATAACGAGAGCTCTCCGATGGAAGTGAGGAAAGAGGAGTTGAAACTTTTGCCGGAATACTTGAAGTACGCCTTTCTTGGCGACAATGAAAATTTTACGGTAATTGTATCTTCTTCTCTTGATGATGATCAACCTGAGGATTTATTAAACGTTCTTAGGAAGTATAAATCTGCGATTGGTTGGTCTCTTGAGGATTTGAAAGGAATTAGTCCTTCGTATTGTATGCATAGGATAAGATTGTTAGACGAGGCAAAGGCAAGTGTTCAGAATCAGCGGAGGGTTAATCCCGCAATTTAAGAGGTAATTAGGAAGCAAATCCTTACGTGGTTGGATGCTGGAATCATATATCCTATTAGTGATAGTCCCCATGTGAGTCCATTGCATGTAGTTGCTAAAAAGGGGGGTATGACTGTAGTAAAAGCTGAGGATGGAGAAGCGATAGCCACAAGGATTCCTACGGGATGGCGTACATATGTAGATTATAGGAAGTTGAATGATAACACGTGTAAGGATCATTTTCCTCTTCCTTTCATGGATCAAATGTTAGATCGTCTTGCAGGGTATGATTTTTATTGTTTCTTGGATGGATACTCGGGGTACAACCAAATTATGATTGCCCTCGAGGATCAAGAAAAGACCACTTTTACTTGCCCCTACGGGACCTTTGCTTTTCGGAAAATGCCATTTGGGTTATGTAATGCGCCTGCTACTTTTCAGAGATGCATGATGGCAATATTTGATGGGTTGATAGAGAAGATCATGGAGGTGTTCATGGATGATTTTTCTATTTTTGGTTCCTCCTTTGATATTTGTTTATCTAACCTAGCTACTGTTTTGAAGAGATGCCAAGTGACTAATCCTGTTTTGAATTGGGAGAAGTGCCACTTCATGGTGAAGGATGGGATTGTTCTTGGGCATCATGTCTCAGCTAAAGGGTTGCAGGTAGATCATGCTAAAGTGGTGGCGATTGAGAAGCTTCCACCACCGACCAATGAAAGAGGAGTGCGGTCCTTCCTTGGACACGCCGGTTTTTACAGGAGATTCATAAAAGACTTCTCAAAATACTCTAAGCCCTTATCTTGCTTACTTGAAAAGGATGTTCCTTTTGTGTTTGATGATGATTGTTTAACAGCTTTTCAAGTTTTGAAGGAGGCGCTTATTTCTGCACCTATCTTGATCACACCGGGTTGGACTCAACCGTTTGTACTAATATATGATGCAAGTGATGTAGCACTTGGAGTGGTGCTTGGATAGATGAAGGAGAAGAAGTTTTGCACCATTTACTACGCAAGTAAGACTTTCAATGCGGCATAAAAGAATTACACGGTGACTGAAAAGGAGTTTTTGGCGGTTGTGTACACATTCGACAAGTTTCGTCAGTCTTTGGTTGGCATGAAGACTATTGTGTACACGGATCATTCAGCGATTCGGTACTTGATGGAAAAGAAGGAGACGAAGCCTAGGATAATAAGGTGGATTCTTTTGCTTCAATAGTTTGACATGGAGATTCGGGATAAGAAAGGTTTTGATAATGTGTTGGCGGATCATCTTTCGAGGTTGGAGATTAGGGAACATTGTGATAATTCTTTCTAGTATATTGAGGAAATGTTTCCAGATGAAAAGATCATGGCCGTGTTTGTCGAAGGGGCTGAGCGAGCGTGTGTGGTTGCTGCGCAGGGAGTTGATCCATGGTATGCGGATTATGTTAATTATATTGCTGTGGGAGAAATTCCAAGGGATCTCAACCGATATCAACTGGCTAAATTCAAAAGGGATGTTGAGACTTTCATATGGTATGATCCATTTGTGTACAAAATTTGCACGGATTTTATCATCCGTAGGTGTGTGCCCGAGATGGAGATGGAGAGTGTTCTCGAGTTTTGCCATGCACAACCTAACGTGGGGCACTTCGGCGCGCAAAAGACAGCAGCCAAAGTACTTCAGTCCGCTCTTTATTGGCCTACGTTGTTCAAGGACTGTGAGACCTATGTGGCGTCTTGCGATAGGTGTCAACGCATGGGGAACATCGGTAGGAGAGACGAGATGCCACTTAAGCCAAGCATAGTGGTCGAGATTTTTGATGTGTGGGGTATCGATTTTATGGGGCATTTTCCCACATCTAATGGATTTCTCTACATTCTACTTGCGGTGGATTATGTTTCTAAGTGGGTGGAAGCGATTCCTACTTGCTTGAATGATTCGAAAACTATTATATCTTTCTTGAAGAAGCATATTTTTGCCCGTTTTGGAGTCCTTAGAGCACTTGTTAGTGATGGAGGTACGTATTTTGTAAATAAATTTCTTGAGAAGGTGCTTAAAGGGTATGGTGTTAAGCATAGGGTTACTACACCCTATCATCCTCAAGCGAATGGGCAAGCGGAGGTCTCTAACCGTCAAGTCAAGCAGATTTTAGAGAAGGTGGTTGGAACCAATAGAAAGGATTGGGCTTTGAAGCTCGATGATGTCGTGTGGGGGTTCCGGACTGCATACAAGACGGTGTTAGACATGTCACTGTATCAGATTGTCTATGGGAAGCCGTGCCACTTACCCGTAGAGATTCAACACAAAGCGTTTTGGGCTTTGCGAAGCTTGAACTTGACTCTCAATGATTTGAAGGAGTTGAGGATTACTCACATCAATCTTTTGGATGAGTTTCGGAGTCGTGCGTACAAGAATTCAGAGATCTATAAGGAAAGGATTAAGAGGCGGCATGATTCGAAGATCTCGTACAAGGAGTTCAAGCAAGGAGATGAGGTATTACTTTTTAACTCTCATTTAAAGCTTTTTACAGACAAGTTGAAGTCAAAGTGGATGGGACCGTTCATGATTCATCGAGCCTTAGGAGGGGGGAGTTTTGAGCTTATTGACAAGGATGGAGATATTTTTGCGGCGAATGGACATCGCTTGAAGCATTACAAGTTGCCGGATGATGTTTGTGTCATCTTTGTGGATACCTTGATCTGATTTGTACCGTCGTGACTCTCCGACGTTAAACATGAGCGCCTGTTGGGGGCTTTCTCTCCTGTTTTATTGTTTATTTCTTTCGTGTAAGTAAGAAATTTTTATATTTGAAGTGCTTACTTATCGACAATTACATCTCTTTGCAAACTTAGTTTCACCTATGGTTTCTACTAAGTTTGGGGGGGTGTGATGTACTTACCTCAATAAGCACTGATAGTATAATCTTTTCTTTGTAATGTTTGTTAGAGGAGTTGGTTTTTGCGCCATATTTAAAATTTTAATCGATTTTGATGTGATGATTATTTACAACTTGCCTAATGTTTAGTGGTTTTTGGTTGTTTTTTTTTATGGAGTTACTCATGAATGATATTTTGTAGAACAATTTTTGATGAAGTTGTGCTCTAGTTGGTACCTAATGATTCGTATTGAAGTTTGAAGTGTGTAGGGATTGAAGAACACTCAGTTTGGAAGCTTAAAAGGGTAGGTTTGACCAAAGCTATGGTAGGTTCGACCAGTGCTAGGAGGTCGAACCAAGCAGAGGAAGTCGAACCGACACAAAAAATTATCCAGTGAGGTGGTTCGACCTGATCATTGCTGGTTCGACCTGTCTAACAGGTCGAACCAAGGTCGAACCTGGTGACTTAAAATTTACAGTATGGTGGTTCGACCTGAGCTGTTATGGTTCGACCTATTCAGAAGGTGGAACCTGAGATCGAACCAGTCCGTTCAGAGCACTCTATTTTTCAGGTGATAGGTTCGACCAAACAAGAGTGGTTTGACCTGTCTAACAGGTCGAACCCAGGTCGAACCACGAGGAGTAGTTGTCCAGAAAGTAGGTTCGACCTCGTCACAAGAGTGGTTCGACCTGTTCAGAAGGTCGAACCTAGGTCGAACCAAAAGGTAAGTTTGTCCAGAAGGTAGGTTTGAGCTCGTCGCTCGAGGTTCGACCTGTTCCGCAGGTCGAACCCGAGGTTGAACCCAGTCAGGTACGCATTTTAAGTTGGATTTTTAGAAGGGTTTGATCATTCTTTTTGTTCACCAAACCTCGAACCCTCCTCGAACCTTAACACCCTTGCACAAATTCGTCAATTACACTTGATTTTGCACCGATTACACAACATTACACTCTTGATTCTTGAATTGGGCGTGGATTTGGGTGATTTTCGTCGCGAATTGGGGTTCAGTTGTGCGATTTTGAGTGTTGTGTTCCAATTGTTGATAGTTAACCATGGGCAAGACTAAAGGTACGTTTTTTTCAACTCAATTACCCTAGGATTGAAGTTTATTGCAAGAAATGTGTTGTGGGTAAGTTGATTAATGTTGATTTTGGTTGAAATTCATGGTGATAATGGATATTGTTGAGTTGATTCATTTGAATTCATGTTTATTGGTTTGAGATTTCTTGATTATGGATAGAACTTGAGTTTTATGTGGATTGATCAAGGATATGATGCATCTAGATGAATGAGCATGTTAGTTAGGTTTGAATTGTTGATAATTGGAGTTGTTCATGAAGTTCAATTGTTGAAATTCTTGTTGAATAGCTTGAATTGGTTGATGCATGCTTGTTGTTTATGATTTGAAGATTAAAGGTAGTGTGATTGAAGATGTTTTGAGCATGTTAATTAAGAAGGTGATGTTGAGATGATAGTTGGGTTGATTAAGCATGGATGCTTGAAGTCTTGAGTAGAGTATAGGATATGCTAGTCATATACTTGTGTTCTTGTCTTGTTGGTTGTATTGAAGTAGTTGTTTTCAGGAAAGGGACAAGGATCAAGGAAAGGGAAAGGTAAGGCGGATGAAGCAAGATCGAAGAAGAGGAAAGATAGGCCTTCGAACGTGGACACAGTGACCAGGAAGCTGAGGCTACAAGATCATTTACCCGAGAACTTCAAAATTCAAATGCAAAACTGGGATGAGATTAAAGAAAAGTGGAAAGAAGTCTCGAACAAGATAGCTCATACTCGATACCAAGATGATGAGGCAATGAGGATAATGAGATTCGGGAATGACATTTTCTGGATGTTCGATCAAGTGGGTATCCAGAGGTTTATGGAGTTAAAGAGGTCGACGTATTTCCATGTTACAGCGGAAGTGGTCTGCTCCTTCGAGATGGTGAAGGACCAGCTTGGGTACCCGTATCAGTGTACGTTTCAGCTTGGTGGAGTGAGTAGGAGATGGACGTCTGAGGATTTTAATGAGCTGTTTGAGACGCCTTTGGGGATCTCTCGTTTGGAGAATGGTGCGTTCAATGCTAATAGGTTTTGGAGAGAGATTACAGGGAAGATTGGAGATTATAAGATTAGGCAGGCTCGAGCTTCCTCGATTAAGAATCCAGTTTTGAGGTACATAGATCGTGTCTTAAGCAACACGTTGTTCGCCCGCTCAGAGGGAAGTGTTGTGTCTAGAGGAGAGCTTTATGCTTTGTGGTGTATGCTTAATGGGGTGCAGTTTAATGTTGGAGCTTATTTCATTGCACAGCTACATCGATTCAGGACCATTGGATTTCAAAAGGTGAACATTGGAGGGTTACTGACGATAGTGGCTGAGCATTATAATTTGGATTTCACCGGCATCACACCAGTTATAGGAGAGCCCAATTTGGCGATGTTTACGTACGTGAAGGGAGGATTTGCACATTTCAGAAATGGAGATTGGCTCTTCACGAGGGGACTCAAGCCCTTCTAATTCATGTTTCCCTTCGACGTGAGTAACTTGACGACTATTCGGGTGGTGAGAAATAAGTTGATGGATTCTCTCGTACACAACGCTTTATCCGTGGCAGCGAGGTCGGGTGGTGATTGGAGGACAGTATCGCACATGTGTGCGAAAGGTAGGATGGCATAGTTACAGTAGATTGTGGATCAAGGAGAGTTCCGTCCACCACAGCAGCCTGAAGAGGAGGAGTATTTAGAGGAGGAGCAGCAGGATGAGAAGCTGTCGATGCAGCACGACGCACATCAGCATGAGCCAGCACCGCAGCAGCAGCGGGCTGTCCCGAATGATACACGGGAGCAGCTCCGCCTTATTCATGAGCAGCTGGTCGTGATCGTTGCTAGCCAGCAGGAGACGAACCGACAGCTGGCACTAGCCAACGCCAACTATGCTACGCTAAATGAGAGGTACACGGCCTTGAATGAGAAAGTTGGTAGGATGGGTGATCGAATTGATTACTTGGATAGAAACATTAGTGATCTGCACCAGATTGTGGAGCGGAGGCTTGATGATATGGATGATGATGATGATGCTCCGGAGGAGTAGTTTTTCAGGTTTTCTTGGTTTCCTCCGATTCATCTTGATTCCCTTATTCTTCTTTTTATCTTTATAGGTTGGGATGTGATTCATGCGTGAGTGGAATGTATAAGTGATATCTTGTATGATTGATTTGGTATAAGCTTATTGATTTTTGTGCATTCACATGTTCATGTGTTAATTTCTATTGATGAAAAGCATGTATAATTTGATAAGTATATTGAGTTCTTGTGAAATTGATCTTAATTATGTGCTATGAGGAGTACTTAGGATTCTAATTACCTATGTGAGGATTTGAGCCTTGATAATCATGCGTGATCATGATTATTTTATTCTTGAGAGGATCATTCATATGAACGTATTCTAGAACTTGGCTTGGAGTCTTGTGTGAGACTTATGATTGATAAATTGCTAGGATATGATCTTAGGCCATTATTTTGTGCTTAAGTTACTTAGCCAAATTTTATCCTTCCTAATGATTTATTAACCTTTGAATGCCCCATTGAGCCGTTAAAACTTTTTCTTTGGTAGCCGAAGTAAATAACCGGGTAAACCTTTACTAGAGCTTTGATTAACCTATTCATTGGTAGAGAGAGTGGAGGTGAGTAAGTGTGCAAGAAGAAAAAGAAAGATAGAATATGGTTGGATGAAAAGAATATAGTTAAATCTTGTTTAGGGGTAGTGCCCGAAACTGGTACCCCGATTGTTTTTATAGATGGTGAGTGAAGCTTAGCAGCTGACGGCCTATACATGAGAAGAAGGGTAGTGCCTGAAACCGGTACCCGAATTATTTGAAAAGATGATGTTGATGCCATGAAAAGAAGGAAAATTCTGGAATTTTACAAGTTCAAGAGACGAAATTGGAGGAGAACGTGCTGTAAGAAGAAGAAATCAAGAACCTCTAAGGTAACTCTCTACTAGTGTCTTAAGTCACTAAGACTAAATTTTCCTACCTTTTTCCAAAGAGCCAACATTACAACCCGAAAATAAGTCCTTTGTGATCCTAGTGAAGAGTTGATTTTAAGTTGATTTTAGAGACCTTTGCCAAGCTTATGGTTACGCGTGAATATGGATTGATATGAGTGTTTATATTAACCTATAGAGTGCCTCATGCACTTGAGTGAAAGAGAATAAATACTTATCTTATGAGCGAAATTACTTAGTACTCCGAATGGTGTGTGATTGGATTGGTTTTGCATGAGTGATATATATTAAGCAATTAATACTTGTTTGATTGAATGAAGTTGCATGTGTGATATGTGTTGTACTTGATCTTGGTGAATTATACACGACTCCTATGGTTTGATTTGGTTGCCTCGGGACGAGCAACATGTAAGTTTGGGGGTTTGATGAGTGTGTAAATTTACAAGTTTGACACCATGTTTTGTACTAGTTTTGGAGAGTTTTGAGGTGGAAATAGGTGAAAAACATATACATATTGTGAATTAGCATGAATCAGGTGTTAGTGGAGCTATTTGAGTGGTTTTCATAGCAAAAACGGAGTGGAAGTGCCAAGAATCGAAGAGATGAAGTCGAGACCACGCGATCCGCCAAAAAAAGAGAAGGGTTCGACCTGTTGGAAGAGGGTTCAACCTCTCCTACAGGTCGAACCAGTGTTGCAAAAAGTGCAGAAGGAGGGTTCGACCACGACACCAGGGGTTCGACCTGTTCAACTGGTCGAACCATGGTCGAACCAGTTCGCGAGAAGATGGGTTCGACCACGACGTTGGGGTTCGACCTGACAGTTGGTCGAACCAGGAGCGGAAATTGTCCAGTGGTGAGGTTCGACATGGGATTCGACCAAAGAGGGAGTGGTTCGACCTGTACAAGAGGTCGAACCAAGTGCAGAATATGTCCAGTAGCAGGGTTCGACCTGTGGTTCGACCTGTGGCCAATGGTTCGACCTGTTTGACAAGGTCGAACCAAAATGCGAAAACTTATCTTATTCGGATTTTCGAGGCCAAAACGCATGGGATCACTTGAAAAGCCCATTCCAAGCCCTAGAGACGTGATTACAAGTATAAAAGGAGGCTCATGCAGTCAAGAAAAGAGGACGCGAGGAGCTTAAGATCGTAAATCATAAGAGGAGACAAGAGAAGAGATTGGTGGTCCATCCGGAGGGCGGTGACAGAGGTTCAGCTGGAGATTCAAGTAAGATTGGTCCATCTAACCATGATTGTTCTTAGATCAATCATGGGTTAGAGCCACTTCGGTAGTTCTAGGGTTATGAAGGTTTCATGAGTTAATTTGTATTTCGTGTGTATACTCCGTACAACACTACTTGTGGTTTATTTTATATAAGATTGCACGTTTTTAATCCATACTCATAGTTGTTTTGTGCATCAATAATCGTTGTGTAGAGTCTAAATGCATAACATGGTTATTGGTTGAGTGCGTTCACTAATGAGTAGGGTTTATTGTTATAATTCTAAGTGAAGGGATTCCGAAGTTTTATTAGAACCATCTTATATGAATGTTTGTTAATTGAATTGAATTCGGGTTAACAAGTAGGATTAAGAGTATAATTTTATAGTACCTAAAAAGGGAGATCAAATCGGGTTAGAGTACTAAGTGCACGGGAAATAATTGATTATGATAGTACCTAGAAAGGGAGGTAAAGTATACGTCTTGCTCTGAGGATACTCACACGTGTCAAAAGCTTATCTATTTGTCTCCATTGAATAGATTTGCATGGTCTAGCGTTGCGTCCATAAACCACAAGGCAGAGTCGGATATCGACACACGAAAGTATGAATTAACGAACGAAACTGGATGGCTTGACGAACTACCTATTATCTTATCTGATCACAACTACTATTTTCTTGTTTTTGTTATTTATTTGCTATTATAATCATTACTTAGTTTACAAACCTACAAATATAATTCTCAACATAGTCATAACTTCTAGAAAATAACAGAAGTAATATTTATCCATCCCGTGGATTCAATATTTAACTTGTTCACCTTCGAAACTACAATTGATATCCTTCATACTTGGGGATTTAAGTTATGTGTTGAGAAAACGCCCATCAAGCTTCATAGCCCAATCCTTCCTATTGGTTCCAACCACCTTCTCTAGGATTTGCTTCACTTGTCGGTTAGAGACTTCTGCTTGTCCATTCGTTTGAGGATGATAGGGTGTAGTAACCCTATGCTTAACTCCATAATCCTTGAAAACATTTTCAATAAGCTTGTTGACAAAGTGCGAACTTCCATCACTTAATAATGCTATAGGAACTCCATAATGGGTAAAAATATGCTTCTTCAAGAATTTGCATCATTCATGCGAGTAGGAATGGCTTCCACCCACTTAGAAACATAATCCACGGCGAGTAAGATGTATAGGAATTCATTAGATGGGGGAAATGACCCCATAAAATCAATTTCCCATACATCGAAGATCTCTACAACAATGCTTGGCTGAAGTGGCATCCCGCCTCTCTTGCTTATGTTTCCCATCCGCTGACATCTATCGCATGTCGCTACATATGATTCACAATTTTTAAACAAATTAGGCCAATATAAAGTGGATTGTAGTACCTTAGCTGCTGACTTTTGAGCTCTAAAATGCTCCCCATTAGGTTGTGAATGGTAAAAATTAAGAACATTTTCCATCTCCATCTCAGGCACATACCTACGGACGATAGAATTCATACAAATTTTGTATACAAATGAATCATTCCATATAAAAGTCTCAACATTTCTTTTAAATTTAGCCAGTTGACATCTATTGAGACCCTTAGGAATTTCACCAATAGCAATGTAGTTAACATAATCCGCATACCATGGATCCTCTCCTTGAGCAGCTACTACACAAACTTTTTCCGCTCATTCAGCCAACACCGCCATAATCTTCTCATCAGGGAACATCTCTTCTATGTATTTAAACAGCTCATCACAATATTCCCTTATCTCTAACCTTGATAGGTGATCTGCCAAAATATTCTCCATTCCTTTCTTATCTCGGTTCTCCATATCAAATTCTTGTAAAAGAAGGATCCATCTAATAATCCTTGGTTTTGCTTCCTTCTTTTCCATCAAGTACTGGATCGCAGAATGATCTGTGTACACTATAGTCTTCATGCTAACCAAATACTGGCGAAACTTATTGAAAGCATACACAACAGCTAGAAACACCTTTTCAGTAACAGTGTAATTCTTTTATGCTGCATCAAAAGTTTTACTCGCATAGTAAATGGTACAGAACTTCTTTTCCTTCAACTGCCCAAGCACCACTCCAAGTGCTAGATCACTTGCATCACACATAAGTACAAATGTCTGAGTCCAATCTGGTGTGATCAAGATAGGTGCAGTGATAAGCGCCTCTTTTAAAACCTGAAAAGCTGTTAGACATTCATCATCAAAAACAAAAGGAACATCCTTTTCTAGTAAGTGAGATAAGGACATGGAATATTTTGAGAAGTCTTTGATAAATCTTCTATACAATCCGGCGTGTCCAAGGAAGGACCGTACTCCTTTCTCATTAGTGGGTGGTGGAAGCATCTCAATCGCCACCACCTTTGCTCAATCAATCTGCAATCCCTTAGCTGAAATATGATGACCAAGAACAATCCCATCTCTCACCATGAAGTGGCACTTCTCCCAATTCAAGACAAGATTAGTTTCTTGACATCTCTTTTAAACAGTAGATAGGTTAGACAAACAAATATCAAAGGAGGAACCAAACACAAAAAAGTCATCCATAAACACCTCCATAATTTTTTCTGTCAACCCATCAAATATGGCCATCATGCAGCGCTGAAATGTAGCAGGCACATTGCACAATCCAAACGGCATTTTCCTAAAAGCAAAGGTTCCATATGGGCAGGTAAAAGTGGTCTTTTCCTGATCCTCGGGTGCAATCATGATTTGATTATAACCCGAATATCCATCCAAGAAATAATATAATTCATACCCTGTTAGACGATCCAACATTTGATCCATGAAAGGAAGCGGGAAATGATCTTTGCATGTATTTTCATTCAGTTTCCTATAATCCTACACACACGCCATCCCGTAGGAATCCTAGTGGCTAAGTGTTGGCATTCGATCATTTAGTTAACATGAACCGTTAGGGTTCCATACGTTTTTAATTCAGCAGAAGCAAGAAATCAATGAAATGTATTACCTTTCACCAGGGTATATTGAAGAAAATGGATTCTCGCACGGCAGCCTGTGCAGCTTCACTGTTTTGGGCATAACTCTCTCTTCTGATCTCCGATTTGAGTAATATATGCATCAAAATGATCCTCTCTTCAGTGGCTTTCCGATAGTATATCACAAGTTGAGTTCTAAAGTCTAAAAGATTTTATAAAAATCGTGCAAGTTGATGGACAGTAGCAGCAAACAACCTTCCGGTCTTCTGCTGTATTCCCAAGTCCAATCTCGACGTCGTATGGGTGACGATCTTTGAGATCTTCTCAATCTGCTATTCCGCCTACCCTCTTCACATGTTAGGTGTGTCTCTCTAGGGTTAGAATAGCTGAGATGAGTTATATATGGGCTACAATAGGGACCAGGAGGAGAAATTAGAGTAGGGCCTCCATTGGGCTTAATTATCCAAGTTTAGCCCAAAACTTATACTTAAGTCCAATAATAATAATATAGTCCACTAAAATATTATTACTACACTGCCGCTCCAATCCCATAATTACATTATGGGCTCCTTCTTATTATGAGCCCGACAGTCTCTTACATGATAATCCTTATGAGCTCTTCAGGGGGACATCATCAATCTATAACGTACACGGATTCTTTTTACAATCAATAGCACACCATAGAGACAATACTATTTCCCAACTCATCGAGTTTGTTGATTTAATACATATAAATCTCACCCATTGATGAAACAAAGAGATACATACTGCCTTACGTGTCGAGGTTATTGTATAGGGATTAAGAGCATGAACATCCATAATAACATAGATCAAGTTCTCCTATATAGTCAGTATAAATCGAACGATCTCAAGCGGTCCTGCTCAATACACACGAAGTGCACTAATGTGATTCTATAGTCAAGACAAACTAATACCAAATCACACTATAACCATCCCGATAGAGAGTCCCCATCTATCTCGTTGTGAGCATCTGTTTATACTTTATAAGGAAACTGATAATATGATCTTCTGCATGTTGTCACACAACATATTATCTGCAGTATAAAGTAAGTGGACTATTGCATCGTACATATAAATAAATTATAAGACGCAATCATTTTATCATATGATTCTCATTTCAAATTAATTGTTATAACATTGTTCATACTAAAGCTAGACTTTTTAGTATACAATCCAACACTAAGGTCTTGCCATCCTCGGCTTTCACAATAATCATGCCCCCATTTTTAGCTACTACATGCAATAGACTCACGTGGAGACTATCACTAATGGGATATATAATTCCTACATCTAACCACGTTAATATCTGTTTCTTAATTACTTCTTAAATTGCGGGGTTAACCCTACGCTGATTCTGAATACAACCCTTAGCTTCATCTAGCAATTTATTTTATGCATGCAAATATGGACTAATGTCTTTCAAATCATCAAGAGACCACCCAATAGCAGACTCATACTTTCTAAGAACATCCAATAAATCTTCAAGTTGCTCATTAGTTAGAGAAGAAGATATAATTACCGAATATGTTTCATTGTTGCCTAAGAAGGGATACTTCAAGTGTTCCGGTAGTGGTTTCAACTTCTCCTTCTTTTCTTCTTTTAGTGCGCTCTCTCTATCCAAAGGTAGGTATTTCCTAGTCCACTTCACCCCTTCAAGTTTTGTTCTTTTTGGTTCATACCTATCATCACCCAAAACAAGTAAGTTTTAAAGAAACTCAATACATACCTCATTGGAGAGCTCGTCTAGCTCCGTAGTAGAAAAAGTAAGAGATTCTATCAAGCATGTCTCCAAAGGATCCTTCAAAAGAACCAAGGACATGTCTTCCTTCACAATCTCCTCCACCACATCAATGGTGTAACATTGTGTCTCCATAGGCATCTTCATTGCTTTGTCGAGGTTGAACAGAACCTCTTCATTGTCCATACGAAGTCTAAGTTCCCCCTTTTTAACATCGACCATAGCTCCAGCTGTGGCAAGGAATGACCTCCCTAAGATAAGAGGGACATTATCCTTGTCATCTTCCATCTCTAACACAAGAAAGTCCGCAGGAAAGACAAGCTTCTCCACTTTCACAAGTACATCCTCTATTACCCATTTTGGAAAAGTCATGGACCTATCCATCAATTGTAGAGCCACTGTTGTGGGAGTGAGCTCCCCCAAACTAAGCTTTTAAATATAGACAAGGGCATCAAGTTGATACTTGCACCAAGATCGTACAAAGCTTTTCGTGCCTGCCCTTTTCCAATTTCACATAGAATAGTGAAGCTTCCCAGATCCTTTAACATTGCTGCCAAATTCTTTTGAATGATCGAGCTACAGTTCTCTAATAGATTAACATTTTCAACTCCGTTCAAGCTCTTTTTCTTCAATATGATATCTTTCAAAAATCGGGCATAATATGGCATCTCCATGATTACTTCAGAGAAATGAATGTTCAAACTTATCTTGTTCATGATATCTGAAAACCTTTTGAACTTTTCTTTTAATCCTTTCTTCACTAACCGGTAAGGAAATGGAGGAGGTATCTTTGTTTTGGGGATTTCCCACTCATCATGTTCAACCTTCTCCGCTTTGTCCTTTTCGGCTCTCAATCTCATTGCTCTTTCCCACTTCTTTTCAATTATCAGCTCAGTATTCTGCTCGTGAAATGGTCTTAAAGTATTCTGAACGGCAGGTATAACGTCCTGTATTGAAGTTGGCATTGTCACACCTCACTCGACCTCTACTCGACCAAAAGGTCTTAGTCGAGCGAGCTGGTAATGGTCGAGCAAGGTATCTGTATTCTGACCTTGGTTGTTCAGCTGTGCAGTATTCCACTCGACCTGCTCGACCAGATGGGTGATGAGTGTGTTAATTCACGAATCTTGTACCTGGATTTGTGCTATTATGGAGTGTTTGAAGGTTGAAATCTATTGTAAAGTGATATATATTGTGAAAAGGCATGAATCAGGTGTTGTTGGAGCTATTTGAGTGGTTTTTAGAAGGAAATCGGAGTGGAAGTGTTAAAAACTGAAAAAAAAAAAAGGTCAAAGCCATCCGATTGGACGAAGCAGGAGTGTGATTTGACCTGAAAGAGGTCAATTCGACCAGCCCTTCAAGTCGAATTGGTAGCATAACACGAGCAGAAGGTGGATTCGACCATGATAGGGGGATTCATCCTGGGCATTACATCGAATCGAGGTCGAATTGATTGGCGGAGATACCGATTTGACCTCGTCACGTCGATTCAACCTGGACAGTTGATCGAATTGAGAACTTGGGGCTTACAGTGTGTTGATTTGACCTCCAATTCGACTTGTGATGGTCAATTTGACCTGTTGCTAAGGTCGAATCGATGCTCGAGAACTTACCATATCCGTATTTTTAGACCATCAATGCGTGTGATCACTTAAAAAGCCCATGCCAAGACCAGGAGACGTGATTACAAGTATAAAAGAAGGCTTATGCACCATCATAGAGAGAGAACTTGATCAAGAAGAAAAGGAGACATAGAGTTGAGAGGAGAGTTGATCGTCCATCATCCGGAGGGGCTGTGATAGATGTTCCGCTGGAGATTCAAGTAAGATTGGTCCAACTAACCATGATTGTTCTTAGATCAATCATGGGCTAGAGCCGCTTTGGTAGTTCTAGGGTTATGAAGGTTTCATGAGTTAATTAGTCTTTCGTGTGTAAACTCCGTACAACACTACTTGTGGTTTATTTTATATAAGATTGCATATTTTTAATCCATACTCACGGTCGTTTTGTGCATCAATAATTGTTATGTAGAGTTTGAATACATAACGTGGTTATTGGTTGAGTGCATTCACTGCTGAGCAGGGTTTTATGTTATAATTCTAAGTGAATGGATTCCGAAGTCTTATTAGAACTATCTTATATGAATACTTGTTAATTGAATTATATTCGTGTTAATAAGTAGGATAAAGAGTATAACTTTATAGTACCTATAAAGGGAGATCAAATCGGGTTAGAGTACTAAGTGCACGAGAAATAATTGATTATGATAGTACCTAGAAAGAGGGGTAAAGTATACATCTTGCTCCGAGGATATTTACACGTGTCATACGCATATTTACTTGTGTCTATAGAGTAAATTTTCATGGTTTAGTGATGCGTCCATAAACCACAAGGCAGAGTCGGACACCATCACATGAAAGATGAATTAATAAGTGGAACTGGATTACCTGACGAACTACCTACTATCTTACTTGATCACAACCTACTATCTCTTCTTCTTGTTATCTTATTTGCTATTTCAATTAATAGTTGTTACTCTATTTCAATATCAAAACCATTATAATTTCCAACATAGTCTTAGTTTACTAGAGTATAATTAAATTAATATTTATCCGTCCCTTGGGTTCGATATATAACTTCGTCACTTTTGAAACTACGATTGATATCCTTCATACTTGAGGATTAAATTATGTGTTGAGAAAATGTCTATCAAGTTTCTGGCGCTGTTACCGGGGACGGCTTAAAATATCTTTTTGTTATTTCTAGTTTTATTAGGACTATTTTAATTCTTGTTTTGCTGTTCTAACTCTTAATCTTTTCAGGCGTATGCTCAAAAGATCGAAGCAAGGTGAATTAGTACCATATAATCCTGAGATCGGAGCGTCATCGAGGAAGAAAAAGAAGAAGAAAGGTAAGAATAAGAACGTAGAACCTACTACAGCTCTGAATTTTAGAGTTGAAGTGGACGAACTGAATCCGGAAGCAACTGAAACTATAGTTGATCCAAAGGCAGCAGCATAGGAAGTCGACATGGCAGCGAATTCGGATAATCTGGCCATCCGTGAAGTCTTCAAGAATAACGGGGTTGGACACTTTGGGCTTCTAGGAGCAAGGGGGCTAATGCGGACTTCGATCTTCACCCCACTCTTATTAGCATGATAGAAAGGAACTCCTTTTTAGGAGGAACTTTCGAGGATCCGCAGCAGCATCTAAACAAGTTCTTAGGCTATGCAAGTACTCAAAAAGATGCAGGGGAACATGAAGATACTAGAAAGATCCTCTTGTTTAAATTCTCGCTTACTAAAAAGGCGAGAGATTGGTATGACACCATCAACGCAGCTGAATGCACTACTTGGGAGCAATTGAAGTTAAAGTTCTTGGAAAGATACATGCCACCTTCAAAGGTGTTCAAGATGAAGCAAGACATTAACCAATTTGCTATCGGTGGTGGAGAAAAGTTTCATGAAGCTTGGAATAGATTCAAGGACATGCTTCGTAAGTGTCCACAACATGGGCTATCTAAAGCTCAATATATCAGTATATTCTACAGCGGATTGGACTGTGATTCTCGTGTGTTATTGGATGCTTCTTCTAATGGAGCATTGCTTACTAAGTCATTCGTAGAGGCCGAGAAACTTTTTGAAGATATTTTGATGAACTCGAGAGATTGGCCAACTGATATAGTGAGAGGCACTTACGTCCTTGGAAAGGTAGCTAAGGTTGAACATGCTATGGTGAAAACAAGTAGAGAAGATGAGATCGTCTCTAGCTTGTCGAGTATCAATAAGTTACTTGAGTCCCAACAAAAGCAAATCAGTGATATATCTCAGCGCGTACCAATCATGCAGCAGGAAGTAATGAATGATGAAACAATCCAAGAGGAGTTAGAAGAGGTAAACTACGCCATGGGTCAAAGTATTCAAGGAACTAGGTATCCTAATCAAGGAAACTGGAACTATCAAGGGAACTACAACAATCGTGGTCCCCTGGGTGGTTATCAACAGCCTAGGAGGCCAGAGTTTTCATGGAGCAATCCTAACAATGCAATTCAAGCTCCGACGGATGTTGATCTGGGTGTAAAAATGGAAGAAGGGAAGCCGAGTTTTGAGGATACGGTGAACAGGTACATGGCTAGGAATGATGAAAGAGTGAATCGTCTTGTGGCAAAGCTTGAGAAGAAAATTGACGATCATCACAAGGATTTGTCTACACAAGTAATGGACCTTACGTTGTTAATGGGGACGATGGCTGAAAATGTGAACATATTGACTCAATCTACTGAGAAAGGGAAGCTTCCATCTCAAAGTATTGAGAATCCAAAGTCTTGTCACGCCATTACGCTGAGGTCGGAAATACAGTACGAGGGACCTATGATGCCGGAATCGAAATTGGACACGTCAAAGGCTCAATTCAACCCTAATTCGACCAACACTTCAGGTCGAATCCAATAGGGGAGGTCGAATTGGATGCTTGGATGTGATTTGGAAGTACCAGCGCCTCGATTCGACCAAAATTCATTCAATTTGACCTGGGGGCCAGGTCGAATTGAGGTCGAATCCACCCTTCCGGAGCACTCTATTTTATCAAAAGCCCAATTCGACCAGCAGTAGTTCAATTTGACCAGACCATCTGGTCGAATTGAGGTCGAGTCAGAGGGCAGAAATCTTACAGTGAGTCAATTCGACCTGGAGGACTTCAATTTGACCAGACCTTCTGGTCAAATCCAGGACGAATCAAAGATGAAGGGTGAGAATTATGTTCAATGTGCGCAATTCGACCATTATGTGCCAAATTTGACCAGAGCACCTGGTTGAATTAAGGTCGAATCATCCCATACTGCACCTGTTTCTTTATCGAACACTCCTCGTGATGAGAACATTACTCCATTGGTTCCAAATGAGCAAAATACTGAGATCATTGCAGAGAAGAAGTGGGAAAGAGCCAAGAGGTTGAGAGCCAAAAAGGATAAAGCGGAGAAGGTCGAGCGTGATGAATGGGGTATCCCCAAAACAAAGATACCTCCGCCGTTTCCTTATAAGCTGGTTAAGAAGGGATTGGAAGAGAAGTTCAAGAAGTTTTCAGATATCATCAATGAGATAAGCTTGAGTATTCCTTTCTCTGAGGCGATATTGGAGATGCCATACTATGCCCGATTTCTTAAGGATATATTGTTAAAAAAGAGAAGCTTGAACGGAGTAGAGACGGTGAACTTTTCTGAAAATTACAGCTTGATTATCTAAAGGAAGCTGCCACAGAAGATGAAGGATCTGGGAAGCTTCACTATCTTATGTGAGATTGGAAAAGGGCCAGCACGACGAGTCTTGTGTGATCTTGGGGCAAGCATCAATTTGATGCCATTGTCTATCTTTCAAAGGCTTGGTTTGGGGGAGTTATCTCCAACTATGGTTGCTCTATAATTGGCGGACATGTTGATGACGTTTTCGAAAGGTATCATTGAAGACGTTCTTGTCAAAGTGGAGAAACTAGTCATTCATGTGGATTTTCTTGTACTTGAGATGGAAGATGACAAGGATAATATCCCTCTTATCTTGGGGAGACCTTTCCTTGCTACTGCTAGGGCCATGATTGATGTTCAAAAGGGGGAGCTTAGGTTGCAGATGGATAAAGAAGAGGTCCTATTCAACCTTGACAAAGCAATAAAGATGCCTATGGAGTCACAATGTCATAGTATTGATGTGGTGGAGGAGATTGTGAAGGAAGATATGTCTTTGATCCTGTCTAAGGACCCTCTTGAGACATGCTTGATGGAGTCTCTCACTTATCCTACTACGGAGCTTGACGATCTGTCCAATGAGGTATGTATTGAATATCTTGAAAACTTACTTGTTTTGGGTGATGACAGGTATGGATTGGAGAAGTCTAAGGTTGAGGAAGTGAAGTGGACTAGGAAGTACTTGCCATTGGATCGAGAGAGCACTCCGAGGAAGAAATGAAAGAGGAGATGAAACCGTCACCGGAACACTTGAAGTATGCCTTTCTTGGTGACAATGAAAAATATCCGGTAATCTTATTTTCTTCCCTTGATGATGATCAACTTGAGGAGTTGTTAGATGTTCTTAGAAAGTACAAGTCTACGATTGGGTGGTCTCTTGATGATTTAAAAGGTATTAATCCTTCATATTGCATGCATAGAATAAGGTTGTTTGATGAGGCCAAGAGTAGTATCCAAAATCAGCGGAGGGTGAATCTCGTGATTCAAGAGGTGATTAGGAAGAAAATCCTAGCGTGGTTAGATGCTGGAATTATTTATCCTATTAGTGATAGTCCCCATGTGAGTCCATTGCATGTTGTAGCTAAGAAGGGGGCATGACTATTATGAAAGCCGAGAATGGAGAGAAAATAGCCACTAGGATTCCAACGAGATGGCGTGTGTGTACCGATTACAGGAAATTGAATGAGAATACATGCAAAGACCACTTCCATCTTCCTTTCATGGATCAAATGCTTGATCGTCTTGCAGGGTATGAGTTCTATTGTTCCTTGGATGGGTACTCGGGATATAATCAAATCATGATTTCTCCCGAGGATCAGGAAATGATGACTTTTACTAGCTCTTATGGGACCTTTGCTTTTAGAAAGATGCCCTTTGGATTGTATAATGCGTCTGCTACTTTTCAGCGCTGCATGATGGCGATTTTTGATGGGTTGATAGAGAAGATCATGGAGGTGTTCATGGATGATTTTTCTATATTTGGTTTCTCCTTTGATATTTATTTATCTAACCTAGCTGCTATGTTGAAGAGATGTCAAGAAACGAATCTTGTCTTGAATTGGGAGAAGTGCCACTTCATGGTGAGAGATGGGATTGTTCTTGGGCATCATGTTTTTGCCAAGGGATTGCAGGTGGATAGAGCTAAAGTGGTGGCAATTGAGAAGCTTCCACCAACGACCAATGAAAGAGGAGTGCGGTCCTTTCTTGGACACGTCGGATTCTATAGGAGATTTATCAAACTTCTCAAAATACACCAAGCCCTTGTCTTATTTACTTGAAAAGGATGTTCCTTTTGTGTTTGATGATGAATGTCTAACAGCTTTTCAGGTTTTGAAAGAGGCGCTTACTACTGCACCTATCTTGATCACACCGGATTGGACTCAGCCGCTTGTACTTATGTGTGATGCAAGTGATGTAGGACTTGGAGTGGTGTTTGGGCAGCTGAGGAAGAAGAAGTTCTGCGTCATCTACTATGCGAGTAAGACTTTTGATGCAGCACAAAAGAACTACACTGTGACTGAAAAGGAGTTTTTAGGTGTGGTGTATGCATTCAACAAGTTTCGACAGTATTTGGTTGGCATGAAGACTATAGTGTACATGGATCATTTTACGATTCGGTACTTGATGGAGAAGAAGGAAACAAAGCCAAGAATCATAAGATGGATTCTTCTACTTCAAGAGTTTGACGTGGAGATCCGAGATAAGAAAGGTACGGAGAACATCTTGGCTAATCACTTATCAAGGTTAGAGACAAGAGAGCATTGTGATGATTCTTTTGAGTATATTGAGGAGATGTTCCCAGAAGAGAAGATTATGGATGTGTTCGTTGAAGGGGCTGAACGAACGTGTGTGGTTGCTGCACAAGGGATGGATCCATGGTATGCGGATTATGTCAATTACATTGCCCTGGGTGAAATTCCGAGAGATTTCAACCGATATCAACTTGCTAAATTCAAGAGAGATGTTGAGACTTTTATATGGTACTATCCGTGTGTGTACAAAATATGCAAGGATTCTATCATCCGTAGGTGTGTGCCAGAGATGGAGATGGAGAGTGTTCTCGAATTTTGCAATGCACAACCTAACGAGGGGCACTTCGGAGCTCAAAAGACAGTAGCCAAGGTACTTAAATCCGCTCTCTGTTGGCCTACTTTGTTTAAAGATTGTGAAACCTATGTGGCATCCTGCGATAGATGTTAACGGATGGGAAATATCAGTAGGAGAGATGAGATGCCGCTTTAGCCGAGCATAGTTGTAGAGATCTTCGATGTGTTGGGGATCAATTTTATGGGGCCTTTTCCCCCGTCTAATGGATTTCTCTACATCCTCTTAGCTGTGGATTATGTTTCTAAGTGGGTGGAAGCCATTCCTACTTGCTTGAATGATTCGAGGACTGTCATATCTTTCTTAAAGAAGCATATCTTTGCCCGCTTTGGAGTTCCTTGAGCACTAGTAAGTGATGGAGGTTCTCACTTCGTCAATAAACTTCTGGAGAAGGTACTTAAGGATTATGGTGTTAAGCATAGAGTTACTACACCCTATCATCCTCAAGCGAATGGGCAAGCGGAGGTCTCTAACCGTCAAGTGAAGCAAATCTTGGAGAAAGTGGTAGGAACCAATAGAAAGGATTGGGCTATGAAGCTCGATGATGTGTTATAGGGATTCTGTAGTGCTTATAAGATGGTGTTGGATATGACACCATACCATATTGTCTATGGGAAGCCATGCCACTTACCCGTGGAGATCTAACACAAAGCTTTTTGGGCTTTAAGAAGCTTGAACTTGTCTCTTAAGGATGTGAGAGAGTTGAGGATGACTCACATTAATCAACATGATGAGTTTAGAAATCGTGCGTACAAGAATTCAGAGATTTACAAGGAAAGGATAAAGAATTGGCATGATTCTAAGATCTCATACAAGGAGTTCAAGCAAGGAGATGAGATATTACTTTTTAACTCTCGTTTGAAGCTTTTTGCAGGAAAATCAAAATCAAAATGAATGATGGGGTCCGTTCATGATCCATAGAGCATGTGGAGGGGGGGAGTTTTGAGCTTACTGACAAAGATGAAGATATTATCGCGGCGAATGGGCATCGTTTGAAGTATTATAAGTCGCCTGATGATGCCTGCGTTGTCTTTGAAGATATCTTGTCTTAGATTGGTACTGTCGTGACTCTTCGACGTTAAATAAGAGCGCCTGTTGGGGGCTTTCCTTCCCATTTTATTGCTTATTTCATTCGTGTGAGTAAGAAATTTTTATATTTGAAGTGCGTACTTATCGGCAATTATATCTCTTTGCAAAGTTTCGACTATTGCTTAGTTTCGACTATAGTTTCTACTAAGTTTGGGGGGTGTGATGTTCTTACCTCGATAAGCATCGATAGTATAATCTTTTCTTTGTAATGTTTGTTAGGGGAGTTGGTTTTTTACGGCATATTTAAACTTTAATCGGTTTTTATGTGTCAATTTTTGCAATTTGCCTAATGTTTACTGGTGTTTTGTCCGTATTTTGAGTTATTTGCGGAGTTACTCATGAATGTTATGTTTTAGGATTGATTCTTGATGAAGTTATGCTATATTTTGGTATCTTATGTTCGTTTGTTAAGCTTGAAGTGTGTAGGGGATGAAGAAAACTCGATTTTAGAGCATCAAGGAGCCAATTTGACCAAGGGGCAAGGTCGAATCCAAGCTTTCAAGTCGAATCGGGGGGCAAAAATTGTCCAGTAGCTCAATTCGACCTGTGGCATGGCCATTCGACTAGAGACCCAGGTCAAATCAAGGTCGAATCGGAGCGTGAATCTTCCAAGTGAGCCAATTCGATCACGACTGTTTCAATTCGACCAGCAGCTCAGGTCGAATTGAGGACCTGAATCTTAAAATGTGTGGATTCAACCTGAGGCATTCCAATTCGACCAGGGGAGCAAGTCAAATCGAGGTCGAATCGAAGGAGAAAGCTATCCAAAAGGTTGATTCGACCACGATGAATTCAATTCGACCTGGTCAATAGGTCGAATCAAGTTCGAATTGGGCCAGGTAAGTGAGTTTTTATTCCTAATATTTAATCATTCGACCACTTTTGCACATCATCTCCACCCGAATTCATCCCTAATCGAAGAACCCGTGCCTAAATTCTTCAATCCCAGTTGTTTTCGCACCAATTACACTGTGCTCCACCTTTTAATTCCTTCAATTCATCGCAATTTTGGGCGAAATTAGTCGCAATCTAGGGTTTTACGTGAATTTGAGGAGTTCAATCACTTTGTCTATTTTTAACCATGGGAAGAATAAAAGGTATGTTTTTTCAACTCAATTACCCTAGGATTGATGTTCTATATGTTGATTTTGTATGGGTAAGTTGATTGAATGTGTTTTATTTGAGAATTCATGGTAATAGTTGATTGTGATGAACAATTTCATGTGAATACTTGGTTGGTTCGATTTGATTGCTTAATGGATGTTAGAACCTTGAGTTTTATGTGAATTGCTGGGTGATTAGAGGTTGTGATTGATAAGCATGTTGATATGGGCTAGAATTGTTGAAGTTGAAGTAGTTCATGGTGATTGTTCGTGTTGAATTGCTTGAATGGATGATGCATGCTTGTTGATGATTATGATTACATGATTACTATGCTTGATTGGTGTTGGAATCGTGGATTGAGTTGGATGTGAATTGAACAAATTTGGTTTGGTTGATTATGCATTGAAACTTGAAGTCTTGAGTAGAGTTGGATGCTATACTAGTCAATTACTTGGTTTGTCTTCCTTGTTGGTTGTTATTGAAGTATTGTTTTCAGGTCAAGGTAAAGACAAGGGCAAGGAGGTTGAGGTTCGATCTAAGAAAAGGCAAGATAAGCCTACTCGTGTGGATAATGTGACGAAGAAATTGAGGCTAAAGGAGAGGTTGCCTGCGAACTTCAAAATCCAAATGAATGAGTGGGATGAGATTAAAGAGAAGTGGGCTGAGGTGTCGGAGAAGATTGCTAGAACAAGGTACCAAGATGAGGAGGCTATGGTCACAATGAGGATCCGGGATGATATGTTATGGATGTTTGATCAAGTTGGGATCCGGCATTTTATGGAGCTGAAGAAGCCGAAATATTTCCATGTGACGGCTAAGGTTTTGTGCTCGATTACGATGGAGGATCATATGGGATATCCTTACGAGTGCACCTTCTAGCTGGGAGGAGTGATGAGGACATGGTCTGCGGAGGAGTTCAACGTGTTATTTCAGACTTCTACAGAGATAGCTCGGATGGAGAACAGATTCTTTAATGCCAACACGTTTTGGCGAGAGATTTCTGGGAAAGATGTCGATTATAAGACGCAGGACGCTCGTGCCTCAATGATCAAGAATTCGGTGCTTTGATACATGGATAGAGTATTGAGCAACATGATGTTTGCTTGCTCTGAGGGAAGCTGTGTGTCGAGAGAAGAGCTCTATGCTCTATGGTGCATGTTGAATGGGTTGAAGTTCAATGTGGGTTCGTATTTCATATATCAGCTGAATCGTTTTAGGACCTACGGGTTTAAGAAAGTGAACATTGGAGGATTGCTCACAACCGTAGCTGAGCATTATCATATGGACTTCACCGGCATCATACCTGTTCATGGAGAGCCTAATTTGGTTATGTTCTCTTTTGTGAGGGGAGGATTTACTCACTTTCGAGATGGGGATTGGTTCTTTACGAGGGGACCTAAGCCCTTCGATTTCATGTTCCCCTTCGATGTGAGTAACCTAACCACCATTCTGGAGGAGAGGAACAGGTTGATGACCACATTGGGACACACCGCCTTGTCCATGACTGTTTGGACGAGAGGAGATTGGAGAACGGAGGCCCGAATGTGCACAGCGGGTTTGATGGCGGAGTTGCAGCACATTGTTGATCAAGGAGAATTCTGGCCTTAGCCGCCACAGCAGCCGCCACCACCACAGCAGCTTGGAGGCAAGGATGAGCGTCAGGAGATGGATATTCCCGAGCATCACGAGAGGGTGCCTCGCCCCATTCCGATAGTGCCATAGCAGCAGTGGGTTGGACCAGATGATTATACACGAGAGCAGTTCCGCCTATTGAACGAGCATCTAGCCACGATCTGCGCAAATTAGCAGGAGACCAACAGACAACTTGAGCTCGCTAATGCCAACTACACCATGCTCAATGATCGATACAATGCCATGAATGAGCGGGTTAGTAAACTGAGTGATCGTGTTGACTACCTGGATAGACACATCGGTGATCTGCACCGGATTGTAGAGCGGAGGTTTGATGAGATGAGTGAGCATGATGATGATATGGATGATGATGCTCCGAAGAAGTAGAGCTGCAGGTTTTTGTGTTCTCTGATTCATCTCATCTCCATTCTTCTTTTTCTCTTTACAGGTTGGGGTGTGTTCTTGTGTGAGTGGCATGTACTAAATTGATATATTTGATCTTTGATGTGGATGGTGAGGATAGATTGATGCATGAGATGGGATTGTAGAGATACTTGTATTATTGATTTGATATATGGGTTTCCTGGATTTTTGTGCATTCATATGTTCATGTGTTAATTTTCGTTGATGAGAGCACGCATAATTTGATAAGTATGTAGAGTTCTTGTGAAAATTGATCTTGATTATGTGCTATGAGGAGTACGTAGGATTCTATTTACCCATGTGAGGATTTGAGCCTTTTAATCATGCTTGATCATGATAGTTTATTCTTGAGAGAATCATTCATATGAACGTATTCTAGAACTTGGCTTGGAGTCTTGTGTGAGACTTACAATTGGTGAATTACTAGGACATGATCTTAGGTCATTCTTGATTATTTGAGTTACTTAGCCAAATTTTACCTTTTCATTGATTATGTATGCCTTTGGTAGCCCCGTTTGAGCCTTAAAAGCTTTTTCTTTGGCAAGCCGAATAAAGAACCTTATTTAACCTTTACTTGAGTTTTGTTTAAATACCCTATTGGTGGAGAGTTGAGGTGAATAAGTGTTGCAAGAGGAAGAAGGATGGTAGAGTGTGGTTGAGTAAAGTAAGAGAAATATATGGTTAAATCTTGTTTAGGGGTAGTGCCTGAAACTGGTACCCCGATTGAAAAGGGTAGTGCCTACAATCGGTACCCGAGTTATTAAAAGAAGAATGATATTGATGCAAGGAAGAGAAGGAAATTCAAAAATTGCAAATGCAAGAGAAGAAATTGGAGGAGAATATGAAGCCGAATGAAGAAAGAAAGAACCTCCAAGGTAACTCTCTACTAGTGTTTGAGTCACTTTATCTAAATTTTCCTACCCTTTCCAAAGAGCCAACATTACAACCCAAAAATAAGTCCTTTGTGATCCTAGTAATGAGTTGATTGTGAGTTGATTTTTTAGACCCTTGCCAAGCTTATAGTACGCGTGAGTATGGATTGAGTATGAGCATATATATTAACCTTTTAAGTGCAAATAGCACTTGAGTGAGAGAGTAAACACTTATCTTATGAGCTTGATGATTTAGTACTCCGAATGGTAATATGATTGAGTGATGTTTTCCATGAATGATATATATAATGCAGGAAATACATGTCTTTAATTGGTGAAATTACATGTGTAATGTGTGTTGTACTTGGTGATCTGGTGAATTATGCACGACTCCTTGGTTTGATTGAATTGCCTCTGGACGAGCAACATGTAAGTTTGGGGGTTTGATGAGTGTGTTAATTCACGAATCTTGCACTTGGATTTGTGTTATTATGGAGTGTTTGAAGGTTGAAATCAGTTGTAAACCGATATATATTGTGAAAAGGCATGAATCAGGTGTTGTTGGAGCTATTTGAGTGGTTTTTCGAAGGAAATCAGAGTGGAAGTGTTGAAAACTAAAGAAAGGAAGTTGAAGCCATCTGATTGGGCGAAGCAGGAGTGCAATTCAACTTGAAGGAGGTCAATTTGACTAGCCCTTCAGGTCAAATTGGCAGCACAACACGAGTAGAAGGTGGATTCGACCACGACAGGGGATTCGAACTGGGCATTAGGTCGAATCGAGGTCGAATCAATTGGCGGAGATGCCAATTCGACCTCGTCACATCGATTCGACCTAGAAAGTTGGTCAAATCGAGCACCTGGGCTTACAGTGTGTTGATTTGACCTTCAATTTGACTTGTGATGTTCAATTCGACCTGTTGCTAAGGTCGAATCGATGCTCGGAAACTTACTATATCCGTATTTTTATACCATCAATGTGTGTGATCACTTAAAAAGCCCATGCCAAGCCCAGGAGACATGATTACAAGTATAAAAGATGGCTTATGCAGCATTATAGAGAGAGAACTTGATCAAGAAGACAAGAAGACATAGAGTTGAGAGGAGAGTTGATCGTCCATCATTCGGAGGGGCTGTGACAGAGGTTCCAATGGAGATTCAAGTAAGATTGGTCCAACTAACCATGATTGTTCTTAGATCAATCATGGGATAGAGCCACTTCGGTAGTTCTAGGGTTATGAAGGTTTCATGAGTTAATTAGTCTTTCGTGTGTAAACTCCGTACAACACTACTTGTGGTTTATTTTATATAAGATTGCACATTTTTAATCCATACTCACGGTCATTTTGTGCATCAATAATTGTTGTGTAGAGTCTAAATACATAATGTGGTTATTGGTTGAGTGCGTTCACTGCTGAGCAGGGTTTTATGTTTTAATTCTAAGTGAAGGGATTTCGAAGTCTTATTAGAACTATCTTATATGAATACTTGTTAATTGAATCATATTCGAGTTAATAAAGTAGGATAAAGAGTATAACTTTATAGTACCTATAAAGGGAGATCAAATCGGGTTAGAGTACTAAGAGCATGAGAAATAATTTATTATGATAGTACCTAGAAAGGGGGGTAAAGTATACATCTTGCTCCAAGTATACATCGTGTCATACGCATATTTACTTGTGTCTATAGAGTGAATTTACATGGTTTAGTGATGCGTCCATAAACCACAAGGCAGAGTCTGACACCGTCACATGAAATATGAATTAATAAGTGGAACTGGATTACCTGACGAACTACCTACTATCTTACTTAATCACAACCTACTATCTCTTCTTCTTGTTATCTTATTTGCTATTTCAATTAATGGTTGTTACTCTATTTCAATATCAAAACCATTATAATTTCCAACATAGTCTTAGTTTACTAAAGTATAATTAAATTGATATTTATCCATCCCTTGGGTTCTATATATAACTTGGTCCCCTTCGAAACTACGATTGATATCCTTCATACTTGAGGATTAAATTATGTGTTAAGAAAACGCCTATCAAGGGGTCAGGTCGAGTGGCGATATTTTGGTCGAGCGAGATGTCTGTACTCTGATCTTAACATCTTAGGTCCTCAGAATGCCGCTCGACCGTAGCTCGATCAAATCATTTGGTCGAGCGGTGGTCAAGCGAAGACACGTCCTCTTTGTTTTCTACGATGGGTAGCATTGGACCTTCATACTGCATTCCTGACCCCAAAGTGATGGCATTATAAGATTTTGGGTTAGTTATGCTTTGAGAAGGAAATTTACCTTTCTCAACTGTCTACCTATGCTTGTTCATATTTCCCACCATCT
This sequence comes from Pogostemon cablin, assembly GCA_023678885.1. Taxonomy (NCBI): domain Eukaryota; kingdom Viridiplantae; phylum Streptophyta; class Magnoliopsida; order Lamiales; family Lamiaceae; genus Pogostemon; species Pogostemon cablin. The sequence goes on from CM042957.1 coordinate 34,688,029, forward strand.
CTCCCATCAATAAAGTTAGATCCTTCATCTACTTGGATAATTCATCATGATTTGAGTCTATTTTTGCTTCCAAACAATCCACTCTTACATCATTCCTAGCCACGTATCGGTTCACAGTATCTTCCAAACCAAGTTTTCCTTCCTCAATCTTATCACCTGGATCAACAACCATATGAAGTTTGACTGCCGTATTTGGATTGCTCCATGAGAATTTTGGCCTCCTTGGTTGTTGGTAATTACCCGGGGGACCACGGTTGTTGTAGTTTCCTTTGTAATTCTGATTTCCTTGATTTTGAAATCTAGTTCCTTGAATACTTTGACCCATGACATAGTTTGCTTCTTCAAATTCCTCTTGGATCAGTCTTTCTTCACCAACATCTTGCTGCATCATTATTGGTACTCTCTGCGACATCTCCGTTATTTTCTTTTGCTGGGATTCAAGTAGCTTGTTAATATTTGCCAAGCTAGACACGATCTTATCTTCTCTACTTGACTTAATCATTGTGTGTTCAACCTGCGCTACCTTTTCAAGTACATAGATGCCCCTCACTCTATCAGTTGGCCAATCTCTTGAGTTCATTAAAATATCCTCAAAAAGTTTTTTGGCCTCCACGGGTGTCTTTTGTAAGTAATGCTCCGTTTGATGAAACATCAAGTAAAACATGAGAATCACAATCCAACCCGTTGTAGAAAATATTGATGTATTGAGCCTTAGATAACCCATGTTGTGGGCACTTCCGAAGCATGTCCTTGAACATATCCAATGCTTCATAAAACTTCTCTCCACTACCAATAGCAAATTGATTGATGTCTTACTTCATTCTAAATACCTTTGAAGGTGGCATGTATCGCTCTAAGAACTTCACTTACAATTGCTCCCAAGTAGTGCATTCAGCAGCACTAAGAGTGTCGTACCAATCTCTCGCTCTTTCAGTAAGCGAGAATTTAAATAATAAAATCCTCCTTGCATCTTCATGAGTTCCTGCATTTTTTGTGTACTTGCATAACCAAGGAACTTATTCAGATGTTGTTGAGGATCTTTGAAAGTTTCCCAGAGAAGGAGTTCCTTTCTATCATGCTGATAAGAGCGGGGTGAAGATCAAAATCCACATCTGCTCCATGCACTCCTAACAGCCCTACGTTGCCCCCTCTATTATTCTTGAAGGCTTTACGGATGGTAACATTATCCAGAATTAGTCTATCTAAACCGACCATGTTGACCGCTTCTGTTTCTGATTTGTCACCGGTTGCAGCTTCAATCATTTCTGAGTTCAACACTTAAATTTCAACTCCTAGATTAAGAGCTTCGGTTGCTTCCACGTTCTTATTCTTCTTTTTCTTTGCCTTCTTTTTCCTTGACGATGCTCCAATTTGCGGATCAAAAGGCACTAATGTTCCTGCCTTTGATCTAGTGTGCATACACCTAAGAGAATTAAGCATTAGAAATTAAAGACATGTATGGAGTAGTTTCAATTAAAATAAAAACAATAAAATTGATAAAGCCAACCGTCCCTAGCAATAACGCCAGAAACTTGATGCGCGTTTTCTCAACACAATTAATCCCGAGTATAAAGGATATCACTGTAGCTTAGATAAGCGACCAAGTTATATTTATCGAACCCAAAGGATGATGATTATCAATTTATAATTATTTATGTTAAGAGAAACTATTGTTTGGAAATTTTAAGTTGTGAATGATTATTAATCAAATGAGCAGAAATAATAAATAACAAATAAAATAGAGACAGTAGAGATGAACGAGAGTGATCAAATAAGAAGATAGGTAGCTCTTCGGGTCATCCAGTTCTATTAATTGATCTCCCTTCCGTATGTCAATGTCTAACTCTGCCTTGTGGACAATGGACGCATCACTAAGCCATGCAAATCTACTCTATAGACATAAGTAAATATGTGTGTATTACATGTGAATCACCTTGGAGCAAGAACATAATTATACCCCCATTTCTAGGTATTATAAGTATCAATTATTTCCCGTGCACTAAGTACTCTAACCCGATATGATATCCCTTTATAGGTATTATATATAATTATCCTCTTTATACTATTTAATAACTCGAATTCAATTCAATTAATAAGTATTCATATAATATAGTTCAAATGAAACTTCGGAGTCCTCTCTCTTAGAATCATAACATAAAATCCTGCACAGCAGTGAACGCACTCAATCAATAACCAAGATATGTATTCAGACTCTACATAACAGTTAATGATGCACAAAACAACTCAGAGTATGAATTAATAAAGCATAGTCTTATATAAAATAAATCCACAAGTAGTTTTGTACGGAGTATACACACGGAAGTTCAATTAACTAGATAAAACCATCATAACCCTAGAACTACCAAAGCGGTTCTAGCCCATAACGTTTCGAAGAACGTTCATGGTGTTTGGATAGATCTTACCCATAGCCTTGAAAATTACAAGAAAGATTAAGTTGCGAAGTAAACCCTAGATATGGGCGCCATCGCTTCTCGCTCCGTCTTGAATCTACACTTGGTTCTCAATTGATTCGCTGTACGAATCTCTCTCTACAGCTCCATGTGATGGAGTTAGGGTTTGGATATGGTGTAGGATGTATGTGTAATCTTACTATTTTTTTGATATGATCGGCATCCCTTTTTATACTTGTAAAACTCTCCTTACGGAGCTTTACTGGGCATTTTCTTGGAGAATACAAAAATACACGCACAAGAGGGTAGGAATTACCAAAAATAGGCACGTGTGTAACCGCTCGACCATGCTGGCGAGGTCAAGCGAACTCCCCATTCGCTGAAACTCTGTACAGACGTCCGCTCGACCAAGTTCAACCCTGCTCGACCAAAAGGTGTTGGTCGAGCGGCGTCTCAAACTTTGTGTTTTCCAATTCTGAGCACTTCTGACCTGTTTTTCTGCATAAATGTACTCAAATAGCCTCAGTAGCATCTAATTCGTGGATTTGCCATAAACATACTTATTTACCTTGCAATAGCCCAAATCATACTCAATTTCCACACAAATCAGAGCTTAAAATACGTGAATTATGACTCTCATCACTAACGCCTATTAGAATATAGCTAATTGGGGAGAAAATATCAATTTTGTCTCGTATCTTTTACAAAATCCAATTTTAGTCTTGTAACTTTTAGTATTTCAATTTTAGTCCTTTAAGTTTGAATTTTGGTCATGTATCTTTTAAATTTTTAATTTTAGTCCTATTTATTTCAAAATTAGTCATATATCATTTTGAATTGTCAAAATTAATCCTGTATCTTTTGAAATAGGATATAATAGTCCTGTATATTTTGAAATAGGATATAATTTATAAAATGACTAATTTTGATATATAGGACTAATTTTGAAACTAATAGGAATGAAATTTTAAAAGGTACAGGTCCAAAATTGAAACTTAAAGGACTAAAAATGAAAATACTAAAAGTTACAGATTAAAATTGGATTTGGCAAAAGATACAGACCAAAATTGATATTTTCTTCTAATTGTGTGTTAATGGTGCGCATTTATGCTGGCATTTTAGTTTGATCTATGGGCTTGAGATATTTAAGAATTAAGCAATGAATTTATGCCTTTGCGTCAAATTCTGTTGTCATAAATTGAGGAATTTCTTCATGCTATGTGATTAATGTTGAGAAAAATCTATCCACCTATTTGAAAAGTGTGTAGGTACATGGATATACACAGTGTTATCAGAACTGGACCGGTCAGTTCGACCGGTTCAACTAGAAATCGGTGCCTGCTCCAGTCCAAAAATCCCCAAAACCGTTTTCGTAGTCAAACCTAAATCGGTCAAAACCGATCAACATTGGGATAATCGATTAGACTGGCCAAATTGGAACCCATCGATTTTAGTTTTATTTTCAACAGGATTCATGGTGGTAAGGTGCGTGGCCGTGCTCGGTTGAGATGTTGTGACGGTGGATGGCAGATCTTGACAGTGAGGAGAAGATCTGGACAGCGACTGAGGTTCTTGTTGAGAGTGAAAATTAGCGTGTTTGAGTGTCCAATATAACACCTTTTTGATGAGTATTGTTGTTATATATTAGCACAAGTGTCTTATATTCAATATATGTGAGAACAAGGTGCACTTGAGGTGTTTTATTGTGTTTTAGGTGGAAAAAGGGATCAAAAGTGCAAAGTTGGAGAAAAGGTGCAATTTGTGTATGAATGCTGAAAAATACACGTCCAACTTTCATAATTTTTCTATATTCTTGTGGAACTCTGAACGGGAAGTGTGATATATGGTTGGAAAGCCACTGAAAATAGGATCATTTTTGCATAAAGAACACCTCAATTGGATTCCAAACGAGGAAGTTATGAGCAAAATGGTGACATCGCGCGAGCTGTGCCGAATAGAACGACTGTGTCATTTTCCATGGCTTGTTACACCTTCAAATCTTTGAGTTTTTGGGAGTTCTTTATATGGATAGAAAGCCAAGGAAGAGAGAATTACGTGAGCGTAAGAATTACTCAAATCGGAGTCCGGATGTGGATGTTATACGCGAAACGGTGAGACTGTGCACTGAGGTTCGACCAGAGTTCGATCTCCTCTGTTTGGTTCGACCACTATTCGTGGTCGAACCAAAAGCCTGAACAAGTGCAAAATCGGGATTTTTACCCCCTGTTCATGAATTTTTATGCTTTCCAAGAAAAAGCCCATCCTTGATCCATAAGGAGAGCTTACAAGTATAAAAGGAGATGTAGATCACACCAAGACAAGACAACACAATACAAGAGATACGGATTGGATACAACACAACACAACCATCCTACACCCCACAAGGGGGTTTCACCCCCAACCATCATCCACGTCATTTCCTTCATCCATCCATCACTTTGAAGATTCGTCTGTGGAATCAAGGGGAGAACCAAGAAGAGAATTCAAGATGGAGAAGGACGCGACGATGCCCACATCTAGGGTTTATTTCGTTTCCTAATTTATCTTGTAATTTTCCAGACATACAGGTAAGATCTATCCTACACCCATGATTGTTCTTCGTAACACCATGCGATAGAGCCTTTTTGGTAGAACTAAGGTTGTGAAGGTTTTTACCTATTAATTGAACTTTCGTGTGTAAACTCCGTACAACACTACTTGTGGATTTATTTTATATATGATTGTGCTTTCTTAATCCATATTCACGGTCGTTTTGTGCATCTTCAATTGGTATATAGAGTCTGAATATATATCTTGGTTGTAGATTGAGTGCGTTTACCGCTGAACAAGATTTCATGTTATGATTCTAAGTGAGGGGACTCTGAAGCTTCATTAGAACTATCATATATGAATACTTATTAATTGAATTGAATTCGGGTTAATAAGTAGGATAAAGAGGATAATTTTATAGTACCTATAAAGGAAGATCATATCGAGTTAGAGTACCAATTGGCCGGGGAAATAATTGATACTGATAGTACCTAGAAAGGGGGGGTGGAATTATATCTCTTGCTCCGAGGTTATTCACACGTATTACACGCATATTTACTTGTGTCTATAGAGTAGATATGCATGGTTTAGTGATGCATCCATATTCCACAAGGCAGAGTCAGACATCAACACACGGAAGGGAAATTAATGAGTGAAACTGGATTATCCTAGGGCTACCTATTCTTCTACTTGATCCACTTTCATATTCTTCGAGTGATATTTTATTTTATTTGCTATTCTAATTACTTGTTTAGTAGTTTAATAATTAAATCTCAAATCTTATTGCCTTGTGTTAATTAATTAAGTAAATAATTAAATTAATAATACGCCGTCCTTTGAGTTCGATATTCACTTGGTCGCTTGCTTAATCTGGAACTGATATCCTTAATACTTGGGGATTAATTTTGTGTGCAAATAAAACACGCATTAAATTCTTGGCGCCGTTGTCAGGAAGCGACTATTATTATTAGTTTATTATTTCTAGTTTGATTAAGACTTTTATTTGTGAGTATTTATTTCTATCTAACCTTAAATTTTTCTGAGGTACTTGTGCACTAGGAAAAAGAGAGGAAGGAAGGAAAGAAAGAATAGCATACTGAGCTAAACTTGGCCGGAGCAAGGCAGAATCTGAATAATGTTGCCATACGTGAAATTTTCACGAATTATGGAATTGGTAACGTGAGGATGATAGGAGCAAGGGGGAAGATGGTGATTTTGAGATACATCTCGCTCTTATTAACATAGTAGAGAAGAATCCCTTTTCTGGAGGTTGTTTTGAAGATCCATATCAGCACCTCAAAAGATTTATTGGTTATGCAAATACTCAGAAGGGTGCTGGAGCTAATGATAATGCTAGGTGGATCGCCCTATTCAAGTTTTCTTTGATTGATAAGGTAGAAGCTTGGTATGAAACTCTTGATGCCACAGATTGCACTACATAGGACCAACTGCAGCAGAAGTTCTTGGAGAGATATATGCCACCCTCAAGGATCTTAAGAATGAGGTAAGTGATCACCCAATTTGTTATGAATCAGGGTGAGAAATTTCATGAGGCGTGGGTTAGGTTCAAAGATATGATCAGGAGGTGCCCACAGCATGGAATGTCTAAGGCTCAATACATAAGTATCTTCTACTATGGATTAGATTGTGAGTCGCGTGTTTTTATTGATGCATCATCAGGAGGAGCGTTGTTATCTAAGACATCACTTGAAGAAGATATTCGAAGACATCTCTATGAATTCATGTGATTGGCCTATAGAAATTGTAAGAGGGTCATATGTACTTGACAAGGTGGCGCAGGTTGAACATCAAGTGGTGAAGTCAAATAGGGATGATGAGATCGTTTCTAGTTTAGCTAACATCAACAAGCTACTAGAGTCCCAACAAAGGTATATTACAGAGTTGACACTAAGGGGGCCTAGTCTGAAGCAGCACGAAGTGAGGAGTGTTGAAGATACCTTCAATCGATACATGGCTGAGAACGATGTAAGGGTTGACCACATCGAAGCTAGAATGAATGTTGAACATGCATATTTATCTAAGCAGTTGAAGGATCTAACTTGGATTATGGGGCAGATGACCACGAACGTGAATCAACTGACACAAAAATTGGAGAATAAAGCCATCACGTTGAGGTCTGGAATGCAATATGAGGGACCGATGAAGTCAGAATCAAAATCTAAAGTGAAAGAAGCCCAGTTCGACCCCGATTCGACCAGCACAGGTGGTCGAATTTGGCAGGGGAGTTCTAACCAGGCACCTGGGCGACATCTGGAAGAAGTAGAAGGCCAGTTCAACCAAAAACAGGTCGATTTGACCAGAAGCTCTGGTCGAACTCAGGTCGAACGCCACTGTTCAGGATGCTCTATTTTGTCTGATGCCCGATTCGACCATGATCACTCCAGTTCGACCAACCCTACTGGTCGAACTTAGGTAGAACAGCACCGTCCCGCGTACTCTATTTTGTTTGATGCTTGATTCGACCACGATCACTTCCGTTCAACCAAACCAGTTGGTCGAACCGTGGTTGAACTGGCCTGTAAGGGAGAGAATGCACGTTCAGGTGAGCAGTTTGACCACTATTCAACCAATTCGACCAGCAACCCTGGTCAAACTCAGGTCGAACCCTACTGTCCTGCATCGTTTTCCACATCGAATGCTTTACATGATGTTGATGCTACTCCCGTGCCATCCCAAGGACAGAATACTGAGCTTATAGCAGAAAATAAATGGGAAAGAGCAAAGAGGTTGAGAGACGAGAAGCTTGGACTGCAGATGGATAATGAAGATGTGGTTTTCTCTCTTGATCAAGCAATGAAGATGCTCATGGAGACTCAGTCTTGCAAGAGCATAGATGTGGTTTCTAACTTGTTTAATCTTGCTTTTTCTAAGACAGATAATTCTAAATTTATGTGGAAGATTGACAAGGAGGTGTCTAGACAGTCATGGAAGATAAGAAATTCTGAGGATCATATACTTGTGACCAAAAAAGGTGAGGTGTTGAGTGTAGACAAGAAGAGGGAAAGAAAGTATTTGAAGGTAAGGATGCGACAAGACTGTCCTCCGATCAAGTAGTCTACAAAGCAGTAATCCGTCATGACTCTCCGACGTTAAACAGGAGCATATGTTGGGGGCTTGTCCCTTCCGTTTTATTGCTTTATTATTTCTTTCGTGTGTGTAAGAAATTTTTATATTTAAGGTGCTTACTAATCGGCAATTACATCTCCTTGCAAACTTAGTTTCAACTTATGTTTTTACTAAGTTTAGGGGGTGTGATGTTATTACCTCATTGAAGCACCAAGAGTATAATCTTTTCTTTGTAATGTTTGCTAGGGGAAATGATTTTTTACGGTATGTTGAAATTTTAATCGGTTGTGATGTGTCGATTTTTTACAATTTGCCTAGTGTTCAGTGGTATGTCTAGTGTGTGGAGTTGATATGATAGTCAATTGATTCTTTCATCTAGTTCTCCTATTTTATTATTGATTAATCATGTGATGATGAGTTCGTTTGAGCTTTGATGATAGAAAAAGGTAGAAGAGTGGCAAGATAACTAAGTTGAACAACTTGAGAAGCTCGCACATACGTTGAAGAAAAATCAGGTGCCCTCGTTTCCTTATTCTAATTCTTATATGTGCTTTTAATTCATGGAGTGGAAGGATTGAGTTTATATTTTTGGTGATCCATGTGAGCTTATATTGTTTAAATCGTGCTTGGAATCCATATGCTCTTGAAATTGATGAAGGAAGTGTACTTGAGTTATATTGAGATATGAAGTTCTATGTATACTTGTGGTATATTACTTACTATGAAAAGTGCTCTGTTACTTGTTAAAAACCCATTATGAGATTTTGAGCCTTATTCATGTACATAATCACATGATAATTCTTTCTAGTGAGTATCGTTCTTGTGTGTGTATTCTAGAACTTGCCTCTTATCTTACTTGAAACTACATGTGTGTTAGATGATGAGAGATGATCTTAGGCCATCTTAGATAATTATGAGTCACTTTGCCAAATAATTTCCTACCAAATAATTATATATCTGTAGTTAGCCCTTTTGAGCCTGAAAGCCTTATTTCTTTGGCAACCTATGAAGATAGCCACTTTGATATCCTATTTGAGCCTTAAATTCCTATATTTAGTGGAGAATTAAATGTTGTCAAAGTGTGTGAAGTTGATTTTGATGGAGTTTGGAAGGAATAAAATATTTGGAGCTGTATAAGTGATTATGAGCTTAAAAATAAGTTGCTTAGGGATAGTGCTCGAAACTGGTACCCCGAGGTGTTAGAGGTAGTGCCCGAAACTGGTACCTCAAGAAAGGAAAAAAATAAGAAGGAAAAATTGTTGAGCTTGAAGAAAAATGAGAGAAAAGAAAATTAGAAGAGCATAAAGCTGGATAGCCTTGAAATGTATAAAAATCTGCAGTACAAAAGATCTCCGGTTTTAATTCTCTACTAATTAAGTCACTTATCCATATGTTTCCTACCCTTACCAAAGAGCCAACATTACATCCACAAGAAAAGTCCTTTTTGATCTCATTGTCGAATCATACTTTTAAGTGGTGGAGAGTTTGAGACTTTTGACAAGCTTATTATTACGGATGCACTTGAATCGAATTTGAGCGTGAACATCTTAACTCATAAGTATACATCTTTTACACTTGAGTGCGAGTGATATATACTTCCGGTGAGAACATGTCAATGGAGCATTTGAATTGGTGGTGATTGTCTTGACTTGTATGCTATGAATTGATTATTACATGTAATGAGAGTTGCATGACCTAAGTTGAGGACAATTGCATTTAAATGGGGTATGAGTCATAGTCCTTGTTTCCCCGCTCATTTTCTTACTCTCTTTCTCTTTATTTTTATTTTGTTGCCTCGGGACGAGCAACGAGTAAGTTTGGGGGATTGTTGAGAGTGGAAATTAGCGTGTTTAAGTGTCCAATCTAACACTTTTTTATGAGTATTGTTGATATATATTAGCACAAGTGTCTTATATTCAATATATGTGAGAACAAGATGCACTTGAGATGTTTTATTGTATTTTAGGTGGAAAAAGGAATCAAAAGTGCAAAGTTGAAAAAAGGTGCAATTTGTGTATGAATACTGAAAAACACACGTCCAAATTTCAAATTTTTTCTGTATCCTTATGGAGCTCTGAACGGGAAGTGTGATATATGATTAGAAAGCCACTGAAAAGAGAATCGTTTTGGCATAAATAACACCTCAATTGGATTCCAAACGAGGAAGTTATGAGCAAAATTGTGACATCGCGCGAGCTGTGCCAAATAGAACGGATGTGTTATTTTCCGTGGCTTGTTACACCTTCAAATCTTAGAGTTTTTGTGAGTTCTTTATACGGATAGAAATTCAAGGAAGAGAGGATCACGTGAGTGTAAGAATCACTTAAATCAGAGTCCGGATGTGGATGTTATATGTGAAATGGTGAGACTGCGCACTGCAGTTCGACCAGAGTTCGACCTCCTCTGTTCAGTTCGACCACTAGTCGTGGTTGAACCAGAAGCCTGAACAAGAAGAAAATCAGGATTTTTACCCCCTGTTCATGAATTTTCGTGCTTTCCAAGAAAAAGCCCATCCTATGTCCATAAGGAGAGCTTACAAGTATAAAAGAAGTTGTAGATCACACCAAGACAACACAATACAATAGATATGGATTGGATACAACACAACACAACCATCCTACACCCTACAAGGGGGGTTCACCCCCCCAACCATCATCTACATCATTTCCTCCATCCATCCATCACTTTGAAGATTTGTCTGTGGAATCAAGAGGAGAACCAAGAGGAGAATTTAAGATGGAGAAGGACGCAACGATGCCCACATCTAGGGTTTATTTCGTTTCTTAATTTATCTTGTAATTTTTTAGACAACCGGATAAGATCTATCCAACACCCATGATTGTTCTTCGTAACACCATGTGATAGTGCCTTTTTGGTAGAACTAGGGTTGTGAAGGTTTTTACCTATTAATTGAACTTTCGTGTGTAAACTTCGTACAACACTACTTGTGGATTTATTTTATATATGATTGTGCTTTCTTAATCCATATTCATGGTCGTTTTTTGCATCTTCAATTGGTATATAGAGTTTGAATATATATCTTGGTTGTAGATTGAGTGCGTTCACCACTGAACAGGATTCCATATTATGATTCTAAGTGAGGGGACTCTGAAGTTTCATTAGAACTATCATATATGAATACTTATTAATTGAATTGAATTTGGGTTATTAAGTAGGATAAAGAAGATAATTTTATAGTACCTAAAAAGGGAGATCATATCGGGTTAGATTATCAATTGGCCAGGAAAATAATTGATATTGATAGTACCTAGAAAGGGGGTGGAATTATATCTCTTGCTCCGAGGTTATTCACATGTGTTACACGCATGTTTACTTGTGTCTATAGAGTAGATATGCATGGTTTAGTAATGCGTCCATATTCCACAAGGCAGAGTCGGACATCGACACACTAAAGGGAAATTAATGAGTGAAACTGAATTATTCTAGGGCTACCTATTCTCCTACTTGATCCACTTTCGTATTCTTCGAGTGATATTTTATTTTATTTGCAATTCTAAATAATTGTTTAGTAGTTTAATAATTAAATCTCAAATCTTATTGCCTTATCTTAATTAATTTAGTAAATAATTAAATTAATAATCCACCGTCCTTTGGCTTCGATATTCACTTGGTTGCTTGCTTAAGCTACAATTGATATCCTTAATTCTTGGGGATTAATTTTGCGTGTAAAGAAAACGCGCATCAGTTCTGTCTGACGATGGAGGGCAATTCTAAACGTTGGAGGGAAGATTTAGAGGGTGGAGGCTGTCTGACGATGGAGGAGGTACTGTCTGTCGGCGACCAGTGATTGATTTTCGGCAATGATTCACGAGAGGAAGCAATTGATTGAGTTGTCGTCACGAAAAAGTAGGATGAAAGAAGTTGCCCACCAAGATACATGAGCCTCTGAGTTTTCTGCAGAAGTAGGTCTGAGAAAGGGGATTGAAACCGAGAAGAAGTTGCCCACCAACTACTTCTAACATATAGGATGTTAAATAATTAAATCCACATTCCCTTTCTTCTTGGATAGGCACAAATTGGCTCATCATCTTGGGTCCAATTGATTATAGCCCATTTTTTATTATAAAATAATACAATATTATTAAAAATGTATTATTTTAATTTTTTTGGTTGAACCGCCGGTTCGACCGGCCTGACCGGTTGAACTTCGAACTGTTGAGACCACCGATTTGGCCTCCGGTCCGATTATGAAAACACTGGATATACATATATCTTCACATATTCCTTTGTGATTGATTTTTTTTTTAATTATATTTTTTTCTTTTTTTTTAATTTGTGGTCGGAGGATTCGGCAGCATCTGTAGCTGGCTATCTGCTAGATGCGATCAAGAGTATGAAAGTAGCACCCCTAAAAAAGGCTCGATCACTACTAGAAAAAAGGGTTTTAGTATATTTAATTTTGTGCTACTAAAAGCTAAATAATTGACACAAAATATCTTTGGTATCAAAACCAAATTTCCTACATTACCTGTATTCAGCATTTATAAGTTTTTGATGCCAATAAGAGTGTCGGAAATAATTTTCGATATTGAAATATAATTATATCAATAATGATTTGATGCTAAAATTTGATACAAATAACAACTTATATTATCAAATATAGAACCTGAAATATATGTTAACTATCTATTTAAGACTCGAATTATTTATTTTATCGATTCAGGATTCGATTTATATATAACTATCAATTGAAGACTTAAAACCCTAACACCATTTAAAACATTTTAACGAAAGTTGAAGAGAGATAGTATCAAATTAAAATTATTGTAATTTTCAAGTTTCTTTTACAATAGCTTTAACTGCAATAATTGATGCATATAATGGCTTGGTAAAAGCTATGGTCATGGCGCCCAAACTTTCCATGCAATAGAATGTGATGAATATACATCAAATAATTATTAAATAAATACAATAATAATATAAAAATTAGGAGGATACACAATTAACTTAAAATTTTGCAATCCCCTCCATACGTCTTTGCTTAAGACTCCTCGCACGGGTGCAAAATTAACATGCAAAAGTACGCCGGAGAGGATCTCCTGCGTAGACCCTCTGACGCTCAAATCAGTTTCTCATCTATCAATAATATAATAAATAGACGATCATATTAAAGATACCTCCCTCTCCCTTTTATCTCTTCCCTTTGATGGAGTTTCTAGGATTCATGATGTATGCACGTTTTCTATCATGGTAAAACCATTTAGGCACTTTAATCAATAAATAAATATAATTAATATATTTGTCCAAATCAACTACTCACCCTACTCTAATTATTTCCAACAAATTAATTAGAGTACATATATTTGTTATATAATCATGGAGAAGTAAAAAATTGCAAAGCTTTTAAAGACAGCATAACTGAAAGAAATGACTTATCATCATGGCTTAGGAGGAAAAAGTGTCTTATTAACTTGAGAGAATTCACTGCACAAATTTTGTCAGTCATTTGGAGGATGCAAAATATAAACTCTCTCAAAAATTATATCGAACACTTAATGAGCGCATAGCATTCCCCAATGTTTGGCATATACACTGCATTAAGGATCCAAGAATATGTCAAAGAAAAACCAGCTTTTATGGTGACATCAACAAGGAAATTAATTAATATATATTGTATGTGAGGAATGCCATTCTTAGCTGGTCAGGTAACACTAAAAATAAACATGCTGCTCCAAAAACCATATCAAAAGCAAGAGCAGATATTAATTAAGAATTAGAGCATACATATTTTTTAGAATTAAGCAAAATTAATAGAAAATATGGCCTTCAAATTAATGTTGGCGCTCTCAATCATGGTTGCAGTAATATATCTGGATGGAAGATGCACACTAGCTTATCTTCAAAATGTATTTGTGTGAGCAGGCTTCCATCTATATCTGTCTACCATCCATGCAACGATCTTTAAAGATAATACATTCTCGGCATCCAAATATTTTAATCCAATTGGAATCCCAAAATCTTAGAGAAGCAACTGAGTATATGTTATGGCAATATTTTGTAATCCTAGCATGGCTACTAGAGTTATGAAATCAAAGAATAAGCCTGCTAAGGACTTTTATATTCCGTGGCGATTGAGAGCATAATTGAGATAATCATTTACTCACATCAATACTTTATTTTATTTTATTTTTCATGGGAGATATACTCATAATGAGTATTAACTCTTAAAAAAATGATCAGAGCACATAACCTCTATCATACTCGCCGGAGATAGTATAAAATGTGGAGCCGCAAAAAATAAGAAATAGGACATGTGAGAATTCATTTATCATCAAGTTCCATCTTCCAACCATGGAATTTCAGGACTTGTCCACTATAAAAGTGAACCTACTTCAATGACATAAATCAACCAATAGTGCATCTATTATCATTTGGACCAAGGATATTCAACAGGTTTATAAATGGCAGCTTATAGCTTCCATGAATTCCGTCAGCCCATATCAAAGTAGTTTACTCTTGACGCAACATTTCCTTATTAAATCAAGTTCACATATTCTTTTGAGTAAAAATCAGCGAAGCACCTCTCCCAAAATCAATTTCATGTTAAGGGACTACTCCCCCCTACTCTGATTAATTCTCATCTAACCATTCAGAGTATATGAAGTCAAGTATCTGGAGGAGAAAAACAGTGAATTGTCATCATAACTTGGGAGAATTCACAACTCAAATTCTATTAGTCATTTTGGAGAGACGCAGCTATCTCCATCATATTTTTTAATAAGTAATAGAGGATAATTATTTCATTGAAGCAAATTAAACATTGCATTTATCAATTGTTCCTCAACCAATCCATTAAAACTCATCTCAAACAGTTATCATAATACCAGAGATTACTTCATACTTCCTGGACAACAACAATACACCAATTGATTCGTAATCATGGAGAACATTTGCACAACAATTTTTAAAGCAATAAGTTGCATGTATGGATACTTTATCAAATAAGCTTGTCATGCCGAATGCGCTCAAGATCTAGATAAGACCATATCATATATATGACCTCTGAATAACAATATCCATCATAATTGTAATTTTCTAAATAAAAATCAGACAATCGAATAGGGCATGAGAATAATAGAAGTAGCTCTGGGTTGCCTCCCACTAAAGAGTAATCAAGTGAGTAGTTTATACGTATCGCCTGGAAAAATTCAATGATTACCAATAACCAAGAAAACTCCCAAGTTCCATGAAAACTCAAAGGTGAAACAATATGCCTAAATGAGAAGACGCATATCATCTTCTCTTCAAAACATGTTTTGTTACATCTTTCAATTCTTTTGAATTCAATTTAAACCTTATAAGGGGACACTGCGACAACATGCCAAAATTCTAGTTTGGCTACTGCGCATACAGAATTAAGGAATACATTCGTTGGGCATTGAGATAATCATTGGCTAAATCCTATGCTGAATAGCACCAGAAGTAATCATACACTCACAAATATATGTTTGTTTTTAATTAGAGTTATATGCTCTGAATAATTCTTTGGATGTAGCCGAGTATCTAACCTCCATGATACTTACCATAGATATTTAAAAATGTAGAGCTCAATTACTCATTATAGGTTCTACTTGCTCTTCAACATGAAAGCTCTATGCTGAATATCATCTTTGAGATTCCTTGCTAACAATAGCATTCTTAATGCCATGTCTCAATTCTTGTTAGACATTATATCAAATTCTTGCTCCAAAACTTTGTTAGTCAACATAAATGACTTAAAATTTTATGCTTCCAACACTAATGTTTCTCAACTTTTAACACTGACCATGCATGTGTATTTTGAAAGTGTTATGAAAATAATTATGATATCATTCACTAAAAGAATACCAGAAATCATATTCTTGTTCAACGTATCCTGAATGATGAATACTGTAAATAGAACTACTATTCTCAGATTTAATAGGGCCAACCATTTATTTATGTTTTCTATCATTTTGAAACTCAAGCTTTTAAGTCTTTGATATATTTTGCAGAGGGACTGATATTCTAAAATCTTGATATTAAGTCTCATGCTTCTATATTTCAATATATCTAGGAGAGGGGCTCAAACCCTAATCCTATAATTCTCCAGGCTCAAACCTAGACGCCGAAGCTCGTGCTTCTAAGTTTCAATAACTTTAGTGGAGAGGCTTAAGCCCCAATCCCTTCATTCTTGGTCTTAAACCCAATAGTTGAAGTTTGTTCATATAAGTCTCATTATATCCAGGGGAGAGGCTTAAACCTCAATCCATTCATTTTTGGGCTTAAACCCAGATGTCGAAGCTTGTGCATATGAGTCTCATTATATCCAGGGGAGAGGCTTAAACCTCAATCCCTTCATTTTTGTGCTTAAACCCAGAAGTCAATGCTTGTACATATAAGTCTAAATATATTCAGGGGAGAGGCTTAAACCTCAATCCCTTCATATTTGGGCTTAAACCTAGAAGTTGAAGCTTGTGCATATAAATCTTATTATATCCAGGGGAGAGGCTTAAACCTCAATCCCTTAATTTTCGGGCTTAAACCCCAGAAGTCGAAGCTTATGCTTCTAAGTCTCATTATATCCAGGGAGAGGCTTAAACCCCTATCTCTTCATTTTTGGGCTTAAACCCAGATGTCAATTATATGTTTTAGCTCTGCTATATTAATAATAGCAGTATTAGAGTATCTTTAATGATTTAGATTTCGTAATCTAAACCATACAAGCAATTGAAAATTTCACATTAATTCTTTTACGCAATCATTACATAGTTTCATAAAACTTATTAACTGTCATACTGATAAGAAAATAATGCCTTAAAGTTTAAATAGGTAGAAGTAATGCAAGATAGAAACAGAATACCTGACCAGTATTCTAATGAATTAAATGCTTATACAACAACCTCGTTAGTTCATAGAGCACGATTTTAAAGCTTGAGATTATATTCTCATCACTCTCTCACATTTCATTTTCTCTTATGGCCATATATGGGAATACCATACCTAAAATACCATTATCTGCCCTTCATCAAAATCGAAAATCAGAATGAGAATATTAAGTTCACACCAATATTGAGCTCTTACGATTGCTCAAGTGTTTAATCATTAATATGACAAGGTAAAAGTTTAAAGCAACTACTAAATACATTGAAGCCCCGACTTTAATAATATTATATGTAAAATCATCACGTAACAGAGTCTTATATTTCTGGACATAACAACTTACCTAAACCCATTTGTGTTAATATACATAGTAACTAGCTTATCATGCAAAAGTGTATAAGATTTGTACCCACATAGACAAAAATAGCTCTGTAATTTTCGTGAGCCTTGCTAAGCAGACGCAGATAAATGCTATAACAAATGGATATCTCATCATTAAATGTGAACAGACATTTTTGTTTCATATTCTTTTGAATCAAGTATATGCATTGATTCGATTTCAGATTCTGAGAATCCAATTCAAGTATATAATTAGCCAAGGTGCAATTAACTAATGCAGATGCTCAAGTATCATCCAACAAAATCACAAACAAGCTATCATTTAACTTTGTATTCATATTTCGCATAAATTCCCAGAGTTACTTATCTTTTCAATGGCATTGTGTCATTTATCAAATATATTTAACTAGACTTAGAAGTATGTTTTAGATTAAGGACAATATTAACCAATATTGCAGGAACAAATTTCTATGTAATCATACTTCCAGCAATGTCCCAAATAAATCATGAATTCAGTTGCAAACAATTGCAATAAGCTGAGTATATATCCAAATCAACAAAAAAATTAAATCACAGGAACAAATTCAAGTCATCCATTTAGCACAAAAGACTAATGTACATGTTCTCAAGGTTTTTATCTTTTGAATTTGAATCTTTTAGGGACGCCCGATAAAAATCTAATTAGCAGGACAAATGATAACACCCATAGGCCATAGCCCAATCTTGATTAGCACAAAGAAATTATATTATCTAGTCATTATGATCTTTGTAATAAACACGAGTTCAAAGAAATAGGGAAATACACATTGTCACCTCCAATTCTTCACTAATGACAGCCTGAGTCTTATATTTTGGGTTTCTAAAACCCATCATGATATACCATCAAACAACTTAGATTTGATTATAATTATCAATTAGAAAGAGTTTATCCTGTAGCAATGTCAGTCCTGGATTCGAAATGAAATTATCGTCTTTCCATCTATAGAGTGTATAAATAAATGGTTCATAATATGCATATGTTGCAATCCAAGTAATAGAGTAAGGTCATGCACAAAATTCTCTAAAATATGTAATGTAAAACAAAACATGAAGCTTTGATGGGTTATCCTATTTAAAAGGAACCCCGCATTATTAATCAATGTCTACCATTTTGTTCTATTCATATCAGGCCTGTTGCTAGGTTTTTAACGGTCATAAATTCTATTTTTTAAGGAATAATTAACATATATGAACACGAATGAGAGATAATAGTAGAAGATCAAACCAGAATTTTGGTTGATCCAATTGAAATTCTTTTCAATGGAAAGACTTTTTTCTGCCTTCAAGTTCAATTAGTGCAATAAATTATATCTAATTGGATAAATTAATTGTCCAATTGGAGTTGGAGTTTTCGTTAAAGACTAGCTATTCATGATCTCTGCAAACTCTACCAGAGTAAAGATTTAGAGGTATTCAAAGCAATAAACATATGGCTAAGATTATTAGACTACGCCAGAAATTCAGGCATTTTTCAAACATCTCATCTTGAAATCAAGGTTCTCTGTCTATACCGTATTTTCATGTAGTAGGCTTGCAAACTCCATTCCTTCTCCTGAGAATAAACATCACAAACAAATACAAGGCACGAGACATGCCTAATTGCAATTAGATGACTAAAATAAAACACATATATGTGTCCGATCATATCCGTGAGTTTAACATATGAGAATTGTGTTCATACAGAGCCATAACTTATGTTATTATGGGTCATCATGAGGGGAGCTTCAAAATCAGATAGCAATAGGGTTAGATAGCCCTCAGTGTAAACAAGAACTATGATGATTTTCAAATAAAATCTCTATTGCAATATTTACTCGGTCTACGCAAGTTGTGTGTGAAATAGAATTAATTCCTCTGCTAATATTGCAATTGGTAGCTAAAAATTGAATCAATATATAAGGTAAGCAGCTTCATTCACTAACTCATTCCTTAATTTGCAAAGATCTTCTAATAGGCACCATACCAAACACTTCATATGCAGAACTACTTTGCCTTGCATAAGAATATATATTACTCAACCCTTTTAGTCCAAGTGCCCTCCATAACACAACCCCAATCTCTCTACTATTTTCACCCAATACTCATGAATGGCTATCCTCATGATTTGCATTGACCATATCTTTAGTTCGTTGCACCTCCACAACTCAATTTTTTGCAGTAATTATGGGAGGCGATCTTCCTTAATTACTGCCAAAAATCTCACTTAAGAAAGGTAAGGAAGGTCTACGATCATAAACTATTCAATCCAAACAGATTGTGTTTTCTGCAAGTTTTAAAAGTAGACAAACACATGTTATATTATCCACATTCTTTCACCTATCAAAACCATGGTCAAACTACTCATCCCGATTATACTCCAACTGTTCACCTCTTACTCTCTAAATATATTTCCACCAAATATCAAATCATTAAGATTTGTAAATAATTATCATCAGAAGAATAGGCAACGCATTTCAAGCCATAATTACACTCATTTCAAACTCTGATAAAGTGTATATTCCTCCATTTAACAAAGAATCCATAATCTGAAACATATTGAAAACGCTCAAATGCTATGTCTAGTTTCAAATAAATGTGAGATAGTGACTGATGCGTGTTTTCTTTGCACGCAAAATTAATCCCCAAATATTAAGGATATCAATTGCAGCTTAAACAAGTGACCAAGTGAAATATCGAACCCAAACGGCATACTATCAATTTAATTATTTACTAAATTAATTAAGACGAATTGGCAATAAAGGTTGAGTATTGGATTATTAAACTACTAAACAAATTAATTAAAATAACAATTAGAATAAAAGCACTTAGAAGAATATGAATGTGACTCAAGTAGGAGAATAGGTAGCTCTAGGGTAATCCGATTTTACTATTTAACTTTTCTCTCAAGTGCAGTCCGACTCTGCCTTGTGGACTATGGATGCAAAACTAAACCATGCAAATCTACTCTATAGACACAAGTAAATATGCGTGTAACACATGTGAATAACCTTGGAGCAAGAGACATATTTCACCCCCTCTTTCTAAGTACTATCTTTATCCTGCTTACTAATTCGAATTTAATTAAATTAATAAACATTCATATATGACAGTTCTAATGAAACTTTGGAGTTTTTTCACTTAGAATCATAACATGGAATCCTGTTCAACGGTGAACGCACTCAATCTACAACCAAGATATATATTCAGACTCTATATACCAATTGAAGATGCACAAAACGACTGTGAATATGGATTAAGAAAGCATAATCATATATAAAATAAATCCACAAGTAGTGTTGTATGGAGGACACACAAGAGAGTTTAATTAATTTATAAAACCTTCAAAATCCTAGATCAACCAAAACGGTTCTAGCCCATGATGTTGCGAAGAACAATCATGGGGGTTAGATAGATCTTACCCATATGTCTGGAAAATACAAGATAAATTAAGAAACAAAGGAAACCCTAGATGTTGGAGTCGTCGCGTCCTTCTCCGTCTTGAATCCTCCTCTTGGTTCTCCTCTTGATTCCATGGACGAATTTTCAAAGTGATGGTTGGATGGAGGAAAGGATGTGAATGATGGTTGGGGGGTGATCCCTCCTGGTGGGGTATAGGATGATTGTGTTGTGGTTCCTCCAATCCAATCTTTCTTTTCTTGGTGTGATCTACATCCCTTTTTATACTTGTAAGCTATCCTTATGAACCTTGGATGGGCTTTTTCTTGGAAAACACGAAAATACATGTACTTGGGATGTAAAAAATATGGATTCGGCACTATTCAGGCATGTGGTTCGACCATGGTTCGACCTATAGGGTTGGTCGAACCATGGTCGAATCAAAATTGGCGATTTTTCGCACTCTAAGCATGTGGTTCGACCATGGTTCGACCACATAGCTGGTCGAACCACATAATCGTGGTCGAACCACACTTTTACGATTTTCAAGCTGCTGATTCATCCATGACATGGGTGGTTCGCCCACCGATTTGGGTCGAACCAGCTTTGTGCAGTCTCATCGTTTTGCGCATAACTTCCACATACGAGATCCGATTTGAGTGATTATTAAGCTCACGCGATCCTATCTTCCTTAGCGTTCTATCCATATAAAGAATTCACAAAAACTCTTACATTTGAATATGCAACAAGTCATGCAAAGTAGCACAGCCATTCTGTTCGGCACAGCTCGCGCGATGTCACCATTTTGCTCATAACTTTCTCGTTTGTATTCCGATTAAGGTGTTCTTTATGCCATAACTATACTCTCTTCTGTGGCTTTTCAACTTTGTTTCACACTTCTAGTTTAGAGCTCCACACAAATACAGAAAAATTACACAAGTTGGGCGTGCGTTTTTCAGCTTTCATACAGAAGTTGCACCTTTTCTCCAACTTTGCACTTTTGATCCTTTTTCTACCTAAAATACAATAAAATACCTCAAGTGCACCTTTTTCTCACATATATTGAATACAAGACACTTGTGCTAATATATGACAATAATTTCCATTAAAAAGGTGTTAAATTGGACACTAAAATATGCTTATTTTCACTCTCATCAATCCCCCACACTTACCCGTTACTCGTCCTGAGGCAACAAAATAAAAAAAAAAAGAGAAAGAGAGTAAGAAAATTAGCGGGAAAATAAGGACTATGACAAATACCCCATTCAAAATACAATTGTCCTCAACTTAGGTCATTCAACTCTTATTACATGTATTAATCAATCCATAGCATACAAGATAAGACAATCACCACCAATCAAATGCTCCATTGACATGTTCTCACGGGAAGTATATATCTCTCACACTCAAGTGTAAAAGATGTACACTTATGGGTTAAGGTGTTTAAGCTCAAATTCAATTCAAGTGCATGCGTAACCATAAGCTTGCCAAAAGTCTTAACTCTCCTTTCACTTGTAGCTAACAAATCATGGATCAAAAAGGTCTTTTATTTGGTTGTAATATAGGCTCTTTGAAAAGGTAAGAAATATATGGATAAGTGACTCAAAACTCGGATCAATTAAGCTGCAGTCTCTCTCGATCTTTCATCCTTCCTCATCACTTCAATCAAGCACAACATACTCTTCAAACTATCTCATCTTTCTCCTTCAAGCACAATACATTTTTTTTTCAACTATTTTTAACACTTCAACTCCATCATTCTCCTTTTCTTCACCCTTTTTTTTTTTTTTGAGGTACCAGTTTCGGGCATTACCTCTCACATCCTCCATAGGGTACAAGATTTAAGCACTATCCTAGGGTGTTTGTTTTCATAGAGTACTAGATTTGAGCAATACTCCAAGAATTTTCCTTTTAATCCTTAAGATTATTCTTTCATCATCCTTATCATCCCTCAAATCACCACTCTCTTCAATTAAACTTTATTGGCTATCAATAGAATGGATTTAAAAAGACTCAAATGGGTTGACAAGAGATTTAATGAATTTAGGTAAAGTATATGGGAAAATATGGACTATTCAAAGATGGCCTAATATCATTTCCATAATCCGCTAGACTAATCTTGAATATTCAAGGAGACTCAAGGCAAGTTTTAGAATACAAGCACAAGAATAATACTCATCAGAAAAGAATTATCATGTGATTATGTACATGAATAACAAGGCTCAAAATCTCACATGGGTTTTTAAAAAGTAACAGAGCACCTTTCATGATAAGCAATATCTCACAAGTATACATAGAACTTCATATCACAATATAACTCAAGCATACTTCCTTCATCAATTTCAAGAGCATATGAATTCTAGACACAATTTAAAAATATAAGCTCACATGGATCACCAAAATTAAAACTCAATCCTTCCACTCCTATTAATTAAAAGCACACATAAAAATTAGAATAATGTACAAGGGCACCTGATTTCTCCTTCAAAAGATTTACGAGCTTCTCGAATTGTTCAACTCGATCAGGTCAAGCCTCAGCGTAAAACTTGTCTTGCCACTCTTTTACCTTTTTCTATCATCAAAGCTCAAGCACATATCATCATCACAGATTTTATCAATAATAAAATAGGAGAACTATAAGAAAGACTCAATTGACTATCTAACTGACTCCACACACTAGAAACACCAACACAACACACTAAATATTAGGTAAGTCACAAAAAATTGACATACCAACACCGGTTAAAATATTAATATGCTGCAAAAAATCAACCCCCTAACAAACAAACAACCAACGAAAGGAAAAATTATACCCTTAGTGCTCATAAGACGAGGTAAGTACATCACACCCCCAAACTTAGTAAAAATGTAAATCGAAACTACATTTGAAAAGAGATGTAATTGCCGAAGTGTGAGCACCTCAAATATAATAACTCTTCACTCACACGAAAGAAATAATAACGCAATAAAACGGAAGGGACAAGCCCCCAACAGGCGCTCATGTTTAACGTCGGAGAGTCACGATGGAATAACGCTTTGAACTACTGGATCAGATGGCGGTCTTCTCGCATCCTCACCTTCAAGTACTTTCTTTCCCTCTTCTTGTCTACACTCAACACCTCACCTTTCTTGGTCACAAGTATATGATCCTCAGAATTTTCTTCCTCCCAGACTGTCTAGATTCCTCCTTGTCAATCTTCCACTCAAATTCAGAATCATCTGTCCTATTAAAATCAAGATTAAACAAGTTATAAATCACATCTATGCTCTTGCATGATTGAGTCTCCATGGGCATCTTTAATGTTTTATCAAGAGAGAAAATCACATCTTCATTATCCATATGCAGACTAAGCTTTTCGACTCTCAACTTCTTTGCTCTTTCCTATTTCTTTTCCACTATAAGCTTAGTATTCTGCCTTTGGGATGGCAGTAGAGTACCATTAATATCAGGTAAAGTATTCTGTGCAAAAAATGGTGCAAGACGAGGCAGTTCAACCTCGGTTCGACCATGAGTACTGGTCGAACCAGATGTGTAGTGGTCGAACCGAGCTTCAAATAGTATAGAATCTTGCGGACAGGTCGGTTCGACCACCTGAGTTGGTCGAACCCAACATCAGACAAAATAAAGTGTAGCGGATAGGTTTGTTCGACTATGGTTCGACCAACAGGGTTGGTCGAACCAGTGTGGTGTTGGTCGAATCGGCCATTTGGATGCTCCGGAGGTAGCCCAGGTGCTTGGTTCGACCTCCAGAGTGTGGTTCGACCTGCAGGCTTAGTCAAACTGAGGTCAAATCGAGCTCCTAGAGCTTCAGAATTTATTTCTGACATCATTGGTTCCTCATACTGCATTCTAGACCTTAATGTGATGGCGTGGCACTCGTTTGGGTTCGTTATGCCTTGAGACGGGAACATTCTTTTCTCCAACATTTGTGTTAATTGATTCACGTTCCCGGCCATCTGCCCTATAATCAAAGTAAGGTCCTTCAACTGCTTAGATAAATCTACATGATTAGCATTCATAGTAGCCTTAAGACG
Source organism: Pogostemon cablin (assembly GCA_023678885.1). Taxonomy (NCBI): domain Eukaryota; kingdom Viridiplantae; phylum Streptophyta; class Magnoliopsida; order Lamiales; family Lamiaceae; genus Pogostemon; species Pogostemon cablin. Next base: position 34,712,706 of record CM042957.1, read on the forward strand.
ATCAACTCTTGCATCATTCTTAGCCATGTATCGATTGAAGGTATCTTCAACACTCTTCACTTCTTGCTGATGGATACTAGTGTTGGCGTTCGATCATTTAGTTAACATGACCCGTTAGGGTTCCATACGATTCTAACATGCAGTGGAAGCACGAAAATAAGAAACGTATTACCTTTCACCAGGTTATATTGAAGAAGGTCGATTCTCGCTGGCAGCCTCTACAGCGTCACGAGAACGGCCATAACTTCTTCATTTGAACTCCGATTGGAGTAATCTATGCACTCATACGATCCTCACTTCGACGGATTTCCATCAGTATATTAATCATTGAATTCGGAGCACTACACGATTTATATGAATTTTGTAACATGATGAACAACAGTAGCAAACGACCTTCCGGTCTTCTGCTGTATTCCCAAAGTTCCATCCTGATGTTGTGTGGGCAACAATCTTTAGGATCCTCTCAATCTACTCTCATCCCTCATCATTCACGTGTTTAGGCGCAACCTTAGGGTTCAAGATAAGTTGAGGTGACTTATATACATGGGCTACAGCAGGGACCAGGAGGAGAAATTAGGTTAGGTCTCCATTGGGCTTAAGTATCTAAGCTTAGCCCAAATCTTATACTTAAGTCCAATAATAATAATATAGTCCACTAAAATATTATTACTACACTGCCTTTCCAATCTCAAAATTATGTTTTGGGCTCCTTCTTATTATGAGCCCGTTAGTCTTCCCATGTTTAAGATATACAATGTCCATTAATTAATTAAGTTACTGACAACTCCATTAATTAATATCTCATCCAAGAGTAGTACCACTCAACCTCATTATCATGCCGGAATAAATTCCACCAGCAGGGTTTACATGATAATCCTTATGAGCTCTTCAAGGGGACATCATCAACCTATGACGGACACGGATTCCTTCTACAATCAACAGCACACCATAGAGACAGCACTATTTCCCAACTCACCGAGTTTGTTGATTTAATTGCATCTAAATCTCACCCATTGATGAATCAAAGAAATACATACTGCCCTATGTGTCGAGGTTATTGTATAGGGATTAAGAGCACGAACATCCATAGTAACAGAGATCAAGTTCTTCTATAAGTCAGTATAAGTCGAACGATCTCAAGCGGTCCTGCTCAATACACATAAGTGCACTAATGTGATTCTATAGCCAAGACAAGCTAATGCCAAACCACACTACAACCATCCCGATAGAGAATCCCCGTCTATCTCGGTTGTGAGCATCTGTTTATACTTTATAAGGAAACTGATAATATGATCTTCCGCGTGTTGTCGCACAACATATTATCTACAGTATAAAGTAAGTGGACTATTGCATCGTGCATATAAATAAATTATAAGACGCAATCATTCGATCATATGATTCTCATTTCAAATTAATTATTATAACATTGTTCATACTAAAGCTAGACTTTGGTATACAATCCAACAACTAGGCCCCCTTTGTGTCAACTCTGCAATCTGTCTCTGCTGGGACTCTAGTAGCTTGTTGATGTTAGCTAAACTAGAGACGATCTCATCATCCCTATTCGGCTTCTCCACATGATGATCAACCTGAGCCACATTATCAAGTAAATAAGATCTTCTATCTCTCTCTACAGGCCAGTCACATGAATTCATAGAGATGTCTTCAAATAACTTTTCTGCTTCAAGTGTTGTCTTAGATAACAGCGCTCCACCTGATGATGCATCAATAAGAACACGTGACTCACAATTCAATCCATAGTATAAGATGTTTATGTACTCAGCCTTTGGCATCCGATGCTGTGGGCACCTCCTAAGCATGTCTTTAAACTTATCCCACGCCTCATGAAATTTCTCACCTTGATTCATAATAAATTGGGTGATGTCTTGCCTCATTCTTAAGATCTTTGAGGGTGGCATGTATCTCTCCAAAAACTTCTGCTGCAGTTGGTCTCATGTAGTGCAATCTGTGGCATTAAGAGTCTCATACCAAGCTTTCGCCTTATCAATTAAAGAGAACTTGAATAGGGCGATCCGCTTAGCATTATCATTAGCTCCAGCACCCTTTTGCATATTTGCATAACCAAGAAATCTGTTGAGATGCTGATATAGATCTTGAAAACAACCTCCAGAAAAAGAATTCTTTTCTACCATGTTAATAAGAGCGGGATGTATCTCAAAATCATCATTTTTTCCCTTGCTCCTATCAAACCCGTGTTGCCAATCCCATAATTCATAAAAATTTTATGTATGGCACCATTATCCGGATTCTACCTTGCTCCGGTCATGTTTAGCTCTGTGTGTTATTTCTTCATTTCCTTCCTCTCCTTTTCCTAGTGCACAAGTATCTCAGAAAAACTTAAGGTTAGATAGAAATAAATAATCACAAATAAAAGTCTTAATCATCTAGAAATAATAAAATCAATAATAACAGCCGTCCCCGGCAACGGCGCCAAAAACTTGATGCGCGTTATCTTTGCACGCAAAATTAATCCTCAAGTATTAAGGATATCAATTACAGCTTAAGCAAGCAACCAAGTGAAATATCAAATCCAAAGGACGGCGTATTATCAATTCAATTATTTACTAAATTAATTAGGGCGAATTGGCAATAAAGGTTGAGTATTGGATTATTAAACTATTAAACAAATTAATTAAAATAACAATTAAAATAAAAGCACTTAGAAGAATACGAATGTGACTCAAGTAGGAGAATAGACAGCTCTAGGGTAATTCGATTTTACTAAACTTCTCACTCAAGTACAGGCTAACTCTGCCTTGTGGACTATGGACGGATCACTAAACAATGTAAATCTACTCTATAGACATAAGTAAATATATGTGTAAAACGTGTGAATAACATTGGATCAAGAGACATAATTTCACCTCCCTTCTAGGCACTATCAGCATCAATTATTTCCCATGTCTGGAATCTAACCCGATATGATCTTCCTTTATAGGTACTATAAAATTACCATCTTTATCCTGCTTAATAACCCGAATTTAATTCAATTAATAAACACTAATGTATGACAGTTCTAATGAAGCTTCGGAGTTCCCTCACTTAGAATCATAACGTGGAATTATGTTCAGCGGGGAACGCACTCAATTTACAACAAAGATATATATTCAGACTCTATATACAATTGAAGATGCACAAAAGGATCGTGAATATAGATTAAGAAAGTATAATCATATATAAAATAAATCCCCAAGTAGTGTTGTACGGAGGACACACAAGAGAGTTTAATTAATTCATAAAACCTTCAAAACCCTAGATCTACCAAAATGTTTCTAGCCCATGATGTTGCGAAGAACAATCATGGGGTTGGATAGAGCTTACCCATATGTCTTGAAAATACAAGATAAATTAGGAAACAAAGGAAACCCTAGATGTTGGAGGTGTTGCGTCCTTCGTCTTGAATCCTCCTCTTGGTTCTCCTCTTGATTCCTGTTTGTCTATTTTTAGCACTCACGAGCAAGAATACTCGATCGTTGTAGTAGTATATCCCAAGAAAAATTATCAATCCATAAAGGAGTTATGTTCGGACTAGCAAAATACGTGAGCTCATGTTCATTGTTGTTTTTGTAAAGATGATCGCGGGTTTTGAGATTGATTAACAACAAAAACAAGTAGCAAGTAAATAAGATAGCAAATAAGATAAATGACAAGTAAAGAAAATAGGTGCTAAAGTTCAAGTATGGAAAAACATGGGATTAGAAACATCCAAGCATACTCAATTCATATTATCATGCAAAAGGAATCCAACTTAATTGATGTAGACTAAGGGTGATCACGATTGTATCCTAAGCTCCCTTTCGGGTTACAAAGGTTGTTGATCCATTTTAGACTCCCAAAAGCACTTAAGATCAAAGCCCAACATTAACCTCTTCCATCTAGGTACTAGTTAGATTAAACTCTCCCTTTTTGTGTACTAAGGCCAATGAATGGATTGGTTCCCCTCATTGAATTCAAATATCCTTTCGGTCAAACCCAAACTCAATGTCTATTCATGCCTTCCTAATACTATAGAGGGTCGTTTCAGTCTCACTCCAAGCAATACATACATGAACATCATGATAGCATTTAATTACCACAAATAATCCATTGATCAACAATCCATTAAACCAATAAACATTCATGAATAACAAACCATGCCATCACAACATCAAGACAATTAAACTCCATGAATAGAAATCAACATCAATTAAATCAAAAACCAATTTAATCCACATGATAATATAAATCTAATATGCTCTTCATGTTCCTAATCCCACTAGAGGGATTAGCCTATCATGATAAAAGTAACTAAACAAATAAATGATTCATTACAATTACCCATAGTCTAAGATCTAAAGAAATACAAAATGAATGGATTCTTCCCTATCAATTTCTTGAAGAGAATCTTCTATTCTTCTTGATCTCCACCTCTAGCTCTTGATTTTGAAGTCTTTAGCACCAAAAATGGAAGATATGATGGGTGGATGAAGATGGATGAAGATGATAGTGGAAAATGAAAGAAATGGTGTGTGATGTGTGTGTAGATGATGGGATTTCGGATCTGATCTTCAAAGTGTTGAAATGGGGTCTATTTATACCCCATGTGGGCCTTCTAGAAGATTCCAGCAATTTCCTGCGTTTTTGCACCAACACGGCTCGAGCTCCGCCGCACGCTCCGTGTTCTAACACAGCGCATGACTCGTGCGCAGCACACGGCCACAGGGGTGGCCGTGTTGTGTTTTCTGACGTTGTCGCACGGCTTTCTGGATAGGCCCGTGTGCGGTGCACGGGCCGTGTGTTTGTACTGGACACGGGTCGTGTTCTGCACTCGGCCACAGGCATGGCCGAGTTGATGTTTCAAGTGTCAGCGCACGGCTACTCCTTATAGGGCCGTGCGCTGTACATGGCCCGTGTTCTTGCTGCCCTGCTTCCTCTTTCACTGTTTTGGCTCGTTCTCCCTCGTTTCAACTCCGAATTGAGATCCGCGTTTTCCTACATATTTCTTATCATGTTTAGCATCAAATAAAAAGTAAAAATCTTAAGTTTAAGCTCATTCACACACATTTCAATAAAAACACAAAACACAACCAAATAACATAAAAAATACGGATAAAATAATACGAAAACACATATAAAAAGACACTAAAATGTAGGTGAAAATAGCTCTAATCAATTCCACGGACGAATCTTCGAAGTGATGGATGGATGGAGGAAAGGATGTGGATGATGGTTGGAGGGTGATCCCCCTTATGGGGTGTAGGATGATTGTGTTGTGGTTCCTCCAATCCAATCTTTCTTTTCTTGGTGTGATCTACATCCCCTTTTATACTTGTAACCTCTCCTTATGGACCTTGGATGGGCTTTTTCTTGGAAAACATGAAAAGACACGCACTTGGGTTGTAAAAATATAGATCTGACGCTGTTCAGGCATGTGGTTCGATCATGGTTCGACCTATAGGCTTGGTCAAACCATGGTCGAATCAAAATCGGCGATTTTTTGCACTCCAGGCATGTGGTTCGACCATGGTTCAACCTCATGGCTGGTCGAACCACATTATCATGGTCGAACCACACTTTTACGATTTTCAGGCTGCTGGTTCGACCACGACAAGGGTGGTTCGACCACCGATTTGGGTCGAACCTGCTTTGTGCAGTCTCACCGTTTTGCGCTTAACTTCCACATACAAGATCCGATTTGAGTGATTCTTGTGCTCACGCAATCCTCTCTTCCTTGGGTTTCTATCCATATAAAGAACTCACAAAATTCAAACATTTGGATATTCAACAAGTCATGCAAAGTAGCACAGCCGTTCTGTTCGGCACAGCTCGCGGGACGTCACCATTTTGCTCATAACTTTCTTGTTTGGATTCCGATTAAGGTGTTCTTTATACCAAAAAGATCCTCTCTTCTGTGGCTTACCAAATAATTATCACACTTCTAGTTCAGAGCTCCATATAAATACAGAAAAATTACACAAATTGGGCGTATATTTTTCAGCATTCATACACAAGTTGTACCTTTTCTCCAACTTTGCACTTTTGATCCTTTTTCCTCCTAAAACACAATAAAACACCTCAATTGCACCTTTTTCTCACATATATTGAATATAAGACACTTGTGCTAATATATAATAATAATACCCATTAAAAAGGTGTTAAATTGGACACTAAAATATGCTTATTTTCACTCTCATCAGTGACTAAACAGAATTGGAAAGAAGCTGAATCTCCAATACGCGTAAAGCATGACCAAAACCCACAAGATGCAATAGTAGCTAATAAACCAGCGTAGCAATAAACATTTTGTTCTCTCACTTCTCAGATTACTTATGGGATGATTTGTTTTAACAAAATCATCAAGACCCGCTCATACGAATAATCTGATAAATATCAAAGATGAAAGTAGAAGTGTAAACTAGTATTTGGTTGATCCGACTATGATTCTTTTGTCAAGGGCATGACTTCCTTTGACCTTTAATTTCCATTACGACAAAGTTGTGTCCAATTCAATAAGTTTCTTGACACTCTGGAGTCTGTTTATGGGAGGCATGATCTTGACTCTCTGCCAACTAAATTTTATTAGCACCTCGAGGAAATAGAGGTATAAAGTAATACAACAATTCATTCGGGCATTCTCTCGAACACATCATGTGCGCTTTTATTGCTTTTGAAAATTTGGTTATTTGTTCTTCATAGTGATGGAAAAAATGGGAAGGAGAAACATAAATTCAAAATTTATGAGATAAAGCAGAAATTATCTCATGAATAGAACAATGAAGGACTTCGGAAAAAATCTTAACTGAATTTTCGGAACACTACCTTTTCTTAGCCTTCAGGCTTAATCGAAATAACCAAACCTGAGTTGATGATTATCTTTTTGACCATATGAGGTTTGCGTTTGTAAATCATTCTTTCTGTAAGTTTAGGGAGCGGCTATTCGCACCCTAAAATTACTGAACGTACCCTAAAAATATTTAAATTGACATAATTACCCTTATAAAACTTATATATATTCGGTTGTTGCAACCGAACAGTCATCTAAAAACTGTTCGGTTGCAACAATCGAACAGAATAAAGAATTCATCTATTATCTATTCGGTTGCAACAACCGAACAGAACAAAGAATTCATTCATCTTATGTGTTTGGTTGCAGCAACCGAATAAAATAATGTTTGTGATTTTTTAATGCATATCTACATTACCGAATAGATAAGATAACAGATAAGTTTCGGGGACATAATCGATCTTTAAACAAAGATGGTGATTCCTCTTCCAGTGAAAGTAAGTAAGTTTCTGTTGATTCTATCGACGGAAGTAGTAGTGGACCAGTGGATTGATAGAATCTAGAATCAACAGAAACTTGTTTACTTTAACTGGGAGAGGAATCACCATCTTTGTTTAAAGATCGATGATATCTATAAAACTTATCTGTTATCTTATCTATTCGGTAATATAGATATAAATTTTAAAAATCACAAATCTTATTTTGTTCGATTTTTACAACCGAATAGATAAGATAAATGAATTATTTATTCTATTTGGTTGCTGCAACTGAACAGATAAGATAGATGAATTCTTTATTCTGTTCGGTTGCTGCAACCAAACAGATAAAATAGATAATTGTTCGGTTGTTGCAACTGAATATATATATTTTATAAGGATAATTATGTCAATTTAAATATTTTTGGGGTATGTTCAGTAATTTCGGGGGTCAAATAGCTGGCCCAGTAAGTTTATTTGCGCTATCATGACTTCGGGTTTATTTTAATTGCATGTCTTCCAAGGATAATATGCGAACAACAGCTTTCATCCTTATCGCTAAATTATTTTCCCCAATTTTCTTTTCAACCTGCATATTCCAACTATCCGAAAATGGCAGTTATAATTTCAGGAGGAGATTAAATATTTTATATAAATTACTGTACACCCTCTAGAGTCTCTCTGTGCATATATGTTCTACGGGTCATGAAAAATGTAACACCTGTAATAACTAATAATCAACACATGTCATGCTTACAGGCTCAAGTTAAAATATAACATAATGAAGTAACTAGGCTAAGATCAGCGAGAAATAACTCACACCTTAACTCTATTTTCCCACAGACGGCGCCATTTGATGAATATACATCAAATAATTATTAAATAAATACAATAATAATATAAAAAATTAGGAGGATACACAATTAACTTAGAATTTTGCAATCCCCTCCATACGTCTTTACTTAAGACTCCTCGCACAGCTGCAAAATTAACCTGCAAAAGTACACCGGAGAGGATCTCCGATGTAGACTCTCCGACGCTCAAATTAGTTTCTTTTCTATCAATAATATAATAAATAGACGATCATATTAAAGATACCTCCCTCTCCCTTTTATCTCTTTCCTTTGACGGAGTTCCTAGGATTCATTATGTAGGCACGTTCTCTATCATAGTATAACCGTTTATGCATTTTAATTAATAAATAAATATAATTAATATATTTGTCCAAATCAAAATAATTTTTTAAATTCTAGCAAATGGGTTTCATGTGAAACGAATTTTGGTTTAAGAGAAAGATGAGTAGATTCCTTAATTTGTGGCAGCGGTGTTGCACCTCCATCCCTCAGTCATCGCAAAATCCAGGCTACCGCCACCCATGCATCGGTGATGAAAAAATTTGATATGCCTTGTTGCCATTGTCGAGCACTGATAAATGTTGTCGTCTTCTTGTCCTTTCATTTTTTATCTCTTCAATAAAGTATAAACATCTCTATTTTAGAAATTAAAAATTATGGCTTCCAGATCTCATTTGATTTTTCTCACACTTCTCTTTGTTTCAGTAGTTGTAGTTCCGGCGATGGCTGTCAAGTCGGCGGTTGGCAGCCACTTCCTAACGCGGAAGAGGTGGTGATAGTTGCAAAATTCTCCGTGAAGAAACACAAAGAGGATTCGAAAACATCTTTGATTTTAAAAAGGATGGTCAAGGGAGAATCTCAAGGTTGCAAGGACGAATTAAAGGGCGGTGATCTCGTCTCGGACAGCGACCCCCCACTTCCAAAAGATACAAGGTGGAGGTGTATACAGGCCTGGAAAATTTTCCAGTAACTCAATCCATAAGAAATTATATTGATTAATCCCTCAAATCTTATTTAATGGAGTATTATTTAAAATTATTTTGTTGCCACCTAGAAAATTTTTAGGTTCCTTTAAAAGATCAGTTAACGGTGTTAGGATTATGAATCTTGTATTGATAGTTATACAAAATTCAAACCCCGAATCGATAAAAAAAATAATTCAGATCTTAAATTGATAGTTAATATATATTTTAGGTCTTGGATTGAAAAAAAAAATTTTTTTTAGTAGTGGATGTTTCACTTATATAATTTAAATTTATTGTTCATGTGTAAGGTATAAATAAAGTTGATTTTTAAGAACACAACAAGATAATCAATCATTTATCTGAATTGTGCCCAACACAACCCAAGTCATTTTAAAACACTAATACTGAAAATGATTCTGATTTATAGTTAATGTACTTACACGTATTGAGCACACAACTCATAGATCATTTTAAAGCACTAATCTTGAAATGATGTTGATTTATAATTAAAGCACACGTTGATATATGATGCATCTATATGTGTATAACTTTTTATTCTATATTGTATATATATTTTTTAATAATTGTGTACTTTTTTCACTCTCAATTTTTCATTAAAAAAACTAGCATCCATATGTGTATAAATTTTTATTCAATAGTGTATATATATTTTTTAATAATTATATACATATTTTTTATACTCATTTTTCATTAAAAAAAAAACTAACAAAAAATTCACTAACAAATTATATACATTTTTGTTAATAATTGTATGTATTTTTATTCATAATTGTATATGTTTCTGAAGGTGAGTGTAACGTATCCTGAGGTGCACCCAGGTGCACAGGAGTATTAGCCTTAAAGTACTTACACTTTAGAGCACATTATTCGGGAAGGGATAATCTGTCGGTATTAATATTTACGTTTTCTTTTTGCACATAAATTAAAAGATATAATATTTTATTGGGCAGTATGATGTATAATATTTAATGTATAGTGAATAATTGTATTGGTGTTGTATGTTGGCCCCATGTAAAATAATTAATTATCTCATGTGGGTCTTCTTGACAAAAAGGAAAATGTAACCTAAAACATATCAAAATTAGAAATACAAATCTTAAGGCGAAACAAATGGAGTATTGATTAGCCATAATATAGTGGGCATGACCAATTAAAGAAATTATCGAACCACAGGGAGGAAGGTACTAGAGTTTAAGCGATCTCAAGTTTATCGTGATTTTATAAGGACGACGGAAGAGAGGATAGGAGCAAATGAATGCAATTATGCTAAAGCAAGAAATAAAGATAAAATGAATGCAAAGATAAGATGGTTCCAAATGATGCAAGGATGAGATTAACAACAATCATGGCATAGATAATTAAGTAATTATGCAATTAATTCTAATCTCTCATGGACAAGGTATAGAAGCGATCACTAATTCCACCTAAACTCTCTCTCGAGATGGATAGGATGTAGGCCCTCAACAAGGCTCCCAAACGCACATAGGATCGAGACAATAGCAAACACCTCCCACTAGGTACTAATTACTCTATGAGTTCCCTAATTAGGTACTAAATCATAAGCAATATTCCCTTTTAAGGTACTATGAATTCACTAATTGTTTGGGTCTCCTCATTTAATCAACCAACCTCTCGATTAAACTAATCAAATGTTCTATCAAAGGGTTCTAAATCTAGAAGGATATCTCTATCTCATTCTAAATTAATGCACATGAAGTGTATGATGAAATGATTCAATGAACTATCCTAAACACATAATTGATTTCTCAATCTAATCACATGCCCATGACAATTAATCACACAAATCATCATATACATCAAGCAATCAACAATCAATGATAGAAATAACACAAAGCCCATTCAAGATTAAAATCAATTTGCATAAAAACTAAATTATCCAACACCAATCATGGAGCTAATCTCACAAAGGAGATTAGCCTCTCATATCCATAAGAAAATTAACATAGACATTAAGATCCTTACAAAACATGATCAATCTATAAAGAAATGCACAAAAATTAGAATTAGATTCCCCCTTTGAAGTGCTTCAATGGAGATCTCCTTCTTCTTCTTGTGATCTCACTCTCCCTTGCTTCCTTGATCACTTGGATGGTGAATTTGATGGAGGGGATCAAGTGTAGATGGGTGGATGAAGAATGGATGAAGATGATGGTGGAAAATGGAAGAAATGGTGTGTGAGGTGTGTGTGGAAGGGGTGGAAATCGGATTTTTTTTATAAAATATGAATGGAGGGGTATTTATACCCTTTTGGGCCTTCTAGAAGGATTCTGATTTTTTTCTGATCCAAGACACGACACGAGTCGTGTGGCGCAACACGGCCATGAAGTGCCCGTGTTGCGTGAACTGATGCTCCCGCACGGCCATCGCTTACAGGCCCGTGTTGGCTACACGGGTCGTGTGCTGCAACACGAGTCGAGCTCCGCAACACGGCCAAGTGGTGGTCGTGTTGGATGAATAGATGTTGCTACACGACCATTCTGGACAGGCCCGTGTTAGCTACACGAGTCGTGCACTGCGACACGGCTCGTGCCACCGACACGGCCAGTCGTGTTGCTGCTGCCCTGATTCCTTCACTGTTTTGGCTCGTTCTCCCTCGTTTCAACTCCAAATTGAGATCCGCTTTTTCCTACATCTTCCTTATCATGTTTAGCATCAAATAAAAAGTGAAAATAGTAGGTTTAAGCTCATTCACACACATTTCCATGAAAACACAAAACACAACCAAATAACACATAAAATACGGATAAAAATATACGAAAACACATATAAAAAGACACTAAAATCTAGGTGAAAATATCACTCATCACACCCCCAAACTTAAAGTGTTGTGCGTCCCCACACAACGAAAATGATAAACCAAGGAGAGTGATTTTCACCTAGGAAAAGACTAAACGAACATAAGTAATAACACATCATTAGCAACAAGAATTACAAATTATGCTAAGGCATCCTACAACATTAAACTCATGACATGAGAAATTAACAAGTTCAATCAAAAGAGAATAAAGTGTAATATAGACCCTTTTACGTCCAAGCCTCACAATGGATATTGATGTCTCTCAACACTCTTTTGAAATAGGGTAAATCACACTCATTAATCGATTGGCTCGACTCGCTATAAGCTTGCTCGCGGACTATATTCACAAACCACCAAAGTTTCAATCAATGATCAAAAGGTCTTTAATTAGGATGTAATGATAGGCTCTTTGGTAGGGTATGGAAGATATGGATAATAGTGACTAAGCAAGTATAAGTAATCGAAGAGATGGCCAATTTCTCCAACTTCTCCACTTTTCTTTCTTCCTTTCTCAACTTTGGTAATCACAAGCACTAATCATCAACTTTCCTTAGATTGAGCTTCTTTTGATGCATGCTTCCTATCTTTGAATTTTGTTTACTTGAGCATTTTGATGTTGTTTTACTCTTTCTCTTGCTTTGAGGTTGCATGTCCATTTCTTAATTGTGCTCTTTTTCATCCTTTTTCTTGCTTGTTTACTATTTCCTTTTTTTCTTTTACTTCCTTATCAAACCTTTCTAGTTACCATCTCCTCAATCACCCACACAACTGGTATATATGTAAGGCTTAAGTGGGTAATCATGGCTTGTAATGTGCTTATATCACAATAAATAGGCTTTAAAGCTCAAAGTGGTTGACTAGGGATGATGTTCATGGTAGGGAAATATATGGTAATGACTATAATAACAAGGATGGCCTTAGATCATGTCACTAATCTCCACAAATTGGGCTCGTTCCTATAGTCCTTGAGCAAATTCTAGCTTATCAAACACAACCAATCCACTCATGAAGAAAAATACCATGTATGCACGGTTGAGGTTCAAATACTCACAAGCTTATGCATTGGACCTTAAGAAACTTATTACACCACATTCATCTCAAAATTGAACAAGTTAAATAAAACATGCCACAATTCGAAAGTGTAGAGATTCTTAATCATAACTTGTCATCACTTACTACCACAACATATCACCACTCATGTTCAAAAATGACTCACAACATCCCAAAAATAATCCACCAAACATACCAAGACAAAAATAAGAAAACACACAAAACATAAAATAAAGACTCAACAAACAATAAACAAAACAAAAACACATAACATGCAAGAATAAAAATCACCATCATAAAACAATGAAGCACACATTCAAATCATCCATAACAATGTAAGCTCACAATCATCCCAACCTTTGATTGAAAAGAAAATCCTAACTAATGAAAATAAACATCCCAAAAAAACATAACACATGAAGTAGCATGCTAATCACATCAATACAAATCAAATCAAATTATGCTAAGCACATAAAAGTGGTAGGGTGTAGAATGAACTCCCTCAATAAGCATTTGATAGTGGAAGTTGTTAGCTCCGAGCTCAATTCGTGCTTCCAATACCCTTCATACATGCTCAACAAAACCATTAGCTCAACAATTTCATTAAAAATATGGACTATCATGCACTTCAACACGACCAATCATACCAAAATCAAACCAAACTCATGAGAAAAATTTTAAAATTTTAGCTCAAAAATACGAAAAGTATATGCTTTCAAGACAAAGTATGTCACACCACGCCATATCCCCCCAAACTTAAATTGAAACAAGAGTTTCGAGGTAAGTTTGCAAAAAGTTGTGTGACTTACTATCACATTTCAAATCAAGCACTCTTCGTGTCTTCAATACGCGTATTCCTCACAAGCACAATCAACCTACATGCCAAAAATGCAAGAAATAACAAATCCACAATCCTTATTGAAAGCATTAAATAAAGCAATAAAGATAATGATGGGTTGCCTCCCATCGAGCGCTAAGTTTAACGTCTTCAAGCCGGACGATAGTCTTTAGCTCATGGTGGTTTTGAATAGTCCTTAAGCACTATCATAGGTTTCTTCTTGAAGTAGTGCCTTGTGCTCTCCCGTTCAACCACTAGAACGGTTCCCTTCTTATTAAATAGCTCAAGTAATTGGTCTCCGAAGGCGTTCTTCACAAGGAATGGCCCTTTCCACTTGTTCCACTTTTTCCATGGGGCTTTATATGAATTTTGAGCTTCAACCACATCCCCCGGTAAGAATTCGGGCATTGACAAGTGTTGTTGTCCTCTTGCAACCTTTTTCCTACAATCACCAAACAAATTTTTATCAATAAAATCATGAAAGTTCTTAAGAGAATTTGAAATTTCAATAGAATGAGAAGGTTTAGGCTTGTGGGGAGTGAAATCCATGATCTTAGTTTCCGGAGACTTCTTTTCTTCCATAAGGGCATAAATCTCTTCTCGATTTTGATGTTTTACTTTCTCAACCATCTTTTCAAGAGACTCGACAAATTTATCGAATTCCTCCGTCAACTCTTCTTTCAACTTTGTAGCTTTCACCCACTTAGGCACCCTTTCTCTCTTTTCCTTCATAACCTCATCAACCCTTTCTAAACCATCCTCTTTTCGATCTTTAATGGCCATGCATAGATTCGTTCCGGAGGTAGAAGGCTTGTTGTTCTCAACGGTGGATACAACTTGACTAACTTGGTGCTCAATGGAATCTAATCTAGCACCGAATGCTACTATTGCACTTGTCACCCTGTCACACCAATTTCCGATTCGATCCATCCAAGCTTCATTATACTTACTCTCCTTCTCCATGCGCTCCATAATCTTTTCGATCAACTCATTTCTAAGCTTCTCTCTATAGTCAAGTTGGGCGGAATAAGAGGTGTTGGAGTCTTGAAAATCGCCCCATAGATGTGGTTGATTTCCATCTTGATTTCTAGAAAAATTTCCTTGAAAACCATCTTCCACACCTTGAGGGTATACTTGATGATGCATTTGATGAGGAACTCCAAAATTCTCATAACCTTGTTGTTGGAATTGCATATCTTGTACTCCATAATCCGGTTGCAAATTAGGCTCCCAATTTGGCATTTGAAATCCTTGAAAATTTCCTTGTGTGTTCATAGCGGAATGAACACTTCTATTCACCATATCTCGAAGAGTATCCATGTAGCTCATATTTTTGGGGTTGCTCTCCTTCTTCTTCCTTCTCAAGGTATGCACCTATAAAAGAAAGAAAAATTAGAACAAAATTTTCCAAAGCAAATATAAGATGCAAAAAAAAAAAAAATAATAATGTCCTTATTAAGACCACTCTAAACAATCCTTCGTTAAACTACTAGCGACCGTTACCTCCCCGGCAACGGTGCCATTTGATTTGCCATAATATAGTGGGCATGACCAATTAAAGAAATTATCGAACCACAGGGAGGAAGGTACTAGAGTTTAAGCGATCTCAAGTTTATCGTGATTTTATAAGGACGACGGAAGAGAGGATAGGAGCAAATGAATGCAATTATGCTAAAGCAAGAAATAAAGATAAAATGAATGCAAAGATAAGATGGTTCCAAATGATGCAAGGATGAGATTAACAACAATCATGACATAGATAATTAAGTAATTATGCAATTAATTCTAATCTCTCATGGACAAGGTATAGAAGCGATCACTAATTCCACCTAAACTCTCTCTCGAGATGGATAGGATGTAGGCCCTCAACAAGGCTCCCAAACGCACATAGGATCGAGACAATAGCAAACACCTCCCACTAGGTACTAATTACTCTATGAGTTCCCTAATTAGGTACTAAATCATAAGCAATATTCCCTTTTAAGGTACTATGAATTCACTAATTGTTTGGGTCTCCTCATTTAATCAACCAACCTCTCGATTAAGCTAATCAAATGTTCTATCAAAGGGTTCTAAATCTAGAAGGATATCTCTATCTCATTCTAAATTAATGCACATGAAGTGTATGATGAAATGATTCAATGAACTATCCTAAACACATAATTGATTTCTCAATTTAATCACATGCCCATGACAATTAATCACACAAATCATCATATACATCAAGCAATCAACAATCAATGATAGAAATAACACAAAGCCCATTCAAGATTAAAATCAATTTGCATAAAAACTAAATTATCCAACACCAATCATGGAGCTAATCTCACAAAGGAGATTAGCCTCTCATATCCATAAGAAAATTAACATAGACATTAAGATCCTTACAAAACATGATCAATCTATAAAGAAATGCACAAAAATTAGAATTAGATTCCCCCTTTGAAGTGCTTCAATGGAGATCTCCTTCTTCTTCTTGTGATCTCACTCTCCCTTGCTTCCTTGATCACTTGGATGGTGAATTTGATGGAGGGGATCAAGTGTAGATGGGTGGATGAAGAATGGATGAAGATGATGGTGGAAAATGGAAGAAATGGTGTGTGAGGTGTGTGTGGAAGGGGTGGAAATCGGATTTTTTTTATAAAATATGAATGGAGGGGTATTTATACCCTTTTGGGCCTTCTAGAAGGATTCTGATTTTTTTCTGATCCAAGACACGACACGAGTCGTGTGGCGCAACACGGCCATGAAGTGCCCGTGTTGCGTGAACTGATGCTCCCGCACGGCCATCGCTTACAGGCCCGTGTTGGCTACACGGGTCGTGTGCTGCAACACGAGTCGAGCTCCGCAACACGGCCAAGTGGTGGTCGTGTTGGATGAATAGATGTTGCTACACGACCATTCTGGACAGGCCCGTGTTAGCTACACGAGTCGTGCACTGCGACACGGCTCGTGCCACCGACACGGCCAGTCGTGTTGCTGCTGCCCTGATTCCTTCACTGTTTTGGCTCGTTCTCCCTCGTTTCAACTCCAAATTGAGATCCGCTTTTTCCTACATCTTCCTTATCATGTTTAGCATCAAATAAAAAGTGAAAATAGTAGGTTTAAGCTCATTCACACACATTTCCATGAAAACACAAAACACAACCAAATAACACATAAAATACGGATAAAAATATACGAAAACACATATAAAAAGACACTAAAATCTAGGTGAAAATATCACTCATCACACCCCCAAACTTAAAGTGTTGTGCGTCCCCACACAACGAAAATGATAAACCAAGGAGAGTGATTTTCACCTAGGAAAAGACTAAACGAACATAAGTAATAACACATCATTAGCAACAAGAATTACAAATTATGCTAAGGCATCCTACAACATTAAACTCATGACATGAGAAATTAACAAGTTCAATCAAAAGAGAATAAAGTGTAATATAGACCCTTTTACGTCCAAGCCTCACAATGGATATTGATGTCTCTCAACACTCTTTTGAAATAGGGTAAATCACACTCATTAATCGATTGGCTCGACTCGCTATAAGCTTGCTCGCGGACTATATTCACAAACCACCAAAGTTTCAATCAATGATCAAAAGGTCTTTAATTAGGATGTAATGATAGGCTCTTTGGTAGGGTATGGAAGATATGGATAATAGTGACTAAGCAAGTGTAAGTAATCGAAGAGATGGCCAATTTCTCCAACTTCTCCACTTTTCTTTCTTCCTTTCTCAACTTTGGTAATCACAAGCACTAATCATCAACTTTCCTTAGATTGAGCTTCTTTTGATGCATGCTTCCTATCTTTGAATTTTGTTTACTTGAGCATTTTGATGTTGTTTTACTCTTTCTCTTGCTTTGAGGTTGCATGTCCATTTCTTAATTGTGCTCTTTTTCATCCTTTTTCTTGCTTGTTTACTATTTCCTTTTTTTCTTTTACTTCCTTATCAAACCTTTCTAGTTACCATCTCCTCAATCACCCACACAACTGGTATATATGTAAGGCTTAAGTGGGTAATCATGGCTTGTAATGTGCTTATATCACAATAAATAGGCTTTAAAGCTCAAAGTGGTTGACTAGGGATGATGTTCATGGTAGGGAAATATATGGTAATGACTATAATAACAAGGATGGCCTTAGATCATGTCACTAATCTCCACAAATTGGGCTCGTTCCTATAGTCCTTGAGCAAATTCTAGCTTATCAAACACAACCAATCCACTCATGAAGAAAAATACCATGTATGCACGGTTGAGGTTCAAATACTCACAAGCTTATGCATTGGACCTTAAGAAACTTATTACACCACATTCATCTCAAAATTGAACAAGTTAAATAAAACATGCCACAATTCGAAAGTGTAGAGATTCTTAATCATAACTTGTCATCACTTACTACCACAACATATCACCACTCATGTTCAAAAATGACTCACAACATCCCAAAAATAATCCACCAAACATACCAAGACAAAAATAAGAAAACACACAAAACATAAAATAAAGACTCAACAAACAATAAACAAAACAAAAACACATAACATGCAAGAATAAAAATCACCATCATAAAACAATGAAGCACACATTCAAATCATCCATAACAATGTAAGCTCACAATCATCCCAACCTTTGATTGAAAAGAAAATCCTAACTAATGAAAATAAACATCCCAAAAAAACATAACACATGAAGTAGCATGCTAATCACATCAATACAAATCAAATCAAATTATGCTAAGCACATAAAAGTGGTAGGGTGTAGAATGAACTCCCTCAATAAGCATTTGATAGTGGAAGTTGTTAGCTCCGAGCTCAATTCGTGCTTCCAATACCCTTCATACATGCTCAACAAAACCATTAGCTCAACAATTTCATTAAAAATATGGACTATCATGCACTTCAACACGACCAATCATACCAAAATCAAACCAAACTCATGAGAAAAATTTTAAAATTTTAGCTCAAAAATACGAAAAGTATATGCTTTCAAGACAAAGTATGTCACACCACGCCATATCCCCCCAAACTTAAATTGAAACAAGAGTTTCGAGGTAAGTTTGCAAAAAGTTGTGTGACTTACTATCACATTTCAAATCAAGCACTCTTCGTGTCTTCAATACGCGTATTCCTCACAAGCACAATCAACCTACATGCCAAAAATGCAAGAAATAACAAATCCACAATCCTTATTGAAAGCATTAAATAAAGCAATAAAGATAATGATGGGTTGCCTCCCATCGAGCGCTAAGTTTAACGTCTTCAAGCCGGACGATAGTCTTTAGCTCATGGTGGTTTTGAATAGTCCTTAAGCACTATCATAGGTTTCTTCTTGAAGTAGTGCCTTGTGCTCTCCCGTTCAACCACTAGAACGGTTCCCTTCTTATTAAATAACTCAAGTAATTGGTCTCCGAAGGCGTTCTTCACAAGGAATGGCCCTTTCCACTTGTTCCACTTTTTCCATGGGGCTTTATATGAATTTTGAGCTTCAACCACATCCCCCGGTAAGAATTCGGGCATTGACAAGTGTTGTTGTCCTCTTGCAACCTTTTTCCTACAATCACCAAACAAATTTTTATCAATAAAATCATGAAAGTTCTTAAGAGAATTTGAAATTTCAATAGAATGAGAAGGTTTAGGCTTGTGGGGAGTGAAATCCATGATCTTAGTTTCCGGAGACTTCTTTTCTTCCATAAGGGCATAAATCTCTTCTCGATTTTGATGTTTTACTTTCTCAACCATCTTTTCAAGAGACTCGACAAATTTATCGAATTCCTCCGTCAACTCTTCTTTCAACTTTGTAGCTTTCACCCACTTAGGCACCCTTTCTCTCTTTTCCTTCATAACCTCATCAACCCTTTCTAAACCATCCTCTTTTCGATCTTTAATGGCCATGCATAGATTCGTTCCGGAGGTAGAAGGCTTGTTGTTCTCAACGGTGGATACAACTTGACTAACTTGGTGCTCAATGGAATCTAATCTAGCACCGAATGCTACTATTGCACTTGTCACCCTGTCACACCAATTTCCGATTCGATCCATCCAAGCTTCATTATACTTACTCTCCTTCTCCATGCGCTCCATAATCTTTTCGATCAACTCATTTCTAAGCTTCTCTCTATAGTCAAGTTGGGCGGAATAAGAGGTGTTGGAGTCTTGAAAATCGCCCCATAGATGTGGTTGATTTCCATCTTGATTTCTAGAAAAATTTCCTTGAAAACCATCTTCCACACCTTGAGGGTATACTTGATGATGCATTTGATGAGGAACTCCAAAATTCTCATAACCTTGTTGTTGGAATTGCATATCTTGTACTCCATAATCCGGTTGCAAATTAGGCTCCCAATTTGGCATTTGAAATCCTTGAAAATTTCCTTGTGTGTTCATAGCGGAATGAACACTTCTATTCACCATATCTCGAAGAGTATCCATGTAGCTCATATTTTTGGGGTTGCTCTCCTTCTTCTTCCTTCTCAAGGTATGCACCTATAAAAGAAAGAAAAATTAGAACAAAATTTTCCAAAGCAAATATAAGATGCAAAAAAAAAAAAAAAATAATGTCCTTATTAAGACCACTCTAAACAATCCTTCGTTAAACTACTAGCGACCGTTACCTCCCCGGCAACGGCGCCATTTGATTTGCCATAATATAGTGGGCATGACCAATTAAAGAAATTATCGAACCACAGGGAGGAAGGTACTAGAGTTTAAGCGATCTCAAGTTTATCGTGATTTTATAAGGACGACGGAAGAGAGGATAGGAGCAAATGAATGCAATTATGCTAAAGCAAGAAATAAAGATAAAATGAATGCAAAGATAAGATGGTTCCAAATGATGCAAGGATGAGATTAACAACAATCATGACATAGATAATTAAGTAATTATGCAATTAATTCTAATCTCTCATGGACAAGGTATAGAAGCGATCACTAATTCCACCTAAACTCTCTCTCGAGATGGATAGGATGTAGGCCCTCAACAAGGCTCCCAAACGCACATAGGATCGAGACAATAGCAAACACCTCCCACTAGGTACTAATTACTCTATGAGTTCCCTAATTAGGTACTAAATCATAAGCAATATTCCCTTTTAAGGTACTATGAATTCACTAATTGTTTGGGTCTCCTCATTTAATCAACCAACCTCTCGATTAAGCTAATCAAATGTTCTATCAAAGGGTTCTAAATCTAGAAGGATATCTCTATCTCATTCTAAATTAATGCACATGAAGTGTATGATGAAATGATTCAATGAACTATCCTAAACACATAATTGATTTCTCAATCTAATCACATGCCCATGACAATTAATCACACAAATCATCATATACATCAAGCAATCAACAATCAATGATAGAAATAACACAAAGCCCATTCAAGATTAAAATCAATTTGCATAAAAACTAAATTATCCAACACCAATCATGGAGCTAATCTCACAAAGGAGATTAGCCTCTCATATCCATAAGAAAATTAACATAGACATTAAGATCCTTACAAAACATGATCAATCTATAAAGAAATGCACAAAAATTAGAATTAGATTCCCCCTTTGAAGTGCTTCAATGGAGATCTCCTTCTTCTTCTTGTGATCTCACTCTCCCTTGCTTCCTTGATCACTTGGATGGTGAATTTGATGGAGAGGATCAAGTGTAGATGGGTGGATGAAGAATGGATGAAGATGATGGTGGAAAATGGAAGAAATGGTGTGTGAGGTGTGTGTGGAAGGGGTGGAAATCGGATTTTTTTTATAAAATATGAATGGAGGGGTATTTATACCCTTTTGGGCCTTCTAGAAGGATTCTGATTTTTTTCTGATCCAAGACACGACACGAGTCGTGTGGCGCAACACGGCCATGAAGTGCCCGTGTTGCGTGAACTGATGCTCCCGCACGGCCATCGCTTACAGGCCCGTGTTGGCTACACGGGTCGTGTGCTGCAACACGAGTCGAGCTCCGCAACACGGCCAAGTGGTGGTCGTGTTGGATGAATAGATGTTGCTACACGACCATTCTGGACAGGCCCGTGTTAGCTACACGAGTCGTGCACTGCGACACGGCTCGTGCCACCGACACGGCCAGTCGTGTTGCTGCTGCCCTGATTCCTTCACTGTTTTGGCTCGTTCTCCCTCGTTTCAACTCCAAATTGAGATCCGCTTTTTCCTACATCTTCCTTATCATGTTTAGCATCAAATAAAAAGTGAAAATAGTAGGTTTAAGCTCATTCACACACATTTCCATGAAAACACAAAACACAACCAAATAACACATAAAATACGGATAAAAATATACGAAAACACATATAAAAAGACACTAAAATCTAGGTGAAAATATCACTCATCAAGTATATATGTTAATGTATGAGCGAGTACATTGTATCTTTGTCTGCTAAGAAATTGATTAAATGTGTGATCTGAATTTAATGGCATATGATGTTTTCAGATGGCATTGGCATGGAAACCAATAATCATCACGCCCAAAAGATCCTCTAAATTTTAGGCAAAGACTTGTGTGAGACCGTCGTAAGGATTTACTTGAATGATCAGAAAGTAATAACTTTTATGAAGGAATGTGATAATAAATTAATGAAAAGTGATAATGCTATTTTATGAACAATTTATAGTATAAATAAAAAGTGATAACATTTTATAGCGAAAGTGATAACATTTTATAGAGAAAGTGATAACTATTTTAAAAAGTGAAAATGGTCTAAAACGGTCTCACGCAAGACCTACCCTATATTTTAACTTTTTATTTATTTATTTATTTATTTTATGTCACAATTCCTTATCACCTCTCCAATCATCACTTTTTATGTCTAACATTTTTCTCTTTTATGCAAATTATTCTATTCTTTAAGTAATATTAATTACTACTCCCTTCGTCCCAAACTTGTTGTCTTACTTTCCGTTTTCATCCGTCCCAAACTAATTGTCTTATTCCAAAAAAAGAAAACTTCACATCAACCAATAACCTCAAAAGTTTATCTTAATTTCAAAAATATCACTCCCACCTAACACACATAACATACTTTATAATTTATTTATTACCTAAAAATACCATAATACCCCTAAAAAGTCAATAAAATTAGTCAAAAATTAACTTTTCTTAAACTTCGTGTCTACAGTAACTAAGACAATGAGTTTGGGATGGAGGGAGTATAATTTAATATATGCTCTATATCATTTATTATACTCATAGTTAGATCGCGAATGGGGTACAACTTATAGTGTAGAGCATGAGTAATGGGAGTAATATTTTTACAATAATACTGCATACTTTTTTTTATTTATTTATTTAAATAACAATTTTTCTCACCTTTTCTATATAGGGTAAAACTTGCATTATAACATTACGACGCTTTTTTATAAGTTGTACCCTTTAATATTAATTAATTCGTATACTCTTTAGTATAAAAAATTATATCCTTGATTTTCTGAGAACAAAATTATTTTTTTAATCAAACAAATATTGTATTTATATTTTAGCCGACATTTTCAATGAAAAGATTATACCCTTATTACTCAAAGTGTATACTCTTTAAAACAAAATGTTATACCCTTATACACTTTGTGCATCCGGAAAAACAAGAAACTAACTCTTTTAGATATTAATTTTGAATTACTCAAAGTACTCTTTAATTTTATTATATAATTTGTATAAAAAAGTGTATTTTTTTATCAGCATCCGGAGAAACAAGAGACTAACTCTTTTCGATATTAATTTTGAATTACTCAAAGTACTCTTTAATTATATTATATAATTTGTATAAAAAATGTATTTTTTAATCATAGGAACTTATATAAGTGAAGAGATACCCAACATAGAAGATTAATTATATGAGTGAGGCTTGTGTGAACCCGAGTGCACACCGTGCGCCTTTAGAATTTAGTATTATGGGTAAGGGTACGTTGTTTTGTTCTAAATGAT
Source organism: Pogostemon cablin (assembly GCA_023678885.1). Classification (NCBI taxonomy): domain Eukaryota; kingdom Viridiplantae; phylum Streptophyta; class Magnoliopsida; order Lamiales; family Lamiaceae; genus Pogostemon; species Pogostemon cablin. Next base: position 34,736,441 of record CM042957.1, read on the forward strand.
AAACACTTTAATTAATAAGGGTACACTATTTTGTTCTAAGGGTAATACACTTTACATTAATATTTTTTATTTTTCTTCATAAAATAAAGACTATACATCTTTAAACTAAATGGTATATAATTTAACACAAAATTATAAAGGCGCTCGGAGTGTGCCCCTTGCCCCCGGGTGCACACAAGTTTTTGCCTAATTATATATCATGCTTTAATTAAATATAATATAAAATTGCACTTTAGTTAAACATAAGATTACTGTATAACTTATTTTAAAATACATTATAAAATATAACGTGAAGTAACAACGCACGTTTTGAAATGTTGTATATTGAAATATGGGTTTGTTTTGTTCAATAAAAGTATTTATTTTTTTCTAATTTCTAATTAGATTATATTTTTTAAATAAATTTCAACTGTTTTTTCTATTTTTGCATTAAATATATCATATTCTTGAACAAAATTAAGGGTCATTCTTGGGTTCACCTGGTATACCAGTGCACCCCCATGTTAATAGGTAAAAATATAGGTTAGTGGATAATTTTTTAAAAAATAAATTAATTATTTTATTTTATTTAATGGTTAAGATTAAGCTAAAAAGTAATCTAATGGCTAAGATCGTCCAAATGCACTGATACATCAGATGCACCATAGTTGGACTCTTTCAATCCTCATAATTTTTGTGTTGAAAATTATTTTCAAAATTTAAAGACATAGTTATGAGCAAATAAAAATTTCGTATATTTATGTACCCATGCTAATATAATTAAATTAGTGTTTACATAGTTATGAGTAGAGCCGTCAAAATGGGTTGGGCCTGTCGGGCCGAACCGCACCCGCCTATATAATTGGTGGGTTGGGCCGAGCATTTCTAGCCCGCACCGCGCCTAGGACCACACCGCCTAAGCCCGCCAAATGGCGGGTTGAGGCGGGTTTGGCCTGCCCCGCCTAAGCCCGTCACATGTCGAACTCGAGAGAAATGCCTAAAGTTTATCTTTCGTGTATTATACTTTACAAAAGTTTACTGCCTTAAACATGTTATTCTTTTAATTCTTGATTTAGATTGAAAATTTAAAAAAAAATATTGATTACGTTTAGGTAATTATTTTATTTAGGGATTAATACTCCTATTTGTGTTTGTATTTACATTCTTGCATATTAGAAGAGAAAAATTATGGAGTTTGGCGATTTGAATTAAAGTAATAATATATATGATATTAGAAATATGAACAAGTGGTAAATATAAGTCGAGAGAATTTTCAAATGTTTGGAACTTTTTTTTGAAGAGAGGAGTTAGTAAGAATGAAGATTCTATAGGAATCATGTTGATATTTTTAATTGTCTTGTTGATATTGTAGTATTTTGTACCATTATTTTGGTATTTCATTTTAATAATATCATCCCTAATTAAAAAGAAAAAAAATAAAAAATTGGCGGGATCCGCCTATGATTGGGTTGGGCCGAACATTTCTAGATCGCAACCCGCCTAAGCCCGTCCGCCTAAGCCCAACAAATGGCGGGTTGAGGTGGGTTTTGGCCTGTCCCACCCCGCTGGCCCGTTTTAACGGCTCAACTTATGAGCAAATGAAAACTTAAAATTAAATTGAGGGTAATTCTTGGGTGACCCGTGGTCACCCATGACCCTCTCACACGAGGGCAAATTGGATAATGGAGAGGGGTTGAGAGGGAGTATGAGGGGGACTGGGGAACGGAGGCTGCTGTAAATTTTGGTTTGTGGGGAGAAATCACTATGGGGATCGATGGAGATTTTTGAAGATGGAGTATCCGCCATTGAAAGGGTTTGTTGGCAGCTACCTATGACTTCCACTTCGCAGGAGCCCTTGTTTTCACTGATTCGCCGATGGATTCGGCGTCGATTTGGGTTCTGTCCTCTTCAATCCTCCACGGTGATGGAGGATTTAGGTACGCGGCACTCAGATTTATAGCAGCTTTATCTGATTTCAATCAACTGCTCCGGAGATACCGCTAGGTACTCCTCACTTCACAGTCGTGGGGGAATGGTCTCCCCTGCTGCCTCGAGCAGCTTCTAATTTGCCGCCTCTGTCCAACACCGGCTGGTCTGCTTATCTTCACTGGTGCATGATTTTCGACGTCTGGCAGTGTCATTTAGATGGCAGAGGTCTTCTTGGTTTGATGGGCTTTGCCCGATTTTTTGTAATTCACGTAAGAGTCCCACTCGAAATATTTTTTACACTTTTGGTTTGAGTTTGCTCGAGCCCTTGCTTATTACATTGTTCCCTCACTTCCGATCGAACCAGGTGTCGTCGGGCTACCATTTTGTCACCCAAACAACACTCGCCATTGGTCTATACACCCTGCCTTCATGCTCTAGAGATGGCCATTTTCGCTTCGGCACAAGTTGAACCACTTGTTCTGTTTTCCCCAAAATCCAAATCCCAGTTGGCAGAAGGTTGAAAAGTTTAACCATGAAACTACAAATACTTCCATGGCTGTGATTGATAATGCTTGCACAAGCCATTGCTCTCATCGCCTGCCATTCCACCAAAGGAGGTACAGTTTTCGTAGCAACAATGAGTCTGTCATGTGAGTTTTAACCCTACCTGTTCTTCAATATATACTTGTACTATTTTTCAGAAGTCGCAACATACATGAATTTAAAAGCGAATGAAAGAAACGGAGTCTGTTGCCCGAGCGATAGAGTGGGAGGTGTTGTTCATAAAAAAAAAGGAGCTACTGGTGGATCAGGATCTTGTGAAGAAGAGATCCATTATAGGAGAAAGCTGTTTGTGCTCAACTTGCCCTGGTCCTTCTCTGTTGCTGACATCAAGAGTTTGTTTAGTGAATGTGGCTCCGTTGCAGACGTTGAGGTGAGAGAGAAATTCTTTTGAAGAAAACAAAATGGAGTGGGTTCGTTATTTAATTTGTATATTTTACTTTTTTCTTGTGGGTTTTGTAATGTAAGATTATAAAGCAGAAAAATGGGAAGAATAGAGGTTTTGCATTTGTGACAATGGCTTTGGGTGAAGAAGCTCAGGTTGTAATTGAGAAATTTGACTCCTATGTAAGTTCTTTTAGATTCTTGAATTCTTCAATTTTGATATATTTTCTATTCTGTACTGTGAATTATTTTATTCTGGATGAATACTGATGTTAAGGTGTGAAATCATTAATGAATTTTCCAGTTCCTATTCTTTAATTAAACGTATTTGAGTAGTTGAAGTTGCATTTGGCTCATTGTCTTTCTACTGAATGAAAATGTTTGGACAACTTGTCTGTAATTCACAATACTCTGCACATGTTGATACGAAAATATAAATTATGCTCTCTTGGTATAGTTGATACTTCGATGTCATATAAAGTAGAAAGTGACTGTTTTGGATGAAAAGAATGAAAGTGTGGTAGTGAAAAACAGAGCATTGAACTATTTTTATGATGATTTATCCTGATTACAGTTGGTCTCAGACAGTTTTTATGATGATTTATCCTGATTGGCATATGAAGCAGTGGAACTAGTTCTATTTCTGTCTTCAACCATGTCATGTCAATGAGCTAAGAATTGGCATAACATAGATTTTTTTGGGTGAAGTTGATGTTTGATAAATGTCTTTTTCTTGTTTTATTTTTTTCTTGTGTACTAGAGGTACTTTGACTTCTTTCTTACTATGTTGGTTTACTAATTGTGTCCATGCTTGTCCATCTTCTTGTTAACTGCATGGGTGGTTCTAATTGGGCAAAGGTTAATTTAGCCCTCCATCTTACTCCTTTAGATCAAATTTGCCCTTAATCTTATTTTTTATTCGTTTAAGCCTTTGAATTTTTTAGAATAGATCAATTTAGCCCCTTATCTTTTTAAGTAAAGGGCAAAGGTTCAAGAAAACTCTCCACCTTAATTTTTTGGATCAAATAACCCCTCATTTATTATTTTATTTTTTAAAATCCAAACACCTCTTCTATTTCGATAGAACAAATGTGATTCCCCTTCTTAAAATTTCTAAATATTAAAAATACGTGACATTATGACCCTTATCCAAGCATTGTTTATTATTAATATTATTATTATTATTATTATTATTATTATTATTATGTCCTTCTTTGTTTTATTTAATTTTAGTTACATTAATTAATTACATTCGGTAGTCACTTTTTAAAAAAAAAATATTTAAATTCGTCATTGAGGAAATCCAAATGAAATGGAAATAATAAAGAAAGAATCAGTATTTTATCTTGTTTATTAAAAAATATATAATAATAAATTAAATAAAAGTAGATATTTAAAAATCAACAGTAAGAAAAATATAAAACACAAAAAAAAATGAAAATGAGTTGGGAAAATAAAAATGGTTTAGAAATGTTTTATGTTTAATATAGGATATATTTAATATATTTATTATCGAAACGAGGGTTGAATGATTAAAATAATAGATGAAGGGTTTATTTTTTTTAGTGGTATAAAATGAGGGGTTTAATTAATCTTTTTTCAAAAAGATGAAGGTTCAAATTATCTAATTTAATAAGAATAACGGCTTATACGAATAAAAAATAAGATTGAGGGCTTATTTGTTCTCAATGAAAAGTTGAAGTGTCAATTTGACTCTTTGCCCTTTCTAATTGTAACCTAGTTTATTTCTTCTCTTGTTATATTGTTGTTAACTGTGCATTCTACTTGCTTTGATGTCTATTTTGTTCTTTATGCTGCTTTTATCTATGCGTTCTATTTGCTTTATTAGTTTGCAAGATGTTATCTTACTTATTCTACTTGGAAATAGTTGTCCATATATAGTCAGTTCTTTCTTTTATCTTTCTTTCATATTATGTACTTCTTGCTTTCTCTAGTGGACTTAAACTTTTATATTGCTCTTTGTTCTTTTTAATTATTGTGTTGCTTTGTTTTGTTGATTTGGTTAGATTTGTTATGGATTTTTTTACTTGTTTTAGTGTTTGAATGTTTAATATATTTTATTTTTCTTGTTTTCTTTTGTCCTTTGTGTACACTATACTCTGGTTTCTTTCTTACTTTGTTGGTTTACTGATTGTGTTAGTGCTTCTTCATCTTTTTTGATGTGTTCTTTAGCATATATGAGGTGTATCGGAAGCAAACAAAGCAGGGCAAAACAGGGCATGAAGTTAAAAAAATTTCAAAAACAGCTTTTGGAACTCGAGCCCAGCCCAGAGCTCGGCCTTGTACAGAAGTCAAGCACCAGCATTAGAGATGCCTGCTCGACCATGCTGGAATTGAGTTCACAACTCGAGTCGAGCCTGATGCTAGGACTAGAGTTGTGCGCGGAGCTTGGACTTGGAGTTGAGTCGAGCTAAAGCCGAGAACACGCGTCGAGTAGCGTACACGAGCCGAGTTCATGAAGGTTCAAAAAATTTCAACAATGAGCCTGCCAGCCATTTCCACCTCTGGATATCTAAGGGAGTTCACTTTTATGATTCATCATTTCTATTTGTTTAGCATAGACTTTACTTTGATTTGGATTTGTTTGGATTGGTATGCTACTTCATTTGTTATGTATTTGAGAGGTTTGCTTGCTTTTGGAATTTTAGTTTACTTTTCTATTTGAGTGTGATGGGGATATCTTGAGCTTACATGATTATGGATGTTGAGTATATGCTTTAAATTTTTGATGGATGGATTTCGTTGTTGCATGTTACATGTTTTTGTATTGTTTCTTGTTTGGTGAGTCCTTACTTGTATGTTTTGTTTGTATTTTTATAATTGTATAGGGTTTTTTAGTGGTTTGTTATGAGGATGTTATAAGTCGTTTTTGAATATGAGTGATGATGTGTAATTTGTGATAAGTGATGACGAGATATATTTAGAATCTCTACTATTTAAAATTATGACATGGTTTACTTAACTTGTTCAATTCTGAGATAAATGAAGGTGTAATAGGTTCCTTAAGGTTAGAGCAAAAGCTTGTGAGCATTTGAGCCTCAACCGTGCATTCATGGTTATTTCTTCATGAGTGGATCGATTAAGCTTTGGTAAGCTAGAACTTGCTCAAGGACTATGGGAATAAGCCCATTTAGTGGAGGTTTGTGAAATAATTTTAGGTCATCCTTGTTATTTAAGTCATTGCCATATATTTCCTTACCCTTATACATCATCCCTAGTTAGCACATTTGAGCCTTTAAGCCTATTTCTTGTTATTGAAGCACATTTCAAGTCATGATTACCCATTTAAGCCTTGTACATATACCCTTTGTGTGGGCAATTGAAGAGATGGTGGTTTGCAAGGTTTGATGTGAGAATTGTGCAAAAGAAGAATGAAAATGGCAAACAAGCAAAGAAAAGGATGAAAAGAACTCAAGCAAAATGCACATGCAACGTCCAAAACAAGAAAAAGGAGCAGAATCAACAAAAATATTCTCAAGCAAATAAAAATTCAAAGAAAGGAAGCATGCAATCAAAGGAAGCTTAGAAAATCCAAAAAATGATAGTGATCAAGTGCTTGTGATTATTGAAGAAAAGAAAGGAAGATAGGGAAGTGAAGGAATGGAAGAAGTTGATCATCTCTTAGATTATTTACACTTGATAAGTCACTTTTATCCATATTCTTCCTACCCTTACCAAAAATTCTATCATTATATCCAAAAATAAAGACCTTTTTGAAAATTAATTGAAGCTATGGTGGCTTGGGAATGTAGTCCGCGAGCAAGCTTATGGTGCATCGGGCCAATCGGTTGATGAGTGTTGATTTATCTCACTTTATAGAGTGTTGAGTGAAATTTGGTATCCAATGTGAGGCTTGAACCTGAAGGGACTATATTACTCTTTATTCTCTTTAAATTGAACTTGCTAATTCTTCATGTTATGAGTTTAATGTTGTAGGGTAACTTGATATAGTTTGTAGTCCTTATTACTTATGATGTGTTATTGCTTATGTTCATTAGGTCTTTTTCTAGGTGAAAATTTCTCCTCGTTGTTTATCATTTTCGTTGCTCGGAGACGAGCAACACTTTAAATTTGGTGGGGGGATTGATCGTTGTTATTTTTATATAGGTTTTAGTGTTTTTATGTGTATTTTCTTATGATTTTATCCGGTTTGTGTAACTTTTGGTGGTGTTTTATGTTCATATGGAAGTTTGTGCTATAAATTGATAAATGTGTGAAAATGAGCTTAATTGTATGAAAAACAGGTGAAAATAGAGCAAAATGGAGACGGGAGTCGAAACAGAAAGAAATGGCTGGAACTCGACTGCAGGACTCGAGTCGAGCCCATGCACGAAGCCCGCATCGAATTGCTGTAATCAACCACCGATGGTCAACTATATGTATCAGAAACATATACTTGGCCTTCCCTGTTGCTCGAGCTTCGAAGCGATTGATACCCTTGCTTCGTCGTCTTTTTTCTTTTTTTTGTATTCTCTGTGTTTTGTGTGTTATTGTATTATGCACTTCCTACTTTGCTAAGCTGAACAGTTGTGTTGTCTTAACTTGTTTTGGTGTTTTGATGTTTGATTTATTTTCTTCTTTTTTTTCTTCTGTCCTTTGTGTGTATTTTTCGTATTGTTTGGGAATGTCACATGGAAATTTCCTCGCACTGATCTTGGTAAACCAGTAACGAAATCTATTGTGATATGCTCCCATTTCCACTCAGGAATCTCTAATGGCTTCAAGAGCCCTGAAGGTCGTTGATGCTCTGCCTTCACTTGCTGGCAAGTCATACACTTTTGGATAAACAAGCCTATATCCTTCTTCATATTTCTCCACCAAAATGAATTCTTCAAGTCTTGATACATCTCGGTTCCTCCTGGATGTACCGTGTATGGAGTACCATGAGCTTCTGTTAAAATTTCTCTAATAAGATCCTCATTTTTAGGAACACATAATCTTTTTCCAAATACGAGTGTTCTATCGTCTGTGAGAGCAAATTCCTTTCCTTCCCCAATCTTCACGCGTTCCTTAATTTTTCTGAGAATTCTGTCTTCGTCTTGAAGTTTCTTGACCCTATCTCTTAAGGAGGGTTTAATCAGTAATGCTGTTAACACTGCTTCAATGCTACTTGGAGGTATTACTACTTCCAAACTCATTCGAGAGAACTCCGCCACTAATAATTCTTGGTTTGTTATAGAGCAGGCTAACTCCCCTTTTCCTTTTCTACTTAGAGCATCTGCCACCACATTTGCCTTCCCTGGATGGTACAGTATTGTACAATCATAATCCTTGACTAATTCCAACCATCTCCTTTGCCTTATGTTTAATTCCTTCTATTCGAAAAAGTACTTCAAGCTCTTGTGATCCGTATAAATTCATTTTGCTCCATACAGATAGTGTCTCCAAATTTTCAAAGCATGCACCACAGCTGCCAATTCTAAATCATGAGTTGGATAGTTCTGTTCATGGATCTTGAGTTGTCTAGACGCATAAGCAACTACTTTATTACGTTGCATAAGAACACATCCCAATCCTTGCTTTAAAGCATCACTATAGATGACAAATTCTTTTGTCCCATCAGGAATTGTTAGTACAGGTGCAGTGACTAATTTCTGTTTAAGAAGGTTGAAACTATTTTCACATTCTTTTGTCCAATAGAACTTAACTTCCTTGCGAGTTAATTTCGTCAAGGGCCCTGCAATCTTCGAAAATCCCTCAATAAATCTTCTATAATATCCAGCCAATCCAATGAAACTTCGTACTTCTCCCACATTTGTAGGTGTCTTCCATTTCTCTACTGCTTCCACCTTGGCCGGATCCACCTCAATTCCTCGAGCTGACATGATGTGTCCAAGAAAGACAACTTTGTCTAACCAAAACTCACATTTCTTGAATTTGGCATACAACTTTTCCTTTCTTAGTGTCTCTAGAACGATTCTCAGATGCTCTTCATATTGTTCCCGATTTCTAGAATACACTAAGATATCATCAATGAACACGATCACGAATTTGTCCAAGTACGAGTGGAAAACACGATTCATCAAATCCATAAAAATTGTTTGTGCATTGCTGAGACCAAAAGGCATTACTATGAACTCATAATGTCCATAACGTGTTCTAAAAGCAGTCTTTGAAGTGTCGCTCTGCTTGATTCGCACCTGATGATATCCAGACCTCAGATCTATCTTGGAAAACACACTAGCACCGCCCAGCTGATCAAATAAGTCCTCAATCCTTGGCAATGGATATTTATTCTTGATGTTAAGTTTATTCAGTTCTCGATAATCGATACACATTCTAAACGAACCATCTTTCTTCTTTACGAACAAAACAGGTGCTCCCCAGGGTGAAACACTAGGGCGTATGAAACCCAATTCCAAGAGTTCTTGTAATTGGATCTTCAATTCTTGTAACTCCTTTGGTGCCATTCGATAAGGTGCTTTTGAAACTGGTGTTGCTCCCGGTACTAGATCAATAGAAAATTCTACTTGCCTTTCAGGTGGCAATCCTGGTAAGTCTTCTAGAAATACATCTTCGTATTCCCGCACAATAGGAACATCCTTTAGGCTTATCTTTTCTCCTTCACTTGCCACGATGTTCACTAAGAGTGCTTGACATCCATCATTCTTCATCATTTTGATCGCTTTCATTGCAGTTATAATTCGTGGTACTACTCCAGCTTTCGCTCCGTGAAATGTAAACTTCTTATCTCCTGGGAGTTAGAAACGTACTTCCTTTTCACGACATCTTATTACAGCATGATTAGCTCTAAGCCAATCCATCCCTAAAATTACATCAAAGTCTTTCATCTCAATTATGTGAAGGTCTGCAAATAGGACTCTGTCATTTATCCCTATCTTCACCTTCTTGCATAACTTCATGGTTCGGATAGAGTTACCCGAAGGTATACTAACCTCAAGAGTTTACTTGTCAAACTCTTCACAATTATTTTCTACTTTCTTATACATCTTAGCAGATATGAATGAATGAGTGGCACCCGTATCAAAAAGTATAAGTGCAGGAGTGCCAAATATTGATAGCATACCTGTCATTGTTTCTGGTTCTTCCTCAGTTTCTTGCTGTATCATAGCATATGCACGTGCTGGTCTAGTACTCGATCCTCCTCCTACTTTAGTCTTTGGGCATTCTATTATGGTGTGTCCCGGTTGCCGACATCGATAGCATATTCCAGTTCCATATAAACATGCTCCAAGATGATTCTTTCCACATTTCGGGCAGGGAGAATTCGTTCCAAGTGGCTTTGATCCTGATCCTCCTCTGATTTTTATTTGCTTATTCTGAACTTTAGGGTTTCCTTTTCCGATTCCCGATCCTTCCCACTTGCGCTTTGCAGGTATTTCCATTGGCTTTTTGTTTTAGTTGGTGTTGTTCTTCTGTCTAGACTCAATTTCTTGAGCCCTGGAAAATGCTTCTGCAAAAGTCATCGTTCCCTGACCAACCAAGATAGTACTGATCTCGGATCGCAACTCCTTTTCAAATCATCGTGCTTTCTTCTCCTCCAAATTGACAAGGTGTGTAGCAAATCTAGAGAGTCGATTGAATTCTCTTTCATATTCAAGAACGCTCATTGTTCCTTGTTTCAAGTGAAGAAACTCACTTTCCTTGTCATCTAGATACGATTGTGGCATGTAGTTTTGAATGATCACCTCCTTGAAGTATTCCCATGTCATTCTTGCCTTCTGTTCGGGCGTTTTGGTACGTCCGTAAGCCTCCCACCAGAAATCAGCTTCACCCACAAACTGAAAAATAGCACACGAAATCTTCTATGCATCAGTGCTATCGATATAAGTGAAAATTTTATCCAACGACCTCAACCATTTTTCAGCTTCCGCAGGGTCCTCCGTTCCATTGAATGTTGGTGGATTGAAACGTCGGAATTGTTCAATTATCAAGTCTGGTTCATTTCTAGGAATAGGTTCTGGTGGTGGTGGTCGTGCATGATTCCTTGTAATGTGTTCAGCTAAACCTCTGAGTACAGTTAGTAGATCATCACCAGGGTTAGCTTGTGAGTTTTGCGCCTCCTTTTGGGATTGATTGTTTCGTGAGGTTCCACGTGTCATGATCTAGCCAAAGTATTACTAATATTATATGCCAATACACATATAAAATTCTAAAGTGTAGTCACGTCATAGTCATAGGATAGTCAATCTTAGGGTATGGTATAAAATTATAAGTCAGGTACTTGAGCAAGTCTTAGATAGACCGCTCTGATACCATGCTGTAACGTCCCGGGTTACGCTATGGGGTTGGGACGCTACTAGATATACATATCCCAATATAATAATAAAGGGAGTCGAGAATACGCAGCGAAAATGAAATTATAATCCCCAAAGCGATAATATAATAACGTAAGAGTTGCATAAAGATAATTACATATAAGCGTCTACTCACCCGAGTAGAGTAAAATATCCAAAATAAGTTCGTTCAGATGATGTATCTGAAATAAAGTTCTAACAGAATAATAAAATATAAGTCATATAAAGTCTTCTAAGGGCTTGATAACCTTCTTCTGAAAATTGATAAAGGGTGAGCGTCTAAAATACACTCAGTGGGTTAACTTAAATGATTGCACAGTTAAAAATAAATATGCATGCCAAATATACCATAAAATGTAACATATGCCATTAAATAAAATAATTTGCATATTGTCGTTCGATAACTCAATGAAAGTATTTTAGATCGAATCGTCATCCGATAACTTGTGTTAGTTGGTATATGTGCACCAGGCCGTCACCCCAGTACAAATGTTAGCATACTTGAAATACATTTTAGTACTGAACCGACGTAGCCAGTAACTTGTTTTAGTTGGTATATGTTCACTGAGTCGTCACCCCGTACAAGTGTTAGTAGAAAATATTTGTCATCGAACTAAAAATTCACATAGCACATAACATGTCATATAAGTAACACATATCACATCTTAACATAGCAATCATGACATAAAATGTAGCACTCGGTAAAGAGTGAAAGTTACCCCCACCTTGGACTTCTTAGAGATAGTAAACATGACTAGCTTGCTCTTCGGTCTCAGGTATGCCTGCAAGGGTATACTAAATTGAGTTCTACTTCTAATAATAATTTATATACTAAGACTAAATTTCTAATATTATTCTATACTTAAAATAAACTAACTATTAATTTAAGAAAATATAAATAATTAATCGTTAAATGAAATGAATTAAAATAAAATAATAAATAGAAATACATATTTTAAAATTTTAAAAATAATAATTTAACAATCATATATTACAACTCTAGTAATAAATCATAACATTAAAATATGAATACAAATGACATTAATTTTATTAAAAATGAATATAAAAATTTTATACCTAAAATAATAAAGATGGTAAACTTATAATTAATATTTAATATATAAATATATAAGTCAAAATTATAATTATAAATAAAATGTAAAAGTATATATAAAATTATAATAATACTTAGTATAAAAATATTAAGTTAAATATATAATTAATAAAGTAAATAAATAAATAATTAATTAAATAAATAAATAAATAATCAAAAATCATACTCCACATGCTACTACTTGTCGTACCAGTTTTTAAATTCTGCCCTTTTTTTTAATATTTTTACAAATTGCAATTAAGTCCTTATAATATATTAAATTCTCATTTAAACTTACCCAAAACTTTCAATTCATTACAAAATGACCCAACTTATTACAAAATGACCCAACTTGAGTTATACAACTCCAATTGAAATTCCAAAAACACCGTTGGAATCCTTGTGAGGTGAGGATCACATTAGTACTAATTTTGTATCAAAATGTTGAAGTTTTGAAAATACCAAATTATACCGTGAAGTGAGTTTCTTCCCAACTTCCTCATTTTACGTCAAAACTCAAAACTAATTATACCTTTGTGATCCTCGTGAGGAGAGCTGCAAAACGGACTATAATATCAAAGCTAACTCACACCGAAACAAAATATGACATTAAAGAGGTTCAAACTTTGATTGAGTTTTTCTCACTCATACGAAATCCATTTCACAAAAGATTTATATATATAGAATCTACGCATCGAGACGATCATTTTCGTATATAACATGATAAGGTTTGATAACAAAATAGAAATTTCCAAAACTTGCAGTGAGTATATATATATATATACGTTTGTGTGTGTGTGTGTATATATATATGTGTGTATATATATATATGTATATATATAAAATCAAATATTTACTCTATTAAAGGAAAAAAAATTTTAAAGATAGATACCTCTCCTGAAAATAATTGTGCTCTTTCTCTTCCTCCAATTTCAAAGAACGATGATATGTATGCATATATATATATATATATACAAAAAGATAGTTTGATTATGTATGTGCTTACATAAGTATCAACTCATTATTACTATATATATATATACATAGTGGAGTCTATAGTGGGTTTAGTGGGATTTATGGTGGGTATTACAAAAACCTACTAATATATAAATTGAACTTTTTATAATTAAAATTAATAAAAAACTAATAAAATTTAAAAAGCATGATAAAATTACTAAGGGCCACAATTCAATTATATATAATTAACTTTATCGAACAGATAATATATAAATACATATTGCACATTCTCATAAATTTGTATTTATATTTTATTAAATAATATGTATATATTTTATATTATATTATATTTTTTTTATAAAATTAATAAAATGAACGGGGATTTAAAGTGAAGGGAGAAGATTAATTTATCATTGACTTTAAAAATTTGTGACCACAATTCATTTCCCTGCTTTTTTATATTTTATATTAATAAAGTTTTAACTTTAATTATCATAAATACTGTTTACATATATGTATTCATATTTAAAATGTTAATAATATATTAATTTTCTCCCTTCTTTTTAAATCATCTTATTATGAATGTATATAAATAACTTTATCTAATAGATACTACTTAAACATCTTTTTTAAATTTTCATAAATTCCTATTTGTATTTTATCAAATAATATGTATATATTTATATTATATTTTATTTTATATTTTCTTTGACTTATGCAAATTTTTTAAAAATATTAAATTAATTTTATGTTTTTCCTGTTCAATGCACGAGTATAATACTAGTATTACATATTCATAATCATAAAGATTTAAAGTGAAGAGAGAAGATTAAATTTTGAATGACTTTTATAAATTTGCTTTTAATATGAATAAATGTATGTATATGGTATGTATGATATTTAAAGTCAAAACCTACTAATATGTAAATTGAACTCTTTATAATTAAAATTAAAAAAAACTAATAAAATTTAAAAAACATGATAAAATTACAATGGGCCACAATTCAGTTAGATATATAAAAAACCTTATCCAACATATACTATATAAATACATATATCACATTCTCATAAAGTAGTATTTATATTTTATTAAATAATATGTTTATATTTATATAATATTATATATTTTTTAAATTAATACAATGAACGGGGATTTAAAGTGAAAAGAGAAGATTAATTTATCATTGACTTTAAAAAATTGTGACCACAATTCACTCCCCTGCCTTTTTTTATATTTTATACAAGGAAAGTTTTAACTTTAATTATCATAAATATTGTTTACATATATTTATTCATATTTAAATGTAATTTTTTAAAAGTCAATAATAAATTAATTTTCTCCCTTCTTTTTAAATTATTTTATTATGAATATATATAAATAACTTTATCTAATAGATACTACTTGAACATCTTTTTTACATTTTCATAAATTGGTATTTATATTTTATCAAACAATATGTATTTATTTATATTATATTTTATTTTATATTTTCTTTGACTTATGTAAAATTTTTAAAAATATTAAATTAATTAAATTTAATTTAATGGTTTTCCTATTCAATGCACGAGCATTATACTAGTATTACATATTCATAATCATAAATATTTAAATTAAAGAGAGAAGATTAATTTATGATTGACTTTTAAAAATTTGCTTTTATATATGAATAAATGTATGTAAATGACACTTATAATTAAAATTAATAAAAACAAATAAAATTTAATAAGCATGATAAAATTACAAAGGGCCACTTTAATTTAATATTTTTCATGTTCAATGTCCGAGCATAATACTAGTGTTACATATTCATAATCATAAAGATTTAAAGTTAAGAGAGAAGAATAATTTATGATTTATTTTTAAAAAAATTTGCTTTTATATATGAATAAATGTACGTAAATGGCATTTATGATATTTAAGGTCAAAACCTACTAATATATAAATTGAACTCTTTATAATTAAAATTAATAAAAACTAATAAAATTTAAAAAGAATGATAAAATTAAAAAAGGCCACAATTCAATTATATATAAATAACTTTATCAAACAGATACTATATAAATACATATTTCACATTCTTATAAATTAGTATTTATATTTTATTAAATAATATGTATATATTTGTATTATATTATATATTTTTATTAAATTAATACAATGAACGGGGATTTAAAGTGAAGGGAGAAGATTAATTTATCATTGACTTTAAAAAATTGTAATCACAATTTACTCCCCTACCTTTTTTTATATTTTATATTAGGAAAGTTTTATCTTTAATTATCATAAATAGTGTTTGTATATATTTATTCATATTTAAATATAAATTTTTAAAAGTCAATAATAAATTAATTTTCTCCCTTCTTTTTAAATCCTCTTATTATGAATGTATATAAATAACTTTATCTAATAGATACTACTTAAACATCTTTATTACATTTTCACAAATTGCTATTTATATTTTATCAAACAATATGTATATATTTATATTATATTTTATTTTATATTTCCTTTGACTTATGCAAAATTTTTAAAATTATTAAATTAATTTAATTTAATTTAAATGTTTTTTCTTTCAATGCACGAGCATAAAACTAGTATTACATATTCATAATCTTAAAGATATGGTTTAAACTTTAATTATCATAAGTACTGTTTACATATATTTATTCTTATTTAAATTTAATTTTTTAAAAGTTAAGAATAAATTAACTTTCTCCCTTCACTTTGAATCCTCTTATTATGAATATATATAAATAACTTTATCTAATAGATACTACTTAAACATCATTTTTATATTTTCATAAATTGGTATTTATATTTTAACAAATAATATTTATATATTTGTATTATATTTTATTTTATATTTTCTTTGACTTATGCAAAATTTTTAAAAATAACAAATTAATTTAATTTAATATTTTTTCAGTTTAATGCACGAGCATAATACTAGTGTCACATATTCATAATCATAAAATTTTAAGTGAAAAGAGAAGATTAATTTATAATTGACTTTTAAAAATTTGCTTTTATATATGAATAAATGTATGTAAATGATATTTATGATATTTAAAGTCAAAACTTACTAATACAAAAATTGAACTCTGTATAATTAAAATTATTAAAAACTATAAATATTTAAAAGGCATGATAAAATTACAAAGGTCCACAATTCACTTATATATAATTAACTTTATCCAACAGATACTATATAAATACATATTTCACATTCTCACAAATTAGTATTTATATTTTATTAAATAATATATATATATATTTATATTATATTATATTTTTTTATTAAATTAATACAATGAATGGGGATTTAAAGTGAAGGGAGAAGATTAATTTATCATTGACTTGAAAAAAATGTGACCACAACTTCACTTTAAATCCTCTTATTATATGAATATATGCATCTTTTTTATATTTTCATAAATTGGTATTTATATTTTATCAAATAATATGTATATATTTATATTTTATTTTATATTATATTTTGTTTGACTTATTCAAAATTTTTAAAAAATATTAAATTAATTTAATATAATTTAATGTTTTTCATGTTCAATGCACGAGCATAATACTAGTGTTACATATTCATAATCATAAAGATTTAAAGTGAAGAGAGAAGATTAATTTATGATTGACTTTCAAAAATTTGCTTTTATATATGAATAAATGTATGTATATGGTATTTATGATATTTAAAGTCAAAACCTACTAATATATAAATTGAACTCTTTATAATTAAAATTAAAAAAACTAATAAAATTTAAAAAGCATGATAAAATTACAAAGGGCCACAATTCACTTATATATAATTAACTTTATCCAACAGATACTATATAAATACATATTTCACATTCTCATAAATTAGAATTTATATTTTATTAAACAATATGTATATATTTATATTATATTATATTTTTTTATTAAATTAATACAATGAATGGGGCATAATATTAGTATTACATATTCATAAGGTTATATATATATATATATATATATATATATATATATATATATATATATATATATATATATATATATATATATATATATATATATATATATATATATATATATATATATAATGAGAGGATTTAAAGTAAAGGGAGAAGATTAATTTATGATTAACTTTTACAAAAATTGCATTTATGTATGAATAAATGTATGTAAATGATATTTATGTTCTTTATAATTAAAATTTATAAAAACTAAAACAATATAAAAACTATGATAAAATTATATATATACATATATATATATATATATATATATATATAATGAGAGGATTTAAAGTAAAGGGAGAAGATTAATTTATGATTAACTTTTACAAAAATTGCATTTATGTATGAATAAATGTATGTAAATGATATTTATGTTTTTTATAATTAAAATTTATAAAAACTAAAACAATATAAAAACTATGATAAAATTACACATGGCCACAATTCACTCCTATATGAATAAATGTATATAAATGGTATTTATGAAATTTAAAGTTAAAATCTACTTACATATAAATTGAATTCTTTATAAAAACTAATAAAATTCAAAAAGCATGATTAAATTACAAATAACCACAATTCACTTATATATAATTAACTTTATCCTATAGATACTATATAAATACCTTTTTCATATTATCATAAATTAGTATTTATATTTTATTAAACTATATATTTATATTATATTTTTTTATTGAATTAATACAATGAACATGGTATAATAGTAGTATTACATTTTAAAAAATTGCATTTATTTATAGATGAATAAATATATGTAAATGGTATTTATGTTCTTTATAATTAAACTTCATAAAAACTAAAAATAAAAAATAAAAATCATGATAAAATTACACATGACCACAATTCACTCCCAAGCCTTTTTTATATTTTATTGGTTTTTATGAATTTTAATTATAAAAGAATTTAATTTATATATTATTCTATATTAGAAAGGTTTTAACTTTAATTATTATAAATTCCGTTTACATATATTTATTCATATTTAACTGCAATATTTTAAAAGTAAATCATAAATTAATTTTCTCCCTTCACTTTAAATCCTCTTATTATGTTTCACAAGTCATGCTAGCCCCAAAGCTACACAAGAAGAAGTTCTAAAACCAATAACACAAAATCCATATGCATGTAAGAAAGCAGGTAAAAAGTTTAAAATTCAATTACAAACATTTATAATTAGACAGAAAATGTTTGAAACTTAAGTACATATGCTTAGCCCACAGCATACAAACCAACTTCACAGCACAAAAAAAAATTAAAAATTAAAAAATTAGAAGGTCAAGAATGATCGAACATTCTGAATGTTTCTGCTGGTCACATTGCATTGACAGATCACATATCCACATTTTAATTCTTAGTTAATGTTAATATTTTAGCCTGAGGTGTAAGGAGTTAGAACTGAGGAACAGAATAGTGTAAGTGAATATTTGAAGTTAACTCTAGACCTTAATCTTAAATTCTTCTATTAACAAAATTTCCTCCCAAGAAAGGCTCGCACTATGTGTTTGCATCCATTAACTTAAACGTTATCCCATAAAACTTCTAATTCTACAAAGAAGGATAAGACCTAAGAAAGTGCTCATTGAAATTGGTTACTGTGTTTGTAATATCTCGTGTTTGTAGTATCATGCTTCACCCGTGCCTTCAATATTACCAACAATCAGACTTATAATCTTACCCATTACGATCAAACTAAATTCAAATTGGACAGAGATGTTGAACCTTCTCAATATTGCATTCAGAAAGGGAGAGGGCAAATCCCATAAGAGATAATAACTTGCATTGTCTCCAGCTCTTCCGACTCATCTGTGTTGCTTTGTGAATGAGCTGTTATCTTCCTGTCTTTTCATTTTGCATTATTGGATTATCATAGGATCTAAGACATATTTCAAATTAATGTAGCCAAATAAAATGAGGAACTTACAAGTAATTTATGGGAAAAGAAACAGGAAAGGAAGGAAAATTCCATTGTCATCTTTTAATGAAATTTGTTTCTAGGTGACTATACCGATGACATCCTATAAGTCTTCCCATAATCAACACTCATAAAGTGATCCCATAATCAACACACATAAAGTGATATCTAATGCTGCTTAGCTGAAAATGTTGCATTTAATACAAAAATTTAAAGAATTGATCGTGAAATTCATCTTGGCTGAAATTGAAATCATCAATAAAGGCTTGAAGGTCATGAACAACTTAGATACAGAATTCTAGTTTTGTGAAAACCTAGTGAAAACCACACAAAATCGCTACACACGACTATAGAATTCATTCCTATAATTAAAATAAACCAAGCAGTTTTAAATTTTAGAGTGCATGTTCGCAGAAAAGCTTACTAAATGAGAGAAATACTGTTATGCTGAAATTTAACAGAGAAACCAGATAGAAACACCACAACAAAATTCATATAGAATTGATAGTGAATAAACTTTCAATCTGAAGCAAACAATTTTCATGCAAGAATAAGTCAATCACAGTACAAATTCACAAAAAAGGTACTTCCAAAAAATAATTTATGAATGACTAATGCAATATAAGAATGTCAAGTGATAATGCATACTCTTTGAACAGAATTTCAAAATAAATTAACCATTTATTGGAAGTCATGAACGACCCTGCTACCAAGCAAAAATGTGTTTTTTCTTAAATAAACTGCGTCGATAATCATAACAAATATCATTGATCCATACCTCAGAGGTTAATTAGAGCATGTTATCTTCATACTTTACATCATCATAGAGAATTTTCATTTGTCTCCTGCATATCTCTAAGATCTGTACACAAAGTCATTCTTAAACATTATCTATCCATAAAACAGATAGTGGAGGAAGGAAAAAAAATAACATGAGATTTTTGTTATAGCAATGGTGGTGAGGTGGCAGAGGGGGCACAGTGGAGCATTGGATGAGAAAAGATGCAAGGGCGATGTTCTTTGGATTACCTAACTAATCACTTTACCTGTGACTCTCTCTATACCATAATTAATGAGAATTGTTCAAAAATTTTAGGAAGTGGAATAGTTCAAAAATAAATAACAAATGATAGAACTTAATAAACACTAAATTAATAAATGCATAATAATTAAATAAAGTAATTAAAAATAAGGCTATAAGGTAAATATTGAAATGGAGTAGGGATATATATATATATATATATATATATATATATATATATATATATATATATATATATATATATATATATATATATATCAACTCTTGCTTAAATGTGCAACATTAATAAGGTCCATTCATAAAAATATGATCTCGGTCAGTAAATGGGCTTCAAAGATAAACGAACCTGGCCCTTGCAGTTTCCAGTGTAATCATCACAAACATGAGAAGGTGTCACTGCCTCAAAATATATAAACAACTTATACAGATAAATTTGAAGATACTAAGCAAACAAGCATGGAAATAAATCCATGCAAAATCGTATAATAACAAACCATCAAAGCAATTAAAAATGCCCAGATAACAGTAACATAAAGCACAAAAGATTTCAAGAAGAAACAAGGTTATAATCAGAAATAAACAATGCAGGTAATAAAGCTAAGAATGCAACAACAAAAAGCACGATAGAAATCAAGAAGAGGAAGACACATAAATAGAATTGCTAAACAAACATATCAAGTAAAGAAGCCAGAATACAGAGCGCATGATGAGAGTGAAAATAAGCGTGTTTTAATATCCAATTTAACACCTTTTTGATTGATATTGTAGTCTTATATGAGCACAAGTGTCTTATATTCATTATATATGAGAATAAGGTGCACTTGAGGTATTTTATTGTGTTTTAGGTAGAAAAAGGATCAAAAGAGCCAAGTTTGAGAAAAGGTGTAATTTGTGCAAGAATGTTGATAAACGCACGTCCAATTTTTATAATTATTTTGTATTGTTGTGGAGCTCAACACTATTGATGTGATATATGGTTGGAAAGACACTGAAAAGAGGGTCGTTTTGGCATAAAGAACACCATTATTGAAGTCCGAACGAGGATGTTATGAGCAAAGTGGTGACGCCGCGCGAGCTGTGCCAAGCAGAATTGCAGTGCCACTTTCCATGGCCTGTTACATATTCAATTCTTGGAGTTTTTGTGATTGCTTTATATGGATAGAAATTCAAGGAAGAGAGGATCGTGTGAGTGCAAAAATCACTCAATTCGGAGGTCGGATGTGAAAGTTATACGCGAAACGGAGAGACTGCGCAAATCAGTTCGACCTGTGGTTCGACCAAAGAGGGAGTGGTTCGACATGTGCAAGAGGTCGAACCAAGTGCAGAATGTGTCCAGTAGTAGGGTTCGACCTGTGGTTTGACCTGTGGCCAGAGGTTCGACCTGTTTGACGAGGTCGAACCTACATGCGGGAACTTACCTTATCCGGATTTTCGAGGCCAAAACGCGTGTGATCACTTGAAAAGCCCATTCCAAGCCCTGGAGACATGATTACAAGTATAAAATGAGGCTCATGCAATCAAGGAAGACGTCCAATCACGGAGGAACACAACACAATAGATTAGAGGAAGAGAGGTCACAACCATACTACACCCCACAAGGGGGGATCACCCCCCAACCATCATCCTTTTCTCCATCCATCCATCACTTTGAAGATTCGTTTGTTGAATCAAGGGGAGAACTAAGAGGAGAATTCAAGAGCGAGAAGGACGCGATGACGCCACATCTAGGGTTTATTCATTTCCTAATTTATCTTGTATTTTCCGGACATCCGGGTAAGATCTATCCAACACCCATGATTGTTCTTCGCAACATCATGTGCTAGAGCCTTTTTGGTAGAACTAGGGTTGTGAAGGTTTTATCTAGTTAATTGAACTTCCATGTGTATACTCCGTACAACACTACTTGTGGATTTATTTTATATATGATTGTGCCTTTTTAATCCATACTCATAGTCATTTTGTGCATCAATAATCGTTGTGTAGAGTCTGAATACATAACATGGTTATTAGTTGAGTGCGTTCACTGTTGAGCAGGGTTTTAAGTTATAATTCTAAGTGAAGGGATTCCGAAGTCTTATTAGAACTATCTTATATGAATACTTATTAATTGAATTGAATTCGGGTTAATAAGTAGGATAAAGAGGATAATTTTATAGTACCTATAAATGGAGATCATATCGGGTTAGAGTACCAATCCTAGGGGGAAATAATTGATACTGATAGTACCTAGAAAGGGGGGTGAAATTATATCTCTTGCTCTGAGGTTATTCACACGTGTTACACACATGTTTACTTGTGTCTATAGAGTAGATATGCATGGTTTAGTGATGCGTCCATATTCCACAAGGCAGAATCGGACATTGACACATGGAAGGAAAGTTAATGAGTAAAACTGGATTATCCTAGAGCTACCTATTCTCCTACTTGATCCACTTTCGTATTCTTCGAGTGGTACTTTATTTTATTTGTTATTTTAATTATTTGTTTAGTAGTTGTTAATTAAATTCATCAAATCTTATTGCCTTGTCTTAATTAATTTAGATAATAATTAAATTAATAATACGCCGTCCCTTGGGTTCGATATTCACTTGGTCACCTTTCGAGACTACAATTGATATCCTTCATACTTGGGGATTAATTGTGTGTTGAGAAAACGCTCATCAAGTTCTTGGCGCCGTTGCCGGGGACGGCTGTTATTATTGATTTTATTATTTCTAGTTGATTAAGATTTTTTTCTTTTTCTTTTATTTGTGATTATTTATTTCTATCTAACCTTGAATTTTTCCGAGTTACTTGTGCGCTTGAAAAAAAGGAGAGGAAGGAAAGGAGCAAATAATACATTGATCTAAACATGGCCGGAGCAAGGCAGAATCCGGATAATATTTCCATTCGTGAAATTTTCACGAACTTTGGGAATGTCAACATGGGGTAAAAAAACAATAACGAAATCTAGGTGAAAATAACGACAATCACACCCCAAAACTTAAAGTATTGTTCGTCCCCGTACAATGAAAATGATAAACCGAGGGAGAAGTTTTTACCTAGTAAAAAGACTAAACGAACACAAGTAATAACACATCATTAGCAACAAGAATTACAAATTATGCTAAGCTATCCTACAACATTAGATTTATGATATGAGAAATTAGCAAGTTCAATCAAAAGAGAATAAGGAGCAATATAGTCCCTTTTAGTCTAGACCTCACATAAGTTTATCAATGTCACTCGACACTCTTTAAATAAGGTAAATCAACACTCCTCAATAAATTGGTTCGAATCACCATACACTTGCTCGTAGACTCTATTCACAAACCACTAAAATTTTAATCAATGATCAAAAAGGTCTTTAATTAAGGATGTAATGATGGGCTCTTTGGTAGGGTAGGAAGAATATAGGTAAAAGTGACTACACGAGTGTAAGTAATCGAAGAGGTAGCTACTTTTTTCCATCCCTTCACATTCTTTTTTCTTCCTTTCTTTTCTTTATTGATCACAAGCACTAATCATCACTTCCTTGGATTTCTTGAGCTTCTTATAGATTCATACCTCTTTTCTTTGATTCTTAAGTACTTGAGCATATTATTGTTGCTTTGCTCATTTTCTTATTTTGAAGTTGCATGTCCATTCTTTCTTGTGCTCTTTTCATCCTTTTTCTTACTTATTTACCATTTCCTCTTTCTCTTTTGTTATCTCATCACACCTTTCTAGCCACCATCTTCTTTATTTCTCACACAAAAGGTATATATCTTAGGCTCATGTGGGTAATTAAAGCTTGTAATGTGCTATCTTCACAATAAATAGGCTTATAGGCTCAAAGTGGTTGACTAGGGATGATTTTAAAGGTAAGGAAATATTTGGCAATGGCTATACATGACAAGGATGGCCTTAGATCATTTCATCGATCTCCATTAATCGGATTCATTCCTAAAGTCTTTGAGTAAGTATTTAGTTTATCAAAACTCAACCGATCCACTCATGAAAAGATATACCATGTATACATGGTCGAGGCTCAAATTCTCACAAGTTTATGCTCGACTTAAAAGGACTTTTTACAACATATTCATCTTTTAATTGAATTAGTTAAATAAAACATATCACAATTCGAAAGTGTAGAGTTCCTTAATCATGATTCGACATCACTTATCACCATAATGCATCATCACTCATATTCAAAACGACTCACAATCTCCTAAACAAACCACCAAATCAAAACCTAAACACGAATAATAAAAACAACTACACACAAACACAAATAAACCAAAGACAACACAAAGACAAAACTATAAGAAAAGACACAAAGAAAAATCACCCCATCCATGATCAATACACATCAAAATCATCTCAATCCTTAATTAAACATAAAAAAAAAACTAAAGTACGAAATTAAACATCCCAAAACAAAACAATAAGAAGTCTCAAATCCAACACTAATCTAATCCAACCAAAATAGATAAACTAATGAAGTGTCGAGCACTAAAAGTACTCCCTTAGTTATCCGGAGGAGGAGGGGGTTGATTTTTCCATGATCCCCAAGGATTATAAACACGAGGTGTGGTAGGGAACTGGAAATTAAACATCCTCGTGATCATATCTTCAATGTTGTTCGAGCGTAATCGCGTATTCTCTTCATAGTACTCCCTACGACGCTGCCCCTCATGGATCTCCCTAATCATCGCACCCTGTCTCTGCTGCTCCTCTCGGAACTCTCTCATCTCATCTCCAAGCGCCTGCTGCATCTACCTGATCTCCCTGAGTTCGTCTTCCAGAAAATTCCATCTTGCATTCCCTTCTCTTGGTCCATCTCCTTCCTCTTGGAGTTCTTCTTCTTCTTGTTCAAATGCCGGAGGTTCTGGTGCATGCTCTTCAAATACCACCTGATGAGGTTGCTCTTCCTCTCCTACATCCATGTCCACTGGCTCAACTCTCAAATTCCTTAGCTCAGGATTCTCATCTACTCTCATCTGCTGGAGTACTGCTTCCACTCCATCTCTATTCTCTCTGTAGAAGGCTCTCACAACTGCTGAGTGGTTGGGACTCGCCATTACTAGATTTTGCTGCTTTCTTTGTCCTCGCAATGTGGTGAGCTCAGGAGCAGGTAGAGGAAATGGAGCTCCCTTATCTTGCTTCAAGCAATACATGTTTCCTATGAATGATAGGAACTCCATCCTTATGAGTTGATTATAAGTGAGCCCTTCACTAACCATCGAGTGTTGCATCCCTCTGAGGTCGATGCCTAACCCTTGAGCAATCATTGTCACCATCCCTCCAATCATAATCCCTAGAGTGTTCTCTCTCTTCGCCACTCTCTCAACATGCTGAATGAAGTGAGCTGCAATGTTCACTTTGAACTCCTTGAACATACTGTACATGATGTACAACTGCTTCTCACCAATAGATCCACTCTCAAACCGACCCAGAATAGTATTGGATACTATCTTCTCAAGGTATCTCATGACTGGGTTCCTTATAGCTGTCCCTTTTGAAGAACTTGGAATGTACTCTGGAGGCTCAGTCCCATCCTCAACCAATTTTCTCCACCAAGTCTGTTGATTGAAACCCCCTTGTGGTAAGAAATTCTGATGACCTCTCATGATTGGGCACCCAAAGAACCTATTTAGCTCGTTCACAGGAATCTTCTCCCACATCTCATTGTTCAACTGAAATGTGATTGCAATAGGAAACTTGTTCCTATCTCTATGAACCTCCAAGGTGCTCATAAACTCGGCTGTAAGATGGATATAAGTGGGAGGTCTCTTATCGAAAAACTCTTCCATTTCCACTCGACGGAATAGAGTCCTCAGATCACTCTCTATCCCAAGACCCTCCATGGTTGCTTGATCCTGGAATCGAGTTGCCCTAATCTTGGGTATTATGTACTCCCATCTCAATGCATACTTCTCCCATTCCATGAACTCTACTCCGAAATTCTCAGGGTGTTGGTGATAGGGGTTTTCTCAACACACAAATTAATCCTCAAGTATAAGGATATCAATTGTAGTCGTGAAGATGACCAAGTTACAATATCGAATCCAAGGGACGGTTAAATATCAATTTTGTTATCTTCTAGTATATTTTAGACTATGTCTGGTAATTGTAAAGGTTTAATAGATAATAACTTCTAATCGAAATAGAAAAAAGAAATAGTAAGAGTAGAAAAAAGTTAGTTGTGATCAATAAGAATAATAGGTAGTTCGTCGAGTCATCCAGTTTCACTAGCAATTCGTATTTCCATGTGATGGTGTCCGACTCTGCCCTGTGGTTTGTGGACGCATCACTAAACCATGCATATCTACTCTATAGACACAAGTAAACATGCGTGTAACACGTGTGAATAACCTTGGAGCAAGAGATATACTTCACCCCCCTTTCTAGGTACTATCATAATCAATTATCTTCTACGTCTAGAATCTAACCCGATTTGATCTCCCTTTTTAGGTACTATAAAGTTATACTCTTCATCCTATTCATCAACCCGAATTTAATTCAATTCATGAATATTTATATAAGATGGTTTTAATAAGACTTCGGAATCCCTTCACTTAGAATTATAACAATAAACCCTGCTCAGTAGTGAACGCACTCAATCAATAACCACGTTATGTATTCAGACTCTACACAATGATCATTGATGCAAAAAACGACTATGAGTATGGATTAAATATGCAATCTTATATAAAACAAACCACAAGTAGTGTTGTTCGGAGTTTTACACACGAAATACGAATTACATCATGAAACTTTCATAACCCTAGAACTACCAAGGTAGTTCTAGCCCATGATTGATCTAAGAACAATCATGGTTAGATTGATCATTCTTACTTGAACCTTCAGCGAACCTCTGTCACAGCCCTTCGGATGGATCACCACCTCTACTCTTGTCTCTCTTATGATTGATGATCAAAAGCTCTTTTCATTCTCTGTATGAGTCTCCTTTTATACTTGTAATCACGTCTCTAGGGCTTAGAATGGGCTTTCTAAGTGATCTCACGCGTTTCGGCCTCGAAAATCTGGATAAGGTAAGTTCTCGCACATAGGTTCGACCACGTCAAACAGGTCGAACAACTGGCCACAGGTCGAACCCCAGGTAGAACCCCGCTACTGGAAGAATTCTGCACAGGTTCGACCTTCTGGACAGGTCGAACCACTTAGGCCTTGGTCGAACCCCAGGTCGAACCTCATCACTGGACAACTCCCGCTCCCGATTTGACCAACTGGCAAGTCGAACTCAAACGTCGTGGTCGAATCCTCTTTCCTGCGAACTGGTTCGACCATGGTTCGACCTGATGGACAGGTCGAACCACTCGAGTCGTGGTCGAATCCTCTTCTGTAAGTTCAGCAATGTTGGTTCGACCTGCTGGAGAGGTCGAACCCTCCTCCAACCAGGTCGAACCCACCTAATTCTTGGGCGGTTCGCATGGCTTCGACTCCGTCTCTTTGATTCTTGGCTCTTTTACTCCGTTTTTGCTAAGAAAACACTCAAATAGCTCCACTAACACCTGATTCATGCTAATTCACAATATATATAGGTTTTCCACCTATTTCCACATCAAAACTCTCCAAAACTAGCACAAAACATATCGCCAAACTTGTGAATTTACACACCCATCAAACCCCCAAACTTGCATGTTGCTCGTTGATAGGGGTTTTCTCAACACACAAATTAATCCTCAAGTATAAGGATATCAATTGTAGTCGCGAAGATGACCAAGTTACAATATCGAACCCACGGGACGAATAAATATCAATTTTGTGATCTTCTAGTATATTTTAGACTATGTTGGTAATTGTAAAGGTTTAATGGATAGTAACTTCTAATCGAATTAACAAAAGAAATAGCAAAAGTAGAGAGAAGTGAGTTGTGATCAATAAGAATGATAGGTAGTTCATTGGGTCATCCAGTTTCACTAGCAATTCGTATTTTCGTATGATGGTGTCCGACTCTGCCCTGTGGTTTGTGGACGCATCACTAGACCATGCAAGTTTACTCTATAGACACAAGTAAATATGCGCTTGACACGTGTGAATAACATCGGAGCAAGAGATATGCTTCATCCCCCTTTCTAGGTACTACCATAATCCATTATCTTCTACATCTAGAATCTAACCCGATTTGATCTCCCTTTTTAGGTACTATAAAGTTATACTCTTCATCCTATTCATCAACCCGAATTCAATTCAATTCATGAATATTCATATAAGACAGTTCTAATAATACTTCGGAATCCCTTCACTTAGAATTATAACAATAAACCCTGCTCAGTAGTGAACGCACTCAATCAATAACCATGTTATGTATTCAGACTCTACACAACGATCATTGATGCACAAAACGACTATGAGTATGGATTAAATATGCAATCTTATATAAAACAAACCACAGGTAGTGTTGTACGGAGTTTTACACACGAAACACGAATTACATCATGAAACTTTCATAACCCTAGAACTACCAAGGTGGTTCTAGCCCATGATTGATCTAGGAACAATCATGGTTAGATTAATCATTCTTACTTGAACCTTCAGTGAACCTCTGTCACAGCCCTCCGAATGGATCACCACCTCTACTCTTGTCTCTCCTACGATTGACGATCAAAAGCTCTCTTTATTCTCTGTATGAGCCTCCTTTTATACTTTTAATCACGTCTCTAGGGCTTGGAATGGGCTTTCTAAGTGATCTCACGCGTTTCGGCCTCAAAAATCCGGATAAGGTAAGTTCTCGCACACAGGTTCGACCACGTCAAGCAGGTCGAACCCCGAGCCACAGGTCGAACCCCAGGTCGAACCCCGCTACTGGAAGAATTCTGCACAGGTTCGACCTTCTGGACAGGTCGAACCACTTAGGTTTTGGTCGAACCCCAGGTCGAACCTCAGCACTGGACAACTCTTGCTCCCGATTCGACCAACGGGCAAGTCGAACCCCAACATCGTGGTCGAATCCTCCTTCTTGCAAACTGGTTCGACCATGGTTCGACCTGATGGCCAGGTCGAACCAACTGAGTCATGGTCGAACCCTTCTCTGTATTGTCCAGCAACGTTGGTTCGACCTGCTGGAGAGGTCGAACCCTCCTCCAGCCAGGTCGAACCCACCTACTTCTTGGGCGGTTCGCGTGGCTTCGACTCCGTCTCTTCGATTCTTGGCTCTTTCACTCCGTTTTTACTAAGAAAACACTCAAATAGCTCCACTAACATCTGATTCATGCTATTTCACAATATATATAGGTTTTCCACCTATTTCCACATCAAAACTCTCCAAAACTAGCACAAAACATAGCGCCAAACTTGTGAATTTACACACTCATCAAACCCCCAAACTTACATGTTGCTCGTCCCGAGGCAACCAATTTAAACCACAGGAGTCGTGTATAATTCAACAAGATCAAGTACAACACATATTACACATGCCACTTCATTGAATCAAACAAGAATTACTTGCATCAAATATGTCACTCATGTAAAATCAATCTAATCACACACCATTCGGAGCACTAAGTAATCTCACTGACAAGATAAGTCTTTACTCTCATTCACTCGTGCGTGAGGCACTATAGGCTAGTATAAACACTCATATCAATTCATATTCACGCGTAACCATAAGCTTGGCAAAGGTCTCAGAAATCAACTTACATTAGATTAACACTAGGATCACAAAGGACTTGTTTCTAGGTTGTAATGTTGGCTCTTTGGAAAGGGTAGGAAAATTTGATCATAGTAACTTAATACACTAGTAGAGAGTTACCTTGGAGGTTCTTGATTTCCCATTCGGCTTCATATTCTCCTCCAATTCTTCTCTTGCACTTGCAATTATCAATTTTCCTTCTCTTCCTTGCATCAACATCATTCTTCTTTTAATTGCTCGGGTACCAGTTATAGGCACTACCCTTCTCGAACATCGTTCGGCTGTTTCTTAGAAACTTCAAGCCCCATGTATAAGCAATTCGGGGGTACCAATTTTAGGCACTATCCCTAACAAGATTTAACCATGCATATTTCTTACCGAACCTCATTCCATCTTCCCTTTGTTCCACACTCATTCACCTTATTCTCTCTACCAATGGATAGGGTATTTTCAAAGCTCAAATAAGGTAATTAAAGCTCGTATATCTGGCTTGCCAAAGAAAAAGCTTTTAAAAGGCTCAAACAGGGCTACCAAAGATTTATAAGATCATTAGGAAAGGTGAAATTTGGCTAAGTGACTCAATTAATCAAAAATGGCCTAAGATCATATCCTAATATTTCATCAATTGTAAGTTTCACACAAGACTCCAAGCCAAGTTCTAGAATACGTTCATACGAATGATTCTCTCAAGAATAAACTATCATGATTAATCATGATGAAGGCTCAAATCCTCACATAGGTAATCAATTCCTAATACTCCTCATAGCACATAATCAAAATCAATTCCTCATGAATTCCATATACTTAACAAATTAGTCATGCTCTTTCCAAATGAAAATAAACACGTAAACATATGAATGCACATAATCAACACCCATACAGAGCAACGATACAAGATCAACTATATCAAGTACATTCCACTCACACATGAATCACACCCCAATCTGTAAAAATAAAAAGAAGAATGGGAGATAAGATGAATCGGAGAAACCAAAAGAAAACCTGAAACTACTCCTTAGGAGCATCATCATCCTCATCATCATCGTCATCCTCATCCATTCTATTTTCCACAGCTCGGCACAAACTGGTAATGTGTTTGTCCATCATATCAACTCGACTACTCACTCTACCAACACGCTCATCCAAGGC
Source organism: Pogostemon cablin (assembly GCA_023678885.1). Lineage (NCBI taxonomy): Eukaryota > Viridiplantae > Streptophyta > Magnoliopsida > Lamiales > Lamiaceae > Pogostemon > Pogostemon cablin. The sequence continues at coordinate 34,767,374 of CM042957.1, forward strand.
AGAATACCTTTCGTTCAGCGTGGCGTAGTTGGCGTTAGCGAGCGCGAGTTGCCTGTTCGTCTCTTGTTGTGTAGCTACCACCGCGATCAGCTGCTCATGAATTAAGCGAAGCTGCTCCGAGTACCTGGAACTGCTCGCCGCTGCTGCGGTCCTGGAGCATGCTGAGGCGCATCATGCTGCTCTCCTTCCGGAATCTCCATCTCCGGCTGCTCCTCTACCTGATCCTCCTCTTCAGACTGCTGTGGCTGAGGTGGACGGAACTCTCCTCGATCAACAATCTGCTGTAACTCAGCCATCCTTCCCTCAGCACACATCTGTGCTACCGCTCTCCAATCACCCCCCGACTTCGCTGCCACAGATAAAACGGTGTGTCCTAGAGAATTCATTAGTCTATTCCTTGCTTCCCGAATAGTTGTCAAGTTGCTCACGTCGAAGGGGAATATAAATTCGAAAGGCTTGACACCTCTCGTGAAAAACCAATCTCCATTTCTAAAATGGGCAAACCCTCCCTTCGCGCACGTGCTCATAATCAAATCGGGTTCTCCTTCTACTGGTGTAATGCCGGTGAGGTCCAAGTTGTAATGCTCAGCCAAAATCGTCAATAACCCTCCAATATTCACCTTTTGAAAACCAATGGTCTTGAATCGATTCAGCTGCGCAATAAAATAGGCTCCAACGTTGAACTTCACTCCGTGCAACATACACCACAAGGCATATAACTCTCCTCTAGACACAACACTGCCCTCCGAGCGGGCGAACAACGTGTTGCTCAGGATGCGGTCCATGTACCTCAAGACAGGGTTCTTTATTGCGGAAGCACGAGCCTGTCTAGTCTTGTAATCACGAATCTCCCCCGTGATCTCCCTCCAAAATCGTTTTACACCGAATGCAGCACTTTCTAAACGAGGGATCTCCAAAGGTGTCTCAAACATCTCGTTGAAATCCTCAGACGTCCATCTCCTACTCACTCCACCAAGCTGAAACGTACACCGATAGGGGTATCCAAGCGGGTCCTTCTCCATCTCAAACGAACAAACCACTTCCGCTGTAACATGGAAGTACGTCGGCCTCTTCAGCTCCATGAATCTTCGGATCCCTACTTGATCAAACATCCAAAATATATCATCCCCTATTCTCATTATCCTCATCGCTTCATCATCTTGGTATCGAGTGCGAGCTATCTTGTCTGAAACTTCTTCCCACTTCTCTTTAATCTCGTCCCAACCTTGCATCCTAATCTTGAAGTTATCAGGCAAACGGTCTTGTAGCCTCAGTTTTCTTGTCACTTTGTCCAAGTTTGAAGGCCTGTCATGCCTCTTCTTTGATCTCTCCTCCTCTGCTTTTCCTTTCCCTTTGCTTGATACTTGTCCCTTTCCTGAAAACAAATACTTCAATCCAACCAACAAGACAAGAAAGCAAGTATTGTACTAGCACATCACATACTCTACTCAAGACTTCAAGCATCAATGCATATTCATACAAACTATCATCTCAACACCACTTGCTTATTCAACATTTTCAAAACATCTTCAATTATACCTTCTTTAATCATCAAAACAGAACCAACAAGCATGCATTAAGCAATTCAAGTAATTCAATCAAAAATTCAACATGCTTTCCTCCATAAACTACTTTAATTCTATCAATTTCAACCAAATCAACATGCTCATTCTATGATATATTCTATATCCTTGATTAATTCACATAAAAATCCAAGTTCTATCAATAATCAATCAACCACAATCCAAGAAACAAGAATTCATATGAAACCAATCAAAATATCAACATTCACCATGAAATTCAACCATACTCAACATCAATTCTCTATTACACATCAAATTGCTTACCTAAACCTTCAATCCTAGAGTAATTAAGTTGGAAAAAAACGTACCTTGTGACTTACCCATGGTGAAAAACCGATCGAAAACACAAAACACCCAGAAACGCGATTTCAGCCCTAACTCGCGACGAAATCCGCCCAAATCCGAGACCAAATCGATAATTCAAGGTGTAATGTTGTGTAATCGGTGCGAAATCAAGTGTAATTGAAGAATTTGTGCAAGGGTGTAGAGGTTCGAAGAGGGTTCGAGGTTTGATGTTTCGAAAAAGTGATCGAACCCCTCTGAAAATTCGAACTTAAAACGCGTACCTGGCTTGGTTCGACCTCGGGTTCGACCACCTGTACTGGTCGAACCATGGATGGCGAGGTCGAACCTCTCTTCTGGACAAACAATCTTCTTGGTTCGACCAGGGGTTCGACTTGCTAAACAGGTCGAACCTTTCATGAATTGGTCGAACCTCTCTTCTGGAAAACAGAGTGCTTCCGACTGACAGGTTCGACCTTAGGTTCGACCCCATGATCAGGTCGAACCACTATAGCTTTGGTCGAACCTCCTCTCTGGACAACTTTCAATGTCAGGTTCGACCATAGGTTCGACGTCATGGTCAGGTCGAACCACTATGGCTTTGGTCGAACCTCCTCTCTGGACAACTTTCAACGCCGGTTCGACTTCCTCTGCTTTTGTTCGACCTCTGGCTCTGGTCGAACCACTGCTAGACTTGGTCGAACCTACCTCCTGATTTCCAAAACTGAGTGTTCTTCATTCACTACATACTTCAAACTTCAACACAACCTCATTAGGTATAATCTAGAGCACAACTTCAGAAATTGTTCCACATAATATCATTCATGAGTATCTCCGTATAAGAAAAACACAACCAAAAACCACTGAACATTAGGCAAATTGTAAAAAATCGTCACATCAAAATCGATTAAAATTTCAACATGGCCGCAAAAACCAATTCCCCTAACAAACAATACAAAGAAAAGATTATACTCTTAATGCTTCAATGAGGTAATGACATCACACCCCCCCCAAACTTAGTAAAAACGTAAGTCGAAACTAAGTTTGAAAAGAGATGTAATTGCCTATTGGTAAGCATCTTAAATACAAAAATTTCTTACTCACACGAAAAAAATAAAGCAATAAAACGGAAGGGCAAGCCCCCAACAGGCGCTCATGTTTAACGTCGTAGAGTCACGACGGTACCAAATCAGAACAAGGTATCATCAAAAATGACACACGCATCATCCGGCGACCTATAATGCTTCAATCGATGCCCATTCGCCGCGATAACGTCACCATCTTTGTCAATAAGCTCATAACTCCCCCCTCCTAAGGCTCGATGAATCATGAACGGTCCCGTCCACTTAGACTTCAACTTGCCTGCAAAGAGCTTTAAACGAGAGTTAAAAAGTAGTACCTCATCTCCTTGCTTGAACTCCTTGTACGAAATTTTAGAATCATGCCACCTCTTCATTCTTTCCTTATAAATCTCTGAATTCTTGAAAGCACGACTCCTAAACTCATCCAATTGATTCATGTGAGTTAGCCTCAACTCCTTTACATCCCTAAGGGTCAAGTTCAAGCGACGCAAAGCCCAAAACGCTTTGTGTTGGATTTCTACGGGTAAGTGGCACGGCTTCCCATAGACAATTTGATACGGTGACATATCTAATACCGTCTTGTAAGCGGTCCGGAACCCCCATAACACATCATCAAGCTTCATAGCCCAATCTTTTCGATTAGTTCCTACCACTTTCTCCAGAATTTGCTTTACTTGACGGTTGGAGACCTCCGCCTGCCCATTGGCTTGCGGATGATAGGGTGTAGTAACCCTATGCCTAACACCATAATCCTTAAGCACCTTCTCCAGAAATTTATTGACGAAGTGGGAACCTCCATCACTAACTAATGCTCTCGGAACTCCATAACGGGCAAAAATATGTTTCTTTAGGAAAGATAAAACAACTTTCGAATCATTAACACGAGTAGGAATTGCTTCCACCCACTTCGAAACATAATCCACCGCAAGAAGAATGTAGAGAAACCCATTCGACGGGGGAAAAGGTCCCATAAAATCGATCCCCCATACTTCAAATATCTCCACGACTATGCTAGGCTGCAATGGCATCTCATCTCTCCTACCTATATTACCCATGCGCTGGCATCTATCGCAAGACGCCACATAGCTCTCACTATCTCTAAACAAAGTAGGCCAATAAAGAGCGGATTGAAGTACCTTAGCTGCAGTCTTTTGCGCTCCGAAATGCCCCCCATTCGGTTGTGCATGGCAGAACTCCAGCACACTTTCCATTTTCATCTCGGGTACACATCTTCGGATAATAGAATCTGTACAAATCTTATAAACAAACGGATCATACCATATAAATGTCTCAACATCCCTACGAAATTTCGCAAGTTGATATCGGTTGAGATCCCTTGGAATTTCACCAATGACAATGTAATTAACATAATCCGCGTACCATGGATCCATACCTTGCGCTGCAACCACACATGCTCGCTCGGCCCCTTCAACAGCCACAGCCATGATCTTCTCATCAGGGAACATCTCTTCAATATACTCGAAAGAATTATCACAATGCTCCCTAGTCTCCAACCTTGACAAGTGATCGGCCAACACATTTTCTGTTCCTTTCTTATCCCGAATCTCCAAGTCAAACTCCTGCAGTAGTAGAATCCATCTTATAATCCTAGGTTTTGTCTCCTTCTTCTCCATCAAATAACGAATCGCTGAGTGATCCGTATACACAATCGTCTTCATGCCAACCAAATACTGACGAAACTTATCGAATGCATACACAACAGCCAAAAACTCCTTTTCAGTTACCGTGTAATTCTTCTGTGCCACATCGAAAGTCTTACTCGCGTAGTAAATGGCGCAGAACTTCTTCTCCCTTAGCTGCCCAAGCACCACACCCAATGCTACATCACTTGCATCACACATAAGTACAAACGGTTGCGTCCAGTCCGGTGTGATCAAGATAGGGGCAGTAATAAGCGCCTCCTTCAAAACCTGAAAAGCTGTTAAACACTCATCATTAAACACAAAAGGAATATCCTTTTCAAGTAAATGAGATAAGGGCTTAGAATATTTTGAGAAGTCTTTAATGAATCTCCTGTAAAAACCGGCGTGTCCAAGGAAGGATCGCACTCCTCTTTCATTGGTCGGTGGTGGAAGCTTCTCAATTGCCACCACCTTAGCACGGTCTACCTGTAATCCCTTGGCGGAAACATAATGCCCAAGAACAATCCCATCTTTCACCATGAAATGGCACTTCTCCCAATTCAAGACAAGATTAGTTTCTTGACACCTTTTCAAAACAACAGCAAGGTTAGACAAACACATATCAAAAGAAGAACCAAAAACTGAAAAATCGTCCATGAATACTTCCATGATCTTCTCTATCAAACCATCAAAAATCGCCATCATGCATCTCTGAAAAGTAGCAGGCGCATTACACAATCCAAACGGCATTTTCCTAAAAGCAAAGGTCCCATAGGGGCAAGTAAAAGTGGTCTTTTCTTGATCCTCGGGAGCAATCATGATTTGATTATACCCCGAGTATCCATCCAAGAAACAATAGAACTCATACCCTGCAAGACGATCCAACATTTGATCCATAAATGGAAGAGGGAAGTGGTCCTTACACGTGTTCTCATTTAATTTCCTGTAATCCACACATGTACGCCATCCCGTAGGAATTCTCGTGGCTATCGCTTCTCCATCCTCAGCTTTCACTACAGTCATACCCCCCTTCTTAGCAACTACATGCAATGGACTCACATGGGGACTATCACTAATAGGAAATATAATTCCAGCATCCAACCACGTAAGAATTTGCTTCCTTATCACCTCTTGAATTGCGGGATTCACCCTACGCTGATTCTGAACACTAGCTTTGGCTTCATCCAACAACCTAATCCGATGCATACAATACGAAGGACTAATACCTTTCAAATCATCAAGTGACCACCCTATTGCAGACTGATACTTCCTCAAAACATCTAATAACTCCTCAAGTTGATCATCATTAAGAGAAGAAGATACAATTACCGGATATTGTGCATCATCACCAAGAAAAGCATACTTCAAGTGATCCGGCAATGGTTTCAACTCCTCTTTTCTTTTCTCCACTGGAGTGTTTTCATTATCCAAAGGCAAGTACTTCCTGGTCCATTTGACTTCTTCCACTTTATTTCTCTCCAATGCAAACCTGACATCACCAAAAGCAAGTAAGTTTTCAAGAAATTCAATACATACCTCGTTAGAAAGTCCGTCAAGCTCCGTAGTGGGATAAGTAAGAGATTCCATCAAACATGTCTCAAGAGGATCCTTTGACAAGATCAAAGACATATCCTCCTTCACAATCTCCTCCACCACGTCAATACTATAACATTGGGACTCCATTGGCATTTTCATCGCTTTGTACAAGTTGAAAAGTACTTCTTCTTTGTCCATTCTCAACTTCAGTTCTCCTTTCCGAACATCTATCATAGCTCCAGCCGTAGCAAGGAATGGCCTCCCCAAGATTAAAGGAACATTATCCTTGTCATCATCCATTTCTAATACAAGAAAATCCACAGGAAAAACTAGCTTCTCCACCTTTACTAGAACATCTTCAACTATTCCTTTCGGAAACGTCATTGATCTATCTGCCAATTGGAGAGCAACAGTTGTCGGGGTCATCTCCCCCAAACCAAGCTTCTGAAAGATGGACAACGGCATCAAATTGATGCTTGCCCCAAGATCACATAAAGCTTGCCGTGCTGGCCCCTTCCCGATCTCACAAAGAATAGTAAAGCTCCCCGGATCTTTCATCTTTGGTGGCAACTTCTTTTGAATAATTGAGCTACAATTCTCAGATAAGTTTACCGTTTCAACTCCGGTTAAGCTTCGCTTCTTCATCAATATGTCTTTAAGGAACCGAGCATAATATGGCATCTCCATGATTGCCTCTGAAAAAGGGATGTTCAAGCTTATCTTGTTCATTATCTCTGAAAACTTCTTGAACTTCTCTTCCAACCCCTTCTTCACTAGCTTGTAGGGAAACGGTGGAGGTATCTTTGTTTTGGGAATTCCCCATTCATCACGATCAACCTTTTCCGCTTTCTCCTTTTTGGCTCTTAATCGCTTAGCTCTTTCCCATTTTTTCTCAGCTATTATGTCTGTACTTTGCTCATTCCGTACCACTGGAGTTGCATCAACATCAAAAGGAACAACAGGTGCATCAAACAACACATCTCGGCGAGGTTCGACTGGGGTTCGACCAGGCTGAAAGGTCGAACCAGGACTGTATTGGTCGAACCTCTCTCCTGGAAGACTGATCTCATTCTGCTCCGGAGGTTCGACTTGGGTTCGACCAACATTAGAGGTCGAACCACTGACCCTTTGGTCGAACCGCTTCACTGTATAATTTCCATCCTTCGGTTCGACCTGGGTTCGACCTGAAGAGTTGGTCGAACCTTCGTGATCGTGGTCGAACCGTTCCTGCATCAAAACAGAGTGCTCTGGCCGATGAGGTTCGACCAGGGTTCGACCTGTAAAGTTGGTCGAACCCTCCGCGTGTTGGTCGAACCGCTCCTGCATCAAAACAGAGTGTTCTGGCCGATGAGGTTCGACCTGGGTTCGACCTGAAGAGTTGGTCGAACCCTCTGCGTGTTGGTCGAATCGCGGCTTAGAAAATTCCAACTTCGATTCCGGCCTCATCGGTCCCTCGTACTGCGTTCCTGACCTCAGTGTGATGGTATTACACGACTTTGGATTCTCTATACTCTGAGACGGAAACTTACCTTTTCCTACAGTTTGAGTCAATGTGTTCACATTCTCTGCAATTGTACCCATCAACAATGTGAGATCTTTCACTTGAGTGGACAAATCTCTGTGGTGATCATCAATCTTTTTCTCAAGCTTTGCCTCAAGGCGATTCACTCTTTCATCATTCTTTACCATGTACCGGTTCACAGTATCCTCGAACCCAGTCTTTCCTTCTTCCACCTTTTCTCCTGGATCAACACCCATCGGAAGTTGCACTGCATTGTTCGTATTGCTCCATGAAAATTCAGGCCTCCTTGGTTGCTGTTGATAACTACCAGATGGACCACGATTATTCAAGTTCCCTCGATAGTTCCCTTGGTAGTTCCCTTGGTAGTTCCGGTTTCCTTGATTTGGGTACCTCGTTCCTTGGATACTTTGACCCATGGCATAATTTGCTTCCTCCAATTCGTCTTGGATGGTTCCATTATTCATCATCTCTTGCTGCAAGATTGGCACTCGTTGGGATATCTCGCTGATCTGCTTCTGTTGAGACTCAAGTAGCTTGTTGATATTAGACAAGCTCGAAACGATCTCATCCTCTCTCTTAGTCTTCACCATTGCTTGTTCAACCTGAGCTACCTTTCCAAGAACATACGTACCTCTAACTCTATCAGTGGGCCAATCCCTCGAATTCATTGATATGTCTTCAAACAATCTCTCGGCCTCAACGGATGACTTTATAAGCAATGCTCCATTAGAAGAAGCATCAAGTAGCACTCTCGATTCACAGTCCAATCCGTTATAAAATATACTGATATATTGGGCTTTAGATAACCCATGTTGAGGACACTTCCTGAGCATGTCCTTGAATCTATCCCACGCTTCATGAAATTTCTCTCCCCCACTGATAGCAAATTGGTTAATATCTTGCTTCATCTTAAACACCTTCGAAGGTGGCATATACCTCTCCAAGAATCTTAACTTCAATTGCTCCCACGTGGTGCACTCAGCTGCATTAATAGTATCGTACCAATCCCTCGCCTTTTCAGTAAGCGAGAATTTGAACAAAAGGATCTTCCTAGCATCTTCATGTTCTCCTACGTTTTTTTGAGTACTTGCATAGCCCAAGAACTTGTTCAGATGCTGCTGCGGATCCTCGAAAGACCCTCCTGAAAAGGAGTTCCTTTCTATCATGCTAATAAGAGCGGGATGAAGATCGAACGCTGTGTTAGTTCCCCTTGCTCCTAAAAGCTCATAATTTCCAGCCCCATTATTTCTGAAAACCTCACGGATGGCTAGATTATCCGGATTCGCTGCCATGTTGACTGTTACTACTTCCAAATTAACTTCAGTTGTAGCCTCAATCGCTTGCCAAATCTGCTCGTCAACCTCAACTCCAAAATTCAGAGCTTCAGTTGAGTCTATTGCCTTTGCCTTGCTCTTCTTCTTTTTCTTCTTTCTTGATGATGCTCCAATCTCAGGATTATACGGTTCAAGATTACCTTTCTTTGATCTTGTGAGCATACACCTAAAACGAATAAGAAAGAAAACAACAAAACAAGGTAAATAGTCCTAATAAACTAGAAATAATACAAAAAAGATAGTTTACGCCGTCCCCGGCAGCGGCGCCAAGAACTTGATAGGGGTTTTCTCAACACACAAATTAATCCTCAAGTATAAGGATATCAATTGTAGTCGCGAAGATGACCAAGTTACAATATCGAACCCACGGGACGAATAAATATCAATTTTGTGATCTTCTAGTATATTTTAGACTATGTTGGTAATTGTAAAGGTTTAATGGATAGTAACTTCTAATCGAATTAACAAAAGAAATAGCAAAAGTAGAGAGAAGTGAGTTGTGATCAATAAGAATGATAGGTAGTTCATTGGGTCATCCAGTTTCACTAGCAATTCGTATTTTCGTATGATGGTGTCCGACTCTGCCCTGTGGTTTGTGGACGCATCACTAGACCATACAAGTTTACTCTATAGACACAAGTAAATATGCGCTTGACACGTGTGAATAACATCGGAGCAAGAGATATGCTTCATCCCCCTTTCTAGGTACTACCATAATCCATTATCTTCTACGTCTAGAATCTAACCCGATTTGATCTCCCTTTTTAGGTACTATAAAGTTATACTCTTTATCCTATTCATCAACCCGAATTCAATTCAATTCATGAATATTCATATAAGACAGTTCTAATAATACTTCGGAATCCCTTCACTTAGAATTATAACAATAAACCCTGCTCAGTAGTGAACGCACTCAATCAATAACCATGTTATGTATTCAGACTCTACACAACGATCATTGATGCACAAAACGACTATGAGTATGGATTAAATATGCAATCTTATATAAAATAAACCACAGGTAGTGTTGTACGGAGTTTTACACACGAAACACGAATTACATCATGAAACTTTCATAACCCTAGAACTACCAAGGTGGTTCTAGCCCATGATTGATCTAGGAACAATCATGGTTAGATTAATCATTCTTACTTGAACCTTCAGTGAACCTCTGTCACAGCCCTCCGAATGGATCACCACCTCTACTCTTGTCTCTCCTACGATTGACGATCAAAAGCTCTCTTTATTCTCTGTATGAGCCTCCTTTTATACTTGTAATCACGTCTCTAGGGCTTGGAATGGGCTTTCTAAGTGATCTCACGCGTTTCAGCCTCGAAAATCCGGATAAGGTAAGTTCTCGCTCACAGGTTCGACCACGTCAAGCAGGTCGAACCCCGAGCCACAGGTCGAACCCCAGGTCGAACCCCGCTACTGGAAGAATTCTGCACAGGTTCGACCTTCTAGACAGGTTGAACCACTTAGGTTTTGGTCGAACCCCAGGTCGAACCTCAGCACTGGACAACTCTTGCTCCTGATTCGACCAACGGGCAAGTCGAACCCCAACATCGTGGTCGAATCCTCCTTCTTGCAAACTGGTTCGACCATGGTTCGACCTGATGGACAGGTTGAACCAACTGAGTCATGGTCGAACCCTTCTCTGTATTGTCCAGCAACGTTGGTTCGACCTGCTGGAGAGGTCGAACCCTCCTCCAGCCAGGTCGAACCCACCTACTTCTTGGGCGGTTCGCGTGGCTTCGACTCCGTCTCTTCGATTCTTGGCTCTTTCACCCCGTTTTTACTAAGAAAACACTCAAATAGCTCCACTAACATCTGATTCATGCTATTTCACAATATATATAGGTTTTCCACCTATTTCCACATCAAAACTCTCCAAAACTAGCATAAAACATAGCGCCAAACTTGTGAATTTACACACTCATCACTCGTCCCGAGGCAACCAATTTAAACCACAGGAGTCGTGTATAATTCAACAAGATCTAGTACAACACATATTACACATGCCACTTCATTGAATCAAATAAGAATTACTTGCATCATATATTTCACTCATGTAAAATCAATCCAATCACACACCATTCGGAGTACTAAGTAATCTCGCTGACAAGATAAGTCTTTACTCTCTTTCGCTCATGCGTGAGGCACTATAGGCTAGTATAAACACTCATATCAATTCATATTCACGCGTAACCATAAGCTTGGCAAACGTCTCAAAAATCAACTTACATTAGATTAATACTATGATCACAAAGGACTTGTTTCTAGGTTGTAATGTTGGCTCTTTGGAAAGGGTAGGAAAATTTGGTCATAGTGACTTAAGACACTAGTAGAGAGTTACCTTGGAGTTTCTTGATTTCTCATTCGGCTTCATATTCTCCTCCAATTCTTCTCTTGCACTTGCAATTTTCAATTTTCCTTCTCTTCCTTGCATCAACATCATTCTTCTTTTGATCGCTCGGGTACCAGTTGTAGGCACTACCCTTCTCGAACATCGTTCGGCTGCTTCTTAAAAACTTCAAGCCCCATGTATAAGCAATTCGGGGTACCAATTTCAGGCACTACCCCTAACAAGATTTAACCATGCACTTTTCTTACTAAACCTCATTCCATCTTCCTTTTCTTCTTCCACACTTATTCATCTTACTCTCTCTACCAATGAATAGGGTATTTTCAAAGCTCAAATAAGGTAATTAAGGCTCTTATATTTGGCTTGCCAAATAAAAAGCTTTTAAAAGGCTCAAACAGGGCTACCAAAGATTTATAAAATCATTAGAAAAGGTAAAATTTGGCTAAGTGACTCAATTAATCAAAAATGGCCTAAGATCATATCCTAATATTTCATCAATTGTAAGTTTCACACAAGACTCCAAGCCAAGTTCTAGAATACGTTCATACGAATGATTCTCTCAAAAATAAACTATCATGATTAATCATGATAAAGGCTCAAATCCTCACATAAGTAATCAATTCCTAATACTCCTCATAGCACATAATCAAAATCAATTCCTCATGAATTCCATATACTTAACAAATTATTCATGCTCTTTCCAATGAAAATAAATACGTAAACACATGAATGCATAGAATCAATAACCCATATACAAAACAATGATACAAGATCAACTATATCAAGTACATGCCACTCACACATGAATCACACCCCAGTCTGTAAAAATAAAAAGAAGAATGGGAGATAAGATGAATTGGAGAAGCCAAAAGAAAACCTGAAACTACTCCCTAGGAGCATCATCATCCTCATCATCATCGTAATCCTCATCCATCCTATTTTCCACAGCTCGGCACAGACTGGTAATGTGCATATCCATCATATCCACTCTTCTACTCACTCTACCAACACGCTCATCCAAGGCAGAGTACCTTTCGTTCAGCGTGGCGTAGTTGGCGTTAGCGAGCGCGAGCTGCTTGTTCGTCTCCTGCTGTGCAGCTACCACCGCGATCAGCTGCTCATGAATCAAGCGAAGCTGCTCCCGAGTACCTGGAACTGCTCGCCGCTGCTGCGGTACCGGAGCATGCTGAGGCGCATCATGCTGCTCTTCTTCCGGAATCTCCATCTCCGGCTGCTCATCTACCTGATCCTCCTCTTCAGGCTGCTGTGGCTGAGGTGGACGGAACTCTCCTTGATCAACGATCTGCTGTAACTCAGCCATCCTCCCCTCAGCACACATCTGCGCTACCGCTCTCCAATCACCACCCGACTTCACTGCCACGGATAAGGCGGTATGTCCAAGAGAATTCATTAACTTATTCCTTGCTTCCCGAATAGTTATCAAGTTGCTCACGTCGAAGGGGAACATAAATTCGAAAGGCTTGAGACCCCTCGTGAAAAACCAATCTCCATTTCTAAAATGGGCAAATCCTCCCTTCACGCACGTGCTCAGCATCAAGTCGGGTTCACCTTCTACTGGTGTAAAGCCGGTGAGATCCAAGTTGTAATGCTCAGCCACGATCGTCAATAACCCTCCTATATTCACCTTTTGAAATCCAATGGTCTTGAATCGATTCAGCTGCGCAATAAAATAAGCTCCAACATTGAACTTCACCCCGTTTAGCATACACCACAGGGCGTAAAGCTCTCCTCTAGACACAACACTCCCCTCCGAGCGGGCGAATAACGTGTTGCTCATGACGCGGTCCATGTACCTCAAGACTGGGTTCTTTATTGTGGAAGCACGAGCCTGTCTGGTCTTATAATCACGAATCTCCCCGGTGATCTCCCTCCAAAACCATTTTGCACTGAATGCAGCATTTTCTAAACGAGGGATCTCTAAAGGCGTCTCAAATAGTTCATTGAAATCCTCAGACGTCCATCTCCTACTCACTCCGCCCAGCTGAAACGTACACTGATATGGGTACCCAAGCGGGTCCTTCTCCATCTCAAATGAGCAAACTACTTCTGCTGTAACATGGAAGTACGTCGGCCTCTTCAACTCCATGAATCTTCGGATCCCTACTTGATCAAACATCCAAAATATATCATCCCCTATTCTCATTATCCTCATCGCTTCATCATCTTGGTATCGAGTGCGAGCTATCTTGTCTGAAACTTCTTCCCACTTCTCTTTGATCTCATCCCAATCTTGCATCTGAATCTTGAAGTTATCGGGTAAACGATCTTGTAGCCTCAGTTTCCTTGTCACTTTGTCCAAATTCGAAGGCCTGTCATGCCTCTTCTTCGATCTTTCCTCCTCTGCCTTTCCTTTACCTTTACTTGATCCTTGTCCCTTTCCTGAAAACAAATACTTCAATCTAACCAACAAGACAAGAAAGCAAGTATTTTACTAGCACATCACATACTCTACTCAAGACTTCAAGCATCAATGCATATTCACACAAACTATCATCTCAACACCACTTGCTTATTCAACATGCTCAAAACATCTTCAATCACACCTTCCTTAATCATCAAAACATAACCAACAAGCATGCATTAAGCAATTCAAGTAATTCAATCAAAAATTCAACATGTTTCTCTCAATGAACTACTTCAATTTCTTCAATTTCAAACTAAATCAACATGCTCATTCTATGATATGTTCTATATCCTTGATCAATCTACATAAAAATTCAAGTTCTATCAATAATCAAACAACCAAAAAACCAAGAAACAAGAATTCATATGAACAAGTCACAATATCAACATTCACCATGAAATCCAACCATACTCAACATCAATCCTCTTATTCACATCGAATTTCTTACCTAAACCCTTTTGACTTGCCCATGGTGAACAACCGATCAAGAACACACAACAACCAAAAATCGCGATTTCAGCCCTAACTCGCGATGAAACCCGCTCAAATCCGTGACCGGATCGAAAATTCAAGGTGTAGTGTTGTGTAATCTGTGTGAAATCAAGTGTAATTGAAGAATTTGCGCAAGGGTGTAGAGGTTCGAAGAGGGTTCGAGGGTTGGTGTTTCGAAAAAGTGATCGAACCCCTCTGAAAAATCAAACTTAAATCGCGTACCTGGCTTGGTTCGACCTCAGGTTCGACCTCCTGAACAGGTCGAACCATGGATGACGAGGTCGAACCTCTCTTCTGGAAAAATGATCTTCTCGGTTCGACCTGGGTTCGACTTGCTGATCAGGTCGAACCATCCTTGAATTGGTCGAACCCCACTCCTGGAAAACAGAGTGCTTTGAACTGACTGGTTCGACCTTAGGTTCGACCTTCTGAACAGGTCGAACAACTATGGCTTAGGTCGAACCACCTCACTGGACAACTTTCGACGCCGGTTCGACTTCTTCTACTTTTGTTCGACCTCTGACACTGGTCGAACCACTCCTAGTGTTGGTCGAACCATCCTCCTGATTTTCAAAACTGAGTGTTCTTCATTCACTACACACTTCAAGCTTCAACACAACTTCATTAGGTACAATCTAGAGCACAACTTCAAAAATTATTCCACAAAACATCATTCATGAGTAACTCCGTAAAAGAAAACACAACTAAAAACCACTGAACATTAGGCAAGTTGTAAAAAATCGTCACATCAAAATCGATTAAAATTTCAATATGGCCGCAAAAACCAACTCCCCTAACAAACAATACAAAGAAAAGATTATACTCTTAATGCTTCAATGAGGTAATAACATCACACCCTCCCCCAAACTTAGTAAAAACATAAGTCGAAATTAAGTTTGAAAAGAGATGTAATTGCCGATTAGTAAGCATCTTAAATATAAAAATTTCTTACTCACACAAAAGAAATAAAGCAATAAAACAGAAGAGTAAGCTCTCAACAAGCGCTCATGTTTAACGTCGGAGAGTCACGACGGTACCAAATCAGATCAAGGTATCATCAAAAATGACACACGCATCATCCGGCGACCTATAATGCTTCAACCGATGCCCATTCGCCGCGATAACGTCTCTATTTTTGTCAATAAGCTCAAAACTCCCCCCTCCTAAGGCTCGATGAATCATGAACGGTCCCGTCCACTTAGACTTCAACTTGCCTGCAAAAAGCTTCAAACGAGAGTTAAAAAGTAGTACCTCATCTCCTTGCTTGAACTCCTTGTATGAGATCTTAGAATCATGCCACCTCTTCATT
Organism: Pogostemon cablin; assembly: GCA_023678885.1. Taxonomy (NCBI): domain Eukaryota; kingdom Viridiplantae; phylum Streptophyta; class Magnoliopsida; order Lamiales; family Lamiaceae; genus Pogostemon; species Pogostemon cablin. Next base: position 34,782,947 of record CM042957.1, read on the forward strand.
CTTTCCTTATAAATCTCTGAATTCTTGTAAGCACGACTCCTAAACTCATCCAATTGATTCATGTGAGTTATCCTCAACTCCTTCACATCCTTAAGGGTCAAGTTCAAGCGTCGCAAAGCCCAAAACGCTTTGTGTTGAATCTCTACAGGTAAGTGGCACGGCTTCCCATAGATAATTTGATACGGTGACATATCTAACATCGTCTTGTAAGCGGTCCGGAACCCCCATAACACATCATCAAGCTTCATAGCCCAATCCTTTCTATTAGTTCCTACCACTTTCTCCAGAATCTGTTTGACTTGATAGTTGGAGACCTCTGCTTGCCCATTCGCTTGCGGATGATAGGGTGTAGTAACCCTATGCTTAACACCATAATCCTTAAGCACCTTCTCAAGAAATTTATTGACGAAGTGGGAACCTCCATCACTAACTAGTCTCTAGGAACTCCATAACGGGCAAAAATATGCTTCTTCAAGAAAGATAAAACAATTTTCGAGTCATTAACACGAGTAGGAATCGCTTCCACCCACTTTGAAACATAATCCACCGCAAGAAGAATGTAGAGAAACCCATTCGACGGGGGAAAAGGCCCCATAAAATCGATCCCCCATACATCAAATATCTCCACAACTATGCTAGACTGCATTGGCATCTCATCTCTCCTACCTATATTTCCCATACGCTGACATCTATCGCAAGACGCCACATAGCTCTCACTATCCCTAAACAATGTAGGCCAATAAAGAGCGGATTGAAGTACCTTAGCTGCAGTCTTTTGCGCTCCAAAATGCCCCCCATTTGGTTGTGCATGGCAGAACTCAAGCACACTCTCCATTTCCATCTCGGGTACACATCTTCGGATAATAGAATCTGTACAAATCTTGTAAACAAACGGATCATACCATATAAATGTCTCAACTTCCCTCCGAAATTTCGCAAGTTGATATCGGTTGAGATCCCTTGGAATTTCTCCAATGACAATGTAATTAACATAATCCGCGTACCATGGATCCATACCTTGCGCTGCGACCACACACGCTCGCTCAGTTCCTTCAACAGCCATAGCCATGATCTTCTCATCAGGGAACATTTCTTCAATATACTCAAAAGAATTATCACAATGCTCTCTAGTCTCCAACCTTGACAAGTGATCTGCCAACACATTTTCTGTTCCTTTCTTATCCCGAATCTCCATGTCAAACTCCTGAAGTAGTAGAATCCACCTTATAATCCTAGGCTTCGTCTCCTTCTTCTCCATCAAATACCGAATCGCTGAATGATCCGTATACACAATCGTCTTCATGGCAACCAAATACTGACGAAACTTATCGAATGCATACACAACAGTCAAAAACTCCTTTTCAGTCACCGTGTAATTCTTCTGTGCCGCATCGAAAGTCTTACTCGCGTAGTAAATGGCTCAGAACTTCTTCTTCCTTAGCTGCCCGAGCACCACACCCAATGCTACATCACTTGCATCACACATAAGTACAAACGGTTGAGTCCAGTCCGGTGTGATCAAGATAGGGGCAGTAATAAGCGCCTCCTTCAAAACTTGAAAAGTTGTTAGACACTCATCATTAAACACAAAAGGAATATCCTTTTCAAGTAAATGAGATAAGGGCTTAGAGTATTTTGAGAAGTCTTTTATGAATCTCCTGTAAAAACCGGCATGTCCAAGGAAGGACCGCACTCCTCTTTCATTGGTCGGTGGTGGAAGCTTCTCAATTGCCACCACTTTAGCACGATCTACTTGTAATCCCTTGGCGGAAACATGATGCCCAAGAACAATCCCATCCTTCACCATGAAGTGGCACTTCTCCCAATTCAAGACAAGATTAGTTTCTTGACACCTCTTCAAAACAATAGCAAGGTTAGACAAACAAATATCAAAAGAAGAACCAAAAACTGAAAAATCGTCCATGAATACTTCCATGATCTTCTCTATCAAACCATCAAAAATTGCCATCATGCATCTCTGAAAAGTAGCAGGCGCATTACACAATCCAAACGTCATCTTCCTAAAAGCAAAGGTCCCGTAGGGGCAAGTAAAAATGGTCTTTTCTTAATCCTCGAGAGCAATCATGATTTGATTGTACCCCGAGTATCCATCCAAGAAACAATAAAACTCATACCCTGCAAGACGATCCAACATTTGATCCAAAAAAGGAAGAGGAAAATGGTCCTTACACGTGTTCTCATTTAATTTCCTGTAATCCACACATGTACGCCATCCCGTAGGAATCCTCGTGGCTATAGCTTCTCCATCCTCAGCTTTCACTACAGTCATACCCCTCTTTTTAGCAACTACATGCAATGGACTCACATGGGGACTATCACTAATAGGATATATAATTCCAGCATCCAACCACGTAAGGATTTGCTTCCTTATCACCTCTTGAATTGCGGGATTCACCCTACGCTGATTTTGAACACTCGTCTTGGCTTCATCCAACAACCTAATCCAATGCATACAATACGAAGGACTAATACCTTTCAAATCATCAAGTGACCACGCTATTGCAGACTTGTACTTCCTTAAGACATCTAATAACTCCTCAAGTTGATCCTCATTAAGGGAAGAAGATACAATTACCGGATATTGTGCATTATCACCAAGAAAAGCGTACTTCAAGTGTTCCGGCAATGGTTTCAACTCCTCTTTTCTTTCTTCCACTGGAGTGTTTTCGTTATCCAAAGGCAAGTACTTCCTGGTCCATTTGACTTCTTCCACCTTATTTCTTTCCAATGCAAACCTGTCATCACCCAAAGCAAGTAAGTTTTCAAGAAATTCAATACATACCTCGTTAGAAAGTCCGTCAAGCTCCGTAGTGGGATAAGTAAGAGACTCCATCAAACATGTCTCAAGAGGATCCTTTGACAAGATCAGAGACATATCCTCCTTCACAATCTCCTCCACCACGTCAATACTATAACACTGGGACTCCATTGGCATCTTCATTGCTTTGTCCAAGTTGAAAAGTAATTCTTCTTTGTCCATTCGCAACTTCAGTTCTCCCTTCCGAACATCTATCATAGCTCCAGCCGTAGCAAGGAATGGCCTCCCCAAGATTAAAGGAATATTATCCTTGTCATCATCCATTTCTAGTATAAGGAAATCCACGGGAAAGACTAGCTTCTCCACCTTTACAAGAACATCTTCAACAATACCTTTCGGAAACGTCATTGATCTATCTGCCAATTGGAGAGCAATAGTTGTCGGAGTTAGCTCCCCCAAACCAAGCTTCTGAAAGATGGACAATGGCATCAAATTGATGCTTGCCCCTAGATCGCACAAAGCTCGCCGTGCTAGCCCCTTCCCGATCTCACATAGAATAGTAAAGCTCCCCGGATCTTTCATCTTTGGTGGCAACTTCTTTTGAATAATTGAGCTACAATTCTCAGATAAGTTTACCGTTTCAACTCCGGTTAAGCTTCGCTTCTTCATCAATATGTCTTTAAGGAATCGAGAATAATATGGCATCTCCATGATTGCCTCTGAAAAAGGGATGTTCAAGCTTATCTTGTTCATTATCTCTGAAAACTTCTTGAACTTCTCTTCTAATCTCCTTTTCGGCTCTTAATCGCTTAGCTCTTTCCCATTTTTTCTCAGCTATTATGTCTGTACTTTGCTCATTCCGTACCACTGGAGTTGCATCAACATCAAAAGGAACATCAGGTGCATCAATCAAAACATCTTGGCGAGGTTCGACTAGGGTTCGACCAGTTTGAGAGGTCAAACCAGGATTGTATTGGTCGAACCTCTCTCCTGGAAGACTGATCTCATTCTGCTCCGGAGGTTCGACTTGGGTTCGACCAGCATTGGAGGTCGAACAATTGCCCCCGAGGTCGAACCGCTTCACTGTATAATCTCTATCTTCCGGTTCGACCTGGGTTCGACCTGAAGGGTTGGTCGAACAATTTCGATCGTGGTCGAACCATTCCTGCATCAAAATAGAGTGCTCTTGCCGATGAGGTTCGACCATGGTTCGACCTGTATGCCAGGTCGAACCCTCTGAGTGTTGGTCGAACCGTTCCTGTGACAAAACAGAGTACTTTTGTTGATGAGGTTCGACCATGGTTCGACCTGTATGCCAGGTTGAACCCTCTGAATTTTGGTCGAACCGAGGCTTAGAAAATTCCAACTTTGATTCTGGCCTCATCGGTCCCTCGTACTGCGTTCCCGACCTCAGTGTGATGGTATTACACGACTTCAGATTCTCTATACTCTGAGACGGAAACTTCCATTTTCCTACAGTTTGAGTCAATGTGTTCACATTCTCTGCAATTGTACCCATCAACAATGTGAGATCTTTCACTTGAGTGGACAAATCTCTGTGGTGATCATCAATCTTTTTCTCAAGTTTTGCCTCAAGGCGGTTCACTCTTTCATCATTCTTTACCATGTACCGGTTCACAGTATCCTCAAAACCAGGCTTCTCTTCTTCCACCTTTTCTCCCGGATCAACACCCATCGGAAGTTGCACTGCATTGTTCGTATTGCTCCATGAAAATTCAGGCCTCCTTGGTTGCTGTTGATAACTACCAGAGGGATCACGATTATTAAAGTTCCCTCGATAGTTCCCTTGGTAATTCCGATTTTCTTGATTTGGGTACCTCATTCCTTGAATACTTTGACCCATGGCATAATTTGCTTCCTCCAATTCTTCTTGGATGGTTCCATTATTCATAATCTCTTGCTGCATGATTGGCACTCGTTGAGATATCTCGCTGATCTGCTTCTGTTGAGACTCAAGTAGCTTGTTGATATTGGACAAGCTCGAAACGATCTCATCCTCTCTCTTTGTTTTCACCATTGCTTGTTCAACCTGAGCTACCTTTCCAAGAACATACGTACCTCTAACTCTATCAGTAGGCCAATCCCTCGAATTCATCGATATGTCTTCAAACAATCTCTCGGCCTCAACGGATGACTTTGTAAGCAATGCTCCATTAGAAGAAGCATCAAGTAGCACTCTTGATTCACAGTCCAATCCATTATAGAATATACTGATATATTGGGCTTTAGATAACCCATGTTGAGGGCACTTCCTGAGCATGTCCTTGAATCTATCCCATACTTCATGAAATTTCTCACCTCCACTGATAGCAAATTGGTTAATATCTTGCTTCATCTTAAACACCTTCGAAGGTGGCATATACCTTTCCAAGAACCTTAACTTCAATTGCTCTCACGGGGTGCACTCAGCTGCGTTAATAGTATCGTACCAATCCCTCGCCTTTTCAGTAAGCGAGAATTTGAACAAAAGGATTTTCCTAGCATCTTCATGTTCTCCTACGTCTTTTTGAGTACTTGCATAGCCCAAAAACTTGTTCAGATGCTGCTGTGGATCCTCGAAAGACCCTCCTGAAAAGGAGTTTCTTTCTATCATGCTAATAAGAGCGGGATGAAGATCGAATGCTGTGTTTGTTCCCCTTGCTCTTAAAAGCTCATAATTTCCAGCCCCATTATTTCTGAAAACCTCTCGGATGGCTAGATTATCCGGATTCGCTGCCATGTTGACTGTTTCTACTTCCAAATTAACTTCAATTGTAGCCTCAATCGTTTGCGAAATCTGCTCGTCAACCTCGACTCCAAAATTCAGAGCTTCAGTTGGGTCAATTGTCTTTGCCTTGCTCTTTTTCTTCTTCTTCTTTCTCGATGATGCTCCAATCTCAGGATTATACGGTTCAAGATTACCTTTCTTTGATCTTGTGAGCATACACCTAAAACGAATAAGAAAGAAAACAACAAAACAAGGTAAATAGTCCTAATAAACTAGAAATAATACAAAAAAGATATTTTACGCCGTCCCCGGCAATGGCGCCAAGAACTTGATAGGGGTTTTCTCAACACACAAATTAATCCTCAAGTATAAGGATATCAATTGTAGTCGCGAAGATGACCAAGTTACAATATCGAACCCAAGGGACGGTTAAATATCAATTTTGTTATCTTCTAGTATATTTTAGACTATGTTTGGTAATTATAAAGGTTTAATGGATAATAACTTCTAATCGAAATAGCAAAAAGAAATAGTAAGAGTAGAGAAAAGTTAGTTGTGATCAATAAGAATAATAGGTAGTTCGTCGGGTCATCCAGTTTCACTAGCAATTCGTATTTCCATGTGATGGTGTCCGACTCTACCCTGTGGTTTGTGGACGCATCACTAAACCATGCATATCTACTCTATAGACACAAGTAAACATGCGTGTAACACGTTGATGAGCGTTTTCTCAACACACAATTAACCCCAAGTATTAAGGATATCAATTGTAGTTTCGAAAGGTGACCAAGTGAATATCGAACCTAAGGGACGGCGTATTATCAATTAAATTATTATCTAAATTAATTAAGACAAAGCAATAAGAGTTTGATGTTTGATTATAACTAAAATACTAAATTAAATAACAAATAAAATAAACTATCACTCGAAGAATACGTAGGTGGATCAAGTAGGAGAATAGGTAGCTCTAGGATAATCCAGTTTTACTCATTAACTTCCCTTCCATGTGTCAATGTCTGACTCTGCCTTGTGGAATATGGACGCATCACTAAACCATGCATATCTACTCTATAGACACAAGTAAACATACATGTAACACGTGTGAATAACCTCGGAGCAAGAGATATAATTTCACCCCCCTTTCTAGGTACTATCAGTATCAATTATTTCCCCATAGGATTGGTACTCTAACCCGATATGATCTCCCTTTATAGGTACTATAAAGTTATCCTCTTTATCCTACTTAATAATCCAAATTCAATTCAATTAATAAGTATTCATATATGATAGTTCTAATGAAGCTTCGGAGTCCCCTCACTTAGAATCATAACATGGAATCCTGTTCAGCGGTGAACGCACTCAATCTACAACCAAGATATATATTCAGACTCTATATACCAATTGAAGATGCACAAAACGACCGTGAATATGGATTAAGAAAGTACAATCATATATAAAATAAACCACAAGTAGTGTTGTACGGAGTGTATACATGGAAGTTCAATTAACTAGATAAAACCTTCAAACTCCTAAATCTACCAAAAAGGCTCTAGCCCATGATGTTTCGAATAACAATCATGGGTGTTGGATAGATCTTACCCGGATGTCCAGAAAATACAAGATAAATTAGGAAATGAATAAACCCTTGATGTAGCGTCTTCATGCCCTTCTCCATCTTGAATCCTCCTCTTGGTTCTCCTCTTGATTTCACAAAAGAATCTTCAAAGTGATGGATGGATGAAGGAAAGGAAGTGGATGATGGATGGGGGGTGATCCCCCCTTGTGGGGTGTTGTATGTTGTGGCCTCTCTTCGGTGATTGGTGACGTTTTTCTTGACTGTATGAGCCTCCTTTTATACTTGTAATCACGTCTCTAGGGCTTGGAATGGGCTTTTCAAGTGATCCCTCGCGTTTTGGCCTCGAAAATACGTAAGTTCCCGCATGTATGTTCGACCTCGTCAAACAGGTCGAACCACTTGCCACAGGTCGAACCACAGGTCGAACCCTGCTACTGGATTTGCGTAGTCTCTCCGTTTCGCGTATAACTTTCACATCCGACCTCCAAATTGAGTGATTTTTGAGCTCACGCGATCCTCTCTTCCTTGGCTTTCTATCCATATAAAGAAATCACAAGAACTCCAAGAATTGAATATGTAACAGGCCATGGAAAGTAGCACTGCAATTCTATTCGGCACAGCTCGCGCGGCGTCACCACTTTGCTCATAACTTCCTCGTTCGGACTCCGAATGGGATGTTCTTTACGCCAAAACGACCCTCTCTTCAGTGGCTTTCCAACCATATATACAAATCCAATTCAAAGCTCCACATCAATACAGAATAATTACACAAGTTGGATGTGCGTTTATCAGCATTCTTGCACAAATTGCACCTTTTCTCAAACTTGGCTCTTTTCATCCTTTTTCCACCTAAAACACAACAAAACACCTCAAGTGCACCTTTTTCTCACATATAATGAATATAAGACATTTGTGCTCATATAAGACTACAATATCAATCAAAAAGGTGTTAAATTGGATATTAAAACACGCTTATTTTCACTCTCATCAAACCCCCAAACTTACCCGTTGCTCGTCCCGAGGCAACAAAATAAAAATAAAGAGAAAGAGAGAGTAAGAAAATTAGCGGGGAAACAAGGACTATGATCAATACCCCATTCAAAATACAATTGTCATCAACTTAGGTCATGCAACTCTTATCACGTGTAATAATCAATTCATAGCATACAAGTTAAGACAATCACCACCAATTCAAATGCTCCATCAAAATGTTCTCACGGGAAGTATATATATGATCTCTCACTCAAGTGTAAAAGATGTACACTTATGGGTTAAGGTGTTTACGCTCAGATTCAATTCAAGTGCATGCGTAACCATAAGCTTGCCAAAAGTCTCAAACTCTCCACCACTAAAAGTATGATTCGACAATGGAATCAAAAAGGACTTTTCTTTTGGATGTAATGTTGGCTCTTTGGTTAAGGTAGGAAATATATGGACAATGTGACTCAAATAGTGGAGAACTAAAGCTGATTGATCACTTCAACTTTCATCCTCTCTTCCTTTTCAATGCAGACGATTTTCATTCCTTCTTCACCTTCAAGCACAATTATTTTTCTTTTCTCAAGCTCATCCGTTTTTTCCTTCTCTTTTTCTGCTTTTTCTCTTGAAGTACCAGTTTCGGGCACTACCTCACGCATCCTCCATAGGGTACTAGATTTAAGCACTACCCTAGGGTATTTGATTCAATGGAGTACTAGATTTAAGCACTACTCCATGCTTCTCCTTAAATGCATTATCAAAATCCATCACTAATTCAATACCAATTTCATTCCTTCCCAAGCTGTTCGTTATCAAGCTCTATCAACATACTTTGAAAAGCCATTAATTCTCCACTAATAAGACAATCAAGGCTCAAAAAATTAAGATGCTCAAAGTGGTTATTTCACGTAGGCTGCCAAAGAATGAGGTTTTTAGGCTCAACGGGGCTAATTATGGATAAACAATCATATGGTATAGGGAATTATTTGGCTAAGTGACTTATAAATTCAAAGATGGCCTAAAATCATCTCCCATTATCTATCACACATGTAGTTTCAAGTAAGACAAGAGGCAAGTTCTAGAATACACACACAAGAACGATACTCACCAGAAAGAAATATCATGTGATTATGTAACATGATCAACAAGGCTCAAAATCTCACATGGGTATTTAACAAGTAACAGAGTACCTTTCATGGTAAGTAATATCCCACAAGTATACATAGAACTTCATACCACAATATAACTCAAGTACACTTCCTTCATCAATTTCAAGAGCATATGAATTTCAAAGACAATTTTAACAATATAAGCTCACATGGATCACCACCATAAACTCAATCCTTCCACTCCATGAATTAAAAGCACTTATAAAAATTAGAAAAAGGAAACGAGGGCACCTGATTTCTCCTTCAAAACGCACGAGCTCTTCGAGTTAAAGCCATAGTGTAGAACTCGTCTTGCCACCTAGTTACCCTTTTTCTATCATCAAAGCTCAAACAAACTCATCATCACATGATTCATCAATAATTAAATAGGAGAACTATAAGAAAGAATTAATTGACTATCTAATCGACTCCACACACTAGAAACACCACTGAACACTAGGCAAATTGCAAAAAAATCGACACATCAAAACCGATTAAAGTTTCAATATACCGCAAAAAATCAACTCCCCTAGCAAACATTACAAAGAAAATATTATACTCTTGGTGCTTCAATGAGGTAAGTACATCACACCCCCCAAACTTAGTAAAAACGTAAGTCGAAACTAAGTTTGAAAAAGATGTAATTGCCGATTGGTAAGCACCTCAAATACAAAAATTTCTTACTCACACGAAATAAATAAAGCAATAAAACGGAAGGGCAAGCCCCCAACAGGCGCTCACGTTTAACGTCGGAGAGTCACGATGGATTACCACTTTGAACTACTGGATCACAGGACGGTCTTGTCGCATCCTCACCTTCAAGTACTTTCTTTCCCTCTTCTTATCTACACTCAACACCTCACCTTTCTTGGTCACAAAAATATGATCATTGAAATTTCCTTGCTCCCATGGCTGTCTAGACTTCTCCTTGTCAACCTTCCACTGAAATTCAGAATCACCTGTCTTAGAAAAATCAAGATTAAACAAGTTAAAAACCACATCAATGCTCTTGCACGATTGAGTCCCTATGGGTATCTTCATTGCATGATCAAGAGAGAAAACCACATATTCATTATACATCTGCAGTCTAAGCTTTCCTTCCTTAACATCTATCATAGCTCCAGCTGTGGCAAGGAACGGTCGTCCCAAAATAAGGGGAATGTCACCCTTATCATCTTCCATCTCAAGTACAAGAAAATCCACGGGAAAAACTAACTTATCCACTCTCACAAAAACATCTTCAATCAAACCCTTCGGACAAGTCATGGATCTATCCGCCAATTGAAGAGCAATATTCGTAGGAGTTAACTCCCCCAAACCAAGCCTTTTAAATATGGACAAAGGCATCAAATTAACGCTTGCCCCTAAATCACACAAGGCTTTATGTGCCGACCCTTTTCCAATGTCACAAAGAATGGTGAAGCTTTCAGATCCTTTAACTTTGCAGGCAGCTTCCTTTGAAGGATCGAGCTGCAATTCTCTGATAGGTTCACCGTCTCTACTCCGTTCAAGCTTCTCTTCTTTGATATAATATTCTTGAGGAATCGGGCATAGTATGGAATCTCCATGATTGCTTCAGAGAAAGGAATGTTCAAGCTTACTTTGCTTATGACATCGTGAAACCTCTTGAACTTTTCTTCCAATCCCTTCTCGGCCAATCTCGAAGGAAACGGAGGAGGTATCTTGGTCTTTGGTCTTCCCCATTCATCACGTTCAACCTCCTTCGCTTTATCCTTCTTGGCTCGCAATCTCTTTGCTTCTTCCCACTTCTTCTCAGCTATTATCTCTGTACTTTGCTCATTCCGAACCACTGGAGTAGCATCAACATCATAGGGAACATTCGGCACGGAAAATGGTGCAAAAGGAATAGGTTCGACCTCAGTTCGACCACTGGTGCTGGTCGAACTAGGTGTGTAATGGTCGAACCAATCATCTGAAGGCTGCTCTCTTTCTGTAATTGGGGTTCGACATGGATTCGACCATCAGGACAGGTCGAATTGGGTACGTCGTGGTCGAATCGAGCACCTGGAAGTGCATTCTCACCTTGCATGTTGGGTTCGACCTGGGTTCGACCAGGGGTACTGGTCGAACCAACTCCCCCCAGGTCGAATCGGCTCACTGGATGATTTTTGCCTACCGGTTCGACCTTGGTTCGAGCTGTTGTGCTGGTCGAACTGAAATGCCCCAGGTCGAACTGACCTTCTGTAAGATTTTTGGTCGCCGGTTCGACCTGATGGCCTGGTCGAACCGGTAGCATCATGGTCGAATCGAGGCTTTGTGAAAACAGAGTGCTCCAGATGGGGTGGTTCGACCTGGGTTCGACCAGATGGCCTGGTCGAATCGATGCCCCCCAGGTCGAACCGAGTGCCTGCTACTCTTGAAACACTTCCAGAAGCCCTGTTCGACCTTCCCTGCATGCTTCGACCTGTGGGACAGGTCGAATCACATTGTTTTTGGTCGAATCCGCTTGCTTTCACCTCAAACTTTGACTCCGGCTTCATTACTCCCTTGTATTGTGTTCCAAACCTTAACGTGATGGCTTTATTTTCCAATTTTTGTGTTAATTGATTCACGTTCGTTGTCATCTGCCCCATAATCAAAGTAAGCTCCTTCATCTGCTTAGATAAATCTGCATGATCAACATTCATGGTATCCTCAAGATGATCAATCCTTGCATCATTCTCAGCCATGTATCGATGGAAGGTATCTTCAACACCCTTCACTTCTTGCTGCTTCATACTAGGCCCCCTTTCTGTCAACTCTGTGATTTGCCTTTGCTGGGACTCTAGTAGCTTGTTGATGTTAGCTAGACTAGAGACGATCTCATCATCCCTATTCGGCTTCTCCACTTGATGTTCAACTTGCGCCACCTTACCAAGTACATATGATCCTCTATCTCTCTCTACTGGCCAGTCACGTGTATTCATAGAGATGTCTTCGAACAACTTTTCCGCTTCAAGTGCTGTCTTAGATAACAGCGCTCCTCCTGATGATGCATCAATAAAAATACGTGACCCACAATCCAATCCATAGTAGAAAATGCTTAAGTATTCAGCCTTAGACATTCCATGCTGTGGGCACCTCCTGAGCATATCTTTAAATCTGTCCCAAGCCTCATAAAATTTCTCACCCCGATTCATAACAAATCGGGTGATCTCTTGCTTCATTCTTAAGATCCTTGAGGGTGGCATGTATCTCTCTAAGAACTTCTGCTGCAGTTGGTCCCATGTAGTGCAATCTGTGGCATCAAGAGTCTCATACCAAGCTTCTGCCTTATCAATCAATGAGAACTTGAATAGGGCGATCCGTCTAGCATTATCATTAGCTCCAGCTCCTTTTTGAGTGTTTGCATAACCAAGAAATCTTCGGAGATGTTGATATGGATCTTCAAAACAACCTCCAGAAAAGGGATTCTTCTCTACCATGTTAATAAGAGCGGGATGTATCTCAAAATCATCATCTTCCCCCCTTGCTCCTATCAACCCCATGTTGATATTCCCAAAGTTCGTGAAAATTTCACGAATGGAAACATTATCCGGATTCTGCCTTGCTCCGGCCATGTTTAGATCAATGTGTTATTCCTTCTTTTCCTTCCTCTCTTTTTTTCAAGCGCACAAGTAACTCGGAAAAATTCAAGGTTAGATAGAAATAAATAATCACAAATAAAAGAAAAAAAAATATCTTAATCAAACTAGAAATAATAAAATTAATAATTACAGCCGTCCCCGGCAATGGCGCCAAGAACTTGATGAGCGTTTTCTCAACACACAATTAATCCCCAAGTATTAAGGATATCAATTGTAGTTTCGAAAGGTGACCAAGTGAATATCGAACCCAAGGGACGGCGTATTATCAATTAAATTATTATCTAAATTAATTAAGACAAAGCAATAAGAGTTTGATGTTTGATTATAACTAAAATACTAAATTAAATAACAAATAAAATAAACTATCACTCGAAGAATACGTAGGTGGATCAAGTAGGAGAATAGGTAGCTCTAGGATAATCCAGTTTTACTCATTAACTTCCCTTCCATGTGTCAATGTCCGACTCTGCCTTGTGGAATATGGACGCATCACTAAACCATGCATATCTACTCTATAGACACAAGTAAACATGCATGTAACACGTGTGAATAACCTCGGAGCAAGAGATATAATTTCACCCCCCTTTCTAGGTACTATCAGTATCAATTATTTCCCCCTAGGATTTGTACTCTAACCCGATATGATCTCCCTTTATAGGTACTATAAAGTTATCCTCTTTATCCTACTTAATAATCCGAATTCAATTCAATTAATAAGTATTCATATACGATAGTTCTAATGAAGCTTCGGAGTCCCCTCACTTAGAATCATAACATGGAATCCTGTTCAGCGGTGAACGCACTCAATCTACAACCAAGATATATATTCAGACTCTATATACCAATTGAAGATGCACAAAACGACCGTGAATATGGATTAAGAAAGTACAATCATATATAAAATAAACCACAAGTAGTGTTGTACGGAGTGTATACATGGAAGTTCAATTAACTAGATAAAACCATCAAACTCCTAAATCTACCAAAAAGGCTCTAGCCCATGATGTTTCGAAGAACAATCATGGGTGTTGGATAGATCTTGCCCGGATGTCCGGAAAATACAAGATAAATTAGGAAATGAATAAACCCTTGACGTAGCGTCTTCATGCCCTTCTCCATCTTGAATCCTCCTCTTGGTTCTCCTCTTGATTCCACAAACGAATCTTCAAAGTGATGGATGGATGAAGGAAAGGAAGTGGATGATGGATGGGGGGTGATCCCCCCTTGTGGGGTGTTGTATGTTGTGGCCTCTCTTCGGTGATTGGTGACGTTTTTCTTGACTGCATGAGCCTCCTTTTATACTTGTAATCACATCTCTAGGGCTTGGAATGGGCTTTTCAAGTGATCCCACGCATTTTGGCCTCGAAAATACGTAAGTTCCCGCATGTAGGTTCGACCTCGTCAAACAGGTCGAACCACTTGTCACAGGTCGAACCACAGGTCGAACCCTGCTACTGGATTTGCGCAGTCTCTCCGTTTCGCGTATAACTTTCACATCCGACCTCCAAATTGAGTGATTTTTGCGCTCACACGATCCTCTCTTCTTTGGCTTTCTATCCATATAAAGAAATCACAAGAACTCCAAGAATTGAATATGTAACAGGCCATGGAAAGTAGCACTGCAATTCTATTCGGCACAGCTCGCGCGGCATCACTACTTTGCTCATAACTTCCTCGTTCGGATTCCGAATGGGATGTTCTTTACGCCAAAACGACCCTCTCTTCAATGGCTTTCCAACCATATATCACAAAACCAATTCAAAGCTACACATCAATACAGAATAATTACACAAGTTGGATGTGCGTTTATCAGCATTCTTGCACAAATTGCACCTTTTCTCAAACTTGGCTCTTTTCATCCTTTTTCCACCTAAAACACAACAAAACACCTCAAGTGCACCTTTTTCTCACATATAATGAATATAAGACATTTGTGCACATATAAAACTACAATATCAATCAAAAAGGTGTTAAATTGGATATTAAAACACGCTTATTTTCACTCTCATCACACGTGTGAATAACCTTGGAGCAAGAGATATACTTCACCCCCCTTTCTAGGTACTATCATAATCAATTATCTTCTACGTCTAGAATCTAACCCGATTTGATCTCCCTTTTTAGGTACTATAAAGTTATACTCTTCATCCTATTCATCAACCCGAATTTAATTCAATTCATGAATATTCATATAAGACGGTTCTAATAAGACTTCGGAATCCCTTCACTTAGAATTATAACAATAAACCCTGCTCAGTAGTGAACGCACTCAATCAATAACCATGTTATGTATTCAGACTCTACACAACTATCATTGATGCACAAAACGACTATGAGTGTGGATTAAATATGCAATCTTATATAAAACAAACCACAAGTAGTGTTGTACGGAGTTTTACACACGAAATATGAATTACATCATGAAACTTTCATAACCCTAGAACTACCAAGGTGGTTCTAGCCCATGATTGATCTAAGAACAATCATGGTTAGATTGATCATTCTTACTTGAACCTTCAGCGAACCTCTGTCACAGCCCTCCGGATGGATCACCAACTCTACTCTTGTCTCTCTTATGATTGATGATCAAAAGCACTTTTCATTCTCTGTATGAGCCTCCTTTTATACTTGTAATCACGTCTCTAGGGCTTGAAATGGGCTTTCTAAGTGATCTCACGCGTTTCGGCCTCGAAAATCCGGATAAGGTAAGTTCTCGCGCATAGGTTCGACCACGTCAAACAGGTCGAACAACTGGCCACAGGTCGAACCCCAGGTCGAACCCCGCTACTGGAAGAATTCTACACAGGTTCGACCTTCTGGACAGGTCAAACCACTTAGGCCTTGGTCGAACCCCAGGTCGAACCTCATCACTGGACAACTCCCGCTCCCGATTCGACCAACTGGCAAGTCAAACTCAAATGTCGTGGTCGAATCCTCTTTCCTGCGAACTGGTTCGACCATGGTTCGACCTGATGGACAGGTCGAACCACTCGAGTCGTGGTCGAATCCTCTTCTGTAAGTTCAGCAATGTTGGTTCGACCTGCTGGAGAGGTCGAACCCTCCTCCAACCAGGTCGAACCCACCTAATTCTTGGGCGGTTCGCATGGCTTCGACTCCGTCTCTTCGATTATTGGCTCTTTCACTCCATTTTTGCTAAGAAAACACTCAAATAGCTCCACTAACACCTGATTCATGCTAATTCACAATATATATAGGTTTTCCACCTATTTCCACATCAAAACTCTCCAAAACTAGCACAAAACATAGCGCCAAACTTGTGAATTTACACACTCATCAGTTGGTCCTTCATTAGCAGTTTTGCATCAAGGTTGGTAAGTTCCATTTCTGACTCAATAAAAATGAAATCCTCATTGCGTTTCCTCACTCTTCTTTCAGCCATCTACAATTTTCAAAATAATTCAAATTATTTTCACTTCAACTCAAAGCAAAATATCTCATATTAATTAGAATTATCACTAGTTATTCAACGAAGTGTTAATTCTAGCACATATTCAAGCACAACAAACAATGTGTTTCAAAGACTTTAACATTTTGATCCAATCCACTTAACACAAAGTTATTCCAAAGATTTCATTCAATCAATCAATTTCAACATCCTAATCCTTCCATTCTTTCATAAAATTTTACTTCTTCAATGGGCACAACTCAATTCAATAATGCTTCATGCAAAGCTTTGAATTCCAATTGAAATTTCATTTAAGCATTTCATCAAACACTTGGCATGCACATATTTCACACTTCAATTCAACAAGTCTTAACTATGCCTTCATGCTCAAATCCTCAACACGTAAACTAATTCACATCAATACAATCATCATAGAAGCATTATTAATCAATTTGAACATCACATGCCCTAAATTAATCATCCTAAAAAAAATATCCCCAAATTATTTCTTCATGAACCCTAATTCTTCCCAAAATTCAATCAATCCAACAATTAAACTTGAAAATTCATGTTTCACAATCCTAGACATGCTTCATACATACTATCATTCAAAACCCATACATGAATTTCGAAATTTATACTTTGAAATGAAAATTAGGGCACAAGAGTACATACCTTGAATTTTCTTGAATAAAATGGAAGGGGATTGTTGTTTAAACTTTGAAATTCACCTTTTAATCTCACAATCTTACCACTCTTTGATGTTTGGGTGACAATTGGTGGAGTTCGGATGGAATTCTCACGTCGGGAATGGATTTAGGACACGAGTGGAATGAATGGTCGTGTCCAGAAATCTGACTTTTAAAATACTGCTCAGACACGACACGAGTCGTGTTACGCAGCACGGCCATGAGGTGCCCGCGTTGCGTGATCTGATGCTCCCGCACGGCCATCCTGGACAGGCCCGTGTTGGCAACACGGCTCGAGTCTCGGTGCTTAGACACGACTCGTGTGACGACACACGACCAAAATCTGCCCGTGTTGGGCAAACTGATGTCGCCGCATGGCCACCTGTTACAGGGCCGTGTCGGTGACACGAGTCGTGTACAGCTCCCCTGAATTTTCCAATTTTAACTTCAAATCTTGTCTTTCCCAGTTTCAATGCTTCCAATACTCCCTATTCATGCTCACAACTCATAAACATCATTAGTTCAACCTTAATATCATAAACAAAAGGATTATCAACTTCAACACCACCAAAACGAACCAAAACTAAACCGAACTCATGAGAAAATTTCAAATTTGGCTCAAAAACACAAGAATGCATGTCAACATAGAATATAACATATCATACCACATCATATCCCCCCAAACTTGAATTGAAACAAGAGTTTCAAAGTAAGTTTGCAAAAAGTGGTACGATATACCGTTCACATCAATGACGCACTCGTTGAATCTTCAATAAATCTTCTCCTCATAAGCACAATCCACCTACAAGACCAAAATAAAGCAAAACAAGAAAAAGAAATATTTACAAACCTAAACTACTAAAAGGATACGAGCCTTCAAGAGGTGAAAGTGTCAACATATACCAACTCCCTTTGAGAGGGAGAATGGTAATGTTTCACCCTATGACCATTAACTACAAAGGCATTTCCATCCGCTCCTTCAAGCTTAATCGAGCCATCATCTCTTACTTCGATCACCAAGTACGGTCCGATCCATTTCGAACGAAGTTTTCTGGGGAATAATTTAAGCCTTGAATTAAATAATAGAACTTTATCCCCCGGAATAAACTCCTTCGTTTTGATCCTTTCATCATGCCATCTTTTGAGCTTTTCCTTCAAAATTCTTGAGCTTGAGTAAGCTTCATCCCTAAACTCTTCTAATTCAATCAATTGGAGGCACCTTTTCTTTCCGGATTCCTTTTTATCAAAATTCAACTTCCTAAGGGCCCATAATGCTTTGTGTTCCAACTCCACGGGTAAATGGCAAGCCTTCCCATAAACAAGTTTATAAGGAGAAAGTCCAAGAGCGGTCTTGTAAGCCGTTCGATAAGCCCATAAAGCATCATCTCACTTAGAAGACCAATCTTTTTGATTCCCATTGACCGTCTTTTGAAGAACAAGCTTCACTTGTCTATTTGACACTTCCGCCAAGCCATTTGTTTGAGAATGGTAAGGTGTTGAAACTTTGTGCTTTACTCCATATCCACTCAAAAGCTTCTCAATAAGCTTATTGATGAAATGTGATCCCCCATCACTAGTTATAGCCCTTGGCACCCCAAATCTAGCAAAGATGTTTTTCTTTAAGAAACCCTTGACCACTAAAGCATCATTTGTCTTTGTCGGAATGGCTTCGACCCATTTAGATACATAATCCACCGCAAGCAATATGTAAAGGTAACCATTGGAAGGCGGAAATGGCCTCATGAAATCCATCCCCCATACATCAAACACTTCAACTTCAAAAATGTTCCTCATAGGCATCTCATCACGTTGCCCTATACTTCCAATTTTTTGGCACCTATCACATCCCTTGATGTACTCCTTACAATCCTTGAACAAAGTTGGCCAAAATAACCCCGATTGAAGGATCTTAGCCCCCGTCTTTTGGAATCCGAAATGCCCTCCACAAGGTGAATTATGGCACATTTCCATTACACTTAACTTCTCCTCCTCCGGGATACACTTCCTTATGATTCCATCCGGACAATTCTTAAACAAAATAGGATCATCCCATAGATATTCCTTGACATCATGATAGAACTTCTTCCTTTGAGATTCGGTGAGATGGTCCAGCTTTAGGCCACAAGCTAGATAATTCACAAAATCCGCATACCATGGCCTTCCGGTCTCACACAAAGAGTACATTCTTTGAAAATCAACTAGAAGAATCTCTTCATCTGGGAATGCATCCTTAATGAACTCCATGGTTCCTTCTTCATCAACATTTTCTAAGCGTGACAAGTGGTCGGTATGACATTTTTGACTCCCTTCTTGTCACGTATTTCCACATCGAACTCCTGAAACAAAAGAACCCAACGAATTAGTCTTGGTTTAGCATCTTTTTTACTCATCAAATACCTAATGGCGGCATGATCCGTATAAACAATGGTTTTCGTGCCAACTAGGTATGGACGGAATTTTTCAAAAGCATAAACCACGGATAAAAACTCTTTTTCCGTTGTAGTGTAATTCTTTTGATTTGCATTGAATGTCTTGGATGCATAGTAGATAGCCCGAAACTTCTTTTCTCTCACTTGTCCTAGCACTACCCCCAAAGCATTGTCGCTTGCATCACAATGGAGCACAACAGTCTTGCTCCAATCGGGAGAGACAAGTATTGGTGAAGAAATTAAGGCCTCCTTAAGCACCCTAAAAGCATCAAGACATTCATCATTAAATTCAAATGGAACATCTTTTTCAAGTAATTTACACAAAGGTTTGGCTATGTTAGAAAAATCCTTTATAAAACGTCGATAGAATCCGGCGTGACCAAGAAACGATCTAACCCCTTTTTCATTTTTAGGAGGGGGAAGATGTTCAATGGCTACAACCTTCACTCTATCAACTCTCAAACCTTTTTCTGAGATATGATGACCAAGTACGATACCCTCTTGAACCATAAAATGGCATTTTTCCCAATTCAAGACTAGGTTCGTATCTTGACATTGCTGCAAAACCATAGAGAGATTAGCCAAGCATTTATCAAATGTAGATCCAAACACGGAAAAATCATCCATAAAAACTTCCATCACATTTTCAATCAATCCTCCAAAAATAGCCATCATACAACGTTGAAAGGTGGCGGGTGCATTGCATAACCCAAAAGGCAATTTATAGAAAGCGAATGTGCCATACGGACAAGTAAAAGTTGTTTTCTCTTGATCCTCGGGGGCTATCATGATTTGGTTGTACCCCGAGTAACCATCAAGAAAATAATAATACTTGTATCCCGCCAACCTATCAAGCATTTGATCAATAAAAGGCAAAGGGAAATGATCCTTATGAGTGTTTTCATTAAGTTTTCTATAATCACAACAAACTCTCCACCCCGTTTTCACCCTTGTTGCAAGTTCTTCATTAAATTCCATTTTAACAATGGTTAACCCTCCTTTCTTAGCCACAACATGCAAAGGACTTACATGAGGACTATCACTAATGGCATAAACAATTTTAGCATCCAACCATTTTAAAACTTCCTTCCTAACAACTTCTTGCATAATAGGATTCAAACGCCTTTGAGGTTGTATACATGATTTATTCTCATCAATCAACCTAATGTGATGCATGCAAATGGTAGGACTTATTCCTTTTAAATCATCAAGACTCCACCCTATAGCACTTTTATGACTTCGAAGTACTCTCAACAATTTATCAAGTTCTAGAGGTGAAAGGGATGATGATACAATTACCGGAAATGTCTTCTTGTCCCCCAAATACGCATACCTAAGGTGATCGGGTAGAGGCTTCAAATCTTCCTTTCCTTTATCGACTTTTGATTCCTCATTTTCTATCTCCAATGGAAGATATTCCCTCTTTCCATAGTATGTCAACTTTGCTTCATCCTCTTGCATTTCCCTATAAGCATTCAATTCATGTAAACAATCATTTATATCTTCATCTTCTAAACAATGAAAAGAACGGTTAGAGTTTAAAGATAAGGTAAGAGAATGGCTTATGCTCATTTCAAGAGGATCTTTAGCTAAGATGAATGGTAGGTTCTCTTCAACAACTTCATCAATCATGTCGATCCTTCTACATTCTTCTTTCTCATGTGGATACCTCATAGCACTCTTTAAAGAGAACACCACCTCCTCCTCATTTACTCTCAACTTCAACTCCCCTTTGTGTACATCAATTAAAGCTCTTCCCGTGGCTAAAAATAGACGCCCCAAAATCAATGGAACATTTGCATCCTCGTCCATATCAAGCACTACAAAATCAATTGGGAATATAAACTTTCCCACTTTAACTAACACATCCTCCACTATTCCTCTAGGGTAAGTTAAAGACCTATCCACGAGTTGCAATGTAACGGATGTAGGTTTCACTTCCCTGATTAGAGCTATTTTCACCTAGATTTTGGTGTCTTTTTATATATATTTTCGTATTATTTTATCCGTATTTTATATGTTATTTGGTTGTGTTTTGTATTTTTATTGAAATGTGTGTGAATGAGCTTAAACGTAAGATTTTCATTGGATGCTAAGGAAGATGTAGGAAAAAGCGAATCTCAATTCGGAGTTGAAACGAGGGAGAACGAGCCAAAACAGTGAAGAAATGCAGGAGTCAGCACACGAGCCGTGTAGCCAACACGGCCCTGTAAGAGTTGGCCGTGTGGCGACATCTAGTCACTCAACACGGGCAACTTCAGGTCGTGTCCAGTTGCACGAGTCGAGTCGGGAGCACGAGCCGTGTCGCCAACACGGCCCTGTAAGAAGGTGGTCGTGTGGCGACATCAGAAGAGCCAACACGACCACACTTGTGCCCGTGTTACAACACACGACTCGTGTTGCAGCACACGAGCCGTGTTGCGTAACACGGCCCTGTAAGGCGAGGCCGTGCGGCAGCATCAGAAGACACAACACGGCCACCCCGTGGCCGTGTTACAGAGCACGACTCGTGTTGGGTATTTTCCTGCAGAAATTTCCAGATCCTTCTAGAAGCCTCCAAAGGGGTATAAATACCCCTTTATTCAACAATTGGCAGGAGATCCGAAAATCCTATCATCTACACACACCTCACACACCATTTCTTCCATTTCCCACCATCATCTTCATCCACCTTCATCCATTTTGATCCATCTTCATCATCTCCATTAATTCTCCATCAAAACTTCATCCCTTCCATTGGGTGTGAGAGATCTCAAGGAATCAAGAGCTAGAGGTGGAGATCAAGAAGAATAGAAGATTCTCTTCAACAAATTGATAGGGAAGAATCCATTCATTTTGTATTTCTTTAGATCTTACACTATGGGTAATTGTAATGAATCATTTAATTGTTTTGTTACTTTTACTATGATAGGCTAATCCCTCTAGTGGGATTAGGAATATGAAGAGCACATTAGATTTATATTATCATGTGGATTAAATTGGTTTTTGATTTAATTGATGTTGATTTCTATTCATGGAGTTTAATTGTCTTGATATTATGATGGCATGGTTTGTTATTCATGAATGTTTATTGGTTTAATGGATTGTTGATCAATGGATTATTTGTGGTAATTAAATGCTATCATGACGTTCATGTATGTATTGCTTGGAGTGAGACGGAAACGACCCTCTATAGTATTAGGAAGGCATGAATAGACATTGAGTTTGGGTTTGACCGAAAGGATATTTGAATTCAATGAGGGGAACCAATCCATTCGTTGGCCTTAGTACACAAAAAGGGAGAGTTTAATCAAACTAGTACCTAGATGAAAGGGGTTAATGTTGGGCTTTGATCTTAAGTGCTTTTGGGAGTCTAAAATGGATCAACAACCTTTGTAACCCGAAAGGGAGCTTAGGATACAATCGTGATCACCCTTAGTCTACATCAATTGAGTTGAATTCCGTTTGCATGATAATATGAATCGAGTGTGCTTGGATGTTTCTAATCCCATGTTTTTCCATACTTGAACTTTAGCACCCATTTTCTTTACTTGTCATTTATCTTATTTGCTATCTTATTTACTTGCTACTTGTTTTTGTTGTTAATCCATCTCAAAACCCCCCGATCATCTTTACAAAAACGACATGAACATGAGCTCACGTATTTTGCTAGTCCGAACATAACTCCTTATTGGATTGATAATTTTTCTTGGGATATACTACTACAACGATCGAGTATTCTTGCTTGTGAGTGCTATAAAAATAGGCAAACAAGAAAATGGCGCCGTTGCCAAAGGGGAGTTTGACGGACTAGTCGAGTACTGTGTTATTGTTTTAGTTGTTCTTGATAAGGATTCTTTTTATTTTATTTTATTTACTATTGTTGTTTGTGGTCTCACTCTTAACCTTTTCGTAGGTGTTTTATGATCACAAGATCAAAGGGAAATCAATCGATCATTCCTTTGAATTTAGAGATTGAAAGGACCGCACGACAAAGGAAGCGAGAGAGGCGTAAAGCGAGAAAAGGAACAAAAATGGAGAATCAACATGGAGATCATGTCAATCATAACCCACCCCAAGATCCTTTACAAGATCAAAGGGGGGTACAAGAAGGAGTGCAAGAGAATCAAGCGGAGATAATGAGGAATGTCTTTGCTCAAAATCAAGAGTATATGCAATTGCTTGCCAATCAAGAAGCTCAAAGGATATTTCAACAACAAGAGTTGCCAAGGCCTAGAGCAATTCGGGATTACTTCCAACCGAGGGCCGTGCACAATATGGTTCCTCCGGTTCAAGCTAATGATTATGAAATCAAGACCGGATTGATCAACATGGTTAAAGCAAATTAGTTTGGGGGAGGTCCTCTTGAAGACCCGAACACTCATCTATCTATTTTCTTGGAGGTTGCAAATACCGTCAAGATGAAGGGAGTGTCGGAGGATGCTATTCGAATGAGGTTGTTCTCTTTTTCTTTAAGAGACAAGGCTAAAGCATGGTACAATACAATTCCTTTGGGAAGTTGTAATACATGGGAAGATCTTGAGCAAAGGTTCCTAAACAAGTACTTTCCTCCTTCAAAGACGCTCCAATTGAAAAGCCTTATCACTCAATTTAGGCAACTTCAAGATGAAAATTTTTATGAAGCATGGGAACGCTACAAAGAGATGCTCCGAAAGTGTCCTCAACACGATTTTCATGAGAATCAACAAGTGGCTTTCTTTTACCAAGGGTTGAATCAACAAAATCGGATGCATGTAGATGCCTCATCCGGAGGGTCTATATTTGGAGTGGATGCTATGAAAGCCATGGATATTTTTGAAGACATTGCAATGAATGCTTACCAATGGCCTTCCGAGCGAGTAATGGGAGGTTATGCATTTGGAAAGGTAGCTCAAGTGGAGAGTGTGAACAAAGTGAAGAGTGATGTGTTTCAAAATGAAGGAATGAAAGAATTCAATGAGAGCATTCAAGCTTTAACAAAGCAATTGAATTTGATCACTCAAGGAGTAAGCCAAGGGGGAAGCACAAGTTCTATGGTGAATGATGAGAGCAAGGTTATGCAAAGTGTAGAAGATGTTGCCTATTTAGATAGGAGAAATTACCAAGGGAATTTCCATCATCAAGGGAATTTCCAAGGTAATTATCCTTCTAATCAAGGTAATTACCAAGGAGGATATCAAGGGCAAGCTCGGGGAAGCAATTTCAATCAATCAAGTGGAAATTATCAAGCTCCGAGGAAGCATGAGAATCTTTCTTACTCTAATCCTCAAGCCGCCGTGTCATATCCTCCGGGATTCGATCCGAGTGCTAAGCCGCCAAATGGAGAAGGGAAAGCAACATTGGAAGAGACATTAATGGCATTCATGAAAGACACAAGGGCTTACATGGAAAAAAGAGATGCAAAGATGGAGGCTAGAATGGAGGAAAATGAGAAGAAATCCGATAATAGGATGAGAGCTTTTGAGTATCAAATGGGTCAAATTGCTTCTTCCGTGGGATCTCAACACCAACAAGGAAAGTTTCCATCTACCACGGTAACTAATCCTAAAGAAGATTGCAAAGCTATCACTCTTAGAAGTGGAAAAGAGTATGAGGAACCTCCTATGCCTAAAGAAGATAATATTGTCATTGAAAGGGAAGTGGAAAGCAAGGTGGAAGAAGAGTTGGTGCAAGAAGAGATTGAAATGGAGGAAGTAAGCAAGAAAAAAAGAAATTGTTGAGCAAAAGAAAGATGAAGAGAAGATAGAGAGAATTCCAAAGTGGAAAAAAGCAAAGGAGTTAAGGGAAAAGGAAGTTGAAGTTGAAAGAGATAGTTGGGGAATACCCAAGACTCAAGTACCGGTTCCTTTTCCTCAAAGGTTCTTGAAGAAGGGTTTGGATGAGAGGTTCAAAAAGTTTCTTGAAATCTTCAAGAAGATTCAAATCAATATCCCTTTCGCCGATGCTTTGGATCAAATGCCTCATTATGCTCGTTTCTTGAAGGACATCATGGGAAAGAAAAGAAGTCTTGTGGACAATGAAATGGTTAATCTAACCAAAGAGTGTAGTGCCATTTTACAACGGAAACTTCCACAAAAATTGAAGGATCCGGGTAGTTTCATTATACCATGTGAAATTGGAAAGAACAAGAAGAACAAGGCTCTTTGTGACCTCGGTGCAAGCATTAATCTCATGCATCTCTCCATATTCAAGAAGCTTGGATTAGGTGAAGTAAAGTCAACTTCCATCACACTTCAATTGGCAGATCGATCATTGACACATCCAAAAGGAGTAGTTGAAGATGTGTTGGTAAAAGTTGATAAGTTTGTCTTTCCGGTGGATTTTGTTGTTCTAGACATGGAGGAGGATGAAAATGTGCCATTAATTTTTGGGAGACCGTTTCTTGCTACCGGGAGAGCTCTTATTGATGTGTACAAAGGAGAATTGAAGTTGAGGATTAATGATGAGGAAGTGGTATTCTCTTTACACAAGGCCATGCAATATCCAATGAATGATGAAGAATGTAAAAGTGTGGATGTTGTAAAGGGAAGTGTCGAGGAGAGTTGGCCTTCCATTGTAACCAAGGATCCACTTGAACTTTTCTTGAGCAATTCTCTATCTCTTTCTAATATTTCTACTACTTCTCTTGATTTAAATAAAGAATTGATTAATTGTTTGCTTGATCTAGGTGATTATAGTGAAGCTCAAGAGGTTGCAGCCGCCATCTCAAGAGGAAATGAAAAGTTCTTACCACTTAGAGATTCACTCGAGCAAGAAGAGAAAAAGGAAAAGAAGGTGGAGTTGAAGCCTCTACCCGATCATCTTACTTATGCCTACCTTGGTGAAAATGAGACTTATCCGGTAATTGTATCATCATCTCTAACTTCTAGTCAACTTGATAAATTGCTTAATGTCCTTAAAGAGCATAAGTCGGCTATTGGTTGGTGTATTGATGATTTGAAGGGAATTAGTCCAACAATTTGCATGCATAAGATAAGACTTGAGGATGAAGGGAAAGCTTGTGTTCAAAACCAAAGAAGACTTAATCCTATCATGCAAGAAGTGGTAAAAAAAGAGGTTCTTAAGTGGTTAGACTCCGATATAATTTTTCCTATTAGTGATAGCCCCTATGTGAGCCCGTTGCATGTAGTATCTAAAAAAGGGGGTATGACTATAGTGAAGACCGATAAAGATGAGACCATAGCCACTAGGACGGTGACGGGATGGCGTGTGTGTGTTGATTATAGAAAGCTTAATGAAAACACACGTAAAGATCACTTCCCCTTACCTTTCTTAGATCAAATGTTGGATAGGTTGGCCGGGTATGAGTTTTATTGCTTTCTTGATGGGTATTCCGGGTATAACCAAATTCTCATAGCATCCGAAGACCAAGAAAAGACCGCTTTCACTTGTCCTTATGGAATATTTGCTTTTCGAAGATTGCCATTTGGACTTTGCAATGCACCGGCCACCTTTCAAAGGTGTATGATGGCAATCTTTGAAGGATTAATTGAGAATATAATGGAAGTGTTCATGGATGACTTTTCGGTGTTTGGTTCTTCTTTTTATAATTGTTTGTCTAACCTTGCTATTGTTTTGAAGCGATGTCAAGACACTAATTTAGTGTTGAATTGGGAGAAGTGCCATTTCATGGTAAATGATGGCATTGTACTTGGACATCACATCTCTTCAAAGGGATTGCAAGTTGACCGAGCCAAAGTTGTTGCTATAGAGAAGCTTCCACCACCAACAAATGAGAAGGGAGTACGATCGTTCCTTGGCCATGCCGGGTTCTATCGTAGATTCATCAAGGATTTTTCTTCATTTTCTAAACCTCTATCTCATCTCCTTGAAAAAGATGTGCCATTTAAGTTTGATGATAATTGTTTAAATGCTTTTCAGGTGCTAAAGGAAGCTTTGATTTCATCACCCATCTTGATCACCCCCGATTGGAAGGAGCCATTTATATTGATGTGTGATGCAAGTGATGTAGCTCTTGGAGTAGTTTTGGGGCAACTAAGAGAGAAAAAATTCCGAGCTATTTACTATGCAAGCAAGACATTTGATGCGGCTCAAAGGAACTACACCACTACCGAAAAAGAGTTCTTGGCGGTAGTATACGCATTTGATAAGTTTCGTCCTTATTTGGTAGGAACGAAAACTATTGTATACACCGACCATGCCGCTATCAAGTATCTCATGACAAAGAAGGATGCAAAGCCAAGGGTGATAAGGTGGGTACTACTTCTTCAAGAATTTGATATTGAAGTGAGAGATAAGAAGGGCACGGAGAATGTGATAGCCGACCATCTTTCAAGGTTAGAGTCGAGGGAGCATTGTGAAGGTACTTATGAGTTAATCAAAGAGGTTTTTCCCGATGAAGAAATCTTGGAGTGTGATTGCTATCAAATTGAGGCTTTAGTGGAGGAAGAAGGAAGTCCGTGGTATGCGGACTATGTGAATTACTTGGCTAGTGGAAGGAGACCTTATGAGCTTAATAAGTATCAATCCAAGAAGTTCTTTCATAATGTTAAAAGTTACTTGTGGGATGATCCATTCTTATACAAGATGTGTAATGATTCTCTTGTGCGAAGATGTGTGCCCGAGGAAGAATGGAATAGTGTGTTGGAGTTTTGCCACTCTTCACCTAGTGGAGGCCATTTTGGAGCTCAAAAGACCGCTGCAAAAGTCTTACAATCGGGGTTATATTGGCCATTTTTGTTCAAGAGTTGTAAGAAATTTGTAGAGGGTTGTGATCGGTGTCAAAGGATGGGAGGAATCTCCAAGTGGGATGAGATGCCCCTTAAGAGCTTTCAAGAAGTGGAGATATTTGATGTGTGGGGCATCGATTTCATGGGACCATTTCCTCAATCTAATGGATTCCTATACATCCTATTGGCGGTCGACTATGTCTCGAAATGGGTTGAGGCCATACCTTCAAGAACAAGTGATGCTAGAGTGGTCATGGGGTTTCTAAAGAAGCATATCTTCACAAGATTTGGAGTACCTAGAGTGTTGGTAAGTGATGGGGGTAGTCACTTCATAAATAAGCTCATGGAGAACATTCTCAAGACTTATGGAGTGAAGCATCGAGTGTCTACTCCGTATCACCCTCAAACGAATGGTCAAGCTGAAATTTCTAATCGACAAATCAAACAAGTCTTGGAGAAAACAGTGAGTGTGAGTAGAAAGGATTGGTCAAATAAACTTGATGACGCATTGTGGGCCTTTCGAACCGCATTCAAGACCACTCTTGGTATGTCTCCTTTTCAAATTGTCTATGGTAAGTCTTGCCATCTTCCGGTGGAGTTAGAGCATAAAGCTTATTGGGCCATTAAGAAGTTGAATTTTGACATGAAAGCTTCGAAGAAGGTAAGATTCTTACAATTGAATGAGCTTGAGGAATTTAGAGAAAATGCTTATGAAAATTCAAGAATTTTTAGGGAGAAAACCAAGAGGTGGCATGATGCTCGTTTGAGGAAGAAGAGCTTTGAAAAGGGTGAGAAGGTGTTGGTATTCAATTCTCGACTAAGACTTTTCCCGGGCAAGTTGAAGTCCAAATGGAGAGGACCTTATGTGGTAAAGGAAGTACTTGATGGGGGAGCTCTAAAGGTTATAGATGAGAACGGGGGAGAGTTCTTGGTCAATGGTCATCGTGTGAAGCACTATGTGGATCCATCACAAAGGGAGACCCTCTTTGTGGATACTTTATGTGAAAGATGAGCTAAACATTCGTCTAGCTTGAAGACGTTAAACTTAGCGCTCGATGGGAGGCACCCCATCACTATCTTTATTGCTTTGTTTTTGTTGTTTGTTTGTTTTGGCTTTGTAGGTTGATTGTGCTCATGGAGAAAAATGCACATTGAAGAAAAGAGAAATGCTTCATGGATTCAAGTTGATATGTTCCAACATTTGTTGCAAACTTAATTCGTGACTCTTGTCTCGAGTTAAGTTTGGGGGGTGCTAGTGCGTGGTGGATATAACTTGAGTCGTATGGATGCGGTTACTTCTCAACAAGAAGATCATCAATGGAAACTACAAGGGTAAGTCTCACCACTTTTTGCAAACTTAAGTCTCAACTCTTGTTTCGATTTAAGTTTGGGGGGAGAGTGTGTGGTGTGACTCACCACTTGAGTATGATGTATGATTCTTGTAAAATTTGGGTAAATTTTAAAAATTTTCTCATGAGTTTGGGTTGATTTTGGCATGATTGGTGGTGTTGAAGTGCATGATAGTCCATATTTATAATGAAATTGTTGAAATAATGGTGTTTGTTGAGTGTTTGAGCATGAATGAGAGGTATTGGAAGCATGATGCAGCTTGAAGCTAACGCTTTCCTTACCAAATGCCTATTGAGGGAGTACTCTACACCTTATCATTTTATTACTTGAAATGAATTGATTTTGATTTGGATTGTTGTGACTAGCATGCTACTTCATGTGTTATGTTTGTGGGAGGTTTACTTTCGTAATTTTGGATTTCCTTTTCAATAAAGGTTGGGATGAATGTGTACTTAATTTTCTTATGGATGATGGTATTTTGTGTTTTTGTTGTGTCTTGTTTGTTTAGTCCTTATTTTTATGTTGTGTGTATTTTCATTCTTGTCTTGGGATGTTTGGTGGTTTGTTTAGGGATGTCGTGAGTCATTTTTGAATGTGAGTGATGATAGATTGTGGTGATAAGTGATGACAAACTATGATTAAGAATCTCTACACTTTCAAATTGTGACATGTTTTACTTAACTTGTTCAATTTTGAGATGAATGTGGTGTAATAAGTTCCTTAGGGTCCGAGCACAAGCGTGTGAGCATTTGAGCCTCAACCATGCATACATGGTATTTCTTCATGAGTGGATCGGTTGTGTTTGATAAGCTAGAATTTGCTCAAGGACTATAGGAACGAACCCGATTTGTGGAGATTAGTGAAATGATCTTAGGCCATCCTTGTTATTCATAGTCATTGCCATATATTTTCCTACCATGTACATCATCCATAGTTAACCATTTTGAGCCTTTAAGCCTTTTTATTGTGAATATAGCACATTACAAGCCATGATTACCCACTTAAGCCTTACATATATACCATTTGTGTGGGTGATTGAGGAGATGGTAACTAGAAAGGTTTGATAAGGAAGAAAAAGAAAAAGGAAATGGTAAACAAGCAAGAAAAAGGATGAAAAGAGCAAAATTAAGAAATGGACATGCAACCTCAAAGCAAGAGAAAGAGTAAAACAACATCAAAATGCTCAAGTAAACAAAATTCAAAGATAGGAAGCATGCATCAAAAGAAGCTCAATCCAAGGAAAGTTAATGAATAGTGCTTTAGATTGTAAAGATAAAAAAAAGAAGAAAGAAAAGTGGAGAAGTTGAGGAAATTGGCCATCTCTTTGATTACTTACACTTGTTGAGTCACTTTTATCCATATACTTCCTACCCTACCAAAGAGCTTATCATTACATCCTAATTACAGACCTTTTTGATCATTAATTGAAACTTTGGTGGTTTGTGAATATAGTCCGCGAGCAAGCTTATAGCGAGTCGAACAAATCGATTAATGAGTGTGATCTACCATATTTCAAAATAGTGTTGAGAGACATTAATATCCATTGTGAGGCTTGGACTTAAAAGGAACTATATTACACATTATTCTCTTTTGATTGAACTTGTTAATTTCTCATGTCATGATTTTAATGTTGTAGGATGACTTAGCATAGTTTGTTGTTATTATTGCTAACGATGTGTTATTGCTTATATTCGTTTAGTTTTTTCTAGGTGAAAATTTCTCCTTTTGATTTGTCATTTTCGTTGCTCGGGGACGAGCAACACCTTAAGTTTGGGGGTTTGATTAGAGCTATTTTCACCTAGATTTTGGTGTCTTTTTATATATATTTTTGTATTATTTTATCCGTATTTTATATGTTATTTGGTTGTGTTTTGTATTTTTATTGAAATGTGTGTGAATGAGCTTAAACGTAAGATTTTCACTTTTTATTGGATGCTAAACATGATAAGGAAGATGTAGGAAAAAGCGGATCTCAATTCGGAGTTGAAACGAGGGAGAACGAGCCAAAACAATGAAGAAATGCAGGAGTCAGCACACGAGCCGTGTAGCCAACACGGCCCTGTAAGAGTTGGCCATGTGGCGACATCTAGTCACTCAACATGGGCAACTTCAGGTCGTGTCCAGTTGCACGAGTCGAGTCGGGAGCACGAGCCGTGTCGCCAACACGGCCCTGTAAGAAGGTGGTCGTGTGGCGACATCAGAAGAGCCAACACGACCACACTTGTGCCCGTGTTACAACACACGACTCGTGTTGCAGCACACGAGCCGTGTTGCGTAACACGGCCCTGTAAGGCGAGGCCGTGCGGCAGCATCAGAAGACACAACACGGCCACCCCGTGGCCGTGTTACAGAGCACGACTCGTGTTGGGTATTTTCCTGCAGAAATTTCCAGATCCTTCTAGAAGCCTCCAAAGGGGTATAAATACCCCTTTATTCAACAATTGGCAGGAGATCCGAAAATCCTATCATCTACACACACCTCACACACCATTTCTTCCATTTCCCACCATCATCTTCATCCACCTTCATCCATTTTGATCCATCTTCATCATCTCCATTAATTCTCCATCAAAACTTCATCCCTTCCATTGGGTGTGAGAGATCTCAAGGAATCAAGAGCTAGAGGTGGAGATCAAGAAGAATAGAAGATTCTCTTCAAGAAATTGATAGGGAAGAATCCATTCATTTTGTATTTCTTTAGATCTTAGACTATGGGTAATTGTAATGAATCATTTAATTGTTTTGTTACTTTTACTATGATAGGCTAATCCCTCTAGTGGGATTAGGAACATGAAGAGCATATTAGATTTATATTATCATGTGGATTAAATTAGTTTTTGATTTAATTGATGTTGATTTCTATTCATGGAGTTTAATTGTCTTGATGTTGTGATGGCATGGTTTGTTATTCATGAATGTTTATTGGTTTAATGGATTGTTGATCAATGGATTATTTGTGGTAATTAAATGCTATCATGATCTTCATGTATGTATTGCTTGGAGTGAGACGGAAACGACCCTCTATAGTATTAGGAAGGCATGAATAGACATTGAGTTTGGGTTTGACCGAAAGGATATTTGAATTCAATGAGGGGAACCAATCCATTCGTTGGCCTTAGTACACAAAAAGGGAGAGTTTAG
The DNA here is from genome assembly GCA_023678885.1 of Pogostemon cablin. Classification (NCBI taxonomy): domain Eukaryota; kingdom Viridiplantae; phylum Streptophyta; class Magnoliopsida; order Lamiales; family Lamiaceae; genus Pogostemon; species Pogostemon cablin. The sequence continues at coordinate 34,815,427 of CM042957.1, forward strand.
TCTAACTAGTACCTAGATGGAAGGGGATAATGTTGGGCTTTGATCTTAAGTGCTTTTGGGAGTCCAAAATGGATCAACAACCTTTGTAACCCAAAAGGGAGCTTAGGATACAATCGTGATCACCCTTAGTCTACATCAATTGAGTCGAATTCCGTTTGCATGATAATATGAATTGAGTGTGCTTGGATGTTTCTAATCCCATGTTTTTCCATACTTGAACTTAAGCACCCATTTTCTATTCTTGTCATTCTACTTATTTGATATTGTTATTTACTTGTTACTTGTTTTAGTTGTTAATCAATCTCAAAACCCCCGATCATCTTTACAAAAACAACAATGAACATGAGCTCACGTATTTTGCTAGTACGAATATAACTCCTTATTGGATTGATAATTTTTCTTGGGATATAATACTACAACGATCGAGTATTCTTGCTCGTGAGTGCTAAAAATAGGCAAACAAGAAAATGGCGCCGTTGCCGGGGAACATAGGCCGACTGCTGAGCCCACCACTCTGGCTCAGCCGCACCACCCAGGGGGCGAGCCACCCGAGAAGCAAGCTATTACAGTGAGCGGCTGGGGTAGTATGGAGCCGAGGAGCAAGGCAGTAGATAAGATAGAAGAAGGGGCCAGGCTCCCGGTGGAGGAGAGGAGACGGTTAGGATAACGAACTTGAAACGCGGAGCCCGGGCGGCCGGCGAGCGAGTGGTTAGTGGTCAATAGCGCCCTAGTTGATGGCATTCCTCTCTGCGGCTGGCACTCGAGGAACCACGGGACACTCCATACAGAGCAAGCAAGTCTTAGGGATGAGACGCCCGCGCAAGGACCTCCATTCTCATTAGGAGGTCGAACCAAGGACCTATGGAAGTCGGGGCTACACCGTCCCCATGGGCAACAGTGTCCCTGAGGGAGGAGTTTAGAGGCCTTATATTAGCACGGACTTCTTTTTATTTCTAGGTCATGCGAAGGGGGCCAGTCCAAGATCGTACTGTTCCTCTACAAAGACAACATACGCTCTCAACGGCTAGGCGCCACTCTCTTTCTGAGTTATTCCATCTTCTTTATGATTTCGTGCCGCGGTGAACAAACAAAACATAAAATATGTATATAAACCTTTACGTACCTACTGTACGAAAATTCCTTCAATAAAGGAATTGCCCAGTTTCGGGCGTATACCTCTCCTTGAAGGAGAAGTGGTGGTACGAAACTCTCCGGACCAGACAGGCGCAGGGAGTAGGGCGGCCACCTTACCCGTCATTCAAACAACCCTAATAATGATTAGTTGTCTTCTTCTACTCGAACATGGTGGAACATTATCTTTATGTGCAGACCTGGCGTATGGTTCCATACTTCTTTCTCCTCTCAACCATCTTCTAAATAGATTAATCAATTAAGAATTGATGACCCAGAAATAACTAGTCGTGCGAGTCCGCCAACCATGGTCGTGGAGCAAGAAAGAAGCAGGGCCCTCTGGCTGGAGCCACAGCCCTACGGGGCTCAGGGACTGCCTGAGAGGGAATGGGTAAACCCCTTTTTCAACTCAAAAAAAATAGGCTCAATGATCTCTTTCTTCGATAGACCGGTCATTATGGATATAGTGGCATGGCGAGTCAAAGGGGGGAGTTCTTCAACAATGAATGAATTTCTCGATGGGAACCCAACATCAACATAGCAGAGTGGCCAACCAGGGCCTTAGTCCTTCTGAGATGCCGATAATCTGCTACATTGGTCCACCCGGGCTTTATCCGATTTGAGAAAGGGATTTCCCCTCTGGGATTGGATTCGACCTCACTGCTGTCAGCCTAGTAAGAAGGGCATTCGCGGGCAGCTTTCGAGAAGGAATAAGCGGTCTTAGGCCTTCCGTTCTTACGACTGTGAGTTTGATTTCCTATCAGACTAGAAGCAAGTCTAGCGAAGTCACCTCGGGATGAAATTCGTTTTGAGTTTTTTTGAACACCCGGCAATCGTAGAGAAGACAGAGCAGTGGAAATTCTCTCTCGTATCGTAAGGCAGGCTGTAGCTCTAGTTCGACTAGCGTGATTGATGAACATGGGCAGCAATTAGTGAGAGTCGGTTGCTGTTCTTGCTTGAGTCGACGGTTCACCCTTGGTTTCAGCTACTGTGATCTTTTCCGCTGCTATTGATGTTGGAGGCATAAGCGCAGCTATTTCATATGCTGCAAAGTTTAGAGTACTTTTTGACCGGGGAATGGGAATTCTCTTTCCTAGGGGACGAGCGAAAGGCTGATTAGTCTTTTCGAAAGAAAGTTGCTAGGCGTGCTAGCATGTTAAGTTAATGGTAGCATAGTCTTGGAGGAAGAAAGCGATGTGATGTCTTCAGTTGCTTGCTCTTTTTCCCTTAAGCGAGTTCGGGCTCGGGTAGGCAACTCACCAGGAAGAGTCTACAGAAGCGATAGGCCAATTGTAGTTGATCTCGTCTCAAGGCCCATCTCTGACTTAATAGCCTAGCCATATCGGAGGCTACCCAGCTACAACAACAAAGAACGAAGCTTTTCCTGTTCACGACTCTGCTGCCATTTCATCCGCTACAGTTAGCTCGAAAGCGAATTCAGTCACCCCAGGGTCTCAATCCTAATAAAGGGATAAAGTGAAGTATGCCATTACTCTCAGCTGTTCACTCTTGATCAAATGGTTTCCGGGGTGGAATTTCCCTTCTTTATATGGTAGAGCGTAAGCTAGTCTTTGTGGAATCTCCGCTGCAGTTGTTCACGAATCCCTTTCAGGGGTAAAGGAAGAATCCGGTGCTATTGGACTGCCTGAAAGCTTTCCTTGGCACGAACGGGAGAAGAATCAAAGCACCTTAGGGGGGCTAAGCGCAAGGAGTCTTAGA